>JAJGRX010001306.1:0-1471663 GCA_025461125.1 Carex kokanica | reverse complement strand
TTACTATTTATTAAGTATTTTACAAAATCGTTGTTTTCAGACCATTGAATTTTTGTACCCATCTTAATAAATAGTAAAAAATTCAAAAAAATGTAAAATTTGATCTGCAAACACATTTTAATATATCCATCATATTGAACGGTTTGGATTGACTGTTTGTACTTTGAAAATGAACGATGTCATTCGATGTCACAAAAAAACGGTGTAATCCGATCTCTTGTCAATGTATAAAATCGAATATGAAAATTTTATAAAACAACCATTACCTCAAACATTTCAAACATAAAATTTTCGAAATTTAACGAGACAAAACTTAGAAATTGAAAATATATGTAATTTACAGCAGTTTGCAATTGCAAATTAATTTTACTAATGGAGATGCTCTTAGTCATTAATTATTAGTTAAAAGGAGGAGGAGGAAAGAGGGTTTTTGGTTAATTATGGATTGCAGATTAGAATAAAGAGGCTATGATGGGCTTGGTATTTTCTCTTCACTTCTTCTTCAGCCCATTAGGCCCATTACATGTTTCTTCATTCTTTGCTGTCAATTGCTTAATTTGCGATATCCTTATTAGGTTTTATCCAAATGTCCTTGAACAGATGCTATCCAACACTGATCGTTGGTTTTATGTCCGTTCGATCATCATCGCGATTCGATATAGAAACCGGAATCTGATAATCTAAACACTGATCGGACAGTTTCCATCCTTCTTGGATTAGAATCTGTCCAAAACCCTGAACGAGAAAGATACAACCAACGAAAACCCCTCCTGTGTCCTGTCGCCCCCTCTTTCTCTCTCTCACTCCGCGGCGACAAACCCTTCTTCCCGCCTCTCACTTGGCGCCGACTACTCCTTCCCACCTCTACCCCTATCCACAGCTCTCTCTCTCTCTGCGCTTAGGTAAGCTCTCTCTTTGCAAAATAGGTGGATCGATCCCTTGTAAATGTAAACCCCATCAAAACCCCAGCTTTGTATCCTTATGACGAGTCACAGCCTCTGCCACCGCATCAGCTGCCTCTGCACAGGCAGCAGCAGTGAACCGAGTGAATGTCATTTCAGAGTCTCTTCCTTACATACAGAAGTTCTGTGGGAAGACGGTAGTGGTGAAGTATGGTGGCGCCGCCATGAAATCGCCGGAGTTCCGTGAGTTTGTTGCAAAGGATCCTGCGTTGCTTTCGTGTGTCGGCATGAGAATGGTGCTTGTGCATGGCGGTGGGTCCGAAATTAATTCATGGTTAGCAAAAATTAATGTTGAGCCTATGTTCCTAAATGGATTGCGGGTTATGGATGAGTTGACAATGGAGGTTGTAGAGATGGTCCTTGTCGGAAAGGTGATTTCTTTTAATTTTTTTTGTAATTTTGATGAATTGTTGGAATGAACTGTTTGTGTAAAGGTATGTATCCCAACAATTTCAAGTAATGAGTAGAAAGAAAAAGCTTTTCGAAATTCGGATGAAGCAAGGGCTGTAACTATGTGGAATTCTAGCCAATTTTATCTGAAACCACAATTATAGTACAATTTACAAATCACGGTTGAACTTTCTTTTGCACAATTTTACAATTATCCCCCTTTTGCCTTATTTAATTGATACCACGCATGTGTTAAAGTTAGTCGTATTATTTTTCCTCATATGTTGACTTACAAGTTACTTTTGCAGAAGCGTCAGAGCAACTAAAACCAAATAAATCCTTACTAATTAAGTTTACAGGTGAACAAGTCGCTTGTATCTCTCATCAATCAACAAGGTGCTATAGCTGTTGGACAGCTCGTCCTTCTCCCAATGCAGCCGCTCTTGGTTTTGTCGGTGAAGTTTCAAACATAATCCATCAATCCTCTACCCAATTTTATCTGACGGCCACATTCCAGTGATCGCCTCTGTCGCCGCTGACGAGTTTGGCCAGGTAATTAATGTTGCAACCAATAATTATTAATACATAATCCATTGCATTTCACCGGGTGGATTTAAATAGAAATATTAAGTTACCTCAGAAAATATGGACTCCCACCCACTACCTCTAAAATTGACACCTCCTTTGAAATCAAGACTATTCATTCCCCATCGGATGGCTATAATTTACAAATCTACAATTTAGATAATAATTGTACAGCAATTAATATGAAAATAATTTCAAAATAAATATTTTCTACTTTTTACATCTTATATGGTAAAATAATACTTATGAATGTCAATTTTATGTAATTTCATCATTGTTTGCCTCTTAAAATTGAGTCAATAATTTCGGACCGTTCATTTTTACGTTATCAATTAACGGTTGATCTGTAATGGAATGAGTCATAAGCTCTTTTTTGTGAGTTAATGAAGATACACGGGAATATATCGTTTGTTGGTCGATCGGAATCATTAAAATTAAAGAGCATTGTGTTTATTTTACTGACGGATGAGGGGTGGGGACTATGATTCGAAGCTGAATCATTTTGAGTTTTTTTTTTATTAAGCGGATTGTTAAGTCTGAGGTAGTGTTGTTCGAAAATGAATAGTTGGTTACTAAGCAAAGCTTAGCAATAAATGCCTTGAATAATTATGTGATTTTGTCCCTCAATAGGTAATTCGTATTCTAGCATCCAATAACATCGGCCCCATATGAAATTTGGTATTCAATTTCATTAATTGATGAGTGGTTCCCCATTGTCAGTCTCTTTTTTTTTTTTTTGTTTCTTTCTAGGTAATCAAATAGATAAATTCATAAGAAACAAAATTTAAATGTCGTATTATTTGTTTCTCTTATCTGCACCGTAGCAGTTTTCATACTTAATGGTTAAGCAAATTTAAAGTAAACCCAGAATGACAAAAGTGGCTTTAATAAAGCAGTTTCAAAATGGTAACACATCTTGACAATATATTTATAATTTATTTTTGCAATTTCAAAATCCAAACAATCGATCCAAATCGTTCAAAATGATCTACATATTAAAATGTTTGCAGACCAAATTTTACATTGTTTGGAAATTTTTATTTATTAAGATGTGTAAAGTTGTTGTTTTCAGAAAATTCTGAACCATTGAAAAACAACGATTTTTAAAAATCTAAAATAATATTAAACAATTTCACAAAAAATGAAAATGGACTGCAAGCACATTGTAATATGGAGATCATGTTGAATAGTTCAGATCCACTGTTTGAATTTTGAAATCACAAAAAAAAATTATAAATTTATGATATCAAGATGTGTCACTATTTTAGTGTAATTGAATCCCTTCTTATGATAATAATGCAGATTTAAAAGTGGCTTTAATAAGCAGTAATTTTTTGCTTGATCTCTAAAGAAAAAGATGCTCAATCTGTCAAGCAATATAGACCTATCTCTAAATTTAAAGATGCTCATGTTCTTTCCTATTTGTTGCTTATTCTGTTTTTGTCCCTCAATAGGTAATTCGTATTCTAGCACTCAATAACATCGGCCCCATATGAAATTTGGTATTCAATTTCATTAATTGCTGAGTGGCTCCCCATTGTCAGTCTCTGTTTTTTTTTTTTCTTTCTTTCTAGGTAATCAAATAGATAAATTAATAAGAAAAAAAATTTAAATGTCGTATTTTTTGTTTCTCTTATCTGCACCATAGAAGTTTTCATACTTAATGGTTAAGCAAATTTAAAGTAAACCCAGAATGACAAAAGTGGCTTTAATAAAGCAGGGATTTTGGGAAAGGCAAAACAAGTTTTGTGGTGAGTTTGGGCCTGCGTATAATTGAAGCCTTTTATGATAATGATACAGAGTTAAAAGTGGCTTTAATAAAGCAGTGATTTTTCGGCTTGATCTCTAAAGAAAAAGATGCTGAATCTGTCAAGCAATATAGACCTATCTCTTTGGTTAATTGTAAACTAAAAAATTATCTCTAACTTGCTTACCAATAGACTAGAATCATTGATGAAAAGACTAATTCTCTGAACCTCTCACCCTCTCTCACCCTCTCTTCCTTCTCTCCATTTTTCTTGTCTTGGTTCTGGCTGCCTCTACCCCTCCATTCTCCGCCGCCTTTCCTCTCAAGACTCTGACTCATCTCTCCTCGCTTCTAGTTTTAGGTTATCCTTGCTCCATCGTCTCTCTCTCTCTCTCTAGAAATTGTTCATTTTGCTAATGCAATGCTCCTGTCACGTCAGTAAATCTATTCTTTGTTTTTGAGGTGGTGGTTGCTTATAACAAGGTCTTTAATGGGTGCTAAGCCATCAATAGCAACCGCAGAGGTAAAGGAAGAACAAAAGGTGTATGTTTGTTTGCCTTATATCTATGATGAAGGAAAGCATATCCTTTCATGGGTTCAGCCATTTTCCAAAGGATGAAACTAAAATCTTGCCACTTGCATCGGCCCTCCTTCAGATAGTGAGTTTGTATATTGTCTACCAATGCTGCTGCAATCATTTTATTTTTGAAAGATGTTTGTTATCTTCACTTGAAGTAATTTTATTCTACGAGTACTGTGGATCATATTGTTTTATGACTGCGCTTGTGCACTCCCTTCGCACACAAAATCCCTCAATTCTGAAATTTTCTATTTCATAAAAATTTGATTCTGAATTTTGGAAAGTTAAATCCCCAATTACCCATAAAAGATTAATATTAATTGGTTCCAATCCTTATCCTGATTCCTTTTCTGGTTGTAAATGGAAGCTTATCTCATTGATAACCAATTTTATGTACCAGAAGAGTCCAAAAAATTAAACAAGTCCTGCTGCATCTAAATGTCATACTCATGCAATTGTTTCCATTCTGAAACAGGTGCATTTCACCCTATGTGGAGGGAGGTATACAATGAAACTCTAGACAAACATATGGCTGAGTGTGCAATACAGAAGGTGAAATTTAGTTTTAATTAATTAACTTTAATGTACACATATGTCTTTTCTTTTCTTTTTCACTTGGGAACCCATGACATGATATCTTTGTAAATAACAAAAACTTCCTCTCAGTCAGTACAGGTCAATAGGATATCTCCTGATGAAATCTTCTGAAATTTAATTACGGTTTTGTTTTCGAATGAACCTCAATGTGCTACTAAATACACTAATGCACTGTGTTCACTGTTTCACATGAATGCAGTTTAAAGCAGAGAAACTGATACACGAGATTGATCATCTAGTAGAAGGGACTTTAGGTCTGATTGACTCAAGGGAAATCAAGAATCTTGTAATGGAGTTTTCTCCAACAAACAGGTATTAAGATAAGACAGTCATGTATATCTTGAAGTTTTTTACTTAACATAATTACAACTGCAAAAAATGAGTCTGAATCAACAATTATGTACACAGTCTGTTCTGCTGGGGTGCAACAATTTTTTAACCTTTGTTGTCATATAGGATATCTCAAAGATACCTTCAGTCTGATATATGAAATTGAATTGATTCGATCCTCCATTACGGCCATGCTAATTGCAGTACTATTCATCAAAGCCTAATTAGGCAAAAAATTTGGAACATGGAAAATTTCCTCAGTGTTGATCTCTGGCACATTTTTAAATGCAGTGAACTTGTCAATATGAGTTGAGTTTTAAATCATATGTCTAATATGAGTTGCTTGATCCAAGTTAGTTCACTTGTGATTGATGTCATGACACGATATTCGGTTTCGGTGCTTGATTGTGTTATAACATTTTGTTTCTTGTTTTTCCATGTGACTAGATTTTCGCCAACAAATGTGCAAAAACCGGTTGTCGGAATAGCCACATATATTATTAGAATTATTATTTTTCACCCAAATACCTTTACCGGAATTATTTTTTAAAAATTTTAAAATTAATTTGCTGCTTCTAAATGTGGTGTTCTTAGTGAGTGCATGAACTTACTAATTTGACTTATGAAAAATGAATATCCGTGAGTGATCGGGTCAAAAATATAGCAAAATCACTATCTTTTCTTGCGAAAATGACCAAAAGCGAATGCAAAGTAGCTTTTTTCAATTTATTTACCACAACGTATTTTTAAGCTATTTTGACAGATTTGAAGAAAGTTGCGTATTTAATTAATTGCTGAGTGGTTCCCCATTGTCAGTCTTTTTTTTTGTTTCTTTCTAGGTAATCAAATAGATAAATTCATAAGAAAAAAAAATTAAATGTCGTATTTTTTGTTTCTCTTATCTGCACAGTAGAAGTTTTCAAACTTAATGGTTAAGCAAATTTAAAGTAAACCCAGAATGACAAAAGTGGCTTTAATAAAGCAGTGATATTGGGAAAGGCGAAACACATTTATTCCAATAGACTAGAATCATTGATGAATAGACTAATTCTCTGAACCTCTCACTCTCTCTCACCCTTTCTTCCTTCTCTCCATTTTTCTTGTCTTGGTTCCGACCGCCTCTACCCCTCTATTCTCCACCGCCTTTCCTCTCTAAGACTCTGACTCGTCTCTCCTTGCTTCTAGTTTTAGGTTATCCTTGCTCCGTCTCTGTCTCTCTCTCTCTCTCTAGAAATTGTTCATTTTGCAAATGTAATGCTCCTGTCATGTCAGTAAATCTATTCTTTGTTTTGGAGGTGGTGGTTGCTTATAACAAGGTCTTAGTGGAAGATCTTTTTCTCCAATAAGTGTTTCATCGATCAATGGCAACCGCAGAGGTAAAGGAAGCACAAAAGGTGTATGTTTGTTTGCCTTGGAATTATGATGAAGGAAAGCATATCCTTTCATGGACGCTCAGCAATTTTCCAAAGGATGAAACTATAATCGTTGCCACTTACATCGGCACTACTTCATATAGTGAGTTTGTATACTGTCTACCAATGCTGCTGCAATCATTTTATTTTTGAAAGATTTTTGTTATCTTCACTTGAAGTAGTTTTATTCTATGAATACTGTGGATCATATTGTTTTATGAATGCGCTTGTGCACCTCCCTTCCCACACAAAATCCCTCAATTCTGAAATTTTCTATTTCATAAAAAATTGATTCTGAATTTTGGAAAGCTAAATCCCCAATTACCCATAAAAGATGTTAATTGGTTCCAATCCTTATCTTGATTCCTTTTGTGGTAGTAAATGGAAGCTTATATATCTCATTGATAACCAATTTTATGTACCGAAGAGTCCAAAAAATTAAACAAGACCTGCTGCATTTAAATGTCATATTCGTGCAATTGTTTCCATTCTGAAACAGGATTATTTCGCAATATGTGGAGGATTGTCTACAATGAAACTCTAGACAAACATCTGGCTCAGTGTGCAACACAGAAGGTGAAATTTAGTTTTAATTAATTAACTTTAATGTACACATATGTCTTTTCTTTTCTTTTTCACTTGGGAACCCATGACATGATATCTTTGTAAATAACAAAAATTCCTCTCAGTCAGTAGAGGTCAATAGGATATCTCCTGATGAAAACTTCTGAAATTTAATTACGGTTTTGTTTTCGAATGAACCTCAATGTGCTACTAAATATACACTAATGCACTGTGTTCACTGTTTCACATGAATGCAGTTTAAAGCAGAGAAACTGATACACGAGATTGATCATCTAGTAGAAGGGGCTTTAGGTCTGATTGACTCAAGGGAAATCAAGAATCTTGTAATGGAGTTTTCTCCACAAACAGGTATTAAGATAAGACAGTCATGTATATCTTGATGTTTTTTACTTAACATAATTACAACTGCAAAAAATGAGTCTGAATCAACAATTAAGTACAGTCTGTTCTGCTGGGGTGCAACAATTTTTTAACCTTTGTTGTCATATAGGATATCTCAAAGATACCTTCAGTCTGATATATGAAATTGAATTGATTCGATCCTCCATTACGGCCATGCTAATTGCAGTACTATTCATCAAAGCCTAATTAGGCAAAAATTTTGGAACATGGAAAATTTCCTCAGTGTTGATCTCTGGCACATTTTTAAATGCAGTGAACTTGTCAAAGAGAAGGCAAATCCATCATGCATGATATGGTTTATTCAAAATGGACATCTGATCGACACTAGGTACTATTAAGCTTTTGTAAGTTATCCATGTGATAAAATTGCCTTGGTTACTGGCAACTGGGCAAAACATTTGCTACTTCACTATGTGCCATAATAGGTTGGCTGATGCGGATGCGTGCTTTGAGTACAGTTAGGGCTGGATAATTATAGATTCATGCCAACTTTGCTGATAAATGCTCAACCTTATATATTAGCTTATATAAAATTTCTGCTCATTTTGGGTTGGGTTTAATTGTATCTTGGTGCTTTTTAGATAGGATCAATAGCCTTATGGTTAACCGAGCTTTGGGGTTTGTATTCACTACTCAGGTCATTTTGTACACATTACCAAAAGACAAAAAAACGAAAATGCATACTGATTTGAAGAAATAGAGCTTTAATCATTTTGGTTCAGGTTGAGTTCTCTGTATTTCGGGTTGGCTTAATTATTACATTAGCTTTAATGACATGTGTATTTTTGGCTTCATTAGGTTACCCAGATTAGATTTGCCAAAGGCCACATCTGAAGAGGTGCATCTTTCCACTTATTCTTGATCATAATTCCTTATTTTATTTCAATTTCACTTTCCTTCTTATTCTTTAAATTGATTTCAATTTCTTTTCTTTCTATTAAATTTCTAAGTTTTAGCTCTACTACCTAAGAAAAATCATAAATAAGATTTCCCTAAAGTTTTGTTCTACCGAAAGTCTAATATATCAAAGGGAATGACCTCGGCCCCTCTCTATCTTTGTTGTTTCGATTATTTTCTGAACTGTTATTCTTTAAATATACTGGATTGTGTTGAAAGATATGTACCTTTATGACATAACTGAAAAAGGTTAGCATGATCAATACAAGATAATTACTTTACCGGGTGCGATTGGAATATTGGCATGGTCATGAAGCATGATTTCAACGTAATTACAAGTAATTACTACTAATAAGAATTGACTTCAGAACTAATAAACAAATAAAACGAAACAAATGATACAGAAAGAATTTTAGAAAACAAATATAATTAGAAGGGTCCAATTAAAACACCCACACAAAAATGTTATCAGTTTTTGGAGTAAATTTATTTATTTTTCTTTAAAGTAAATGATAATAATAACAGTATGGTGCAAAATTGGTCTATATTCAATAAAAACTAATTCAACATTCTGATTTATAGATTGATCCAGGTTTAAATATGGCCCTTCATCTCAGCCTAGAAACGGAGTCGCAGCGAAGGGAGAAACTACATCAGAAAGAAATTGAGGAAAATCAAAAGAGAGAAAATGAATCATCAATGGCAACCGCAGAGGTAAAGGAAGAACAAAAGGTGTATGTTTGTTTGCCTTATATCTATGATGAAGGAAAGCATATCCTTTCATGGGCGCTCAGCCATTTTCTAAAGGATGAAACTAAAATCGTTGCCACTTACATCGGCCCTCCTTCATATAGTAAGTTTGTATATTGTCTACCAATGCTGCCGCAATCATTTTATTTTTGAAAGATGTTTGTTATCTTCACTTGAAGTAATTTTATTATATGAGTACTGTGGATCATATTGTTTTATGACTGAGCTTGTGCACCTTCCTTCGCACACAAAATCCCTCAATTCTGAAATTTTCTATTTCATAAAATTTTGATTCTGAATTTTGGAAAGCTAAATCCCCAATTACCCATAAAAGATTAATGTTAATTGGTTCCAATCCTTATCCTGATTCCTTTTCTGGTTGTAAATGGAAGCTTATCTCATTGATAACCAATTTTATGTACTAGAAGAGTCCAAAAAATTAAACAAGTCCTTCTGCATTTAAATGTCATACTCGTGCAATTGTTTCCATTCTGAAACAGGTGCATTTCACCCTATGTGGAGGGAGGTATACAATGAAACTCTAGACAAACATCTGGCTCAGTGTGCAATACAGAAGGTGAAATTTAGTTTTAATTAATTAACTTTAATGTACACATATGTCTTTTCTTTTCTTTTTCACTTGGGAACCCATGACATGATATCTTTGTAAATAACAAAAATTTCTCTCAGTCAGTAGAGGTCATTAGGATATCTCCTGATGAAAACTTCAGAATTTAATTACAGTTTTGTTTTCGAATGAACCTCAATGTGCTACTAAATATACACTAATGCACCGTGTTCACTGTTTCACATGCATGCAGTTTAAAGCAGAGAAACTGATACCCGAAATTGATCATCAAGTTGATGGGACTTTAGATCTGATTGACTTAAGGGCGATCACGAATCTTGTAATGGAGTTTTCTCCAACAAACAGGTATTAAGATAAGACAGTCATGTATATCTGATGTTTTTTACTTCACATAATTACAACTGCAAAAAATGAGTCTGAATCAACAATTAAGTACACAGTCTGTTCTGCTGGGGTGCAACAATTTGTTAACCTTTGTTGTCATATAGGATATCTCAAAGATACCTTCAGTCTGATATATGAAATTGAATTGATTCGATCCTCCATTACGGCCATGCTAATTGCAGTACTATTCATCAAAGCCTAATTAGGCAAAAAATTTGGAACATGGAAGATTTCCTCAGTGTTGATCTCTGGCACATTTTTAAATGCAGTGAACTTGTCAAAGAGAAGGCAAATCCATCATGCAGGATATGGTTTATTCAAAATGGACGTCTGATCGACACCAGGTACTATTAAACTTTTGTAAGTTATCCATGTATAAAATTGCCTTGGTTACTGGCAACTGGGCAAAACATTTGCCACTTCACTATGTGCCATATTAGGTTGGCTGATGCGGATGGGTGCTTTTGAGTACAGTTAGGGCTGGGTAATTATAGATTCAGGCCAACCTTGCTGATAAATGCTCAACCTTATATATTAGCTTAAATAAAATTTCTGCTCATTTTGGGTCGGGTTTTATTGTATCTTGGTGCTTTTTAGATAGGATCTCGCTAGACCTTCGGTTATTCTACACTAGGTACTATTCAGCTTTTGTAAGTTCCCATGTGATTACATTGCCTTGGTTATTGACAACTGGGCAAAACATTTGCTAGGATCTTACTAGCCCTTCGGTTATCCGAGCTTTGGGTAACTTATTTGGGGTTTGTACTCACTACTCAGATCATTTTGTACACATTATCAAAAGACAGATAAACAAAAATGCATACTGATTTGAGAAAGAGAGCTTTAATCGACCTTTTGGTTCAGGTTGAGTTCTCTGTATTTCGGGTTGGCTTAATTATTGGATTACTCAAGTCCTGGTTGGTTATATCTAATTTGTAATAATCACATAAGCTTTGATGACATGTGTATTTTTGGCTTCATTAGGTATCCCAAATCAGAATTTACAGAGGCTTCATCTGAGGAGGTGCTTCACTACACTTATTCTTGATTATAATTCTTTATTTATTTCAGTTTTTCATTTTTCTTTTTCCTTCTTATTTGTTGAATTTCTAATTATTTGCTCTACTACCTAACAAAAATCATAAATAAGATTAATTCCCTGGATATTTGTTCTACCAAAAGTCTAATATATCAAAGGGAATGATATTGGCCCCTCTATCTCTATTATTTGTTGTTTTGATTATCTTCTGAACTGTTATTCTTTAAATATACTGAAATGTGTAGACCAAAAGAATTAAGAAAAAAATTTAAAAATTGACAATTGCAGCGAATTCGAAGGGAGAAACTACATCAGAAAGAAATTGAGGAAATCCAAAAGAGAGAAAATGACAAGAATGATCTTCTTAAAAGGGCTGCAATTCAAAGGAGAAACTACATCAGAAAGAAATTGAGGAAATCCAAAAGAGAGAGAAATGACAAGAATGATCTTCTTAAAAGGGAAAACGAACAACTTAAATTGGAGCAGCTCAGAAACCAACGAAATGACAATTACAAGGTAGAAATGGAGTTGCAGCGAAGGGAGAAACTACACCAGAGAGAAATTGAGAAAATCCAAAAGAGAGAAAATAACAAGAATGATTTTCTTAAAAGGGCTGCAATTCGAAGGGAAACTACATAAGAAAGAAATTGAGAAAATCCAAAAGAGAGAAAATGACAAGAATGATCTTCTTAAAAGGGAAAACGAACAACTCAAATTGGAGAACCAACTTCAACAAAATGAGTTTGATAAGCAGAAGCAGCAATTGAGAGAACTCATTTCTGATTTAGAAATAGGTTATAACAAGCTAGAGCAAGAGCGTGATAACCAACTACTCAGAAACCAACGAAATGATTTGGATCAGCAGAAGCAGCAATTGACAGAACTCATTTCTGATTTTGGTAATTTTTGTAAGAGAGAAAAGATGTAAGAAAACAACTTATTATTGCAATCTTATTTTCAGCTTTATATGTATCTCTATTTATAGAAGAAAAATAAAAACCTTCCGTTGTACTATTAATTACAACTACTAACTCCTAATCTATTAATACATGACACTATTTCCTACAACTAGCAGTTACAATGCAAATTTGTAACTAGCCATTATTTTTAACACTCCCTCTCAAGTTAGGAATGTATATATCATACTATCCTAGCTTGCTTGTAATTTTCTCAAATTGTCTCGGATCTAAGTCTTTAGTGAAGATATCTGCGAGTTGATCTTCACTTTTTACATATGGTGTTTCAATTTCTTTTGCTTGAATTTTTTCTCTAATAAAGTGACAATCCATTCTATGTATTTTGTTCGTTCATGAAACACGGGATTTGAAGCTATGTGTCATGCTGAATTATTGTCGCAATACATTTTCATTGGTTCTTGAGTTTTAAATCCTGTCTAATAGGAGTTGCTTGATCCAAGTTAGTTCACTTGCGATTGATGTCATGACACGATATTCAGCTTCGGCGCTTGATTGTGCTATAACATTTTGTTTCTTGTTTTTCCATATGACTATATTTCTGCCAACAAATGTGCAAAAACCGGTTGTCAGAATAGTCACATATATCATTAGAATTATTTTTTTATCAAAATACCTTTATCGGGATTATTTTTTAAAAATCTTAAAATTCTATTTGCTGCTTCTAAATGTGGTGTTCTTAGTGAGTGTATGAACTTACTAATTTGGCTTACGGAAAATAAAATATCCGGTCAAAACATATAGCGAAAATCACTATCTTTTCTTGCAGAAAATGACTAAAAGCGAATGCAAAGTAGCCATTTTTTCAATTTATTTACCGCAAATATTTTTATGCTATTTTGACAGGTTTTGAAAAAAGTTGCGTATTTAATTAATTGTTGAGTGGTTCCCCATTGTCAGTCTTTTTTTTTTTGTTTCTTTCTAGGTTATCAAATAGATAAATTCATAAGAAAAAAATTTAAATGTCGTATTTTTTGTTTCTCTTATCTGCACCGTAGAAGTTTTCAAACTTAATGGTTAAGCAAATTTAAAGTAAACCCAGAATGACAAAAGTGGCTTTAATAAAGCAGTGATTTTGGGAAAGGCAAAACAAGTTTTGTGCTGAGTATGGGCCTGCGTACTCTAAATTGCTTACTAATTCTCTGAACCTCTCACACTCTCTCACCCTTTCTTCCTTCTCTCCATTTTTCTTGTCTTGGTTCCAACTGCCTCTACCCCTCCATTCTCTACCACCTTTCCTCTCTAAGACTGACTCGTCTCTCCTTGCTTCTAGTTTTAGGTTATCCTTGCTCCATCGTCTCTCTCTCTCTCTCTCTCTCTCTCTGAAATTGTTCATTTTGCTAATGCAATGCTCCTGTCCTGACAGTAAATCTATTCTTTGTTTTGGAGGTGGTGGTTGCTTATAACAAGGTCTTAGTGGAAGATCTTTTTCTCCAATAAGTGAATCATCGATCAATGGCAACCGCAGAGGTAAAGGAAGAACAAAAGGTGTATGTTTGTTTGCCTGATATCTATGATGAAGGAAAGCATATCCTTTCATGGACGCTCAGCCATTTTCCAAAGGATGAAACTAAAATAGTTGCCACTTACATCGGCAGTACATCGGCATATAGTGAGTTTGTATATTGTCTACCAATGCTGCTGCAATCATTTTAATTTTGAAAGATTTTTGTTATCTCCACTTGAAGTAATTTTGTTATCCCCAATTCTGAAAATTTCTAATTTCATAAAAATTTGATTCTCAATTTTGGAAAGCTAAATCCCAATTACCCATAAAAGATTAATGTTAAATGGTTCAAGACCAACACATCTTGATTACCTCTTTTATGGTAGTAAATGGAAGCTTATGATCTCATTGATAACCAATTTTATGTACCACAAGAGTCCAAAAAATTAAACAAGTCCTACTGCATTTAAAATTTAAATGTCATACTCTATAATTGTTTCAATTCTAAAACAGTTTCAAGACCAAGACACAATCAATTGAGGGAGAGAATCAACAAACTCTAGACAAACATGTGGCTCAGTGTGCAATACAGAAGGTGAAATATAATTTGAATTAATTAACTTCAATGTACAAGTATGTTTTTTTTTTTTCTTCTTCACTTGGGAACCCATGACATGATATCTTTGTAAATAAAAAGTTTCCTCAGTCAATAGAGGTCATTAGGATATCTCCTACTGAAAACTTCAGAAAGTTAATTACGGTTTTGTTTTTCAATGAACCTCAATGTGCTACTCAATATACACTAACACACTGTCCACTGTTTCACTTGAGTGCAGTTTAAAGCTGAGAAACTGCTACAAGAGGATGGTGATGTCCCATTCCAGCACCAACAGGCACCAACAGTTCCATTCCAGCACATGCCCGGTATGCCCCATCCAGTTCCATTCCAGCACCAACAGGCACCTTCACCGGTACAACTCCAATTTGGGGCCCACGGCCCACAAATGCCAACGCCTCAGGGGGTTGTCCCCAGCTCTTTACAAAAGACAATGACAATGACACTGCCGGTGGGAGTGGTCCCAATCAGGTGCCACAACCGATGTTTGTGTCTGGCATCCAGCCCCATGGCCTCCAGCAACAGGCGCTGCTGCACCAGAGCCAGGGCATGGGATTTGTGCCTACTACGGGCCACCAGTTGGGCCAGCCCCAGTTGGGTGGAATGGGCATGGGCAGCCTCGGCCCTCGATATCCAACGCCTCAGCAGTCTCCTGCTAAGTTTGGTAGTGCCTGCAAGGCTCCCATTGTGAAAATCATTGACCCACCTAACATGGCAGCCCAGTCGCAACCTATACAAACTCTACCACGTCATATGGGGTACTACCACCAAGTACACCACGGCTCTTATAATCCTTCAGCTATGTACTTCCCAGGATCAAACATACCCCTTACTAGTACCCAGATGCCTACTGGCTCCCAGCCACCTCAGTACCCAACCCAGTGCCTCAACCTGGGCAGACAATGACATTTATGAACCCGCAATCTGTTATAAATTAAGTTCCAAGCAGTAAGCCGGTAGCAACACCTAACTCTCAATCTCATGCTGATTCAGAGACTGTGCCTCCACCAAGTACAGCCAGACCCACGGTGACAATAACTCAACCAGTTAAAGTGGAAGCACCTAAGCAATCAAAGCCATTTCAGACAGAAGTAGGGATTTTAGAGCTGATTGACTTAAGGGCGATCAAGAATCTTGTAATGGGGTTTTCTCCAACAAACAGGTATTAAGATAAGATAGTCATGTACATCTTGATTTTTTTACTTTACACAATTAGAACTGTAAAAAATGAGTCTGAATCAACAACTAAGTACTAAGTCTGTATTTTAAAGATCGTCTCAGTCTGATATAAGAAATTGAATCGATTTGATCCTCCATTAAGGTCGTGCTACACAGCTGAGGATAATTGTAGTACTATTCTTCAAGGCCTAATTAGGCCTTTGTTGCAAATTTGGGCATCTTTGTACCAGACCATATTAACATCATTTAAGATTGTTATTGGTAGGCAACTGGTATCATTTGAGTTTACCTGCAACGGTTAAAAATCCTTAGTAGCAAAAAAGTTGGAATATGGCAGCTTTCTTCAGTGTTGATTTCTAGTACCTTTTCAAATGCAGTAAAATACCAGCAATTGTGGCAGAGAAGGCAAACCCATCATGCAAGATATGGTTTATCTCTGAAGGAAATCTGCTATTCACTAGGTACTATTAAGCTTTTGTAAGTCTCCCATGTGATTACATTGCCTTGGTTACTGACAACTGAGCAAAACACTAGCCCTTCGGTTAACTTATCTTTGGTTAAACTTATTTGAGGTCATTTTGTACACAATATCAAAAGACAGAGAAACAAAATTCATATTGATTTGAAGAAATAGAGCTTTAATCCTTTTGGTTCAGGTTGAGTTAGTATTTTGGGTTGGCTCAATTATTGGGTTACTCGAGTTCTGGTTGGTTATATCTATTTTTAATAATCACATAAGAAGCTTTGATGACGTGTATTTTTTTGGCTTCATTAGGAATCCCAAATCAGATTTGACAGAGGCCACATCTGAAGAGGTGCATCATTCCACTTATTCTTGATCATAATTCTTTATTTCAATTTTCTTTTTCCTTCTTACTTGTTCAAATTGATTTCAATTTCTTTTCTTTCAATTGAATTTCTATGTTTTTGCTCTACTACCTAAGAAAAATCTTAAAAAGATTTCCCTAAATTTTTGTTCTACCAAAAGTCTAATATATCAAAGGGAATGACCTCGGCCCCTCTATCTTTGTTGTTTTGATTATTTTCTGAACTGTTATTCTTTAAATATCGCTGATCCATTGGTCCAGAATTTTTTACTGTTTTGCTACTGTTGACCCGGATCAGCGATTTTCAAAATGGCTTAATATATAGTACAAATATTCCAAAAAATGTAAAATTTGGTGTCCAAGCACATTTCAATATGGAGATCATGTTGAGCGGTTCGGATCGGTTGTTTGGATTTTCAAAATAAAAATATGGCGTGTAGGACAAACTTATTTTACTCCATGTCTCACCCTAGCCCATCCCTATATATATATATATAGAGAGGAGAGAGAGAGAGCTGGGCTACGGTACTTCGCGAAGTAAAGAAAGTGTTTTACTTCACGTCTATATCTTCAATTTCAAAGTTCAGAACGTTGATCTCTATATTAAATTGTGCTTGGAGACCAAATTTTACAATTTTTAGAAATTTTTTACTTTTTTTTGGGAATTGTTTAAAATCACTGATTTTCAGAAATTCGTGGACCATAAAAAATCAATGATTTTAAAAGGTTCCAAAAAAATAGTTAAAAGTTTCTAAAAAATTGTAAAATTTGGTCTCCAAGCACAATTTATTATGGAGATCAACTTGAACGGTTCAGATCGACGTTTTGAACTTTTAAATTGAAGATATAGACATGAAGTAAAACACTCGCTTTACTTCGCGAAATACCGTAGCCCAACTCTCTCTCTCTCTCTATATATAATATATATATATATTATAGGGTCTGTCTATATATAGCCGTGTGATGTCCAAACAGCAAATTCAAACCGTTAGATGTTTAATCTATACTATAATCTACTTGGAGACCAAATTTTACATTTTTTGGAATTTTTTTACTATATTAAGTTGGTTTGAAAACCGCTGTTTTTAGTAAATTTCTACAATGTTAAAAACAGCGGTTTTCAAACCATCTTAATATATAGTAAAAAAATTCCAAAAAATGTCAAAATTTGGTCTCCAAGTAGATTATAGTATAGATTAAACATCTAACGGTTTGAATTTGTTGTTTGGACATCACACGGCTAAATATAGCCCCGGCAGCACCTCGGCCGAACTGTTGCCGGCAGCAAATTAGCCACAGCCTATATATATATATATATATTCAATAAAAAAGTAATTCAACATTCTGATTTATAGATTGATTCGGGGTTAAATATGGCTGTCTCCTGCTTGAAGAAATTTACACAAAAATATCGAATGAATATTATATTTTTCATAGCAGATATTTTGTTAGTAAATATATTATCAGACCAAAAGAATTAAGCAAAAAAAAATTTACAATTGCAGCAAATTCGAAGGGAGAAACGACATCAGAAAGAAATTGAGGATATCCAAAAGAGAGAAAATGACAAGAATGATCTTCTTAAAAGGGAAAATGAACAACTTAAATTGGAGAACCAACTTCAACAAAATCAGTTGGATAAGCAGAAGCAGCAACAAATTCGAAGGGAGAACCGACATCAGAAAGAAATTGAGGAAATCCAAAAGAGAGAAAATGACAAGAATGATCTTCTTAAAAGGGAAAACGAACAACTTAAATTGGAGATCCAACTTCAACAAAATGAGTTGGATAAGCAGAAGCAGCAGCAAATTCGAAGGGAGAACCGACATCAGAAAGAAAGTGAGGAAATCCAAAAGCGAGAAAATGACAAGAATGATCTTCTTAAAAGGGAAAACGAACAACTTAAATTGGAGAACCAACTTCAACAAAATGAGTTGGATAAGCAGAAGCAGCAATTGAGAGAACTCATTTCTGATTTAGAAATAGGTTACAACAAGCTAAAGCAAGAGCGTGATAATGCTATTAAAGAGGCTCAAGAATTGAGAAGACAGAAAGAGCACTCTTTTGGTAATTCTGATATGGTACTGGGCTCCCAGTTTTCATTGCGTGAGCTAGAACAAGCAACTCAAAATTTTAGTGATTCGTTGAAGATTGGAGAAGGTGGTTTTGGATGCGTCTACAAGGGCTCTCTTCGTAACACGACGGTGGCGATAAAGAAGTTGAATTCAGAGAGCTTACAAGGGTTATCAGAGTTCCAGCAAGAGGTAACAGATTATGCTAAAGATAGTAATACTATATTAATTTTGCTACAACTCATAACATTTAAGGCGGCAATTCATGTACTAATGGAAGCCTAATTGAGGTGTCAACCAAGCCAAATTACAGTCCATGAAATTTCTTTCATCATTTTAGTTCTAATCAGTTGTGCTGGTACCTAATTTTTATCTTTATTATATGGACTATTTCTTAAAATAAATTTGAAGTTGTCAACAGTAAAGTAAGTTTTGTTCTTACAGCTTGCTATTCTCAATAGAGTTAGACACCCAAACATTGTCAACCTAATAGGATCATGCTCCGAAATCTCGACACTTGTCTATGAGTTCTTGCCTAATGGAAGCCTTGAGGACCGGTTGGCCTGTGCTGATAACACCTCATCTCTCAAATGGCAAACCCGGATTCGCATCATCAGTGAGATTTGCTTAGGTCTTGTATTTCTCCACTCAAATAAACCACACCTTGTGATCCACGGTGACCTCAAACCAGATAATATTCTCCTCGATGCAAACTTCATCAGTAAACTCAGCGACTTTGGCATTTCCAAGATCATAAAGCAATCTGATACAAACACAACTGCCTTATATCGTACCACTCATCCTGCAGGAACATTTGCATATATTGACCCCCAATTTCATTCAACCGGGGAACTGACACCAAAATCCGATGTTTACTCCTTTGGTATAATAGTGCTTCGTCTTTTGACAGGAAAGCGTGCACTGAATATTGCAAATGAAGTACAGGAAGGCATGCGAGTTGGTAGGTTCCTGTCTATAGTTGACAAATCTGCTGGAAAATGGCCGTCTGACCTAGCCAAAAAGTTAGCTAAACTTGGTCTGAGATGTGCTGATATATCCAGAAGAAAACGCCCTGATATGAATCAGGTTTGGGCCACGATTGAACCCTTGGTAAAGGCTACTTCACAATTTCACAATGAAGAACATGTACCATCACATTTTATATGTCCAATAATGCAGGTATATATAGAGTTTCCCCTTCTATTTTCATGGTATTGCAACTATACAAGTGCAATAGAATATTTTATTTATTTATTGCCGGGTGAAGTGACATCCAATTAGAAAAAGAGAAAAAATGGAAACAAAAATGATTGAACACACACATTCCTGTTTCACAAGCTCTTATAGTGTCCTCCTAGAATATCTTTGTAAGTTGCACCTGATAAACTGCCTCATTTTACCCTTTATTTTTTAAATTAATCACAATTACAGACTATTGCTTTAATTATCAGTAACTTTTTGTGCAGCATATAAATGCCAAGACACTTTTTTTTCTTCTTCTTATTATTATTTTTTCTTTCTGGTGTTTCACCGATTATAGGAAATCATGAAGAATCCATGCATCGCAGCAGATGGGTTTACATATGAAGGCGAGGCAATCAAGACATGGTTGAACAGAGGACATAACACATCGCCTATGACAAACTTGGTGCTTCCTCATCACGAGCTGATTCCAAATCATGTTCTTCGTTCTGCCATCCAGGAATGGCTTGACCAACACCCACAATCTTAATATGTCATATGGTTCAAGTTGTATTGATGTTTATTAATATTTGGTGTGCACTCTTGTTATGTCTTTCCCTTTCTTTTGCTTTGAAATCGTGTGCTTCCTTTTTCCATTTATTACACTACTAGAATATGAGTTTTTTACATGAGGAGCACTAGTTTGCTGCAAGGGAAGGACGGTCCTTGAAAAAGACTAGGGCTGCCAATTGGCCCTGCGGCCCCAGTCTAGAGGCTTCCAAATGCCCTTGCGGCCTCATTGTTTTTTTTTCTTATTCTTTTGTTGTTTCTCAATAGGTAATTGAAATTCGTATTCTAGCTAGCACACGTATGAAATTTGTTATTTAATTTCTTTAATTGCTTAGTGGCTCCTCATCAATAAATAATTGATGACAAACTTGTTAGAAATTAAATATGCTGATGAATAGTCACTCAGACATTTCACCAAACATGTTGTGTGCACTAAAGAAAGCACCAAAGTACCAAATTTGTTGGTTCATAACAAATGGATCTTCAAATCTGTTGGTTCACAAAACAGTACCTCATCTGTTGGCTCTAGATTTGTAGCTTAAAATTCTCAATCACACAAAATATCTCTTGGAGACAAATAAACACAACAAAATTTCTAACCCATGTACATTTCTCATCCATCTAAACTCTAAGATCACTTTGTATTCTTACCTTTGATTAACTCTAACAAGTGTCCCCATGGCCAATTTAATTTTTCTAAGTTGTGTTCTTACCTTTGATTAACTCTAAGATCATTTCTTAAAAAAATACCGACCGGGTTCGTGTATGGCCAATTTAATGATATCAGTCGTTTCCCGTTGTCTTCAGGAAAATTTAAGTGCTTAGTCCTGCTCATCAAATGGTTTTGTAATTAGAGAGAAATAAAAGATTATTCTTTGCTGTGAAATGGTTTTGTTAGAACACAGATGTAAAAGAACATATCATCAAATGAACTAAAATTTACTTGAAACAGGAATTAATGATGCCAAATAAACTTAAAATTAGGATTCTACAATAAAAAAAGAGTAAATTTCAGAATGAGGGCTAATGAGGGCTTAATAGGAATATAAGAGTTGGCAGAACCCTACTAGCCTGTTTTGGTTTAACATAACCAGATATAACATAGCCTGCAAGGTGTTTGAGTAAATGCCTCACTGAAAATTCATCTAACAAGAAATGTTCTAGTAAAATGCACCATCTTAATTACAGTTTATGACGCATCATAGTTCAATTCATGTTAATTAAATAACAAAGGAACAACAAAGAATAGCCCAAGAGTAATATAGCTCGCAAGGTGTTTGTCAAAATGCCCCACCTACAACTTAGAAGCCAATACCAGGAACGTTGTAGTGGAAATCAGCAATCACTAACAAATGCACAGTGGGCTGTAAACATAAAAGACACCACTCCTCAAGCTAAGAGATCAAGTTGAGAAATTAAACGACAAATGTGAACAAAAAATTGATTAGTTTATGTGACTATGAGTTATCAATTTATAACTAAATCATATTTAGAACTAATAGTTGATAAAATCTCTGGAAAGCAAGTGGCCGATGAAATCATATTTAATTATGGATTGCAGATTAGAATAAAGAGGCTATGATGGGCTTGGTATTTTAATCTTAACTGCTTCTTCAGCCCATTAGGCCCATTACATGTTTCTTCATTCTTTGCTGTCAATTGCTTAATTTGCGATATCCTTATTAGGTTTTATCCAAATGTCATTGAACAGATACAATCCAACACCATTTATATCCGTTCGATCATCATCGCGATTCGATGTAGAAACCGGAATCTCATGATCTAAACACTGATCGGACAGTTTCCATCTTTCTTGGATAAGAATCTGTCCGAAACCCTCTGAACGAGAAAGATACAACCAACGAAAACCCCTCCTGTAGTCCTGTGTCCTGTCGCCCCCTCTTTCTCTCTCTCACTCCGCGCTGACAAACCCTTCTTCCCGCCTCTCACTTGGCGCCGACTACTCCTTCCCAGCTCTACCTCTATCCACAGCTCTCTCTCTCTCTCTGCTTAGGTAATCTCTCTTTGCAAAATAGGTGGATCGATCCCTTGTAAATGTAAACCTCATCAAGCCCCAGCTTTGTATCCTTATGACGAGTCACAGCCTCTGCCACCGCATCAGCTGCCTCTGCACAGGCAGCAGCAGTGAACCGAGTGAATGTCATTTCAGAGTCTCTTCCTTACATACAGAAGTTCCGTGGGAAGACGGTAGTGGTGAAGTATGGTGGCGCCGCCATGAAATCGCCGGAGTTCCGTGAGTTTGTTGCAAAGGATCTCGCGTTGCTTTCGTGTGTCGGCATGAGAATGGTGCTTGTGCATGGCGGTGGGCCCGAAATTAATTCATGGTTAGCAAAAATTAATGTTGAGCCTAAGTTCCTAAATGGATTGCGGGTTACGGATGAGTTGACAATGGAGGTTGTAGAGATGGTCCTTGTCGGAAAGGTGATTTCTTTTAATTTTTTTTTTTTGTAATTTTGATGAATTGTTGGAATGAACTGTTTGTGTAAAGGTATGTATCCCAACAATTTCAAGTAATGAGTAGAAAGAAAAAGCTTTTCGAAATTAGGATGAAGCAAGGGCTGTAACTATGTGGAATTCTAGCCAATTTTATCTGAAATCACAATTATAGTACAATTTACAAATCACGGTTGAACTTTCTTTTGCACAATTTTACAATTATCCCCCTTTGCCTTATTTAATTAATACCACGCATGTGTTAAAATTAGTCGTATTATTTTTCCTCATATGTTGAATTACAAGTTACTTTTGCACAAGCGTCAGAGCAACTAAAACCAAATAAATCCTACTAATTAAGTTACAGGTGAACAAGTCGCTTGTATCTCTCATCAATCAACAAGGTGCTATAGCTGTTGGCTATGCGGCAAGGATGCTCGCCTTATTACAGCTCATCCTTCTCCCAATGCAGCCGCTCTTGGTTTTGTCGGTGAAGTTTCAAATATCAATCCATCAATCCTCTACCCAATTTTATCTGACGGCCACATTCCAGTCATCGCCTCTGTCGCCGCTGACGAGTTTGGCCAGGTAATTAATGTTGCAACCAATAATTATTAATACATAACTCCTCTCTGTTGTATTATTTGTAATACTTGTTGTACTTTTGTTGGCTGTTTCAGATATGGTTAATTTTCGGTTGTGACTTTTAGGGCTTAGTTTTGGGTACCAAGCTGTTTGATACCAGTATTGTCATGAACTACTTAGTTTCAATACAAACTGGGGACTTGTTCCACTTTTATAAAAATAATAAATAACTCCTTTCCAGCCTTTTCTTTCTCTTTCCCTATTAGAAATGGCAAGACCAAATCAAATTGCCCTTCTTTTAATTCTTTTTTCATTTTTTTTCTTTTTTTTAGTTTGTTGAGTTGAACAAGCACATAGCCTGCTCTTGTTTCATGTTGGTTTTTTCACTGTGTTTTTTTTCCTTTGCTATTGGCAAGGTAACCATAGTTTTGAGAGTCCTTGTAATTCAAATAGGTAGAAAAAAGTACTTGCGGACTATGTTTTACATTTTTTAGAATATTTTACTATTTTTTTAGATAGGTAGAAAATCACCACTTTTAAATGGTCTAGAATTTTTAGATAAAGTGATTTTCTGCCTATCTTAAAATTAGTAAAAATATTCTAAAAATATAAAATTTGTTCTACTAGTACATGTACATATGGAGATCATATTAAATGGTTCAGATCGATTTAATAGACTTTGAAAATGGAGATATTGATCTATAGTACGAACCATTATGTGCTATGCATAGTACCATAGCCTCACTGTTAATACCTTGTTATTTACTAAAACCCCTTAAATTTGGGTACTTGTCTAAACTTTGACTCGTGCATTAATTAGGCGTACAACATCAATGCAGACACAGCAGCAGGAGAGATAGCTGCTGCTGTGGGGGCCGAAAAGTTGATCTTATTAACTGATGTAGCCGGAATTTTGGAGGATAGAAACGATCCCGGTAGTCTAATAAAGAAATTGATATTAGTGGATTAGAAAGATGACCGAGGAAGGAAAGGTGGCCGGAGGCATGATACCAAAGGTAGAGTGTTGTATCAAGTCGTTGACAAAAGGTGTGCGCACAGCAAGTATCATTGACGGTCGGGTCCCACATTCGCTTTTGCTTGAGTTACTGACGGATGAGGGGGGTGGGGACTATGATTCGAAGCTGAATCATTTTGAGTTTTTTTTTTTTTATTAAGCGGATTGTTAAGTCTGAGGTAGTGTTGTTGGAAAATGAATAGTTGGTTACTAAGCAAAGCGTAGCAATAAATGCCTTGAAATAATTTATGTGATGTTGTTATCTTGTATCTCTCAGAGTGGGAAAAATGGCACGGCAGAGCCGGCTCCATCATGGAACGGCACGACACATGTGTCAATTACGTGTCGTGACTCGCGTGTCCCGTACCGTGACCATTCGCGTGCCCCGTACCATGACCATTCTCGTGCCGTGTCCATCTTTTGAAACTTTGGCACGGCACGACACAACACGTGAAAGATTTAGTCACGGCACGGCGCGTAGTCACGCGAGTCACGTGTAATTAGGACCATTAGATATTGATTTAATGGTGAAACTTGAATAAACTAATCTCAATGATGATTAAATGGTCACGCGAGTCACGTATGGTCATGACACGTTTAGTGACTCACGGCGTGACCATTCGCGTGTCATGACCACCCCTTGACATTTTGGTCACGGCACGGCACGGCATGAGATCAAAGTTCACGGCATGTTAGTCACATCACGACACGGCACGTTTTTTCCACTTTGTCTCTCATGTTCTTCCTTATTTGTTGCTTATTCTGTTTTTGCCGAAATTTTTATTCATAAGAAAATGAAAAAAAATATTAAAAATGGAAAGGCGGTCACGAGCCATGCGGGATGACATGGCACATCTACACCGTGAAAAAAGAAAAAAGAAAAGAAAAGTGGAATGCCATGGCACATGCCAACCAAAAAAATTAAGATGAAAATGTAAGTTTTTTTTTTTTTTTGTCGTTGCTATGGAGTAAATGCGAGAGAGCGACGGGAGATATGAGGGGAAGTGGTGAATCTGTTTTTTTTTTTTTTTTTTTTGTTTTGTTTTTCGTTTCTTTGGTTGGATATGCCATGGCAGCCCTTTTTTTTTTCTTTTTTTTGGTATTGAGATGTGCCATGGTGTCCCACATCAGTATTTTTTTTTTTTTTCGTATTTTCACGGTGTTGAGATGTGCCATGCGTCCCGTATGGCTCGTGACCGCTTTCACATTTTTTTTTTCTAAACACATTTCTTATTTTTAAATATTTCTTTTCCATTTTCTTTCAATAAAAATTGCGGCTGTTTTTGTCCCTCAATAGGTAATTTGCATTCTAGCACTCGATAACATCGGCCCCATATGAAATTTGGTATTCAATTTAATTAATTGCTGAGTGGCTCCCCATTGTCAGTCTCTGTTTTTTTTTTTCTTTCTAGGTAATCAAATAGATAAATTCATAAGAGAAAAAATTTAATGGTCGTATTTTTTGTTCTCTTATTTGCACCGTAGAAGTTTTCATACTTAATGGTTAAGCAAATTTAAAGTAAACCCAGAATGACAAAAGTGGCTTTAATAAAGCAGTGATTTTGGGAAAGGCAAAACAAGTTGTTGCTGAGTAATGGGCCTGCGTACTCCTAAATTGCTTACTAATTCTCTAACCTCTCACATTCTCTCACCCTTTCTTCCTTCTCTCCATTTTTCTTGTCTTGGTTCCAATCACCTCTACCCCTCCATTCTCCACCACCTTTCCTCTTTAAGACTGACTCGTCTCTTCTTGCTTCTAGTTTTAGGTTATCCTTGCTCCATCATCTCTCTCTCTCTCTCTCTCTCTAGAAATTGTTCATTTTGCTAATGTAATGCTCCTGTCCCGTCAGTAATCTATTCTTTGTTTTGGAGAGTGGGTGGTTGCTTATATACAAGGTCTTAGGGGAAGATCTTTTTCTCCAATAGTGAATCATCGATCAATGGCAACCGTAGGGGTAAAGGAAGAACAAAAGGTGTATGTTGTTTGCCTTATTCTATGATGAAGGAAAGCATATCCTTTTCATGGACGCTCAGCCATTTTCCAAAGGATGAAACTAAAATAGTTGCCACTTACATCGACAGTACATCGGCATATAGTGAGTTTGTATATGGTCTACCAATGCTGCTGCAATCATTTTAATTGTGAAAGATTTTGTGTTATCTCCACTTGAAGTAATTTGTTATCCCTCAATTCTGAAAACTTCTAAATGTTCATAAAAATTTGATTCCTCAATTTTGGAAAGCTAAAGCCCAATTACCCATAAAAGATTAATGTTAATAGTTCCAATCCTTATCTTGATTCCTTTTCTGGTATAAATGAAGCTGTATGATCTCATTGATAACCAATTTTATGTACCACAAGAGTCCAAAAAATTAAACAAGTCCTGCTGCATTTAAAATTTAAATGTCATACTCATGCAATTGTTTCAATTCTAAAACAGTTTCAAGACCAAGACACAATCAATTGAGGGAGAGAATCAACAGAACTCTGGACAAACATGTGGCTCAGTGTGCAATACAAAAGGTGAAATATAATTTGAACTAATTAAAACTTTAATGTTCACGTATGTTTTTTTCTTTTCTTCTTCACTTGAGAACCCATGACAAATAATGACATGGTAATAGAGGTCATTAGGATATCTCCTACTGAAAACTTCAGAAAGTTAATTTCGGTTTTGTTTTTCATTGAACCTCAATGTGCTACTAAATATACACTAACACACTGTGTCCACTGTTTCACTTGAGTGCAGTTTAAAGCTGAGAAACTGATGCACACAAATAATGACATGGTAAAAGGAATTTTAGAGCTGATTGACTTAAGGGCGATCAAGAATCTTGTAATGTGGTTATATCCAAACAGGTATTAAGATAAGATAGTCATGTACATCTTGATTTTTTTACTTTACATAATTAGAACTTCAAAAAATGAGTCTGGATCAACAATTAAGTACTCAGTCTGTATTTTAAAGATAGTCTCAGTCTGATATAAGAAATTGAATCGATTTGATCCTCCATTAGGGTCGTGCTACACAGCTGAGGATAATTGTAGTACTATTCTTAAAGGCCTAATTAGGACTTTGTTGCAAATTTGGGCATCTTTGTACCAGACCATATTAACACCATTTAAGATTATTGGTAGTAGCAAAAAAGTTGGAACATGGCAGCTTTCTCTTCGGTTGTTGATTTCTAGCACCTTTTCAAATGCAGTAAAAATATCAGCAATTGTGGCAGAGAAGGCAAACCCATCATGCAGAATATGGTTTATCTATGAAGGAAATCTGCTATTCACTAGGTACTATTAAGCTTTTGTAAGTCTCCCATGTGATTACAATTGCCTTGCTTACTGACAACAGAGCAAACACTAGCCCTTTGGTTAACTTAGCTTTGGTTAAACTTATTTGGGGTTTGTATTCACTACTCAGGTCATTTTGTACACATTATCAAAAGACCGAGACACAAAATGCATACTGATTTGAAGAAATAGAGCTTTAATCCTTTTGGTTCAGGTTGAGTTCTCAGTATTTTGGGTTGGCTTAATTATTGGGTTACTCGTTTGGTTATATCTAATTTTAATAATCGCATAAGAAGCTTTGATGATATGTATTTTTTGGCTTCATTAGGAATCCCAAATCAGATTTGACAGAGGCCACATCTGAAGAGGTGCATCATTCCACTTATTCTCGTTCATAATTCTTTATTTCAATTTTCTTTTTCCGTCTTACTTGTTCAAATTGATTTCAATTTCTTTTCTTTCAATTGAATTTCTAAGTTTTTCCTCTCCTACCTAAGAAAAATCTTAAGTAAGATTTCCCTAAATTTTTGTTCTACCAAAAATCTAATATATCAAAGGGAATGACCTCGGCCCCTCTCTATCTTTGTTATTTGATTATTTTTGAACTGTTATTCTTTAAATATACTGGATTGTGTTGAAATATATGTACCTTGATGACATAACTGAAAAAGGTTAGCTGGGCTACAGTACTTCACGAAGTAAAGCAAGTGTTTTACTTCACGTCTATATCTTCAATTTCAAAGGTCAAAACGTCGATCCGAACCGTTCAAGTTGATCTCCATATTAAATTGTGCTTGGAGATCAAATTTTACAATTTTTAGAATTTTTTTACTTTTTTTTGGAAATTTTTTAAAATCACTGATTTTCATAAATTCGTGGACCATAAAAAATCAGTGATTCTAAAAGGTTCCAAAAAAATAGTAAAGTTTCTAAAATAGTGTAAAATTTGGTCTCCAAGCACAATTTAATATGGAGATCAACTTGAACGGTTCGGATTGAAGTTTTGAACTTTGAAATTGAAGATATAGACATGAAGTAAAACACTCGCTTTACTTTGCGAAGTACCGTAGCCCAACTCTCTCTCTCTCTCTCTCTCTGTGTGTATATATATCTCCATTTCATTATTAAGCACGTTGGGTGTCCGATCCGCCAACGGTTACGATTGAAAGATTAATTTTTGGATTTAATCTCAGCTCTCCAATCACAAAATCTATCTTCTTTTGATTAAATGCATCTGTTTTATGTGTAGAAGTTTAAATTTAGCTACAAACATACTCGCCACACATACTGCCACACGATGCGTTACAATTAAAATTAAACAAACTCTAAAATTTAGCCATATAATTCTCCGTTTCCTTATTTCTCCCTCTCCAATTGAAATTTTCTATACGACAGATCACAATGCAAATCAATTTTTTGTTCACTTCCTTATTTATTTACTTTCTTATTTCTATACATATTACTGTGATAAATGTAAGAATATATTTCTAATTTTGTTTTTTTATGAAAATTTGTTATTTTGTATAAGAATTTATTTTTGTTATCTTATCATATATTCCGTTGCAACGCACGGGCACGATACTAGTATATATATATATATAGTGCTGGGCTTAGCTACTTCATGGAGTAAAATGACTTGGTGCTCCACGCCTCATTATTTCCATTTTGAAAATCCAAATGATCGATCCAAACCGCTCAAGTTGTTCTCCATATTGATATGTGCTTGGAGACCAAATTTTACATTTTTTGGAATTTTTTTACTATTTATTAAGCCACTTTGAAAATCACTGATCCGGCGGTCCAGAAATTTTTACTGTTTTTTACTGTTCATAAGGATTTTCAGATTTTCAAAGTGGCTTAATAAATAGTAAAAAAATTCCAAAAAATGTAAAATTTGGTCTCCAAGTACATTTCAATATGAAGAACATGTTGGAAGGTTCGAATCGACTATTTGAACTTTGAAAATGAAGATATGGCGTGAAGTACAAAGTCGTTTTACTCCATGAAGTAGCTAAGTCCATCTCTATATATATATATATTCAATAAAAAAGTAATTCAACATTTTGATTTATAGATTGATTCGGGGTTAAATATGGCTCTTTGTCTCCTGCTTGAAGAAACTTACACAGAATATATCGAATGAATATTATATTTTTCATAGCAGAAATTTTGTTAGTAAATATATTATCAGACCAAGAGAATTAAGCAAAAAAAAAAAATTACAATTGCAGCAAATTCGAAGGGAGAAACGACATCAAATGAAATTGACGATATCCAAAAGAGAGAAAATGACAAGAATGATCTTCTTAAAAGGGAAAATGAACAACTTAAATGGAGAAACCACTTCAACAAAATGAGTTGGATAAGCAGAAGCAGCAAATTCGAAGGGAGAAACAACATCAGAAAGAAATTGAGGAAATCCAAAAAAGAGAAAATGACAAGAATGATCTTCTTAAAAGCGAAAACGAACAACTTAAATTGGAGAACCAAATTCAACAAAATGAGTTGGATAAGCAGAAGCAGCAATTGAGAGAACTCATTTCTGATTTAGAAATGGGTTATAAAAAGCTAAAGCAAGAGCGTGATAGTGCTATTAAAAAACGCTCAAGAATTGAGAGAACTCATTTCTGATTTAGAAATAGGTTACAACAAGATAAAGCAAGAGCGTGATAATGCTATTAAAGAGGCTCAAGAATTGAGAAGACAGAAAGAGCACTCTTTTGGTAATTCTGATATGGTACTGGGCTCCCAGTTTTCATTGCGTGAGCTAGAACAAGCAACTCAAAATTTTAGTGATTCGTTGAAGATTGGAGAAGGTGGTTTTGGATGCGTCTACAAGGGCTCTCTTCGTAACACCACGGTGGCGATAAAGAAGTTGAATTCAGAGAGCTTACAAGGGTTATCAGAGTTCCAGCAAGAGGTAACAGATTATGCTAAAGATAGTAATACTATATTAATTTTGGTACAACTCATAACATTTAAGGCGGCAATTCATGTACTAATGGAAGCCTAATTGAGGTGTCAACCAAGCCAAATTATAGTCCATGAAATTTCTTTCATCATTTTAATTCTCATCAGTTGTGCTGCTACCCAATTTATTATCTTTATTATATGGACTATTTCTTAAAAAATAAATTTAAAGTTGTCAACAGCAAAGTATGTTTTGTTCTTACAGGTTGCTATTCTCAATAGAGTTAGACACCCAAACATTGTCAACCTAATAGGATCATGCTCCGAAATCTCGACACTTGTCTATGAGTTCTTGCCTAATGGAAGCCTTGAGGACCGGTTGGCCTGTGCTGATAACACCTCATCTCTCAAATGGCAAACCCGGATTCGCATCATCAGTGAGATTTGCTTAGGTCTTGTATTTCTCCACTCAAATAAACCACACCTTGTGATCCACGGTGACCTCAAACCAGATAATATTCTCCTCGATGCAAACTTCATGAGTAAACTCAGCGACTTTGGCATTTCCAAGATCATAAAGCAATCTGATACAAACACAACTGCCTTATATCGTACCACTCATCCTACAGGAACATTTGCATATATTGACCCCCAATTTCATTCAACCGGGGAACTGACACCAAAATCCGATGTTTACTCCTTTGGTATAATAGTGCTTCGTCTTCTGACGGGAAAGCGTGCACTGAATATTGCAAATGAGGTGCAGGAAGGCATGCGAGCTGGTAGGTTGGTGTCTATATTCGATCAATCTGCCGGAAAATGGCCGTTTGACCTAGCCAAAAAATTAGCTAAACTAGGTCTGAGATGTGCTGATATATCCAGAAGAAGACGCCCTGATATGAGTGAAGTTTGGGCCACGATTGAACCCTTGGTAAAGGATGCTTCACAATTTCACAATGAAGAACATGTACCATCACATTTTCTATGTCCAATAATGAAGGTATATATATAGTTTCCCCTTCTATTTTCATAGTATTGCAACTATACAAGTGCAATAGAATTTTATTATTTATTTATTGCCGGGTGAAGTGACATCCAATTAGAAAAAGAGGAAAAATGGAAACAAAAATGATAGAACACATTCCTGTTTCGCAAGCTCTTAGTATCCTCCTAGAATATCTTTCCAAGTTGCACCTGATAAACTGCCTCATTTTACCCTTTAGTTTTTAAATTAATCACAATTACACAGACTATTGCTTTAATTATTAGTAACTTTTTGTGCAGCATATAAATGCCAAGACAATTTTCTTCTTCTTATTATATTCTTCTTGTTTCTTTGTTTTTTTTCCCTTCTGGTCTTTCACCGATTATAGGAAATCATGAAGAATCCATGCATCGCAGCTGATGGGTTTACATATGAAGGCGAGGCAATCAAGACATGGTTGAACAGAGGACATAACACATCACCTATGACAAATTTGGTGCTTCCTCATCACAATCTGATTCCAAATCATGTGCTTCGTTCTGCCATCCAGGAATGGCTTCAGCAGCACCCACAATCTTAATCTGTCATATATACAGTTCAAGTTGCAATGAAGTTTGTTAAGAGTTGGTGTGCACTCTTGTTATGTCTTTCCCTTTCGTTTGCTTTGAAATCATGTGCTTCGTTCTGCCTTCTAGGAATGGCTTGACCAACACCCACAATCTTAATATGTCATATGGTTCAAGTTGTATTGAAGTTTATTAATATTTGGTGTGCACTCTTGTTATGTCTTTCCCTTTCTTTTGCTTTGAAATCATGTGCTTCCCTTCCATTTATTACACTACTAGAATATGAGTTTTTTACATGAGGAGCACTAATTTGCTGCAAGGGAAGGATGATCCATGAAAAAGACTACGGGCTGCCAATTGGCCCCAGTCTAGAGACTTCCAAATGCCCTTGCGGCCCCATTGTTTTTTTTTTTCTTATTCTTTTGTTGTTTCTCAATAGGTAATTGAAATTCGAATTCTAGCTAGCACACGTATGAAATTTGTTATTCAATTTCTTTAATTGCTTAGTGGCTCCTCATCAATAAATAATTGATGACAAACTTGTTAGAAATTAAATATGCTGATGAATAGTCACTCAGACATTGCACCAAACATCTTGTGTGCACTAAAGAAAGCACCAAAGTACCAAATTTGTTGGTTCATAACAAATGGATCTTCAAATCTGTTGGTTCACAAAACAGTACCTCATCTGTTGGCTCTAGATTTGTAGCTTAAAATTCTCAATCACACAAAATATCTCTTGGAGACAAATAAACACAACAAAATTTCTAACCCACGTACATTTCTCATCCATCAATCTAAACTGTAAGATCATTTTGTATTCTTACCTTTGATTAACTCTAACAAGTGTCCCCATGGCCAATTTAATTTTTCTAAGTTGTGTTCTTACCTTTGATTAACTCTAAGATCATTTCTTAAAAAAATACCGACCGGGTTCGTGTATGGCCAATTTAATGATATCAGTCGTTTCCCGTTGTCTTCAGGAAAATTTAAGTGCTTAGTCCTGCTCAGATTGCCATAACAAGCATATGTAATTAGAGAGAAATAAAAGATTATTCTTTGCTGTGAATGGTTTTGTTAGAACACAGATGTAAAAGAACATATCATCAAATGAACTAAAATTTACTTGAAACAGGAATTAATGATGCCAAATAAACTTAAAATTAGGATTCTACAATAAAAAAAAGAGTAAATTTCAGAATGAGGGATAATGAGGGCTTAATAGGAATATATGAGTTGGCAGAACCCTACTAGCCTGTTTTGGTTTAACATAACCAGATATAACATAGCCTGCAAGGTGTTCGAGTAAATGCCTCACTGAAAATTCATCTAAGAAGAAATGTTCTAGTAAATGCACCATCTTAATTACAGTTTATGACGCATTATAGTTCAATTCATGTTAATTAAATAACAAAGGAACAACAAAGAATAGCCCAAGAGTAATATAGCTCGCAAGGTGTTTGTCAAAATGCCCCACCGACAACTTAGAAACCAATACCAGGAACGTTGTAGTGGAAATCAGAAATCACTAACAAATGCACAGTGGGCTGTAAACATAAAAGACACCACTCCCTCAAGCTAAGAGATCAAGTTGAGAAATTAAACGACAAATGTGAACAAAAAATTGATTAGTTTATGTGACTATGAGTTATCAATTTATAACTAAATCATATTTAGAACTAAAAGTTGATAAAATCTCTGGAAAGCAAGTGGCCGATGAAACCTACATTATAATTGTAAAATTGTATATGAAATTGGATCTATATAGAAATGTTTGAGGTAATGTATAAAATCGTATATGAAAATTTTATAAAACAACCATTACCTCAAACATTTCAAATTTTCGAAATTTAACGAGACAAAACTTAGAAATTGCAAATTAATTTTACCAATGGAGATGCTCTTAGTCATTAATTATTAGTTAAAAGGAGGAGAAGAAAGAGGCTATGATGGGCTTGGTATTTTAATCTTCACTGCTTCTTCAGCCCATTAGGCCCATTACATGTTTCTTCATTCTTTGCTGTCAATTGCTTAATTTGCGATATCCTTCTTAGGTTTTATCCAAATGTCATTGAACAGATACTATCCAACACCATTTATATCCGTTCGATCACCATCGCGATTCGATGTAGACACCGGAATCTCATCATCTTAACACTGATCGGACAGTTTCCATCCTTGTTGGATAAGAATCTGTCCAAAACCCTCTGAACGAGAAAGATACAACCAACGAAAACCCCTCCTGTGTCCTGTCGCCCCCTCTTTCTCTCTCTCTCACTCCGCGCCGACAAACCCTTCTTCCCGCCTCTCACTTGGCGCCGACTACTCCTTCCCACCTCTACCCCTATCCACAGCTCTCTCTTTGCAAAATAGGTGGATCGATCCCTGGTAAATGTAAACCCCATCAAAACCCCAGCTTTGTATCCTTATGACGAGTCACAGCCTCTGCCACGGCATCAGCTGCCTCTGCACAGGCAGCAGCAGTGAACCGAGTGAATGTCATTTCAGAGTCTCTTCCTTACATACAGAAGTTCCATGGGAAGACGGTAGTGGTGAAGTATGGTGGCGCCGCCATGAAATCGCCGGAGTTCCGTGAGTTTGTGGCGAAGGATCTGGCGTTGCTTTCGTGTGTCGGCATGAGAATGGTGCTTGTGCATGGCGGTGGACCTGAAATTAATTCATGGTTGGCAAAAATTAATGTTGAGCCTAAGTTCCTAAATGGATTGCGGGTTACGGATGAGTTGACAATGGAGGTTGTAGAGATGGTCCTTGTCGGAAAGGTGATTTCTTTTAATTTTTTTTTTTTTTTTTTGTAATTTTGATGAATTGTTGGAATGAACTGTTTGTGTAAAGGTATGTATCCCAACAATTTCAAGTAATAAGTGAGTAGAAAGAAAAAGCTTTTCGAAATTAGGATGAAGCAAGGGCTGTAACTATGTGGAATTCTAGCCAATTTTATCTGAAACCACAATTATAGTACAATTTACAAATCACGGTTGAACTTTCTTTTGCACAATTTTATAATTATACCCCCTTTTTCCTTATTTAATTAATACCACGCATGTGTTAAAATTAGTAGTATTATTTTTCCTCATATGTTGACTTACAAGTTACTTTTGCACAAGCTTCAGAGCAACTAAACCCAAATAAATCCTAAGTTTACAGGTGAACAGGTCGCTTGTATCTCTCATCAATCAACAAGGTGCTACAGCTGTTGGCCTATGCGGTAAGGATGCTCGCCTTCTGACATCTCGTCGTACTCCCAATGCAGCCGCTCTTGGTTTTGTTGGTGAAGTTTCAAATGTCAATCCATCAATCCTCTACCCAATTTTATGTGACGGCCACATTCCAGTCATCGCCTCTGTCGCCGCTGACGAGTTTGGCCAGGTAATTAATGTTGCAAGTTGCAACCAATAATTATTAATACATAATCCATTGCATTTCACCGGGTGGATTTAAATAGAAATATTAAGTTACCTCAGAGAATATGGACTCCCACCCACAACCTCTAAAATGGACACCTCCTTTGAAATCAAGACTATTCATTCCCCATTGGACGGCTATAATTTACAAATCTACAATTTAGATAATAGTTGTACAGCAATTAATATGAAAATAATTTCAAAATAATTATTTTCTACTTTTTTACTTCTTATATGGTAAAATAATACTTATGAATGTCAATTTTATGTAATTTCATCGTTGTTTGCCTCTTAAAATCGAGTCTAGGGCTGCAAACGAACCGAACCGAATCGAACTTACCTCCAGTTTGAGTTTGGTTTGAATTAATTTCGAACTAAGTTTGATTTGAATTAATTTCGAACGAACTCAATTTCGAACGAACCCAATTTCGAACCGAATTTTTTACGAACTCAATTTCGAACCTTTACGAACTTTGTTACGACTTACGATTTATGACTTCTGACTGGGCCATAGTGCAAAATTACAGCACTTCAATAAAAAAACTCAAGTATTCAAAGTACAATTTAAATAAATAATAAATAAAATAAATAAATATTGTACCTTGATCATTTTTTTGACAGCAACACATTTTTTGGCATTTTTTGCATTTATTTTCGGACCGTTCGTTTTACCGCGGGAATTCAACGGTCGATCTGCAACGAAATCATTCCAAATATGATCTAAAATGATCAAGGTGCAATATTGAACGTAACCAACATAAAAGTTCGGAAGTTTTATTATGTATGAGCTTTGATCCAACACGAAATGTTTATGGCCATACGATGCTTCAATTTTCGATCAACTAGATGGATGGGTAAATCAAAACAAAATTTTATCAAACTTTCATGGAAGATGATAAATGCAGTGCTATTTGATTTAAGCGGTCCCGATCAAACTATAGACGATATATTTTCGTGCGCCTTCATTAACTCACAAGGCAAGAGTTTATGTCTCATGAAACATATACTCTTACTTTCTAAGTTAATGAAGACGCACGTAAACATGTCGTCCGTTGACCAATCGGAGCCGTTGAAATCAAAGAGCACTACATTTATCGTCTTCCATGAAAGTTTGATAAAATTTTGTTTTGATTTACCCATCCATCTAGTTGATAAAAAATTGAAGCATCGTATGGCCATAAATATTTCGTGTTAGATCAAAAACTCATACATAATAAAACTTCCGAATTTTTATGTTGGTTACGTTCAATATTGCACCTTAATCATTCTAGATCAGAATTGGAATGATTTTGTTGCAGATCAACCGTTGAATTCCCGCGGTAAAACAAACAGTCCAAAAATAAATGCAAAAAATGCCAAAAAATGTATTGCCGTCAAAAAAATGATCAAGGTACAATATTTATTTTATTTATTTATTATTTATTATTTATTATTTAATAGTTTCTTAAAGCTGAAATTAATTGAACAAATTTATCAAATTAATAATAACTTTATCAAAACAAAGAAAAAAACGAGAGAGTTGAGACTGGATTACCCGAAAAACTCAGAATCCTACCATAAAAAGTAAAATTTCTGGTATAAACATGTGAATTTTTTTATTTGAGTTTTGTTGTTGAATTTTTTTATTTGAGCTTGTAATTGGACCGGGCTTTCTGTTTTAGAAGTCATAATTCAAAGCAATTATAGACTGGACGGCTTATATTTTTATCAGTAAACATAAGTTATCAGCAGAAATTAACGGTTCACGTTTGAGTTAATTTCGAACTAAATTTAGTTTGCGAACCTATTTCGAACGAACTAGATCCAGTTTGAGTTTGGCTTGAATTAATTTCGAACTAAGTTTGGTTTGAAATAATTTCGAACGAACTCAATTTCGAATCGAATTTTTTCCAAACTTTTTCGAATCAAACTCGAATCGAATTACGAACTACGAATTTTTTGTGCAGCCCTAATCGAGTCAATAATTTCGGACCGTTCATTTTTACGTTATCAATCAACGGTTGATCTGCAATGAAATGAGTCATAAACTCTTGTTTTGTGAGTTAATGAAGACACACGGGAATATATCGTGTGTTGGTCGATCAGAACCGTTGAAATTAAAGAGCATTGTATTTATTTTATTGACGGATGAAGGGGGTGGGGACTATGATTCGCAGCTGAATCATTTTGAGTTTTTTTTTATTAAGCGGATTGTTAAGTCTGAGGTAGTGTTGTTGGAAAATGAATAGTTGGTTACTAAGCAAAGCTTAGCAATAAATGCCTTGAATAATTATGTGATTTTGTCCCTCAATAGGTAATTCGTATTCTAGCACCCAATCACATCGGCCCCATATGAAATTTGGTATTCAATTTCATTAATTGCTGAGTGGCTCCCCATTGTCAGTCTCTGTTTTTTTTTTTTTTTTGTTTCTTTCTAGGTAATCAAATAGATAAATTCATAAGAAAAAAAATTTAAATGTTGTATTATTTGTTTCTCTTATCTGCACCGTAGAAGTTTTCATACTTAATGGTTAAGCAAATTTAAAGTAAACCCAGAATGACAAAAGTGGCTTTAATAAAGCAGTTTCAAAATGGTAACACATCTTGACAATATATTTATAATTTATTTTTGCAATTTCAAAATCCAAACAATCGATCCAAATCGTTCAAAATGTGTTTGTAGACCAAATTTTACATTTTTTGGAAATTTTAGTATTTATTAAGATGTGTTCAAAGTTGTTGTTTTCAGAAAATTCTGAACTATTGAAAAACAACGATTTTTAAAAATAAAAAAAAATATTAAACAATTTCAGAAAAAATGAAAATGTGGACTGCAAGCACATTGTAATATGGAGATCATGTTGAATAATTCAGATCCACTGTTTGAATTTTGAAATCACAAAAAAAAATTATAAATATATGATATCAAGATGTGTCACTATTTTAGTGCAATTGAATCCCTTCTTATGGTAATAATGCAGATTTAAAAGTGGCTTTAATAAAGCAGTAATTTTTTGCTTGATCTCTAAAGAAAAAGATGCTCAATCTATCAACCAATATAGACCTATCTCTAAATTTAAAGATGCTCATGTTCTTTCCTATTTGTTGCTTATTCCGTTTTTGCCCCTCAATAGGTAATTCATACTAGCACTCAATAACATCGGCCCCATATGAAATTTGGTATTCAATTTCATTAATTGCCGAGTGGCTCCCCATTGTCAGTCTCTGTTTTTTTTTTCTTTCTTTCTAGGTAATCAAATAGATAAATTAATTAGAAAAAAAATTTAAATGTCGTATTTTTTGTTTCTCTTATCTGCACCGTAGAAGTCTTCATACTTAATGGTTAAGCAAATTTAAAGTAAACCCAGAATGACAAAAGTGGCTTTAATAAAGCAGGGATTTTGGGAAAGGCAAAACAAGTTTTGTGGTGAGTTTGGGCCTGCGTATAATTGAAGCCTTTTATGATAATAATACAGAGTTAAAAGTGGCTTTAATAAAGTAGTGATTTTTTGGCTTGATCTCTAAAGAAAAAGATGCTGAATCTGTCAAGCAATATAGACCTATCTCTTTGGTTAATTGTAGACTAAAAAATTATCTCAAAATTGCTTACCAATAGACTAGAATCATTGATGAATAGACTAATTCTCTGAACCTCTCACTCTCTCTCACCCTTTCTTCTCTCCATTTTTCTTGTCTTGGTTCCGGCTGCCTCTACTCCTCCATTCTCCACCGCCTTTCCTCTCTAAGACTCTTGACTCATCTCTCCTCGCTTCTAGTTTTAGGTTATCCTTGCTCCATCGTCTCTCTCTCTCTCTCTCTACAAATTGTTCATTTTGCTAATGCAATGCTCCTGTCACGTCAGTAAATCTATTCTTTGTTTTTGAGGTAGTGGTTGCTTGTAACAAGGTCTTTCATGGGTGCTAAGCCATCAATAGCAACCGCAGAGGTAAAGGAAGAACAAAAGGTGTATGTTCGTTTGCCTCCGGACTATGATGATGGAAAGAATATTCTTTCATGGGCGCTCAGCCATTTTCCAAAGGATGAAACTAAAATCGTTGCCACTTGCATCGGCCCTCCTTCAAATAGTGAGTTTGTATATTGTCTACCAATGCTGCTGCAATCATTTTATTTTTGAAAGATGTTTGTTATCTTCACTTGAAGTAATTTTATTCTATGAGGACTGTGGATCATATTGTTTTATGACTGCACTTGTGCACCTCCCTTCGCACACAAAATCTGTCAATTCTGAAATTTTCTATTTCATAAAAATTTGATTCTGAATTTTGGAAAGCCAAATCCCCAATTACCCATAAAAGATTAATGTTAATTGGTTCCAATCCTTATCCTGATTCCTTTTCTGGTTGTAAATGGAAGCTTATCTCATTGATAACCAATTTTTTGTACCAGAAAAGTCCAAAAAATTAAACAAGTCCTTCTGCATTTAAATGTCATACTCGTGCAATTGTTTCCATTCTGAAACAGGTGCATTTCACCCTATGTGGAGGGAGGTATACAATGAAACTCTAGATAAACATCTGGCTCAGTGTGCAATAGAGAAGGTGAAATTTAGTTTAATTAATTAACTCTAATGTACACATGTCTTTTCTTTTCTTTTTCACTTGGGAACCCATGACATGATATCTTTGTAAATAACAAAAACTTCCTCTCAGTCCGTAGAGGTCAATCGGATATCTCCTGATGAAAACTTCAGAAATTTAATTACGGTTTTGTTTTCAAATTAACCTCAATGTGCTTCTAAATATACACTAATGCACTGTGTTCACTGTTTCACATGAATGCAGTTTAAAGCAGAGAAACTGATATACGAGATTGATCATCTAGTAGAAGGGACTTTAGGTCTGACTGATTGAAGGGAAATCAAGAATCTTGTAATGGAGTTTTCTCCAACAAACAGGTATTAAGATAAGACAGTCATGATTACAACTGCAAAAAATGAGTCTGAATCAACAATTAAGTACACGGTCTGTTCTGCTGGGGTGCAACAATTTTTTAACCTTTGTTGTCACATAGGATATCTCAAAGATACCTTCAGTCTGATATATGAAATTGAATTGATTCGATCCTCCATTACGGCCATGCTAATTGCAGTACTATTCATCAAAGCCTAATTAGGAAAAAAATTTGGAACAAGGAAAATTTCCTCAGTGTTGATCTCTGGCACATTTTTAAATGCAGTGAACTTGTCAAAGAGAAGGCAAATCCATCATGCATGATATGATTTATTCAAAATGGACATCTGATCGACACTAGGTACTATTACGCTTTTGTAAGTTATCCATGTGATAAAATTGCCTTGGTTCCTGGCAACTGGGCAAAACATTTGCTACTTCACTATGTGCCATAATAGGTTGGCTGATGCGGATGGGTGCCATGAGTACAGTTAGGGCTCGATAATTATAGATTCAGGCCAAATTTGCTGATAAATGCTCAACCTTATATATTAGCTTATATAAAATTTCTGCTCATTTTGGGTTGGGTTTAATTGTATCTTGTTTCTTTTTAGATAGGATCTCACTAGCCTTATGGTTAACCGAGCTTTGGGGTTTGTATTCACTACTCAGGTCATTTTGTACACATTACCAAAAGACAAAGAAACGAAAATGCATACTGATTTGAAGAAATAGAGATTTAATCATTTTGGTTCAGGTTAAGTTCTCTGTATTTCGGGTTGGATTTATTATTGGATTACTTGAGTTATGGTTGGTTATATCTAATTTTTAATAATCACATTAGTTTTAATGACATGTGTGTATTTTTGGCTTCATTAGGTTACCCAGATTAGATTTGCCAAAGGCCACATCTGAAGAGGTGCATCTCTCCACTTATTGTTGATCATAATTCCTTATTTTATTTCAATTTTCACTTTCCATCTTACTCCTTTAAATTGATTTCAATTTCTTTTCCTTCTATTAAATTTCTAAGTTTTAGCTCTACTACCTAAGAAAAATCATAAATAAGATTTCCCTAAAGTTTTGTTCTACCGAAAGTCTAATATATCAAAGGGAATGACCTCGGCCCCTCTCTATCTTTGTTGTTTCGATTATTTTCTGAACTGTTATTCTTTAAATATACTGGATTGTGTTGAAAGATATGTACCTTTATGACATAACTGAAAAAGGTTATCATGATCAATACAAGATAATTACTTTACCGGGTGCGACTGGAATATTGGCATGGTCATGAAGCATGATTTCAACGTAATTACAAGTAATTACTACTAATAAGAATTGACTTCAGAACTAATAAACAAATAAAACGAAACAAATGATACAGAAAGAATTTTAGAAAACAAATATAATTAGAAGGGTCCAATTAAAACACCCACACAAAAATGTTATCAGTTTTTGGAGTAAATTTATTTATTTTTCTTTAAAGTAAATGATAATAATAACAGTATGGTTCAAAATTGGTCTATATTCAATAAAAACTAATTCAACATTCTGATTTATAGATTGATCCAGGTTTAAATATGGCCCTTCATCTCAGCCTAGAAACGGAGTCGCAGCGAAGGGAGAAACTACATCAGAAAGAAATTGAGGAAAATCAAAAGAGAGAAAATGAATCATCAATGGCAACCGCAGAGGTAAAGGAAGAACAAAAGGTGTATGTTTGTTTGCCTTATATCTATGATGAAGGAAAGCATATCCTTTCATGGGCGCTCAGCCATTTTCTAAAGGATGAAACTAAAATCGTTGCCACTTACATCGGCCCTCCTTCATATAGTAAGTTTGTATATTGTCTACCAATGCTGCCGCAATCATTTTATTTTTGAAAGATGTTTGTTATCTTCACTTGAAGTAATTTTATTATATGAGTACTGTGGATCATATTGTTTTATGACTGAGCTTGTGCACCTTCCTTCGCACACAAAATCCCTCAATTCTGAAATTTTCTATTTCATAAAAATTTGATTCTGAATTTTGGAAAGCTAAATCCCCAATTACCCATAAAAGATTAATGTTAATTGGTTCCAATCCTTATCCTGATTCCTTTTCTGGTTGTAAATGGAAGCTTATCTCATTGATAACCAATTTTATGTACTAGAAGAGTCCAAAAAATTAAACAAGTCCTTCTGCATTTAAATGTCATACTCGTGCAATTGTTTCCATTCTGAAACAGGTGCATTTCACCCTATGTGGAGGGAGGTATACAATGAAACTCTAGATAAACATCTGGCTCAGTGTGCAATAGAGAAGGTGAAATTTAGTTTTAATTAATTAACTTTAATGTACACATATGTCTTTTCTTTTCTTTTTCACTTGGGAACCCATAACATGATATCTTTGTAAATAACAAAAACTTCCTCTCAGTCAGTAGAGGTCATTAGGATATCTCCTGATGAAAACTTCAGAATTTAATTACAGTTTTGTTTTCGAATGAACCTCAATGTGCTACTAAATATACACTAATGCACTGTGTTCACTGTTTCACATGCATGCAGTATAAAGCAGAGAAACTGATACCCGAAATTGATCATCAAGTTGAGGGGACTTCAGATCTGATTGACTTAAGGGCGATCACGAATCTTGTAATGGAGTTTTCTCCAACAAACAGGTATTAAGATAAGACAATCATGTATATCTTGATGTTTTTTACTTGACATAATTACAACTGCAAAAAATGAGTCTGAATCAACAATTAAGTACACAGTCTGTTCTGCTGGGGTGCAACAATTTTTTAACCTTTGTTGTCATATAGGATATCTCAAAGATACCTTCAGTCTGATATATGAAATTGAATTGATTCGATCCTCCATTACGGCCATGCTAATTGCAGTACTATTCATCAAAGCCTAATTAGGCAAAAAAATTGGAACATGGAAGATTTCCTCAGTGTTGATCTCTGGCACATTTTTAAATGCAGTGAACTTGTCAAAGAGAAGGCAAATCCATCATGCAGGATATGGTTTATTCAAAATGGACGTCTGATCGACACCAGGTACTATTAAACTTTTGTAAGTTATCCATGTGATAAAATTGCCTTGGTTACTGGCAACTGGGCAAAACATTTGCCACTTCACTATTAGGTTGGCTGATGCGGATGGGTGCTTTTGAGTACAGTTAGGGCTGGGTAATTATAGATTCAGGCCAACTTTGCTTATAAATGCTCAACCTTATATATTAGCTTATATAAAATTTCTGCTCATTTTGGGTCGGGTTTTATTGTATCTTGGTGCTTTTTAGATAGGATCTCGCTAGCCGTTCGGTTATTCTACACTAGGTACTATTAAGCTTTTGTAAGTCTCCCATGTGATTACATTGCCTTGGTTATTGACAACTGGGCAAAACATTTGCTAGGATCTTACTAGCCCTTCGGTTATCCGAGCTTTGGGTAACTTATTTGGGGTTTGTACTCACTACTCAGATCATTTTGTACACATTATCAAAAGACAGATAAACAAAAATGCATACTGATTTGAGAAAGAGAGCTTTAATCGACCTTTTGGTTCAGGTTGAGTTCTCTGTATTTCGGGTTGGCTTAATTATTGGATTACTCAAGTCCTGGTTGGTTATATCCAATTTGTAATAATCACATAAGCTTTGATGACATGTGTATTTTTGGCTTCATTAGGTATCCCAAATCAGATTTTACAGAGGCTTCATCTGAGGAGGTGCATCACATACACTTATCTTGACTATACTTCTTTATTTTATTTCAGTTTTTCATTTTTCTTTTTCCTTCTTATTTGTTGAAATTGATTTCAATTTCTTTTCTTTCAATTGAATTTCTAATTATTTGCCTGGATATTTGTTCTACCAAAAGTCTAATATATCAAAGGGAATGATATTGGCCCCTCTCTATCTCTATTATTTGTTTTTTGATTATCTTCTGAACTGTTATTCTTTAAATATACTGAAATGTGTAGACCAAAAGAATTAACAAAAAATTAAAATTGACAATTGCAGCGAATTCGAAGGGAGAAACTACATCAGAAAGAAATTGAGGAAATCCAAAAGAGAGAAAATGACAAGAATGATCTTCTTAAAAGGGCTGCAATTCAAAGGGAGAAACTACATCAGAAAGAAATTGAGGAAATCCAAAAGAGAGAAAATGACAAGAATGATCTTCTTTAAAGGGAAAACAAACAACTTAAATTGGAGCAGCTCAGAAAACCAACGAAATGGACAATTACAAGGTAGAAATGGAGTTGCAGCGAAGGGAGAAACTACACTCAGAGAGAAATTGAGAAATCCAAAAGAGAGAAAATAACAAGAATGATTTTCTTACAAGGGCTACAATTCGAAGGGTAGAAACTACATAAGAAAGAAATTGAGAAAATCCAAAAGAGAGAAAATGACAAGAATGATTCTTCTTAAAAGGGAAAACGAACAACTCAAATTGGAGAACCAACTTCAACAAAATGAGTTTGATAAGCAGAAGCAGCAATTGAGAGAACTCATTTCTGATTTAGAAATAGGTTATAACAAGCTAGAGCAAGAGCGTGATAACCAACTACTCAGAAACCAACGAAATGATTTGGATCAGCAGAAGCAGCAATTGACAGAACTTATTTCTGATTTTGGTAATTTTTGTAAGAGAGAAAAGATGTAAGAAAACAACTTATTATTGTAATCTTATTTTCAGCTTTAATGTATCTCTATTTATAGAAGAAAAATAAAAACCTTCCGTTGTACTATTAATTACAACTAACTAACTCCTAATCTATTAATTACATGACACTATTTCCTACAACTAGCAGTTACAATGCAAATTTGTAACTAGCCTTATTTTTAAACACTCTCTCAAGTTAGGAATGTATATATCATACTATCTAGCTTTCTTGTAATTTTCTCAAATTGTACTCGGATCTAAGTCTTTAGTGAAGATATCTGCGAGTTGATCTTCACTTTTTTACATATGGTGTTTCAAGTTTCTTTTGCTTAATTTTTTCTCTAATAAAGTAGCAATCCCCTTCTATGTATTTTGTTCGTTCATGAAACACGGGATTTGAAGCTATGTGTCATGCCGAATTATTGTCACAATACATTTTCATTGGTTCTTGAGTTTTAAAATCCTGTCTAATAGGAGTTGCTTGATCCAAGTTAGTTTCACTTGCGATTGATTTCATGACACGATTCAGCTTCGCGCTTGATTGTGCTATAACATTTTGTTTCTTGTTTTTCCATATGACTAGAGTTCTGCCAAACAAATGTGCAAAAATCGGTTGTCAGAATAGTCACATATATCATTAGAATATTATTTTTTATCCAAAATACCTTTCTACCGGATTATTTTTAAAAATCTTAAAATTCTATTTGCTGCTTCTAATGGGGTGTTTTTAGTGAGTGTATGAACTTACTAATTTGGCTTACGGAAAATAAAATATCCGGTCAAACATATAGCGAAAATCACTATCTTTTCTTGCAGAAAATGACTAAAAGCGAATTCAAAGTAGTCATTTTTTCCATTTATTTACCGCAAATGTATTTTTATGCTAGTTTGACAGGTTTTGAAAAAGTTGCGTATTAATTAATTGTTGAGTGGTTCCCATTGTCAGTCTTTTTTTTGTTTCTTTCTAGGTTATCAAAGTAGATAAATTCATAAGAAAAAGTTTAAATGTCGTATTTTTTGTTTCTCTTATCTGCACCGTAGAAGTTTTCAAACTTAATGGTTAAGCAAATTTAAAGTAAACCAGAATGACAAAAGTGGCTTTAAATAAAGCAGTGATTTTGGGAAAAGGCAAAACAAGTTTTGTGCTGAGTATGGGCCTGCGTACTCTAAATTGCTTACTCTAAATTGCTTACTATTCTCTGAACCTCTCACACTCTCTCACCCTTTCTTCCTTCTCTCCATTTTTCCTTGTCTTGGTTCCAACTGCCTCTACCCCCTCCATTCTCTACCACCTTTCCTCTCTAAGACTGACCTCGTCTCTCTTGCTTCTAGTTTTAGTTATCCTTGCTCCATCGTCTCTCTCTCTCTCTCTCTCTCTCTGAAATTGTTCATTTTGCTAATGCAATGCTCCTGTCCTGACAGTAAATCTATTCTTTGTTTGGAGGTGGTGGTTGCTTATAACAAGGTCTAGTGGAAGATCTTTTTCTCCAATAAGTGAATCATCGATCAATGGCAACCGCAGGGGTAAAGGAAGAACAAAAGGTGTATGTTGTTTGCCTGATATCTATGATGAAGGAAAGCATATCCTTTCATGGACGCTCAGCCATTTTCCAAAGGATGAAACTAAAATAGTTGCCACTTACATCGGCAGTACATCGGCATATAGTGAGTTTGTATATTGTCTACCAATGCTGCTGCAATCATTTTAATTTTGAAAGATTTTTGTTATCTCCACTTGAAGTAATTTTGTTATCCCTCAATTCTGAAAATTTCTAATTTCATAAAAATTTGATTCTCAATTTTGGAAAGCTAAATCCAATTACCCATAAAAGATTAATGTTAAATGGTTCCAATCCTTATCTTGATTCCTTTTCTGATAAAATGGAAGCTTATGATCTCATTGATAACCAATTTTACGTACCACAAGAGTCCAAAAAATTAATCAAGTCCTACTGCATTTAAATGTCATACTCATGCAATTGTTTCAATTCTAAAACAGTTTCAAGACCAGACGCAATCAATTGAGGGAGAGAATCAACAAACTCTAGACAAACATGTGGCTCAGTGTGCAATACAGAAGGTGAAATATAATTTGAATTAATTAACTTCAATGACATGATATCTTTGTAAATAAAAAGTTTCCTCAGTCAATAGAGGTCATTAGGATATCTCCTACTGAAAACTTCAGAAAGTTAATTACGGTTTTGTTTTTCAATGAACCTCAATGTGCTACTCAATATGCACTAACACACTGTCCACTGTTTCACTTGAGTGCAGTTTAAAGCTGAGAAACTGATACAAGAGGATGGTGATGTCCCATTCCAGCACCAACAGGCACCAACAGTTCCATTCCAGCACATGCCCGGTAATGCCCCATCCAGTTCCATTCCAGCACCAACAGGCACCTTCACCGGTACAACTCCAATTTGGGGCCCACGGCCCACAAATGCCATGCCTCAGGGGGTTGTCCCCAGCTCTTTACAAAAGACAATGACAATGACACTGCCGGTGGGGAGTGGTCCCAATCAGGTGCCACAACCGATGTTTGTGTCTGGCATCCAGCCCCATGGCCTCCAGCAACAGGCGCTGCTGCACCAGAGCCAGGGCATGGGATTTGTGCCTACCTACGGGCCACCAGTTGGGCCAGCCCCAGTTGGGTGGAATGGGCATGGGCAAGCCTCGGCCCTCGATATCCAACGCCTCAGCAGTCTCCTGCTAAGTTTGGTAGTGCCCGCAAGGCTCCCACTGTGAAAATCCTCCACCCAGACGGCCCATGAGGAAGTAAACTTGAAAATGTTGCGGCTGCTCCAGAGCAATGCCTAACATGGCAGCCCAGTCGCAACCTATACAGACTCTACCACCTCGTATGGGGTACTACCACCAGTACACCACGGCTCTTATAATCCTTCAGCTATGTACTTCCCAGGTTCAAACATACCCCTTACTAGTACCCAGATGCCTACTGGCTTCCCAGCCACCTCAGTACCCATACCCAGTGCCTCAACCTGGGCAGACAATGACATTTATGAACCCGCAATCTGTTATAAAACCAAGTTCCAAGCAGTAAGACCGGTAGCAACACCTAACTCTCAATCTCATGCTGATTCAGAGACTGTGCCTCCACCAAGTACAGCCAGACCCACGGTGACAATAACTCAACCAGTTTAAAGTGGAAGCACCTAAGCATCAAAGCCATTTCAGACAGAAGTAGGGATTTTAGAGCTGATTGACTTAAGGGCGATCAAGAATCTTGTAATGGGGTTTTCTCCAACAAACAGGTAATTAAGATAAGATAGTCATGTACATCGTGATTTTTACTTTACATAATTAGAACTGCAAAAAATGAGTCTGAATCAACAACTAAGTACTAAGTCTGTATTTTAAGATAGTCTCAGTCTGATATAAGAAATTGAATCGATTTGATCCTCCATTAAGGGTCGTGCTACACAGCTGAGGATAATTGTAGTACTATTCTTCAAGGCCTAATTAGGCCTTTGTTGCAAATTTGGGCATCTTTGTACCAGACCATATTAACATCATTTAAGATTGTTATTGGTAGGCAACTGGTATCATTTGAGTTTACCTGCAACGGTTAAAAATCCTTGGTAGCAAAAAAGTTGGAATATGGCAGCTTTCTTGAGTGTTGATTTCTAGTACCTTTTCAAATGCAGTAAAATACCAGCAATTGTGGCAGAGAAGGCAAACCCATCATGCAAGATATGGCTTATCTCTGAAGGAAATCTGCTATTCACTAGGTACTATTAAGCTTTGTAAGTCTCCCATGTGATTACATTGCCTTGGTTTACTGACAACTGAGCAAAACACTAGCCCTTCGGTAACTTAGCTTTGGTTAAACTTATTTGAGGTTTGTATTCACTACTCAGGTCATTTTGTACACAATATCAAAGACAGAGAAACAAAATTCATATTGATTTGAAGAAATAGAGCTTAATCCTTTTGGTTCAGGTTGAGTTAGTATTTTGGGTTGGCTTCATTGTTGGGTTACTCGAGTTCTGGTTGGTTATATCTAATTTTTAATATCCATAAGAAGCTTTGATGATGTGTATTTTTTTGGCTTCATTAGGAATCCCAAATCAGATTTGACAGAGGCCACATCTGAAAAGGTGCATCATTCCACTTATTCTTGATCATAATTCTTTATTTCAATTTTCTTTTTCCTTCTTACTTGTTCAAATTGATTTCAATTTCTTTTCTTTCAATTGAATTTCTATGTTTTTTGCTCTACTACCTAAGAAAAATCTTAAATAAGATTTCCCTAAATTTTTGTTCTACCAAAAGTCCTAATATATCAAAGGGAATGACCTCGGCCCCTCTGTATCTTTGTTGTTTTGATTATTTTCTGAACTGTTATTCTTTAAATATCGCTGATCCATTGGTCCAGAATTTTTTACTGTTTTGCTACTGTTCACCCGGATCAGCGATTTTCAAAATGACTTAATATATAGTACAAATATTCCAAAAAATAAAAAATTTGGTGTCCAAGCACATTTCAATATGGAGATCATGTTGAGCGGTTCGGATCGGTTGTTTGGATTTTCAAAATGAAAATATGACGTGTAGTACAAACTTGTTTTACTCCATGTCTCACCCTAGCCCATCCCTATATATATTCACAGAGAGAGAGAGAGAGTTGGGCTACGGTACTTCGCGAAGTAAAGAAAGTGTTTACGTTCACATCTATATCTTCAATTTCAAAGTTCAAAACGTTGATCTCTATATTAAATTGTGCTTGGAGATCAAATTTTACAATTTTTTAGAAATTTTTTACTTTTTTTTTGGAAATTGTTTAAAATCACTGATTTTCAGAAATTTGTGGACCATAAAAAATTAGTGATTTTAAAAGGTTCCAAAAAATAGTTAAAAGTTCCTAAAAAATTGTAAAATTTGGTCTCCTTGCACAATGGAGATCAACTTGAACGGTTCGGATCGACGCTTTTGAACTTTTAAATTGAAGATATAGACATTGGAGTAAAACACTCGCTTTACTTCGCGAAATACCGTAGCCCAACTCTCTCTCTCTCTCTCTCTATATATATATATATATATTCAATAAAAAAGTAATTCAACATTCTGATTTATAGATTGATTCGGGGTTAAATATGGCTATGTCTCCTGCTTGAAGAAACTTACACAGAATATCAAATGAATATTATATTTTTCATAGCAGAGATGTTGTTAGTAAATATATTATCAGACCAAAAGAATTAAGCAAAAAAAAAATTTACAATTGCAGCAAATTCGAAGGGAGAAACGACATCAGAAAGAAATTGAGGATATCCAAAAGAGAGAAAATGACAAGAATGATCTTCTTAAAAGGGAAAATGAACAACTTAAATTGGAGAAACCAACTTCAACAAAATGAGTTGGATAAGCAGAAGCAGCAGCAAATTCGAAGGGAGAAACGACATCAGAAAGAAATTGAGGAAATCCAAAAGAGAGAAAAATGACAAGAATGATCTTCTTAAAAGGGAAAACGAACAACTTAAATTGGAGAACCAACTTCAACAAAATGAGTTGGATAAGCAGAAGCAGCAAGCAAATTCGAAGGGAGAACCGACATCAGAAAGAAAGTGAGGAAATCCAAAAGAGAGAAGAAATGACAAAATGATCTTCTTAAAAGGGAAAACGAACAACTTAAATTGGAGAACCAACTTCAACAAAATGAGTTGGATAAGCAGAAGCAGCAATTGAGAGAACTCATTTCTGATTTAGAAATAGGTTACAACAAGCTAAGCAAGAGCGTGATAATGCTATTAAGAGGCTCAAGAATTGAGAAGACAGAAAGAGCACTCTTTTGGTAATTCTGATATGGTACTGGGCTCCAGTTTTCATTGTGTGAGCTGGAAGAAGCAACTCAAAATTTTAGTGATTCGTTGAAGATTGAGAAGGTGGTTTTGGATGCGTCTACAAGGGCTCTCTTCGTAACACCACGGTGGCGATAAAGAAGTTGAATTCAGAGAGCTTACAAGGGTTATCAGAGTTCCAGCAGAGGTAACAGATTATGCTAAAGATTAGTATAACTATATTAATTTTGCTACAACTCATAACATTTAAGGCGGCAATTCATGTACTAATGGAAGCCTAATTGAGGTGTCAACCAAGCCAAATTATAGTCCATGAAATTTCTTTCATCATTTTAATTCTCATCAGTTGTGCTGGTACCCAATTTATTATCTTTTTATATGGACTATTTCTTAAAAATAAATTTAAAGTTGTCAACAGCAAAGTATGTTTTGTTCTTACAGGTTGCTATTCTCAATAGAGTTAGACACCCAAACATTGTCAACCTAATAGGATCATGCTCCGAAATCTCGACACTTGTCTATGAGTTTTTGCCTAATGGAAGCCTTGAGGACCGGTTGGCCTGTGCTGATAACACCTCATCTCTCAAATGGCAAACCCGGATTCGCATCATCAGTGAGATTTGCTTAGGTCTTGTATTTCTCCACTCAAATAAACCACACCTTGTGATCCACGGTGACCTCAAACCAAATAATATTCTCCTCGATGCAAACTTCATCAGTAAACTCAGCGACTTTGGCATTTCCAAGATCATAAAGCAATCTGATACAAACACAACTGCCTTATATCGTACCACTCATCCTGTAGGAACATTTGCATATATTGACCCCCAATTTCATTCAACCGGGGAACTGACACCAAAATCCGATGTTTACTCCTTTGGTATATAGTGCTTCGTCTTCTGACAGGAAAGCGTGCACTGAATATTGCAAATGAAGTACAGGAAGGCATGCGAGTTGGTAGGTTCCTGTCTATAGTTGACAAATCTGCCGGAAAATGGCCGTCTGACCTAGCCAAAAAGTTAGCTAAACTTGGTCTGAGATGTGTTGATATATCCAGAAGAAAACGCCCTGATATGAGTCAGGTTTGGGCCACGATTGAACCCTTGGTAAAGGCTGCTTCACAATTTCACAATGAAGAACATGAACCATCACATTTTATATGTCCAATAATGCAGGTATATATATAGTTTCCCTTCTATTTTTATGGTCTTGCAAATATATAAGTGCAATAGCATTTTTTATTTATTTATTGCCGGGTGAAGTGACATCCAATTAGAAAAAGAGAAAAATGGAAACAAAAATGATAGAACACATTCCTGTTTCACAAGCTCTTAGTGTCCTACTAGAATATCTTTGTAAGTTGCACCTGATAAACTGCCTCATTTTACCCTTTATTTTTGAAATTAATCACAATTACATAGACTATTGCTTTAATTATCAGTAACTTTTTGTGCAGCATATAATAGCCAAGACAATTTTTTTTTCTTCTTTATTATTATTATTTTTTTCTTTCTGGTGTTTCACCGATTATAGGAAATCATGAAGAATCCATGCATCGCAGCTGATGGGTTTACATATGAAGGCGAGGCAATCAAGACATGGTTGAACGGAGGACATAACACATCGCCTATGACGAACTTGGTGCTTCCTCATCACGATCTGATTCCAAATCATGTTCTTCGTTCTGCCATCCAGGAATGGCTTCAGCAGCACCCACAATCTTAATCTGTCATGTATACAGTTCAAGTTGTAATGAAGTTTGTTAAGAGTTGGTGTGCACTCTTGTTATGTCTTTCTTTCCCTTTCGTTTGTTTTGAAATCATGTGCTTCGTTCTGCTATCCAGGAATGGCTTGACCAACATCCACAGTCTTAATATGTCATATGGTTCAAGTTGTATTGAAGTTTATTAATATTTGGTGTGCACTCTTGTTATGTCTTTCCCTTTCTTTTGCTTTGAAATCGTGTGCTTCCTTTTTCCATTTATTTCACAAGCTAAGAGGATCAAGTTAAGACACCACTCCCTCAAGCTAAGAGATCAAGTTGAGAAATTGAACGACAAATGTGAACAAAAAAATTGATTAGTTTATGTGACTATGAGTTAGCAATTTATAACTAAATCATATTTAGGAACTAATAGTTTGATAAAATATCTGGAAAGCAAGTGGCCGAATCAATTTATAACTAAATCATATTCAAAAAGTATGTAATTTAACTAACTTATAATTATTCAAACAAAAACAATTTCATAATAAAAAAAAATCAAAACAATCTGTTTTTGGAAGAATTCCAAATCCACCCAGGCTGCCAAACATTTTTCGACTCCAATGAGGGCTGCCAAGTCTAGAGGCCTACAAATGCCCCTGTGGTCCCATTGTTTTTTTTTTTTTGTTAAGTGGCACAGAGAAAAAGATCAAATTCCGGAACAACTGTTTGGTTTATGTCTTGTTTTTTATCATTGGATGATTGGGCACAGAGAACAAGATCAAACCCCATTATTTTTTAGTTTAATAAAATTTCTGTAAAAAAAAAAAATTGGGGGCCGCTAATCCGTTGGGAGGTCCCTAGTCTTTGGGGCAGTAGAGACGTTTGGCGGCCTGGGTATTTTTCGAATTTTGCAGAAACTGGAGTGTTTTAGTTTATTTTTTTATGGTATAAATAAAAATTTCGGACATACTAGCTATAGATATATAAATATTTGTTACATGCATGTTAAGTATAAAACAATTTGTAGATGCATATAGAAATGTACAATATGAAGTACAAGAGTAATTTAATTATCTTTATTATATTAAATAATAACTCGAAATAATATTAAATAAAAAAAATTGTTTATAATTTTAGTATAAAAAAAAAGTATCTTTATTATATAAATAATAACTCGAAATTTAGGGGAGGCTGCAATTTTATAATCCGTACTTACACATTTTTAATCAAAAAAACAAATTAAACCAAATAGAAACAAACAGTTGTGATTTAAAAGTTCAGGCCATCCAATACCGAATTTTTTATTTATATCCAAAAAATAAATCAAATTACAAAACATAACCAAGTTGAGGGTGAAATTTGAAATATACCCAAACCGGAAAATTTTTTTCCGGATTTAACGTCTAACTCCGGAAAAAAATTTTCCGGAAATTGAACTCCAATTCCGGAAAAAAATTTCCGGACTTAACAAATTTTTTTTTTTTAATCCGGATTTAACAATTTATTTATTTATTTTTTTTTTTTTAGAGATTTCGGATAAATTTTTTCTAAACTTGACAAATTTTTTTTTTTTTAAGAGAAAATAGCTAAAATAATGAAATCTAACGCTAAAAAATCGAATTGTTTTTTTAAATATTTGTTAAATTAATTTAAAAAATTTCAAAATAGTGTAGAATTTTAGAAATTATCAAAATAGCTAAAATACTGAAATCTAACACTAAAAAATCGAATTGTTTTTTTACTACGAATAGGGCCGATTAGAGAGGGAAAAACGTGCCGTGCCGTGACCAAGTAAATTTTTCACGTGCCGTGGCAAAAATTACGAGGGGTGGTCACGGCACACGAATGGTCATGGCACGCGAGTCACGGCGTGACTCGCGTGCCGTGACTAATTCGTGCCGTGACCAAACGTGCCGTGACCAAACGCGCGTTAGTCAAGTTTGATCGCATTTAACGTTTAAAAAAAATATATGAAACGATTCTTTAAAATTCAAATATTTTAATTGAAATTTAAATGTAAATATTTTAATTAAAATAAAACTTATACCTTATAGGAATGTATGTAGTGTATTGCTTCGCTACTTGCCGGGGACTGTCGTGCCTGACATGTCTTCCGTTCCGTGACTTCGCGTGTCCCGTGCCGTGCCCTTGTTTCCGTGTTCCGTGCCGTGCCGTGTCTTCTTTGCCAACAATTGGTCACGGCACGTGCCGACACGCGGGCCGTGTCGTTCGGGCCGTTAGCTATTTTGATAATTTTCTAAATTATTTACACTATTTTGAAATTTTTTAAATTAATTTAACAAATATTTAAAAAAACAATTCGATTTTTTAGCGTTAGATTTCAGTATTTTAGCTATTTTTCTCAAAAAAAAAAATTGTTAAGTTTAGAAAAAATTTATCCGAAATCTCTAAAAAAAAAAAAAAAAGAATTTGTTAAGTCCGGAAAAAAATTTTCCGGAATTGGAATTCAATTTCCGGAAAAAATTTTCCGGAGTTAGACGTTGAATCCGGAAAAAAATTTTCCGGTTTGGATATATTTCGAATTTCGCCTCCAACTTGGTTATGTTTTGTAATTTGATTTATTTTTTGGATATAAATAAAAAATTCGGCATCCAATAGCTATGATTTAAAAATTCGTCTTTTTACCTTTTTAATTAAAACAAAAATGAGCTCAGGACATGATTTGAAATTAACACATTAGAGCTGAAAAATAAAATGGGCTTATTTTTTTTAATCATTTGCGTTAGGAAAAAAATGGTTAAAATCTAAATTTCAAATTCTAATATTTTGAAATTTTGAAATTCATTTCATATTTTTTTAGAGGTTTAATTTATTTTGACGATAAACAAATTGAAGAAGCAGATTCAGAACTGCCAAAATGTATAGTTGTCGTACCTCTCTATTACTGTAAAAGATTCCCTTCACTTTATGATTTGAGATTAATTTTCAGCTGCTTTGAGATTCAGGCTAGCGCATGCAGGGCAGTATTATTGAGCTTTGAGATTCATGCCAAGTTAAAAAGAACGGTCTAGATCTAGTAATTATAAAAGATTCTCTATTACGGTACCAGGGAGGATGTGAATTCGATGATCGAACTGTGTGATATTTTAGATGTAATTAACATATGAATAGAAAAGGTGAAAACCAAATTAATATTATTAGTATCCGTGATCAAATGAGAAATAATCATAAGACGTGTTGGTTTGGCTTAATTTGGTAAAATGGTGCTTGGTTAGTTAGTTTCATATGAACTTAAATTGGCCAAACCAACACGTCTTTAATTTCCGTTCTGATTATAATATATAGACAATGGATCGGGTCTTTATTAAAAGACAACAAGAGAAGATCAAAAGATATTTTATAAAATATCCAAGTTCATGGACCGGGCCTTGCTAGTATGGATGTAAATTTTATCGGGCCGTGCGTGACTAATTGAGTCACGTGTCGTACTGTGATTAAGTCAAATTTTTATATGTCCTATCATAATCAAAATAATAAAATAATCACGTCATACTAATTAATTCATGATTAAACTTAATTGTGTTACTAATCACGTCTAGTTATATTTGACCGTATTTAACCTCTTCTTTTTTCAAATTTAAGTTAGTTCAAATAAGAAAAAAGAGTCAAAAATAAGAAAAATTGTAAAATAATTGTAAAAGAAATTTATGTATTAAAAATAAATAAATGTTCGAAAATTAAATTGTTACTGAGATAAATAATGACATAAGTTTATGTTATTTTAATCAAGGTGTCACATTTGGTATTGTGCCGTGTCATGTCACATACTGTGCCATGTTGTGATCAGATTAATTAGTTTGTATATCGTGTTGTACCGTGTTATTTATCTCAAAACATAATAAGTTATGCTTATGCATCATTGAATATAAATATATGTTTATCTTTTATTTTGCCTAAAAACTTTGTTTGTTTATTTCTATAATATTATATGAGTGAGGCTATGGTGCTATGCATAGCACCAATGGCTAGTGTACTACGGCTCAATATGGTACTTTTTAAAATTCTAACGGTCGATCCAACCGTTCAATGTGATATTCATATGAATATGTACTTGCAAACTAAATTTTATATTTTTCGAATTTTTTTACTATTTTTTTAGATAGGTAGAAAAATAAGTGTTTTTTGAAAATTCCGGACCATCAAAATTCTACCTATCTGAAAAAATAGTAAAAAAATTCGAAAAAAATAAAATTTAGTTTGCAAGTACATATTCATATGGTTATCACATTGAACGGTCGGATCGACCGTTAAGACTTTAAAAAGTACCATATTGAGCCGTAGTACACTAGCCATCCGTGCTATGCATAGCACCATAGCCTCACTCATATTATATGTCCCATAGATGATATTCTTATTGATTGTTAAGATATGTCTTGTTGAATTATACAAAATACTATTGCATGTAAATTGTTATTTTTAATTTTATTACTAAGAATTTTATTTAAGTAATTTTTTATTGGATAATATTTTTATATTATTTTTAATTATTAAAAAATTAGTTATTTTTTATTAAAAGAAAGTGCAAGTTGAACAGATAATTACAAATTGTCGCACTTAATTATGACTTAAAAATATTATAATCAAACAATCCAACCCGTAATTATAATTTTTATTGACAATGTAAATAGAGTCGGACAAATTAAACCGAGAATGTACTCAGTCAACACAATTTTGGGCAGTATTATTTGTGCTTTCAGATTCGTGCCAAGTTAAAAATAATAATTTTGGGCCGTCCGATCAATTGTACTCCGTCCGGTTACCAGAGGCCTGAGGGGAAGTGAATTCAATTCTCTGAACCTCTCACTCTCTCTCACCCTTTCTTCATACTTAATGGTTAAGCAAATTTAAAGTAAACCCAGAATGACAAAAGTGGCTTTAATAAAGCAGTGATATTGGGAAAGGCAAAACAAGTTTTGTGCTGAGTATGGGCCTGCGTTCTCTAAATTGCTTACTAATTATCTGAACCTCTCACTCTCTCTCACCCTTTCTTCCTTCTCTCCAGTTTTCTTGTCTTGGTTCCGACCGCCTCTACCCCTCCATTCTCCACCGCCTTTCCTCTCTAAGACTCTGACTTGTCTCTCCTAGCTCGCTTCTAGTTTTAGGTTATCCTTGCTCTATCATCTCTCTCTCTCTCTAGAAATTGTTCATTTTGCTAATGTAATGCTCCTGTCACGTCAGTAAATCTATTCTTTGTTTTGAAGGTGGTGGTTGCTTATAACAAGCTCTTAGTGCGTGGAATCATCGATCAATGGCAACCACAGAGGTAAAGGAAGAACAAAAGGTGTATGTTCGTTTGCCTATGAACTATGATGAAGGAAAACATATTCTTTCATGGGCGCTCAGCCATTTTCCAAAGGATGAAACTATAATCGTTGCCACTTGCATCATCCCTCGTTTATCTACCAATAATTCAGGTTGCAATCATTTTAATTTTGAAAGATTTTTGTTATCTCCGCTTGAAGTAATTTTGTTATCCCTCAATTCTGAAAATTTCTAATTTCATAAAATTTGATTCTCAATTTTGGAAAGCTAAATCCCAATTACCCACAAAAGATTAATGTTAAATGGTTCCAATCCTTATCTTGATTCCTTTTCTGGAAGTAAATGGAAGCTTATGATCTCATTGATAACCAATTTTATGTACCACAAGAGTCCAAAAAATTAAACAAGTCCTGCTGCATTTAAATGTCATACTCATGCAATTGTTTCAATTCTAAAACAGTTTCAAGACCAAGGCGCAATCAATTGATGAGGGAGAGAATCAACAAAACTCTAGACAAACATCTGGCTCAGTGTGCAATACAGAAGGTGAATATAATTTGAATTAATTAACTTTAATGTACACGATGTTTTTTTTCTTTCTTCTTCACTTGGGAACCCATGACATGATATCTTTGTAAATAAAAAAAGGTTTCCTCTCAGTCAATAGAGGTCATTACGATATCTCCTACTGAAAACTTCAGAAAGTTAATTACGGTTTTGTTTTTCAATGAACCTCAATGTGCTACTAAATATACACTAACACTCTGTGTCCACTGTTTCACTTGAGTGCAGTTTAAAGCTGAGAAACTGATGCACAACAATAATCACCTAGTAAAAGGAATTTTAGCGCTGATTGACTTAAGGGCGATCAAGAATCTTGTAATGTGGTTATATCCAAACAGGTATTAAGATAAGATAGTCATGTACATCTTGGTTTTTTACTTTACATAATTAGAACTTCAAAAAATGAGTCTGAATCAACAATTAAGTACTCAGTCTGTATTTTAAAGATAGTCTCAGTCTGATATAAGAAATTGAATCGATTTGATCCTCCATTGTCGTGCTACACAGCTGAGGATGATTGTGGTACTATTCTTTAAGGCCTAATTAGTCCTTTGTTGCAAATTTGGGCATCTTTGTGCCAAACCATACCAACACCATTTAAGATTGTTATTGGTAGGCAACTGGTATCATTTGAGTTTACCTGCAACGGTTAAAAATCCTTAGTAGCAAAAAGTTGGAACATGGCAGCTTTCTTCGGTGTTGATTTCTAGCACCTTTTCAAATGCAGAAATATCAACAATTGTGGCAGAGAAGGCAAACCCAGCATGCAAGATATGGTTTATCTATGAAGGAGATCTGCTATTCACTAGGTACTATTAAGCTTTTGTAAGTCTCCCATGTGATTACATTGCCTTGGTTACTGACAACTGAGCAAAACACTAGCCCTTCGGTTAACTTAGCTTTGGTTAAACTTATTTGGGGTTTGTATTCACTACTCAGGTCATTTTGTACACATTATCAAAAGACAAATAAACAAAATGCATACTGATTTGAAGAAATAGAGCTTTAATCCTTTTGGTTCCGGTTGAGTTCTCAGTATTTTGGGTTACTCGAGTTCTGGTTGGTTATATCTCTTTTTAATATTCACATAAGAAGCTTTGATGATGTGTATTTTTTGGCTTCATTAGGAATCCCAAATCAGATTTGACAGAGGCAACATCTGAAGAGGTGCATCATTCCACTTATTCTTGATCATAATTCTTTATTTCAATTTTCTTTTTTCCTTCTTACTTGTTCAAATTGATTTCAATTTCTTTTCTTTCAATTGAATTTCTAACTTTTTTCTCTGCTACCTAAGAAAAATCATAAATAAGATTTCCCTAAATTTTTTTCTACTTATAGGGAATGACCTCAGCCCCTCTCCATCTTTGTTGTTTTGATTATTTTCTGAACTGTTATTATTTAAATATACTGGATTGTGCTGAAAATATGTACCTTGATGACTGGAATATTAGGTTAGCATGATCAATACAAGATAATTACTTTACGGGGAGCGACTGGAATAAACAAATAAAAAGAAACAAATGATACGGAAAGACTTTTAGAAACCAAATTTAATTAGAATTTAGAAGGGTCCAACTAAAACAACCACACAAACATGTTATCAGTTTTTGGAGTAAATTTAATTTCTTTTCTTTAAATTAAATGATAACAGTATGGTGCTAAATTCGTGTGTATATATATATTCAATAAAAAATTAATTCGACATTCTGATTTATTGATTGATTCGGGGTTTAAATATGGCTCTTTGTCTCATGCTTGAAGAAACTCACAAAAATATCAAATGAATATTATATTTTCATAGCAGATATATTTTGTTAGTAAATATATTATCTTACCAAAAGAATTAAGCAAAAAAAAATTACAACTGCAGCAAATTCAAAGGGAGAAACGACATCGGAAAGAAATTGAGGAAATCTCAAAGAGAGAAAATGACAAGAATGATCTTCTTAAAAGGGAAAACGAACAACTTAAATTGGAGAAAAAATGAAACCACGAAATGACAATTACAAGCTAAAAATGGAGTTGCAGCGAGGGAGAAACTACATCAGAGAGAAATTGAGGAAATCCAAAAGAGAAAAATGACAAGAATGATCTTCTAAAAGGGCTGCAATTCGAAGGGAGAAATTACATCAGAAAGAAATTGAGGAAATCCAAAAGAGAGAAAATGACAATGATGATCTTAATAGAGAAAACAAACAACTTAAATTGGAGAACCAACTTCAACAAAATGAGTTGGATAAGCAGAAGCGCAATTGAGAGAACTCATTTCTGATTTAGAAATAGGTTATAACAAGCTAAAGCAAGAGCGTGATAATGCTATTAAAGAGGCTCAAGAATTGAGAAGACAGAAAGAATACTCTTTTGGTAATTCTGATATGGTACTGGGCTCCCAGTTTTCATTGCATGAGCTGGAACAAGCAACTCAAAATTTTAGTGATTCGTTGAAGATTGGAGAAGGTGGTTTTGGATGCGTCTACAAGGGCTCTCTTCATAACACCACGGTGGCGATAAAGAAGTTGAATTCAGAGAGCTTACAAGGGTTATCAGAGTTCCAGCAAGAGGTAACAGATTATGCTAAAGATAGTAATCTATATTAATTTTGCTACAACTCATAATATTTAAGTCGGCAATTCATGTACTAATGAAGCCTAATTGAGGTGTCAACCAAGCCAAATTATAGTCCATGAAATTTCTTTCATCATTTTAATTCTCATCAGTTGTGCTGGTACCCAATTTATTATCTTTATTATATGGACTATTTCTTAAAATAAATTTGAAGTTGTCAACAGCAAAGTATGTTTTGTTCTTACAGGTTGCTATTCCAATAAAGTTAGACACCCAAACATTGTCAACCTAATAGGATCATGCTCCGAAATCTCGACACTTGTCTATGAGTTCTTGCCTAATGGAAGCCTTGAGGACCGGTTGGCCTGTGCTGATAACACCTCATCTCTCAAATGGCAAACCCGGATTCGCATCATCAGTGAGATTTGCTTAGGTCTTGTATTTCTCCACTCAAATAAACCACACCTTGTGATCCACGGCGACCTCAAAGCAGATAATATTCTCCTCGATGCAAACTTCATCAGTAAACTCAGCGACTTTGGCATTTCCAAAATCATAAAGCAATCTGATACAAACACAACTGCCTTATATCGTACCACTCATCCTGCAGGAACATTTGCATATATTGACCCCCAATTTCATTCAACCGGGGAACTGACACCAAATCCGATGTTTACTCCTTTGGTATAATAGTGCTTCGTCTTCTGACAGGAAAGCGTGCACTGAATATTGCAAATGAAGTGCAGGAAGGCATGCGAGTTGGTATGTTCCTGTCTATAGTTGACAAATCTGCCGGAAAATGGCCGGCTGACCTAGCCAAAAAGTTAGCTAAACTTGGTCTGAGATGTGTTGATATATCCAGAAGAAAACGCCCTGATATGAGTCAAGTTTGGGCCACGATTGAACCCTTGGTAAAGGCTGCTTCACAATTTCACAATGAAGAACATGTACCATCACATTTTATATGTCCAATAATGCAGGTATATATATAGTTTCCCCTTCTATTTTTATGTATTGCAACTATATAAGTGCAATAGAATTTTTATTTATTTATTGCCGGGTGAAGTGACATCCAATTAGGAAAAGAGGAAAAAAATGGAAACAAAAATGATAGAACACATTCCTGTTTCCCAAGCTCTTAGTGTCCTCCTAGGAATATCGTTGTAAGTTGTACCTGATAAACTGCCTCATTTTAACCTTTATTTTTTAAATTAATCACAATTACATAGACTATTGCTTTAATTATCAGTAACTTTTTGTGCAGCATATAAATGCCAAGACAATTTTTTCTTTTTCTTATTATTCTTCTTCTTCTTATTATTATTTTTTGCTTTCTGATGTTTCACTGATTATAGGAAATCATGAAGAATCCATGCATCGCAGCAGATGGGTTTACATATGAAGGCGAGGTAATCAAGACATGGTTGAATGGAGGACATAACACATCGCCTATGACAAACTTGGTGCTTCCTCATCACGATCTGATTCCCAATCATAGTCTTCGTTCTGCCATCCAGGGAATGGCTTCAGCAGCACCCACAATCTTAATATGTCATATATACAGTTCAAGTTGCAATGAAGTTTGTTAAGAGTTGGTGTGCACTCTTGTTATGTCTTTCCCTTTCGTTTGCTTTGAAATCATGTGCTTCGTTCTGCCATCCAGGAATGGCTTGACCAACACACACAATGTTAATATGTCATATGGTTCAAGTTGTATTGAAGTTTATTAAATATTTGGTGTGCACTCTTTTATGTCTTTCCCTTTCTTTTGCTTTGAAATCGTGTGCTTTCTTTTTCCATTTATTACACTACTAGAATATGAGTTTTTTACATGAGGAGCACTAGTTTGCTGCAAGGGAAGGACAGTCCATGAAAAAGACTAGAGGCTACCAATTGGCCCTGCGGCCCCAGTCTAGAGGCTTCCAAATGCCCTTGTGGCCCCATTGTTTTTTTTTTTCTTATTCTTTTGTTGTCTCTCAATAGGTAATTGAAATTCGTATTCTAGCTAGCATACGTATGAAATTTGTTATTCAATTTCTTTAATTGCTTAGTGGCTCCTCATCAATAAATAATTGATGACAAACTTGTTAGAAATTAAATATGCTGATGAATAGTCACTCAGACATTGCACCAAACATCTTGTGTGCACTAAACAAAGCAGCAAAGTACCAAATTTGTTGGTTCATAACAAATGGATCTTCAAATCTGTTGGTTCACAAAACAGTACCTCATCTGTTGGCTCTAGATTTGTAGCTTAAAATTCTCAATCACACAAAATATCTCTTGGAGACAAATAAACACAACAAAATTTCTAACCCATGTACATTTCTCATCCATCTAAACTCTAAGATCATTTTGTATTCTTACCTTTGATTAACTCTAACAAGTGTCCCCATGGCCAATTTAATTTTTCTAAGTTGTGTTCTTACCTTTGATTAACTCTAAGATCATTTCTTAAAAAAATACCAACCGGGTTCGTGTATGGCCAATTTAATGATATCAGTCGTTTCCCGTTGTCTTCAGGAAAATTTAAGTGCTTAGTCCTGCTCAGATTGCCATAACAAGCATATGTAATTAGAGAGAAATAAAAGATTATTCTTTGCTGTGAAATGGTTTTGTTAGAACACAGATGTAAAAGAACATATCATCAAATGAACTAAAATTTACTTGAAACAGGAATTAAAGATGCCAATAAACTTAAAATTAGGATTCTACAATAAAAAAAGAGTAACGTAACTTTCAGAATGAGGGCTAATGAGGGCTTAATAGGAATATATGAGTTGGCAGAACCCTACTAGCCTGTTTTGGTTTAACATAACCAGAAATAACATAGCCTGCAAGGTGTTTGAGTAAATGCCTCACTGAAAATTCATCTAACAAGAAATGTTCTAGTAAATGCACCATCTTAATTACAGTTTATGACGCATCATAGTTCAATTCATGTTAATTAAATAACAAAGGAACAACAAAGAATAGCCCAAGAGTAATATAGCTCGCAAGGTGTTGTCAAAATGCCCCCACCTACAACTTAGAAGCCAATACAAGGAACGTTGTAGTGGAAATCAGCAATCACTAACAAATGCACAGTGGGCTGTAAACATAAAAGACACCACTCCCTCAAGCTAAGAGATCAAGTTGAGAAATTAAACGACAAATGTGAAAAAAAGTTGATTAGTTTATGTGACTATGAGTTATCAATTTATAACTAAATCATATTTAGAACTAATAGTTGATAAAATCTCTGGAAAGCAAGTGGCCGATGAAATCATATTTAATTATGGATTGCAGATTAGAATAAAGAGGCTATGATGGGCTTGGTATTTTAATCTTCACTGCTTCTTCAGCCCATTAGGCCCATTACATGTTTCTTCATTCTTTGCTGTCAATTGCTTAATTTGCGATGTCCTTCTTAGGTTTTATCCAAATGTCATTGAACAGATACTATCCAACACCATTTATATCCGTTCGATTATTCATCGCGATTCGATATAGAAACCGGAATCTGATAATTTGAACAGTTTCCATCCTTCTTGGATAAGAATCTGTCCAAAACCCTCTGAACGAGAAAGATACAACCAACGAAAACCCCTCCTGTGTCCTGTCGCCCCCTCTTTCTCTCTCTCACTCCGCGCCGACAAACCCTTCTTCCCGCCTCTCACTTGGTGCCGACTACTCCTTCCCACCTCTACCCCTATCCACAGCTCTCTCTCTCTCTGCTTAGGTAAGCTCTCTCTTTGCAAAATAGGTGGATCGATCCCTTGTAAATGTAAACCCCATCAAAACCCCAGCTTTGTATCCTTATGACGAGTCACAGCCTCTGCCACCGCATCAGCTGCCTCTGCACAGGCAGCAGCAGTGAACCGAGTGAATGTCATTTCAGAGTCTCTTCCTTACATACAGAAGTATGGTGGCGCCGCCATGAAATCGCCGGAGTTCCGTGAGTTTGTTGCAAAGGATCTCGCGTTGCTTTCGTGTGTCGGCATGAGAATGGTGCTTGTGCATGGCGGTGGGTCTGAAATTAATTCATGGTTAGCAAAAATTAATGTTGAGCCTAAGTTCCTAAATGGATTGCGGGTTACGGATGAGTTGACAATGGAGGTTGTAGAGATGGTCCTTGTCGGAAAGGTGATTTCTTTTAATTTTTTTTTTTTTTTGTAATTTTGATGAATTGTTGGAATGAACTGTTTGTGTAAAGGTAGGTATCCCAACAATTTCAAGTAACAAGTGAGTAGAAAGAAAAAAGCTTTTCGAAATTAGGATGAAGCAAGGGCTGTAACTATGTGGAATTCTAGCCAATTTTATCTGAAACCACAATTATAGTACAATTTACAAATCACGGTTGAACTTTCTTTTGCACAATTTTACAATTATCCCCCTTTTGCCTTATTTAATTAATACCACGCATGTGTTAAAATTAGTTGTATTATTTTTCCTCATATGTTGACTTACAAGTTACTTTTGCACAAGCGTCACAGCAACTAAAACCAAATAAATCCTTACTAATTAAGTTTACAGGTGAACAAGTCGCTTGTATCTCTCATCAATCAACAAGGAGGATGCTCGCCTTATTACAGCTCATCCTTCTCCCAATGCAGCCGCTCTTGGTTTTGTCAGTGAAGTTTCAAACGTCAATCCATCAATCCTCTACCCAATTTTATCTGACGGCCACATTCCAGTGATCACCTCTGTCACCGCTGACGAGTTTGGCCAGGTAATTAATGTTGCAACCAATAATTATTAATACATAATCCATTGCATTTCACCGGGTGGATTTAAATAGAAATATTAAGTTACCTCAGAGAATATGGACTCCCACCCACAACCTCTAAAATGGACACCTCCTTTGAAATCAAGACTATTCATTCCCCATTGGACGGCTATAATTTACAAATTTACAATTTAGATAATAGTTGTACAGCAATTAATATGAAAATAATTTCAAAATAATTATTTTCTACTTTTTTACATCTTATATGGTAAAATAATACTTATGAATGTCAATTTTATGTAATTTCATCGTTGTTTGCCTCTTAAAATTGAGTCAATAATTTCGGACCGTTCATTTTTACGTTATCAATCAACGGTTGATCTGCAATGAAATGAGTCATAAACTCTTGTTTTGTGAGTTAATGAAGACACACGGGAATATATCGTCTGTTGGTCGATCAGAACCGTTGAAATTAAAGAGCATTGTATTTATTTTATTGACGGATGAAGGGGGTGGGGACAGTGATTCGAAGCTGAATCATTTTGAGTTTTTTTTTTTTTTTTTATTAAGCGGATTGTTAAGTCTGAGGTAGTGTTGTTGGAAAATGAATTGTTGGTTACTAAGCAAAGCTTAGCAATAATGCCTTGAATAATTATGTGATTTTGTCCCTCAATAGGTAATTCGTATTCTAGCACCCAATCACATCGGCCCCATATGAAATTTGGTATTCAATTTCATTAATTGCTGAGTGGCTCCCCATTGTCAGTCTCTTTTTTTTTTTTTTTTGTTTCTTTCTAGGTAATCAAATAGATAAATTCATAAGAAAAAAAATTTAAATGTCGTATTATTTGTTTCTCTTATCTGCACCGTAGAATTTTTCATACTTAATGGTTTAGCAAATTTAAAGTAAACCCAGAATGACAAAAGTGGCTTTAATAAAGCAGTTTCAAAATTGTAACACATCTTGACAATATATTTATAATTTATTTTTGCAATTTCAAAATCCAAACAATCGATCCAAATCGTTCAAAATGATGTACATATTAAAATGTGTTTGCAGACCAAATTTTACATTTTTTGGAAATTTTAGTATTTATTAAGATGTGTTCAAAGTTGTAATTTTCAGAAAATTCTGAACTATTGAAAAACAACAATTTTTAAAAATCTAAAAAAATATTAAACAATTTCAGAAAAAATGAAAATGTGGACTGCAAGCACATTGTCATATGGAGATCATGTTGAATAGTTGAGATCCACTGTTTGACTTTTGAAATCACAAAAAAAAAATTATAAATATATGATATCAAGATGTGTCACTATTTTAGTGTAATTGAATCCCTTCTTATGATAATAATGCAGATTTAAAAGTGGCTTTAATAAAGCAGTAAATTTTTTGCTTGATCTCTAAAGAAAAAGATGCTCAATCTATCAAGCAATATAGACCTATCTCTAAATTTAAAGATGCTCATGTTCTTTCCTATTTGTTGCTTATTCTGTTTTTGCCCCTCAATAGGTAATTCGTATTCTAGCACTCAATAACATCAGCCCCATATGAAATTTGGTATTCAATTTCATTAATTGCCGAGTGGCTCCCCATTGTCAGTCTCTGTTTTTTTTTTCTTTCTTTCTAGGTAATCAAATAGATAAATTAATTAGAAAAAAAATTTAAATGTCGTATTTTTTGTTTCTCTTATCTGCACCGTAGAAGTTTTCATACTTAATGGTTAAGCAAATTTAAAGTAAACCCAGAATGACAAAAGTGGCTTTAATAAAGCAGGGATTTTGGGAAAGGCAAAACAAGTTTTGTGGTGAGTTGGGCCTGCGTATAATTGAAGCCTTTTATGATAATAATACAGAGTTAAAAGTGGCTTTAATAAAGTAGTGATTTTTGGCTTGATCTCTAAAGAAAAAGATGCTGAATCTGTCAAGCAATATAGACCTATCTCTTTGGTTAATTGTAGACTAAAAAATTATCTCAAAATTGCTTACCAATAGACTAGAATCATTGATGAATAGACTAATTCTCTGAACCTCTCACTCTGTCTCACCCTTTCTTCCTTCTCTCCATTTTTCTTGTCTTGGTTCCCACCGCCCTCTACCCCTCCATTCTCCACCGCCTTTCCTCTCAAAGACTCTGACTCGTCTCTCCTCGCTTCTAGTTTTAGGTTATCCTTGCTCCATCGTCTCTCTCTCTCTCTCTCTCTCTAGAAATTGTTCATTTTGCTAATACAATGCTCCTGTCACGTCAGTAAATCTATTCTTGGATTTTGAGGTGGTGGTTGCTTATAACAAGGTCTTTCATGGGTGCTAAGCCATCAATAGCAACCGCAGAGGTGAAAGAAGAACAAAAGGTGTATGTTTGTTTGCCTTATATCTATGATGAAGGAAAGCATATCCTTTCATGGGCGCTCAGCCATTTTCCAAAGGATGAAACTAAAATCGTTGCCACTTTCATCGTCACTCCTTCAGATAGTGAGTTTGTATATTGTCTACCAATGCTGCTGCAATCATTTTATTTTTGAAAGATTTTTGTTATCTTCACTTGAAGTAATTTTATTCTATGAGTACTGTGGATCATATTGTTTTATGACTGCGCTTGTGCACCTCCCTTCGCACACAAAATCCCTCAATTCTGAAATTTTCTATTTCATAAAAATTTGATTCTGAATTTTGGAAAGTTAAATCCCCAATTACCTATAAAAGATTAATATTAATTGGTTCCAATCCTTATCCTGATTCCTTTTCTGGTTGTAAATGGAAGCTTATCTCATTGATAACCAATTTTATGTACCAGAAGAGTCCAAAAAATTAAACAAGTCCTTCTGCATTTAAATGTCATACTCGTGCAATTGTTTCCATTCTGAAACAGGTGCATTTCACCCTATGTGGAGGGAGGTATACAATGAAACTCTAGACAAACATATGGCTGAGTGTGCAATACAGAAGGTGAAATTTAGTTTTAATTAATTAACTTTAATGTACACATATGTCTTTTCTTTTCTTTTTCACTTGGGAACCCATGACATGATATCTTTGTAAATAACAAAAACTTCCTCTCAGTCAGTAGAGGTCAATAGGATATCTCCTGATGAAAACTTCTGAAATTTAATTACGGTTTTGTTTTCGAATGAACCTCAATGTGCTACTAAATATACACTAATGCACGGTGTTCACTGTTTCACATGAATGCAGTTTAAAGCAGAGAAACTGATACACGAGATTGATCATCTAGTAGAAGGGACTTTAGGTCTGATTGACTCAAGGGAAATCAAGAATCTTGTAATGGAGTTTTCTCCAACAAACAGGTATTAAGATAAGACAGTCATGTATATCTTGATGTTTTTTACTTCACATAATTACAACTGCAAAAAAATGAGTCTGAATCAACAATTAAGTACACAGTCTGTTCTGCTGGGGTGCAACAATTTTTTAACCTTTGTTGTCATATAGGATATCTCAAAGATACCTTCCGTCTGATATATGAAATTGAATTGATTCGATCCTCCATTGCGACCATGCTAATTGCAGTACTGTTCATCAAAGCCTAATTAGGCAAAAAATTTGGAACATGGAAGATTTCCTCAGTGTTGATCTCTGGCACATTTTTAAATGCAGTGAACTTGTCAAAGAGAAGGCAAATCAGTCATGCATGATATGGTTTATTCAAAATGGACATCTGATCGACACTAGGTACTATTAAGCTTTTGTAAGTTATCCATGTGATAAAATTGCCTTGGTTACTGGCAACTGGGCAAAACATTTGCTACTTCACTATGTGCCATAATAGGTTGGCTGATGCGGATGCGTGCTTTGAGTACAGTTAGGGCTGGATAATTATAGATTCATGCCAACTTTGCTGATAAATGCTCAACCTTATATATTAGCTTATATAAAATTTCTGCTCATTTTGGGTTGGGTTTAATTGTATCTTGGTGCTTTTTAGATAGGATCAATAGCCTTATGGTTAACCGAGCTTTGGGGTTTGTATTCACTACTCAGGTCATTTTGTACACATTACCAAAAGACAAAAAAACGAAAATGCATACTGATTTGAAGAAATAGAGCTTTAATCATTTTGGTTCAGGTTGAGTTCTCTGTATTTCGGGTTGGCTTAATTATTACATTAGCTTTAATGACATGTGTATTTTTGGCTTCATTAGGTTACCCAGATTAGATTTGCCAAAGGCCACATCTGAAGAGGTGCATCTTTCCACTTATTCTTGATCATAATTCCTTATTTTATTTCAATTTTCACTTTCCTTTTTACTTCTTTAAATTGATTTCAATTTCTTTTCTTTCTATTAAATTTCTAAGTTTTAGCTCTACTACCTAAGAAAAATCATAAATAAGATTTCCCTAAAGTTTTGTTCTACCGAAAGTCTAATATATCAAAGGGAATGACCTCGGCCCCTCTCTATCTTTGTTGTTTCGATTATTTTCTGAACTGTTATTCTTTAAATATACTGGATTGTGTTGAAAGATATGTACCTTTATGACATAACTGAAAAAGGTTAGCATGATCAATACAAGATAATTACTTTACCGGGTGCAATTGGAATATTGGCATGGTCATGAAGCATGATTTCAACGTAATTACAAGTAATTACTACTAATAAGAATTGACTTCAGAACTAATAAACAAATAAAACGAAACAAATGATACAGAAAGAATTTTATAAAACAAATATAATTAGAAGGGTCCAATTAAAACACCCACACAAAAATGTTATCAGTTTTTGGAGTAAATTTATTTATTTTTCTTTAAAGTAAATGATAATAATAACAGTATGGTGCAAAATTGGTCTATATTCAATAAAAACTAATTCAACATTCTGATTTATAGATTGATCCAGGTTTAAATATGGCCCTTCATCTCAGCCTAGAAACGGAGTCGCAGCGAAGGGAGAAACTACATCAGAAAGAAATTGAGGAAAATCAAAAGAGAGAAAATGAATCATCAATGGCAACCGCAGAGGTAAAGGAAGAACAAAAGGTGTATGTTTGTTTGCCTTATATCTATGATGAAGGAAAGCATATCCTTTCATGGGCGCTCAGCCATTTTCTAAAGGATGAAACTAAAATCGTTGCCACTTACATCGGCCCTCCTTCATATAGTAAGTTTGTATATTGTCTACCAATGCTGCCGCAATCATTTTATTTTTGAAAGATGTTTGTTATCTTCACTTGAAGTAATTTTATTATATGAGTACTGTGGATCATATTGTTTTATGACTGAGCTTGTGCACCTTCCTTCGCACACAAAATCCCTCAATTCTGAAATTTTCTATTTCATAAAAATTTGATTCTGAATTTTGGAAAGCTAAATCCCCAATTACCCATAAAAGATTAATGTTAATTGGTTCCAATCCTTATCCTGATTCCTTTTCTGGTTGTAAATGGAAGCTTATCTCATTGATAACCAATTTTATGTACTAGAAGAGTCCAAAAAATTAAACAAGTCCTTCTGCATTTAAATGTCATACTCGTGCAATTGTTTCCATTCTGAAACAGGTGCATTTCACCCTATGTGGAGGGAGGTATACAATGAAACTCTAGACAAACATCTGGCTCAGTGTGCAATACAGAAGGTGAAATTTAGTTTTAATTAATTAACTTTAATGTACACATATGTCTTTTCTTTTCTTTTTCACTTGGGAACCCATAACATGATATCTTTGTAAATAACAAAAACTTCCTCTCAGTCAGTAGAGGTCATTAGGATATCTCCTGATGAAAACTTCAGAATTTAATTACAGTTTTGTTTTCGAATGAACCTCAATGTGCTACTAAATATACACTAATGCACTGTGTTCACTGTTTCACATGCATGCAGTTTAAAGCAGAGAAACTGATACCCGAAATTGATCATCAAGTTGATGGGACTTTAGATCTGATTGACTTAAGGGCAATCACCAATCTTGTAATGGAGTTTTCTCCAACAAACAGGTATTAAGATAAGACAGTCATGTATATCTTGATGTTTTTTACTTCACATAATTACAACTGCAAAAAATGAGTTTGAATCAACAATTAAGTACACAGTCTGTTCTGCTGGGGTGCAACAATTTTTTAACCTTTGTTGTCATATAGGATATCTCAAAGATACCTTCAGTCTGATATATGAAATTGAATTGATTCGATCCTCCATTACGGCCATGCTAATTGCAGTCTATTCATCAAAGCCTAATTAGGCAAAAAATTTGGAACATGGAAGATTTCCTCAGTGTTGATCTCTGGCACATTTTTAAATGCAGTGAACTTGTCAAAGAGAAGGCAAATCCATCATGCAGGATATGGTTTATTCAAAATGGACGTCTGATCGACACCAGGTACTATTAAACTTTTGTAAGTTATCCATGTGATAAAATTGCCTTGGTTACTGGCAACTGGGCAAAACATTTGCCACTTCACTATGTGCCATATTAGGTTGGCTGATGCGGATGGGTGCTTTTGAGTACAGTTAGGGCTGGGTAATTATAGATTCAGGCCAACTTTGCTGATAAATGCTCAACCTTGTATATTAGCTTAAATAAAATTTCTGCTCATTTTGGGTCGGGTTTTATTGTATCTTGGTGCTTTTTAGATAGGATCTCGCTAGACCTTCGGTTATTCTACACTAGGTACTATTAAGCTTTTGTAAGTCTCCCATGTGATTACATTGCCTTGGTTATTGACAACTGGGCAAAACATTTGCTAGGATCTTACTAGCCCTTCGGTTATCCGAGCTTTGGGTAACTTATTTGGGGTTTGTACTCACTACTCGGATCATTTTGTACACATTATCAAAAGACAGATAAACAAAAATGCATACTGATTTGAGAAAGAGAGCTTTAATCGACCTTTTGGTTCAGGTTGAGTTCTCTGTATTTCGGGTTGGCTTAATTATTGGATTACTCAAGTCCTGGTTGGTTATATCTAATTTGTAATAATCACATAAGCTTTGATGACATGTGTATTTTTGGCTTCATTAGGTATCCCAAATCAGATTTTACAGAGGCTTCATCTGAGGAGGTGCATCACTACACTTATTCTTGATCATAATTCTTTATTTATTTCAATTTTTCATTTTTCATTTTCCTTCTTATTTGTTGAAATTGATTTCAATTTCTTTTCTTTCAATTGAATTTCTAATTATTTGCTCTACTACCTAACAAAAATCATAAATAAGATTAATTCCCTGGATATTTGTTCTACCAAAAGTCTAATATATCAAAGGGAATGATATTGGCCCCTCTCTATCTCTATTATTTGTTTTTTGATTATCTTCTGAACTGTTATTCTTTAAATATACTGAAATGTGTAGACCAAAAGAATTAAGAAAAAAATTAAAAATTGACAATTGCAGCGAATTCGAAGGGAGAAACTACATCAGAAAGAAATTGAGGAAATCCAAAAGAGAGAAAATGACAAGAATGATCTTCTTAAAAGGGCTGCAATTCAAAGGGAGAAACTACATCAGAAAGAAATTGAGGAAATCCAAAAGAGAGAAAATGACAAGAATGATCTTCTTAAAAGGGAAAACGAACAACTTAAATTGGAGCAGCTCAGAAACCAACGAAATGACAATTACAAGGTAGAAATGGAGTTGCAGCGAAGGGAGAAACTACATCAGAGAGAAATTGAGATAATCCAAAAGAGAGAGAATAACAAGAATGATTTTCTTAAAAGGGCTGCAATTCAAAAGGAGAAACTACATAAGAAAGAAATTGAGAAAATTTAAAAGAGAGAAAATGACAAGAATGATCTTCTTAAAAGGGAAAACGAACAACTCAAATTGGAGAAGCAGCAATTGAGAGAACTCATTTCTGATTTAGAAATAGGTTATAACAAGCTAGAGCAAGAGCGTGATAACCAACTACTCAGAAACCAACGAAATGATTTGGATCAGCAGAAGCAGCAATTGACAGAACTTATTTCTGATTTTGGTAATTTTTGTAAGAGAGAAAAGATGTAAGAAAACAACTTATTATTGTAATCTTATTTTTAGCTTTACATATATCTCTATTTATAGAAGATAAATAAAAACTAGTTGTTGTACTATTAATTACAACTACGAACCACTAATCACTAACTTCTAGCCTATTAATTACATGACACTATTTTCTACAACTAGCCGTTACAATGCAAATTTGTAACTAGCTGTTATTTTTAACATTCACTCTCAAGTTAGGAATGTATATATCGTACAATTCTAGTTTGTTTGTAATTTCCTCAAATTGACTCGGATCCAAGTCTTTAGTGAAGATATCCACGAGTTGATCTTCACTTTTTACGTATGGTGTTTTAATTTCTTTTGTTTGAACATTTTCTCTAATAAAGTGACAATCCACTTCTATGTGTTTTGTTCGTTTATGAAACACGGGATTTGAAGCTATGTGTCGTGTTGAATTATTGTCGCAATACATTTTCATTTGTTCTTGAGTTTTAAATCATGTCTAATAGGAGTTGCTTGATCCAAGTTAGTTCACTTATGATTGATGTCATGACACGATATTCGGTTTCGGTGTTTGATTGTGTTATAATATTTTGTTTCTTATTTTTCCATGTGACTAGATTTTCGCCAACAAATGTGCAAAAACCGGTTGTCGGAATAGCCACATATATTATTAGAATTATTATTTTTCATCCAAATACCTTTACCGGAATTATTTTTTAAAAATCTTAAAATTCTATTTGCTGCTTCTAAATGTGGTGTTCTTGGTGAGTGCATGAACTTACTAATTTGACTTATGAAAAATGAAATATCCGGATGAGTGATCGGGTCAAAACATATAGCGAAAATCACTATCTTTTCTTGCGGAAATGGCCAAAAGCGAATGCAAAGTAGCTATTTTTTTAATTTATTTACCGCAAACGTATTTTTAGACTATTTTGACAGGTTTTGAAGAAAGTTGCGTATTTAATTAATTGCTGAGTGGTTCCCCATTGTCAGTCTTTTTTTTTTTGTTTCTTTCTAGGTAATCAAATAGATAAATTCATAAGAAAAAAAAATTAAATGTCGTATTTTTTGTTTCTCTTATCTGCACAGTAGAAGTTTTCAAACTTAATGGTTAAGCAAATTTAAAGTAAACCCAGAATGACAAAAGTGGCTTTAATAAAGCAGTGATATTGGGAAAGGCGAAACACATTTCTTCCAATAGACTAGAATCATTGATGAATAGACTAATTCTCTGAACCTCTCACTCTCTCTCACCCTTTCTTCCTTCTCTCCATTTTTCTTGTCTTGGTTCCCACCGCCTCTACCCCTCTATTCTCCACCGACTTTCCTCTCTAAGACTCTGACTCGTCTCTCCTCGCTTCTAGTTTTAGGTTATCCTTGCTCCGTCTCTCTCTCTCTCTCTCTAGAAATTGTTCATATTGCTAATGTAATGCTCCTGTCATGTCAGTAAATCTATTCTTTGTTTTGGAGGTGGTGGTTGCTTATAACAAGGTCTTAGTGGAAGATCTTTTTCTCCAATAAGTGAATCATCGATCAATGGCAACCGCAGAGGTAAAGGAAGCACAAAAGGTGTATGTTTGTTTGCCTTGGAATTATGATGAAGGAAAGCATATCCTTTCATGGACTCTCAGCAATTTTCCAAAGGATGAAACTATAATCGTTGCCACTTACATCGGCACTACTTCATATAGTGAGTTTGTATACTGTCTACCAATGCTGCTGCAATCATTTTATTTTTGAAAGATTTTTGTTATCTTCACTTGAAGTAGTTTTATTCTATGAATACTGTGGATCATATTGTTTTATGAATGCGCTTGTGCACCTCCCTTCCCACACAAAATCCCTTAATTCTGAAATTTTCTATTTCATAAAAAATTGATTCTGAATTTTGGAAAGCTAAATCCCCAATTACCCATAAAAGATTAATGTTAATTGGTTCCAATCCTTATCTTGATTCCTTTTCTGGTAGTAAATGGAAGCTTAATTATCTCATTGGTAACCAATTTTATGTACCAGAAGAGTCCAAAAAATTAAACAAGACCTGCTGCATTTAAATGTCATATTCGTGCAATTGTTTCCATTCTGAAACAGGATTATTTCGCAATATGTGGAGGATTGTCTACAATGAAACTCTAGACAAACATCTGGCTCAGTGTGCAACACAGAAGGTGAAATTTAGTTTTAATTAATTAACTTTAATGTACACATATGTCTTTTCTTTTCTTTTTCACTTGGGAACCCATGACATGATATCTTTGTAAATAACAAAAAATTCCTCTCAGTCAGTAGAGGTCAATAGGATATCTCCTGATGAAAACTTCTGAAATTTAATTACGGTTTTGTTTTCGAATGAACCTCAATGTGCTACTAAATATACACTAATGCACTGTGTTCACTGTTTCACATGAATGCAGTTTAAAGCAGAGAAACTGATACACGAGATTGATCATCTAGTAGAAGGGGCTTTAGGTCTGATTGACTCAAGGGAAATCAAGAATCTTGTAATGGAGTTTTCTCCACCAAACAGGTATTAAGATAAGACAGTCATGTATATCTTGATGTTTTTTACTTAACATAATTACAACTGCAAAAAATGAGTCTGAATCAACAATTAAGTACAGTCTGTTCTGCTGGGGTGCAACAATTTTTTAACCTTTGTTGTCATATAGGATATCTCAAAGATACCTTCAGTCTGATATATGAAATTGAATTGATTCGATCCTCCATTACGGCCATGCTAATTGCAGTACTATTCATCAAAGCCTAATTAGGCAAAAATTTTGGAACATGGAAAATTTCCTCAGTGTTGATCTCTGGCACATTTTTAAATGCAGTGAACTTGTCAAAGAGAAGGCAAATCCATCATGCATGATATGGTTTATTCAAAATGGACATCTGATCGACACTAGGTACTATTAAGCTTTTGTAAGTTATCCATGTGATAAAATTGCCTTGGTTACTGGCAACTGGGCAAAACATTTGCTACTTCACTATGTGCCATAATAGGTTGGCTGATGCGGATGCGTGCTTTGAGTACAGTTAGGGCTGGATAATTATAGATTCATGCCAACTTTGCTGATAAATGCTCAACCTTATATATTAGCTTATATAAAATTTCTGCTCATTTTGGGTTGGGTTTAATTGTATCTTGGTGCTTTTTAGATAGGATCAATAGCCTTATGGTTAACCGAGCTTTGGGGTTTGTATTCACTACTCAGGTCATTTTGTACACATTACCAAAAGACAAAAAAACGAAAATGCATACTGATTTGAAGAAATAGAGCTTTAATCATTTTGGTTCAGGTTGAGTTCTCTGTATTTCGGGTTGGCTTAATTATTACATTAGCTTTAATGACATGTGTATTTTTGGCTTCATTAGGTTACCCAGATTAGATTTGCCAAAGGCCACATCTGAAGAGGTGCATCTTTCCACTTATTCTTGATCATAATTCCTTATTTTATTTCAATCTTCACTTTCCTTCTTATTTCTTTAAATTGATTTCAATTTCTTTTCTTTCTATTAAATTTCTAAGTTTTAGCTCTACTACCTAAGAAAAATCATAAATAAGATTTCCCTAAAGTTTTGTTCTACCGAAAGTCTAATATATCAAAGGGAATGACCTCGGCCCCTCTCTATCTTTGTTGTTTCGATTATTTTCTGAACTGTTATTCTTTAAATATACTGGATTGTGTTGAAAGATATGTACCTTTATGACATAACTGAAAAAGGTTAGCATGATCAATACAAGATAATTACTTTACCGGGTGCGATTGGAATATTGGCATGGTCATGAAGCATGATTTCAACGTAATTACAAGTAATTACTACTAATAAGAATTGACTTCAGAACTAATAAACAAATAAAACGAAACAAATGATACAGAAAGAATTTTAGAAAACAAATATAATTAGAAGGGTCCAATTAAAACACCCACACAAAAATGTTATCAGTTTTTGGAGTAAATTTATTTATTTTTCTTTAAAGTAAATGATAATAATAACAGTATGGTGCAAAATTGGTCTATATTCAATAAAAACTAATTCAACATTCTGATTTATAGATTGATCCAGGTTTAAATATGGCCCTTCATCTCAGCCTAGAAACGGAGTCGCAGCAAAGGGAGAAACTACATCAGAAAGAAATTGAGGAAAATCAAAAGAGAGAAAATGAATCATCAATGGCAACTGCAGAGGTAAAGGAAGAACAAAAGGTGTATGTTTGTTTGCCTTATATCTATGATGAAGGAAAGCATATCCTTTCATGGGCGCTCAGCCATTTTCTAAAGGATGAAACTAAAATCGTTGCCACTTACATCGGCCCTCCTTCATATAGTAAGTTTGTATATTGTCTACCAATGCTGCCGCAATCATTTTATTTTTGAAAGATGTTTGTTATCTTCACTTGAAGTAATTTTATTATATGAGTACTGTGGATCATATTGTTTTATGACTGAGCTTGTGCACCTTCCTTCGCACACAAAATCCCTCAATTCTGAAATTTTCTATTTCATAAAATTTTGATTCTGAATTTTGGAAAGCTAAATCCCCAATTACCCATAAAAGATTAATGTTAATTGGTTCCAATCCTTATCCTGATTCCTTTTCTGGTTGTAAATGGAAGCTTATCTCATTGATAACCAATTTTATGTACTAGAAGAGTCCAAAAAATTAAACAAGTCCTTCTGCATTTAAATGTCATACTCGTGCAATTGTTTCCATTCTGAAACAGGTGCATTTCACCCTATGTGGAGGGAGGTATACAATGAAACTCTAGACAAACATCTGGCTCAGTGTGCAATACAGAAGGTGAAATTTAGTTTTAATTAATTAACTTTAATGTACACATATGTCTTTTCTTTTCTTTTTCACTTGGGAACCCATAACATGATATCTTTGTAAATAACAAAAATTTCTCTCAGTCAGTAGAGGTCATTAGGATATCTCCTGATGAAAACTTCAGAATTTAATTACAGTTTTGTTTTCGAATGAACCTCAATGTGCTACTAAATATACACTAATGCACCGTGTTCACTGTTTCACATGCATGCAGTTTAAAGCAGAGAAACTGATACCCGAAATTGATCATCAAGTTGATGGGACTTTAGATCTGATTGACTTAAGGGTGATCACGAATCTTGTAATGGAGTTTTCTCCAACAAACAGGTATTAAGATAAGACAGTCATGTATATCTTGAAGTTTTTTACTTCACATAATTACAACTGCAAAAAATGAGTCTGAATCAACAATTAAGTACACAGTCTGTTCTGCTGGGGTGCAACAATTTGTTAACCTTTGTTGTCATATAGGATATCTCAAAGATACCTTCAGTCTGATATATGAAATTGAATTGATTCGATCCTCCATTACGGCCATGCTAATTGCAGTACTATTCATCAAAGCCTAATTAGGCAAAAAATTTGGAACATGGAAGATTTCCTCAGTGTTGATCTCTGGCACATTTTTAAATGCAGTGAACTTGTCAAAGAGAAGGCAAATCCATCATGCAGGATATGGTTTATTCAAAATGGACGTCTGATCGACACCAGGTACTATTAAACTTTTGTAAGTTATCCATGTAATAAAATTGCCTTGGTTACTTGCAACTGGGCAAAACATTTGCCACTTCACTATGTGCCATATTAGGTTGGCTGATGCGGATGGGTGCTTTTGAGTACAGTTAGGGCTGGGTAATTATAGATTCAGGCCAACCTTGCTGATAAATGCTCAACCTTATATATTAGCTTAAATAAAATTTCTGCTCATTTTGGGTCGGGTTTTATTGTATCTTGGTGCTTTTTAGATAGGATCTCGCTAGACCTTCGGTTATTCTACACTAGGTACTATTCAGCTTTTGTAAGTTTCCCATGTGATTACATTGCCTTGGTTATTGACAACTGGGCAAAACATTTGCTAGGATCTTACTAGCCCTTCGGTTATCCGAGCTTTGGGTAACTTATTTGGGGTTTGTACTCACTACTCAGATCATTTTGTACACATTATCAAAAGACGGATAAACAAAAATGCATACTGATTTGAGAAAGAGAGCTTTAATCGACCTTTTGGTTCAGGTTGAGTTCTCTGTATTTCGGGTTGGCTTAATTATTGGATTACTCAAGTCCTGGTTGGTTATATCTAATTTGTAATAATCACATAAGCTTTGATGACATGTGTATTTTTGGCTTCATTAGGTATCCCAAATCAGAATTTACAGAGGCTTCATCTGAGGAGGTGCTTCACTACACTTATTCTTGATTATAATTCTTTATTTTATTTCAGTTTTTCATTTTTCTTTTTCCTTCTTATTTGTTGAATTTCTAATTATTTGCTCTACTACCTAACAAAAATCATAAATAAGATTAATTCCCTGGATATTTGTTCTACCAAAAGTCTAATATATCAAAGGGAATGATATTGGCCCCTCTATCTCTATTATTTGTTGTTTTGATTATCTTCTGAACTGTTATTCTTTAAATATACTGAAATGTGTAGACCAAAAGAATTAAGAAAAAAATTTAAAAATTGACAATTGCAGCGAATTCGAAGGGAGAAACTACATCAGAAAGAAATTGAGGAAATCCAAAAGAGAGAAAATGACAAGAATGATCTTCTTAAAAGGGCTGCAATTCAAAGGGAGAAACTACATCAGAAAGAAATTGAGGAAATCCAAAAGAGAGAAAATGACAAGAATGATCTTCTTAAAAGGGAAAACGAACAACTTAAATTGGAGCAGCTCAGAAACCAACGAAATGACAATTACAAGGTAGAAATGGAGTTGCAGCGAAGGGAGAAACTACACCAGAGAGAAATTGAGAAAATCCAAAAGAGAGAAAATAACAAGAATGATTTTCTTAAAAGGGCTGCAATTCGAAGGGAGAAACTACATAAGAAAGAAATTGAGAAAATCCAAAAGAGAGAAAATGACAAGAATGATCTTCTTAAAAGGGAAAACGAACAACTCAAATTGGAGAACCAACTTCAACAAAATGAGTTTGATAAGCAGAAGCAGCAATTGAGAGAACTCATTTCTGATTTAGAAATAGGTTATAACAAGCTAGAGCAAGAGCGTGATAACCAACTACTCAGAAACCAACGAAATGATTTGGATCAGCAGAAGCAGCAATTGACAGAACTCATTTCTGATTTTGGTAATTTTTGTAAGAGAGAAAAGATGTAAGAAAACAACTTATTATTGCAATCTTATTTTCAGCTTTATATGTATCTATATTTATAGAAGAAAAATAAAAACCTTCCGTTGTACTATTAATTACAACTACTAACTCCTAATCTATTAATTACATGACACTATTTCCTACAACTAGCCGTTACAATGCAAATTTGTAACTAGCCATTATTTTTAACACTCCCTCTCAAGTTAGGAATGTATATATCATACTATCCTAGCTTGCTTGTAATTTTCTCAAATTGTCTCGGATCCAAGCCTTTAGTGAAGATATCCGCGAGTTGATCTTCACTTTTTACATATGGTGTTTCAATTTCTTTTGCTTGAATTTTTTCTCTAATAAAGTGGCAATCCACTTCTATGTATTTTGTTCGTTCATGAAACACGGGATTTGAAGCTATGTGTCGTGCTGAATTATTGTCGCAATACATTTTCATTGGTTCTTGAGTTTTAAATCCTGTCTAATAGGAGTTGCTTGATCCAAGTTAGTTCACTTGCGATTGATGTCATGACACGATATTCAGCTTCGGCGCTTGATTGTGCTATAACATTTTGTTTCTTGTTTTTCCATATGACTAGATTTCTGCCAACAAATGTGCAAAAACCGGTTGTCAGAATAGTCACATATATCATTAGAATTATTATTTTTTATCAAAATACCTTTATCGGGATTATTTTTTAAAAATCTTAAAATTCTATTTGCTGCTTCTAAATGTGGTGTTCTTAGTGAGTGTATGAACTTACTAATTTGGCTTACGGAAAATAAAATATCCGGTCAAAACATATAGCGAAAGTCACTATCTTTTCTTGCAGAAAATGACTAAAAGCGAATGCAAAGTAGCCATTTTTTCAATTTATTTACCGCAAATGTATTTTTATGCTATTTTGACAGGTTTTGAAAAAAGTTGCGTATTTAATTAATTGTTGAGTGGTTCCCCATTGTCAGTCTTTTTTTTTTTTTTTCTTTCTAGGTTATCAAATAGATAAATTCATAAGAAAAAAATTTAAATGTCGTATTTTTTGTTTCTCTTATCTGCACCGTAGAAGTTTTCAAACTTAATGGTTAAGCAAATTTAAAGTAAACCCAGAATGACAAAAGTGGCTTTAACAAAGCAGTGATTTTGGGAAAGGCAAAACAAGTTTTGTGCTGAGTATGGGCCTGCGTACTCTAAATTGCTTACTAATTCTCTGAACCTCTCACACTCTCTCACCCTTTCTTCCTTCTCTCCATTTTTCTTGTCTTGGTTCCAACTGCCTCTACCCCTCCATTCTCTACCACCTTTCCTCTCTAAGACTGACTCGTCTCTCCTTGCTTCTAGTTTTAGGTTATCCTTGCTCCATCGTCTCTCTCTCTCTCTCTCTCTCTCTCTAGAAATTGTTCATTTTGCTAATGCAATGCTCCTGTCCTGACAGTAAATCTATTCTTTGTTTTGGAGGTGGTGGTTGCTTATAACAAGGTCTTAGTGGAAGATCTTTTTCTCCAATAAGTGAATCATCGATCAATGGCAACCGCAGGGGTAAAGGAAGAACAAAAGGTGTATGTTTGTTTGCCTTATATCTATGATGAAGGAAAGCATATCCTTTCATGGACGCTCAGCCATTTTCCAAAGGATGAAACTAAAATAGTTGCCACTTACATCGGCAGTACATCGGCATATAGTGAGTTTGTATATTGTCTACCAATGCTGCTGCAATCATTTTAATTTTGAAAGATTTTTGTTATCTCCACTTGAAGTAATTTTGTTATCCCTCAATTCTGAAAATTTCTAATTTCATAAAAATTTGATTCTCAATTTTGGAAAGCTAAATCCCAATTACCCATAAAAGATTAATGTTAAATGGTTCCAATCCTTATCTTGATTCCTTTTCTGGTAGTAAATGGAAGCTTATGATCTCATTGATAACCAATTTTATGTACCACAAGAGTCCAAAAAATTAAACAAGTCCTGCTGCATTTAAAATTTAAATGTCATACTCATATAATTGTTTCAATTCTAAAACAGTTTCAAGACCAAGACACAATCAATTGAGGGAGAGAATCAACAGAACTCTAGACAAACATGTGGCTCAGTGTGCAATACAGAAGGTGAAATATAATTTGAACTAATTAAAACTTGGGAGAATTTCATATATACCACTCAAAAACTATGAAATTACATATTTACCATCCAAATTTCTATAATTACATATTTACCATCTAAAAATCTAATAACTCACATATTTACCCAATCAATCAAAACCTTAGATTAATTAGAGATTAATTAAGTTTAATATTATAAAGAATATAATTAATACTTGAATTAGTTCCTTCCCTTTCTACGTACTAGGCGAATTTCTTAAGTGGACTTTTGCTAATCACGTACCTAAGAACCCTTAGAAGTGCCCTGGTTTCAGTATGAAACGGATCTGCTGCACACTACAAAGGCCGTATAAAGGAGAGGATATAAAAGAGAACGTATTTAAGGAGAGAAAGAGAGGGTGTTAAGTTAATCCTTAATTAATTATAGTTTTAAGAATATTAAGCATAATTAATCTTAATTTTGGGTATATTTGATATATACTAAAGTGATATTGGGTAAATATGTGAGTTATTAGATTTTTAGATGGTAAATACGTAATTATAAAAATTTGAATGGTAAATACGTAATTTCACAGTTTTTGAGTGGTATATATGAAATTCTCCCTTAAAACTTTAATGTTCACGTATGTTTTTTTCTTTTTTTCTTCACTTGGGAACCCATGACATGATATCTTTGTAAATAAAAAGTTTCCTCAGTCAATAGAGGTCATTAGAATATCTCCTACTGAAAACTTCAGAAAGTTAATTACGGTTTTGTTTTTCAATGAACCTCAATGTGCTACTCAATATACACTAACACACTGTCCACTGTTTCACTTGAGTGCAGTTTAAAGCTGAGAAACTGATACAAGAGGATGGTGATGTCCCATTCCAGCACCAACAGGCACCAACAGTTCCATTCCAGCACATGCCCGGTATGCCCCATCCAGTTCCATTCCAGCACCAACAGGCACCTTCACCGGTACAACTCCAATTTGGGGCCCACGGCCCACAAATGCCAACGCCTCAAGGGGTTGTCCCCATCTCTTTACAAAAGACAATGACACTGCCGGTGGGGAGTGGTCCCAATCAGGTGCAACAACCGATGTTTGTGTCTGGCATCCAGCCCCATGGCCTCCAGCAACAGGCGCTGCTGCACCAGAGCCAGGGCATGGGATTTGTGCCTACTACGGGCCACCAGTTGGGCCAGCCCCAGTTGGGTGGAATGGGCATGGGCAGCCTCGGCCCTCGATATCCAACGCCTCAGCAGTCTCCTGCTAAGTTTGGTAGTGCCCGCAAGGCTCCCACTGTGAAAATCCTCCACCCAGACGCCCATGAGGAAGTAAAACTTGAAAATGTTGCGGCTGCTCCAAGAGCAATGCCTAACATGGCAGCCCAGTCGCAACCTATACAAACTCTACCACCTCATATGGGGTACTACCACCAAGTACACCACGGCTCTTATAATCCTTCAGCTATGTACTTCCCAGGATCAAACATACCCCTTACCCAGCCACCTCAGTACCCATACCCAGTGCCTCAACCTGGGCAGACAATGACATTTATGAACCCGCAATCTGTTATAAACCAAGTTCCAAGCAGTAAGCCGGTAGCAACACCTAACTCTCAATCTCATGCTGATTCAGAGACTGTGCCTCCACCAAGTACAGCCAGACCCACGGTGACAATAACTCAACCAGTTAAAGTGGAAGCACCTAAGCAATCAAAGCCATTTCAGACAGAAGTAGGGATTTTAGAGCTGATTGACTTAAGGGCGATCAAGAATCTTGTAATGGGGTTTTCTCCAACAAACAGGTATTAAGATAAGATAGTCATGTACATCTTGATTTTTTTACTTTACATAATTAGAACTGCAAAAAATGAGTCTGAATCAACAACTAAGTACTAAGTCTGTATTTTAAAGATAGTCTCAGTCTGATATAAGAAATTGAATCGATTTGATCCTCCATTAAGGTCGTGCTACACAGCTGAGGATAATTGTAGTACTATTATTCAAGGCCTAATTAGGCCTTTGTTGCAAATTTGGGCATCTTTGTACCAGACCATATTAACATCATTTAAGATTGTTATTGGTAGGCAACTGGTATCAGTTGAGTTTACCTGCAACGGTTAAAAATCCTTGGTAGAAAAAAAGTTGGAATATGGCAGCTTTCTTGAGTGTTGATTTCTAGTACCTTTTCAAATGCAGTAAAATACCAGCAATTGTGGCAGAGAAGGCAAACCCATCATGCAAGATATGGCTTATCTCTGAAGGAAATCTGCTATTCACTAGGTACTATTAAGCTTTTGTAAGTCTCCCATGTGATTACATTGCCTTGGTTACTGACAACTGAGCAAAACACTAGCCCTTCGGTTAACTTAGCTTTGGTTAAACTTATTTGAGGTTTGTATTCACTACTCAGGTCATTTTGTACACAATATCAAAAGACAGAGAAACAAAATTCATATTGATTTGAAGAAATAGAGCTTTAATCCTTTTGGTTCAGGTTGAGTTAGTATTTTGGGTTGGCTTCATTGTTGGGTTACTCGAGTTCTGGTTGGTTATATCTAATTTTTAATAATCACATAAGAAGCTTTGATGATGTGTATTTTTTTGGCTTCATTAGGAATCCCAAATCAGATTTGACAGAGGCCACATCTGAAGAGGTGCATCATTCCACTTATTCTTGATCATAATTCTTTATTTCAATTTTCTTTTTCCTTCTTACTTGTTCAAATTGATTTCAATTTCTTTTCTTTCAATTGAATTTCTATGTTTTTGCTCTACTACCTAAGAAAAATCTTAAATAAGATTTCCCTAAATTTTTGTTCTACCAAAAGTCTAATATATCAAAGGGAATTACCTCGGCCCCTCTGTATCTTTGTTGTTTTGATTATTTTCTGAACTGTTATTCTTTAAATATCGCTGATATATTGGTCCAGAATTTTTTACTGTTTTGCTACTGTTCACCCGGATCAGCGATTTTCAAAATGACTTAATATATAGTACAAATATTCCAAAAAATAAAAAATTTGGTGTCCAAGCACATTTCAATATGGAGATCATGTTGAGCGGTTCGGATCGGTTGTTTGGATTTTCAAAATGAAAATATGACGTGTAGTACAAACTTGTTTTACTCCATGTCTCACCCTAGCCCATCCCTATATATATATTCACAGAGAGAGAGAGAGAGTTGGGCTACGGTACTTCGCGAAGTAAAGAAAGTGTTTTACTTCACATCTATATCTTCAATTTCAAAGTTCAAAACGTTGATCTCTATATTAAATTGTGCTTGGAGATCAAATTTTACAATTTTTTAGAAATTTTTTACTTTTTTTTTGGAAATTGTTTAAAATCACTGATTTTCAGAAATTTGTGGACCATAAAAAATTAGTGATTTTAAAAGGTTCCAAAAAAATAGTTAAAAGTTCCTAAAAAATTGTAAAATTTGGTCTCCTTGCACGAGATCAACTTGAACGGTTCGGATCGACGTTTTGAACTTTTAAATTGAAGATATAGACATGGAGTAAAACACTCGCTTTACTTCGCGAAATACCGTAGCCCAACTCTCTCTCTCTCTCTCTATATATATATATATATATATTCAATAAAAAAGTAATTCAACATTCTGATTTATAGATTGATTCGGGGTTAAATATGGCTATGTCTCCTGCTTGAAGAAACTTACACAGAAATATCGAATGAATATTATATTTTTCATAGCAGAAATTTTGTTAGTAAATATATTATCAGACCAAAAGAATTAAGCAAAAAAAATTTACAATTGCAGCAAATTCGAAGGGAGAAACGACATCAGAAAGAAATTGAGGATATCCAAAAGAGAGAAAATGACAAGAATGATCTTCTTAAAAGGGAAAATGAACAACTTAAATTGGAGAACCAACTTCAACAAAATGAGTTGGATAAGCAGAAGCAGCAGCAAATTCGAAGGGAGAACCGACATCAGAAAGAAATTGAGGAAATCCAAAAGAGAGAAAATGACAAGAATGATCTTCTTAAAAGGGAAAACGAACAACTTAAATTGGAGAACCAACTTCAACAAAATGAGTTGGATAAGCAGAAGCAGCAGCAAATTCGAAGGGAGAACCGACATCAGAAAGAAAGTGAGGAAATCCAAAAGAGAGAAAATGACAAGAATGATCTTCTTAAAAGGGAAAACGAACAACTTAAATTGGAGAACCAACTTCAACAAAATGAGTTGGATAAGCAGAAGCAGCAATTGAGAGAACTCATTTCTGATTTAGAAATAGGTTACAACAAGCTAAAGCAAGAGCGTGATAATGCTATTAAAGAGGCTCAAGAATTGAGAAGACAGAAAGAGCACTCTTTTGGTAATTCTGATATGGTACTGGGCTCCCAGTTTTCATTGTGTGAGCTGGAAGAAGCAACTCAAAATTTTAGTGATTCGTTGAAGATTGGAGAAGGTGGTTTTGGATGTGTCTACAAGGGCTCTCTTCGTAACACCACGGTGGCGATAAAGAAGTTGAATTCAGAGAGCTTACAAGGGTTATCAGAGTTCCAGCAAGAGGTAACAGATTATGCTAAAGATAGTAATACTATATTAATTTTGCTACAACTCATAACATTTAAGGCGGCAATTCATGTACTAATGGAAGCCTAATTGAGGTGTCAACCAAGCCAAATTATAGTCCATGAAATTTCTTTCATCATTTTAATTCTCATCAGTTGTGCTGGTACCCAATTTATTATCTTTATTATATGGACTATTTCTTAAAAATAAATTTAAAGTTGTCAACAGCAAAGTATGTTTTGTTCTTACAGGTTGCTATTCTCAATAGAGTTAGACACCCAAACATTGTCAACCTAATAGGATCATGCTCCGAAATCTCGACACTTGTCTATGAGTTTTTGCCTAATGGAAGCCTTGAGGACCGGTTGGCCTGTGCTGATAACACCTCATCTCTCAAATGGCAAACCCGGATTCGCATCATCAGTGAGATTTGCTTAGGTCTTGTATTTCTCCACTCAAATAAACCACACCTTGTGATCCACGGTGACCTCAAACCAGATAATATTCTCCTCGATGCAAACTTCATCAGTAAACTCAGCGACTTTGGCATTTCCAAAATCATAAAGCAATCTGATACAAACACAACTGCCTTATATCGTACCACTCATCCTGCAGGAACATTTGCATATATTGACCCCCAATTTCATTCAACCGGGGAACTGACACCAAAATCCGATGTTTACTCCTTTGGTATAATAGTGCTTCGTCTTCTGACAGGAAAGCGTGCACTGAATATTGCAAATGAAGTACAGGAAGGCATGCGAGTTGGTAGGTTCCTGTCTATAGTTGACAAATCTGCCGGAAAATGGCCGGCTGACCTAGCCAAAAAGTTAGCTAAACTTGGTCTGAGATGTGTTGATATATCCAGAAGAAAACGCCCTGATATGAGTCAGGTTTGGGCCACGATTGAACCCTTGGTAAAGGCTGCTTCACAATTTCACAATGAAGAACATGAACCATCACATTTTATATGTCCAATAATGCAGGTATATATATAGTTTCCCTTCTATTTTTATGGTCTTGCAAATATATAAGTGCAATAGCATTTTTTATTTATTTATTGCCGGGTGAAGTGACATCCAATTAGAAAAAGAGAAAAATGGAAACAAAAATGATAGAACACATTCCTGTTTCACAAGCTCTTAGTGTCCTACTAGAATATCTTTGTAAGTTGCACCTGATAAACTGCCTCATTTTACCCTTTATTTTTTGAAATTAATCACAATTACATAGACTATTAATTGCTTTAATTATCAGTAACTTTTTGTGCAGCATATAATAGCCAAGACAATTTTTTTTTCTTCTTATTATTATTATTTTTTTCTTTCTGGTGTTTCACCGATTATAGGAAATCATGAAGAATCCATGCATCGCAGCTGATGGGTTTACATATGAAGGCGAGGCAATCAAGACATGGTTGAACGGAGGACATAACACATCGCCTATGACAAACTTGGTGCTTCCTCATCACGATCTGATTCCAAATCATATTCTTCGTTCTGCCATCCAGGAATGGCTTCAGCAGCACCCACAATCTTAATCTGTCATGTATACAGTTCAAGTTGTAATGAAGTTTGTTAAGAGTTGGTGTGCACTCTTGTTATGTCTTTCCCTTTCGTTTGTTTTGAAATCATGTGCTTCCTTTTTCCATTTATTTCACAAGCTAAGAGATCAAGTTAAGACACCACTCCCTCAAGCTAAGAGATCAAGTTGAGAAATTGAACGACAAATGTGAACAAAAAATTGATTAGTTTATGTGACTATGAGTTATCAATTTATAACTAAATCATATTTAGAACTAATAGTTGATAAAATCTCTGGAAAGCAAGTGGCCGAAATCAATTTATAACTAAATCATATTCAAAAAGTATGTAATTTAACTTCCTTATAATTATTCAAACAAAAACAATTTTATAAACACTTTGCATACTAGCCGAAATTTTTATTTATATCATAATAAAAAAAAACCAAAACAATCTGTTTTTGGAAGAATTCCAAATCTACCCAGGCTGCCAAACATTTTTGCGACTCCAATGAGGGCTGCCAAGTCTAGAGGCCTACAAATGCCCCTGCGGTCCCATTGTTTTTTTTTTTTTGGTAAGTGGCACAGAGAAAAAGATCAAATTCCGGAACAACTTTTTGGTTTATGTTTTGTTTTTTATCATTGGATGATTGGGCACAGAGAACAAGATCAAACCCCATTGTTTTTTAGTTTAATAAAATTTCTGTAAAAAAAAAAATTGGGGCCGCTAATCCGTTGGGAGGTCCCTAGTCTTTGGGGCAGTAGAGACGTTTGGCGGCCTGGGCATTTTTCGAATTTTGCAGAAACTAGAGTGTTTTAGTTTATTTTTTTATGGTATAAATAAAAATTTCGGACATACTAGCTATAGATATATAAATATTTGTTACATGCATGTTAAGTATAAACAATTTTAGATGCATATAAGAAATGTACAATATAAAGTACAAGAGTAATTTAATTATCTTTATTATATTAAATAAAAAATCGAAATTTAGGAAGGCTGCAATTTTATAATCCGTACTTACACATTTTTAATCAAAAAACAAATTAAACGAAATAGAAACAAACAGTTGTGATTTAAAAGTTCAGGCCATCCAAGAGCTATGGTTTAGAAATTCGTCTTTTTACCTTTTTAATTAAAACAAAAATGAGCTCAGGACATGATTTGAAATTAACACATTAGAGCTGAAAAATAAAATGATGGGCTTATTATTTTTAATCATTTGCGTTAGGAAAAAAATGGTTAAAATCTAAATTTCAAATTCTAATATTTAGAAATTTAGAAATTCATTTGATATTTTTTTAGAGGTTTAATTTATTTTGAAATAATGTATGCTTCGATAAACAAATTAAAGAAGCAGATTCAGAACTGCCAAAATGTATAGTTGTCGTACCCCACCCATTACCCATACATACAATTAAATTATCATTAAAACATTTCCGTCATTCCGTGGTATTCCTTCCGCGTTTAATAAATTTAATTATGTTCTTGGTCTAGTACCCATATTAAAATGGATGAAACTACCGCTGGCAGAATCGTAGCTCGATCGTAGTTCGGTACAGAATTAACGAGTTCATGTTGGGACCTAACTTACTCGCCAGTTCGCTAGCTAACTAGCTTAGCTAGGCATCAATTTGTAAATTTGTATGAATTTATGTGTATTTTATATTGTATATTGAAACTTAATAATTCTTTTTAAAATTTATTTGTAAATTTTGCAAATTTTGTAAAAATAGCCCGGTTCAAAAAGTTTGTAAAATTTATTTTCTTCTTAAAACAAGATCCAGCAAGCCAGCTCGTTAGTTCGCAAGCTAGCTCGATCCAGCTCGTAACGATTTCAAGCTATAATTTCAGCTCAAACCCTTAAAATTAGCTCACTCGTGACTCCGATGAGCCAGCTCTTTGCCACCCTAGATGAAACTAACTAACCCACCATTTGACCAAATCAAGCCAAACCAACACGTCTTATGATTATTTCTCATTTGATCACGGATACTAGTAATATTAATTTGGTTTTCACCTTTTCTATAATTATGTTAATTAAATCTAAAATATCATACAGTTCGATCATCGAATTCACATCCTCCCCGGCACCGTAATAGAGAATTTTTTATAATTACTGAATCTGGACCGTTCTTTTTAACTTTGACATGAATCTCAAAGCCCAATAATACTGCTCCTGCGCTAGCCTGAATCTCAAATCGGCTGAAATAAATCTCAAACTATAATGGAGAGAGGATAGTTGTCATCTTTTGTGGTGCCAAACCAATGTCTTTAATTTCCGTTCTGATTATAATATATAGACAATGGATCGGGTCCGTATTAAAAGACAACAAGAGAAGATCAAAAGATATTTTATAAAATATCCAAGTTCATGGACCGGGCCTTGCTAGTATGGATGTAAATTTTATCGAGCTGTGCGTGACTAATTGAGTCATGTGTCGTACCGTGATTAAATCAAATTTTCAAATGTCGTGTCATGATCAAAATAATAAAAATAATCACGGCATGTTAGTTACTTCATGACCAAACTTAGCTTGGTTGGATATGTTTGATCACGTCTAGTCCTATTTGACCATATTTGACTTCTTCTTTTTTCAAATTTAAGTTAGTTTAAATAAGAAAAAAAAATCAAAAATAAGAAAAATTGTAAAATAATTGTAAAAGAAATTTATGTATTAAAAATAAATAAATTGTTCCGAAATTAAATTGTTATTGAGATAAATATTTACATAAGTTTATGTTATTTTAATCAAGGTCACAATGGGTCACATTTGGTATTGTGCCGTGTCATGTCACATACTGTGTCATGTTGTAATCAGATTAGTTCGTATATTGTGTTGTACCGTGTTATTTATCTCGAAGAATAATAAAGCATGCGGCACGCAAATCATATCATATAATTAACTCACATACTATGTCGTGTCGCGTCGAGTTACAATGTGACTTTTTTACATTCCTTACTGGACATGATAATAGATGTGTAAGCTTATGCACAGGTACAGTATTGATGGGGTTCAATGGAAAATTGCCTTTATAAAAAATTACAATTATATTTAATGTCCAAAAAATTGAGAATTATGCTCGTTGCCGAATACATTTAGAGCAGTCAATTTTTTTTTTTTGTTAATCGATGTTAGAAGTCGTGAGCGAGACTCGAATTCTCGACTTTTAGATAGTCACAAATTTAATAGAACTTTTTTTTTCTTAACTAACTGTACTATGTACTACCTCATCTCAAGAGCGATCAATTCTCAGTTCCATAATTTATCTATTTGTTTCACCACTACGCGTGTCGATATTTTTATTAATATCCAAAGTTAATTACAAATTAATAAATATACCCACTAATGTTGGAATTTATAAAAATATCCATACCGACTATTTTCTGGCCGGTTTAATTTTTTTCAGTACTAGCCAGAAAATGGCGGGTACTAATGTTTTTTTTTAGAGACACTATGAATCAATAGCAAGATGCTGAAATCTAACAATAAAAATTCGAATTTGTTTTTTAAATATTTGTTAGATTAATTTTTTTGATATATAATTAGCATATTTAGACTAAAATACGCTAAATTACTTGAAATTATGTTAAATTACGCTGAATTACACAAAATTACGCTAAATTACGCTAAATTATGTTAAATTATGCTAAAATACGGTACATTACGCTAAATTATGCTAAATTAGGCCGATTTTGTAATTTATTTATTCTTTTCACCACCACGCATGTTGTCAAAACCTGTAAGCCCATTTTGTAATTTAATATTTTGTGAGGATAAAATGTTAATTGAAGCCTCAGACGATGTATTATTATCCAAAAAAAATAGATTCGAAAAATGATGGAAAATAAAATGACCTCAGGACATTGATTTTTTTAAATCATTTGCGTTAGAAAAAAATGGTTAAAATCAAGGTTCTAAATAGCGTTTATAGCGTCATAGCGGGAAGGCTACAAAAAAAGATATACCGAATAGCGTCGCTATAGCGGAAGCTATTCCAAATAGCGTTTTTTTTTTTACATTCCGTATATTCAATATTTGTACTAAATATCAACATTATCTAAAGTCTCATAGAACAATAAATAACACCAAAGTAATTAAGAAATTATAATATTCATATTGAACCCGTACAAAGTCCAAATTGCGGTTCAAAATATCCATAGTAATATCATAAATTATCGATTTTTTCTATTAAAAATATCTTAAGCATCATGATTCATGACATAATCTATTTTTTTTTCTATTCAAATTTTAATTTCGGTTTGGACTTTTTTTCTATTCAAATTTCTATTTCTATTCTCAATTTCAAATTGATTTATCTGTAGCAAGTAGCAACAAATTCAATTTCGGTTTGAGCTTTTTTGGGTCTTTATTTAAAACCTATATAAATTGCTTTAAAAAAAAAAACTCATATTGTATAGCACAAATAGCAGACCGCTATAGCAGCCGTAGCGCAAATAGCGCATTTTGATGTCATAGCGTAGCATTTGGGGTCCAAAAACGCTATAGCGGCGCTATTTAGAACACTGATTAAAATATATATTTAAAAATTCTAATATTTTTAAAATTTGAAATTCATTTAATAATTTAAAAAAACCAAGAGCTCTTACATGTTGATCGTCCTTTTTCTTTTCTTCATGCTTTATGTTAAAACAACATGCTTTATGTTTGAAACTCAGTATCAGAAGTTTCGTTTAATGAAACTGGACTTCGGTCTTTTTACTTAAAAAACTCAGTATCAGAACTAGAAGTGAAATGAATCTCTGAATATTACACTGTTCAAGTAAATTAAGCATTGGTAATAATTAATTTGCTCATTTTATTTTTAATTGACATTTTGTCATTGGATAACAAGTTTACGAGCAAAAGTTTCATTATATATATAATTAATAATATTTATTGCTTAAGTTAAAGCTAATTTACTGAAGTTCAAAGATGGATTTGCAAATATCGAAAGCATACATATTGTACAAACGTCAGAAATCAAAAAAGTTAAAATTTCAGTGAGCAGTTTTATAATTTTGATCAGATTCAAAATTCAATTTAGAGAAAATGACTACATGAATTTTTGTGTTCTTTATATCAAAATAAATATATGAAAGTCTAGTTTTCAGATAATATAATTTATCTATACAAAAATATTACAAATTAGTACAGTTTTAACGATTAATTGACAGAAATCAAAAAAATGCCAAACATGTGTGAACATGGCTCAGGCCAATTTTGCCACTCTACGTGTGAACACATTAGAAGGATGCCAAACATGATGAGATCGGGTCCGGATCCCTTAAAGTAACCCAATCTTTGGATTTTGGATCGAGACCGTCCGATTGGAATTCGTCACTCGGGATTGTCTCGGGATTCGAATTTGTCATTGGAATGTGTGCGCTCACTTCGCGGATGAATTTTTGCGGATTCAAATCAGACGGTCCCGATCTAAAATCCAAAAGTTGAGTTACATCACTGGATCCGAATTTGATGAGATCCGCATCCACTTTACTTTATATATGTTTTCACAGACCACTTCATCACGGGACCACCGTTTCCTACTTGTTTTGCTTTTCTGCTCCTCTTTCCATGCAGTGAACGCTTTTGCCTCGTAAGTTTCCTTTTCTTCATCTGGTTTTAACTCGCTGCACGATTCTCTGCAGAGTAATAACCACAGGAAAAATCATCCTGACGCTGTTTATCAGCGCCAAATAGAATAACCTAAAATAATTCGATAAATAATAAATTTAAAGTTTATTTAGTTAGATACAGATTGAATAGCTACAAGGCTGACAAAAATATTTTATATCTCAAAACATAATAAGTTATGCTTATGCATCATTGAATATAAATATATATATATATAGAGCTGGGCTATGGTGAGTTGCGAAGTAAGATGTCATTTTTACTTCACGCTCATATTTTTATTTTGAAAATCTAAACAACCGATCCGAACCGCTCAACATGTTCTCCATATTGAAATATGCTTGGAGACCAAATTTTATATTTTTTGGAATTTTTTTACTATTTATTAAGCCACTTTGAAAATCGCTGATCGAATGGTCCAGAATTTTTTACTGTTTTTTACTGTTCACCCAGATCTTCGATTTTCAAAGTACCTTAATAAATAGTAAAAAAATTCCAAAAAATGTAAAATTTGGTCTCCAAGCACATTTCAATATGGAGAACATGTTGAGCGGTTCGGATCGATTGTTTAGATTTTCAAAATGGAGTATGAGCGTGAAGTAAAACGACGTTTTACTTCACAACTCACCATAGTCGATCTCTATATATATATATATATATATATATATATATATATATATATATATATGTTTATCTTTTATTTAGCCCAAAAACTTTGTTTGTTTATTTTTATAATATTATATTGTCCCATAGATGATATTCTTATTGATTGTTAAGATATGTCTTGTTGAATTATACAAAATACTATTGCATGTAAATTATTATTTTTAAATTTTTTACTAAGAATATTATTTAAGTAATTTTTTATTGGATAATGTTTTATATTATTTTTAATTATTAAAATAATTAGTTATTTTTTATTAAAAGAAAGTGCAAGTTGAACAGATAATTACAAATTGTCGCACTTGATTATGACTTAAAAATATTATAATCAAACAACCCAATCCGTAATTATAATTTTTATTGACAATGTAAATACAATCAGACAAATTAAACCTAACCCGTGACAGTGTAACCAATACTAAATTAAAACAGCCGCCCACATGGTAAAGATCAATTTAATTATTCGAATCCGGAGAATAGGGGTGGCAAAAAAAGCTCGTGGCTTGATCATGACTCGCATCTGATTCACTCGGTAATAACTCGCTCGGTATTGGACCGAGCTGTTAATGAGCTAACTTGCTACTAGCTCGGTTCAGAATTAACGAGTTCAAGCTGGGGCCTAGCTTGCTCGCCAGCTAGCTCAGCTAGGCATTAATTTGTGAATTTGTATGAATTTGTGTACATTTTATACTGTCCTCAACTCGGTTCAGCTCGGTCTAGTTCGGTCTACAAAGTTTGTAAAATTTATTTTCTTCTTAAAACAAGATCCAGCAAGCCAGCTCGTTAGTTCGCAAGCTAGCTCGATCCAGCTCGTGACGATTTCAAGCTGAGATTTCAGCTCGGACTCCTAAAATCAGCTCGCTCGTGACGAGTTCAAGCTAGACCCAGCTCGTTGCCACCCCAACCGGAGAATATGAAGACATCCTTCCATTATTGTATTTTTTTTTTCAGCATATATATAAAGAAGAGGGTTGAAATGCCTCATATATAAATGCCAAGACACTTTTTTTTTCTTTTCTTTTTTAGTTTGTTTGTTTGTTGGCCTTTCACCCATTACAGGAAATCATAAAGAATCCATGCATCATTGAATATAATTTTTATTTTTACATATTTTATATCTGAAAACATAATAAGTTATGCTTATGCATCATTGAATATAAATATATATGTTTATCTTTTATTTTGCCTAAAACTTTGTTTGTTTATTTCTATAATATTATATTGTCCCATAGATGATATTCTTATTGATTGTTAAGATATGTCTTGTTGAATTATACAAAATACTATTGCATTTAAATTCTTATTTTTATATTTTTTCTAAGAATTTTATTTAAGTAATTTTTTATTGGATAATGTTTTATATTATTTTTAATTATTAAAATAATTAGTTATATTTTATTAAAAGAAAGTGCAAGTTGAACTGATAATTACAAATTGTCGCACTTGATTATGACTTAAAAATATTATAATCAAACAATCCAATCCGTAATTATAATTTTTATTGACAATGTAAACAGAATCGGACAAATTAAACCTAACCCGCAACTCAACAGTCAACACAATTGAAACGGACGGCCCAGATTTGGGCAGTATTATTTGTGCTTTGAGATTCGTGCTATGAAACTCTCATTCTCTCAGTCTCTCTTACCTTTTCTTCTTTCTCTGCATTTTTCTTGTCTTGGTTCCGATTTCCTCCACCCCTCCTTTCTCCGCCGCCTTTCCTCTATGAGACTTTGACTCGTCTCTCCTCGCTTCTAGTTTTAGGTTTCCTTGCTCCATCGCCTCTCTCTCTCTCTCTAGAAAGGATCTAGGGTTTTCTTGGAGAGCCGGATCCTATATGGTTTATGCTGGTAATCGAGTTGGATATCTGCTTGGTTTTTTTAACTTTTGATTTCATCATTATTTGTTATCTTTGTCTCATATTATTTGGTTTCGTTTTGGAGGTGGTGGTTGCTTATAACAAGCTCTTAGTGCGTGAAATCATCGATCAATGGCAACCACAGAGGTAAAGGAAGAACAAAAGGTGTATGTTCGTTTGCCTCCGGACTATGATGATGGAAAGCATATTCTTTCATGGGCGCTCAGCCATTTTCCAAAGGATGAAACTATAATCGTTGCCACTTCCATCATCCCTTATAATACAGGTTGCAATCATTTTAATTTTGAAAGATTTTTCTTATCTCGACTTGAAGTAATTTTGTTATCCCTCAATTCTGAAAATTTCTAATTTCATAAAAAATTGATTCTCAATTTTGGAAAGCTAAATCCCAATTACCCATAAAAGATTAATGTTAAATGGTTCCAATCCTTATCTTGATTCCTTTTCTTGTAGTAAATGGAAGCTTATGATTCATTGATAACCAATTTTATGTACCAGAAGAGTCCAAAAAATTAAACAAGTCCTGCTGCATTTAATGTCATACTCATGCAATTGTTTCAATTCTAAAACAGTTTCAAGACTAAGATGCAATCAATTGAGGGAGAGAATCAACGAAACTCTAGACAAACATCTGGCTCAGTGTGCAATACAGAAGGTGAAATATAATTTGAATTAATTAACTTTAATGTACACGTATGTTTTTTTCTTTTCTTCTTCACTTGGGAACCCATGACATGATATCTTTGTAAATAAAAAGTTTCCTCAGTCAATAGAGGTCATTAGGATATCTCCTACAGAAAACTTCAGAAAGTTAATTACGGTTTTGGTTTTCAATGAACCTCAATGTGCTACTAAATATACACTAACACACTGTGTCCACTGTTTCACTTGAATGCAGTTTAAAGCTGAGAAACTGATACACAAGTATGGTGATACTTATGTAAAAGGGATTTTAGAGGTGATTAACTTAAGGGCGATCAAGAATCTTGTATTGGGGTTTTCTCCAGACAGGTATTAGAACTGCAAAAAATGAGTCTGAATCAACAATTAAGTACACAGTCTGTTTCGCTGGGGGTGCACCAATTTTTTAAACCTTTGTTGGCATATAGGATATCTTAAAGATAGCTTCAGTCTGATATATGAAATTGAATTGATTTAATCCTCCATTACGGCCATGCTACAGAGCTGAGGATAATTGCAGTAATATTCATCAAAGCCTAATTAGGCCTAATTTGCAGTTTTTTGCAAATTTGGGGATCTTTGTACCAGACCATACCAACACCATTTAAGCTTACCTGTGACGATTGCAAATTCTTAGTAGCAAAAATTTTGGAACATGGAAGATTTCCTCGGTGTTGATTTCTGGCACTTTTTCAAATGCAGTAAAATGTCAGAACTTGTCATAGAGAAGGCCAATCCATCATGCAAGATATGGTTTATTCAATATGGAAATCTGATCTACACTAGGTACTATTAATCTTTTCCAAGTCCCCCATGTGTTACATTGCCTTGGTTACTGGCAACTGGGCAAAACATTTGCTACTTCAATATTTGCCATATTAGGTTGAGTGATGCGGATGGGTGTTTTGAGTACAAGGCTGGATAATTTTAGATTCAGGTCAACTTTTCTGATACAGGCTCAACCATATATATTAGCTTATATAAAATTTCTGCTCATTTTGGGTTGATTTTAATTGTATCTTGGTGCTTTTTCGCTAGGATCTCACTAGTCCTTCAATTAACTGAGATTTTGAGTAAACTTATTTGGGTTTGTACTCACTAGTCAGGTCATTTTGTACACATTATCAAAAGACAGAGAAACAAAAATGCATACTGATTTGAAGAAATAGAGTTTTATAAATCCTTTTGGTTCAGGTTGAGTTCTCTGTATTTCGGGTTGGCTTAATTATTGGGTTACTCGACTTCTGGTTGGTTATATCTAATTATTAATAATCACATAAGAAGTTTTGATGACGTGTACTTTTTGGCTTCATTAGGTATCCCAAATCAGATTTGACAGAGGCCACATCTGAAGAGGTGCATCATTCCACTTATTCTTGATCATAATTCTCTATTTCAATTTTCTTTTTCCTTCTTGCTTATTCAAATTGATTTCAATTTCTTACCTTTCAATTGAATTTCTAAGTTTTTGCTCTACTACCTAAGAAAAATCATAAATAAGATTTCCCTAAATTTTTGTTCTACCAAAAGTCTAATATATCAAAGGGAATGACCTTGGCCCCTCTCTATCTTTGTTGTTTTGATTATTTTCTGAACTGTTATTCTTTAAATATACTGGATTGTGTTGAAAAATATGTACCTTGATGACATAACTGAAAAAGGCTAGCATGATCAATAGAAGATAATTACTTTACCAGGAGCGACTGGAATATTAGCATGGTCATGAAGCATTATTTCAACGTACTTACAAATATTTACTACTAATAAGAATTGACTTTATAACTAATAAACAAATGATACAGAAAGACATTTAGAAAACAAATATAATTAGAAGGGTCCAATTAAAACAACCACACAAAAATGTTATCAGATTTAGGAGTAAATTTAATTCTTTTCTTTAAATTAAATGATAATGATAACAGTATGGTGCTAAATTTATATATATATATAGAGCTGGGCTATGGTGAGTTGCGAAGTAAGATGTCATTTTTACTTCAAGCTCATATTTTTATTTTGAAAATCTAAACAACCGATCCGAACTGCTCAACATGTTTTCCATATTGAAATGTGCTTGGAGACCAAATTTTATATTTTTTGGAATTTTTTTACTATTTATTAAGCCACTTTGAAAATCGCTGATTGAATGGTCCAGAATTTTTTACTGTTTTTTATTGTTCACCCGGATCTGCGATTTTCAAAGTAGCTTAATAAATAGTAAAAAAATTCCAAAAAATGTAAAATTTGGTCTCCAAGCACATTTCAATATGGAGAACATGTTGAGCGGTTTGGATCGGTTGTTTAGATTTTCCAAATGGAATATGAGCGTGGCGTTTTACTTCACAAGTCACCATAGTCGATCTATATATATATATATATATATATAAAGAGAGAGAGAGAGAGAGAGAGAGAGAGGGAGAGAATGGCTAATATACAAATGTTTGTTCCTGGACTCAGGAACAAACGGTTCTGTTCTCCGATTTTCAAAGTCCAAACAGTCGATCCAAATCGTTAGATATTCAATCTATATTAAAATGTGCTTGTAAACCAAATTTTACATTTTTTAGAATTTTTTTACTATTTATTAAATTGGTTTGAAAACCGCTGATTTTATTAAACTTATGCACCATTGAAAAACAGCGGTTTTCAAACCAGCTTAATAAATAGTAAAAAAATTCTAAAAATGTAAAATTTGGTCTCCAAGCACATTTTAATATAGATTAAATATCTAACGGTTTGGATCGACTGTTTGAACTTTGGAAAAATTGGAGAACCGAATCGTTTGTTCCTGAGTCCAGGAAAAAACGTTTGTATATTAGCCATTCTCTCTCTCTCTCTATATATATATATATAGAGGGTGTTTTACGGTGCTTTGGGAAGTAAAGAGGGTGTTTTACTGCCCGCTCATATCTCTATTTTCAATGTTCAAACAGTCAATCCGAACTTCTCAACATAATCTTCATATTGAAATGTGCTTGGAGACCAAGTTTTACATTTTTTGGAAATTTTTTACTACTTTTTTAGAAATTTTGAAAATCAGTGTTTTTGTGAATTATTTGTTATTTTTTTATTTAATGAATAGCTGTGATTTTCAAAAATTCTAAAAAAATAGTAATAAATTTCTAAAAAATGTAAAATTTGGTCTCCAAGCACATATCAATATGAAGATCATGTTGAGAAGTTGGATCGACTGTTTGAACTTTGAAAATGGAGATATGAGCGAGAAGTAAAACACCCTCTTTACTTTCCAAAGCATGATTGTCTATCTATATATATATATAGATAGAGTGGCTAATATCAAAACGTTTGCACCAAGGCCCTCGTGCAACCAAGTCATTTTCGGATTTTCAAAGTCCAAACGGTCGATCCAAACCGTTAGATGTTCAATCTATATTAAAATATGCTTGAAGACCATTTTACATTTTTTGAATCTTTTTACTATTTATTAAGCCACTTTGAAAATTGCTGATCTGGAAAAACAGTGCAACCAAATTCTGGACCATGTGATCAGCAATTTTCAAAGTGGCTTAAAAAATGCTAAAAAAATTCCAAAAAATGTAAAATTTGGTCTCCAAGCAAATTTTAATATAGAGATCACATCTAACAGTTTAGATTGACCGTTTGGACTTTGCAAATCCAAAAATGACTTGGTTGTACGAGGGCCTTGGTGCAAACGTTTTGATATTAGCCACTCTATATATATATAGAGAGAGAGAGAGATGGACTAGGGTGAGCCGTGGAGTAAAACAAGTTTTTACTCCACGCAAAAAATTTCCATTTTGAAAATCCAAACAACCGATCCGAACCGCTCAACATGATCTCCATATTGAAATGTGCTTGGAGACCAAATTTTACATTTTTTGGAACTTTTTTACTATTTTATTAAGCCACTTTGAAAATCGCTGATCCACTGGTCCGGAATTTTTTACTGTTTTGTACTGTTCACCCTGAGCAGCGATTTTAAAAATCACTAATTTTTTACTAATTTTTTTAAATCACTTATTTTCATAAACTCGTGGACCATAAAAAATTAGTGATTTTAAAAAGTTCCAAAAAAATAGTAAAAAATTTCTAAAATTTGTAAAATTTGGTCTCCAAGCACAATTTAATATGGAGATCAACTTGAACGGTTTGGATCGACGTTTTGAACTTTGAAATTGAAGATATAGATGTGAAGTAAAACACTCACTTTACTTCGCGAAATACCGTAGCCCAACTCTCTCTCTCTCTATATATATATTCAATAAAAAAAGTAATTCAATATTCTGATTTATAGATTGATTCGGGGTTAAATATGGCTCTTTGTCTCCTGCTTGAAGAAACTTACACAGAAATATCGAATGAATATAATAAATTTTCATAGCAGAAATTTTGTTAGTAAATATATTATCAGACCAAAAGAATTAAGCAAAAAAAATTTACAATTGCAGCAAATTCGAAGGGAGAAACAACATCAGAAAGAAATTGAGGAAATCCAAAAGAGAGAAAATGACAAGAATGATCTTCTTAAAAGGGAAAACGAACAACTTAAATTGGAGAACCAACATCAACAAAATGAGTTGGATAAGCAGAAGTAGCAATTGAGAGAACTCATTTCTGATTTAGAAATAGGTTATAACAAGCTAAAGCAAGAGCGTGATAATGCTATTAAAGAGGCTCAAGAATTGAGAGAACTCATTTCTGATTTAGAAATAGGTTATAACAAGCTAAAGCAAGAGCGTGATAATGCTATTAAAGAGACTCAAGAATTGAGAAGACAGAAAGAGCACTCTTTTGGTAATTCTAATATGGTACTGGGCTCCCAGTTTTCATTGCGTGAGCTGGAACAAGCAACTCAAAATTTTAGTGATTCGTTGAAGATTGGAGAAGGTGGTTTTGGATGCGTGTACAAGGGCTCTCTTCGTAACACCACGGTGGCGATAAAGAAGTTGAATTCAGAGAGCTTACATGGGTCATCAGAGTTCGAGCAAGAGGTAACATATTATGCTAAAGATACCAATACTATATTAATTTTGCTACAACTCATAACATTTAAGGCGGCTATTTATGTACTAATGGAAGCCTAATTGAGGTGTCAACCAAGCCAAATTATAGTCCATGAAATATTCTTTCATCATTTAATTCTCATCAGTTGTGCTGGTACCCAATTTATTATCTTTATTATATGGACTATTTCTTAAAACTAAATTTAAAGTTGTCAACAGCAAAGTATGTTTTGTTCTACAGGTTGCTATTCTCAATAGAGTTAGACACCCAAACATTGTCAACCTAATAGGATCATGCTCCGAAATCTCGACACTTGTTTATGAGTTCTTACCTAATGGAAGCCTTGAGGACCGGTTGGCCTGTGCTGATAACACCTCATCTCTCAAATGGCAAACCCGGATTCGCATCATCAGTGAGATTTGCTTAGGTCTTGTATTTCTCCACTCAAATAAACCACACCTTGTGATCCACGGCGACCTCAAACCAGATAATATTCTCCTCGATGCAAACTTCATCAGTAAACTCAGCGACTTTGGCATTTCCAAGATCATAAAGCAATCTGATACAAACACAACTGCCTTATATCGTACCACTCATCCTGCAGGAACATTTGCATATATTGACCCACAATTTCATTCAACCGGGGAACTGACAGCAAAATCTGATGTTTACTCCTTTGGTATAATAGTGCTTCGTCTTCTAACAGGAAAGCGTGCACTGAATATTGCAAATGAAGTGCAGGAAGGCATGCGAGCTGGTAGGTTGCTGTCTATAGTCGACCAATCTGCTGGAAAATGGCCATTTGACCTAGCCAAAAAGTTAGCTAAACTAGGTCTGAGATGTGCTGATATATCAAGAAGAAGACGCCCTGATACGAGTCAGGTTTGGGCCACGATTGAACCCTTGGTAAAGACTGCTACACAATCGGAAGCACTCTCGTCTGTTGGATCTTCAACTTCTAATGAAGAACATGTACCATCACATTTTCTATGTCCAATAATGCAGGTATGTATATAGTTTCCCCTTCTATTTTCATGGTTTTGCAACTATATTAGTGCAGTCCAAATAAATGCAATAGAATTTATTTATTTATTTATTTCCGGGTGAAGTGAAATCCAATTATAAAAAGAGAAAAACTGGAAACAAAAATGATATGACACATTCCTGTTTCACAAGCTCTTAGCTAATTAAACTGCCTCATTTTACCCTTCATTTTTCAAATTAATCATTCAATTACATTAGAGTACTATTGCTTTGACTATGATCAGTAGCGTTTTTTGCAGCATAAAAATGCCAAGACACTTTTTTTCTTCTTATTATTCTTTTGGCCTTCCAACCATTACTACAGGAAATCATGAAGAATCCATGCATCGCAGCAGATGGGTTTACATATGAAGCCGAGGAAATCAAGACATGGTTGAACGGAGGACATAACACATCACCTATGACAAATTTGGTGCTTCCTCATCACAATCTGATTCCAAATCATGTGCTTCGTTCTGCCATCCAGGAATGGCTTCAGCAGCACCCACAATCTTAATCTGTCATATATACAGTTCAAGTTGCAATGAAGTTTGTTAAGAGTTGGTGTGCACTCTTGTTATGTCTTTCCCTTTCGTTTGCTTTGAAATCATGTGCTTCGTTCTGCCATCCAGGAATGGCTTGACCAACACCCACAATCTTAATATGTCATATATACAGTTCAAGTTGTATTGAAGTTTATTAATATTTGGTGTGCACTCTTGTTATGTCTTTCCCTTTCTTTTGCTTTGAAATCGTGTGCTTCCTTTTTTCCATTTATTACACTACTAGAGAATGAGTTTTTTACATGAGGAGCACTATGTCGGTGTCGTGTCGAGCCACAATGTGACTTTTTTACATTCCTTACTGGACATGATAATAGATGTGTAAGCTTATGCACAGGTTCAACATTGATGGGTTCCAACGGAAAATTGCCTGTATAAAAAATAATTTTAATCGATGGTTAGAAGTTGCGAACGAGACTCGAACTCTCGACTTTTAGACAGCCACAAATTTAGAACTTTTTTTTCTTAACCAACTGTGCTATGTATCACCTCGAGAGATCAATTCTCAATTCCAGAATTTATCTATTTTTTTCACCACTACGCATGTTAACCTGTAAGATCATTTTGTAATTTAATATTTTGTGAGGATAAAATGTTAATTGAAGCCTCAGACGATGTATTATTATCGAGAAAAAATAGATTCGAAAAATGATGGAAAATAAAATGACCTCAGGACATTGATTTTTTTAAAATCATTTGCGTTAGAAAAAAATGGTTAAAATATATATTTCAAATTCTAATATTTTTAAAATTTGAAATTCATTTAATAATATTTTAGAGGTTTAATTAAATTTTTTACATTTATCAAATAAAAAAGTTCAAAAAACCAAGAGCTCTTGCATGTCGATCGTCCTACATTGTTATCTATATATAAGATTGTATGTTTGAAACTCAGTATCAGAAGTTTCGTTTAATGAAACTGGACTTCGGTCTTTTTACTTAAAAAAAACTCAGTATCAGAACTAGAAGTGAATTGAATCTCTGAATATTACACTGTTCAAGCAAAATAAGCATTGGTAATAATTAATTTGCTCATTTTATTTTTAATTGACATTTCGTAATTGGATAACAAGTTTATGAGCAAAAGTTTCATTATATAATTAATAATATTTATTACTGAAGTTCAAAGATGCATTTGCAAATATCGCAAGCATACATATTGTACAAATTGATTATAACCAAAATCTGAAATATCAAATATACGAGTAAATTTATTGTATCACTTTTAAAATGATCTTAGTTGAACTTGTATAACTCTTATAATGGTAAAATGCAAATTAGAACTAATTTGGACATAGCTTCGACAAATTTGAATTGATATTGCACAAAAAATTTGAATGTGAATAGAGTGGAAAAACGTGTCGTGACGTGCCGTGCCGTAACTAAACATTGTTACTTTAGTCTCGTGCTGTGATCAAGTTAATTTTTCGCGTGCCGTGATCAAAATATCAAGAGGTGGTCAGAGCACGCGAATGGTCACGGGCACGTGAGTCACGCCGTGCCCAAATGTGCTGTGACCAAACGTGACTCGCGTGACTATTTGATTATAATTTAGGTTAGTTTATTCAAGATTCACCATTTGGTCAAGATCTAACGGTTTTAATTACACGTGACTTGCGTGACCACGTGCTGTACCTTGACTAGATCTTTCACGTGCTGTGTCGTGCCGTGCCAAATTTTCTAAAGATAGTCACCGCACGCGAATGATCACAGTATGGGACACGCAAGTCACAGTACATAACCGACACACATTCCGTGCTGTTCTGTGACGGAGCCGGCTCCGCCGTACCGATTTTGCCACTCTACGTGTGAACACATTAGAAGGATGCCAAACATGATCAGATTCACATCCACTTTACTTTATATATGTTACTTTTCACAGACCACTTCATCGTGGGAACAGATTCTGTCCGCTCCGCATTTTAGATCTTTTGTGGCGCCTGATCTGAATTTGTGAAATTACCTGGGACTGAAATGCTAATTCGGTCCGGAGAAAAAAAAAAGTAGCGGACCGAATTGGCATTTCGGTTCTTATGGTTTTTGTAAAAATCAAACACTACTAGAATATGAGTTTATTGCATGGGCAGCACTAGTTTGTTGCATGGTAGGGACGGCCCATGCAAAAGAAATGACATTTCTGAATTCGTAAAACTTGTTGCAAGGCAAAGCCCATGCAACAAGTATCCCATGTAAATGTGTAATGTCCAACCATGCAACTGTTTTCTATCTTTCCATGCAAATACATTTTGAAGGTCAGATATTATAATTAATTGGAGGTCCATGCAACAACTCAACCCCATGCCCATGCAACTACTTAACCACATCTTAGATATTATATTTTATTAAAGGTCCATGCAACTACTTAACCCCATGTTTATATTATATTTTATTGAAGGTCTATGCAAATAGTCCACTACTTGCCCATGCAAATATTATGGACTGATAGTTCTCATTAATTGTATGGATTGCCCATGCAACTAGTTTAATTCCTGCCCATGCAATTGTTTACTTCCTGGAGGCATTCATTTCTGTTTTTTTTATCTCCTTTTAGTGATGATTTTTATTATAAATCACAACAACATGAATAATAGCAGTATATAAGAATTCAATACTTAAATAACTAATTTTTGCATTTAGAAACAAAAATAATTGTACAACCTTTGTTACACAAGACACATACAACTATTGATTCAACAATATTAAAACTCTTGATCGGAAGCATCAAGGGCCTAGAAACCAAATTCATCCTCACCTTGATCCATGTCTAACTCCTCGTCAATTTCCTCATTTGAGTTGTTCTCTAACTCTTCATCACATTATGACATTGTATCGTCTACTAATTCAAACTCGTCTTCTTGAGGAGCCATACCATCCCAATCAAATTCTTGACCATTTGAAACCTCAATTGAATGATCCAGTATTTCATCTTGGAAAAATTCTAGGTCTGTATATTTTAAAATTCAAAGGTCTGTATATTTGACTTTTTAAAAGGCGTGTACATCTGCTATCATCACCAACTCATCCCTACATCATCAGCTAAACTCAACAAAGGAATTCTTTACTTGCGTACCAGTCCCTATCAGGTACCGTAATTAAGCTGACATCATTAAGCTGACCAAGTGAAATACAACCATATAAAAATCTAAAAAGCCAACAAAAAATAAAAAACAAATTGTGTTCCAAGAACAAGAGCACACGCTTTGTTACTGACATCTTACAACCACACAAATCATTAAGCTGACCAAGTGAAATACAACCATAGCAAAATCTAAAAAGCCAACAAAAATTGAAAAACAAATTGTGTTCCAAGAACAAGAGCACACGTTTTGTTACTGATATCTTATAGCCACACAAATTAGAGCATCTTTAGCCCAGAAGCTTCAAAGCTGGAAAAAACACATTAAATATTAATAATGCTATAGGCCCTTCATCAAACTAAATTCAAATAAACACATGTAACATATATTCCATTAATAATAAAGAAAACATGAAATTGTGAGCAATTGACTACATGGAATTTTGAATTTTTTATATAGAAATGTCCCTTGTGATGTGTACTTCATGCATGATTTATTTGGTTACATTAGGCTTTTTCTACAGTGTACTGGTAAGGGGGTTTAATACCATGGTTCCTATGCACCAGCAGCAGAAAAGAAAAGGGAAAAGAGAAAGTATCAAATTTTGAAAAGCTGAACTTTGAAAAATCATATAAAATTCATAAAAAATGCTAAATTGATTGTTTTGAAGTCCTTTATTTACCAGTATAGTTTATTTTGCATTTTGGTCCCTGTACCAGTCTGCACTGACTGGTTTACCAGAACATGTCAATTTCTTGTTTTTTGAATGCTTTCTTGTACCAGCAGCACTTGCTGAGTTTGGATTTGGTACCGTACCAGAAGTGAATGAAAGAAGTCCCAAAGCTCCAAAAATCACATAAGCAACATATTCGAATATCAAAGAGGTTATTAAAACTTGAATTTATGCAAGGAGGTCCCTGATTTTGTTAAAATTATGATTTAAGTGTTCTTTCATTAAGGGACAAATCATCAAGACATCATGAGATTAAAGATGTAATTGACATGGAGCAAGTTTGATTTGTTGTCTATTTACACTTTGAACCTTTTCTCTCCCTATTTACATACTAGTCCATTTAATTTCCTTGTATTGTGTAATCTAGTACACATGACAGATATTTGTACAAGGAAATTAAATATCCTCAATATGCAATATAGGCCCATTAAAGAGGATATGGCAGGGAGCTGTGAAGCTTCTGTACCTTACCAGTCTCTATATTTCATTTTCATTTATCACCATTTTTACTGCTCTTTAATTCTTTTAAGTAAAACAATTAAATAGGTTAGATACAAATGGAGCTGTCAAGCTTCTACTCTCATATCTTTGCTACTTAATCATTTTACAAATAAAAAAGATTGACAGCCCCTTGAAATATCTTCTTCCCTCTTATTTATTTCAACCATATCAGGATAGTCATTATCATCACGATAAACAGCCCCTTGAAATATATTTATATCAGCCATCACATCTCTATAAAAGATTGAAGTTTCAAAAAGTTTGATAATAAAAATAGTAAGAATAACAAAATTTAATGGTTCCTTTTGCAAATCAGAACTAGTAATTGTACAGTTTAGATCAGCAGATATCAAAGACAAGCATAAAGCCTGAAACAGTACAGTATGTACCAATGAGCAAATACTGGTACTTGTGTTGCTAGCATGGTTTCGTCTATTCATAATCAATACAACTAATTGACCCTTTTGAGTCAATTAACAAACAATGTTGTCATCCAATCATCTAGACACTTCGTGACAAATGATAAAAACTTTACCATTGTTCCCTCAAACTCTTCCCAAATCAGCTCAATACTAAATCTTTTAATAAACTTCTTCAAAATTCGAGAACAAATTAACTTCATAGACTTCGTGCCTTGTACGTGCACTCAACTAGAACCATACGACAAAGTATAACCTCTAAGTCGGGTTTATTTTTAAAGTTAATCTTCGTACCTATTTCTCCGATCTACGGCAACAACGAAAGTGGTCTAGAGTGGTTTGGTGATCGCCCTCGTCGCCAGGAGAGAATGGAGAGGTCAGTGACGGCGACTGCGATCAGATTTGCTTAGAGAGTTGAGGGATGGTCGAGAGGAGTACTGAGGGTTTCGATTTGGTTTTGAAAGAGAGGAGGTGGGTTTGGATTTCAGAAAATCACCAAGTATCCAGAGAACAAATTTCTCTCTCTATATCACATTTGCTTAGAGACACCTACCAACAAATTGTATCGCCTGAGGTAACCAAATTTCTCAATTTTACGTAGGAGATGTCGGATCAGTTTTTGCACGAATATTGAAGGATCTACTGCCTTTCACGTAGGGGGATTTAAACAGAAATATTAAGATACCCAAGAGAATTTGGACTCCTACCCACAGCCTCTAAAATGGACACCTCCTTTAAATCAAGACCATTCATCTCCCATTGAACGGCTATGATTTACAAATCTAAAATTTAAGTAATAATTGTATAGCAAATAGTATGAAAAAAATTCAAACTAAATATTTTCTACTTTTTTTACATCTTATATGGCCAAATATTACTTATAAATGTCAATTTTATATAATTTCATTGTTATTTGCTTCTTAAAATTGAGCCACTAATTTTAGACCGTTCATTTTTGAATGAGTAATCAACGGTCGATCTGTAGTGAAATAATTTCAAATTAAATTTTAAATGATCAGGGGAAAATAGTGAACGCAACCAATAAAGAAAAAACTGAAGTTTCGATATGTCAAAGCTTCGATCCGACGTGAAGTGTCTGTGGCCCTACGATGTTTGCATATTTTGTTGGCTTGATGGATAGGTAAATGAACATAAAATTTTATCAAACTTCACTACAATGAAATGAATGTGATATTCTTCAATTTGAACGGTTCCGATCGACCATCAGACAATGTATAAATAGGGATCTTCATTAACTCACACTACGAGAGTTCATGTTCTATGTTGATACTTGAAGGATGTGAGTTATTTATGCAACAAGAATGTTATGCTATATAATTTTTTTTTGTACAAATCTTTTAGTAATTCATAAACATGTTCTTCCATTCATTATCGTGTTAATTTCATTTGCAATTCAAAAATTTTGCGAAATTTAACGTCAAAGTGTTCATATTATCTGTGAAACATATATAATTTCAATCATATTCAGATTACCAAAATGATAAAATAATGTTATATAAATTCAATTTAAATAAATAAACATAATTATTAAAGATATTATAAAATTTACATAGAGAAGAAATTTCTGTTCTTAAATAAATAGGCTCCTAATAAATCATCTTTTAAATGAACGATTACAATTAATTTCACCTCCCTCTCAATTTTTGCTCACAGTTATTTGAAATTTGGGATGATTTTATTGGCAGAGCATTTTTAATTTCATACAGCGCACGATCTATATAATTTAAAGAGCGTCTAATATCCTAACTCACTGCATAAAGCTAAAACTGTTGTGTTAAAATCTATACTTGAGAAACTTTTTTGTTTCCCCATTGCACCCGGGTCCGGATCCCCTAAAGTAACATAATCTTTGGGTTTTGGATCAAAACCGTCAATTCGAATTCGTCGCTCGGGATCGTCTCGGGATTCGAATTCGTCGTCGGGATGTGTGCGCTCACTTCGCGGATGAATTTTCACGGATTCGAATTGGACGGTCCGATCTAAAACTCAAAAGTTGGGTTACTTCATTGGATCCGAATTCATCGCACCCAGGGAGATTTAGGCGCCCGCCATCTCTCTTGTACTCACTTTCGCCTCTCTTTCTTTTAGGACACAATTTCGCTTCCCTCTTAATTTTTCATTTCCCTCCTATTTTGTCCACTATTTCCCTCTTCTCTTCCAAAAATTCTAAATGGCGCCGTCACTATCTTCAGCGCCCATCTCTCTAAAAAAAAATAAAAGAACCCTAGATCTACAATGGACGGAAGAGGAAAGGCGATCGGCGCGAACAAGGTCACAACGGCCACCTCTAGGAGCAACTAGGCGGAGCTACAACTGCCCGTAGGTTGGATTACTCGATTTATGAAGACCGAGAAGTACGCTGAGCGCGTCGGTGTTGGTGCACCTGTCTATCTCGCCGCTGTTGTTGAGTATCTTACTGCTGAGGTACTTCTATTAACTCTACTCTTGGACCGATTGCTGGTAAAATCCACTTTGAATTTGCTGTAAAAGATGGGTTAAAATCCAAATCTAAAAATTTGCTGGTAAAATCCACTTTGAATTTGCCGTACTTCTATTACTTTTATTTCTTTCTATTTTTAAATAGGTAGAAAATAACTTGATCTAAACTATTTTTCTACGTGTCTTATGATTATTATTTCACCGATTTTCTTTTGTGAAAAACTATTTTTATTATTCCCCTTATGTTTCGTTAGTGTGTTTAGAATTAAATTCTAATTTGCAATTTTACATTTATGTCCAGGAGGCTACAACACTAGGACCTGCTGATGTTGCATTCATTTACAGTCAAGCCAAGCAAGACCCCTTCAATTTAATGCTGTGCCTGAACCAGTAACCCCGTGTACCCGAACCCGTTACACCTTCCAGTAAAGAGAGAGAATTCATACAATATTACACTACCAACTGTTTTCGGGTAGTTGAGTTATAATCTTTGCATTGCTACGACTTATATCTAGTATTTTCGGACTGAGGTCTATTTTGTGCATAAATTTCGACATAATTGGAATTAAGGTTTGTTTTTTTCCATTATGCTGAAGATTTGGCATCATTTTTTCCAGCATTGTGTAGTTTATTAATTTTGGGCTCAAGTTTTGCCATAATTGTTTCAATTGAAGTCCATTTAAGGCACCAATTCAGCCCCGGCATACTAGAGCGGTTGTCAGAGAAGCATTTTCTTGTTACCTTTCTTTTGCTTAGTTGCTTAAAACTGAAATTATATATTCAATTTTATTAATTGTAGATGGTGAAGTTTGACCTCATCACACTTTGATTCTACAAGTACATATGTTATAATCTTATCTTACTAAGTTGATTTACTATGTGAGGTTTACATCTCTTTTTGTTCGGAGCTAGTTGCCAACATCCACTGCCGTAAGTGATCTCATTTAATTACTAAATTCGAATTTGTAAAATATGTTAAAGGATTGAATTTTTGAGTAAATTTTATTGCATTGATGCATGCATTTTAAGTGTTCAATGAATTGCCCAAATGAAACTAGAATTTTAGGTGAGAGCAGTGCGGTTGTAAATGGTTGCCAATGATTGCCAATAACCGGTAACATATAGGAATTAGTTTGGTAATTCACTAATAATTGGTGCTGGTATTGTGCTGGCTCTGCACACTAATAATTGTCAGGTCCAAGTTAGCCAATTTTTGGTTTAATTATCTTTTCTGTATAGGATGAAATAGAAAATAGAATAAATGCACAAAATGGCGAAGAATTGGCAATATGGTCCAGATCGAATAAATTAGTATAAACATGGAGAATGTCATTCATATCAATAGAATAAATGCATTAACTTATTTTTTTATGCATTAACTCGTTTATTTTTATTATCTCTCTCTGTATATATTGTTTTTATGACTTAGTTTGGTTTTTGGACATTGTTATTTCAATATGACTATAATTGCCCCCATAGCTGTGAATGACCTAATTGCCCCCAAATTTATTGTATTTTTCCATTTTTTGCCAACCAAATATTTTATTCTTAGACCAAATAGATAAATCTGTATGGCTTCATTAAGTTGAATTTGGACACATGAAAATGTCAGTAGAGTTAGGGAAATAGTTTATCAATATAATAAAACTTACTTCCACTAATGGAAAATCCTCTTATATCACACTATCTTAATTAAAGTTTAATTTTTCTTTACATATCTTAAAAAATGGTAGGTGTGTAGTTGTAAACATTAGAATTGTTGGTTGCTATTTGCTATCACCAAAAAATAAAGTAAAATTGTTGTTTGCAGAAAACTCTTTTTAGTTTCTCTATTGCTTTATTTTTTATCAAATGCTGCTTTTTGTTCCTTGTCTCAGGAACCTTCCTACTGGAATAACAAAAAATAAGAAAGGGACAAAGAAGAACACTAGGCACAAGAGGGGAGGGTGGTAAGAAAGAAAAAAAGAGCAAGTCACTTAGACGGCGACTTGGTTTACATGTCCCGGTTAGCTCTGCCACCTTTTTTTCTTCTCCTTTCAGTCTTAGTGAATGATAACCCAAAGTATTTAGTTGCTAAAACATCAAATTATTTGAAACAGAGAGGCTTATTCTTAATCTGCATTAGAAAATACGTAGCTTTAATCGGTAAATTTGCTACATACATTCTTTTTTTGAATTAAGTATCTGCTAAATGTGAGTCTTTTAAAGATAAAGTAAAAACAAGCTGTCATATCTTACAAGTTATTAAGCTAACATATTTTATTTAATGAAATGACCTAGAAGAGTACTGACAAATTATTGCACTTGACTATTTCAGGTTGAGAGGGTAAATGAAAGCACTAAGCCACTGCCACCAGTACCATCTCTCTGTAGAAATAAGGGTTCAGAGTTTGGATCGGAAATCAATTAGTCTCTTGTATAAAGAATTGGAGGAGGAGAGGAGTGCAAGAGTTATTGCTGCCAATCAGGCCATGACCATGATAACTAGACTACAGGTATGAGTTCTGGCATCATGCGTACCAGTACAAGTATACTGTATACATATCTTTTCAGAACTTATAATGGGTCAACCTGTGACCCGAAGTTTGAAAATATTTACCTATGATATGTGGGGTTGGGTCTGACCTGTATAAAGAAATAATAAATATTGCCTAACTGACAAACCTGACCTGACCTGACGCAACTGTTGACACCCCTAATTCTAGCATGTACGCCCTTTAGTATGGTACCTCTACTGTACTAGCGTGTACCTGTACTGATAGGTGTCAATATATACGTGTACTGGTACATAGCCATGATTACAGTTTTTTCCAATATGGTAAAGATTAGCAATATCCATACCATAGAAGTGCCAGTATTTAGTACATGACTCAAAATCACTTTAGTAAGCCATAAATGATGAGAGGAAATAGAAATTATGACAATTGTAGTTTGGTACTCAATACCTAAAATCTCTTGTATGTTTGTACAGATCTAGGTCAAATAATACCTTTATAGTCTTTTGCAAGAGCACTCTCAACAGAGAAAATGACCCCAAAACAGCCAAGAAAGAAAAGACAATAGAAACAAAGGGTAAAAAAATGTGGTCAATGTGGTACTGGTACCAAAACAGTTTTTTATGCTTTTCTGTAAGCCTTGTTGCTTAGTCATGCTATTCATCCTTTTTTTTGGTAGGTTCCCTTTTCTTATAGTAAATTGAAGCAAAACATCTTTGTTGCAAATTTAACAATTTCTCTCTAAACAGATGCATGCACAGAACTTGCAAAAAAAGAAGATTATTTTATTACATACTAAAGTCCACACTGCCATGCACTAAATGGTGCTTTTACAATCTGCAACTATTCTTTTGGACAAGAAATTGCAGGGAATGAGGCCGTAATGACAAATTGGTGGGGCAATCAAACTTCGGCGTGAACCCCAGAGGTCTAGTATGGATGTCAATATTTAGGGTAAAGTTTTTTGGTTATATTATAGGTATACTTAGTTAACTCATAGGGTTGAGTTTATTTTGTGAATGCTTCTTTGGGATGTTACATTTTGGGTATATTTACAAGTTAAGTCTTTTATTATCAATGTTGTTTTAATGTTTTTATATTTTTGGTTCTATGTATGATGATTATACTATGTTGGTCAACTCAAATGTGATTTATGTAATTCTGGTTGAATGGGAACTGGGAATTTTAAAACAGCACTGGGCTCGTACCACATTGGTACAGGAAGGGAGGATTGTACAATTAGAGCATGCTAATTTGCACCCATTTCTTCTTATTATTACCTTGGGTACATCCACGCAAATAGTTACAACTGCAGTGCATGCAAAAAATATAATTCATATCCTTGCAAATAATCACCCATGCAATAACGCAAACAGTCTTCCCATGCTAATACTCCGGTGGGACCCACAATACTTAGCCTTGCAAATACTCAGGTGGGACACTCGTGTGTTAGCCTTGCAAATAGTCTGGTGGGACCCACATGTGTTAGCCTTGCAAATAGTCATGTAGGACCCACGTTCCCTAGCCATGCAAATAGTCTGGTGGGACCCCCCTTTGCTCCCCATGCAAATAACCTGATGGGGCCCACGTTGTCTCCCATGCAAATACTCCAAAAGGGGCCAACTCTGAAAGTTGTTGCATGGGCTGTTGTTGCATGGCTAATCTCATGCAACAAGTCAGAACAGAGTTGTTGCATGGGCGCCCATGCAAATACTTAGTATTTGTATCGAAGCTTGTTGCATGGGCAACTGTTGCATGGCTATTCGCATGCAACAAGTTTTTTCGGGCTTGTTGCATGGCTATCTCCATGCAACAAGCCATTTTCTGGCCCATGCAATAAATTCATATTCTAGTAGTGAAAGTAATTATGTTGGTTTGCTATTTTTTTTTTAAATTAATTATGATTTAAAAAAAAATTCTACTTTATGTATGTTTTCACAGACCACTTCATCACGGGACCACCGTTTCCTACTTGTTTTGCTTTTCTGCTCCTCTTTCCATGCAGTGAACGCTTTTGCCTCGTAAGTTTTCTTTTCTTCATCTGGTTTTTAACTCGCTGCACGATTCTCTGCAGAGTAATAACCACAGGAAAAATCATCCTGACGCTGTTTATCAGCGCCAAATAGAATAACCTAAAATAATTCGATAAATAATAAATTTAAAGTTTATTTAGTTAGATACAGATTGAATAGCTACGAGGCTAACAAAAATATTTTGATGATCAATATAAAAATTAGGGGCAATTGGTTTCATGCCACTCAAAAACTTCAAAATTGTATTTTTGCCACTCTGAAGGAATATTCCTTTTGGTTGATGATATAATATCCCCAATTTTGCACCCAGTAGCGATTTTTTTTTTTTTTTAATTCAACCTTTGCTCTTAACTTTGGGGCGATATTTTCTAATGATTTTTACCTCCCCTCACATCATAGTGTTTATCCGTAATCTTCCCCACTCTTCAGGATACTCTACGGCACTATGATTCTTTTGGTTTGACAAGAATTCTCGAAAATCAAGCCCTATAAGCTAATATCCTTGGGTTGAGAATGGTTAAGTAATACTTTACGTAATTAGAATGTACATCATTGATTTATGTTTTGAACAATATTCATAACTTTTGGTATGATCTCCTCTACTTGCCTTCCTAGAATATAAAGAAACTTAGAAAGCCATTAACAAACCTTGCTCTGATACCAGGGTTAGGATCGATCAGAGGCGTCTTCAAACTTCAACGGGTTACTGAGAACACAGGAAGAATGAAAACACACAAGCGGAATATATTATTAAGTGGAATGTTACAAGAGAGAGAAGTGGAAGAAAGAGAAGTAAAACTTGCTGGTGCTCAGCTTGTTTTGCAACTCTACTAACAAGCTCTTATATAGAGACTCAGGATGGAATCTCAATTATCACACCGGGTGCTCATTGGGCCCCATCGCATGTGAATAAAGGATTTCCACAAACCTTTGTCTCCCACTAATAACTAAAGGTGCTCATAATGCACCGAAAGTTTTTATTCTCTGGCCAACCTTGGGCCCACACTAAAGAAAAAGCAACGGCCAAAACAAGCAGGCTTAAAAAAAAATAAAACACACCAAAACAAAATGATGCCAATAATGCACACCTTAGGGTCCAGTACGCTTCCTAGACATGGAATACCTTTACCTCACGAATTAATTTCCTGAGCTCTTGGTAAGCCTTTTGAAGCCTAGTCAGTGTACACCGGACTTGGGGTAGCCAATCTCCCCAGTAATTGTCCTTTGTTGTGAGTTTAGCACATTGGGATTCTTTCATTTGTTGTATTTTTATTAAATCATTTATCCCTTCAAGCATTCTGGAAATTGCTTTGTTTTCTATTGCTCGAAGCTGGAGCCTAAGCTCACCTTCTCTTGCCAGGTTGTTGGTTTCGCCGTAAGTTTGCCGTAATAGATTCCTGTACTGGCAAACGAGTGGCTGATCTGCAGGATCAATTGGGACATCTTCTTTTGGGCTTCTTGGTTGGGATGCTCCTGGCTCTCGTGGAGAGCTCCGGCTAGATTGTCCAAGACATCCAGTGCTTCTTGATTGGGCCATCATGCATCAATTAAAACATTAATTAACCGTGATAGGGAGTCAGCCAAAAGGTTGTCCTTCCCATCTATGTGCTCAAATTGAACATCAATTCCTAATCCCGTTACAAAGTCTGTGAACGAGATCCAGCGCACTCTTGACGGTTTATTAATGTTAGATTTATTAAAGAAACTAATGATAGCCTGACAATCAGTGCGTATCACTAATTCCTTTCTGTCGAGGTAGTAAATCTTCAATGCCTCCAGGCTGTTCATGACCGCAAAAATTTCTGCATCTATTGTTGACTTGGGTGGGTTGAACTTGCCGCTGGCATATGCGCATGGTTTCTCCGTGCTTCTTGGATCGTACTTCTTCGGTTTCCATTTGCACACACCACCCCATCCATCCATACATCCATCTGTTTCGATAATCATAGAACATTCTTCCGGGGGTATGCAAAGGTCAGGCAAGTTTTGGACTTGCTGTTTGATTGTGCGAATTAACTCCCAATCTTGCTTATTTAATCGTTTATCACCGGTTGGGCTGGTTTTCGCATATAGAGGGCTCAAGAGTTTTCCAAGATTAGGAATATAACTCCTAGCATAATTGAGGATCCCTAGCCATGACCTCATACTAGATTTTTGAGTAAGATCATCCTCTTTGAACTCTTCAATTTTTCGTATGATATTCGGCTGTAGCCGAATAGTGCCATTGCCTATTACCGCCCCCAAGAATTCAATCTGAGGCACGGCTATCTTCATCTTTGTGGGGCTGAGGACAAGCCCATGCTCTTCACATTTTGCGAGCATTATTTTTAAATGCTCTGCATGCTCTTTTTCTGACTGAGAAAATACCAGAATATCATCAATATAGACTGCTGTAAAATTCTCAGTGCCTTTGAAGCAATGATCCATTTTTCGTTGGAACACTGCTGGAGCATTCTTCAACCCGAATGGCATTACTAGCCATTCATATAACCCATCAGGGACCCAGAATGCAGTCCATTCAATTGAATCCGGGTGCATAGCTACTTGGTGAAATCCACTCTTTAAATCAAATTTCGAGTAGATTTTACTGTTAGCTACTTTTCTCATGATGGTGTTAATACCAGGAAGGCTATACTGATCTTTTTCGGTTATATCATTAAGCCTCCTGTAATTAAACACCATACGTTCTTTGCCCTTCACCTCCCTTCCGGTTTTAGGGTCTATTGATGTACCAGAGTTTACAATAATTGCCGTTGTCCGGTGTCTACTTTTACTGGGCCGTATTACCCCAAGCTTTAGCAGGGCCTCTACATGTTTAGTGAAAGCCCCCTTCATCTGAGGTGTGAGCTGCTTTAGGGGCCTATCTTCAATGATGAAATCTGGATTTTTAATGTCCAGCTTACAGATCACCTTGTTTTTGGCCCAATGTTGTAAGGGATTCTCACCAATGAACCCGGCCTCCTTTAGCCTTTTCAATATCGGGTCAAACTTTGTCGCAAAGTTTGATGATGTCTGCCCGAAATTGTAATGGACCATTTCTTGGAGCTGTATGTACTCCAGATCTTCCAGGCCTGTTTCTTCTAGAGCCATGATCCTCGCCTGTGGTTGTGTGTTGATGACAGTAAGGTTTTTGTAGAAGGTAATTGTGTCACCTTCTATCCTCAGGCCCCCATGCATAGAGCGTATAAAATTACACCCTATAATCATTTGTATCTCCCCTCCTAATTTCATCGGGAATGCGTATGTATATGGTATACGGAATTGATTTTCACCGATAACCATTCGTCCATACTTCAACTTCATATTGGCGGTTTGAGTGGAGTTTATGCCCGTGAACTGTACCACAAAGGTATTCTCTTCAAGAGCCTCTTTTGGTACCGACCCTTGATCTATGCAGCAGGTTGTGGCTCCGGTATCTAGAATCGCCCTTGCTTTGAACTTTTGAACTCCAGGAATATCAAATTCCACTTCCAGATTATACAGTCTATTCTTGATGATTCTGCCGGTAGACAGATCACCGCTATTTTTATAAACTGTTTCTCCATGGAGGACATTAACCCCTTCGTCGGCTTTGCCAACCCCTTCGTCGGCTTTGCCTTTCCCCTTTTCATCAGGTGTTAGGTTGTTGAAATCTTCCTTCAATTTTTCTTCGAGGAGGTTTTCGTACTTTTTCTTGTAATGGTTCACTTCCTTTTGCAACCTTTCCATCTCGGCTTCGCACCATATAATATAGTCCCTCTGTTCTTGAACGAGAGTTCTGAGGTTGATTTGCGCTGGTGCGGCTGCTGGGGTTACTGGTATTTCCTTCTTAAAATAGAACGGGCCACATAGGTTGCATGCTGTGACCCCACAATCCGGGCAATGTATCCTTGCGCGGATTATAGTCTCCCTAGCGCAACAGGAACAGATTGTTTTGAATGGCTGCTCGATAACCTGATTATGATGCCATTGGTGTTGGCAACTCATCTGTCTTTCAGGTAGTTTTATTCTAGGCCTATAGCCTGAATTTTCTTCACCGAGCATAAAGAGAGAGTTTATCTGTAAGGTTTGTACTCGTTGTTGCAACTCTATCTCCCCATCTTCCCCTTCAGAGATACTAAAAATAGCATCACTTTGATTTTCTCCTTCTTGCACGGATATTATGTCACAGTCTTCTGGTATATCGAGCCCTTCAAAGATTGCCGCCCGCTTAATATTTCTCCTATCATTGGGGCATTCTCGTGCAAAGTGACCTTCTTGCCCGCATAGGTAGCATTTACACCTTTTGTTTCTGACAAGGTGCTTCCTCTTTTCAATTCTGGCATGGGATTCGTGGGGTTTGCCTTTATAGGTTGTTGATCTCCTCAGGCCATACCTCTTTTCTGGCTTACGGTAATAGCCGGGAATAGGTATTTGACTGCAAAAGGAGAGGTCTTTGAGTGATCGTTTGAAAGCGGCATCTTTGCATTCATTCTCCAAATACTTGTATGCGAACAGTACCCTTGGAATTACTCCGACCGTGAGGCCAGGGTACCTTTCTTCAAACACAGCCCTTATTCTGGTCCCCAGATCACCGGGCATTTTCAACCAGAATTTTTCTGATAGTTCTGGGCTTATATACATTCGCCCCGACTTTGCTGCTAAACGCAAATATTCATTCATATATTGAATAATATATTTAACGTTATCGCAAGTAAGTCGCTCCAAATCTCTATAGGCTTGATCTTGGAGGGCTGTTGATCCTTGAGCAGGGTCTTCTAGTGAAAACACTCTTCTCATTTGAGAAAGTATGTTTTGTGTGCCTTCTCGGCCGTCTGCTATTGTTATTAACGCCTCATACTCAGCGAGAAATTGCATTCTCCACTGAATCCATGTTAATTTTTCTACTTCACCCAAGAGATTTTCCATGTATTCAATTTTATCTCTGGGATCTGTAAATCCTTTTTCAGCTACATGGTTTCGTGTAATCGACTCCCATCTTGAAAATGCATCATGAAATAACCCCAGTTGATCTGGAATTACAAACATTGCGCCTTGTTGCTGTTGTGCTGATGGCAGAGTCCACATTTCATTGTTGTATCCCCCACGAAAACGCCCTGTTCTAGGCACTCTTTCTTCAAAAGTGGGAATTGGTCTCGCCTCATTTGCAGCCCTTGCAGGAGGGTAGCTGGGCATATGCATCGATTGATCCGGCGGTGTATGGTAATGCGATATCGCAGAGGAACTAGATGATGCGAAGGCATGTTCCGTCATTGCTTTGGACAGGTTTTTGAGCTGAGGGTAGTCAAAAAGTTCTTCTGTTTCATTCATCATGAAAATAGTGTTTCTTTCATTGAGCCCGCTAACATCGAGCCCATCACCTTTCCCACCACCTTCTGAAAAAGGATTGATCCAATCCTTGTCATCGTCTTCTTCATTATCTGTATCCCAAAGAGGACCAGCATGTTCTCGTTCAGGAGCAGGTGGTTGTGCTGACTGGAAGGCAAGGTATTGCATGTACTGCCAGTCATCATCCTCCTCATCATCACTCCCTTCTTCCGTTAGGATAAGAATGGTTTCACTCCTAACTTCATCTTCATCATCATCATCAGGTGTGACATCTGTTTGTTCAGGGGCTGGTACATAATCTCCAAATGATATAGAGATTCGCCCATCTAGTAGATTTCTGGTTTGTAATTCGGTAGGCATCATAGGAATAGTGACCCTAGTTTGCCGTACCAGCCAATTGCTCCCCTGACTCTCCTGGGCTGAGTATCGTCTACCTGGGAGAGCTCGCACTCCTCTACTCACCAGGTATTCCGATACGTTGTTGATCTGATAGGCAAATCCAACATTTGGTGTATTGGAAAGCCTTCCCACCAAACCTCTGGTGATTAGGAGGTTAGCCTCACCATTTTGCCAGTTTTGATATCCCCTTGTTAAGATGGATATTTGGAAATTTCTGTAGAAATCTCCAATTGTTTGCATAGTATCCGGTATAACGAACACTAACTGGCTGCCTTTTGTTAGATCAATCTCCATTGTCTCAAAGATGGACTGATCTCCTTGCCACCTGTTATCTCTAAAGACGACCAACGCTGAGGTCCCTTCATCTTGCCTGTGCAGGATTTGTATCCTGACTTGTGCGACCCCTATGTGGATAAATTGCATACCACTTTGCCTAAGGGCCTCATAGCTCTCAGGTTGTATAAATGGCCTATCTATCTGTTGGTTGTCGATGCAGAGAATGGCCTCCTCAGAGAGGTGATTATAGACACGGTGATTGTTATCGTCTTGCTGAGAATTGTATAGTACTTCGGCAGGTACTATAGCAGCTCGATCCCTTAGGGACCTTCTCAATTGCGCATCAGGCTCTACTTGCTCTTCTAGGGTCATTTGGTAAGGGTTCCTGCTAGTGATGGTTCGTGCCAAATTCCTCAAATTTCTCTGAGCATTATACCTCCTTCTCTGCCCTCGCCTGTACTCACGTACCTGGTCTTCAAATAATGGTTCTCCAGGGTTTTTGGTTTGAGTTTGGGATACACTGGGCCTCCCTGATGTTTCCATCATTTCAATTTTTGTTTTTCTTCTTGGAGGATAACAAAGGGGTCTTTAAAGACTTTGAGGACTCATTTCTTCTCTTTTGGCTTAGGGTGTTCAATTGATAACTTAGCGAGTCTGGCTGATAACTCGTCAGTTATATTGTTTGGTAATTGTACGCCCTCTTGTCTCGAAACTTGGTCTTTAAGAACCTTTACCTCTGCTTCGAGGTTTTTGATTCCTTCGAGTATTTGTACGAGCAACTGAATTTGGGTGTTATTTTGCTTGATTACTGCGGTTGTGCCTGATGTACCACCACGGTGATCAGCAGGTTTTGCGAAACCTACTGCAGGTGACTCGATCGGGTTTGTTGCCTGAACTGCTTGCTTGTAGAACTGGGTGTTCTGAGTATTTGTGTAATCACTCATGAACTAGCCCAAGTTTCTACCTTTTTAAGGATAACTTCTACCCGGTTTAGTTTTTGGTTAAGTTCTTCAGAGATTTTAAGGGCTTCTGTTTCAACAAGTTTGGGTTGTTTTGCTATTTCAGATACCAGAACCTTGACTTCTGATGCGGTTAGGGGACGATTTTCGGTGAATAAGATTGTGAGGTTTTTCAGGTTTCGTTCAAGTTTTTGGATTTTCTGATCTAGGGAGTGTATTTGTTCTTGGGTTTGTTTAAAATTCTTCAAGCTGACTCTGCTGAACAGGTTTAATCTGTCATATACAACAGAGATGTTACTGGCCAGTTGTTTATTGGTTACGGTTACTGTTTCTGAGAGATCTAGGTACTCTAGGGTCGAGGTTCGAGATTTTGTATACCACTCCTGTATAGATTGCTCCCACTTTTCGCTCATAAAAGTGTTTTGAAATTGTTTTTAATCAACACGGGTTTTTGAATGACCTTTTACTTTTGAATATCCTAGGTCGGCAATTCGGGTTTGATCATACCATTTATTATTCCTTCTGTTCAAGGTTTTGAGTATATATTCCTTTTACACATCTGAAAACTTTTGGGGACAAACTTTGGGGTTATCAATCAATCAATTTTTGGGTTGGATGGCAAATTTACAATTTCCCTGTTTTGGAGTGGCAATTTCACAATTATTCCTAAAAATTATATCGGTCAAAATAGTGCTCGACTGCAAAATATAATATAATTTTTATTTCCACATATTTTATATCTCAAAACATAATAAGTTATGCTTCTGCATCTTTGAATATAAATATATATATATATATATATATATATATATATATATATATATATATATATATATATATATGTGTGTGTGTGTGTGTGTGTTTATCTTTTATTTAGAGATAGACTAATATGCTTTCGGTAGCACTTCGGCCGAAGTGCTACCGATTCAAAATCGGATTTTCAAAGTCCAAATGGTCGATCCGAACCATTCAAGTTGTTCTCCATATTGAAATGTGCTTGGAGACCAAATTTTTCATTTTTTGGAATTTTTTTACTATTTATTAAGCCACTTTGAAAATTGCTGATCACATGGTCTACAATTTGGTTGCACTGTTTTTATTGTTCATCCAGATCAGCAATTTTCAAAGTGGCTTAATAAATAGTAAAAAAATTCCAAAAAATGTAAAATTTGGTCTCCAAGCAGATTTCAATATGGAGAACAACTTGAACAGTTCGGATCGACCATTTGGACTTTGAAAATCCAATTTTGAATTGGTAGCACTTCGACTGAAGTGCTACCGAAAGCATATTAGTCTATCTCCTTTTATTTAGTCTAAAAACTTTGTTTGTTTATTTTTGTAATATTATATTGTCCCATAGATAATATTCTTATTGATTGTTAAGATATGTCTTGTTGAATTATACAAAATACTATTGCATGTAAATTCTTATTTTTAAATTTTTTACTAAGAATTTTATTTAAGTAATTTTTTATTGGATAATGTTTTTATATTATTTTTAATTATTAAAAATAATTAGTTATTTTTTATTAAAAGAAAGTGCAAGTTGAACAGATAATTACAAATTGTCGCACTTGATTATGACTTAAAAATATTATAATCAAACAACCCAATCCGTAATTATAATTTTTATTGACAATGTAAATACAATCAGACAAATTAAACCTAACCCGTGACAGTGTAACCAATACTAAATTAAAACAGCCGCCCACATGGTAAAGATCAATTTAATTATTCGAATCCGGAGAATAGGGGTGGCAAAAAAAGCTCGTGGCTTGATCATGACTCGCATCTGATTCACTCGGTAATAACTCGCTCGGTATTGGACCGAGCTGTTAATGAGCTAACTTGCTACTAGCTCGGTTCAGAATTAACGAGTTCAAGCTGGGGCCTAGCATACTCACCAGCTAGCTCGGCTTGGGCATCAATTTGTGAATTTGTATGAATGTGTGTACATTTTATACTGTCCTCAACTCGGTTCAGCTCAGTCTAATTCGGTCTAAAAAGTTTGTAGAATTTATTTTCTCCTTAAAACAAGATCCAGACAAACACAGCAAGCCAGCTCGTTAGCTCACGAGCTAGCTCGATCCAGCTCGTGACGATATTTCAAGCTGAGATTTTAGCTCGGACTCCTAAAATCAGCTCGCTCGTGACTCAGACGAGCCAACTCGTGACGAGTTCAAGCTGGACCCAGCTCATGACGAGCCAGCTCGTTGCCACCCCAACCGGAGAATATGAAGACATCTTTCCATTATTGTATTTTTTTATTCAGCATATATATAAAGATGAGGGTTCAAATGCCTCGTATATAAATGCCAAGACACTTTTTTTTCTTTTCTTTTTTTGTTTGTTTGTTTGTTGGTCTTTCACCCATTACAGGAAATCATAAAGAATCCATGCATCGCAGCGGATGAGTTTACATATGAAGCCAAGGCAATCAAGGCAATTGGAGTGTTCATCGGGGTTGAACCGAATCGAACCGATTTAGTATTGCAATTGAATCGAACTGAATCAAAGTTTTATTTCGGTTTGTTAGGTTTATTCGGTTCAAACCAAAATAAATTATTTTTTTATTTAAAGTAATTGATTTATAATAAACCAAAATATATTAAGAAATAAACTGGGGTATTAAAATATACCGGAATTATCCGGACCAAATTCATAATACATAAAAGTTCGGTCGGTTCGGTTATTTCGGTTTTGAAAATTTTCAAACTAAACCGAACCGAAATTATAATTCGGTTTTAAAAAGCAAACGAAACCAAACCATTAAATAGAAAAAACCAAACTGTTTGATCCAAACTAATTTGGTTCGGATCAAAACCGACTAAACCAGATCCAATGAACACGAATCGAGATCCAGTGAAGTAACCCAAAAGTTGGGTTTTGGATCGAGACCGTCCGATTCAAATCTGTCGCGCGAGATTCGAAGTGGAGCGCACACATCCCGAGCAACAAATTTGAATCCCGAGACGATTTCGAGCGACGGATTCAAATTGGACGGTCTTGATCAAAAACCCAAAAGTTAAATTACTTTAGAGAATCCGGACCCAATGAACACCCCTACAAGGCATGGTTGAACAGAGGACATAACACATCACCTATGACAAATTTGGTGCTTCCTCATCACAATCTGATTCCAAATCATGTGCTTCGTTCTGCCATCCAGGAATGGTTTCAGCAGCACCCCCAGTCTAATTAATCTGAACTTCGGTTCAACCACAGTCTAATAATTAAAAAACTGGTTTCATGGCGACGCGAAATAATAATTAAAAAAAAAGAAAAGGAAAGGCAAAACAAGTTTTGTGGTGAGTTTGGACCTGCGTATAATTCAAATATTTTATGATAATAGAGGAGTGATTCGATTACACCATAAAATACTTGACACTATATGTTTATAATTTATTTTGCGATTTTAAAGTCCAAATAATCAATCTAACTGTTTATTTTAAAGTCCAAATAATACATTCAGACAATTTTGAATCATTGAAAAATAATGATTTTTAAAAATCTAAAAAAATATTAAACAATTAAAAAAATTAAAATGCAGACTCCAAGGACATTGTAATAAGGAGATCATGTTGAAGGTTCAGATCAATTGTTTGAATTTTGAAAATCACAAAAAAAATTTTTAATAAACATATAGTGTCAAGATGTGTCACCATAAAATTATGTAATTAAATTCTTTTTAATGATAATAATATAGATTTAAAAGTGGCTTTAACAAAACAGTAATTTTTAGCTTGATCTCTAAAGAAAATGATGCTCAATCTGCCGAGATTTTTATTTTTACCCAAAAAAAAATTATTTTAATATAATTAACCAAGTTTCTGAAAAAATTATATTTGTACCCAAATCATAAATATTATTTACGGTTTGAATTAAGAATTTAAACCGTACAGAATATTTACGGTTTGAATTCTTAATTCAAACCGTAAATATTATGTACGGTTTGAATTTTTTTTTTTTTTTTTTTAGAGAAAAATAGCTAAAATGCTGAAATAAAATATAACACAAAAAAATCGAATTGTTTTTTAAAATATTTCTTAGAAAATACGCTACGAATAGGCCAATTTTGTGCTAAAATACGGTAAATTACAATAATTATGCTAAAATACGGTAAATTTACTAAAATGCTGAAATTACAATAATTATGTAGAATTATGCTAAAATACGGTAAATTACGCTAAATTACGTATGAATTGGGCCGATTTTGTGGCATCTTTCATAAATCATAAAAAATAGTAAAAAAATTTCAAAAAATTGGTATTCTACAAGTTCATTTGATAACTAATTTACTGAGCTACGTAGATTGAACAAGAAAAGTGAAAATCTTAATCGAAAACTTCAACTGAAGTTTTGAGGTCCTTCTCTTTGTTTTTTGGCGATTCTGAATTTGGCAATTTGGCATCACAGGCACGGACACATGCGCATTTTCACAAGCTTTCCGAAAAGTGGTCATTTGCTGAAATCGGACACTCGAGTGCCGTTTTATGGCCGTTTAAAGTTTCGTCGTTGTTTTTTGCCTTTTCAGTGAAAATATCATCCTAATTCATACGTAATTTAGCGTAATTTACCGTATTTTAGCATAATTCTACATAATTATTGTAATTTCAGCATTTTAGTAAATTTACCGTATTTTAGCATAATTATTATAATTTACCGTATTTTAGCACAAAATTGGCCCCATTCGTAGCGTATTTTCTAACAAATATTTTAAAAAACAATTCGATTTTTTTGTGTTATATTTTATTTCAGCATTTTAGCTATTTTTCTCTAAAAAAAAATAAAAAATTCAAACCATGCAGAATATTTACGGTTTGGGTACGAATATAATTTTTTCAGAAACTTGGTTAATTATATTAAAATAATTTTTTTTGGGTAAAAATAAAAATCTCGGCTCAATCTGTCAAAATTAATTATAGACTGAAAATTATCTCTAAATTGCTTATCAATAGACTAGAATCATTGATGAATAGACTAATTCTCTAAACCTAGGTTCGCACCTCTCACTCTCTCTCACCCTTTCTTCTTTCTCTCCTCCTTCTGGTTTTAGGTTTCCTTGCTCCATCGTCTCTCTCTCTCTAGAAAGGAGCTAGGTTTTGTTGGAGAGCCGGATCCTATATGGTTTATGCTGGTAATCGAGTTGGATATCTCCTTGGTTTTTTTTTTATTTCATCATTATTTGTTATCTTTCTCTCATATTATTTGGTTTCTTTTTGGAGGTGGTGGTTGCTTATAACAAGCTCTTAGTGCGTGGAATCATCGATCAATGGCAACCACAGAAGTAAAGGAAGAACAAAAGGTGTATGTTCGTTTGCCTCCGGACTATGATGATGGAAAGCATATTCTTTCATGGGCGCTCAGCCATTTTCCAAAGGATGAAACTATAATCGTTGCCACTTCCATCATCCCTTATAATTCAGGTTGCAATCATTTTAATTTTGAAAGATTTTTTTGTTATCTTCACTTGAAGTAATTTTGTTATCCCTCAATTCTGAAAATTTCTAATTTCATAAAAATTTGGTTCTCAATTTTGGAAAGCTAAATCCCAATTACCTATAAAAGATTAATGTTAAATGGTTCCAATCCTTATCTTGATTCCTTTTCTGGTAGTAAATGGAAGCTCAATTATCTCATTGATAACCAATTTTATGTACCAGAAGAGTCCAAAACTCATGCAATTGTTTCAATTCTAAAACAGTTTTAAGACCAAGACTCAATCAATTGAGGGAGAGAATCAACAAAACTCTAGACAAACATCTGGCTCAGTGTGCAATACAGAAGGTGAAATATAATTTGAATTAGTTAACTTTAATGTACATGTATGTTTTTTTCTTTTCTTCTTCACTTGGGAACCCATGACATGATATCTTTGTAAATAAAAAAAAGTTTCCTCTCAGTCAATAGAGGTCATTAGGATATCTCCTACTGAAAACTTCAGAAAGTTAATTACGGTTTTGTTTTTCAATGAACCTCAATGTGCTACTAAATATACACTAACACACTGTGTCCACTGTTTCACTTGAGTGCAGTTTAAAGCTGAGAAACTGATACACGAGAATGGTGATGTAGTAGAAGTAGGGATTTTAGAGCTGATTGACTCAAGGGCGATCAAGAATCTTGTAATGTGGTTATATCCAAACAGGTATTAAGATAAGATAGTCATGTACATCTTGATTTTTTTACTTTACATAATTAGAACTGCAAAAATTGAGTCTGAATCAACAATTAAGTACTCAGTCTGTATTTTAAAGATAGTCTCAGTCTGATATAAGAAACTGAATCGATTTGATCCTCCATTAAGGTCGTGCTACACAGCTGAGGATAATTGTAGTACTATTCTTCAAGGCCTAATTAGGCCTTTGTTGCAAATTTGGGCATCTTTGTACCAGACCATACCAACACCATTTAAGATTGTTATTGGTAGGCAACTGGTATCATTTGAGTTTACCTGCAACGGTTAAAAATCCTTAGTAGCAAAAAAGTTGGAACATGGCAACTTTCTTCGGTGTTGATTTCTAGCACCTTTTCAAATGCAGTCAAATGTCAGCAATTGTGGCAGAGAAGGCAAACCCGTCATGCAAGATATGGTTTATCTATGAAGGAAATCTGCTATTCACTAGGTACTATTAACCTTGGTTACTGACAACTGAGCAAAACACTAGCCCTTTGGTTAACTTAGCTTTGGTTAAACTTATTTGGGGTTTGTATTCACTACTAAGGTCATTTTGTACACATTATCAAAAGACAAAGAAACAAAATGCATACTGATTTGAAGAAATAGAGCTTTAATCCTTTTGGTTCAGGTTGAGTTCTTAGTATTTTGGGTTGGCTTAATTATTGGGTTACTCAAGTTTTGGTTGGTTATATCTATTTTTTAATAATCACATAAGAAGCTTTGATGACGTGTATTTTTTGGCTTCATTAGGAATCCCAAATCAGATTTGACGGAGGCCACATCTGAAGAGGTGCATCATTCCACTTATTCTTGATCTTAATTCTTTATTTCAATTTTCTTTTTCCTTCTTACTTGTTCAAATTGATTTCAATATCTTTTCTTTCAATCGAATTTCTAACTTTTTGCTCTGCTACCTAAGAAAAATCTTATAAGATTTCCCTAAATTTTTGTTCTACTGAAAGTCTAATATATCAAATTAAAGGGAATGACCTCAGCCCCTCTCTATCTTTGTTGTTTTGATTATTTTCTGAACTGTTATTCTTTAAATATACTGGATTGTGTTGAAAATATGTACCTTGATGACTGGAATATTAGGTTAGCATGATCAATACAAGATAATTACTTTACCGGGAGCGACTGGAATATTAGGTTGGTCATGAAGCATGATTTCTACTAATAAGAATTGACTTTAGAACTAATAAACAAATAAAAAGAAACAAATGATACGGAAAGACTTTTAGAAAACAAATTTAATTAGAAGGGTTAAAACAACCACACAAACATGTTATCAGTTTTTGGAGTAAATTTAATTTCTTTTCTTTAAATTAAATGATAACAGTATGGTGCTAAATTCGTGTATATATATATATTCAATAAAAAATTAATTCAACATTCTGATTTATTGATTGATTGGGGGTTAAATATGGCTCTTTGTCTCATGCTTGAAGAAACTTGCACAAAAATATCAAATGAATATTATATTTTCATAGCAGAAATTTTGTTAGTAAATATATTATCTTACCAAAAGAATTAAGCAAAAAAAAATTACAATTGCAGCAAATTCGAAGGGAGAAACGACATCAGAAAGAAATTGAGGAAATCCAAAAGAGAGAAAATGACAAGAATGATCTTCTTAAAAGGGAAAACGAACAACTTAAATTGGAGAACCAACTTCAACAAAATGAGTTGGATAAGCAGAAGCAGCAATTGAGAGAACTCATTTCTGATTTAGAAATAGGTTATAACAAGCTAAAGCAAGAGCGTGATAATGCTATTAAAGAGGCTCAAGAATTGAGAAGACAGAAAGAGCACTCTTTTGGTAATTCTGATATGGTACTGGGCTCCCAGTTTTCATTGCGTGAGCTGGAACAAGCAACTCAAAATTTTAGTGATTCGTTGAAGATTGGAGAAGGTGGTTTTGGAAGCGTCTACAAGGGCTCTCTTCGTAACACCACAGTGGCGATAAAGAAGTTGAATTCAGAGAGCTTACAAGGGTTATCAGAGTTCCAGCAAGAGGTAATATATTATGCTAAAGATAGTAATACTACATTAATTTTGCTACAACTCATAACATTTAAGGCGGCAATTCATGTACTAATGGAAGCCTAATTGAGGTGTCAACCAAGCCAAATTATAGTCCATGAAATTTCTTTCATCATTTTAGTTCTCATCAGTTGTGCTAGTACCCAATTTATTATCTTTATTATATGGACTCTATTTCATAAACAAAATAAAACATCAAATTATGTTTTGTTCTTACAGGTTGCTATTCTCAATAGAGTTAGACACCCAAATATTGTCAACCTAATAGGATCTTGCTCAGAAATCTCGACACTCGTCTATGAGTTCTTACCTAATGGAAGTCTTGAGGACCGGTTGACCTGTGCTGATAACACCTCATCTCTGACATGGCAATCCCGAACGCGCATAATCAGTGAGATTTGCTTAGGTCTTGTATTCCTCCACTCAAATAAACCACACCTTGTGATCCATGGCGACCTCAAACCAGATAATATTCTTCTCGATGCAAACTTCATCAGTAAACTCAGCGACTTTGGCATTTCCCAGATCATAAAGCAATCTGATACAAACACAACAGCCTTATATCATACTACTCATCCTGCAGGAACATTTGCATATATTGACCCCCAATTTCTTTTAACTGGGGAATTGACACCAAAATCCGATGTTTACTCCTTTGGTATAATAGTGCTTCGTCTTCTGACAGGAAAGCGTGCACTGAATATTGCAAATGAAGTGCAGGAAGGCATGCGAGTTGGTAGGTTCCTGTCTATAGTTGATAAATCTGCCGGAAAATGGCCGTCTGACCTAGCCAAAAAGTTAGCTAAACTTGGTTTGAGATGTGCTGATATATCCAGAAGAAAACGCCCTGATATGAGTCAGGTTTGGGCCACGATTGAACCCTTGGCAAAGGCTGCTTCACTCTTGTCTGTTGGATCTTCAACTTCGAATGAAGAACATGTACCATCACATTTTATATGTCCAATAATGCAGGTATATATATAGTTTCCCCTTCTATTTTCATGGTATTGTAATTAAGTGCAATCCAGATAAATGCAATAGAATTTATTATTATTATTGCCGGGTGAATTGAAATCCAATTAGAACAGAAATGATAGAACACTTTCCTGTTTCACAAGCTCTTAGTGTCCTCGGAAATATCTTTGTAAGTTGCACCTGTTAAACTGCCTCATTTTTTACCCTTTATTTTTCAAATTAATCATTCAATTGGATAGACTATCTCTTTGACTATCATCAGTAGCATTTTTTGCAGCATATAAATGCCAAGACCCTTTTTCTTCTTGTTTTTTTTTTGTTTGTTGGTATTCCAACCATTATTACAGGAAATCATGAAGAATCCATGCATCGCAGCAGATGGGTTTACATATGAAGGCGAGGCAATCAAGACATGGTTGAACGGAGGACATAACACATCACCTATGACAAATTTGGTGCTTCCTCATCACAATCTGATTCCAAATCATGTTCTTCGTTCTGCCATCCAGGAATGGCTTCAACAGCACCCACAATCTTAATCTGAAATATGGTTCAAGTTGTACAGAAGTTTGTTAAGATTTGTTGTGCACTCTTGTTTTGGCTTGAAATAGTGTTTTGAGTGATAATATTTTATTAATACTAAAACTCACTGAAGAAGATAAAACATGATTAATTGAGACTTTCAATTAATACTAAATCTTGATCAGAGAACCGGACCACCTGCCCCCTGTGGACAGGAAATTCCTGCCCCTAAATATTGGATAGCCATGGAGATGTGCAATTACTTAACCCAAGAGCAATCCAAGATTCTTCTTTTCTACTAGCTGAAAATTAAATAAATAAATGACATGTGATGTGCAATTACCAAGTACCTCCAGATTGCAACACTTAACTCCAGTGTATTCAATTAAACATTTGACAATAAAAAAAAAAATGAAATCACTGAAGTTGCATAATAACTAACAAGTACTTCTCTAGGCTTGTAGAAATGACGAGAATTAAAAAAAATTAAATAAAACAAAATGTGAGCTTAAATGAACAAAATCAGATATCAATTTATATGAAGCGAGCCAGTCGCTTACCTCAGTATGAATCATAGTGACAAATAAATTATTCGAGTTCGGTTTGGCAGGATAAAAAATTCATTATTCGGGAATAATTCAGATATAGTTTGGAAATAATTCTAAATTATCAGAATTGGAGATCTCAGTCCCACAAGGGAGCAAAAAAAACAAAAAAAAGTTTGGGAAAAATTTGCGAATAATTCGTAAAATTCAGGAAAAATTTGTAAAATTGGCAAATAATTCGGTCAAAGTCCGGTCAACCGAATAATTCACGAATCTTCTGACTATGGTATGTACTATGCTCAACCAAAATTTTTGTCTGTTCTCTTATTATCATGGTGACAAACGAATAGTTCGGGTTCGGTTTGGCGGAGTCAAAAATTCGTGATTCGGAAATAATTCGGATATAATTCGGAAATGATTCAGTACCACAAAGAAGCAAACAAAGAAACCCAATAAAAGCCCCCAAATTTTTTTTTTTTAAAGTTCGCATTTTTTTCATAAATAATTCGTGATTCGCATTTTATTCGCGAATAAAACATATTATAAGTTTTTTTGCGTTTTATTCGGAGTTCGGTTCGAAAATGTAAAAAAACAAAAACAAATAAAACACGAATTATTCACGAATTTATCGCGTATCATGTTATTACTATGCTTATTATTGCTAGCATCTTGCCAGTGACCCGCTTCACAGATTAACAGTTCAGTGCAATCGTCGAAAAATAAATAAATACATAAATATTTGTGCATATATATTTTACGGAAGCTCTTACCGGTGTTACAGCTATTATCAGTTAATTAGTCCTGATTTTATTTTGCCCATTTAAAAATTGAGGATGATTTGTGCAACCAATAAAGATGTCTATCGGGTTCGGTTTATTTTTTAAACCGATTCAAATGTTTGGTTCGGTTCGGTTTAATTTTTTTTTAAAACCAAATATAGTCAACAAACCGAACTTTATAGAGAGGATCAGGCTCAGAAAATTTTAAAACCAAATGGAGCGTCTGTTTGGAGAGAGATAAGGCCCAAAACTAGTGAACCATATCTTCCTCTCTAAACCCTTTCTTCTTTCTCTCCATTTCCTTTCCTCTCTGAGACTGAGACTAGGGTTTCCTTGCTCCATCGTCTCTCTCTCTCTCTAGAAAGGATCTAGGGTTTTCTTGGAGAGTCGGATCCTATATGGCGATGCAAGCGGGCATGGGTGTCTCCTTTTCAGCTGGTAATCGAGTTGGATATCTCCTTTTTTTTTATTTCATCATTATTTGTTTCTCTTTGTCTCATATTGTTTGGTTTCGTTTTGGAGGTGGTGGTTGCTTATAACAATATATCTTAGTGGAACAAGCTCTTATCAATGGCAACTGTAGAGGTAAAGGAAAAAGAAAAGGTGCATGTTTGGTTGCCTTGGGACTATGATTATGCAAACCATATTCTTTCATGGGCGCTGAGCAATTTTCCAAAGGATGAAACTCAAATTGTTGCCACTTTCATCATCTCTACCAATTATCCAGGTTGCAATCATTTTCATTTTCAAACATTTTTTCTAATTTCATAAAAATTAGAAAAATTAGAAAATTTCTAATTTACCAGGCTAAATCCTCAATTCTGAAATTACTCATAAAATATTAATGTTAATTGGTTCTGCTAAATTCTGAAATTCTGAAATTACCCATAAAATGTATTGCACACTGAGTCCCTCAATTCTGAAATTTTCTAATTTCATAAAAATTTGATTCTGCTAAATCCTTAATTACCCATAAAAGATTAATGTTAATTGGTTCCAATCCTTATCTTGATTCCTTTTCTGGTAGTAAATGGAAGCTTAATTATCACATTGATAACCAATTTTATGTACCAGAAGAGTTCAAAAAATTAAATGTCATACTCATGCAATTGTTTCCATTCTGAAACAGATGATAAACTCAATAGATGGAGGGAGATATGCAATAAAACTCTAGACAAACATCTCGCTCAGTGTGCAATACACAAGGTCAAATTTATTTTTAATTAATTAACATCAGAATGTTAATATACACTAATGCATTGTGTCTACTGTTTCACTTGAATGCAGTTTAAAGCAGAGAAATTGATACACGAGAAGGGTGATAGTCTTGTAAAAGGGATTTTAGAGCTGATTGACTTAAGGGTGATCAAAAATCTTGTAATGGACGTTTCTCCACACAGGTATTAAGATAAGATAGTCATGTGCATCTTGATTGTTTTTATTTTACATAATTACAACTGCAAAAAATGCAAATCCATTTAAGACTGGTATAATTTGGGGATCTTTGTACCGGATTTGAGTTTACTTGTGTTGATTTCTGGCACCTTTTCAAATGCAGTGAACTTGTCAAAGAGAAGGCAAATCCATCATGCATGATTTGGTTTATTCAAAATGGAAATTTGTTCTACACTAGGTACTATTTAGCTTTTGTAAGTCTCCCATGTAATTACATTGCTTTGGTCACTGGCAACTGGGCAAAACATTTGCTACTTCACTATTTGCCATATTAGGTTGGGATTCAGGTCAACTTTTCTGATACAGGCTCAACCATATATAAAATTTCTGCTCATTTTGGGTTGGGTTTAATTATATCTTGGTGCTTTTTAGATAGGATCTCGCTAGCCCTTCGGTTAACCGAGCTTTAGGTAAACTTATGTGGGGTTTATACTCACTACTCAGGTCATTTTGTACACATTATCAAAAGACAAAAAAAAAATGCATACTGATTTGAAGAAATAGAGCTTCAATCCTTTTGGTTCTAGTTGAGTTCTTTGTATTTCGGGTTGGCTTAGTTATTGGATTACTTGAGTTCTTGTTGGTTATATCTAATTTTTAATAATCACATAAGCTTTGATGACATGTGTTTTTTTGGCTTCATTAGGTATCCCAGATTAGATTTGACAGAGGCCACATCTGAAGAGGTACATCTTTCCACTTATTCTGATGTATAGATTCTTTCGGGGTTAAATATGGCTCTCTGTCTCATGCTTGAAAAAACTTGCACAAAAAATATATTTACACAGAAGAAATTTTGTTAGTAAATATATTATCAGACCAAAAGAATTAAGCAAAAAAGAATTGACAATTGCAGCAAATTCGAAGGGAGAAACTACATCAGAAAATTGAGGAAATCCAAAAGAGAGAAAATGACAAGAATGATCTTCTTAAAAGGGCTGCAATTCAAAGGGAGAAACTACATCAGAAAGAAATTGAGAAAATCCAAAAGAGAGAAAATGACAAGAATGATCTTCTTAAAGGGGCTGCAATTCGAAGGGAGAAACTACATCAGAAAGAAATTGAGGAAATCCAAAAGAGAGAAAATGACAAGAATGATCTTCTTAAAAGGAAAAACGAAAGACTTAAATTGAAGAACCAACTACTCAAAAACCAATTGAAAGAACTCTCATCTGTTGGATCTTCAACTTTTAATGAAGAACATGTACCATCACATTTTATATGTCCAATAACGCAGGTATATATATATAGTTTCCCCTTCTATTTCATGGTAGTAAAACTAAGTGCAATCCAAATAAATGCAATAGAATATTTTTTTTTATTTATTGACAGTGAAGTGAAGTCCAATTAGAAAAAGAGAAAAAATGGAAACAAAAATGATAGAACACATTCCTGTTTCACAAGTTGCACCTGTTAAACTGCCTCAATTTACCCTTTATTTTTCAAATTAATTTATTCAATTACATAAACTATTGCTTTGATTATCAGTAGCCTTTTTTGCAGCATATAAATGCCAAAAAAACATTTTTTTTAGGAAATCATGAAGAATCCATGCATAGCAGCAGATGGGTTTACATATGAAGCTGAGGCAATCAAGAAATGGTTGAGCAGAGGACATAGCAAATCACCTATGACCAATTTAGTGCTTCCTCATCACGATCTGATTCAAAATCATGTGCTTCGTTCTGCCATCCAAGAATGGCTTGACCAGCACCCAAGTCTTGAAAGAAATAGGTTAACATTCCAGGGGGGTACAGGTAAAAGTCTTGCAATTATAGGGGCACAGATTGTAGTTATGGCATCTTTTTGGTATCATTTCTTAAATTGTCACTAAATTTACCTTGTGATTCTAAGGATTTGGAGGAGGCTGGTTCATTGGAGACTATTTACGGTAATAACAGGTGGCCAAATGTTTGGAATAGACTGGCAGTGAGGCAAGAGAGATTGACAGAGAAGGCATAGGTTGAAGATTTTGTTAGGGTACAAGTGTCAGTTGCTTTTGATTAGTGCTTATTGTATTTTGTAGTAGTTCAAAGCATGTGTGGAACTTGGTTGCAGGTGTTACTTTGCTTTATTGTATTTGAGTAGTTTTTAGGGGTTTGTTGGTTAATCCAGTACTGGTATAAGGCTGGTACCAGTCCGTACTGGTATGATTTGTAATGAAATCAGTGGGGTTTCCTTCCACTTTTACATGCTCTCAACTATTGCGGTTCTTAATATACCAGTAGAATATTTTTGAATGAAATATATACCATAGAATGTGTTATTATTAGAAAACTTTTTTTTGTGATTTTAATTTTTTTTGTGAAATAAACGTATGAATACACTATGAATGAAGAGGGTACAAATGCTTCTATGTTTTATGTCTCCATTGTATCTCTATTTTTTTAAATGTTAATAAATCAAAATTTACCTTCAAATCCCATAGATATCCGTTTCTGAATTTAAACGGAGTGGATAGTTTTGGATACGTTTTTGAATTTAAATGGAGAGGATAGTTTCGGATACGGATGCGGATAATTATTTATTAGGATAGACAAACTACTCGGATTGAATCCGATACGGATAATAATAATTCGGATTCCAGAACCCAACTTCCATGAATGAATCGGATAGGATATCCTGCATCATATCCTGCCAACCCGGATTATTTTCTGTATTGCTTTGAATCCGCCTCAACTCATCACGTGGGTTGAAATTGCCGGCTCAGCAGCCCTTCACCTGGGACGAAATGAAGAGTAGGGGCTGATATATAAATGTCTCACATTGTATTTGAATTTCATTGTGGGACTAATTGTATACAACTTGTGCTCCGGACCTGAGGAACTTTTTTTTTCTTCACTGTTTCAAAAGGCTGTTAAACTAGTTGTATTACTACTTCAACCAATGGTCATTTATTAATGAATTGCTAGTCTATGGGTTTATCCAATATTTGATTTTGTTTACCCTTATCTTAATTGGGTTTTTATTTCGAATTTCCTCGATTTTTTTTGCTCCCAAGTCTATATGACTCAATTATCTGACAATTATTCGTTTCGTATTCATATCCGAATATGTATTTGTAGATTATCCGCTCCGTATCCGTATCCGTTTAAGAAGAATTTGATTTTACATTTTGATATCCGTTTACTATCCGTATTCGTATTCGTATCCGCTCATTGAAATGTGAATATGGATATGGTTTTCCCACTATCTGCTCCGTTTTCACCCCTATGTGATATGTGTTATTTTCTTTATGTGCTCATAAATAAAATATCATATTTCGATTTTGTTTTTATGTGAATCAATCATTTGAAAAATCAATGTCTATAAATTATCCACATTAGTACGTTTTTACAAGCTTTTGATAACAACTAAAATAAAGTTAAAATGTTACAATTTTTTATACATGCATAATTAAAATGATGTAGATCATATTTAATGGTTTTAATTTGACTTTAAATTTTTAAATTTTGAGTCATTAAATTCTTAAAAATAGAAGTATGATGGAGGTACAAAAAATAGAGGCATTTGAATCCTCATCATGAATGAATTAGTATGAAATGTGCTATTTTTTTAAACTTTTTATTCAACTATTCACGCATTTGTTGTTAAAATAAAGATTAGCAACATTAGTTTTCACTGCTGATCAAATACTCTATATCAAAGTATTTATATATAATAATCATAAAAAAAAAGGTGCTAGAAGCCTAGAAATGGTTGTATGAAATAAAGAAAATTCAAAATTTTCATCATTCCAAACATTTATTTTCATATTTTATTTTTAATTTATATTATAATTAGATAAATTACTGGCTAGCAAGTCTTGTATAAATTGATGATTGATTTGCTAGCTATAAAAATATATAAATGTTAAGATAGTTCATCATATATGTAAACATTAAGCTATTAACACTATCAATATTACTTTACCTTTGAAAGTTACAATCTTATCCACCGTATCTATCTATCATGTTTGCTTCTATTCTTAATATTTTATTGCATGGAATTAAAAGTAAAATTATTGATATAAGAGCCTATAAATAATTAATATCATTATTCTACTTTTGATTTTTAGATTTCAAAACTAATTTTTTCTATTTACCTTCGGATGTCATTTTTTTATTTAAATTCAAGGAATAAAGTACCTTTTTCCAAAGAAAAGTTTCTGTATAATTTCACCAAGAAAGAATTTCTTCAAACTAATTTCTGTAAAACCAGCATATTTAATTTATGTTGGAATTAATATTTGTAAGTAGCATCAAAACCATTATGTAGATGTTATGTTATGGATATAAGTGTTAGTTTAAATAATAAATATTGATCATTTTCTTCTCTGTTTAAAATATTAGACTTAAAGTTAAGCAAACTATATTTGCTAGCTAGCTAGTAACGTTTAGATTATATTATATGCATGGTTCAATTATTATAAAGGGGCTAAAATTTTACTTGATGGCATGATACAAAAGATGGAAAAAGAATTGACAGGTGTTAATTTAAAAATGTTTTGGTGTTATTAGCAAACAGTATTAGGAATAATTAAAATTTTAAAATTGAGTTGCATGCTAGCTTGTTAATGCTTCAACAAGCTACATTTATTATACATTTAACTTAGAGACTATGACTGGCCTCTAAAATGTGCCTCTTGCAATTCCGAGCTAACTAGAATTTGAATTGAAGACACAATTACTCGATTGGGTTGTTTATTTGTGCGCAATTATATTATATTATATTGTTGTAGGACTAATAATATACTATTTTTAATATACTATTTTCCACCAGCAGTGGTAAAGACTCAAGACAAGTGTTGTATAATACAAAGAGTCAAAAGTCTCAACGAGCTTGATATCATATGGAATGCCATTTTCACTTTATCCAGTTGTCCTATCATTGACGATATGTAGAAAAACGTAGTAAAAACAACTTCCAGCTGGAATCAGCTTGTAAATCTCATTCACCTTAGTCCAATAATTAAGAATAACCCTCTCTTCCCGTACTACTTTTTTTACTCCTACAATTTTAACCCGTCATGACAGAAGAGCTAATCGACTCCCTCTCTGTGTCCAAACAGCCTCCGGCAGTTAGCAGAATAAGGATCGGACGTCAGCGAGGATGACAAGGACGCACTAAACAAGTTTAAGGTGACCGTTGCTGAGGCCGCAGCTAGGATTGATGTGAATAATCTGAAACTTCATCTTGATCTTGTCAGCAAAAAGTATTTTCCATACTTAAACTCTTATAGCAAATTGTAAAGTTTTTGAACTTAATTATTGTAGCAGAGTTTTAAGTTAAACTTATTTTTTAACTATTGCCATGAATGTTTAATCTAGGCTTCAACTACTCAGATTCGCAGATTATTTTGAACAGCCTTTTCTCAGCGCTTCACCGATTACCTGGGTTCAATTTTTACGGAGTCTCATGTTAGGATACTTGATGTAAGCCTTTAATTAAATTATATTTTTAAGTATATCTGTTACTATTTCCAATTTGGCCTCCTATTTACTTATTTTTTGTTACCTGAAATATGCTTATTAAACTCTTAGTGTTCACAATAATTAAATATTACTAGAATATATAGTATCACTGTTAAAGATATATCTTGCGGTTAATTTGTTTGCCAGCATGCATTCTTAGCTCCTTCCTTTATGCTTAATAGTTGGCAATTCTACATTTTTAAAATTAGAAAAAAAAAATAGGTTCCTTGATTCAATTGCCACCTTACCTACACTCAATGCTCCCATTATATCTCATGACAAAGGTAATTTAGTTTCCTCCAATATTTTATCTAGCGAGAACTAAAGACTAGGATTTTTTTTTCAATATTTTGTCAATATGTTGTCAAGTATAAAAAAAATTAAACACACCCAATATATAAATATCATGACACTATAATCACAAAAAGTATGCTCATCATTCAAAGAACATGTTAATTATTCTATAATTTTTACATAATCACAAAAAATGTATGCTTATTCATTCAAAAAATATGTTATTATATCATTTTACATAATCACAAAAGAAGTATGCTCATTAATTTAAAAAAAATATATGTTATTATATCATCTTTACGTAATCACAAAAAGGTATGCTCATTCATTCAAAAAATATGTTATTATATCATTTTTACATAATCACAAAAGAAGTATGTTAATAAATATTAAAAAATATGTTATTATCAACTTTACATAATCACAAAAAGTATGCTCATTCATTCAAAAAATATGTACATATTCTATGAATGTATGATGAATGTAATAACCGATTGCCTTTTATTTATTTCATGAAAAAAATAGAGGAGTAGAACTAGAGTGTGATGTGCTCACCAAACTCTTTGATCAAAATTGAGAATTTTTTTTTTTGAAAGCATTAAAACAACTTCATTTTGGATCATTCATTTTTCATCAATTTTGACCACTTGACTTGAGACTAAATGAATTCAAAAAATTCAAAATTTTGCATGTTCGCACATCACTCGTAAAGTACATCAGTTTCAACGGTTGGAATCATCTCGTTTGAAGTGAATCCGATAGTTTATGTAGAGTTGTGCTCACCAAAGAATTTGATGAGCACATCACACCCTAGTTCTACTCAAAATAGATATCACAATAAGCATGCATGTCTATGAATATTTTGTGCAATTACTGGACAGTCGGTCCACATGCATTTTTTCTTCCGGTTATCTTGGATCCTATGTGGTCTCCACCTTGTGAAAATGAATGAGCAAGTTGTACATGGTGATATACATGTCTAGGTACAGAGTTAGTTGCCACAAAAGATTAGAAAGTTAGGGACGTCACCTTTATAGGAAAATATTTTCAGTAGATCTAAGGTGTTCCTAAGCTCACCAAGTCCTTTGTGAGCTTAACTCAAAAACCTATCGATTGACTTCAAACGACATATCCAAACTGTTGAAACCGTTATACTTCACGAGTGATGCATTTACATGTCAAATTTATATTTTTTCGAACTAGTTTAGTATGAAGTCAAGCAGTCAAAAAATGATAAAAAATGAACTCATTAAAATTAACTTACAAATCATATTTTTTGACCGCTTGATTTCATACTAAACTAGTTCAAAAATTTAAAAATTTGACATGTAAACGCATCACTCATGAAGTAGAAGTGTTTCAATAGTTTGGATACGTCGTTTGAAGTCAATCCGATAGGTTTTTGAGTTAAGCTCACGAAGGACTTGGTGAGCTTAAGAACACCTTAGTTTTACTCAAATACTTTTATCAAAATATAAACATTCTTTGATCAGAAATTCAAATTAAGAAAAATAAAAGGAATTTAAACCATAAAACATGAAGAAACAATAATTAACACAGAATTTATTGTTCTTAGTTTTGCAATACAGAATGATAACAATACTTAATTTATGCATTGTTAAATATTTTAATACAAACACATTCTGTGGATAAATTTGTTAGGTGAAATTTCATTTTTGTATTTAGTGGTTTTCATTTTTTTTAATGAAAGTTCAGAATTGATAAAAAAAATTATAACATTGAAATGGGTCATTAATATAAAAGTTCAGAATTGATGGCCATCATAATTTAAAATTATAAGAGGGCTACGGTACTTAACAAATTGCGGATTGATTCGTGCTATGGATTCATATTTCTGTTTTTAAAGTCTCAATAGTCGATTTAAACCGGTAATATGATTATCATGTGAAAATATTAGTGTTCTAAATAGCGCGCTATAGCGTTTTTGGACCCCAAACGCTACGCTATGACATCAAAATGCGCTATTTGCGCTACGGCCGCTACAGCGCTATAGCGGTCCGCTATTTGCGCTATACAATATGAGTTTTTTTTTAAGCAATTTATATGGGTTTTAAATAAAGATAAAAAAAAATCTCAAACCGAAATTGAATTTGTTGCTACTTGCTACAGATAAATCAATTTGAAATTGGGAATATAAATAGAAATTTGAATAGAAAAAAAGTCCAAACTGAAATTAAAATTTGAATAGAAAAAAAAATAGATTATGTCATGAATCATGATGCTTAAGATATTTTTAATAGGAAAAATCAAAGTTTATGATACTATGGATATTTTGAACCGCAATTTGGACTTTGTACGGGTTCAATATGAATATTATAATTTCTTAATTACTTTGGTGTTATTTATTGTTCTATGAGACTTTAGATAATGTTGATATTTAGTACAAATATTGAATATACGAAATGTAAAAAAAAATGCTATTTGGAATAGCTTCCGCTAATAGCGACGCTATTCGCTATAGCTTTTTTTTTAGCCATCCCGCTACGACGCTATAAACGCTATTTAGAACCTTGGAAAATATACTTGGAAATCAAATTTTATATTTTTCAGAATTTGTTTTATAAAATACTATTTGGATGGTTCAAAATTTTCAGATCATGTGATTTTTACCTATTTAAAAAATAAAAATATATGAAAAATATAAAATCTCATGTCCAACTATATTTTTATATAGAAATCATGTTAAACGGATTCGAATCAATTGTTTGAACTTTGTAAACAATAAACATAGATATTGATCCATAATACGAATCATTCCGCATCTTACAAAGTATCATAGCCTCACTCAAATTATAATCTCATATTTTAAGAATTATCTTCCCTCATGTATTTTTAAGAAAGAAATATTTGTAACCCACTATGCATAACCAAGCGATATATATATATATATATATATATAGTGAGTGGCTAAGCTCAAAACGTTTGCACCAAGTCTTTGGTGCAAACGATTTGTTTTCGAATTTTTGAAGTCCAAACGGTCGATCCGAACCGTTCAAGTTGTTCTCCATATTAAAATGTGCTTGGAGACCAAATTTTACATTTTTTGGAATTTTTTTACTATTTATTAAGCCACTTTGAAAGTTGCTGATCACACGGTCCAGAATTTTATTGCACTGTTTTTACTGTTCACCCGAATCAGCAACTTTCAAAGTGGCTTAATAAATAGCAAAAAAATTCCAAAAAATGTGAAATTTGGTCTCCAAGCACATTTTAATATGGATTAAATATCTAACGGTTTGGATCGACCATTTGGACTTTGCAAATAGGAGAACCAAAACGTTTGCACCAAGGGCTTGGTGCAAACGTTTTGAGCTTAGCCAGTATATATATATATATATATATATATATATATATATATATATATCATATTTTTCTTTCTTTTCCAAAGAAAAGAAAAGAAAAACATTCTTTGAGGAATCTCAAAACCACTTTAAAATCTATTTTTTTTATGTTTTTCCTCTCGTTGCATTTGCTAAATTCCACTTTCAAAGGTCATTTCTTCATGGGCGGATTTAAAGTGGGCTCAGAAATGACTAAGTTTAATAAAATTCTAAATGTCACGTGTAACTTTTGATGATTGTAATAAAATTCTATAGTTTATCTTAATAAAACATTTGTATGATTAAAACAAATATGTATATCTCGTTCTAAATTATATCTTGTTAAAACAACTATGTCGATCAAGATTTAAGACACACCATGCATTAAAAAACAATCAATACAATTATACAAAGTCAAAAATTAATATCTACTAACTACAAGAAATAACCAAGATTTAAGATACACTATGCATTCAACAGACAATCAATACAAAGTCAAAAATTAACATTTACTAACTACAAGCTTTCAAGAATTATTCTTCATTAGGAGGTGACAGTTCTGTGTTCTCGGCAGCCTCCTTAATTGCCACGTCAACCTAGTGATATCCAGTATACCTTGTGGCTTTGTGATAGCCTTGATGTTGGAACAGCTTGATAGATATTTTGGTATAAGTACAGATAATTAGGTTTAACTTATGGTAGCAGGGAGATCATTAGTCTCCAAACATGGATTATCCACTATGTTTTTGAAACTCTGTTTCGTTTATTAATGAAACTAGATTTTGTCCCTTTTAACAAAAAAAAAATATCCAGTAAACTGAAAATAAATATTTTTTTTAAAATTAAAACTGAAACTAAATGTTAAAAGAAGTTATCATAAGTGAGAACACTATACGCCTGGGTCCTTTTAAAATGGGCCACTTGTGAATAATGAGTAATAATAATATTTTTTAAATCAATTGTAGTGATAATTATTTGATATTCTCCAATATCTAATAGAATACAATTTAATAAAATATGATATTAAGGAATAAATATTCTATATTTTGCAATTTGATCGATATATAAGGAAAGAAATTGATATTTTATAAGAAGTAAAAAAATCATACAAAATACATGTTGTATCACACAAATTGCATTACTTTAATTATAATACTCCCATAAAAAAACTTATATTTTATTTTTGTTGCTGATACACAGAAGGAAATTTAATTTAATAGCTAGGAAAAACAAAGATAAATCATATTTATAAATATGTTATACATATGTTCATCCTGAATTTCCAAACAAAATTCCACCGAAGATTAATAATTAATATATTCAAAATATAATAAATTGAAAAAAAATGTAACTTTCGATCATTTAAAATTAGTGTAGAATTTTATAATATTTAAAATAAAAAATAAAAAAATCAATTTCTGAAAATCAATTTATTGAAACAAACTTACAAACTCTAATACAAACATCCAACTCAAATTTATTAACACTTAACTTAAAAGAAAGAAATAAAACACCACTCCTTGAAAATCAAGGTTATTTTGATAAATAAAAAAAGGAAATTCAATTTTTGCTCATTTAAAAAAAAAATTGGAAATGTTTCAACATTTTTTTAGAATTTTTATTTGCCCCTACAGTGTTTATCCCAGATGTAGGTTTCATGAAATACATAGAAGTCCATGTATTCTTACGTACCAGTCGACAATACCTATGTGTGTCAGTTTGAGGGAATGAAATAAAAAATATGAATGAGACAGTAAAAGTTTTAAAGCATATGCAAAATTTATTACACCACCTATCTAAACTATAAACAAATAATTTGTCTATAGTTTATCTTTTTTAAATATTAATAACCATTTAATTAAGAGGAACTTTTTATTTATTGAAAATATTATAAAATAATAGAGAGAAAGAGAAATAGTACATGAAAAGTTCCATACATAGAAGGATATTTTTTGTAAGCAACAATTTTACTAAATGTGGTAATTTTTATGTTCATATTTTTAATGTTGGGCATCTTTAAAGATCCTTGTGATAATCTTCAATTGCGTATAAGCCCCTAAAATTAAATTGAACACAGAAGCGTGTTAAAAGAAAAGTTCTAATTTGCATTAATGCCCTTGAACAAGTGCACCTCTGGATTTTATTTAATTTCTTCTCCCTTTCTTATTTGTTTAGTTTTAATTCCAAGGGTTTATTTTGTTCCGAGTATCCTATTGCTGGTTTCAAGTTTAATTCAGCTGTATGCTGATGGTTTTAGATGATTTGACAATGTTATTATATTTCCTCCAATTATTAAGTTGTTTTCAAAGCACTAAAAAATAAGTTCACTCTATTATTTTGTTTGCATTTTCTATAAAAACAGGATATATTATTTTATTACGAGGAGGGATTCATTTAATACAATTGTAAGTTACAACATCTTACAACAATTCGGTTTTGTGATTTTAAAAGTCCAAACAGTCGATCCAAATTGTTTAACATGATCTCTATATTAAAATGTGCTTGGAGATCAAATTTTATATTTTTTTGAATTTTTTTACTATTTATTTAGTATTTTACTAAACTGTTGTTTTTAGAAAATTTTGGACCACTGAAAAACAACAATTTTGTAAAATACTTAACAAATTGTAAAAAAATTCAAAAAAATGTAAACTTTGATATCCAAACACATTTTAATATAGATATCATGTTTAACGGTTTGGATCGACTATGAAAATGATTACCAGCACTAGGTGTGATTTGAGAAATTAAGCACTAAGTTGGCAAGAGACTATATTATCTCCATTTCTTTGCGAAGAGAACAAGGGAATTCAATTGACGGAGATAACAAGAAAAAATAAGAGAAGAAACATAAAAAGGTCCAAGAGATATATAGCAGTGTGGTCAAGGGAGAAAAATAATAACAGAAAAGTAGATTTAAGTAAAATAAAGTATACGTTGGATGGCCACATGTCACCTGTACTCATTTGTTTAATATATATGATTCTCAGATATTTTTTCTTATTGGAAACTTTCTAATTGTTTTAAGCTTTTCAGATTAGTGTTAAGTCTATTTTTATATTTAAACTTGCATCTTAGTTAAATAAAAATCAAGTACATGTTTGTCAATTTCCCAGTGTAACAGATCCGAACACTTTTAGGGCTTGTTCGGCCGTAGAATGGGATCGGGAATGGGTGATGGAATGAAAATTTTTGAGTGAATTTTTTTTTTCACGCGCACAGTAAATGGCCGAACAGGCCCTTAGAGTATGGGTTTAAATATAATAATATCCGGACTCTATCTAACCCAATGGCATCTCTACTCATGTGTTTTGGCCCAAGAAAGTAACGAGCTTTACGAACTAGCTCGGTCGGACTCGATGAGCTAATGAGCGAGCCCCGAGTCACTATTTTTAGCTTGAACCTTAATGTTGACTAACTCGTTTTGATAATGAAGGAGCCAGAAACTACGTATAGATCGGTTTGTTGCCAATCCTAGACCATAATAAGCTAGTTTATTTTTTATTTTATTTTTTTGAAAATCTTTACAGAAATTGCAAAGTTGTGAGAGGAAATCGAACTCTCGATCTTTGAATAACCAACAGTTTTAGAACTTTTTTCCTAACCACCTGTGATACCTCCTTTTCTCAATAAGCTAATTTATTAAAATGATATAATCAATATCAATTATTCGATAAAAATATGCTAAATTGGGGTTTTGTTAATTTTCAATTGAATTGGGTTTTGTTGTTGGCAGGCTTCCCTTTAAAAGTCAGGAAGCAATTGAAACAATAGTAAATGTCCTTTGGCCCAATCCATTGTTTTATTGGAACAATTGCATGCATAGCAGACCGTACATAATATTTAAGTATCGTGCATTCGTGGAATTCAGATCCAATGAAGTAACTCAAAAATTGGGAATCAGAGTAGGTCCGATGGGCATCGGACCTACCTTGGTTGGATGGGTGTGATGACCATTCGATCTGCATCAAGATTCGTGTGCTCTGTATCAAAATCCGTGCAAGTCTGTATTAATTTCCGTGCACATAGATCTTGATGCTAATCGTACGGTTCTGATGCTAATCGTACGGTTCTAGAGCTAATTGAACCTAAATGTAGGTCCGATGCCCATCGGACCTACTCCTATCTCCAAAAATTTGATTTTGGATCGGGACCGTCCGATTTAAATCTATGACCATCCAACTAAAGTGGAGCGCACATATCTCGAGAGACAAGTTCAAATTCCAAAGTTATCTCGAACAATGGATTCGATTCGGACGGTCTCGATCCAAAACCTAAAAATTGGGTTACCTTCTGCAAAATGAGAAATATCTCATAGCCTTTTAATTATGGAAATTTTATCAAATATGTCAGAGTTTATGGGGCAACACATTACGTGTCAAGATATGACACATAATACGTCTAAATATGATTAAGATGATAGAATAACATATCTTTTGAATGAATGCGCATACTTTTTTTTGTGATTAAGGTGCCATAATATTTATAAATTTGGTTTGCTTATTTTTTTCTTACAATCCTATTATTAACTCAATAGACAAAATATTGGAGAAAACTAAACATTGTTTATTATTTCATTTCATTTTCCAATCATACCAAAATAGAGCAATTAATAATGATAAGTACATTTTGAACAAATTTATCAATGCAAAAGAAAAAAATTATATATATATTTCAACTGACAAAATTAATCCATACATTTTATTGAAATAAGGTTCCAAGCATGATATTAGATCAGAGATTTCTTGACAGTTGACAGCTTACTAATTAAAAGACAAAATGCCAAATAATTATTTGAAAGAAGAATAATATTCCATTGTACTTAAGCATGTAAATAACTTATGCTTTTCATAATGTGTACCTTTAAATCCAAATTATTTCTTATATAGTTTGAGCGAACTAAATAATTTATTAATACATGTTTAATTTGTCAGATGTTTAATTAATTAATTAATTAATTAATTAGTTAATTGCTTATTTTCTGATAAAAATAAGAAGGAAGGAACAAGAGTAGAGTATATTTGTCAATTGTATTTTTAAAATAATTGAATAAATAAATGGCGATAGAAGAAAAAAAATGTTAAGTTTTCATGAAGATATTGGATATAATTATATTTTTATGATGAAATTGACTATTTTAAAAGTTTGTATGGGTACAATAAAAAATTTCCTTAAAAAATAACAAGTAATCCTCGCATAACTAATCTTCTTATCTAATACACTATATGCATTTTGAATAACGACGATAAAATAACACATCTTTTGAATAAATGAGCATAGCTTTTAGTGATTAAGGTGTCGTGATATTTATAAATTTGGCGTGCTTATTTTTTATATACTTGACAACATTTTCAATCATATCATATAATACTTTTTAATAATAGAAGAAAATATTTTATCTTATAATCCTAGTCTTTTAGTTCCCGAGATTTTTATTTTTACCCAAAAAAAAAATATTTTAATATAATTAACCAAGTTTTTGAAAAAATTAAATTTATACCCAAACCGTAAATAATATTTACGGTCCGAATTCAAACCGTAAATATTATTTACGGTTTCAATTTTTTTTTTTTTTTGAATTCTTTTTCAAACCGAATTTGGAGCAATTTTTGAGAGATAATATCTCACAATCTGTTTCGAGATTTTGCATGAAACTTCACAGTCTTGTTCTACGAAGTCAAGACTGCATGTCGGCAAATTTTCATGATTTTTGAAGTTGCCTTGATATGTTAACCAGAGGTGCAAAGTAGGGCTCGGACGCACAACTTCAGCATTTCGAGCAATTTTTGAGAGATGATATCTCACGATCTGTTTCGAGATTTTGCATGAAACTTCACAGTCTTGTTCTACGAAGTCAAGACTGCATGTCGGCAAATTTTCATGATATCAGGCTTGGTACCTGCGTGTCGGCATGGCTTCGGTGTATATAGAGGGAGATTACGGCGATTTTCTTCGCTCGATGATCTTCGACGATGATGGTTATACCCCCACTGGCCGAAAAGGTGCTCGCCAGGTAATGCACCTACAAGAACACATTTTGCAAACAGTATGAACCTTTTTCGTAGCCTTTTTTTTTAAAACTAACCTTGTTTTATTTTTTTAGCTGCTGGTAGCGCTTAAAGGTGCCGCGCGTTCAATCATTTGTCTTGGAAAACGTGGCTACAGAGCGATCGGGCATGCGATGTTGCACTTGGTTGCCCCATGCATTGAGGACCACGGCCACGAGGCAAAGCTGGTCACCATGCTACGAGACGCCGGAGAAAATATTGACTGGCGCGCAGTACAATCGAACGAGCCTGACGCGCCACCTGTTCTGAACAGTGAGATGCCACCGGAGCCCTCAGAGCAGCCAAACTGGGATTATCATCGTTGGGTACTGCGCATGACCGGTTGGCATTCCTTCTTCCGTACCCCCCCTCCACCGCCAGCCACCCATGCGGCCGAGGATCCATGGAGTAGAGCAGTCGAGATGAGCCTAGAGGCCGAGCCATACGATGAGTTAATTTACACCAGCTCTCAAAGCGCAGGACGGAGAACAACAATGGAATGACTGGCAGGGCCAAAATTTCAGTAGGGAAAATAGGGGTAGACCACCTCACCGATACACCCCTTCGCAGTACCGTTGATAGAGGGTTTTTTTTTATAGTTTTAGTCCAGTTTAGCTATGTTATCCTTTATTATGTTTTAGTTTAGTTTTGCAGTTTATTTTTTAGTGTAGTGTACTTTCGTTATGTTTTATTATGATATGGTTGGAGGTATGTTATATATTTTTATCATTTCATGGTATTATTTATTATGTTACACAACAACAAAAAATAACATCCAAAAAAATATATATATATAAAACACAAAAAAAACTCAAAACAGAATAAAATTAAGAACAACAGTATGATAAGTATAAATACGGTTTTAACATAGCAAAGCAACTTCAAAAATCATGAAAATTTGCCAACATGCAGTCTTGACTTCGTACAACAAGACTGTGAAGTTTCATGCAAAATCTCGAAACAGATCGTGAGATATCATCTCTCAAAAATTGCTCGAAATAAATGCTGAAGTTGTGCGTCCGAGCCCTACTTTGCACCTCTGGTTAATATATCAAGGCATCTTCAAAAATCATGAAAATTTGCCGACATGCAGTCTTGACTTCGTAGAACAAGACTGTGAAGTTTCATGCAAAATCTCAAAACAGATTGTGAGATATTATCTCTCAAAAATTGCTCCAAATTCGGTTTGAAAAAGAATTCAAAAAAAAAAAAAATTGAAACCGTAAATATTATTTACGGTTTGGGTATAAATTTAATTTTTTCAAAAACTTGGTTAATTATATTAAAATATATTTTTTTTTGGGTAAAAATAAAAATCTCGGCTTTAGTTCTCACTGGTTAAAATATTAGAGAAAACTAAACTTGCTTATCCTTTTAATTTTATAATATTAGTCCAAGTCTTTCCTCTAATATCTTATTCTATAAATATTTTAGTGAAATTGTATAAAATATTATTAGAGTGAGGCTACGGTACTATGCATAGCACGGATTGATCCGTGCTACGGCTCAATATTTGAGTTTTCAAAATCCTAACGGTCGATCCAAACCGTTCAACAAGATTATAAAATGAATATGTACTTACAAACCAAATTTTACATTTTTTCGAATTTTTTTACTATTTTTTTAAATAAGTAGAAAATCACTGTTTTGGATGGTCTAGAATTTTCAGATCAAGTGATTTTCTACCTATCTAAAAAAATAGTAAGAAGTTTCGAAAAAATGTAAAATTTGGTTTGCAAGTACATATTCATTTTATAATCATGTTGAACACTTCGGATCGACCGTTAGAATTTTGAAAACTTAAATATTGAGCCGTAGCACGGACTAATCCGTGCTATGCATAGTACCGTAGCCTCACTCATATTATTATATAGTGCGTGCTTATTTTTTTTTCCTTTACTTCTAATTTTTCATCAAATTTGTATGATATAAACAATGGGCCAAAAGTCCAAAACAGTTGAGATTTTTCAAAAAGTCACGCAAATATGAGATATCATAGAGGATGCGAATTGGATTTTAATTGAGCCATCTGTTATATAATATACAAAATTTGATATACAATGAGCTATCTCTTTTAATTGGGCTGTCCAAACAGATTTGGATTATTCAGAATAGAACAATATCATTTTCTAAGGTAGGACAAAGGTCCAAAGTCCAATCTTTGTAAACTAGTTTTGGATTTTCAAGTCCTACCCTGTGCTATAGTAGATCCGCCCCTGTGGGCAGTCCTCGTCTTTGACCATGTGTAGATAGCCTATAATAAACCGAAATTTTTTTAGTTACCACCTTGAAATTTTAAAATTCTGATATCACTACCATTTAAAAAAAAATTAAAAAGTTGCTACGTGCGCAGATTCAATTTTAGACGTGTGCACAACTAGGTCTGCACGCACCAAATCTCTTTTCTTTCTTTCTTTTTTTTCTTTTTTTTTTTTTTTTTTTTGAGAATCAGACTACAACATTTATTCATTTCTGTTTCAAAAAGGTACATGCTCAGCGAAGATACGCTTTAATTTTTTCCATCAGCAATTTTCCTATTTTCATATAATTTGTTTCATACACACAAGATTCCTACTACTTTTGTACCTGAAGTAATTAATGCATGTGCAATTTGGCCGTTAGAATACATGCGTTGTTACATTACATATGATGATATGCAACATTTAGTGTGATTATAGTAGAAACGTAGATGTATTTAGGAGCTTTTGCATCACTTTTCATTAAGGGGCCCACATGTCAGAACCCCATTTAAATCTGCAATTCACCTTTCAAACTGTCTCGATGTCCGAACCTTTAGTCTGATTCACCCAATAAAAGTTTCGATTTCAGTAGGTCCAAATAAAAGTTTTTAACTCTAAAAGGCATTTCGTCCATGGCCCAAATTTAAGTAGCAAACGAGCCCACCAGAAACAAAACTAGACACGACCACCCACCAATTGGATGAATGTAGTGTTTTGCAAACGGGTAAGGGCGGGCGGGCACGGGCAAAACCCGGGACGGGTCACGGGCAACGCGGGTCACGGGTAACGCGGGTCATGGGCGACACGGGACGGGTTAGCACGGATATTTTTTTGAAAAACCCTATCCGGCCCCTCTCAAACCCCCCGGGCAACACGGGTCACAGGCAACACGGGTCACAGGTAAGCGGATTTAGGTCCAGGTAGAACGGGTCTGGTCCGGGCGGGTAAATTTTTTTTTTTTTTTTTCTTTTTCCTGCTGCTGTTTTTTTTTTTCTGTTTTTTAGGCTGCTGCCTGAGCTGCTCCGCTGCTGTTTTTTTTTTCTGTTTTTTTTTTGTTTTCTTTTTAAACCAATAAAATACAAATCAAAATTCATTTAACATGATTGCATATTTGAACTCAATAATTATTGTGATACTAAAATCAAAATCAAAGTTACGAATTATTTTAAAACAATATTGCTTAAATCAATTACTTTAAATTTTGAACAATAAAATATAAATTAAAATTTTCTTAAATCAATTACTTTAAAATATTTTAAATCAATTACTTTAAAACAATAAAATATAAATCAAAAATTTCTTAAATCAGTTACTTTAAAAATAATAATGAATTATTTGAAAACAATAGATTAAAAAATAAATGCAAATTACTTAACATATTCAAAAACTAAATCTAACATACTTATTTAACCTATTAGAAATAAATCCGAATTTGAACAATAAAATCTAACCTAATCACAAATAAATCTAATTACTTGGCATATTCAAAAAATAAATATAACATACTTATTTAACCTATTAAAAATAAATCCGAATTTGAAAAATAAAATCTAACCTATTAAAAAATAAATCTAATTACTTAACATATTCAATAAATAAATCTAACATGCTTATTTAACCTATTAGAAATAAATCCGAATTTGAAAAATAAAATCTAACCTATTCACAAATAAATCTAATTACTTAACATATTCAAAAACTAAATCTAACATACTTATTTAACCTATTAGAAATAAATCCGAATTTGAAAAATAAAATCTAACCTATTCACAAATAAATCTAATTACTTGGCATATTCAAAAACTAAATATAACATACTTATTTAACCTATTAAAAATAAATCCGAATTTGAAAAATAAAATCTAACCTATTCAAAAATAAATCTAATTACTTGGCATATTCAAAAAATAAATCTAACATGCTTATTTAACCTATTAAAAATAAATCCGAATTTGAAAAATAAAATCTAACCTATTCACAAATAAATCTAATTACTTAACATATTCAAAAACTAAATCTAACATACTTATTTAACCTAATAGAAATAAATCCGAATTTGAAAAATAAAATCTAACCTATTCAAAAATAAATCTAATTACTTGGCATATTCAAAAAATAAATCTAACATGCTTATTTAACCTATTAAAAATAAATCCGAATTTGAAAAATAAAATCTAACCTATTCACAAATAAATCTAAGAGTGAGGCTATGGTGCTATGCATAGCACCAATGGCTAGTGTACTACGGCTCAATATGGTACTTTTTAAAATCCTAACGGTCGATCCGACCGTTCAATGTGATATCCATATGAATATGTACTTGCAAACTAAATTTTATATTTTTTCGAATTTTTTTACTATTTTTTCAGATAGGTAGAAAAATCAGTGTTTTTTGAAAATTCTGGACCATCAAAATTCTACCTATCTGAAAAAATAGTAAAAAAATTCGAAAAAATATAAAATTTAGTTTGCAAGTACATATTCATATGGTTATCACATTGAACGGTCGGATCGACCGTTAGGATTTTAAAAAGTACCATATTGAGCCGTAGTACACTAGCCATCCGTGCTATGCATAGCACCATAGCCTCACTCATAAATCTAATTACTTAACATATTCAAAAACTAAATCTAACATACTTATTTAACCTATTAGAAATAAATCCGAATTTGAAAAATAAAATCTAACCTATTCACAAATAAATCTAATTACTTGGCATATTCAAAAACTAAATATAACATACTTATTTAACCTATTAAAAATAAATCCGAATTTGAAAAATAAAATCTAACCTATTCAAAAATAAATCTAATTACTTGGCATATTCAAAAAATAAATCTAACATGCTTATTGAACCTATTAAAAATAAATCCGAATTTGAAAAATAAAATCTAACCTATTCACAAATAAATCTAATTACTTAACATATTCAAAAACTAAATCTAACATACTTATTTAACCTAATAGAAATAAATCCGAATTTGAAAAATAAAATCTAACCTATTCAAAAATAAATCTAATTACTTGGCATATTCAAAAAATAAATCTAACATGCTTATTTAACCTATTAAAAATAAATCCGAATTTGAAAAATAAAATCTAACCTATTCACAAATAAATCTAAGAGTGAGGCTATGGTGCTATGCATAGCACCAATGGCTAGTGTACTACGGCTCAATATGGTACTTTTTAAAATCCTAACGGTCGATCCGACCGTTCAATGTGATATCCATATGAATATGTACTTGCAAACTAAATTTTATATTTTTTCGAATTTTTTTACTATTTTTTCAGATAGGTAGAAAAATCAGTGTTTTTTGAAAATTCTGGACCATCAAAATTCTACCTATCTGAAAAAATAGTAAAAAAATTCGAAAAAATATAAAATTTAGTTTGCAAGTACATATTCATATGGTTATCACATTGAACGGTCGGATCGACCGTTAGGATTTTAAAAAGTACCATATTGAGCCGTAGTACACTAGCCATCCGTGCTATGCATAGCACCATAGCCTCACTCATAAATCTAATTACTTAACATATTCAAAAACTAAATCTAACATACTTATTTAACCTATTAGAAATAAATCCGAATTTGAAAAATAAAATCTAACCTATTCACAAATAAATCTAATTACTTGGCATATTCAAAAACTAAATATAACATACTTATTTAACCTATTAAAAATAAATCCGAATTTGAAAAATAAAATCTAACCTATTCAAAAATAAATCTAATTACTTGGCATGTTCAACAAATAAATCTAACATGCTTATTTAACCTATTAAAAATAAATCCGAATTTGAAAAATAAAATCTAACCTATTCACAAATAAATCTAATTACTTAACATATTCAAAAACTAAATCTAACATACTTATTTAACCTATTAGAAATAAATCCGAATTTGAAAAATAAAATCTAACCTATTCACAAATAAATCTAATTACTTGGCATATTCAAAAACTAAATATAACATACTTATTTAACATATTAAAAATAAATCCGAATTTGAAAAATAAAATCTAACCTATTCAAAAATAAATCTAATTACTTGGCATATTCAAAAAATAAATCTAACATGCTTATTTAACCTATTAAAAATAAATCCGAATTTGAAAAATAAAATCTAACCTATTCACAAATAAATCTAATTACTTAACATATTCAAAAAATAAATATAACATACTTATTTAACCTATTAAAAATAAATCCGAATTTGAAAAATAAAATCTAACCTATTCACAAATAAATCTAATTACTTAAATTCGAATTTCAAAAATAAATCTGGGGGGGAGGGGGCTGGCTGGGGTTGGGGGGAAAAAAAATTCGAATTTCAAAAAAAAAAAAAAAAAAAAAAAGGTACAGGGGTTCTGGTTCGGGTTCGGGTTCGGGTAGGCGGGCACGGGTCTACGGGTAGGCGGGCACGGGTATTCGGGTACGGGTAATACGGGTCCACGGGTCGGTACGGGCGGGTACGGGTTTGAAACGGGACGGGTATCACGGGTAAATTTTAAAAAAATCCGTACCCGTCCCTTCTCAACCCGTACCCGTTGAACCCGTGTACCCGTGCAAAACCCGTGCACGGGTCTGACCCGTGGGGGTATTTGCCAAACACTAGATGAATGTGCCACCTAGTAACTCCACTCACATGCTCTTTGCCGATTAACTATTTCCTCTTATTGGATCATGGTGAAAATGAGGGATAGAGAGAAAAAAAGAGAGGAGAAAATGAAGAGTCAATATCGAAAATAAAAAGGAAACAAAAAGAGGGAGAAATTAGAATGCAATAGAAAAGGAGAAATTAAGAGAGAAATGGAAATAGAAAAGAGGAGAATGAGGGGAGAAAAAGAGGAGGAAGTAGAGGTGTCGGTAGCTCGATGTGGCCGGGTTACGAGAAAGTCGGAGAAGACGACAACGTGTTGCTTTGCTTAGTTGATTGCTTGTGTTTATGTGGATGCTCTCAAACGACTCGATTCTAAACAGTGAATTGACTTCGAGCCTTGTCGTGCCCAACGTTAAAAGGTGCGGGTTTCGAGTTATCCTTAGATTCCTCCGACATATATATTTTATTGTTCTATTTGCTTGTGGGTTTCTTTGATTGCTTTATGATTCAAATTGCTTGACGGTGATTTAATTGTTGTTGTATGCCTATCAGTGTAGATATGTTTGCTTGGTTGTTACTAATCCGTATAGATAAATCATTTAGTAACTGTTTTTTTGCATGGAATACATATATGACATAACATAGGAAGTAATGACCATATACAATTCATGAAATCAGTACATGCATGTGCATTTGAGGACATGTGAAAGTGAACATTTTGTTAATTGAGATAGCATGGCTTGAATTAATGCATAGCATTTTGCATGACATAAACAATTGGCATATCGTACGAAGAAAATTATCATATTCACATTTAGTAATTTTCTGAAACTGGTTAATTTACAATATGAATGCATAACATTTCACATGAAGCATGATAGTATTTTCTGAAATTAAAGTATAATTTGATGTTAAGCATATGTGTTAAAACATTAGTTATAATTGGATTATAACTAATGTTTGCTAAGATAACAGGAATATAATCTAATTACCTTCCTCCTTTTTCTTTTTCTTATTTTAACAAGCTAGCATGCCTCTGACAAAGCATCTAAGGTACCAGTAGTAGATGATAACTCTTTCTTGGCTTCAAAAGGCTATTTAAAAAGGGATCAAATGCCCGACTCTACTCATTTGCGGAACTTCATTTATTAATTTTTGAGCTGAGATTGGTGCATGTGAGCATGTCGTTCTACACCAAATCAGCAGCATAGATCCACCAAAAACTTGTTGAACAGCTGACCAAATAAAGAAAACCAGCCTTTGGTACATTGTCAAACACAGTACCAGCACTAAAACACAAAAAAAGTGCTACTGGCATAGCACTGGCACCTAAAATGCACTAAAAGTGTAGTTCTGGTAAAATGCTAATTACAGCAGAATCGAGGGTCCAAAATGAAAATCTGATTTCAAAGGAAGATAAAGGACTCAAAACAAACAAATTAGAACTCAAACAGTGATAATCAAGAAATAAAGAATGCATAGTATAGAGAGATCTTGAACAAACATGAATAATTTGACAAGAAACGTCAAGTCTGACATCAAACCGAGCTAAATTTTGATAAAATAAATCTAAATCATGTTTCAATCCAAAATTGGTGATAAGCTTTGCTGAATTATGTACAAATGATGAGTTACAACTTACAATCACTTGAGAAAGAAAAATCACAAAGAAATAGCATCAATCTGTAGAAAAACCAAGTCAGAAGCGATGTCAATTGGCAGCTCCTCTTGTGGACTTTCCGCCTCCTGCTCCACCTCCTGCTCCACGTCTTGCTCTTGTTGACTTTCCACCTGCTACTCCAGCTGTGGTTGGCTTGCCACAATCATTTGAACAACCCTTCTAATTAGGCCTCAAAAAGTTTATCATCAAAATGGATATACATAACAGACGCATGCAGATATAAACTTCCCCAATCAACTTCTTCCTTCGTGGACATCACTATCTTCAGTATGGTGATCAGAAAAAGAAGATATGCAGTAATCAAAACATTAGTCATATTGACTAGATGGGGATGCAATGCAACCCTTACAACGTCTCGGATGAAACTTTCAATTGCTTCTACTAGACCCGTGACATCTTGTCTTACGACCTCGTTCTTGTCTACTTCAAAGGTAATTAAGTTATCCATTTGATCGGATGAGAGAGGTAATTAATTTATCCATTTGATCGGACGAGAGAGGTCAACGAGTGGAGGTAATGAAGAAGAGGCGCCTAAGTAAAGATCATGAGTAAGAAATATTTAGTTTTCTCTAATATTTTGTCTAAAAGAATAGAATTGTAAGATAAAAAATTTCCTTCTTTTATCACATTTAGCTATCATATGATTGAAAATGTTATCAAGTCAATAAAAATAAGCACACCAAATTTATAAATGTCATGACACTTTAATCACAAAAAAAATATGCTCATTCATTCAAAAGATGTGTTATTCTTTTATCTTAATCATATTTAGAAATATTATGCTACATATCTTGACACATAATGTGTTGTGTGTACTCCAAACAAATACCAATCGCTATCCATGCCCCATAAGCTCTGACATATTTGATAAAATTTCCATAATTAAAAGGCCATGAGATATTTCTCATTTTGTAGAAAGTATACACGAATGCACGATACTTACATATTATGTACGGTCAGTTATGCATGCAATTGTTCCAATGAAACAATGGATTGGGCCAAAGAATACTTACTATTGTTTCAAGTGCTTTATTTTATTGAACCATTTATAGTGATTATATCATTTTAATAAACTTGCTCTAATACTACTTTAAGGATGTCATACCCTGAACTAGAAATTTAGATTAGAGTGTGATTAATCCTCGCCTCGTGTCAATTAAATCTTAATACGTAACACTAAACAAATACAAATAAGTTGCAGAAGCATAAATAATGTCATAAAAGACATAAGTCATATTCCATAACAATAACGTAAGGTATTCATACAATTCATGTAACAAATATAAAATAATACAACAACTAAGGAAAGAGATACATGATCTAACGAGTCTCGCACACGACACAAAAGTACCAGTAATCATCTGAACCAAATGAAATTCCTAAAAAGCAATAAAAGATAAGTGTGACATCATCAAGGACAAATCCTGGCGAATCCTAACGTCCGATCACCAGTCTCTGTACCTAAAAACTCACAAAACCACCGTGGGTGAGTGACAAGTCACTCAGTATGGGACTGAGAACCTCCCTTTCAGGGATCTTCTCAGGTCGATCATAATACCTTAACTATAAGTCTACATAAAAAATTTCAAGCTCTATGGTTTGTATGCAATTTTATACATAATAAGGATTATTTTTATAAATTATTAAAAATTTAAAATGAAAGTACAGTAAATTTGACTATAATGTCATGATGTAATTAATCTATTATGATAACATGCAAAGATTTTTTAAATGAAAATACAAGGAGAATGTCTCAATAATATACCAATATGAGATTCAATACGAGTACTGAATACGAGTAATAGAGGGGTTACCACGGTTCACCTTCTCACAGTCTAGCCGCAGGGAATACCGATATTGGCTCTGTGTTCCTACTAGGGCATCCGACTGTATTTTAGTGTATGAAGACTAGGGGCGGACGCAAGATTTCTGTCAGGGAGGGGCAGGAATCGGATTAAAATAGCTTATCGGGTTCGAAACCATTAACTAATCAGGTAATAGATAAAAAATACAATCAACATAATAAGAAACAATAAAAATAGTGTAGTCTTACATAATAAAAAAACAACAAAATAATATCATTCTACATATTAATTAAAAAACAACAAAGTTAGTCCGGATATGTAAATTTCTATAAAAACAACAAAGTTACTCATTAACAGTGCTTTTAGACTGATCTGACGGACTTTTCAATTCCAGAGAGGAACAAAATAATTTTCAGAGAGGAGCAAGTGGTACCGGATCCGTATTTTTCCACTGAGTTTTAAAATCCAGAGGGCCCTCCCCCCTCTGTTGTGTATGGGTCCGCCCTGAGTGTAGTAAAACTAAATATAATAGTATGAAAGAACAAACACCCATGTGCTGTGTATATACATCCAAGTACAGTAGGCTCAAGGGTGCCCGATAACCGTGCCTGAGGTCAACAGTATGGCCCGATAACCGTGCCTAAGTTTTTTATTTTTACTCCGTTGATGTTTTTCTTTTAATCAAATATACCCACGGGTTTTCATCAAAAAAGAGGGAGAGAAATAGCCCAATCAAGATTCAAGACAAAGAGACAGAATGAATTTTGAATAGAAGAGAAGTCAAAGGTTGATCCAATCAGAGCAGGAGAGAGAAATGTAAGAAAGTTGTGGTCTTTCATAATTCTGGAAATCTGATATGCGGGTCCCAGTTGTCATTGATCCGATTCGAAATTCCGTTTTTTTTCTTCTATTATTGCATATTGATCTAAAGTTTGTTATTCATTTATTTAATTGTTAATCAACTATATTTAATTAATTTATAAATATTGTTATTAGGGGTGTTCATCTGTTCGGTTCGGTTTCAACCGAACCGAACTAGGCAAACCAAAGTAATAATTCGGTTTCTAAAATAGAACCGAACCGAACCTATTTAGCATTGCAACCGAACCAAACCGAACCAAAGTTTTATTTCAGTTTGTTTAGTTTGTTTGGTTTGTTCAGTTCAAACCAAAATATATTAATTTTTTTTTATTTAAAGCAATTGATTTATAATAAACCGAATTATATTAAGAAATAAACCGAAGTATTTAAAGCAATTGATTAAGAAATAAACCAGAACGGTCCGGACCAAATTCATAATATATAAAATTTCGGTCGGTTTAGTTATTTCAGTTTTAAAAATTTTCAAACCGAACCGAACCGAAATTATAATTCGGTTTTAAAAAGTAAACCGAACTGAACCATTAAATCAAACAAACCGAACTGTTTGGTCCAAACTAATTCGGTTTGGTTCAAAACCGACTAAACCGGACCCAATGAACACCCCTAATTGTTATTGATGATCTAATTACTTGGAATACGTTTTGTTACCTTTAAATTAATAGTTCAATTAATTTGAGATAAATTATCACGTGTTGTTTATATAGTTTCAATGATTTTATTCACTTATGAATACATGTTAATTATGTAAGGTTAAATTTTTGATGAATTATTGCGTTTAATTCATTTCAGTTAAAAGTTTTAATTGCTTGCAAATTATTAATTACTAATCGTTAATTATGATTTATACTGAATTAATCATCTTCAAATTTTCAGGCTATAACATTTACCTTATAAATCACTACTTTTGGATGGTTCATCATGTGATATATTTATCTATTTTTGTAAGATGTTGTAACTTACAAATGTTATAAGTAGATCCCTTTTTATAAATAAATAAGATGTCTATAATTTATCTTTTTTAAAAATTAATAACAATTTAATTAAGAGAAATTTGTATTTACTGAAAATATTATAAAATAATAGAGAGAAAGAGAAAGAGTACGTGAAAAGTTCTGTCAATTGAAAGGATATTTTTTGAAGAAAAAATGTTTTTATACCCAATGTATTGTACCCAGTTTTTACCCATAACAGTATTGGTCACTTCTAACAAATTTTATCCACTTCCTCCGATCTATCTTTATAAGAAGTCTCTTCTATTTATTTAAAACTTTTTTATTTGCGATCTCTCTCTCAATTTTTCCGATCTGTGAAATCGATTTTGTCATCGTTATTCATCTCTTTCTCCAAATCTCTCCGACGGCCTCCTCTCCAAATCTCTCCAAATATCTGAAATCGATTTACCCGACGGCCTTCTCTCCAACATCCTCTCAGATAGCTTCCCCTCCGACGGCCTCGATCCCGATCTGTCTGCCTCTGTGTCTGTGTCAGAGCTTAGGTCGAGGTGCTTGAGCGGAGTTTCTCCTGGCGCGGTGCTGATCGGGCTGCCGCTAAGACTGCTAGTCATATACTCGCTGAACTAGCGAAAAATGACAGTGATTTTGTGCGTTCGTTCTCTACATGTTCTACTACATATTATCACGATTGTTGTTTTGTGAATGGACTAAGGGTTAGATCTGGTGATTTACGGATGTGAATTTTAGACGGAGATGAGATTGATGTCTGCTTGAGCGAAAGGTATCTAATACACTGTCTAGAGGTGGTATCTAATATCAGATAGCAAAGGTAAGCATATCTTCAATTCCATGGGTTGTTCTTAACTTCTTATTTGATACTGTAAATAGAAAAAAAAAGGAACTATGAACACACAAAAAAAACTACAATAATCAAGGTCTTAACAATGCAGAATCACTGTTAAATAAAAATTCATATATTACTTGATTCAGCTTCTTGATGTTGTCCATTAGGAGGTGAGTGGTTTTTAATTTGATTATAATCTAGCAGGAATCTCAAAATCCTCATTTGAAATTGTTCATTCGATTTTAATCAGACAGTTCTGGTAACATGCCATAGTTATAATGCCATCGTTACAATGACAACATAGACACTTCATATACGATCGAATGGTTCCTCTATTATGTTTATTCTCTTTAATTTGTTTGTTTGTTCGTTCCTTAGTATGGATTAGTTGACATGAAAAATAAAAAAAATGGATTTTGATTTTGGGGCACTGTTCTTCTCTGTTGTTCTTCAATTTGTGTTTTTTGAGAGCTCTAATATCTGTCTCAAAATAATCAAACAGGTATGGTCTATTGGATGAGGGGCAAAACAAACTTGATTATGTCCTTTCACTAAATGTTGAGAATTTACTGTCGAGAAGGCTTCAGACCATTGTTTTCAAGAGAGGTATGGCAAAGTCCATTCACCATGCCAGAGTTCTGATCTGACAGCACCACATCAGGTACCTACTGTTCTTATTGTTATACTGAACTGTCAACTGTAAATATAGTTTTCTAACCCATGGTAGCAAATAATTTGATTAAATATTTCCATAGAACTCAATGATACCTGATACTGATTTATCACAGTTAGTATGCTGTTAAAAGGTGCAAACATTTTGTTGTTGTTGAAAGGTTGATATAAGTCTTGCAATGTGAAACAAATAGGTACTGTGCATCCCCATAATGATCTCCTAATGGAAATCAGGCCACACATCAAGTTCTGGTTTGAATTTGACTAAACTGTTGCATGGGTATATAGTAGACACCTAGATGAAAACACTGGAATTTTTTTTCTTGATTTGAAATTTTCTGTGATTTTTTTTCATGATCTACTTAGCATTTTTATAGGATACAATAGTTAAATTTATTTTACATATTATTGATTGATTTTGCAGCTTATTGACACGGTACTGTCAGTAATGCAATATAAGACTCCTGTGAATCATTCATGGTTTTTCATCTCCCCTTATATATCCGTAAGTTGTTATGTACTTTTATATATTATGATTTCAATTTTCAGACTTGAAATTTTGAAATACTTCAGTAATATTTTACAGGATTCATACAATATTTTTATAAGATGTATGAGTTATTTTACAGGATTCATACAATAGTTTTATAAGTTGTATGAGTTATTTTACAGGATTCATACAATAGTTTTATAAGTTGTATGAGTTATTTTACATGATTCATACAAAATTTTTATAAGATGTATGAGTTATTTTACAGGATTCATACAATAGTTTTATAAGTTGTATCAGTAATATTTTAATGTTTGATTTTTGTCTATTGCAGATTCTTATACTTCAGTAATATTTTACAGGATTCATACAATATTTTTATAAGATGTATGAGTTATTTTACAGGATTCATACAATAGTTTTATAAGTTGTATGAGTTATTTTACAGGATTCATACAATAGTTTTATAAGTTGTGTGAGTTATTTTACAGGATTCATACAATATTTTTATAAGATTTACGAGTTATTTTACAGGATTCATACAATAGTTTTATAAGTTGTATCAATAATATTTTAATGTTTCATTTTTGTCTATTACAGATTCTGATGCATCAGTAATATTTTATGGGATTCATACAATATTTTATAAGATGTATGAGTTATTTTACATGATTCATACAAAATTTGTATAAGTTGTATGAGTTATTTTACAGGAATAATACAAATTTTTTATAAGATGTATGAGTCATTTTACAGGATTCATACAATAGTTTTATAAGTTGCTGGAGGACTTGTGAGTGTTTTCCTTCAAATTATTTATGCAACCTTTTACAGTATTTTTCAACTATTTTTTCATTATTCTGCCAATGATTTACAGGATTAGGTGTTTAAATGCATTAAACTATTACATAATATACTTAACAGTTTTGTAGGATATATGAGTTAGTTTACATGATTCATACTATAGTTTTATAAGATGTAAGAGTTATTTTACAGGATTCATATAACAGTTTTATAAGATGTATAAGTTATTTTACAGGATTCATATAATAATTTTATAAGATGTATGAGTTATTTTACAGGATTCATACCATACTTGAAGTTATTATACATTAAAGATGTTGATATCATTTTTTTCTTTCAGCTAACGCTTCTTGGAAAGATCTTGGCAGTATTGAGCAGAACTGCCCAAATCAGGCACCAAAATCGATGGATTGTGCTATTTTTTTGCTGCGCTATGTGTACAATCTAATCACTGAGATGCCTATGAACTTTACGTAGGTACTTTTATGATGTATATATTTTACTTGCAAATACCCGTAGGCTTTCATTTCATCAACAGTAACATTACATATTTCCTAATATTACATATTCTGCGCTGTGTATAAAGATGGTAGTGTATACCCCTGATAACTGATATTACATATTCATCATTTATCATTAATTTCATAGTATTTTACATAATTCATAAGTAATTTCACAGTATTGATATACAATTTTACAGTATTAACAGAGTTCTTTTACAGTATTGTTTCATTCATCATTCATTATTAATTTCACAGTATTTTACATACTTCATAAGTAATTTCACAGTATTGACATACAATTTTACAGTATTCACAATGTTGTTTTGCAGCATTTGTTTCATTCATCTTTTATCGTTAATTTCAGTATTTTACATACTTCATAAGTAATTTCACAGTATTGACATACAATTTTATAGTATTCACAGTGTTGTTTTGCAGTATTTGTTTCATTCATCTTTCATCATTAATTTCAGTATTTTACATACTTCATAAGTAATTTTACAGTATTGACATACAATTTTATAGTATTCACATTGTTGTTTTACAGTATTTGTTTCATTCATCATTCATTATTAATTTCAGTATTTTACATACTTCATAAGTAATTACAGTATTTGTTTCTAAATTCCTTTTTTTTTTGTAGGATGACATTTCTAAAGAACGTGTCGTTCTAGCAATAAAGCTCCTCACGCATCCAAATAATTCGCATCAGCGGTGTATGAAGTAACCATCCAAAAATTGCAATGATTGAACAGCTTTTTCTTTGTGTTTGATGTTAGATACAGTTAATCTTTGATACAGTTGAAAATATTTGTGAATAGTGAAATGGTAAATGGTATAGTTGATGGTGAAATGGTGAAATGAAACGATTAATTGGTACAGTTGATTTTAATGAACTTTTTGTGTTGAAATGGTGCAGTTTATGTTGTCGTGAAATGGTACAATATATGATTTTTTGTGACTGGTGTCATTTTATAGTTTTTATATGATGTTTTTATAGTTTCATGTGTCAAATTTACAGTATTGAAATTTTGTAGTTAACATCTGTTAGCTTTATAGTTTGCATCTTCTAATTTTATAGTATTGAAATCTTATTTTACATGATATATATCCATATATAAATATTAATAATTGAAGAAAAAATGATGAATTAAAAAAAAAAAAAAATTTAATTTTTAATTTCGAAATTTTAATTTTTAATTTTGCATAATTTTAAGTGTAATTTGTAAATAACAACAAGTTTTAGAAATGTGTTTTTCAAATCTTCTAGAAGCTTGAAAGTACAGCCGTACAAGTTTTGGAAGTGGTTTGTGTTAAGTCTTTTAGAAGCTGAAAGTACAGTTGGAAGTACAGCTACTTTCCTAGTTCCTAACAGTTTTTAACTAACTTGGGTAAAAACTGGGTTGCTAGAATTTTTAACTAGGTATTATGCATGATTTGTTGTTGAAGTTACAGTATTTATTATAGTATTTTACATTATTCGCGCAAGTCAAATGACAGTTTTTTTGGGTAAAAACTGGGTACAAATGTTTGGGTACAATTAGTCGGACCCCCTTGTGATAATCTTCAATTGCATATAAGCCCCTAAAATTAAGTTGAACACAGAAGCTTGTTAAAAGAAAAGTTCTAATTTGCATTAATGCTCTTTAACAAGTGCTCCTAAACATTAACACACTATATATATTTATAGTGTGTTAGAGAGTGGAGTGACCCGCTTCACAGAGTATGGTGTCTTGTCAGTAACCCGCTTTACAGAGTAACAGTTCAGTACAATCCTGGAAAAAGAAAAAAAATCTCTTATCCAATCTGAACCGCCAATCCCTGGTTCACACATCATAGTACTTCATCTCTTCTCTCTCCTTATCTCTTACTCCCCTCCCCCTCTCTCTCTTGTGTTGTTATCTCTAATGGCGGCGACATTGCTATCTTCCCATTGTTCCCTCTCCTCTTTCTCCCCCTCACTCCTTCGTCCCAGAAACTGCCACGTGGCAGTGCTCTGTTCTGCATCTCCTAAATCTCCACTGTCTACTGTCACCCAAAATGAGGTACTTTTACTTCAAATTAGAAGCATAAAGACTTTATAAAAATACCTATTTTACCCTTCATTTAAAAAAGCATAAATAATTTGTAGTTTGTTTAAGGAAAATGTTGATCTTATAAGAAACCCATTTTACCCTTTATTAAAAGCAGATAGAATTTGTAGTTTGTTTAAGAAAAATGTTGATCGTATGAGAAACCCATTATACCCTTTATAAAAATACCCATTTTGCCCTTGTAAACCAGATACCCATTATATCCTTTATTATAAGGTTTAGAGGTGGGAATTCCTAATTTTGAATTTATGATATTTAATTTCATAATTTATTTTTGGCAGAAGAAGAAATCATTTAGTCTGAAAAAATGTGCTATATCTCTTGCACTAGCAATCGGATTGGTGACAATTACACCATCAATCAACTCACCATCTTATGCACTGACGAACTGGCCCGCTTTACCAGATGTGTCAGTTCTGATATCTGGGCCCCCCATAAAAGACCCAGGTGCATTGCTCAGATATGCACTGCCGATTAATAACAAGGCCATTCGAGAGGTGCAAAAACCCTTAGAGGATATAACGGAATCGCTTAAAGTGGCCGGTGTAAGAGCCTTGGATTCGGTTGAGAGAGTAAGTTTTTGTAATGTTTTAAAAAAAAACTTTTGCCTTTTGGTCCTTTGATATTTTTAGTGCATTAAAATTGTTTGTCAGCATGTATTTACTAAAATTCACTTCAGTTTAGCTCCAATTAAGCCCAAAGTTTAATTTCATTAGACCTTATGTTTAATTGAACAACAAAAATGAGTGTAAAATTCATGCAAATAAAGGGTTCAGAAAATTTGTTGAAAATGTGCCATTCAAGTGAGGCTATGGTACTATGCATAGCGTGCTTTGGTCCATACTATTGATTAATATCTCCGTTTTCAAAGTCCAAACAGTTGATCTGAAGTTTATCATGATCTCCATATGAAAATGTACACTTAGATAAATTTTTACATTTTTTAGAATTCTTTTACAATTTTTTTAGATAGGTAGAAAATCACTACTGTTGAATGATCAAATTTTCCATTTTTTTTACTATATATTTATATGTATGCATGTTCTTGCAATGGTAAGTTTTTTTTTTTCTAATTCATTAACTTATTGTACTTTGTTGTTCTTTTTTTAAATTGGTAGAACGTGAGGCAAGCTTCAAGAGCTCTAAACCAAGGGAAAGACTTAATTTTGGCCGGGGTAGCAGAGTCGAAAAAAGAAGAAGGAAAGGACCTTCTTGAAAAAATCAGTGCTGGCTTAGACGACCTTCAAAAGATTGTCAAGGATAGAAACCGAGATGCTGTTGCACCTAAACAAAAAGAACTTTTGCAATATGTTGGAAGGTTACAATTCTTTTCTTTCTTTTTTAATCCCACCATTAGTTCAAAATTTAATAGTAAATACCCCTCTTATCTGTTTCCAGATAACCTAATCTTAACATTTGTTGATAGAATAAGGGGGAATTTCATGTATACCCCTCAAAATCCTCAAAATTACGTATCCCCCTCTAATATTCTTAATATCATTTTTACCCTTCTAAATTTCAAAAACTCACAAATTTGCCCAATTTATTGACTTCTTTTATTAAAACTAATTTTAAATTTATAAAGTACACATTTTACCATTGTAAATCTAGCGCAACTACATTTAAAGCACAGATACCAGATTTTGCTGCAAAGGACAAAATATAATGGAAATTGTAAATCTCATTTATGCCCCTGAAATTGACCATGCAGTGCAGTGTAGAAGAAGACATGATAGATAGATTTCCTTATGAAGTCCCGGAGGAGTACAGAAGCATGCCTCTTTTAAAAGGGAGAGCAACGGTTGACATGAAGGTTAAAATAAAAGATAACCCAAATTTACAAGAGACTGTTTTTCGCATTGTTCTTGATGGGTATAATGCACCTGTTACTGCTGGTAATTTCTTGGATTTGGTTGAGCGCCACTTTTATGATGGCATGGAGATTCAAAGAGGTCTTTCTCTCTCTCTCTCTAAAAATTCTCCAAATATTATATTAAGTATGTATAAAATAGTGTTGGTTTATGATGCAGCTGATGGATTTGTGGTACAAACGGGAGATCCTGAGGGGCCTGCAGAGGGGTTTGTGGACCCCAGCACAGGAAAAACACGTACCATTCCTCTAGAAATTATGGCTGTTGGTGATACCGCTCCTGTTTATAGTGAAACTCTCGAGGTATGATTAATTTGCATCTTTTACGAAAATTACCTTCAAATTTTTGTATTTGCATGTGTAAATCCGTACAATGTGTATATTTCTTAGGAACTTGGTCGTTACAAGGCGCAAACAAGGCTTCCATTTAATGCATTTGGCACAATGGCTATGGCCAGAGAAGTAAGTATTGCTTCAATTTAATCTTATTGAATTTTTTTTTTAGAAGTTCTTTGGTGGTTATAATTTTGTAAAAAAACAGGAATTTGATAACAACTCGGCATCAAGTCAAGTATTTTGGCTTTTAAAAGAGAGTGAACTCACACCAAGCAATGCAAATATACTCGATGGTCGGTACGCGGTATTTGGTTATGTTGTAGAAAATGAAGATTTCTTGGCCGATTTGAAGGTCGGTGATGTCATTGAATCGATCCAAGTTGTTAATGGGATTGAAAATCTCGCAAACCCTAGTTACAAGATTGTAGGATAGAGAGAGAGAGAGAGAGAGTTCCCGAAAAAAATAAAGAGTTCTTTGTATTTGCGGTACAATCCCGGATGGTATTTTTGTTTCTTTTTACTTATTTTTTTGTATTGTATTTCATCTATTTGTTTGACTCAGTGAATTTCACTTGTTTGTAGCCATCTATCATTCTTTTGTATTCCAATTCCATAAATGCTTCTATTTCTGTCAATACATTTTGTTTTTTTTTTTTTAAATTTTGCATAGAAGAACCAAACTGAACAAATAATAATAATAATACCTTTTATTTTAATTCATCAAACTATATCTGTTCAGGATACATCAAACACACAAAAAAAAATAAAAAAATAAGAAAAGAAAAAAAACAACACCAAGTAGAATGCAACCTGAGGAAGCACATCAGACACCCTTTTTCTTTGCTGATGGTCTCCCACTTTTACCCTGCTTAAATCAACAATTTACATCAGTCATTTTTCAGCTTTTATAATTTTTACTGAGAAACAAAGAGATTATGCACACTGATAAAAGAAGAGGGGGGGAGGGGGTAACCTTCTTCTTGGGCTCCTTGGGTTTTTGTTCAGCCTTCTTTGGTGCCGGTTTCATAGCCGGAGCCTTGGGCCCCACATCGCCAGGCTCCTTCGGTTTCACAGCCTTAATGGATGCCATGTTTTCTTTAATTTTTGTAATTCTTTTGCACCAAACAAAAATTTGAAAGAGAAGTTGTGTGAATACAAGTCTCTTTTGAGTGCTGAGTGTAACTAGGGTATGTGTTTTATAAGCAGTTTTGAGGCATCTAATGGGAGAAGTATTAGATGCAAAACCAATGGAATCAGAACAAAATAATCTAATAAATCTTGCTTTTTTACCAGAGAATTGGATTCACCGCAAGTCATTCATGTATTATCACCTAAGAAAAAAAAAAAAAATAGTAAAGAGTTTAACAGAGCAGTCTTGGCTTCATGTAGCGCACGGACAATAGAATCAAAGAGCACCGCTGCATATGGATTATGCTCTGCATGAAGTCAAAACTATTCTGTTAAAACCTTTATCCGAAAGATACACTAAATGGGCTCTGTAATAAAAGCTTAATGATCTAATGGGCCGAATAAAAGCCCAACCCATTCCGATCCAATTTACTTTACGAAATTACTCTACAAATATCCTGAAGTTTGAAAAGGAGTCCCTAAAACTGAACTTCTTCGTGATAAGAATATTTTTCCGAGGGTTAATTTGAAAAACAAAACCTAACAAAAGTCGTCGCTTTGCCCCTTCTCTCTCCTCCGTTTCTCTCTCCTAAATTTGCCCTAATTTGTCGCCCTTTTATTAGTTTAGTTCTTCTCGATTAATCAAACCCACCTCAGATCTTCATGTGATTTTCTCTTCTCAATCGTTAGTTTATCGAAATTTCTTAGAAAAATAGATTGAGATTTGGAATTTTGTTCTTGGGCTTTCGTCAAAATGGATCCGATGGATATAGTTGGGAAATCGAAGGAAGATGTCTCGCTTCCTAAATGTAAGAATCGTTTCCTTTAATTTGTATAAAGTTCAGGTTTTTCTTCTTATTAATTTCTGAATTTCATCTGTTAATTTCATATTAGTCGATTGAGAGACTTAAAAACTAGTTAAAGATTTCAATTTTACGAGAAATTGATATCCTGAAAACCAAGAATTTGCATACATGCCCAAAGAAATTGTGATTCTAGTTAGGTTAAAAGTTTTGAGATATTTTTTTTCTCTCTTTTTTTAAATTTAATTTTGACTATTTTGAGTGAGACCCAATTCCAGTAATTTGTAAAGCAACAAACTTTACTAAATGTGGTCATTTTTAATTAGGTCCTTGTGATAATCTTCAATTGCTTACAAGCCCCTAAAATTAAGTAGAAATATACTTTTTCTATGTAGCAACAATGTGTAAGATAATAAAGGAGATGTTGCCACCAGATGTTCGCGTGGCAAGAGATGCGCAAGATCTACTTGTTGAATGTTGTGTAGGTATGTTGTTGTAATTATAATATCAAATTAATTATCATGTCAGAATGTAATTCAACAAAAATCGCTAAATAGGTATTTTGTGTGCAGAGTTCATTAACCTGTTGTCATCTGAGTCGAACGAAGTGTGCAACAGAGAGGATAAGAAAACTATTGCACCAGAACATGTTGTTACAGCTCTTCAGGTACTTAGTAGTTTTAAATTTTAATCTCCTCTGTATTAATTATGTTTACTTTTTTTTAGGGGGAATTTCATGTATATCCCTAAAAGAACCACCAATACTCACAATTTACCAATTTTATTGTCTTTTATATTAAAACTCATTTTAAATTTATAAAATCATAAAGAATTTGTAGTTTGTTTAAGAAAAATGTTGATCTTATAAGAAACCCATTATACCCTTTACCCTTTATAAAATACCCATTTTGCCCTTGAAAACCGGATACCCATTATACCCTTATTCCTTTATAAAGTTTAGAGGGGGGATACTTAATTTCGAAGTTTAGAGGGGGAAATACGTAATTTTGAAGTTCTTGAGGGGTATACGTGAAATTCCCCCTTTTTTTTAATAAAAAATATTTATATATGAGATTTGCCTATATTTATATTTGTCTTTTCAGGTGCTTGGTTTTGGTGAATATATAGAGGAGGTATATGCTGCATATGAACAGCATAAGCTAGACACTTTGGTACGCATCCTTGTAAACTATTTTTTGCTTTTTTTTTTTTTCTATGTTGAACACTTTACCATAATTAGTTATTTCGGAAATAGCAATATGAACAATTTGTTCCTGATGGCATGAAATACTCGGTGAAATGGCACTTCCTATACTAGAACTCATTTAAAAAAAATGGAATTTGTGTATAGAATAGGGCAATTAAACCATATCGTAGCGTTCATATTGTATTATAATTTGAATAAACATCAAACTCCTCAATACTCTACTTTTTTAATTTTTTTTAAATATAGGATTCACCGAAAGGAGGTAAATTTAGTGGGATTGAAATGACAGAAGAGGAGGCGGTGGCAGAGCAACAGAGAATGTTTGCTGAGGCACGTGCTAGAATGAACAACGGTTTGGCCAAGCCTGCCGAAGCAGAAGCGGGCCCGGACGGTGCTGTTGACAGCTGAAAGAACTTATATTTTAGCATATACCCCTTGCATTTTCAAATTATGAGGGTTTCAAGGGAGTATATGGTGTATTATATATTATTGCTTTTCTGATGTACAAACAAACCCTCAGGTAGTTTATGTCGTGTAACTTAGTAAAGTCGGGTAGTTTATGTGAACAATTACTAGATAAAAAAAGGGTTTGCTTCTTCTCTGTATTAGATTGAAGTTAGTCTGTGTGTGTGTGTCTGTGTGTGTGTGTGTGTGTGTATCTCTGTTACATGTGTAAATTGTGGTGCTATTTTGTTTACTAACCTAGAATTAATTTCAGTAGCCAAATGTCTTTCCAATTTTACCTTCTATTTTATTTATAAACTGCATTTGGTTGTGTTGATATTTTGCTATTTCAGTGTGTCAGTTGTGCTCGTTTACTGTTGAAACCATAGTAACAAGATTTGTGAATAATTTGCGAATTATTCGGATTTGATTGATTCGCGTATTATTCGGTTTTCCAAACTTTTTTTGAATTATTTGCGATTTTTTTCCGAATTTCCTGAATTATTCTTGATTTTTTTTTTGGGCTCTCTAGACTACAGTTAAGTATACAAATCTATCTGAATTATACTCTAATTATGAATTTTTGACCCTGCTGAATATTTTCCGAATGATTAAGTTGTCACTATGGTTGAAACATGCATGACCAAATTTGGAGTAAGGCAATTAATTTTAAAATGAGTTTATTGTTCATTTAATGCATTAATGGTTAAAAACTCAAACCAAATTTTGTTGCAATTATGTTAGTGAATGCATTTTTTATAAATTTATGTCCATCCAAATTCAAAACCATGAATTGAGCAAGCATTTAAATGAAATGAAAGGTAACCCATATCAAAACTTTTACTTTTAAATTTCCACATCAAAATAATAAAATATTAACCATTTAACTTCATAGAACTTTTCATGATTTTACTGAATGGATACAAAACTAAACTACAAATATTTGATTCAAGTTTGTTCAGAATTGTTAGCAAATAAATACAAGATTGAACTCCATTCCAGAGCTAAAGCACTATAACAAAAGCAAATAGTAGGTTGAACTCCTAATTCCTAAATTAAAGAAATGAAAGGATGCTCAGCATTTCACCTCAACACAACACTCAGGTCTTACCTCAACTCAGGAAACACTACACTGGCACTCAATTACTTCTTGGTATCTCAAAAGCATGGAATAACACCAGATAAATTCACCATTCCATCTCTTCTCAAACTCTTCTTGCATTTGAACTACCCCATCAAATACAGTGAGCAACTCCATTCTTTCTCTCTCAAAAATGGGTTTTCATATGACCTGTTTATTGCTACTGGTTTGATAGAATTGTACTCAAAACATGGTGCCTCTCACTCTGCACATAAGCTGTTTGTGGAAATGCCAAAGAGAGATGTGGTCTTGTTTACTGCCATGATTTGTGGGTTTTCAGAAAATGGGTTTGGAAAGGTTGCTCTGGATTTGTTTTTTCAGATGATAGAAGAGAAAATTGAACCGACAGCCACAACTATTGCTACTGTGTTATCTGTTTCATCACAATTCAAAAATTTTGAATTGGGGAGAATTCAACATGGGTTTTGCCTTAGAAAGGGTTTTCTAAACAAAGAGGATGTTGTCTTGCAAACTTCTTTGATGGATTTGTATGGAAAATGTGGGAATTTAGGCTATGCAAACAAGGTGTTTGATAAAATGCCCAAGAGAAACTTGGTTTCATGGAATTCCATCATCAATGCTTTTGCTTCACAGGGGTTTTTTGAACCGGCTTTTAAACTATTCCAACAAATGATTTTTCAAGGTTGGATGCATCCAAAAGCTTCAACTTTTACCTCCATACTAAGTATTTGCAGTTTAACTACAAATTTTAGAAAAGGGAGAGAATTGCATGCGTATGTTATCAAATGCATTGATACCAACTACACTGAGTTAGATAAACTCATGCTTTGTAATGCTCTACTTGACATGTACTTCAAAACCGGGGAGTATGATTCAGCCGAAACCATTTTTGATAAAATGCAAACAAAAAATGTTGTCACATGGACTACCATGATTTCGGGTTTCGGGTCCCACGGGTTTAGTACCAAAGCCTTGAAAACATTTCATGAAATGATTGATTCTGTAATTAAACCAGATGGAGTCACTTTTGTTGCCATTCTGACAGCATGCAACCATGGTGGATTAGTAAAAGAAGGTCAAGGAATTTTTGATTCAATGGAAAGTGAATTTAATATTTCTCCTGAAATAATTCATTATGTTTGCATGGTTGATATGTACAGTAGAAGGGGTTTACTTAATGAGGCTTATAGTTTGATAAAGGACATGCCTTTTGAGCCTTCTAAGGAAATTTGGAGTTCTCTTCTCTCGTCTTGTCGATCATATAAGAATGTTGAATTAGGAGAATATGCTGCTAAAATGGCGTTAGAAATAGATAAATTTGATGTTGGTATCTATGTGTTATTATCCCGATTATATGCCGAATCTGGTCGATTGAAAGAATTCTCTAAGGTTAGGTTGGCCATGCAAGAGTTAGGCTTGAAGCCGATTACGGCTTTTAGTTGGGTAGAAATGAAAAACAAAGTGTACAAGTTCACCTTAAGTGACCAATTGAATGAATCATCCAAGGAGATGTATGAGTTCTTAGAGAATTTGAATTTGAAAATGGAGAAAGCCGGTATACTAAGAGATGTTTCAAATGTAGGACATGATTTCAGTAAGACCCGAAAAATCAGTGAATTGTGCGGTCATAGCGAGAAATTAGCTCTGGCATTTGTACTGGTAAAATTTGGATCCGAGAAAAAAATCCGAATTGGTAAAAATTTGAGGGTTTGTAAAGATTGTCATGAGGTTTTTAAGTTTGTGTCCTTGGTTTATGATAAGGAGATTGTGTTGAAGGATCCAAACCGGTACCACCGGTTTGCCAGAGGCCAATGCACATGCAATGATTTTTGGTAATTTTTTTTGTTTGCTTTTTTATGTAATCAGTATATTTATCTGTTGTAACTTGAAAGGAAATGTTATTGGTAAATTGTAGAAATTTAGTCAATTCTTCTATGATACTCAACTAACCATAATATAAAACAAGCTATATATTGTTTAAAAAGATTAAAATGGATATGATAGCATGTTATTTTTGCTGTGACAAATCAAAATCCATATATACTCAAGATTTATTTGGTGGTGTTTGTTGATTGGGATGTCACTTGTTGGATTTTAGAGTTGGCACTATTAATTATTTGTTTATATAACTAAAGGGATTATTCCATTTTTATCATCAACTTTTATTTACTTGAACAACCAAAAGTTGTCAGTGGATGCAAATCATTTGGTACAAACCACTATGGTGCTTTTTTCTTTTTGTTTCTTTAATTTATGGGTCCCATCTGGAGTTACAAGTATGAACCGGGTCTAAACAAGTAAAGAGAAATAAATGTGCACGAGTGGGGAGAATTTTTCATTTTTAGAAATTAGGGGTGCAAACGGATCGAATATTATCTGTCTGTATCCGGATTCAAATCCGAAAATTAGAAACAAATATCTGATATCTGAATATTCGTACGGATACGGATATAATATTAAATTTTAATTATTCATATCCGAATAGTAGATATATACCATTTAGTTTAATATATATTGTTAACTATTATAAAAAGTGGATATCCGTATCCGTATCTATTTAATATCTTATCCGTATTCGTCTAATATCCGATTCGTATCCGAAAAATAGAAATGGATACGGATATGGCTTTACCACTATCCGATCCGTTTGCCCTAGTAGAAATTATTAGAAAACAATATATCGAGAGAAATGGAAAGAGTGGATGAGGTGTATTATCTTCAAAGTTTGGACCGGAATTGCTAATTGAGCTCTAAACAGTTTGTAGTAATATTAGTTTTAATTTGTATCGCAACAATAAAAATATGGATTAAAATTAATGTGATTTGAAACTAGAATTAAGCTGACAAAGCAAATAAAAGCGTCAAATTAAGGCGCAAGAGTTTAATTGTACAACTGGTGCAACCGGCAGTTGGGAACAGTATTCAATTTTTGTTTTTTTTTTTGAGAAACAGTATTCAATACTTCAAGTAACTCATGATTGTGGGGTTAGGCAAGAACAATTTTCTCAAATCTCGCAAATTAACAAAGAAGGTTTTGCATGATTAATTATTTGTGGGGGTTAATTAGGTGAGCTGCCAGGTTATATATATATATAAGAAGGAAGTTTAATTTCATGATTGGGGCAAGAACAAATTAAGCAAAGAAGAAGCTTTTTAAATGGAACAAGTTGCAAATAAAACTAAGAATGTGGTGGTGATCGGAGGCGGTGTGGCCGGCACGCTTCTTGCCAAGTCGATTCAGTTTCATTCAAACCTTGTGCTTATCGATCCGTACGTATGATTCCTTTTTCTCTAAAAGAAACTTAATGCATGTTCATATATATATACTTTCATCATGTTAATTTGTTCTTTGATTAAACAGAAAAGAGTATTATGACATACCATGGACAGATAATCGGTCGAGGGTGGAACCGACATTTGCTGAGAAAGTGTTGATTTTATAAATTCTGAGGAGAGTAAAAATTGTATTATTAAAATCTGTTTTACAAGCTAACCTATGCTCTATTTATACAATGAAAATTCTAACGGTTATATTTTGTACCGTTGGTACTGTACAGTATCTATGGTACTGTTACTAATTAATTTTCTTTTAATCTAATTGATCAATGATGGATGGCTGAGATCAATTCTTCTATGTTGCTTCTTTATTTTCAACACTCCCCCTCAAGCTAGGAGTGTATATGTCGTACAATCCTAGTTTGCCGGTGATAGTCTCGAAATGCGTCGGATCCAACCCTTTGGTAAAAACATCCGCTAATTGTTCTTTGCTTTTCACAAACGGTGTTTTTATTTCTTTCGCTTGGACCTTCTCTCTAATAAAGTGACAATCCACTTCTATGTGTTTTGTTCTTTCGTGAAACACTGGATTTGATGTGATATGTCGAGCGGAGTTATTATCACAATACATCTTCATAGGTTGATTAGATTCTATGCCCATGTCTCTAAGTAGTTGTCTGATCCATATCAACTCACTTGCGGTGGATGCCATGGCTCGGTACTCTGCTTCCGCGCTTGATCGAGTCACGACATTTTGTTTCTTGCTTTTCCATGTGACTAGATTCTCGCCTACAAATGTGCAAAAACCGGTGGTGGATTTTCTATCAAAGCTACCGGCCCAATCTGCATCGGAATAGCCACATATTTCATTAGAATTATTGTTCATCATTTTTATGCCTTTTCCGGAATTTCTCTTTAAGTATCTTAGTATTCTATTTATTGCTTCCAAATGAGGTGTTCTTGGTAAATGCATGAATTTACTAATTTGACTCACAAAAAAGGAAATATCCGGACGTGTTACCGTAAGGTAAATTAGTTTTCCTACAAGTCTTTGGAATTGATTTATGTCTTCTAACGGTTCACCATCCTCAGTATTTAATTTATATTTGGTATCAATTGGTGTAGAGGCCGGCTTACAACCTAATTTACCGGTTTCTTTTAGTAAATCTAAAGTATATTTGCGTTGTGAAATAAATAGACCCTTTTTTGAAGAAGCTACTTCTATTCCTAAAAAATATTTTAAATAACCTAAATCTTTGATATCAAAATTTTCCTTTAATTGGGATTTAATTTTTTTAATTTCTTCTAAATTGTTTCCGGTAATTATTAAGTCATCTACATACACCAATATAAGAGTTATGTTTTTTCCTTCACTTTTGGTGAACAAGGAGTGGTCGGCACTACTAGTTTTAAAATTACACAAATTTAAATATGAGCTAAGCTTGCCATACCATGCCCGAGGAGATTGCTTCAATCCGTAGATTGACTTATTTAACCTACAAACTATGTTAGAAAGCTTTTCCATTTTATGGCCCGGTGGTAGAGTCATATACACCTCCTCTTCAAGTGTTCCTTGAAGAAAAATATTTTTCACATCCATTTGGTATAGGTTCCAATCATTATTTACCACAATAGAAAATAAAATTCTAACGGTATTCATTTTTGCCACCGGTGCAAAGGTTTCATTATAATCTATACCGTAGGTTTGAGTATATCCTTTGGCCACTAATCTAGCTTTATACCGTTCTATGGAACCATCACTATTGAACTTGGTTTTATATACCCATTTACAACCAACGGGTTTTTTATTTTTTTGGTAATGAAACAATTACCCAAGTTTTGTTTTTCTCAAGTGCTTTTAATTCTTCTTCCATAGCCTTGCACCATACCGGATTTGTTATTGCCTCTTGATAATTGTTTGGCTCAATTTCAGTTTCAATAGATGTAAGAAATGCATTGTATTCGGATGAAATATTTTTGTATGATACAAAGTCTTGTATAGGATATTGTACCGTGTATGTTATAAAATCTCTAAATCTAGTGGATGGTTGACGCACTCTTACGGACCTTCGTATCATGGTATTTCCTTCTTCTTCATTGTTATTATCATGATCATTCTCATTATGGTTATTATTATTATCATCATTATTTATTTCTTCTTCACATTTATTGGTTTCAACTTCATCCTCATTATTTTGTATAAAATCTAAATCATTAAAGAGAGGTGATGCCTTCTCATTTTGGTGATTTTCAAGGGATTTATCATTAATCTTACATTTTTTAAAATATGGTTCATCTTCACAAAATATCACATCTCTAGATATAAATATTTTTTTATTAATCGGGTCATAACATTTGTAGCCTTTTTTATATGGTGAATATCCTAAAAAAATAGCTTTTGTTGACATAAAATCAAATTTGTCTTTTCTTTTAATATGAACAAAACATACGCAACCGAAAACTCGTAAGTGATCAAGGTTCTTTTTTTGTTGATAGAGAATTTCGGTTGGACTTTTATTTTTTAAACTAACACTAGGTAGTCTATTAATTAGATGGGTAGCACAAAGGATGGCATCCGACCAATATATTTTTAGAACATTATTTTGAAATAATAATGCCCTTGTCATTTCTAATAAATGTCTATTTTTTCTTTCCGACACCCCATTTTGTTCGGGAGTATTTATACAAGTGGTTTGATGTATAATTCCTTTTTCTTTAAAAAGATTACTAAAATTTTTATTTACAAATTCCGTTCCATTATCCGACCTAAAAATTTTAAGTTTAGCGTTAAATTGAGTTTCTACAAGACATAGAAATTCTTTAAAACGCAAGAAAACCTCATCTTTTGATTTAAGTAAATATAGCCATATAGCTTTTGAAAAGTCATCAACAAATATTATAAAATATTTAAATCCATTATATGAATTAATTGGGGCCAGACCCCATACATCGGAGTGAACTAAATCAAACGAGGATTCACTTCTACTAGTGGAAAGTGAGAAGGGAAGTGATACCTCGCATATTTAGTCTATTTTAGGCCTGTTTTAGTACCAGATTCGTGCACTAATTCACCAGAATCATGTGCATTTCATCGATATATCTTTAGAATTTGGTACTGCTGAGTGTTTGTTTGTTTTCTGCAGGTTTGGAGCAAAACACACGAAGAAATGGCGATTTGGGATGATCTGGTACGGCCTGGCCTTACCAGGCTTGGTACGGGTCTTACCAGACTTAGCCAATTTCAGCTCACCACGCCTGGTACGGCCAGGCCGTACCACTTTGGTACGGGCCGTACCTAAAGGCGGCCTGACAGATTCAAATCTTGGCAGAGGCTATTTAAGGCGGGGAGCTCTCCAATTTCGACCAACTTTCATTCCAGAGACATTTGAGAGCACAGTAAGAGAGAGAAAGAGAGCTGAGGAGCTAGGAGCAAGAAGGAAGGAAGAGGAAAGAGGCGAAGCTCGACGGATCAAGCCTCTTCCATTCGATCTCTTCGATCCATGGCTTTCTTTACCTCTTTTATTGTATTTTTAGATCAGATCATGTGCTGTGAGTAGTTATTTTAGTTTCTAGGATTTTGAGATGAATTCTTGATTTGCTTTGACTTTCTTTGACTTGTACTTTGTATGAACTCTTTTGATTGATTGATTGTGATTTCTTTGCTATCTCTTGCTTTGCTTGCTGTGATTGTGTATGATGAACCTCTAGGTCTAGATCAAACCTATCAAGGTCATGTGATCATCTCAATCTCTCAACTAAATCAATTGCTTAGGGTAGACTTGTTCGAATTGAAGCCGAGAGGTTGAATTCCCCTCTAATTGACAGATTAGAGGGTACCTTAGGTCTCCAATCAACCAGCTAGGGTAGATCTGTACCAATACATGAAAATTGAGGTGTAGAAACCCTAAAAGGCAATCAATTGCATTCCAACCTAGATCTTGATCCAACACACGAGAGTTGAGGCTTAGGAACCTTAGGTATGGTCAATTGAACCTTTCTAAAGAGTTTAGCACAAGGTACCAGCAAGAAATGCATCAACTCGAACTGGTAAGCTCTGTTCTGGAAAGCTAGTACGGGTCTTACCAGAGTGGTGCGGCCTTGCCTTACCAAGTCTGGTACGGCCTAACCGTACCAACTTGGTACGGGCAGTACCACTAGGCCGTACCACTAAAGGCAGATCATAGATGAAGTCTGAAACCCTGGAAACGCCTTTTATCCATAATCAAAACACAGTTTACATTTCTTCTAGCACTTTATTACATTTGTTTGCATTGTTCGATCTGTTTGAATTGATCCTTTAGGAACTTAAATACCAAACCCAATCTTTCTCACTTCTAGTTTTTAATTGAGTTTAGTGAATTCTAACCTAGTAATTGCCCGTCCCTGTGGATCGACACCCGATTATACTACTCGATAGGGGTTGTACACTTGCAATCCTTACTCGTGAAGTGTAAGCGCGGTTTTAAAAGGTACGCCCTCAAGCGTACCGAAACTTGCGTTGCGCTTTCGTGCGAACAAGTTTTTGGCGCCGTTGCCGGGGACGGCAAACAATTGCCTAGTTAGATTTTACTTTACTTAGTTAATCTAGATTTTAACTTGTATCTTTCTTGCTTTCTCTTATTCAAAAATCACTAAAAACTGGCTTTTGAACCCCCCCTGCAGGCCAATTCAGGTTGAAATATCATCTGAGAAGCAAGGGCCCACTGTTCGACCAAACTCCTCCAGATCCGGCCGAGACTGCTCAGCCACCACCTGGTACGGCCCCCTCTGGTACGGCCCGTACCAATTCAGGTACGGCCAGGCCGCACCAACCTGGTCCGACCCGTACCAAATCACCTGAACCTGAAGAGATGGCTGAGGCAGAGGACGAAGCCCGAATCAGACTGGAGGCAGAGGCCAGGGAAAGAGAAAGAGAAAGGCGAGAAGAAGAAGGCCATCTGACGGACGATGATGCAGATGTTTTCATGCCTCGGACCCTGCGGGAGTTCAACGTGCCGAGAGCTGGAGACATGCGAGGTGCGATCCGGCTGCCACACATTCCAGGACAGCAACCGAACTTCAATCCGGGGGTTGTCAACATGGTGCAGCAGAACACCTTCCACGGACTCGACCACGAGGACCCGCACGCTCACCTCCAGACCTTCCTCGAGTGCATCACGACCATCAATACCAACGGTGAGAATGCTGATTACACCAAGCTTGCTCTATTTCCTTTCACTCTCAGGGATAAGGCCAAGAAATGGTTAGGATCTTTGCCTAGGGACTCTGTTAGAACTTGGAGGGACTTGTCCAAATTGTTTTTGACCAGATTTTTCCCTCACAAGAGGACAGCCAAGGTAAGACATGACCTGACCAGCTTTAGGCAGATTTTTGATGAACCCCTGAACGAGGCTTGGGAAAGGTTTAGAGAATTGCAGTACTCCTGTCCACACCATGGTATACCCGATTGGCTTTTAATTCAAACGTTTTACGACGGCTTGAACGAGAGCACACGTGCTTACGTGGACGCTGTTGCGGGAGGTGCGCTGATGTCAAGGGAGCCTTTAGAGGCTATGAACTTGATCGACAGCATGGCGCAGAACCAGCAGTGGTCCGGCCGCGACACGTCACGCCAGCGAGGAGGCCAAGGAGGTAGCCAAGGAGGTGGCAAGTACGAGCTCGATCACATCACAGCTCTCACCGCCAAGATGGACGCCATGCAGCGGGCGATGGACAAGCTCAGTGTCAAGGCAGTCGAACAGCAACCTCAAGTCTGCGTCATGTGCGGAGACGAGAGGCATGCATACGAGCAGTGCCCGCTGGTGCAACAAGACGAGGAGAGTGAGCAGGTCAACTCTCTCAACAACGAGCCTTCCTTCTTCCCAAGACCTCCCTTCAGCCGGTCCTACTCCAAGGATCCGGTTGAGCAGCAGCACTGGAGGTCGAACCAGAACAACCCCGCGCCTTTCAACAACTCTTCGTTCAGACCGCCCTTCAACAACAACAGCTTCCAGAGGCCGCAGTACAACAACAATTGGAACAATCGGGCGAACAACACTGGGAACTACCCCCCTCCAAACAACAACGATTGGAGAACCCAGACTTCGAGCAGCAGCAACAGCAACAACAATGGCAACAGGAACTTCTATCAGAATGCTTCCTTTCCCAATCAAGGCAACCAAGCAGCACCATCTAATCCCTCAAAGCCAAATGCGCCTACCGAAGTGAACAACTTCACTCACGAGCAGGGCAAGATGAATCAGATGATGTGGGAGCAGATGCAGAGCAGACCACTCAAATAGCTGCCCAAAGCAAGTTGCTGGAGCAGCTGAGCCAGATGGTCACCTCAAGCCACTCTCAACCTGGGAAGCTTCCATCTCAACCAGAACCCAATCCAAGAGGAGAGGCTAAGGCGATCACTCTGAGAAGTGGGACCCAGTACGACGAGCCACCAATGCCAAGTGAGACCACGGTTGATCCGATCCTTGACGCGACACCTGACGCGACCCTGACCCCTGTGTCAATTCCATTGAAGGAGGTTAATCCAGAACGAGCTAAGGTCATCCAACCTCAAGCGAGTGCAGACTGCACCAGCTCGGCAAGACCTGTACAACCTCCATCCGAAGCGTCAGGAAGCCAGAGAAAGAAAGGTGCCGAGAAACCACCTCCATACCGGCCACCTATTCCATTCCCCCAGAGATTAGCTGAGACGAGACTGAACGAGCAATTCGCTAACTTCGCAAATGTCATCAAGCAGCTGCACATCACCATCCCTTTCACCGACGCTCTGACCCAAATGCCCACCTATGCCAAGTTTCTGAAGGACATCCTTTCCAACAAGATAAGCTTAGAGGGGCATGCGACAGTCAAGCTGACGGAGCAGTGCAGCGCAATCTTGAAGAGCGAGCTACCCCCCAAATTGGACGACCCTGGAAAGTTTTCCATTCCATGCACCATTGGGAAGGCCACAATCAAGAAAGCCCTGTGTGATATAGGAGCGAGCGTGAGTCTTATGCCACGCACCATCTATGATCGCATAGGAGTGGGGGAGCTCAAGCCCACAAGGATGACGCTGCAGTTGGCGGATTCTTCAGTCCGACTTCCACTTGGTGTGGTGGAGGATTTGCCAGTTCAAGTCGGGAAGTTCTTCGTGCCCGTCGATTTCGTCGTCATGGAGATGGAGGAAGATAAGGAAGTCCCAATCATCCTGGGGCGACCTTTTCTGAGCACAGCTGGCGCGCTAATTGACGTGAAGCAAGGCACCCTGACTTTGAATTTTGGAGGGGAGAAGGTGAAGTTCCAAATCGATCGCGCCATGAAATATCCGTCACGTTCTGAGACATGCTTCCGGGTTGACGGGATAGAGGAGTGCTTGGCTGATCTGGCCGAGGACTACTTTCTTGAACAAGTCAACAACTCGCTGCGCCAAGACGCTGAATTCCTCTCCCAATTGCCAAGCGAGGCGAGCGAGTCAATCTGTGTAGCAGATGCGATTCCTGAGGATCTGGAGGATCTCCGATGCGAGTCGGATGGATCACACGAGGACCGTACATCACACTCTGAGACGAGGAGTAGAGCGGAGCTTGCCAAGGCCGACATCTCGACAACACACGAGTCAGATCACCCAGATGCGACTCGTGTCAATGATCAGCCTGAGCGTCCGACTCCCGAACTCAAACCTCTTCCAACCAATCTCAGATACGAGTTCCTCGATCTTGAAAAATCATGTCCTGTGATCGTGAATGCGAGTCTAAACCCCGATCAAACCGCCAAACTTCTGGAGAAGCTGAGATTTCACAAGGGTGCGATCGGGTACTCGATCAAGGACTTGAAAGGGATCAACCCAGCCATCTGCTCACACCGGATTCTTCTCGAGGATGATCACAAGCGGTCTGTGGAGCACCAGCGGCGACTCAACCCCAACCTGAAAGAGGTGGTGAAAAAGGAAATTCTCAAACTCCTGGATGCAGGCATCATCTATCCCATCTCTGACAGCAAGTGGGTGAGTCCAGTTCACGTGGTGCCCAAGAAGGGAGGCACGACAGTGGTGCGAAATGACAAGAATGAGCTGGTCCAGACTCGTGTGGTATCTGGGTACCGCATGTGTATTGACTACAGGAAACTCAACGCTGCCACGCGTAAGGATCACTTCCCATTGCCGTTTGTCGACCAACTCCTTGAAAGACTGGCGAATCATTCTCATTTCTGCTACCTTGACGGGTATTCAGGATTCTTTCAGATCCCCATTCACCCGAACGACCAAGACAAGACCACTTTCACATGCCCATACGGTACATTCGCATACCGTAAGATGTCTTTCGGTCTGTGTAATGCACCTGCCACCTTCCAAAGAGCCATGATGGCTATCTTCTCGGATTTCATCGAGAAAGAGGTTGAGGTCTTCATGGACGACTTCTCTGTCTATGGAGCCAGTTTTGACTCATGTCTAGCCAACCTCTGCAAAATCCTGGAGAAGTGTGAAGAGGTCAACCTGATCCTGAACTGGGAGAAATGTCACTTCATGGTCCAAGAGGGAGTTGTCCTTGGACATGTGGTGACCTCCAAAGGAATTGAGGTTGACAAAGCCAAGGTGGAGGTGATCGAGAAGCTGGAGATCCCAACAAATGTCAAAGCTGTGCGAAGCTTTCTGGGACACGCTGGCTTCTACCGCCGCTTCATCAAGGACTTCTCAAAAATCGCGAAACCGTTGACCAACCTGCTCATTAAGGATTCTGATTTCATCTTCTCGCAGGAGTGTGTCGACTCGTTTTGTCGATTGAAAGAAGCCCTTGTCTCAGCACCCATCCTGCAGCCTCCAGACTGGACCTTGCCATTCGAATTGATGTGCGACGCGAGTGATTACGCAGTGGGAGCAGTTCTAGGGCAGCGGAAGGAGAACAAGCCATGTGCTATCTACTACGCTAGCAAGGTGCTAGACCCTGCCCAAATGAACTACACAACAACCGAAAAGGAGCTTTTGGCTGTTGTGTTCGCTCTCGATAAGTTTAGATCCTATCTGGTTGGTTCCAAAATAGTGATCTATACTGACCACGCAGCACTCAAGTATCTGTTAAGCAAGCAGGATGCCAAGCCTCGCCTGATTAGGTGGATCCTCCTCCTGCAGGAGTTTGACATAGAAATCAGGGACAAGAAAAGAGTAGAAAACACCGTGGCTGACCATCTGTCCCGGCTTCGCTGGGAAGATGAGGGCTCTGGTAGCCTGCCAATCGATGACTCATTCCCTGATGATAATTCCATTCGATTTCTGCCATGGAGGAGATTAACTCGGTCGGTACACCGATGCACGCGACTCATGCTGTGCAAGATCGGACATTCCATGCAACTGACCGAGTGAACACCAAGTCAGTGCCCTGGTATGCAGACATTGCGAACTTTCTCGCTTCAGGAGTGCTTCCTCCTACCATGTCATACCAGCAGAAGAAGAAGCTTCGATCGGACGCCAAGTTCTATTTCTGGGACGACCCCTACCTCTTCAAGACTGGCGTTGATGGTATCTACAGACGATGTGTACCATACGACGAGACGCGCTCCATTCTTGAGCACTGCCACTCCTCAGCCTACGGAGGACACGCTTCATCCTCCAAGACTGCTTCAAAGGTCCTGCAGTCCGGCTTCTTCTGGCCTTCACTTTTCAGAGATGCTAGGACCTTCGTCGCAGCTTGTGACAAGTGTCAGCGCACCGGGAACATCTCCAAGAGGAATGAAATGCCTCTCCACTCTATTCTAGAGGTAGACATCTTTGATGTCTGGGGCATTGACTTCATGGGACCGTTTCCACCCTCTTGTGGGAACGAGTACATCCTGGTGGCAGTTGACTACGTCTCCAAGTGGGTGGAGGCAGTAGCTTGCAAGAATGCGGACTCCAATGCAGTGAAAAGACTGTTCACTGACATCATCTTCCCTCGCTTTGGAGTTCCAAGAGCCGTCATCAGTGATGGTGGCAAGCACTTCATCAACCGCCAGTTCGACAATCTCCTGAGTCGCCATGGAGTTACTCACAAGGTGACCACATCCTACCATCCTCAAGCCAACGGTCAAGCCGAGATTTCCAACAGAGAGATCAAGTCTATCCTGGAGAAAACCGTGGCTAGAACGAGAAAGGATTGGTCGCTCAAGCTGAGTGACGCACTGTGGGCCTACCGTACAGCCTTCAAAACTCCGATTGGGATGAGCCCTTTCAAATTGGTGTACGGAAAGTCCTGCCACTTGCCCGTGGAGATTGAGCACAAGGCATACTGGGCCACACGGGCCATCAACATGGACTTGCTCTCAGCTGGAGAGAAACGCATCCTTGACTTGCATGAGTTAGAGGAGATGCGTCTCATTGCCTACGAGAACGCGAGAATTTACAAGGAAAGAACCAAACAGGTTCACGACAAGCGCATCATGCCTCGTGAGTTCCATGAGGGAGACCTGGTCCTCTTGTTCAATTCTCGACTTAGGCTCTTTCCAGGGAAGCTGAAGTCCAGGTGGTCCGGTCCATTCCGGGTAAGGGCAGTGTTCCCATTTGGCGCAGTGGAGTTGGAAAACAAAGAGGGGCACACTTTCAAAGTCAATGGTCAGCGTCTCAAGCACTACATTGCTGATCATCCCCGAGAAATGCGAGTGAACTTGGATCTCTCCGATCCATCTCCAACCGAAACCTGAAAAGAGAAGGTCGAGCTCGAGACCTAAAACGAGCGCTCCTTGGGAGGCAGCCCAAGCCATTTTTACCTGTTTTTTGCATCTTAGGAACAGATAGACATGCATTCATTCTACTGCATTGCATCACGAGCGGCTTGAGAAGTTCAAAGAGAGAGACACCAAAAAAATTCGACTTGGTACGGCTAGGCCACACCACATTGGTACGGCCAGGCCGTACCTAGGTCGGTGACTTGAAGGGTCGGTACGGCCCGTACCACTTGGTACGGCCAGGCCGTACCTAGGTCGGTGACTTGAAGGGTCGGTACGGCCCGTACCACTTGGTACGGCCAGGCCGTACCTAGGTCGGTGACGCGAACGGTTTCCTTAACTGCCGCCTCTTTTTCCATTTAACCCCCCCGCACCCCTTCCCCGCACCCCCCGCACCCCTTCCCCTTCCCTACCCCCGTACCCATCTCCCTCTCCACTCTCTCTACCTCTCCACTCTCTTTTCTCTCCCTCTCCACTCTCTCTTCTCTCCCTCTCCACTCCCTCTACTCTCTTCTGCCCTAACCCGAGCCCAAGGACCCCCGACCAAGCACCGGCCGGAGCACCAGCGCACCACCAATCCCGCCCTTCTTCTCTTCACCCCGGTCGGACCACCCTTCTTCTCTTCGCCGTGCCTCTCCAGCCCAGGTCCGACCAGGCCGTACCAGACCAGTCCGACCAGGCCATACCGCCCGATGGCTGCGGACTCTCCTGCTGGTGCCCCCACGTCTTCCCATCACTCCCACCGGAGTTCGTCTCGGAGTGGCTCCAGTACATCTCGCCACTCCAGCCAGCGTGGATCCTCTCAGGACGCAGTCCGGCCCCTCTACTATGAGGGTGAGACCACATCCAGTCGGTCTCCGTCTGGTTACCGGAGCCCACAGGGGAGCCCCTCCTACCACCCATCTCGTGACCCGGACCAGGGCTCTGACGAGGCCTCTGACCAGGTCTCCGCGCAGGCCTCCGTCCATGGCTCTGACCACGGCTCTGATGAGGCCTCTGACCAGGTCTCCGCGCAGGCCTCCCTCCATGGCTCCGACCACGGCTCCGACCCCGCTTCTGACTCCTTCGGCACCGATGAGGCCCTCTCTGATGCCACCCAGCGTGCCGATGCATACACCGAGGAGTACTTCTTCATGCCGACCCGTCGGCAGTTCAAGTACTTCGACACCCTGCGGACGAAAAAGATCATCAACACGAGGATTGTTGATTTCTCTGCTCTCCAGACGCTGGGACTTGAGGCTGAGTTCCTCCGCCTCACTACCCGGATCGGGATCACTCCTGCCTTCTGGATGATCGCCCAGAGGGGGTACAGGACGCTCACCATCGAGTTTCTCTCTTCCCTGGAGCTCAAGTACACGCGGCAGCATCACCCGTACATCAAGTTCCGCCTGCACCAGGAGACCTACCGCGTGCTACTCTCTGACTTGAGGGAGTGGTTTGGCTTTGCGCCGAACCCGACCACTGACACCCTCTCTTTCTCTGTGGGCTTGGAGCGCGACAGTTTCTGGGAGTTGATCTCTGGCAGCCCAGCCGGGTCAGCTTTCAACAAAGACTTCAAGCAGCTCAATGTCCCTCACCCAGTCATCCGATGTCTGCTGCGTATCCTCGGTTGCACCATCTTTGCACGTGGCGAGACGTTCGCCCGTGCCAATGTTGAGGATATGCAGCTGGTGGATCATATGCTGCGCCCCGACAGCACTCTCGAGCGGCCCGACCTGATGCTCGCCATGATCCACCACTGGCTCGACATCCAGCGGCAGCCCAAGGTCGGTGGCATTATCTCCATTTCCGCCTATGTCACTCTGATCGCCGAGCGCTTACATCTCCAGATCTTTGGCGACGACGAGTGCAGGAGCGCCCGCCATCTCTCTCTCTCTCAGTTCAGCGCCTACAAGTTCATCGAGTCGACTGCAGGCCGCGCTGGGCGAGGTGCATGGGCATGGCGCATGCCTGACATGCGGACCAGCTATGTCATGCCTTTCCCGGTCACTCTCTCCTTCGATGACCGGAGCACTTGGTTTTTCCGCCGTCCGCCCCGCGTGCAGCCTACCCCTGGGGCCCCACCTCCACCACCACCACCACCACAGGGCGATGAGGAGATGATTGATGCCACCACCTCTCCAGTCCAGGTTCAAGATGAGCAGATGCATCCTCCCTCTCCATTTCATACGCATCCTCTTTCTCCTCCTCTGGTGCACCCATTCCCCGGCCAGGCTCCCCCCTTCTCCGAGCAGGTACATGTCTCACCCTTTGATGCAGGTACCTCATCATATGGAGCTGGCCCTTACACGTACCAGACTGGCTCACCCACCTCCTCCACCTCCTACGGTAGACCCGTGTATCCCCCTCCAGTCACTGAGCCCACCATCCGGGATGTCTACCAGCTGATGTACGACATGCGTCAGGAGCAGGGTGTTGCCCTCTATGAGCAGGGTGTTGCACTCTATGAGCAGGGCGCCGCACTCCATGATCTCCAGCAGCGGGTGGCTGGGATAGAGAACGAGTTGCGCGACTGGCGCTGGTACGACCTCGAGGACTGATCAGGTTCGCTCTCTTTTCCCCAGGCTTCTTTTATTTCTTTTATCTCATAGTCTTGAAGCATTGAGGACAATGCTCAGGCTACGCTTGGGGGGGTGACATTAGCATGTAGGTCATGTTTACTTTACCGTTATTTTTCTTGCATTTTTTTCGTATTTTCGTGCATTATTAGGTGAAAATTTGCGTGAACTGCTAGAATTGAGAATAACTTTGAACAATTTGGTTGTGATTAGGATAGACCTGAATGACCTGGAACTAACCCATGATTGGTTAATGAACTGCTTAGGTTGAGATGTTTTTAATAATTGAAAAGATGAAACAAACTTAGAATTGAATCGAACGAGATTATTCGAAAAAACTGAACTGTGCCTTTAGGAATTGGAATTTTCAAATTAAGAAAGTTTGGAATATCCATTGGTATGAGTGAATACCAATGGATGTGTGTATTCATGGTATGAGTAAAATAAAAAAAAAATGATGAAAAGAGGAGCAATAAGCGAGTACTGGCAATAAGTCTGACTCAAAATGAGAATCAGGCGCCTTTGAGCTCGCCTCCCAACCTAGGAAAAATTAGAAATAAAGAGAGAATTTTGCTCGTACCAACACACTTCGTTCGCAGCTTTCTTACCCTTAAGCTTGATTCAAGCTTGGGGGAGGAAAAATGAAAAGAAAAATCACCTTGAATAAAAGCACTGACTCGGAAAAAGAATGAAATTGTTTCGATCAAACCTAAGTAATTAGTCTTTACATTGTTAGAAGCATCTCAAAATAAGAAGTTCAATTGACCAATTGGTGGAGTGAATCAAGGTTTATAAAGGGATGTTTGAATCACAATCGAATCGATTCTAGAAATTCTTGACTATAGCAGACTCACGTAGGTTTTCACATTTAGGCTTGTATCCGCATTTAGATTTAGTTGTCCAGCACTTTTACCCGAGTTTGAAACTTTTTGCTTGAGGACAAGCAAAGGTTCAGCTTGGGGGAATTTGATACCTCGCATATTTAGTCTATTTTAGGCCTGTTTTAGTACCAGATTCGTGCACTAATTCACCAGAATCATGTGCATTTCATCGATATATCTTTAGAATTTGGTACTGCTGAGTGTTTGTTTGTTTTCTGCAGGTTTGGAGCAAAACACACGAAGAAATGGCGATTTGGGATGATCTGGTACGGCCTGGCCTTACCAGGCTTGGTACGGGTCTTACCAGACTTAGCCAATTTCAGCTCACCACGCCTGGTACGGCCAGGCCGTACCACTTTGGTACGGGCCGTACCTAAAGGCGGCCTGACAGATTCAAATCTTGGCAGAGGCTATTTAAGGCGGGGAGCTCTCCAATTTCGACCAACTTTCATTCCAGAGACATTTGAGAGCACAGTAAGAGAGAGAAAGAGAGCTGAGGAGCTAGGAGCAAGAAGGAAGGAAGAGGAAAGAGGCGAAGCTCAACGGATCAAGCCTCTTCCACTCGATCTCTTCGATCCATGGCTTTCTTTACCTCTTTTATTGTATTTTTAGATCAGATCATGTGCTGTGAGTAGTTATTTTAGTTTCTAGGGTTTTGAGATGAATTCTTGATTTGCTTTGACTTTCTTTGACTTGTACTTTGTATGAACTCTTTTGATTGATTGATTGTGATTTCTTTGCTATCTCTTGCTTTGCTTGCTGTGATTGTGTATGATGAACCTCTAGGTCTAGATCAAACCTATCAAGGTCATGTGATCATCTCAATCTCTCAACCAAATCAATTGCTTAGGGTAGACTTGTTCGAATTGAAGCCGAGAGGTTGAATTCCCCTCTAATTGACAGATTAGAGGGTACCTTAGGTCTCCAATCAACCAGCTAGGGTAGATCTGTACCAATACATGAAAATTGAGGTGTAGAAACCCTAAAAGGCAATCAATTGCATTCCAACCTAGATCTTGATCCAACACACGAGAGTTGAGGCTTAGGAACCTTAGGTATGGTCAATTGAACCTTTCTAAAGAGTTTAGCACAAGGTACCAGCAAGAAATGCATCAACTCGAACTGGTAAGCTCTGTTCTGGGAAGCTAGTACGGGTCTTACCAGAGTGGTGCGGCCTTGCCTTACCAAGTCTGGTACGGCCTAGCCGTACCAACTTGGTACGGGCAGTACCACTAGGCCGTACCACTAAAGGCAGATCATAGATGAAGTCTGAAACCCTGGAAACGCCTTTTATCCATAATCAAAACACAGTTTACATTTCTTCTAGCCCTTTATTACATTTGTTTGCATTGTTCGATTTGTTTGAATTGATCCTTTAGGAACTTAAATACCAAACCCAATCTTTCTCACTTCTAGTTTTTAATTGAGTTTAGTGAATTCTAACCTAGTAATTGCCCGTCCCTGTGGATCGACACTCGATTATACTACTCGATAGGGGTTGTACACTTGCAATCCTTACTCGTGAAGTGTAAGCGCGGTTTTAAAAGGTACGCCCTCAAGCGTACCGAAACTTGCGTTGCGCTTTCGTGCGAACAGGAAGTCTCGTTTGTTTCGCCAATTTGCATATATCACAATTAATACAACTAGAATTTGGAAAATTTAAAACATTATTTAAAATCTTGTCGGAAGGATGCCCAAGTCTCTTGTGCCATCTATCATAATTAATTGAGCTTGTCAACGCGCAAAAACTTAATTTTTCTAGATCCAAAAGATAATGTCCATTTTTAAGAAAACCTTCACCAATCTTGTCCCCGGTTACCCGGTCCTAAAATGTTACATTATTATATGAGAATATTACATCACAATTAAATTCTTGAGTCAATTTTTTAACCGAAAGTAAATTTATAGGAAAGGTTTTTAAAAATAATACATTACTAATTTTTTTGTTGTTCAACATAATTTCACCTATACAATTTATTTTTTCTCTCATACCGTTGGCTACGGTTACATATTGGTCAATTTTGGGTAGTTCAAAATTTTTAAGGAACCTTTCATTCCCAAACATGTGGTCAGTTGCACCGCTATCAATAATTATTTGATTAAACAAGTTGAAATTATTTGATTGAGATGCAATACCACGTGAGCTAGCAGAATTCTGAGCAAGCAACGCAGTGAGCTGTTGAAGAATCTGCTGCATTTGATCCCCTGACCCGCTCGACCCGCTAGCGCCTGACCCACTTGACCCGCTAGCGCCTAACCCATTTGACCCGCCAACATTTGAACCCGGTTCAGCGGACCCGGTTGTGTTATAATTTTTGTTTTCAGTTTGGGCAGAGAGACCCCTGGAGTCGCGAAATCCTTCTTTCTTTTTTCCTTCGTTCCACCCCCTGTCTCCGCCTCCCTTCTTTGAATCCGCCTCAACCCACCATTTTGGCCGGAGGTTTGGATGAAGAAGTAGTACCGGTCGGCCTTGTGACCTTCCTTTTTGCAATGAGAGCAAGTTTCACCTCTTACATTCGGCCAATTTGCATTCCTTTGAGAATTAGGGTTTTGGTGATTTTGGGGAAATCGAACGGCGTGGTCATGGGGCTCGTGTCCCTCGCCATGGCTAGCTTATGGACCCCCATAGCCTCCCGTAAGGAGTCTTCTCGCTGGATCTGATTTACTACTTCGGAGAATGAGGGGAGGTCGGGTGCTCGAATAATTTGTGACCGAATAACCTCATAATTTGCATCAAGGCCTGCAAGGTACGAGAAAATTCGATCCTCCTCTTTTCGTTTCTTGAGTTCTTTTGTTTCGGTTGTGAATGGCCGATAAACATCGAGTTCATCGTGTTTTTTCTTGAGAGAAGCAAGATACTCTAGATGAGTTCTGGTTCCCTTTTTCTCTTGCTGGATTTCGAGTTGGAGACGGTAGACATGAGAATGGTTTTTTTGTTGCCCATAGAAAGATTGAAGTTTGTCCCATAATTCTTTCGATGAATTACAGCTTTGGAGAAATAGGTCAAGGATTTGTTGCTCCATAGACCCATATAACAGAGACATGACAGTATGGTCCTCCTTTTGCCATTTTCGGATTTGAATTTTTTCGGCCTCTGTTGGTTGTTCTGGATTTTCAGGTTTCGGTTTTTCTTTCTCTCCTGTGATGAACTCTATTTTATCTCTGCCACTCAGAGAAATCGTGACTGATTTAGCCCATGATAGGTAATTCATACCATTGAGCAAAGTTGGAGATAATTTCGATGGGTTGGTAGCCTCGGTTAATTGCTGCCCCCACTGATGCTTGTTTTTGCTTGATTGGTGAATTCCTGCTGTGGTTTTTTCGGTTTCTGTTTCTGTTTATGAGTTTACCAGTTTTACTGGTAAATATTGGTTATCGGGTTATCGGGTATTTATCAGAGTGGCTCTGATACCATGTTGATTTTATAAATTCTGAGGAGAGTAAAAATTGTATTATCAAAATCTATTTTACAAGTTAACCTATGCTCTATTTATACAATGAAAATTCTAACGGTTATATTTTGTACCGTTGGTACTGTTACTAATTAATTTCCTTTAATCTAATTGATCAATGATGGATGGCTGAGATCAATTCTTCTATGTTGCTTCTTTATTTTCAACAGAAAGCACTTATTAAGCACTCAGAATATCTCAGCAATGGCACAATCATCAATTCGCGTGCAATTGATATTACAGCAACTGAGGTGCTTACTGATGAAGGCCTTGTTGTTCCATATGATTTTCTTGTTCTGGCTACTGGTCATGATGTGCCTTTGCCTCGAACCAAGACTGATAGGCTCGACCAGTTTAAACAAGGTATATATATATATATATATATATATATATTGCCATGCATAAATATCAAAATCCATATTTTACTTGACATATATATAAGTTCATGCATGATATATACTTGTGAATTATTGAACAGATTATGAAAAGATCAAGTGTGCAAAGACAATTTTGATCATTGGAGGTGGGCGCACGGGAGTGGAACTAGCGGGGGAGATAGTAACGGACTTCCCGGATAAAAAGGTGACTCTGGTTCACAAAGGACCGCGTTTGCTTGAATTCTTAGGTGTCAAGGCATCCACAAAGGCCATGAAATGGCTGAAATCGAAGAAAGTTGAGGTACTTTTGGAGCAAACTGTAGATGTCGACCTAGACGACTCTGTTGGAGAGTTTAAAACATCGGCTGGTACAACTATTTCGGCCGATTGTCACTTTGTTGCTACAGGAAAGTCGGTAGGTTCAGGTTGGCTTAGGAAGACTATACTCAAGGATATGTTGGATGAACATGGAAGACTCAAGGTTGATGATAAGTTGAGGGTTATTGGTCATGACAAAATATTTGCCATTGGAGACATTACTGATGTTAAGGTACAGATTATTATTTTCATCGATCGGTTTTCTCAAATTAAACATATTAACATACATACTTGCTATTTGATTCTCGAGTAGGAAATGAAACTTGGATACATAGCTCAAGAACATGCAACAGTGGTTGCCAAGAACATAAATTTACTAATGAAGAAGGGATCAGAGAAAGAGTCGAAGGGCTTGTCCTCTTACAAGCCAGGTTCTGCACTTACAGTTGTTTCCCTGGGCCGCAAGAATGCGGTCGGGCAGTTACCGTTCATGACCGTTTCGGGCTGCTTGCCCACCATGTTCAAGTCCAAGGACTTGTTTCTTGGTTGGACCAGAAAAGTTATGGGGTTATACCCTTAGAAATTGCATGATGTTTGATATTCAATTTGTATGTATTTTACCCTTAATTTCTTTTTTGTGTGATTGTATGTTGGAATTTGAAAAAATAGTTGTCATGCATCCTTTATTCAATTTAACTTTTTTAAAAATAGTTGTCATGCATCTTTGTGAAAAAATAGTTGTCATTGGGAACATGATCCTTGTGGTGTTCTCTAGGTGTGCACAAAAAAACTCACGACTTATAAGACATTTGGAATTAATTCGGGTTCAATTCACTAATAACTCGAGTTGAAACTGACTTAAGTCAAAAATGATTCGAGTTCATTGACTCGGTTGTCTCACGAGTTGAATCCAAGTTGTCCCCAACTCAGTTCGGAATCAACTCGGTTGACTCATTGACTTGGTAAACTGTGTAATGTTTTGTTAGACTTTGTACTATTTAGTAATTTGGTAAGCTTTATATTATTTAATTATGTATTTGTCTATATTTCATTATGTAAAGTTTTAAATTGTGTACTATTTTGATAAACTATGCAATATTTATTTTGTTATACTTTGTTTTGATAATTTTTAAATTGATAAACTATGTACTATCTACGAGTCACGAGTCGACTCTGAGTTCTTCGCGAGTTGAATCCAAGTTGAAATTTCTTACTCAAAACTAGATTAGCAACTCGGCTCATAAACAGTCTAGTGTTCGCAGTCAAGCAATATAAAAAGAGGTTGGAACAATTTGAATCAATATAATTAAATTAAGACAACAAAACAAACCCAAAAAGAATCACAAAGAGGATTGTAGATAAATTGTAGGAAATCCGAATTCCAGGGGATGGATGTGTTCATTCATCTTCTCTTCTCATTTTCACCGTTTTTCTCTCTCTTTTTTCCCTTACCTTATTAATTACAAATTCTACTGTTCTTTCAATTCAATTGAATTGTTGCCTGCCTTCACTTTCACTCTGGTAAAGTGGTAAGACCCCCTCTCTCTATTCTCTAATGCAGTAATGCTAAATTCTTCTTTTCAATTTCATTTACTTCCCTTCAAATCTCAATTTACCCCTCTCAATTTTGAAAATATAAAATCTATTGAATAATACATCAATCCCTATTTAGGCATTCACTCCCTCAAATTTTGCAAAATTGAAACTACCAACAGTTCAGAGACTGTTTACATACAAAACTTCCAATTAATGCCTACTAGCAGTCTAGCACAACAAATCATAAACATAAGAAAAGTTGCTAATTGAAAAATCAAGAGGAGCAAGCTACATTCAGGCCATCAAATGGTGAATCTCAATTATCTTTTCTTTTCACATCAAAGCCTGAAACCCTAAATTTAGGACTGTTTACCTCAGGAGAGGTCACATCAGCTCTTGAACTCACCAAAGCAGCCGACAGAGGGATTTTGGGAATGCATGGTTTATTGGATCTTATAATCCATGACCCGCATAAGCTACCCGGACCCAATAGAGAGGAAGGAGAAACCATGAGAGGGATCTGTGGGTTCTTCGGTCTAGGCGGAGGTGAGTTGCACAAAATCTCCATATCTACCGCATCATCTTCCTGCCAAAATGAAATTTGAATCAGAAAAAAAAAATTCTGAAGTTATTGGTAGGATTTTAATTCGAAACTTGAATAGGGAACTTACCTGGATAATAATTTCTTTGATTATTGTCCTTTTGATCGGTTGCGGGCAGTAAATAGGTAGGTTTTTACTATTACTAGGTCCGTTCAAGCCCCCAAAAAGAAATTCTTCTCTCTCTGGCACCGCCATGTCTTACTTGACTAGTACCTGAAATGTCAAATTTTGAAGGACTTGCGGAGGGCACAATTTAGAGGTACATTTTGGTATTAATGGGGGGAAAGATATACTAACATTGAATTGTTGACAAATATAGTAGTAGTCAGAGAAACCGAAACTGCAAGGCGCAACTACATTTAAAGTTTTTCTTTTATCAATTAAATTTTTCTTTGGTAAGGAGGAAATTTATAAACTCAATCGTTGTGTCAGGAAACATTTAATATGTGAGCAAAAGAGAATGAAACTCTCAGATAGTATTTTCTTTTGTTTTCATCAATACCACTTAATTTTATTTGCAAAATCTCTCACTTCTATTGCTTAAAACTCTACTAAAAGGCACCTACCTTATTTTTGTGAAGAAATTTTAGGAAGTGCTCTCGTCCCCTGGCTCTCTCTCTCTTTTGTGAAATTTTGTGTGTTTGTGAGTATTTTTGCAAATTTGGGAAGTGCCTTTTTTTGAGTGTTTTTGTGTAAGTGTTTTTGGCGTTTCTTTTATTATTAAGAACCCGCGCTCCCCTCTGTCGCTATCTATCTCTCTTTTTGTCGTTTTTATGTATGCATATTTGTCAGTTTCGGAGGAGATTCATAAAAAGATTTGCTTATCTCTGCATTTTGTACCTAAAAAGAGAGATCATGGTGTTACTTATGTGGGGGTAATACACTTCCTTAAATGTGGGTCCACCTCTTGCATGTGTCTCTTCAGATCCCGTTACAGTAAAGTCTTCGACATGCCCACAGCACCAATTTACATAAAACAGAAGGCACAAAATGTACCAAATTGCACCATAGTATGACACAAAAAGTTGCCACAATGAGCTTTTTTTATGATTTTACCAGTATTCTGATTTGAGCAAATTGAATCTGATTGAATCGGGAAAATACTCTGATATATGGCGTATGAGTTTGGATTTGTGAAATTAATGTGATCCTTGATCTTGTTAGTGAATTTGTAGTAATAAATCTTTGGTCTCAATTTAAACTAATTCTAGAATGGTCTCCTTATACTTGTTTGTTTGATGAGCCTTAGTGCTATTCTATGCTCCTTTTGAGTTTGAATTGATTACGCCTTTTCTGTGCTGATTTTGTCATATGCTTCTCTATATTCTATAAGCAACCAATTCTTAGATATGAAATTAGTAGGATTGTGTATATTCCATTTTACTGTTATATTATGTTGGAGTGGGTTACTGTCAGCACAAGATTACACGCAATGCAATTCACTCTGGGGCTGTTCGGCAAAATAAATAGGTTTCTATTCTGCATATTCTGCTTGTGTCGGCAAATTTGGAATAGTGGAATAGTGGAATTTGACCTATTCCAACCTGTGGAAAAACCACTCATCGCAATTTCACCTCCCCCATAGAATAAGGGGTGGAATAGGGAGGGGCTAAAGTTCAAAAGAGAAGCGCATGACTGCATATTTCCTTTCCAATTCTATTTTTCCTCTTTTTCACAATTTCATCTAATTCCGCTCCCGTTCGGCTACTATTTGACCACAATTCTGCACTCTTTCACTATTCTTGCCTTGCAGAAAGCTGTTTAGAAAATATAAACTTACTATTGTTATTGTCCAATGCAATTAGCAAAAGCTGATGTCTTTTTTATCAGTAGGCAACATATTATTGTTTCAATTTATATATAATCAGAGTTATTTTGCATTAAAGAATGCACAATACTAGGCAGTTATATGTTTTTTTTTTCTTTTAAAAATCGTGAAATAAAAGCTCCCTCCTAGGTGTCCATTAGCCAATTTTTCAACTATGCACTGCTCCAGCCCAGTTAGGTGTCTCTTAACCATGACTTATTTAGTTAACCCCCAGATTTAGTGACATCTAAGCTTCAATTAACCTCAACAATTAAGCCAAATCAACCCCAATTTAACCTTTTTACTCTCAGTTATGCAATTAACCATGCAAACAACAAAATAGAAAATTGTGGAGGGCAGAGATGGTATTTCCACCTAAACAAAAAGAAGGTAAGTATTCTTGAAAAACAATCAGTGCTGTATTAGATGGACTGTGAAAATTGCAGAGGGCAGAGATGGTATTTCCACCTAAACAAAAAGAACCTTCGACAATTTTTTGGAAGGTTGGATTTTTTTTTATATGTATTTCTTTGTTTTGTTTTTTCAGTGACAATTGCAGATAACCCCAAAAGATGCGGGTTTCTATTGCTTTTGGAGATCTTTGAAATTGACCAGTGATGGAGTGACATTCTCTCTTCTCAGGGGCAATCTGGTAATTTTTTTTAGTGTTACTCTTGTTTACTAAAATATTCATATCATTCAATGAAAGGTAAAAGATGCACAAGATATCACTATTTTTTTGGGTGCCATATATGTCTCATATAAGATAAAACAAGCACATCTTCTCATCATTTTATTATGGCCACCATATTTGTATTTTATATACCGTGCCTACAAAGTTAAATTTCTTATTTCAATTTTATTTTTTATTATTGTCGAGATTGTCGATTTAAAATGTAATCAATATGGATCCTAACCCATGCAATTTTTAGTAAGACAATAGATTCATCCTGTACGATAATTCAGATTTTACCAGATACCAAACTGGTACAACAATTTCTCAGGTACCAGAACTAGAATGCCGTAAGTTAATCAAGTAATACTTTAATAATCATGAGCTAATTCATTTTTGTAAGGCAAAACCAAAAATGAAGCATATTCGGGACAAGGAGATTCCCAATTTGGAGCAATTGGGACATGGAGCTTCTGCGTGACATTTATGAAAAAGATCGTGCAATCAGGACAAAGGCAAGAACTGCTAAAGAGAGACTCTGTCAGTGGTAAGAGATCAATACAATTGATGAGCTAGACCAACTTCAAGCTGAAATTGCGGTAATTGTAAGGAAATTCAAATTGGATAACCTAATACCCTCATACTGGTATTAGGTCTTGCTGATTTTGGCATTTACATTGTCATTGGTAATGAAAAGTCGGAATAAATCATGAATGACAGTCCTCATGTACAACTGCATTTATTCTTTGTTTCATTTGATACTGGTCATTATTTATATTTGTCGCTAGTTGTGCTATCATACAGGATAGTGCAGGCAAGGGCAATGTGGTCATTTATGAAGCTGGTCACATTGGATATTTCACTTCTTGGGGTGTTTTGTAACTAATATGTTGTGCAATTGTAATGATTTTTCGTTTTTTTTTTCTTTTTTGGCTGTCAAGCTTATGCTCTAGATGAGGGTTGAAAATCAAACACAAAGATTACACGTTAGATAAGCAAACTGCTCTGCAACACAAAAAGAAGGTTACCCAAATCGGCCCTTGAGATGTCTCAATAGATATGCACACTGACTGGTACAGTCCGATACCAGTACCAATTAGGGTATAATTATAAACTCATTATGTCCTAAAAACGGACTTAAAGCTGAAAATTCAGTTAGTACAAGAGTATGTATACTTTAAGGGCATAAGCGTCATTTTTACTCAAATGAAATCATTTATCTTATATTTTGTATATTTTCTAGTCAATAATTTTAGATGAATTCAATTCTTCTCCGTTTTGATTCCGATCAACAAAGTTCAATTGAAATTCATCTCCATTGAATTTTAATGAATTGAAATCAATTGAACTCCAAAATTATTGTGTTCCGATCACACCCTAAATTGAATAGAAACACACAAAACTGAACGTGCAAATTTTCTTCTCAAAAGATTAGTTACCAAACACGAACAATATCAATTGACGTACAATAGTACAATCAAGTTTGAATTTGCATATAAATGAACAAAAATGAAATCCATGTATAGAATGATACCAATCGGAATTTGGTACAAGCAACATCAGTTAACATTTAATCATTTATGTTCGTATAATTAAACTATATATTGACAAGTGACAACCCACAACATTCAAGTTCTAATTATATATATATAGAGAGAGAGAGAGAGAGTGTAGCTAAGCTCAAAACATTTGTTCCTAGTCTCCGGAACAAACGATTCGGTTCTCCAATTTTCAAAGTCCAAACAGTCGATCCAAACCGTTAGATATTCAATCTATATTGAAATGTGCTTGGAGACCAAATTTTACAATTTTTGAATTTTTTTTTACTATTTATTAAGATGGTTTGAAAATCACTGATTTTATTAAACTTCTGCACCACTAAAAAACAATGATTTTCAAACCAGCTTAATAAATAGTAAAAATTTTTTTAAAAATGTAAAATTTGGTCTCCAAGTACATTTCAATATAAATTGAATATCTAACGGTTTGAATCGACTGTTTGGACTTTGAAATCGGAGAACCGAATCGTTTATTCCGGAGACTAGGAACAAATGTTTTGAGCTTAGCCACACACACTCTCTATATATATAGTGTTGTCAAACTCTTGCCATAACTCAAACAAACAAGAGTAGCTGGCATTTCCTGCTGGCTTCTTATCGGTTCTTGCTTCTTTAGCAGAAATCTCCCAAATTTTTTTTTTTTTTATAAAAAAACTTGCCGCAGTTTGTTGGGGTCCGACTCTGCTGCTTTTCTGATAGAAAAGCAGCAACCAGCTTTTCCAGATCTAACCATTCAAATTCATCGAGATTTGTGCATGAAAAAATTTCTGTATCGAGATGCGCGAAATGAAAAATTTTGAATGGTGGAATGCAGAAAAGCAGCAGAGTCCGTTCCCAGTTTGTTGTAGTGCACTCAAGGACAATTCCAAACTGGGAGCGTCGAAATTTTAATTCGTATCCTAAATAAAATAAAAACTTAAACAAATGCCCTCAATTTTTTTTTTAAAATACCCCTACCGCCCATGTTCTGAGCGGTTGTCTTTTTTTTTTTTTTGAAAATTCTCAAAATAGAAACACTAAACTAAATTTGATAAAGCACTAAATGCTATCTAAATATTATTTTTTTATAATTTAAAAAAAAAATGGAGAGCCGCCCAGATTCTGGGTGGTAGAGGTATTTGTAAAAAAAAATGAGCATTTGTGTAATTTTTATTTAATTGAGGATATGAAAAATTCCAGCTGGGAGTGTCTTTGGAATAAAAATTACTTGGATGGATGGAAAATAAAATTGTGTTCTTTTTTTGTGAGCAAGAGGAAACAGTCACTGAAGAGTGATTGAAAATTTCAAGCAGATTGAATTAGTTGTTTTTAATAAGAGATTTATTTCTTTATTATTACAAATTGCAGTATTTAACCTAGGAGCACATATATTATACTTTCAAAAAATCAGGTTGGTGTTTTCGTTCAAAGTTTTGACCGTCAATGATATCATTTCCTCTTTTTCTAATTAATAATAGTTGGCTTGTAAATAAACCTTCTTTTTTATCAATATATTTGTTGATATTTTACGCCAAAAATTAATAATATTTGAAAAGAAAACCATATCGATTTTTAATAACAGGTATAATTATTTATAATAATTATACTTGATAACAAATATATTGATATATATATATATATATATATTTTTTTTTTTAAATTTGTAAGTACAAATAAAACATACATACAATCTATACAGCAGGGATAAGATAAAAATATAAGATAATCCATTAATCCTCTTTGCGTGCATTGTCAATATTTATCATGAAAAAAATATAAATATTTTATTACCAGGGGCTATTAAGAATAAGACGTTCATGTCATGCGTAACGCCTGTGGAAAGTTAAGGCGAGCGAATCTCCCTTTATATTTTATAATAAATACTGAAATGAAAAAATAAAGAAAAACAGGGAGGCGACTGCAAAATTTGCTGTTCTGAAATTGGGTCCCATATCCTCTGAAGTAACTCAAATTCTGAGTTTATATTAGGACTGTCCGATCAGAATCCGTGCCGGAGGTGGAATCACGGGGCTCCTTAATTATTCGTGCCAAGACAAATCTGACGGTTTTGATCAAAACACAGAATTTGAGATACTATAGGTGATATGAATGAAGACCGCGACAGAGGCACACAAAGCCAGAACAAATCTCGAAGGTTTAGAACACAATTTCGTAATATACGAAGGATATATGTGAAAGATGGTGCGACTATAACGGCATAAAGAAAATAAAGGGGGGCGAGTATAAAATTTGCAATTCTGAAATTGGGTCCCAGAGACCCAGTCCGGTCTCTGTAGTAACTCAAATATTGTATTTAGTTTATTACCGTCCGATCAGAATCCGTGCCATTCCGGACGATGTAGAATGCAAGCAATCCCTTTAATATTCGTGCCAAAACAAATCTGACGGTCTAGATTCAAACACAAAATTTGAGTTACTTTAGGTGATACGAATTCAGATCGAGACCCACGAGAGAGTCAAACAGTGACGTAGCCCACAAATTTCGAAGGTTTAGAACAAAATTTCCCAATGTCTAAAGGATATATGTGAAAAATGGTGCGACTAAAACGAAAACGGCATGCTTCTTCTCTCTCCTTTTGAGTGCACATCCTCTGAAGTAACTCAAATTTTGAGTTTAGATTATTAGAATTTGGGTCAATCCAGGCCGAGGAAAAATACTCAGAACCCCTTTAGTATTCGTGCTGAAACAGATCACACGGCCGCGATCTACACAAAAAAAATTGAGTTACCTTAGGTGATATGAATTCCCACGGGACGACGTAAGAGGCAGGCACACACGAATTCGTATCACCTAAGGTAACAGAATATTTATGTTTTGATCTGGACCGTGTAATCAGAACTCACACGCCTATTAAAGCAGATTTTGCGTTCCACAGTAGGCCAGATTGGCTCAGATTCCGATCGGACGGGCGTGGTCTAAACAGAAATATTCTGTTACCTCAGAGGATATGAATTCGGCAGTCGGCACACAGAGCCGAACATTGACGTAGGCCAAGTGGCCAACAAATTTCGAAGGTTTAGAACGCAATTTCCTAATGTCTAAAGGATATATGTAAAAAATGGTGCGACTAAAACGGCATGCTTCCTCTCTCCTCAAACTCAAAGACCAATCACTCAATCACTCTCTTTTTTGAATTAAAGAAGAAAACCGGAGAGAGAGAGAGAGAGAGAGAGAGAGACAGAAATGGCGATTGTACCGGCCGTTACATTTCCGATCGTGGGGCTGATCCGGTTGATCGGAGCCGTTGTCGCGGTGCAGATTTTGATCTGGTGCATCCATTTTCGCGGCGGCCTTGCTCTCTCCTCTGACGACAAACTTCTCATTTTCAATGTACCCTTCCTCTCTCTCTCTCTCTCTCTCTAAAACTCATCTTTATGTAATTCAATTTTCATACTAAAATGGAACAATTGCCACTCTTTGATTTTCTCATCTCCATAATTGTTTTTTCAGTATTAAAGTGTTGACAGGTATAATTGTATTATTTTATTTTAGGTAAGAGAACAGAAATTATATTTCATTTTCCTTCTTTTCAAGTAAAAACGAAGTCTCAAACTAATCCTATTGTAAAGAAAAGTTTTTAACTTTGGGCAGAAGGGGACGGAAAAATCTTTACTAAAAAGTTTGGAAAAGCTCCCTATATTACTCAATCGATGCTAATTTAATTGGAACTAAGATTATGCAAAGAACATCATTGCAAAACATTTAACAAAGAGATTAACAACAAGTCCAATTTACATAGGAACATTTAATGACCATTTATTAAAAAAAGCTGTTTCACACACATTTCCGATAGCAGCAATAATTACACAACTGTTGACACAGTATAGAAACCAGAAGTGTTGTTCACACGATAGAACAAACAATGACCTCCGCAAAAAAACATCAAGCCTCAGTTAACCTCTTTCTCTTTCACTGTAAAACCATCTGCTTCAACTCCAAGTAAAATTCCAGGAGACAGTAAATTTATAAAAAATGAAGGGGGGAGAAGTATTGGGATGTGCGGGTTGTAGGATCTAACAGGGGGTGACCCACAAAAGAAACCTGGGCCCACTTCGTCAGAAGCATCCTGCCAATGTAATAGGAATCATGATGTTATATTTGCATAGTAGCACTTAGAGAAGAAAATATCAACATAATCAGAAACATGTATAGGAATAGTATAATTACCTGAAAGAGAGTTTGCTCAATTGCATTTATTTTGATTGGTATTGGGCAGTAAATTGGAGGGGGGGTGTTTTTCACTGGTGCCACTTTCGTGCAATCCGCCATTTTTTTTTTACTTAATAATAGTCTGAATTGAAATATCAAGTTCTTCGTACCTGTCAAAAATCAAGGTGAAGTTTAGTGTATAATTTTGGTATTTTTAAACTAATACAGTTATATTGAAATTTCCTGTTTGTTTTTGTTAGTATGGCTATAGGTAAAATAATATATCTAAATAACATAAAAGATACACTTACATGATGGGATTTCATTTGTGCCGCAAGTATTATTTGCGGGATTTCTCGAATCTATTAATTTTCATGTTTTTCAGATCACAACGTACCATATTTGCTTGATGACTGTAGTTTTTCCCTGTGTCCTCCTCTTTGATTCAATTTGGTTGGCTATAAGGATATATTTTAGTTTTAAACCATGATTAATTTATGAGAAGTTTGAAATCTTAAAATATATACCTTGTTGATACCTTAAATATCTCCTCCCTCTTTCTCTCCGACCGCACCCTTCCCTCTCTCTCTCTCTCTATCTGCTCTTGCACATCCAGATGGACTGGTACCAAGGCGTTAAATAGGTGCCAAAAGTGAGATTTCTTCTCTTTCTCCTAAAACTGCTTAATACTTATCTCAATAAAAGAGACAAAAGTATATTTATCCTTTGCACTTTATGTGAACAAATGGATTTTATCTCAACAAGCATGGTTAAAGTGGCTATTCAGATTGGAATTCATCTTTATCTATCTCAATTATCTCTTTTTTCTGCTAGATTGATTAGAACATAGTGAAATTATTTGAAATAATATGGTACATCTGATTCCCTTTATAATTCTTATATTTTTAGGTTCATCCTGTGCTAATGGTAATTGGATTTCTACTAATTCAGGGCGAAGGTTTGTATTCTTTTCGTATTAATCTTCACAAACCTTTATATTAAAACACATTGAAAAGATCAAGGTTTTAAAGTAAATAGACAAATTTTTTCTTAGGTGCTTCTAGAAAAGCACCTTTTCCCCATCTGTTTTACGTATACGCCATGTTAAATTACTGAAATGATCTTTACACATAGCTCACAAGTTTGATCTTCACATAAATGTGTTGTACAAGTTTATTTTTATCTCAAAATTTTTATTAGACTAATTGAAATTATCACATTCCAATGACAACTTAAATGAGTTTGGGTCAAAAATATTTGGTTGGGCTAAATAGCCCTAAAACTTCTTTAAGTTGGGTCAAATAGCCCCTTACAGTAGCACCATCAATAGAAAAGATTATGTCCCATTCAAATTTAATTAACACTAACTTGGAAAATTGCGAATCATAATTTCCTTAAATTCTGGAAACAAAGATCTTTGAAATGTTGAATTTGCTTTCCATACTATCATTTGCATGATACACAACTCCTGAGACAATTCTAGGGTTTATAATGACATCTGTAATTCTAGGGTTTATGGAAGTTGGTTTCTAGAGTGGAGAGAAAAAAATGATTAAAAGGGCACAGGGATTTTCCTCAAACGAGAACACACAAGTCTTTTAATTTTTCACAACTTCTTGAATTTCAAATAATTGGGCTAGTTTTTAGACTTAATAGTACTTGGCAACCAAAAAACTGCCTAAAATAAAAAATAAATAAAATGAAACAAGCTAGAATCAAGAGAAGTCACTATGGATATCTTCTTTGATTAATTTGACCCCTGGATCAATGCCGAAGTAGTCAAGCTATTTTTTTGGTTACAAAAAGGCATTTTACGTATAAATCTGAGATCAATTGTTTCGTAAGTAAGCAATTATTTAAGAATTTGACCATATTTGGATTGAATTCTGGCCTATTGATAACCTGGTTGACCCAAACCTATAAAATATACATCAATTTTTATTAATGTTATTCCATGTTGTTGCTAAATTGAGATTGGTTTTACTATTTGCTTTAGCTGGCATATATTTGCACTTGGAAATTTCTGTTATAATAAAATATTTACTTTCTCATCTTATGAATTTGCACTTGGAAATTTCCATGTGTGCATATGTTGATTCCATTCAAAGAGCAATATTAAATTTTTCTGCATGATTTCTTCATGGAAGCTTACAAATTATAATTGATTTTTGTGCAGCTATATTAGCATACAAGACCTCGTCAGGAACCAAAAATTTCAAAAAATTTGTGCACTTAACATTACAATTGGTGGCCTTGATTTTGGGGCTAATTGGAACTTGGGCTGCCTACAAATTTCACAATGAAAGAGGAATCGATAACTTTTATAGCCTCCATTCTTGGTTGAGCCTATTGTGCCTCTTTTTATTTGCCATACAGGTCTGTGTGTATGTATATTTTTTTATTTCTTGTAAATTGCTATAGTTTTGCTAAATTTGTTTCAAGTTTTGTACCAGTATATATTGCACTGAATGATATTAACTTCTTATTTTACCAGTACTATTCCTTTTTGTTCCATATTTGTATTTCTTAAACTACAGATTATGGGGTAGGAGGGTGGGTGGGTATAATTTGAAATAAGTAAATTTTAGCAAATAGATTCATAGGGACCAAATGTAAAACAACTATAGTCAAAAGAGCTCCTTACAAAATTAATCATACATTTTTTTTTCTCTTCTCTTTTTACAATGGGGTGTCGGGTTCATAACATTCTGGTACCCCGGTGGATCCAGAAAGAGCCGGGCATTTGTGGTGACATGGCATGTATTTATTGGTGGATACATTTATGTGCTGGCAGTTGCGACATCAATAACTGGTCTTTTAGAAAAGGCAACTTTTATGCAGGGTGCAAAGATGATATCTCACTACTGCTCCGAGGCATATTTAATTAATTTGCTCGGAATTCTTATTGCTGCACTGGGTGGAATTGTTATTCTCGCATTTATTAGTCCCGGCACTGCTAAAAATGATGCCCATAGAGGTATTTCAGAGTAGACAAATATGTTGTCTTTTTTAAGTTTTTGAATGTAAAAGATTTTGCATTTTTGGTACTAGTTGGCAACAAGAGATTGTGAGAATATAAATCCAAAGGTATTATATGTGAATACTGGAATTTTGATTTGATCAGGTAGGCTCTTAATTGTAGGTATATATTTAGATCTTTATCTTTTATATTCTCAAAATTTACAGATTTTTTATTCTTTTTTCTCTGTTGTTTGTTCTCTTTCCTTCTTTCTTTGGCTTTATTTTTTTTTTCTCTTTCTTTTTCCTTTTCTCTTGAAAGTTAGGGGCTGAGCCATGTGAAGAAGAAAACTTAGTAGAGGATCAGAGTATTACATGTGAAGAAGAAAACTTGGTGGAAATGACTTGAGCCTTGCTAATATAATATTGTACTTGAAACATAGGAGAAACAATTTGTTCTTTATTTGAGACAAATATGCTTGTTCATTATTGTATGATCCATCTTCATTTTTGGTTTCATATCTATATGAATTTGCAATGTATAGCAGGAGCAAATAATCTGAGACAATTTTCACTTGTTTCTGGGGTGCTTTATGCTTTCATCTTCTCCTTTTGATTGATTTTTTTTTCTTCTGCTGAGCAGAATTTTTTTTTTAATTACAAGAGACATTTAAAAAGGAATAAATATTGGAATTTACACAAGTTTTTAGGGAAAATTTTACATATACCTCTCAAAAACTTCAAAATTACATATTTCTCCTTCTAAACTTTGAAATTATGTATTTTCCCTTCTAAACTTCAAAAACTCAAAAACTTATCTATTTTATTGTCTTTTATATTAAAACTCATTCTAAAATTTTAAAATACCCACTTTACCTTTTATTAAAAGCAAATAAAAACCCATCAGACTCAAATTTGAATCTGAAGGGTTCCTCTACTGTCCGATCGGTGCACATCGCATTAAGATCTGTGCACATTGCTTCAATATGCGTGTTGATCTTGCACGCACGGATCTTAATGCAATTTCGATCCGCACACATCGCATTAAGATCTATGCATATTGCTTCAATATGTGTGTGTTTGCATCAAGATTTGTGTTGATCTTGTGCACACAAATCTAAAAGCAGTTTGAATGGTAGATGAACTGTTCAAATTAAAATTTGAGTCTGATGGTCTTTATATGTTTTTAATAAAGGGTAAAATGGATATTTTATAAATTTAGAATGAGTTTTAATATATGACAATAAAATGGATAGATTTGTGAGTTATTGAAGTTTAGAGAGGGAAATACGTAATTTCAAAGTTTAGAGGGAGAAATACGTAATTTTGAAGTTTTTGAGAGAGTATACGTGACATTCCCCCAAGTTTTTATTATAAAAAGGTATAATTAGAAAGCTCACAGTAATAACTATTTTAATAATTACATGCTAACTGAGAAACAAATCCTTGATGTTTCTTGATATTTGAGGTGGAAATGAGTGAGTCATGAACTACGTTTAGTTCGGCTTGTTGCTAGCTCTAGACCAGAATACTTCTATTCATTCTAGAATGAAAGAAACACTGTTTATTAATTAAAATGATGAGATAGGAGTAGGTCCGATGCCCCGATGGGCATCGGACCTACTTTTAGGTTCAATTAACTCTAGCACCGTATGATTAGCATTAAATCTGTGTGCACGGAAATTGATACAGACTCGCACGGATTTTGATGCGGAGTGCACGAATCTTGATGCTGATCGGATGGTCATCACATCCATCGAACCAAAGTAGGTCCGATGGACATCGGACCTGCTCTAAATTCTAAAATGATATGGACTTTTGTTGCCGCAGGCTTCTCTTTGAAAGCCAGGAAGCACTTGAAATATTTGCATGCATAATTGACCGTACAAAAATATTTAAGGATCGTGCATTCTTGCGTACTTAATGCAAAATGAGAAATATTCCATAGCCATGTGTCTCTACATGAAACAAATGGGATTAATTGATCTTAATTTATTTTAAAACTTTTATATTTATATCTTATTTAATAGTTTAGAGCAAAATGTTATGAGTAATGTAAAATTAATTTTTTTTTGCAGCAAACAAATTTTATGTGATTGATCTCATTTACGTTTGACCCTTTAACTTAAAAAATCCGGTTCCGTCACTGCTCAGAGCATTTTAATTATGAAAATTTCACCATTATCGACAAATATGTCAGAGCTTATGAGTAAGAGATAGCTATTGGTATTTATTTAGAGTACATTCAAAATATGACACTTAACACGTCTAAATATGATAAAGATGATAGAATAACACATCTTTTAAATGAATGAGCATACTTTTTTTGTGATTAAGGTGTCATGACATTTATAAATTTGACGCTTATTTTCTATATACGTGACAACATTTTTAATCATATGATACCTAAATATGATAAAGAAAAATATTTTTAATCTTACAATTTTAGTCTTTAGTTCTCACTAAACAAAATATTGGAGAAAACTAAATATTGCTTATTCTTTAATTACATTTTCTAATCATATCAAAAGAGAAAAATTATTTATTATAAGTGAATTTTGAACAAATTTATCAACGTAAAACAAATTTAACATTGCTCAAAAACATAAAAATAATAAAAAGTTCGCATGACGAAGTTAATCACGCCATTGGAGACTGTTTGTCCAAACGCCCACAACAGATAGCAACACGATTGATGTTCATGAGGGCCAAATCAAAGGCCGTGTTATGCGTTCATAAGGCCATGTCGTCAGGTAACTCATTCGTGATTTATGATTAATTAGTATTTTTTTTAGAGACAAATAGCAAAAATGCTGAAATCTAACACTAAAATTTTGATTTTTTTTTAATATTTGTTAGATTTTTTTTTTTGATATATAATTAGCATATTTATACTAAAATACGCTAAATTACTTGAAATTATGTTAAATTACACTGAATTACACTAAATTACGCAAAATTACAATAATTATGTTAAATTATGCTAAAATATGGTAAATTACGCTAAATTATATATGAATAGGGATGATATCTTTACTGAGAAGGTGAAAAATAATGACGAAACTTCAAAAGACCATAAAATGACGCTCGAGTGTCCGATTTCAGCAAATCACCACTTTTCGGAAATCAGAGAAAAAGAATCAATAGAACTGATCAGGCAAAATAAAAAAAAATTAATTCCAACCGAAAATAAGAAAATTTCCAATTGAGTTTTCTTTATTTCATGAACTTGAGTACATTTGAGATTACATTTTGGCTGATTGCATTTGGGCAGCATAACAACACAAAGATATTATGATATTTTAATGTTAAAATTTTTTGGGCACTTTTGGTTGTGTTAGATTCGATCTGCTAATTGTTTATGTCTTGTGTTATTATTATTTAATTACCAATAGTTAAAAATCAGATGCAAGGATATTACAAACCCAGCGCAAATCTGAGTAAATATCTTAACAGAGCAATTTTGGCTTCATGCAGTGCACGAGGCATATGCAATTCTGTTTTGATTCTATAGCCTGTGCACTGTACAAAGTCAAAACTGCAATGTTAGAAAGCGCAAATTGACACAACTTTTAAATAACACTATGCAATTTGTTAAATCATCTCCAAAACAAGAATATATTTCATCAAATTCCATCTAAACTACAACCTAGTCCATTAGATCTATCAAGAAAAAAAAAAGCATAAAAATAAAAGAAGCCACTGATTGCCTCACATATCCAGTTCAAAACAAAGATTATTTGATAGGAGTTGACGGATGCGAAGATGCTACCTGCTCTTTATCCTGAAAACAATTGAAAGAACATAAAATTCATACAAAATTTGAATTAACTCAAGTTCTGTAGCCCATAAATATAATTTAAATTATAAACAAATTAATAAAAAATTTATGCAAAAACCTGAGGTTGTTTGCAAATTGGCTATGGTACTATGCATAGCGCACATTGGTCCGTACTATGGATCAATATCTTCGTTTTCAAAATCCAAACAGTCGATCTGAACCGTTCAAAATGATCACCATATGAAATTGTACTTGGAGACTAAATTTTACTTTTTTTATACTTTTTTTACTATTTTATTTAGATAGGTAGAAAATCACTACTTTTAAATGGTCAAGAATCTTTAGATCAAGTGATTTTCTACCTATTAAAAATAGTAAAAAATATCTAAAAAAATGTAAAATTTGATCTGCAAGTACATTTTCATATGGAAATCATGTTGAACAGTTCCGATCGACTATTTGGACTTTGCAAGTGAAAAAATTGATCCATAGTACGGACCAATCTACGCTATGCACAGTACCATAGCCTCACTTAAATAAAAATGTATTTAAATAAAAAAAAATAAACAACATAAAAACTAAAAACCTGAGAGTGAGGTGCATTGGCCAGTGCCATCTGCTGTTGCTGAAACTGGTACCAATGTTGCTGCTGTTGCTGTTGAACTTGCATCGACTGCTGCAAATACATCTGGTACATTTGCTGGTAATACATCATTTGTTGCTGCAACTGCTGTTGCTTCTCCTGCAACGAGTTGTTGCTAGGCGAGGAATGATTCGACTGCAACTGCTTTTGCTGTAACTGTTGTTGCTGTAACTGTAAGCAATAGTACATCTGTTGTAGTTGGTGCTGGTTGTGTTGCCACATCTGAGATGGACACACTTGCCCTCCATTCTATAATTTTTTTATTTTTGTTAGTTCAACTGGATTTTCAGTTCATACGAGTAGGGGTTTTAATAAAAAAAAATAATAAATAAAGGGGAGAAGAAACCATTGGTTGCTAGTATTTTGACAATTAAGAAAACCCATTACTAGCATGAGCATTCCCTAAACCCTAAACCCTAGACCTCAGACAAAGGTAATTTCTCCAAGGTCCCACCAAATTTTGTTCCTCCTATTGTTCATCACACCTCTCTAAAATTCTAACTCTAATCACTTATCTAATGAGAACATAATATAGTTTTCACAATAAGGATAGGGGAGATTTCTCCAAGGAAACATAATTTAGATAAAAAATTTTAAATTCACCGTTGTCAACTAAAAAATGAGGGTTATAGGCCGAAGAACTTCTGTTATATGTAATCATAAGGGAGCTTTTCTATTAAATTAACCCTTATCTATTAAATAATACATGTGATTTTACAGTTATGGGTACGCTACGAGCTATATATTCGCACAAGCAAGCACATGTGACAAATAGACTCTTAAAATTAAAAAAAAGGTTGAAAGTGCAAAATGCACAAAAACACTAACCAAAGATTGTTCCAAGGCTCCTGTAGGAAATGTCTGGTATGGCTGTTGTGAAGTCTGTATCGGGTTATTAGATCTTGCCAGGTCTGGATTCGAAATGGGTCGATTTTGACCCAATTCCACTTCTGACTTCGAGCATTCGCCCTGAATTGGGCTAGCAGGCCTGATTGGGCTTATTTGCAAAGACTCGTCAGGTTTCGGGTCTATAGTTTCAGATTCTGGATTTGCTCTTACCGGGGCGGTTTTCTCAACATCACTACTATGATCGATACTATTATTGGTATTAAAATTATTATCAGGTACAGGTTCAGAAAAGTTGGTTTTTGATTCTGGATCTTGAGTTTCCTTCAGTACTATTGATTCCGAATTCGGTTGCAAAATCACCTCCTTTTCTCTTAATATGGCCGCATTTTTCTCTAGCTTTGCTCTTTTATTGCTAGTGGAATCAGTTAGGGGGAATACATTCCGTGATTCCTTCGGAAAAAGTACACAGTGGCGGGCCCACGCCTTCCTGATTTGTGCAGGTTTTCCATAAAGGTCTACAAACTGTACCCAAAAATAAGATTATCTCAATTATGAGTGAGGCTATGGTACTTTGCAAAGCGCATATCAATCCATACTATGGATCCATATTTTTGTTTTCATATGAAAATGTACTTGGAGATTAAAAGTAAAAAATCAAAATTATGGACCATCCAAAAGTAGTGATTTTCAACCTATCTAAAAAAATAGTAAAAAAATTCTAAAACAAAAAGTAAAATCTGGTCTTCAACTACATTTTCATATGAAGATAATGTTGAGCGGTTCAAATCGACTGTTTGAACTTTGAAAACAAAGATATGAATCCATAGTACGGGCCGAACTGCGCTTTGCAAAGTACCATAGCCTCACTCCTCAATTATTGTTTAAACATAAGAATAATCAGCTAATTGCATATTTATAAAGAAGGCCACTCACATCAAAAAACAACATGGAGATCTCTTCACGTTCTTCATAGCATAAAGGCGTAGATTCATCAGTTCGAGGTTCTATCACATTAGATATTATTGAATCTAAAATCGGTATCTGACTGGTCCCACCATGGATCATCTCAAATTGAATCAACCCCTACAAGTTAATCATTTATTAGAAAAATTTACAGATGCAAATATAGTAATAATTTATTTAAAGTTATTACACAGAACTTTGATTAGAGAATTGCATGGCATTTGTTTAATCCCCCTAAGAAAGACTTCTCTAGCCGCATCCCTGCTACCAGTTGCCTATAAAAACAAAAATTTGCAAGAAATATAATTCAGAACTGATAATTAAGGGGATTAATTAAAATATTATAATTTCTATCATACCTCTGATTTATTTTATGATCTGAATTTTAAAATTTTAATTATAATTATTTTCCAATGTGGAGGCATGATTGGGGCATACAGTTTTCAAAGCAGCTGAATCCTCACAATTAAATATTTTCTTGGATCATACCGCAAATGTGAATTGTGCAAAGTTAATGTAAAGACTTGAAGCAACTTCAACATTCTTTGTCTCTACAGCATATTCAATTTCATTCTCATATAACTCGAAAGCACCCTTGATATTTCCCTGATATGAATAAAAAATAATGAAAATAAGTAAAAGAAAATTAAAGGAACAGAAAATAAAACAGCAAAAAAGAAAAGTTCCTGGCACAGTAACAGAAGGCATTAAAACATCTTTACTTCTTGGTCAAATAAAAACAAAATAGAGGGAATAAAGAGAGTAGATATGTAAGAATAGGAGAATTGGGTAATATTTTTTAGATTTTGGGAGGATCAAGGAGAATAAGAAGGACGTAGATCTGGAATAGAGATCCTTGTTCTAGCGTAGAGTAGAATAGCGAGGGTTAAGACTAGAATAGAGAAGTATATAGGCTTATTTTCTGGAATAAAGTTTTCTATTTATAGGCATTAAGGCCACTAACCTTCAAAAAAAAATTTAATTAGTTGGAAGTTGGAACTACATCCTACCTTGCGTTTTTCCAAATTAGCCTCCCTGTAAATATCTTTTATATAATTAGAAGAAAAACGGCTGGAATCATGGAGAAGTAATGAGCGAGAACTCAGCGAATCTCCCAACTCCTCTTTCATCATTGCACAGTACATACGATACGCTGGCACTTTCTATCTCAAAATGAGAATTCACAAAAAGCAATTTATCATTCACAAAAAAGAGTAAAATTTAAAAATAATTTGACAAAAAAATGGTACAAATTACAGGTTGATACTTCACACTGTACTGATTTAAATATTACTAGTAAAGTTAGTATAAAAAAAGCATGATGTGGGTTACATATTTACTCACCTAATTCTCTTACAGTGTTTAATCCCCAAACTAACCTAATACCTACTCAACTTCAATTAAAAAAAAACCGAGACACTAACCCTCATGTAAATCATATTTTATGTACTTCGAGAAAATAAAATTACCTTCTGGAAGAATGGGGGTGAACGGCCAAGGGCATTACTGGCAATTTCTTTACCACCTTGTGCATGTACAAAATCCATGTACCGAATCCAAAACTCAGGGTAGTTGGCACATGGAATCAAACATCTCTCATAAAGCTTCACCATCTAGCAACAAAAAAAGAGAAAAACAACAAAAATTATTTGAGAAATAAGTAATCAACTATAGAGGAGGATTCAAATGCCTCCATTTATTAGTCGCTTGATAACAAAAATAATAAAAAACCATCAAGAGGTGTGTCAATATCCATTAATGTGAACTATTTTATATGCATTTTTTTTAAAACTCTCAATGCCCATGAAAGTGAAGAGAAAAATGAAGTAATTTTTACATGCACATTAAGAAATTGTATAGATCATATCAAATAGTTAACTTATTTTATTCAATTTAGGGATATTTTTTGTCATTATTCTTTTAAAAAAGAAGAGGCATGATGAACGCATTTGAAACCCCTCAATAACTACTACTGTAGTTTGATAATAAAAATCCTTCAAAAGGTTATCGCATGCACATATCATTTAGAAGTCATATCTAATGCATATGTCCCGCTTCAAATTAAATTATAAAGAGAAAAAAGACTTTTAAGGGATATACATGCACATGCAAAACAGCCACCATTCAGGGGCATAATTGGAAATAAAGAGTTTTTTTTTCCCTACCCAATCAAAATCTCCTTGTGTCTCAACAAAATTCAGATAGCGGTGCCAATTCTCAAGCTGAGAATCATCAAGCGGTTTCACATGAAAATAGTGCCTTGTTATATTGTTCTCGTAGCAAATTATATTCTTCTCAATTTCACATGATCTCCGGTACATTTCCTCTCCAGCCCACAAATACTTTTTTACCATGTCAATATCCATTTTGTGACTGTCGGCATCCGTAAAACCTTGAGTTACACTCAAAACATCTGAAATTTCAAAATTCTTCACTGTTTCTCCATCTTGATTTGACAGTGACACAAGTTCTATGCCTTGAATTGATGCTTCTTCTTCAAGTAGAGAGGCTAGCTTCTTAAAACTGAATCACTTATTTGAATATAAACAAGTCCTTTAGAAAGCAAATAAAATGTAACCTATCTTAAAAATGGGACCTTCCAATAAAAAAAATAATGAGACCTTCCAAATAATGCTTAATATTTGGACATATCTCATATTTGAAATTTTTTGTAAATATTGGCAATTTTGCTCCCAACTATACCGAAACTTTTTTTTTTTGGTAGATATACAGTTTGGAAGCAATTTTGTTGCATTTAAAAGAAAAGGCTAGCGGCAGTTCAGTGATTTTTTATTACTTATGCTTTGTTTGACACATAAGTGTATGCTGTAAACAAACAAACAAAAAGGTTGGTATTTACTTGAGCAATATATTAAAGTTACGGGGTGTAAATACCCCAAATTATCCAACAAAATAAGAAATACATAAACATAGAATGATATGTACCTCTCATAATATGCATGTAACTTCTTAGTAGGGAATTTGAGGATGAGAATGTAAATATTAGCAAGCCGGTGCCACTGTTTATGAGAATACTCAAACTCTATGTATTTATCCCATATCTTGTTGCACAAATAATCCTTTCCAACAAAAGACAAGGCCCTCTCAAATAATCTGGAATTATCCCAAAAGAGTAATAAATCAAATAAGAACACAATAATCAAGGGGGAATTTCATGCATACCCCTCAAAAACTTCAAAATTACGGTGACGTTTAGGCATATACTTGTTTATGCGTCAAAAGTAGAGAAATTAACCATTTGCCCTTGGAAACCGACCAATTAGAAGACACATTTTTCTTAAACATGCTACATATTTTTTATTTTTTTAATAAAGGATAAAATGGGTATTTTATAAATTTAAAATGAGTTTTAATAGAAAATGCAATATAATGGGTAAATTTTGGAGTTTTTGACATTTAGGGTAAAAATGATGTTATGAACTTTAGAGGGGGGAATAGTTAATTTCGAAGTTTTTGAGGGGTATACATGAAATTCCCCCAACAATCGTCAATCAATGACCTTCAATAAAATTAAGCATTGTTGTGTTTTGGCCCTTTACCTTCTGACATCAGATGGATCTTCAAATGTGAGAGTACCAAATGTGCAATAATTACACCATAGATCCACAGAGAAGGTCAATGCTTGTACCGCTCTTTCATACACTTGTACTACCTCATTGGGCCCACATAGGCGCAACTTATGTGCTCCATACTTGACCCAGAATGCATAACATAACGGGAATTCCAGTAGAAATTTATCATAAATTAGGTTTATAGCACCAATGTCATTCTGCACATGAAACCAAAATTTCATAAATTAGGTTTACGTTTTCAATTTTTCTGATTGTAATTTAGTAGTTAAGTAAAGTACTAAGTGAAGTTACTTGGATTTCTCAAGGAGGTTTACTTGTACTAAATAATGTTATAAAAGTTTTGGACTTAATAGCATATTTAGCCATTAAAAAAGTAAAAAGTTGGATCAAAATAAATCAATAAATGTAATCTGGTATTACCGGCAAAGATTGCTCAACTTCTCTGATTAGTGAAACGAATGCATCAAAATCCGTGCTTTCACTATCCAGCATTTCTCTCAGCTTTTCTACAGTATAAACTGAAAAGAAGAAAATTAAGAAGTATACTGAGTCTAATGTTGCTCTTACAATACTAGATTGAGGCAAAATGTCAACAATATTTTATCATGTATGCTAATTTGACATCTTTTCAAATACTTATATGGCTTCTATAATTCATATAATGTATAACTTTCATATATATAACCAACTCAAAAACCTATCAGGTTGGTTTTAAACGGCGAATCCAAACTCAAAAACCCTTCTTTCGTATAAATAAACTAATAAACCAATAATAAATTGCATCATTTCTGTCCTAAAAAATAAATATTTCACATAGTTACTTTAGTATATAATTAATTTTTCTTCTTCAAATCACATAAAGTATCAGATTTTGACCAACTAGCAAAGTTAAGACGCTCAAGTTCATTGCAAAAATTGGCCCAAATTTGAATATAGGAATAAAATCGGATCAGCTTAACACTTCAATTCTTTAACACCTACACTCACACACTCAGAGAGAGAGAGAGAGAGAGAGAGAGAGAGAGAGAGAACTGGAGTTGTCCATTGGGTTGTCAGAAGCACCGTTTTCAGCAGCTGTAGATTCCTCCATTATTAGGCGAACTCTTGGAACAGGTGTAGCGCCTGTAGAAACACCAGGTCCAGCTTACAATTTTCTCCAGTGTTAGGGTTTCGGCCGAACGAGAGAGGAGCGTCTCTTCATTGTCGAAAACTCGAAGGGGAAGAGGAGCGTCTCTTCTTTGTCCTAGACCTGGTCCATATTGGAATTATGAAAGCACACCCTTCATTTTGGTGTAATTATGAAAGCAAACCCTTGTGGAATTATGAAAACGCTTCCTCGAAAGATTTATACAGTGCAAAAAAAAAAATAACCAAAGTAATACAAAGCTTTTATAATTTTGACCACTTGACTCTATACAAAATTTATTCAAAAATTCAAAAAAATTTGTATGTAGACGCATCACTAGTAGATAGATGTATTTCAATAGTTCGGATTTATCGTTTGAAGTCAATCCAATATATTTTATAGTTGATACAAAATTTACTCAAAAATTAAAAAAAATTAATAAAAAAATGTATGTAGACGCATCACTCGTAGGTAGATGGATTTCAACAGTTCGAATTCATTGTTTAAAGTCAATCCGATAGATTTTAGAGTTGATACAAAAGTTACTTAAAATTAAAAAAAAAAATTGTATGTAGATGCATCACTCGTAGGTAGATGGATTTCAACAGTTCAGGTTCATCATATGAAATTAATCTAACAGATTTTAGAGTTGGATTCACAAAGAAGCTCGGTGAACTTAAGAAGACCCTAGTTCTACTCAATTCATTGTGCCAAAGCTTTAAGCGTGAACCAATTCCCTTTAATTGGCTCCACATAAACATGTCAATAATTGACTTGACTCGACCCAATCCGACAGAATAATGGGAAGAGTATGGGTCCTTCTCTGATCGAAACAAGTCGGGTCGAGTCCGGACCTGTCTAACCTGATTGGACTGGACTGGACCCCTTTTCTGTTTTTCTCTTTAAAGAAATAACAAAAAATATTAAAAAAAATAGAAAACATTGAAACAAAATGGATTGGCCGATTCCACCATAGAAGCATTAATAACAGTAATTGTAGATTCTATTATAAGACAATCATTTTTAGGGGAGATAATACAATATAATACAAAGGGGCTAAATTTAATAAATATAATAATCGACAAGATATATTTTACAACGAGGCATATATGATATTATAATTAAACAAATGTTTCATTAATGAGAGGGACAATTTTTAGTGTTTTTATTAGAAATAGCAAAAATTACACATGAAATTTACATTTTTTAGGAACGATGGATCTGTGCATTACCCCACAGTCTCACTCAATGTTGTAAAAAATGTCCATTCAGACCGATTAATCGGCCGATTAGTCGTTGGTGGTGACCATACCGTCACGGATTTTTCCGACTAATCAACTGATTATTTCCGATTATGACCGATTATTTCCAATTAATCGCTTGACGGTACCCTGTCAGTCTGACGAGCGCATACCGTTATTTACATCACTGGTCTCACTCCTCAAAATACACAAGTGCAAAATCTGAGAGAACTTTTCCCATCTTCTCTTATAACCTGAGTAGAAAACTTTGATCTTGTAATAATATTATATGCTGAAACAATTATAATTCAGGTTATAAAATTGAATTAGAGCAAATTGACCAACAAATATTCGTCTTTGTTTTACCAACCTTCTAAGCATAATGTTTAAAACAATTTAGCTAAAATGTTACATAATGAAGTTTGAAAATTACACATTTAGTCATTACAATAAGTCAAGTTCTTCTTTGCCTTTCCCTAAACCTAGTAAGTAGGGGTGTTCAACCGGTCGGTTCGGGTCAAACTGAACTTTTTTGCCGAACCGCGGTTTGAACCAAATTTTGAAAACCCAACCGAACCGACCGAATAAAAATTCTAAACCGATCTAAACCGAACCGATTAAACCGATTTAAACTTCGGTTCGTTCGGTTGAACCGAATATAAACATTTCAAGTTACAAATAAACATTTCAAAACCGGTTGGTTCAGTTCAAACCGATTTGGATAACATTTTTGATAACCACACAAGCCGGTTTTTGATAAACCAATCCATTATAAATCATACAAAATAAACCGATCCATTATAAACCGTTCCATTTTTTATTAAACCAGTTGGTTCGGTTCAAACCGATTTGGAGATCTCAAAACTGAACTGAACTATTTAAACCGAACTTCTTCAAAAACTAAACCGAACCGAACCATTTAAACCGAACAACCGATCCAATTAAACCGATCCATTTGAACACCCCTACTAGTAAGCTCAAATCTTCTTCAGCGCAGTTTAAAAAAATATATAATGGGCCAAGCCCAAAACCACTTTCAGGCCTTCAGCGTTGTTTAAAAAGAAAAATAACGGGCTGAAGATGGAATTCGTTGACTCTTAGCCCAAAACCAAATTGAGTCTTAACGCAGAAACCAATTTGTCGCTCTCTCTTAGCGCACAACAAATGTGAAATTTGTTGGCTCCAATTCACCTCAAATTGTAAGTGCCTACCAGATCTAGGTTTTTCCATGTTTTGTTTGTTATTCCAGATATTGTGGTATTTTTTGAGGTCTTATGTGAAGAACAGAGCTTAATTGAGATTAAAAGGAAGTTTTGTTACCTTTTATCTCTGAAAGTTTTTTTCTTCTTACTATTTGATTTTTCGTTTTGTTGAAAATTTTTGATTTGCAGGAAACAAAATCGCCGCTACTCTCTAGCTTCCTCTGATTTCAAGTGATCAAGTCGATCTATTTGAACCCCATTTCTATCCCTGATAGAAATTCTGCGTCCGCCCCTCATGCACAGCACTGAAAAGCAAGAAATATAAGAATTATATATAATTACGCTTAAATTTTCAGTTAATAAACCCAAAACAAAGCAAAAGGCATCAAAGAAAACAATTAATTAATAAGAATAATATCATTTAATTATCCAAAAGATAATTAAATGATATTGTGAAATACTTATTTCCCCAGGGTTCTTTATGGAGTTATTTGAGTTTTTGGTGTTCCTTTGCAGCACAATATCTATCCCAGAGTGATGAACAAAAGAGGAATTAATTTCTCAAAAATTACTATATGATTTATAATGTGGCATAAGTGATATAGGTTTATGTTATCTTTATGTATTCATTATAGAATTATTGTGGTATAGAATTTTACAATTACTCTAAATTTATGTTAACATAGTTTTACTTCTTTTCATTGAATAATTCTAGATTATAGTACTAGAAATCAAGTGAAATTTGATTATAAGAAAGTAAGGATGAAAAGAGTTGACAACAACAAATATACTCTCCCAAATCCTTGGCCAAAATTGGAAAAAAAAAAAGATGAGTGCGTTAGAAATGGAGAAATGTAAATTGCAAAATAATAATAAAACAGATAATACAATTTTTGACATGCATATTTCGAAAATTAACATAATAAATGCATAATAAAGTTCATTGAAGGACAACTCACTTAATATTTTTTTTTTGCAGGGTAAAAAAAGAATATGCAAACAAAATGACTAAAACTGAGGTAATGCAATTGTATAATCCATATAACATGACCAAGCCACCTTTTGATGGAGTCGGTTCTGATAAAAACAAGTCATGCAAAAACATTCAATTACTTCAATACATACCAAATCTTCCAACTATACCAGAATTCAGGAATTCAGATACATTTAACAAAAATAAAAATAAAACTACTTAAGGCCAGGAAGCTAACTAACTACGTAGTTTTAGCTTTGTTTCTCAAGTAATTCTTTCAAAATTAACGGATCATTCTTAACTAAATATTGAAACTGCTCAGTTGCAGCTACCCCTTGAAGGATTCCCGGAGAGGCTAAAAATTTCAAGCATACTGCTTTGAGATGATTGCAACTGTGTCTCTCAGCTAAAGACAACAAGGTCACCACCTCACCTGTGTTAATACTACTGCACGACATTGTGTTAATACTACCGCACACCATCTTCTCGCATATCACCTTTAATCTCTCCAAACCGTATCTATCAGCTGCAACCAATAGTTGCTGAGCCATTGATTTAGTCTCTTGTTTCTCATCACTTCCTTCTGTCTCTTCTAATCCGGGAAAGGAATCATTATATATGAAATGAAGCATTGCTTTGAACACTGGAGCTTCTATTTCTTCAATTTTAATTGTTGTGTCTGATTTTTCCTTCATCGGACCAAAAAATTGTGCCAAAAAGACTGGAGATCTCGTAGCGAGAATGCACTTATGAGCACTAAGAATTTGCCCATCCACTTCAAATGTAACATCAGCTCCATTTCCATTATCCAAAAGATGGCCTAGTTGCTGCTGGATGTTACCAGGGGGGACAACAATTTGTGCAGTTGGCTCGACGGGAAAAACTTTAAAAACAGTAACGGCACATTTAATTATGAAACAATCATCCTTGATATTTGACTCCAACTCTGACCTTTTAGCAAATGAAAGATAGCCCCAACAATTTGAATCGGTTCTGAAACTTTTAATTCCTGTTGTTCTGCTTAAGGGTAAAGCACATCCACTTTGATCTAGAATAGTAAAACTAAATTGTGCTTTTACACCTTCTGATTTGCTTTTAAGGAAAAGATATAGTGATATGTCATCAGCTCCTGCCCCATGGTCACCATTTGGGTAGTACTTGAAACTCCAATCATGCCCATCAACATGAAAAATGGTCGATTCAATAAACCCCCCTTTGCCGATATCCTTATCTAAAGAGTACCCCACAATGCTAAACATATGCGATCTCATCACTTTTTCAATTCGTCTTATACAACCAGTGGTTTCTAGGACTTCAACGGGATATTCTGTGGATAGTGACATGGATGGATATTAGAGAGAGAGAGAAAGAGAGGGGGGGGGGTTTAATTCTCTAAAGCGGAGAGGTTTCTAGTGTTTCAACGGGATTTTGTGCTTAATTTCTCTCACCCCTTTAAAAGGATATATGGGAAAAAAACTGATACAAGTGAGTGACATTCTCTTAATTACGGCATGCAAAAAAACTTCCTTTCTTGCTGAAAAAGCTTCTGAAATTCAAACAATTAAAACATGGATCAATATGAATAGCTCAGCAACAAAATGGCATTGCTTAGAATCAATCTAAACCTAGCAATTAATGAGACTTAATAAACCGTGACAACACCAGCTATATCCGCATACATGAATTATGAAGAAAGAAATAAATCAACTACTCTATAGTGAGAAAAATGTTCATAAAAAAACTTGCTGTGTCGGACATGTGAGAGAGGCTGTCGGGTTGCGATCTGGACTTGTGGGGTAGATGAAATGATAAGTTTGCATAACTGAAATGGACAGTAAATGGGGTCAGGTTGGACCACTCGTGCAAGTAGGTTTGACCCCACCTAGTACACTCCGTGCTGGTACTGGCAATTGACTGGTAAGACAGGGTACAGTTAGTCTTTCTGCTATTCTGGTCATTATTTGGCATTGAAGTGTCAATTAGGTATTGAAGTGTCAATTAGGTGCATCATTTACTTCCTGATATCCAAGGTGTCCAGAAGAAAAACAGCTAACCCATTTTTAATCAATAAATAACAAGGTATTTGCTAAAACAGCTAACCCATTTTTAACCAAGTATCCTCTACAAGGTCTCTGCTAAGCATCATTGTACTGGTACAGAGAGAGACAGGAACTGTCTTGCCTTAAGAGTTGGGAGACGGTGCGTGTGACAGCTACCAGTTGAAGAGAGAATAATAGATAGCGAGGTGTGCGTGCAACAGGGAGACGATCGGCGAGGTAGCAAGCTGACGAGGAGCAAAGGCGAGCAGCTACGGATCGACTCGGTTAGGACTGAACAATTTTGAGTTAGGGAGAGCCCGATTGTCCCATCAGGTAGGGAGACGAGCGGAGGAGAAGAAGGGGAAGGACCGAAGGAGAGGGTGTGGACGGAGGAGAAGGGAGGTGAGCGGCGGAGTAAGTTCTTAAAAGGAAACAGAAGAGACAAGAATGCTTTTTTTCACTTTACCCCATAAAACCTAAAATTTTACCGCAAACGATATAATTAAACCTGATCAGGAAGACCTGGCGACCAAAACAGTCGGTTGCAATAAGTGTAATTTCGTTGCAATAGTTTATTTCCGACATTTTTATTTATACCCAAAGTTAATTACAAAATTAATAAAATTGTCCAGAAGCGTCAGTTTTTATTAAAAATGTCCAAACTGGCCATTTAATGGCCGGTCCCTGATTTAATTTTTTTTTTCTGTTTTAGACCCTATAAATATCCATTTTTCTCGTTCTCCCGTATTCTGCCGAATCTCATGTTGTTTTCATTAGTCTCATGTTGTTTCTTTTGATAATACAGGCGCGAGAAAGAATTCAGAGTCACAATTAAATTCGCAGACGTATCATTCAATTCAGTAAAGTCCACACAAATTGTGTTATTAAAAAATCCACACAAATTGCAAATAAAGTCCACACAAATTGAAAATAAAAAAGTTCACAACATATAAATAAACAGGTGTACAAAATAGGGATAAATCACCACCTACTACTACTACTACGCCTAAAACTAAATCCGCGAAAGAAACCGCTTCCGGCAGATGACCTACCGGATTGTCTACTAGATGGCTCTGCGTGGCTTCCAGACGGCCCTGCTTGGCTTCCAGATGCCCTTGTTATATGCCTACTAGTTGACCTCCTCGGTTGGCTTCCAGATGACTCCCCTTGCACTCCAACCGCCTCACCTCCTAAAATAACTGCCTCTCTCATTGCTTCTGCAAACATAACAGAAGCATCTAAATGACTTGTAGCGGGGGAACGCCGTGACCCTCCGGACACACTTGCCCTTGCCCTAACTGGCTCATTCTCGTACTCATTGGCTGCGTTTCTTGCCTCTGTATTTGTATATGTTACTTAGTAAGTTGGTGGAAATTGAAAGTAAATATAATTTTTGATGAATGTTACATACCTCTTCGTTGCCTATCGGTAGTGGAACATCGAGGTTGATGCCCCATTCGCCTACCTTCCAATTCATCCATGGTCATTACATGACGGATGTGCTTTCGCCGCCCATTCCTAATCCAGCCTTAGTCCAAAAATAGGAGAACCCTTCCAAAGTCACAGATTAAAGACCGATCAGTGTCTCCAATGTCCTCGTGCGGGAAGAATTTTTGGTTCAGTATTAGGAGGCCAATCTGTCATATTGCCAATGGGAGCAAACACCCCACTCCAAGTACTCTCAAGGTAGTCCATAGTGTACCAGTGTGCAACAAAGTCGTCCTCGCACCAGTTTTGGTCACGACAAACCGCTAACACATGAGCGCACGGAATAGAAGTTAACTGAATACCTCTGCAAGTACATTCCATTTGGTTGTCGGGACTGCGTTTCACAATGTACATGAACTCCCTGCGAACAAACTCCATAATTCTCATGTCGCTGCGAGTGCAAGGAACATACTCATTTGGAGATGAAACTTGGTACTGACCTTGGTCGTGCGTATAACGCACCAAACGTATTGCTGCAGCTTTCGCCCATTTTCTCCTCAACTTCTCCAAAACCCGGTCGGAAAACACCTGGTTCTTGTCTTTTAATTCCATGGCTCGCTGTCGCCGCTGAACAAACCATTGGTTGCATTTGTAGAACGTATCCTCCACTATGGCAGTAACGGGCAGTCTACGGCTATCCCGGAAGACATTGTTAAGCGACTCAGAGCCATTTGTTGTCATGATACCAAACCGATATCCTCCATCACAGGTTTGAAAAATCTTCTCATAATTAGACGGCTCCGTCAAATCATTTGGACGAACTTTGCCAAACTTCCGTAAATATGCATTACACCTTGGATTTAGCTGCACAAAACAAACATATGTTGTTTCATTTTCAGAGTAGAGTTACAAAAAAATTAAACGAAATGTTATACATTAGAAATACCTTAGCAAACTCTTCGAACATCTCTTTCAACTTTCTTGGCTTCTTCTTCTTGGCTCCTAGTTTGAACATTTGTCCGTACCACTTTTCCTTTCCACAGTTCTGGACCAGGTTGTCAGCAGCATGCTGAATACAAAACCTGTGCACAAAAAGCTTTGGAGACCATCCGTATTCTTCTGTCAGTGCAGCTTTGATTCCCTTGTGTTGGTATGATATAACATAGACGAATTTATTATATTAAAGCACTTCATTCCTCAACCATTGCAAGAAGAAACCCCAATTCTCGGCATCCTCCTTATGCACGATTGCAAATGCAAGAGGCAGCAATTGGTTCTCAACATCATAGGCACAAGCTATTAAAAGCCTCCCCTCGTACTGCCCTGACAAGAGGTAGCAAGCTGGCGAGGAGCAAAGGCGAGCAGCTAGGGATATCTCTGGGAACGAAGCGGAGGGCTGAACGGATCGACTCGGTTAGGACTGAACAATTTTGAGTTTGGGAGAGCCCGATTGTCCCATCAGGGAGGGAGACGAGCGGAGGAGAAGAAGGGGAAGGACCGAAGGAGAGGGTGTGGACGGAGGAGAAGGGAGGTGAGCGGCGGAGAAAGTCATATGAAAGGAAACAGAAGAAGAGACAAGAATGCTTTTTTTCACTTGACCCCAAAAAACCTAAAATTTTACCGCAAACGATATAATTAAACCTGATCAGGAGGACCTGGCGACCAAAATAGTCGGTTGCAATAAGTGTAATTTCGTTGCAATAGTTTATTTTCGGACAACCACTCAATTTGGTTGTAATAATAATTATTTGGATGCAATAAATATATTCTAATACAACAAATTATTTTGGTAGCAATATTATTAATTTAATGCAACTAATAATTTATTAGTTGCAATATGTTGTTGCAATAGATCAAATTTGGTGTAGTGAACAGAGCTTAATTGAGATTAAAAGGAAGTTTTGTTACCTTTTATCTCTCGAAGTTTTTTTCTTCTTACTATTTGATTTTTCGTTTTGTTGAAAATTTTTGATTTGCAGGAAAAAAAATCGCCGCTACTCTCTGGCTCTCTCTGATTTCAAGTGACCAAGTCGATCTATTTGAACCCGATTTCTACCCCTAATAGAAATTCTGTGTCCGCCCCTCATGCACAGCACTGAAAAACAAGAAATATAAGAATTATATATAATTACGCTTAAATTTTCAGTTAATAAACCCAAAACAAAGCAAAAGGCATCAAAGAAAACAATTAATTAATAAGAATAATATCATTTAATTATCCAAAAGATAATTAAATGATATTGTGAAATACTTATTTCCCCAGGGTTCTTTATGGAGTTATTTGAGTTTTTGGTGTTCCTTTGCAGCACAATATCTATCCCAGAGTGATGAACAAAAGAGGAATTAATTTCTCAAAAATTACTATATGATTTGTCATGTGGCATAAGTGATATAGGTTATGTTATCTTTATGTATTCATTATAGAATTATTGTGGTATAGAATTTTACAATTACTCTAAATTTATGTTATCATAATATTACTTCTTTTCATTGAACAATTCTAGATTATAGTACTAGAAATCAAGTTAAATGATTATAAGAAAGTAAAGATGAAAAGAGTTGACAACAACAAAGATACTCTCCCAAATCCTTGGCCAAAATTGGAAAAAAAAAAGATGAGTGCGTTACAAATGGAGAAATGTAAATTGCAAAAAAAAAAAAAATAATAATAATAAAAGATAATACAATTTTTGACATGCATATTTCGAAAATTAACATAATAAATGCATAGTAAAGTTCATTGAAGGACAACTAACTTAATATTTTTTTTTGCAGGGAAAAAAAGAAAAGAATATGCAAACAAAATGACTAAAACTGAGGTCATGCAATTGTATAATGTACAATCCATATAACATGACCAAGCCACCTTTTGATGGAGTCAGTTCTGATAAAAACAAGTCATGCAAAAAAATTCAATTACTTCAAAACATACCAAATCCATATAACATACCAGAATTCAGGAATTCAGATACATTTAACAAAAATAAAAATAAAACTACTTAAGGCCAGGAAGCTAACTAACTACGTAGTTTTAGCTTTGTTTCTCAAGTAATTCTTTCAAAATTAACGGATCATTCTTAACTAAATATTGAAACTGCTCAGTTGCGGCTACCCCTTGAAGGATTCCTGGAGAGGCTAAAAATTTCAAGCATACAGCTTTGAGATGATTGCAACTGTGTCTCTCAGCAAAAGACAACAAGGTCACCACCTCACCTGTGTTAACACTACTGCACGACATTGTGTTAATACTACCGCACAACATCTTCTCGCATATTACCTTTAATCTCTCCAAACCGTATCTATCAGCGGCAACCAATAGTTGCTGAGCCATTGATTTAGTCTCTTGTTTCTCATCACTTCCTTCTGTCTCTTCTAATCTGGGAAAGAAATCATTATATATGAAATGAAGCATTGCTTTGAACACTGGAGCTTCTATTTCTTCAATTTTAATTGTTGTGTCCGATTTTTCCTTCATCGGACCAAAAAATTGTGCCAAAAAGACTGGAGATCTCGTTGCGAGAATGCACTTATGAGCACTAAGAATTTGCCCATCCACTTCAAATGTAACATCTGCTCCATTTCCATTATCCAAAAGATGGCCTAGTTGCTGCTGGATGTTACCAGGGGGGACAACAATTTGTGCAGTTGCCTCGACGGGAAAAGCTTTAATAACAGTAATGGAACATTTAATTATGAAACAATCATCCTTGATATTTGACTCCAACTCTGCCCTTTTAACAAATGAAGTATAGCCCCAACTATTTGAATCGGTTTTGAAACTGTTAATTTCTGATGTTTCTGATGGTTTTTTGGCTAAAACACATTCATTTTGGTCTAGAATAGTAAAACTAAATTGTGCCTTTACACCTTCTGATTTGCTTTTAAGGAAAAGATATAGTGATATGTCATCAGCTCCTGCCCCAAGTTCACCATTTGGGTAGTACTGAATACTCCAATTATGCCCATCAACATGAAAAATGGTCGATTCAATAAACTCCCCTTTGCCGATATCCTTATCTAAAGAGTACCCCACAATGCTAAACATATGCGATCTCATCACTTTTTCAATTCGTCTGATACAACCGGTGGTTTCTAGGACTTCAACGGGATATTCTGTGGATAGTGACATGGATGGATATTAGATAGATAGAGAGCGATTGAGAGAGAGAGAGAGGGGTTTAATTCTCTAAAGCGGAGAGGTTTCTAGTATTTGAAAGGGATTTTGTGCTTAATTTCTCTCACCCCTTTAAAAGGATGGAAAAAACTGATACAAGTGAGTGACATTCTCTTAATTACAGCTTGCAAAAAACCTTCCTTTCTTGCTGAAAAAGCTTCTGAAATTTGAACAATTAAAACATGGATCAATATAAATAGCTCAGCAACAAAATGGCTTTGCTTAGAATCAATCTAAACCTAGCAATTAACGAGACCTAAACCGTGACAACACCAGTTATATATATCTGCATACATGAATTGTGAAGAAAGAAATAAATCAACTACTCTATAGTGAGAAAAATGTTCATAAAAAAGCTTACTGTGTCGGAGATGTGAGAGAGGTTGTCGGGTAGCGATCTCGTACTTGTGGATGAGAGAGAGACAGAAAGAAAGGGAGGCTGTGAATTCCGATGAGAGAAAGGAGTTGTTCAAGTTCATTGAAGTTTGAACATCTATTTGATTATATTTCTTGGGTAAAATGCTTTGATTTTGTACAAGTTCAGCCTAGATACCAAACTTGTTCAGCAAATATGGGATAGATGAAATGGTAAGTTTGCATATATGCTAAAAGCCAACTAGGCATAAAGTTGAGATTATATATAATTCTTTTAAATGAAAACAATAATGGAAGTTCACCTAATTTAAACTTACAAAAAAATTGGTAGTAGCTTACAACAAGGAAGAGAAAAAGGCAAGACTGAAGATAAGTAGTAGCTTACAACAATGGGATTCAATAATTTAAAGGTGCTACGGATGTATTTTTAGTGGCCCAATTGCACTCGAAGAAAGTGGCCTATTAATTAATTTATTCTTTTAAACTTTAAAATCAAATACACTGTGAATTGCTAATGCACCCAAAAAAAGGAATCTTTTATTAAAGAAAGTGATTAATTTTGTACAAATTAATTTTCTACAAACTTCTTCCTATACGTCGAGTACAAAACAAGTTTTTTTCTGAAAAATATTGTTTCAAGTCCGATTCGACAGATTCCTTCCGATTCATTTGATACCGATTCTTTAGTCAACTTACCGATTTCACTTCCAATACTTCCAGAACCAATTAGGTTACATGGAGTACTTTTATATGTTGTAGTTGTTTGATGAACAACACATATCATTGATCATTTCTCACCTTTTAAAGAAATATTGCAGTTTTTTATCAAGTTAAAAGTAACTGAATATGGGAGTATGAATTGGTGACTATTTAGTCAAGTGTGTTTTGATGTAGTACTCATGTGTGCATTAAAAAAATTTAAGTGTAAATTTTAAGTGGCATGTCACTACAAGAATGAGATAGTATCCGCGGGGGTATACTGATAGAAATGTGCTTTTTCTATTCGCAATGGATACTGTCCCATTCTTGCAGCGTTGTTGACAGTTGTCAAAACATATTTTGAGTTGGTGATGACTTAACTGAAACATACATGTGTGCATCGGCAAAATATTTAAGTGTGTATCGACACAATAGATATGTGTAATTCTAAATGCATGAAATTTTTTAGAGTGTTTAAGGAGTGAGTTTATGGAGACAGTTATCAGAATAAAAAAAAATGAAAAAGGAAAAGGCAAAAAGATGAAAAAGAAAAAGAAACATATATAAAAAGGGGCACCAATAATGCAGTTCACTAATGCACTGACCTAATATTTCACACGAGATCAGCTCAGGATATGAAACAGCAAACATAGTGGTACAAATGATGCAAGAAATAGAGCAACAAAACATTATGTAGGTTAATGAAGAAAAGTAGCTAATAATTATTGTTCTCATTTATTCTTCAAATATTTCGGAGAAACAGAAATTATTGCATAATCTATGATCACTATCACGATTAATTTTAACTCATAAGCTGATTAATGGGTAGGCAAATAAAATTATTGCATAAAATATGATCCCGATTTTCAAATTAATCTTACGATTCTTGATCAAGGAGGATTCTATAGTATTACGAGAGAAAGGCTGTTTAAATAATTATGGACTATTGTAAAATTTTATCTTTGATCTCATAGATTGGTTTTGTATCAAGTTTCATGTAATTTGATTTTCTAGGAAAGGCTGTTAACATAATATGAACTGTTGCATATTTTATTTATTTATTTGGTAAATTGTAAAATTTACATATAATTAATTTTATCATGCATTCCTTTAAAAATGATAACAGTGCATGATAAAATGAGTAATATCTAAGTAGTAAGGAATAAAAATTAATATGCAAACAAAGTGACTAAAACTGAGGCCATGCAATTGTATAATTTACAATCCATATAACATGACCGAGCTACCTTTTGATGGAGTCGGTTCTGATCATAAAAACAAGTCATGCAAAAAAATTCAATTACTTCAATACATACCAAATCTTCCAACTATACCAGAATTCAGGGATTCAGATACATTTAACAAAAATAAAAATAAAACCACTTAAGGCCAGGAAGCTAACTAACTACGTAGTTTTAGCTTTGTTTTAACTAAATATTGAACTGCTCAGTTGCGGCTACCCCTTGAAGGATTCCCGGAGAGGCTAAAAATTTCAAGCATACTGCTTTGAGATGATTGCAACTGTGTCTCTCAGCAAAAGACAACAATGTCACCACCTCACCTGTGTTAATACTACTGCACGACATTGTATTAATACTACCGCACATCATCTTCTCGCATATTATCTTTAATCTCTCCAAACCGTATCTATCAGCCGCAACCAATAGTTGCTGAGCCATTAATTTAGTCTCTTGTTTCTCATCACTTCCTTCTGTCTCTTCTAATCTGGGAAAGGAATCATTATATATGAAATGAAGCATTGCTTTGAACACTGGAGCTTCTATTTCTTCAATTTTAATTGTTGTGTCTGATTTTTCCTTCATCGGACCAAAAAATTGTGCCAAAAAGACTGGTGATCTCGTAGCGAGAATGCACTTATGAGCACTAATAATTTGCCCATCCACTTCAAATGTAACATCTGCTCCATTTTCATTATCCAAAAGATGGCCTAGTTGCTGCTGGATGTTACCAGGGGGGACAACAATTTGTGCAGTTGGCTCGACGGGAAAAACTTTAAAAACAGTTACGGCGCATTTAATTATGAAACAATCATCCTTGATATTTGACTCCAACTCTGCCCTTTTAACAAACGAAGCATAGCCCCAACTTTTTGAATCGGTTTTGAAACTTCTAATTCTTGATGTTTTGCTGAAGGGTAAAGCACATCCACTTTGATCTAGAATAGTAAAACTAAATTGTGCCTTTACAACTTTTGACTTGCTTTTAAGGTCAAGATATAGAGATACGTCATCATCTCCTGCCCCATTGGCACCATTTGGGTAGTACTTGATACTCCAATTATGCCCACCGACCTCAAAAATGGTCGATTCAATAAACTCCTCTTTGTCGATATCATTATCTAAAGAGTACCCCACAATGGTCAACGTATGCGATCCCATCACTTTTTCAATTCGTCTTATAGAACTGGTGGGTTCTTGGACTTCAACGGGATATTCTGTGGATAGTGACATGGATGGCTATTAGATAGATAGAGAGTGATCGAGAGAGAGAGAGAGAGAGAGGGGTTTAATTCTCTAAAGTGGAGAGGTTTCTAGTGTTTGAACGGGATTTTGTGCTTAATTTCTCTCACCCCTTTAAAAGGATGGAAAAAAACTGATACAAGTGAGTGACATTCTCTTAATTACAGCATGCAAAAAAACTTCCTTTCTTGCTGAAAAGCTTCTGAAATTCAAACAATTAAAACATAGATCAATATAAACAGCTCAGCAACAAAATGGCTTTGCTTAGAATCAATCTAAACCTAGCAATTAACGAGACCTAAACCGTGACAACACCAGTTATATAAGCATACATGAATTATGAAGAAAGAAATAAATCAACTACTCTATAGTGAGAAAAATGTTCATAAAAAAGCTTACTGTGTCGGAGATGTGAGAGAGGTTGTCGGGTAGCGATCTCGACTTGTGGATGAGAGAGAGAGACAGGAAGAAAGGGAGGCTGTGAATTCGGATGAGAGAAAGGAGTTGTACAAGTTCATTCATGCAAGTTTGAACATCTATTTGATTATATTTCTTTGATAAAATGCTTTGATTTTGTACAAGTTCAGCTGCCTTTAAATAAGCTAGATACCAAACTTAATTGTTAAGCAAGTATGGGATAGATGAAATGATAAGTTTGCATATATGCTAAAAGCTGACTAGGCATAAAGTTGAGAATATATATAATTCTTTTAAATAAAAAAACAATAATGGAAGTTCATTGGTGGGTTCACCTAAAAAGACAGATGACATAAAGTGTGTATCGACACAATAGATATGTGTGCATTCTAAATGCATGAAATTTTTTAGAGTGTTTAAGGAGTGAGTTTATGGAGACAGTTATCAGAATAAAAAAAAGATGAAAAAGGAAAAGGCAAAAAGATGAAAAAGAAAAAGAAACATAAAAAGGGGCATCAATAATGCAGTTCACTGATGCACTGACCTAAGATTTCACACGAGATCAGCTCAGAATAAGAAACAGCAAACATGGTGGTACAAATGATGCAAGAAATAGAGCAACAAAACATTATGTAGGATAATGAAGAAAAGTAGCTAATTATTGTTCTCATTTGTTCTTCAAATATTTCGGGGAAACAGAAATTATTGCAAAATATATGATCACGATCACGATTAATTTTAACTCAAAAGATGATTAATGGTAATTAGGCAAATAAAATTATTGCATAATCTATGATCCCGATTTTCAAATTAATCTTACGATTCTTGATCAAGGAGGATTCGATAGTATTACGAGAGAAAGGTTGTTTAAATAATTATGGACTATTGTAAAATTTTATCTTTGATCTTATAGATTGGTTTTTTATCAAGTTTCATGTAATTTGATTTTCTAGGAAAGGCTGTTAACATAATATGAACTGTTACATATTTTATTTATTTATTTGATAAATTGTAAAATTTACATATAATTAAATTTTATCATGCATTCCTTTAAAAATGATAACAGTGCATGATAAAATGAGTAATATCTAAGTAGTAAGGAATAAAAATTAATATGCAAACAAAGTGACTAAAACTGAAGCCATGCAATTGTATAATTTACAATCTATATAACATGACCAAGCCACCTTTTGATAGAGTCAGTTCTGATAAAAACAAGTTATGGAAAAAAATTCAATTACTTCAATACATACCAAATCTTCCAACTATACCAGAATTCAGGAATTCAGATACATTTAACAAAAATAAAAATAAAACTACTTAAGAACAGGAAGCTAACTAACTATGTAGTTTTAGCTTTGTTTCTCAAGTAATTCTTTCAAAATTAACGGATCATTCTTAACTAAATATTGAAACTGCTCAGTTGCAGCTACCCCTTGAAGGATTCCTGGAGAGGCTAAAAATTTCAAGCATACTGCTTTGAGATGATTGCAACTGTGTCTCTCAGCAAAAGATAACAAGGTCACGACCTCACCTGTGTTAATACTACTGCACGACATTTTGTTAATACTACCGCACATCATCTTCTCGCATATTACCTTTAATCTCTCCAAACCGTATCTATCAGCTGCAACCAATAGTTGCTGAGCCATTAATTTAGTCTCTTGTTTCTCATCACTTCCTTGTGTCTCTTCTAATCCGGGAAAGGAATCATTATATATGAAATGAAGCATTGCTTTGAACACTGGAGCTTCTATTTCTTCAATTTTAATTGTTGTGTCTGATTTTTCCTTCATCGGACCAAAAAATTGTGCCAAAAAGACTGGAGATCTCGTAGCGAGAATGCACTTATGAGCACTAAGAATTTGCCCATCCACTTCAAATGTAACATCAGCTCCATTTCCATTATCCAAAAGATGGCCTAGTTGCTGCTGGATGTTACCAGGGGGGACAACAATTTGTGCAGTTGGCTCGACGGGAAAAGCTTTAAAAACAGTAACAACACATTTAATTATGAAACAATCATCCTTGATATTTGACTCCAACTCTGACCTTTTAGCAAATGAAGGATAGCCGAAACCTGAATCGGTTTTGAAACTTATAATTTCTGATGTTACGCTGAAGGGTAAAGCACATCCACTTTGGTTTAGAATAGTAAAACTAAGTTGTGCCTTTACACCTTCTGATTTGCTTTTAAGGATAAGAAATAGTGATATGTCATCATCTTTTGCCAAATGGGAACCATTTGGGTAGTACTTCATAATCCAATCATGCCCACCAACATGAAAAATGGTCGATTCAATAAACCCCCCTTTGCCGATATCCTTATCTAAAGAGTACCCCACAATGGTCAACGTATGCGATCCCATCACTTTTTCAATTCGTCTTATACAACCGGTGGTTTCTTGGACTTCAACGGGATATTGTGTGGATAGTGACATGGATGGATATTAGATAGATAGAGAGCGAGAGAGAGAGAGAAGGGGGGGGGTTTAATTATCTAAAGCGGAGAGGTTTCTAGTGTTTCAACGGGATTTTGTGCTTAATTTCTCTCACCCCTTTAAAAGGATGGAAAAAAATGGCACCCAGCAACATGAAAAAAACTAATACAAGTGAGTGACATTCTCTTAATTACAGCATGCAAAAAAACTTCCTTTCTTGCTGAAAAAGCTTCTGAAATTCAAACAATTAAAACATGGATCAATATAAACAGCTCAGCAACAAAATGGCTTTGCTTAGAATCAATCTAAACTTAGCAATTAACGAGACCTAAACCGTGACAACACCAGTTATATAAGCATAGATGAATTATGAAGAAAGAAATAAATCAACTACTCTATAGTGAGAAAAATGTTCATAAAAAAGCTTACTGTGTCGGAGATGTGAGAGAGGTTGTCGGGTAGCGATCTTGACTTGTGGATGAGAGAGAGAGAGACAGGAAGAAAGGGAGGCTGTGAATTCGGATGAGAGAAAGGAGTTGTACAAGTTCATTCAAGTTTGAACATCTATTTGATTATATTTCTTTGATAAAATGCTTTGATTTTGTACAAGTTCAGCTGCCTTTAAATAAGCTAGATACCAAACTTAATTGTTAAGCAAGTATGGGATAGATGAAATGATAAGTTTGCATATATGCTAAAAGCTGACTAGGCATAAAGTTGAGAATATATATAATTCTTTTAAATAATAAAACAATAATGGAAGTTCATTGGTGGGTTCACCTAAAAAGACAGATGACATAAAGTGTGTATCGACACAATAGATATGTGTGCATTCTAAATGCATGAAATTTTTTAGAGTGTTTAAGGAGTGAGTTTATGGAGACAGTTATCAGAATAAAAAAAAGATGAAAAAGGAAAAGGCAAAAAGATGAAAAAGAAAAAGAAACATAAAAAGGGGCACCAATAATGCAGTTCACTGATGCACTGACCTAATATTTCACACGAGATCAGCTCAGAATAAGAAACAGCAAACATAGTGGTACAAATGATGCAAGAAATAGAGCAACAAAACATTATGTAGGTTAATGAAGAAAAGTAGCCAATTATTGTTCTCATTTTTTCTTCAAATATTTTGGGGAAACAGAAATTATTGCATAATATATGATCACGATCACCATTAATTTTAACTCAACCCTCTTTGTATATATAGTGATATGTCATCAACTAATATATATATATATATATATATATAGTAGAACTTGGGTGTTCTTAAGTTCACCAACCCTCTTTGTGAACTCAACTCTAAAATCTATCGGATTGACTTCAAATGACGAATCCGAACCATTGAAATCTGTCTACCTTACGAGTGATGCATCTAGTGCAAAAAATTTAAAATTTTGAATTAATTTTGTATAGAGTCAAGTGATAAAAAAACATTTAAAAAATAAATGCATTAAAATTAATTTATAACCCTTCTAATTTTGACCCCTTAACTTTATACTAAATTAATTCGAAAGTTAAAATTTTTTACATGTAGACGCATTACTCGTAAGGTAGATGAGTTTCAACGATTCAGATTTGTTATTTAAAGTCAATCTGATAGATTTTATAAGCTAATCGAACTGAGGCTTATAAACTAACAGGTAGAGTGGGAAAAATGGCACGCCGGAGCCGGCTTCGTCACGGAACGGCACGGCACGCGTGTCGGTCACGTGCCGTGACTCACGTGTCCCGTGCCGTGACCATTCGCGTGCCGTGACCAATTGTTGGCAAAGAAGACACGGCACAGCATGGCACGGAAATTGTCTTGGTCACGGCACGGCATGGCACGGCACGGCACGGAACACGGAACACGGAACACGGAACACGGAAACGGCACGGCACGGGACACGCGAGTCACGGAACGGAAGACACGCCAGTCACGACAGTCACGGCAGTAGCGAAGCAATACACTAACATACCTTCCTATAAGATATAATTTTATTTTAATTAAAATATTTACATTTAAATTTCAATTAAAACATTTGAATTTTAAAAAATTGTTTCATATATTTTTTTTAAACGTTAAATGCGATCAAACTTGACTAACGCGTGTTTGGTCACGGCACGAATTGGTCACGGCACGACTTAGTCACGGCACGCGAGTCACGGCGTGACTCGCTTGCCGTAACCATTCGCGTGCCGTGACCACCCCTCGTAATTTTTGTCACGGCACGTGAAAAATTTACTTGGTCACGGCACAGCACGGCACGTGACCAAAGTCACGGCGTGTTAGTCACGGCACGGCACGGCACGGCATGTTTTTCCCTCTCTATAAACAGGGCCTTAGATTTAGCAATAAAAATTTGAGCCCAGGTCAAGCCCAAGAAAATAAAATGGGATGGATTAGCGTCGCTAGAGGTTTCATCAAATATATTCAGAGCTACTTATTCATGATATGCGTGATTTATGTAGTTAGTTACATTTATGTACAAGCATATGCTCAAATCAACTCATTTCTTAACTTTAATTTTTGCAATCATATATATGCTGCACAAGTAGAAAATGTACAAACAGTATCGCCTCATTAGAATCGGATATGTCAAAAATGTGATACTGATACCTTTCAAGATCTAACACAATAAAAAGGCGACATGGAAAGTCACTATCAAGATCGACCGTGTATACAAAGCCGATCCTGATTGTCCATACACTATCAGCATCGGCCTTTTACAATAGTCCGATCTTGATGTGATGCTATTAGCATGCTACGTTCTAATTTGCATGACCAGTTTTGTGCTTGACTGGTACATTCACAACTTTCTTTGTTGAAATATGACATTTTTACTCTGTTTTTATCTAAATTTGCAATTTTCTTCAAAACCCACCAAAATTACTAAAAAACACGTTTGCGTTAAATAATTTAGAAAAAGAGCTACTTAATTAACATTCGTTTTTGGTCATTTTCCAATAAAAAGATAATGATTTTTGCTATATGTTTGAGCTTCATCAATAGCCCCCCTCTTTTTTTTTTTTTTTTAATTACAGCTAGAGAGATGGCATGAAAATTGAAAACTAAATAAATCAAGACTATTTAATCCATAAATGTATTCTTCCGTAGGATAACGTTAGCTCATTTTTGCTTCGTTGGAAACATAACAGTGGATTAGTACTGTAGCCCATTTATGTCACCGACAAAATTCAGAATTTTTATTTTAAAAATGTATAAAATATTTTTATAAACAACCGGAAAGATGAAATATTTTTTGATGTCATAGATAGAATTGAGTCAATAATTCAGTTTCTTTAGACATTTGTGGGTATGAATTGAGATCTGCATACAAATAGTAAGGAATAGAATCGATAATTCAGTTACTTTTAGTATATTGCAAAAAAAAATTCATCTTTCTCCTTTATGATAAAATATGTAATATATTTCTTAACATAAAAAATTCTAGTACATGGAGTGTTTTCTTAAATTTTATTCAGATAGTGTGGAAAATATATTAAAAAAAATTCAATGATAAGATCATTGTATAGAACGGAAATATGCATTCTTGTAAAATCATAAGATTACAACATGAAATCATGTCACACTTTATTTATCATCCCCAAATTGTATACAGAAAAAGCAAGAATATGAATATTTATGATAGTATAGTTAACAACAATTCAGAAATTAACAGCACTTGCTAATTTAAACAGAATAACAATAGATAACAACTTCAAATTCTTCTTCGCTGTTTTCATCTTCATAACGCCTTTTTCTGTAAGTTCTTTTTACTTTCCTATTTTAAAAAAGATACAAAATCACTGTTTTTCAACGGTCCAAAAACAATGATTTTGTACCTATTTTAAAAAATAGTAAAAAATTTCCAAAAATTATAAAATTTGATATCCAAGCATATTTTAGTATGGATATCGTGTTGAGCTGTTCAGATCGACATTTTAGACTTTGAAAACGAAGATATTAAATATGAGGAATGACGAGGTATGAAAGGCACAAGGTATTGGAACCCTCTTAGTAATATTGAAATTTTAGACCCATTGCTACAAAAAGGTCCTACTTGCAATACTAACAAAGTAGATGTTGTTCCAAGGAAAAGTTTAATTGGAAAAGAAAAAACCCATTTCAGCGATTCTTTCCCTAGAGTGTATATTATTGATTCGTTTGGGTCACTGATGTTTATCAGTGTATAGACCATGACCAGAAAAAAACAAGGAGATAGACCATGATGGAGTAGGCATTGAAAGTCGAGGTAGCGTGGAAAAAGGGGGCATGGTTTGAACTAAGGGAACGTGCTTGACCGGGTAGAAATTAACTCAATAATTTCTAATGTGAAAGAGACATGAAAGAGATATGGAAGAGAATAAAGGGGTCCACAATCTATTGTGAAAGAGATATGAAACATAATATAGTAATGATCTTGTTGGAGAAGAAGAGATGAGCAACTGATGTTGAGCTGAAATTTTATTTCATAAGAAAATAAAAAATATATATTAAAAATAGGAATTGGTGCGTAGAAAATTTAAAAATGGGAAGGCAGTAATGAGACATGGCGTCCCGCAGGCACATCTTAACACCATGAAAAAAAATAAAAAATAAAATAAATCAAAGTGGGATGACATGGCACATCTCAACACCAGAAAAAAAAAAGAAAAAAAAAAGTGGACCGCCATTGTCCAATCCATCCCGAATTTTTTTTTTTCCGGTGTTAATTGAGATGTGCCGTGCGTCCCGCAGTGACTGCCTTCTCATTTTTAAAATTCCCGAACAGCATTTCTTATTTTTAATATTTTTTTTCCCATTTTCTTATGAATAAAAATTTCGGGATGTAGAGTGATTATAATTTGAAAGAAAATATATGAATCTTAACTGTCAGTTTTAATAATTTTGAAATACTTAAATAAATAAAAAAAAGTAAAAAAAAAATAATAATCTTCGAGTAACCAAACCTTGTGTTGATGCACATGTTACACTATATCATATATATTAGGTTTTACAAGACGCCAACGCAGCCATTCCATATTTTGAGTAACGGGGCCCTAGATTTGGCGAACAAAAAATGAACCTTGGCCTACCCCAAGCCCAAGCCCAAGCCCAACAAAATCAATTCAAAAAACCATACATCTATGTAAGGACCAATTCAAAAGGAGAACAGAGTAGGTCCGATGCCCATGAGACGTACTTTTGGTTCCAATAAGCTCCATGACCGTCCGATTTGTTTTAAAATCTGTGTGCACGAAAATTGAAGCAGAAACACAAACTTTGAAGCGGAGCGTACAAATCTTAAAGCAGATCGGACGGTGTTTGAACCCGTCGAACCAAAGTGGATCCGATTGGCATCGGACCTACTCTCAAGTCATTCAAAAGACCTTGGTTGGACTTTTCATCGGTTGTAAATGAGATTGCTATCACTTAGAAGATGTCTTCAGAATCAAAGATAAGGCAGAGATTTTTTGAGAGCCTCATAGACTCATAGTCAACACCCAATTGTACTCCACAAAATCATACTTCCAACATAACATGATATCTTTATTCTGTCTCTAATACCTGGCTGCTATCTATCTGCTCATCCTTTATCTTTCTCCTCCCTATAACTTTAGCTCTTTTTAATTAATGGAGTTTTTACATCAAACAACTCTTCTCTTTATCTTACTCTCCCTTATCATCCCTAGAGCCATCTCACTCACTCTGAATACCTCCTACTTCATCCAGTGTGGCGTAATTAACTCCACTTTCACGAACACCAATGATTCCCCTCCTCGCACTTTTGTCTCTGATGAGATGTACCTGATCTCTGGTTCAAGCACCATCCCTTTAAACATTAATATTTCCACAAACACTCTCTATTCCACCATGCGCATGTCTTCTGGACCCTCTCCATTCTCTTACCAATTCAATGTTGTACCCAATACTTCCAACATACTGCGCCTTCACTTCTCTCCCTTTTCCTCCAATGCAAATTTCACGGTAACAACTTCCAATGGCAACAGCTCAACAAACAATTTTTCTATCTCTGCTCTTACATCACTCATTATAAAAGAGTTTTTTCTTTCCATGGATTCTGACAAATTGGTACTCAAATTCACTCCACAAAACAACTCTTTTGCTTTTATAAGTGTGATAGAAATCTTCGATGCCGCACCCCTGCAATTATTTAGTAAGATTCCAATTCTAATCGGCACAACTGATACATTCAATACGCAGCAAGCTTATCTGAGCATGGAAACATTCTATCGGGTAAACATGCCAGGCCCATTGATCACCCCGGAGAATGATACACTGTGGCGAACTTGGGTTACGGATGACCCTTACATCTATAATGTTCTTGCCTCTCAGACTCGTAACGTGTCTACTGGACTAAACTTCATTCCTACACAAGGGAGCTCAGAGGAGATAGCCCCACAGACCGTTTATAACACGGCACGGATAATTAGCGTCTCCTATGTTCAGTTCATCTCCAATCCTGATTTTAACATCAACATCACCTGGAGTTTCAGAGTCGACTCAGGTTATTACTATCTTATCCGATTACATTTCTGTGATATTATATCAGAGATCAATAGCCTGGATCAAGGGCTTGTTTTTACAGTCTATATCATGGATTATTTGGCACTTCCAAATAACTTGAGACCTTCTGATTACACGACCTATGCACATGAGCCATTCTATATTGATTTTATTGCACATGTTATGAGTGCACAAAACATAACTGTGAGCATTAGCCTGGATAGGAAGCATAGTAATGTAAAAAATGGTTTCCTTAACGGATTGGAGATTATGAAGATGACCAATTATAATCCTCCTCTTGAAAGGAAAAAGAAGTTGCTAGCTATCATCCTTGGACCTACTATTGGGGGTGCCTTTATAATATTAATATTAATGATCATGTTCGGTGTTTATACAACTTGGTATAAGGGACGGTGCAAAATGAATCTGCGAGAAGAAGATGAGATGCCATTTTCACGGTCTCATCAGTATTCTTGCAGAGCAACTAGTGTAGCATCTCCTAGGCTTATTGCCTTTTCTGAAATCAAAACTTCAACAAATAATTTTGATGAAAGGAGCTTAATCGGGGTAGGTGGTTTTGGAAAAGTTTACAAGGGAAGATTGCGTAATGGAACTATGGTTGCCGTAAAACGAGCTTCATGCCAATCCAACCAAGGCTTCCCTGAATTTCAGACAGAGATTGAAGTTCTATCTAATATCCGTCACCGTCATCTGTTATCCCTCATAGGTTACTGTGATGAGCACTCCGAGATGATACTTGTCTATGAGTATATGGAGAAAGGCACTTTAAGGAACTATTTGTATGGCACAGATGACTTATTGCCATCTCTTTCATGGAAGCAAAGGCTGGAGATTTGCATTGGCACAGCCAAGGGCCTACAATACCTCCACACAGGGCCATCACGAAATATTATACATCGTGACGTGAAATCAACTAACATTCTTTTAGGAGAGGGGTACATAGCCAAAGTGTCAGATTTCGGCATTTCAAAACTAGGGCCATGTATAGGTGAGACCCACGTCAGCACAGCAGTGAAAGGTAGTTTTGGTTATCTCGACCCGGAGTACTTTAAGACCCAACAACTAACTGACAAGTCCGATGTATATTCATTTGGAGTAGTGCTTTTTGAGGTGCTTTGTGCGAGGCCTGTAATTGACCAAAGCCTTGAGAGAGAACAACTCAACCTCACAGAGTGGGCGCTCATGTGGCAGCGAAAAGGTGAGTTAGAAAAGGTTATCGACCCAAAACTTGTCGGGGAGATCAAGGAGAATTCTCTGAGAAAGTTTGGAGAGATTGCCAAGGAGTGCTTGGAAGAATATGGCATTGATCGGCCAACAATGGGTGATGTTTTATGGAACTTGGAATACTGTTTGAGGTTACAAGAAACAGAGGTGAAGAGTGAGCTGCATTATGAAAACACAACAAGCACATCAGATTCACATTTCCTGGAAATTCCAACTTTGTGCGGATTGCCTTCAAATGTTTCAAGTGCAGATAGTAGATCTGATATAACAACTAGTAATGTGTTCTTCTAACTGATCTCATAGCTGGATATATTTATATAACTCTACTAGTTAAATTAATTAGAATATGTCATATGTAAGTGATTGTTGTAATGTTAATTTGCAGTTATATTATTAACATTGTGTGAAGGGTGCCCATAAAATGAATTAATGAATATCTCATAGCTTGTGATTTTCTGAGGTTTCTTACAAATGAATTAATGAAAAAAGGGTGCCCACCTCATTCGCCTCCGTTTCTATCCGTTTACATCCTCAAAATATGAACTCTCCTCAACTTTGTTCCATGTCTCCGCCGGTCAATTTTCACTTTGTTGAAGGAATTCAAAGTTCAGGTTGATACTGATAGTATTTTTTATCAATTTTTATACCTGCTGAAGATAATTGTGCTTGTTTTCTTCATATTCTTTGTTTTGATGTTACTTGGAGTTCTTTTAAATTGGTGCACTGGTTGGCTGGTTTATCCACAGTTACCAAGTAAGAAATTAGCATGTGATGTTGATCTGAAAAATGTTAAGTTTGAGAAGGAAAAACATATATAATTGTTTGCTGTTGGTAATTTAATCGCAAGTCAATTCTCTGAGTAATCCAAGCTGGTTTAGCGATCAAAACTTGAGCCCAGCCCAAGCCCAAGCCCAATAAAATCAAATGGGATGGGTTAGCATCGCTAGATTATAGACTCACGAGTTCAGGTCCAGTGTGATCCCTATAGTCCATGTAGACATCAACTTTATTTCGGCCTGGGTCCTCTAAAGTAACTCAAATAATGAGTTTCGATCAGGACCGTCTGATCAGCTTTCGGCTCCTTAATTATTCGTGCCAAAGAAGATCGGACGCTCCGGATTTTAACTCAAAATTTGAGTTACTTTCGGTTATATGTATTAATATTACAACACATCCAAAAAAGGAAGATCCAAACAGATTTGAGAGAGAGAGAGAGATGAGAGGCGCCGTGCTCCTAAAGAGAAAATTGGGGCCAAATTCATTATCACCTTCATCTCTCTTCTCTCGGCTCTCTCGCCTATGCCACACCACACTTGACACCGAGGCCAAGAAGAGAAGCAGCTGCATATTAGGTCCTGACCTCCATGACATCTGGACCCCACTCAGCTCTACGGTGCCTCCTCACACATTACCAGGAGGTGGAGGTGAGTTCTTTGCATCCACATGCTACTGCACTGTTTATTTATTCAAAAGGTTTCTACTTTCCTGGTGGGGCATTTACAGAAACACCTTGCGAGCTATATTACTATTGGGTTATTCTTTGTTGTTCCCAAAGATTTAAATAGCATTTATCGCGTCGTAGAGGAACAGCTAAAAAAACGACGCTATTGCCATATTGCCCGCTAGAGCGCGCAATAGCGTGCTATAGCGCCAATAACACCATAGCTATTATGGTCCGAAAACGCTATAACGGAGCTATAGCGCCGCTATTGCGCGCTATTTAGAACCCTGGTTGTTCCTTTTATTATTTAATTGACATAAAATTGAACTATGATGCCTCAGAAACTGTATTTGAGATGGTGCATTTACTAGAACATTTGTTGTTAGATGAGTTTTCAGTGAGGCATTTACTCGAACAGGCTATGTTATTTTCGGGTGCTCGTTATTTAATTATATAAACTTTTGATCTTGTAGTTAACCATGATGCACCACCAACTATAATTGATGGTAAATCAATTGCCGAGGAAATAAGATAAGAAATTTCCAAAACAGTCTGGGATTTAAAAAGCTCTTACGGGAAGGTCCCTGGATTGGCGGTGATATTAGTCGGTCAGAGGAGAGACTCTCAGAGCTATGTAAGGTACAAAATAAAGGTATGCAATAAGGTGGGAATAACGTCGTTATTGGTGCAATTACCGGATTCATGCTCAGATGAGGAAGTAGTAGAGTCTGTTAAAAGATTTAATGAAGACCCCTCTGTTCATGGCATCCTTCTTCAACTCCCTTTACCGCAGGTATACATTTTGTAGCCTTTTAATAAATTTACGGCTTCCCTGCAATTAAGTTAACCGATAAGACTTGAGAATTGTGAAAATTGGGGATTTTAATATTTTCATTAAATGAATGCAGCCATAGGATTTTTATAATTTCTCCTTAATTTAAAAAAAAATGGTTTATAAATTCTAGAGTAGGGTTTGGGGATTTTGCAATTTGGTGATATAACCTCTTTGTTTGCTTTTTATTTCCTTTCATTAAAATAACAAACTAAACTAATATGATAGCTGTTTGTGAATTCAGCACATGGATGAAGAGAGAATACTAGGTGCCATAAAGATGTAGATGTGTTTCACCTAGTGTTGTAAAAAACGGTCTTAACAGCCGATTAATTGGCCGTTTAATCGTTAACGGTGGCCAAACCATTACGAATACACTTAACGGATGCATGTTTGCGGATGAAAACGATTAATCGGCCGTTTTACCATTTAATCGTCCGTTTATTTCCGTTTATTCCTGTTTATTCCCATTTATTAATTCTCGTTTTTTCAGTGAATATTTTTTTAAATTTTTTTTTTCTGTGATAGCGTGTGATAATAAGATTTATAAATTCCGTATTGTAGTTTTATTTGTGCTTAGATATACATCTAATATTTTTTGTATATATTTTCTCTTCAAACTTACTTTGAAATTGATTAATTCATCTATTATTTATATATCATATATTTTTCTTACTTACTGATGTAATTTTTTCAATTAGTACAACGTGTTCATTTATGAAACTAAGTTGTTATCATAAATTAAATTTAGTGATTTTATGTTGAAATGCTTCATTTCTTTCAAATAATATGTTATTAGTATTTGAAAAAAACCTTAATTCTCAAATTTATTTTTTCATTAAATAAATGGGTTACTTACACATGTAAAATTCTTATGTGTTAAGAAAAAATAACCGTAGAGTCATGTTGTAATAAAACTAAGTTAAATTAAGTTTATTTGATAAGTTTAATGAGTTAAATAAATTACGATATATATACACATAAATTTAATAAAAACGTTAAATTGTCCGCATAATTTCGATTAATCGGCCGCATACGTATTAATCTCTTGACGGTACCCTGTCCGTCTGACGACTGCATACCATTATTTACAACACTGGTTTCACCCGTTAATAAATGTAGGAAACCTTGCATTGCGGGTCCGGCGGCCCCTTTTCATACCGTGTGCTGCCAAGGCATGTGTTGGGTTGTTACTACGGTCCCTATTTAGTCTATCTCTAGGCAGTATGCAGTGTACTGAGTTTCTCAAGAAAGAGAGATTATATCTTTAGGAGGGTTTTAACAAGAAAGAATGAAAGAAAGAGAGCCAGAAGTCGAAAGTCATTGGTGAATCGGATGCAGCAAGAAAAGCAATGATGAAGGAGAGGAGGAATGAATTGTACACTCAAGCTCTATCATGAGAAATTGCTTGGTTCATGTGAGGCGTCATGGAGCTCTCTCTAAAAGAGGGGCGTTCTAGTAATTTATCTCTATCTCCTGGCCCAATTGCTACTAGACTTAGAAGACATCTCTTTATCTTTCTTTATTTTTTGAGATGTATGTTACCAATATATGTGGTGTGGTCCTAATTGATATAACAATAGTTGATGTGTTAAATTAGACTTTGCTTCAATTAAGATGTTTTGTTTGGATGGACAACATTTAAGTTTTGAACCATTGTTGATTATGAATTTAAAATTGTTTGCTCGTATAAGCATGAAATTGAACTATTAATTAACCATAACTAAATTTTACTAAATTTGTGTTCAAAATCAAAATGTAATTCGCATTCAAAATGAAAATGTTATGCATAAAAAAATAGCATATTTGTAATCAAAATCAAAATGTTCTCCTTGAAAAAAAAAAGAACATAGCAAAATTTGTGTTCAAAATCAAAATGTTATGCTTGAAAAAAAACATAGCAAATATGTGTTCAAAATCAAAATGTTCTTCTTGAAAAGAAAAACAAAGAAAATTTGCGTTCAAAATCAAAATTTTCTACTTAAAAACAACATAGAACATTTGCGTTCAAAATCAAAATGTTCTACCTGAAAAGAACATAGCAAATTTGTGTTCAAAATCAAAATATTTTCCTTGACAAAAAACATAGAAATTTGTGTTCAAAAATCAAAATTAACTGCTTGAAATAAACATAGCAAATTTTCTTCAAAATCAAAATGTTCTTCTTGAAAAAAAAAACATAGCAAATTTGTGTTCAAAATCAGAATATTATTCTTAAAAAAAAACATAGCAAATTTGCGTTCAAAATCAAAATGTTCTGTTTGTAAAGAACATAGCAAATTTACATTCAAAATCAAAATGTTCGTGTTGAAGAAAACATAGCAAATATGTGTTTAAAATCAAAATGTTCTGCTTGAAAAAAAACATATATAGCAAATTTGTGTATGCACACGAATAGTAATTTACACACGAGTAGATTTTGTTCTGAAAAGTCCAACGAAAAAGAATTTAGCTCTCAGCAAAAAGAGAATGATTTTTTTTCTGAGTTAAAATGGAGGCCTGAACTTAGATATGCATATTGAAATGTGCTTGGAGACCAAATTTACATTTTTTGGAAATTTTTTACTATTTTTTTAGGTAGGTAGAAAAACCGCTGTTTTTTAATGGTTCTAGACTATAAAAAACAGTGATTTTGAAAAAATTTAAAACAGTGATCTTCAAACACAACATATTGTATAAGAGACTTTTGCCATCGGCTGATAAATCCAACATATGGTGTTAATAATAGTTTCCATCGATTTCATAATGCAGGAGATGGCATTGGTACTCAATATTGTTTGGCCGATCGATCCAACCATTGGCATAAGTAATGCCATCAGTTATGAGCCGATGACATATGTGTATACCTTCCCTATCAGGGCGATAGCAATTAGTTTGGAAGCTGATTGCAGTTTGTAATTTGAGCCGACAGCGAAGTGTTTTTCTGTAGTTGTAGTTAGAGCCCGTTTGATAGAACTTTTCTCATGAATTTTGCTGGAAAAAAATAAACTTATGGATATCTATTCTTCGTTTTCTGTTGAGGATCTCCATTGCAATTCCCATATTCTTTATCCAAAATATTTTTTCTCATTTTTTATTTAAGATTTCGTGGAAAAATTGAAATTAATTATCGCCAAAAATATTTATTTTCTAAATATTGCAGGGCAAATATTATGTTAAACTTTGATGTAAAATTTGTTATCTGAATTTTCAGATTCAATTCAAGTGCTAAGCTATTAATTGCTATAAAAGCCAAACCGTTAATAGATGACTTGGTTTATATGTTAATACAAGTCCTAACCTTTTAATTGCGTCATATGTTTCTATGCAGGTACAATTGTAGATAAATAGATATAGTACTTTTGTGTTGGATTTAATATGCGACTAATAGAATTGAATAGTACAAGAATTGATCAAACAAAATGTTAGAATTTTATCAAACACATAGCTATTGATGTGTCAATACACAATAATTATTTTTTGGAGTTTGATATGTACAATTATTTATCTAAATCATTGCTTAGTATGAATATATATATTTAACAGAATTTGATATTATTGTTACATATTAAAAAAAAACATTCATGTACTCACGAACATTTATGTTTGAAATTTTCCAATGAGTTTTATCTTTTTAATTTGAGAATTGTTAAATTGACATCAGGGAAACTATACCCAACTGATGCAATTTCCATAATAATTTCCGTTCCCGGATATGCCTTTATTCTTAAAGTATTTTTTTTACATCTGAGACGTCCATTCTTTAATGGACGTCGATCTCACCCATCATTATCATGTACGACAGTCCTCATAAAACCCTAAAAATTTAGGGTTTTGATATGGAGATCAAATTACGGCGGTCTCTATATTAAGATGATGTTTCAGAACAATCCGTATAATGAAAAGAGAGGAGAAGGGAAGGAGACACCATAAAATTCACCTCATCTACAGATGAAGGTGACAAAAAATAAGTGAATTTATACAACGAGCTCACTTCCTTTCTTTTCTTCCTCTCCAATTTTTCCAATTACAAAGCAAATAAACCTACTCAACAAGTCTGATCATTCCTTTAATAAAACCATTCCGAAGGACACCCTAAAACAGCAACCTTCCTAAGCTCCTTACCACTCCCTTCCAACACAGACACATAATAGAAGGGCACACGAACACCAACACATACACTCAAGCAATCTAGAGAACATGAATATCATTAGATCATATAAGCATTGGAAGCTGTAATTCTGTTGGTATCGGCCACTGTTTTATCAGTAAGTTCTTATATTTTTTATTGACATAACACAATTTTTTTCTCTTATTTTGTCAGTGTTACATATCTTTTGTTGATCGATTCACAAGGTTACTGTTTTTTTTTTTATTAAATCTATACTTTTATTATTGTTAGGAAATTGAATTCCTATATTTAAATTTTATTTAATAAGAAATAAGTTGCAATATTATATTAAAAAATGCCACATAACATTAGCAATTAAATTCATGCCATCTATATGGTGATGCTATGGTATTAGTTATTTCGAATTGATTGTTATACAATATGTGATTGGAGAGAAGATAAAAAATTTACCTTTAAAAACAAATCTTAATTAGGGATAAAATAATATTATATATTTCCATAAAGAAATCATCGAGGTACTATGCACCAACAATCTTGACTTGTCTTGCACATATTTAATTTTATTCAATACATAGTATATAATATATCTGATTTTTTTTTTAGAATTTGGATTTCAAACGGTTGGAGGAAAAACCGCTGGCTTGAAGGACAAGGTTAAATTCATTTTTACATCTATGTTATCCCTGTATTAATTTATGCTGATGTTTCAATTATCTCTATGTCTCAATTTATATTTTTTTATGGTTTTAAGGTTTGATATAACAGCCTTTGTAATAATGTTGGGTTCTGATTTTTAATGTAGTAGAATTAATTATGTTGGTTATTATGTGTTTTATTAGAAAAATTGTGCAGACATTTAGTGTTATATTATTTGTATTCTTCCAAATTGAAGATCATATCAGGGTACAAAGGACATTTTATTGTATGGTAGTTCCAAATTGTCTGTGGACCTCCCTCCTTTAAGAAGGGTATCTAAAAAAAGTTGCAATTTCATATTCCATTTCAGTAATTCTAAACTACTAAATTAGTATTTTTATTGACAAAAAAAGCCATTGCAATCATATCTATCTTTTGTTTTATAAATTTCAGTATTATATCGAGCCAGGTACTAGCTCGCAAGTAGAGGTGCGCCGCCACCTTGGGTTGTTAGATGATCCTCCTAAGCCAAATGAGAAAAACAATTCTCCGAAAGCAAAGGTGAGTTATAGAACTTCACAAATATAATTTTCGTAGAAAAATGTACTTTGGTGCATGTACTAGATAAAGAAAGATAGGTTTCAAACTTCAACATACAAAAAATGATTTGCTAAAGAAGGAAACATCTGCATGCACTGGAAAATACCATGTTTCAGTTACTTAGATCTAGGGCTCACAAACTGAGTGTTAGTGCACCTCTAGTTAGTACTAATTTGATTATTAGATGGTGGATGATTACATATGGGGTTTTATTTGTGCCTTAGTCAACTAAAGAAGATCCTCGACAGTATCCGCATGGATATTTAAGCAATCTGGCTATTGACGAAAGTTGAGGAGTTCGAGATGAAGAAATGCAAGATGAGGAGTTCGAGAGAGGTATGCAAAGAGTTATTAGCGAGAATCAGATGATGTACCCAAATTCCCTGAAGAGCTGCCAGAAAGTAAGTATAATTGACATATTATATATTGGTGCTATAAGAAACAATGTAAACTACCTATTTTTCACTAACTTGAATATTATTTTTCTTTGTAATATAGGATGATGCGTCATCTTCTAGTTGTCTTCGACCTGATGAGGCACTAATCGAAGAGCCCAAAGACGTAAAATAATTACTCAGAGAAGCTTTCTGGAATTATTTATTTAGTGTACTTAACTTAGATTTTAAAAGATATTTGACAGTCAATATTATCTTCTAGTTCTCTTCCAGTTACTCCCTTTACAGATTGCATCCATATTTAATCTGGACATGCCCTAATTTCTATTTTAGTTATTTTAATTATTTTGCTGAACAGCCTAGGGACACAACAACACGGAACTATGATGCTTAAGAACCACTATTTCATGTTAAAAAAAATCAAACAAAATGCTTCCAATATATGTACTCATGATATTGTTGGAAATAGTAAACTTAATTAATTGGTTAATTAGTCAAATGGTTAAGGTAAATGTACTCCTACTCCTCCATACTCCCTACTCCCGATTCCTGATTCCCGACTCCCCACTCCCCACTCCCCACTCCCCACTCCTACTCCTACTAAATGTCAGAACAATATGACTGGTTATCTGGGATCGGAATCGGAATCAGAATCGGGTTCTTGACCGTGGAATTGGAATCGGATGAATCGTCTGGAATCGGAAGAATCGGATCGGAAACTCAGACTTTTTTTACATAAGCTTGTTTTGTAGCCAAAAAGTAGGAAAAAGTTAGTAAAAAAATAATTTGTAAAAAAACTTTGTTAAAACAAAATATTACACTCAAATAATTCACTAATTATATTATGTAATACAAGCATTATAAGTAGAACACACTTTTTATTGCGAGAAGCTATGCCGAGCTGGTTGAATCATCTCATCATCATCTGTATTAAAATACGAATAAAATACGAATGAGGAAATTGTTGCACAGAGCTAAAAAATGAAGACAGTAATGTAGTGTCAAATGAAGAATCATTAACATCCTCATATCCAATATATGGATTATATGATAAGTGATAAAAGCTTGCATTCTACTTATATGAGCTCTTTATAATATGATAAGTGATAACTTCGACATATGTTGCTGACGAATAGCTTATATAATATGCAGTTTCTACTTGAGTATATATGCTGTTATATTCACAACTTGGGTGTAAGCATTTGTAAATTATGAGAAATTACAAATTATTACCATGCGAAATATTTGCAAAAACACTCGGCACTTCAAATAAGATGAATCATTCATGTTTTTTTATAATGACAACTTGACAAGCTTCATATAAAGCTAAAAGGCCTGACAGACACTTCTCTTCTTACCAGCAAACATTTTTTTTACCAGCAAACAGTTTTAATCACTGCCCATGGTATTGACCTGATTTGGTGCAGCATCAAACTGGCACACAAGTCCATATTATACCTCAATAGGATTGGTACCGATATCAATTATAACATCGCCTCTCTTTAACCAGCTGACTCTGACAAGATTGGCGACTCCGGCTGCCAAAATTATGATATCGGCCTCACGTATTATTTCTTCTGGGTTGGGAGTGTACGCATGAACTATGCTCACTGTTGCATGATGTCTCTGAAAAAATTATCAAAAGAACTGAATATCATAGAAGGCAAAATCGGCCGTTCCGGAGCGGGATCGGACGGTGCCGATCCGATTCCAGGCCGATTTACGCGGACAGTGCTGATTTCGGCCGTTTCGGCCAAATTTCGGCCAATTCCAGTCAAATTTCAGCCCGTTCCGGTCAAATTTTGGCCGAAACGCGAATATAATGAAGCAGAAATTTTTTTTGCAGCCGTGGGGATTCGATCTCTAGCCTTTAAGGGTGGAGTCTAAGCAAGTTACCACCACACCATTCAAGTTTTTTTGATTTATACCACAACTCATTGATATATATATCAATTATATCACAAATTGATATAATACAAATAAAAAAAGTCCAATTTTCCTATTTTTTTCCTATTTTTTTAGTATAAAACAAGCTGGCAAAAAAGTCCGATTTTCCGATCCGATTCGGCCGATCCCGACCGATTTTTCCGATCCGGATCGGGATCGGACGGGGCCGATCCCGATTCCGATTCCGATTTTTCCTTCTATGCTGAATATTTAAAGCAAATCACAGCATAGGTTGTACTATATTTTGCCAATAGCACCCCCAACTTCTCTTACATTTTCTCCTATCATAGTCAGGTTGCAAAACATCCAGTTAGATCAGTTGGATAAAAAATGCATGTTATTTTAAATATTGACAACTTTGGCCCCCTCCGCAACAATACATGTTCTTTGTAAATACTGCACAAATTTCGGGTGAGTTTGTGTGCAAAATAAAGGAACAATAAATAGATACCTGTAGAAGTAAAGATGTGAGGAGGCCAACGACCTTGCTTCGTCCGATGACAACAGCGTGTTTCCACATGAGGTCGATCTGGTACCGTAGTAACAACCCAACACATGCCTTGGCAGAGCACGGTATGAAAAGGGGCTGCCGGACCCGCAATGCAAGATTACCAACATTTAATGGGTGAAACCCGTCAACATCTTTCTCTAAGTTAATGGCACCTAGTATTCTCTCTTCATCCATGTGCTGAATTCACCAATAGAAGCCGTAAATTTTCATGTGGTAAAGGAAGTTGCACAAGGATGCCATGAACAGAGGGGTCTTCATTAAATCTTTTAACAGACTCTACTACTTCCTCATTTCATCTGGGCATGAATCAGATAATTGCACCACTAAAGACCTAATTCCCACCTCATTGCATGCCTTTATTTTGTACCTCACATAGCTCTGAGAGTCTCTCCTCTGCCCGACTAATATCACTGCCAATCCAGGGACCTTCCCATAAGGGCTTTTTAAATCCCGGACTGTTATGGAAATTTCTGATCTTATTTCCTCGGCAATGGATTTACCATCAATTACAGGTTGTGGTGCATCATGGTTAACTACATGCAATTTTAAAAAGATCAACAAACTTATTTAATTAAATAACGAGCACCTGAAAATACATAGCCTGCAAGGTGTTCGAGTAAATGCCTCACTGAAAACACATCTAGCAACAAATGTTCTACTAAATGCACCAGCTCAAATATAGTTTCTAACGCATCATAGTTCACTTGATGTCAATTAAATAATAAAAGGAACAACAAAGAATAACCCAATTGTAATATAGCTCGCAAAGTGTTTGTGTAAATGCCCCACCTAGAAAGTAGAAACCTTTTGAATAAATAAACAGTGCAGTAGCATGTGGATGCAAAGAACTCACCTCCACCTCCTTGTAATGTGCGAGGAGGCACCGTAGAGCTGAGTGCGGTCCAGATGTCAGGGAGGTCAGGACCTAATATGCAGGAGCTGCTTCTCTTCTGGGTCTCAGTGTCAAGTGCAGCGTGGCATCGGCGAGAAAGGCGAGAGAAGAGAGATGAAAGTGATGATGAATTTGGCGCCAATTTTCTCTTTAGGAGAGAGGCGAGAAAGGCCACTGCGCCTCTCAAATCACAAATCTGTTTCGGTCTTCCTTTTTTGGATGTGTTTTTTATTAATTCATAATACCTATAGTAACTCAAATTTTGAGTTTAGATCCAGGCCGTCCAATCTACTTGAGCACGAATTATTAAAGAGCCGAACGCTGATCAGACAGTCCTGATCCAAACTCAATATTTGAGGTACTTAAGAGATCCGGCAGAAACAAATTTGGTGTCTACTTGGATTATAGGGATCTGCTTTAAGATTCGTACCAGATTAAAAAGGACGATGCAGATTCTACACGGTAGGGTACGCACTGGATCTGAACTCGTGAGTGTATACTCTAGCGACGCTAACCCATCCCATTTGGTTTTCTTGGGTTTGGGCCGGAGCTCAATTTTTTATCGCTAAATCTATGGCCCGGTTAGTCCATAAGCCTCGGTTGCTCTAAAAATGAAATGGCTGCTTTGGGCCTTTAAGGCATCAACCTGCTCTGCCCTCAAGGCATCGACAAAACTATCAATCCACATTTGACTGGTATTAATAATTATCTATTTTTTTTATTTTAACTGGTATTAATATTAATTTATGTTACCCAATACTTCATATATAGTTCCGTATCTATATCCGATACGCATCGTATTGCTGTATCATTACTTGTATCGTATCGCCGCTACAAGAATGAGACAGTATCCGCAAGGAATACTGTCAGTATACCCTTGCGGATACTCCCGTCGCTAATAAGAAAAATACATTTCTGTCGGTATACCCTCGCGGATAGTTACTTTTTACCCTCATGGATAATGTCTCATTCTTGTAGCGCTCGATTTCCGTATCACGTTGAAAATTTCTGTATCGCCGTATCTCGTATCGTATCCGATACGATGCCCGTACCCGTATCCATGCAACATTGTACCAAATGATTAAGTGTGCAGATGTTGACTTTATGCATATTGTTGCTTATGTTAAAATACTTGTGTGCTCTTGCTATATTGTTTGTTGGATTTTTAGATGTATTTGCATGAATTCTTTTTTTGAGTTGTGAGTACATAACATGCATGCATGAAATAAGACATGAATTGCATTGATTATTTCAGTTGAATGGCATATGCATAAATGGCATAAGACATTAGTTGAACCATAAATGTTGCATGATATACTTGCATGCATGATACATAGAATGATATGAACCATGAACTTGTTATAAAGTCTGAAACCTGACGATCATGTAAGCGTTGTATTTAGGGTAAGTGCGCAATTTCTGTTATGTAGGCACTGAACTTGTAGCACATAACTGAAATTGCGTAGACGCCAGCACATGACTAGGTTATGTTGGCGCTGAACTTGCAGCGCATAAATGTAGTCATATTGGCACCGTATTTGTGGTAAGAACATAATTTCAAGTTATGCGCATAACAGAAATTGTGTAGGCACCATATTCGCGGTAGCGCATGATCGGAGTAATGTATGTACTTGGTTGAACCTTATGCTTGAAACTTGATGGTGTAGGTGTCATATTCGGGGTAAGCGCATGTGAGGCATGAATATATTTTTTTGAAACTAAGAATGATTTGTAATTTGATATCGTTTCTAAATGAATTGTGCTAATGAACCACAAGCCTGAAACCTTACGATCATGTAGCCATCGTATTCGGTGTAAACGCGTAATATTAGTTATGTAGGCGCTGAACTTGTAGCGCATAACTGAAATTGCGTAGGCACCATTTTCGTGGTAGAGCATGATTCGGTTATGTAGGCGCTTAACTTGTAGCACATAACTTTATTCATGTAGGCGTTGTATTTGGGGTACGCACATAATTTAAGGTTATGGCCATAATAGAAATTGTGTAGGCGCCATATTCGTGGTAGTGCATGATCGGAGTCTTGTATATACTTGGTTGAACCTCACACCTGAAACTTGACGATCATGTAGGCGCTGAACTTGTAGTGCATGATCGAGGTCATGTAGGTGCTGAACTTGTAGTGCATGACCGAGATGTGGTAAATACCAAAGTGGTTACCGAATATAATGTGATTTTATTCTATAATGAATATTCATTAAGTAGATTGAATGAATTCATTAAACTACACATGAATATTTGCATATTTGACATGATACATTAGCATTGCATTTTGAGGAATTAATGTGTATGTTAAAGACGATGCATGTTGTGAATTTTTGTTCATGCTACTTGATATATGAGCATTGCCCTTTGGAACCTTAGGTTTATGTTTGATAAGGAGACATGCATATTTATTCGTGAACAATTGACATGCTACTTGTTTGGTTATAGTTTTGCAAGTTGTTTCTTTAATTTGATTTATATTGTTATGGCTGATATTATTTTATTTGTGCTCGGTTCTTGTTAGATTCCATTGGTTGGATCTTAGAATAACTCGACTGGAACTGAATACTGCACTAAGAGATTTTCAATCTCTCACAGTTCCACTCAGTTCTTTGTCATTGGTAATGTATATATGTATATGATTGTGTATGAAAGTAGAATCGCCTTGCACTAATCAGTGCGGCGGGGTGTCGGCCCTGTTGTCGAGGTGTGACAGATCGAAAATACCAAATTCAAATTGCAAAAAAATATTCTACAAATCGCCTCGAGTTTCTCAACTAAATTAAAAGACACCAAGAACAGTGAAGTATATTGGAAAGCAAAAGTTCAAAACATATTTTTTTCAAAAAATGAAAAACTGTACAACAGTCACGCAATTGTACTGATGTACTCTCATGTAATTTACTTTATATTCTCTATATATGTACACCCCCCTAGCAAACATAAAAATAGTTGTAATTGAACAACAAAATGTTAGTACCTCATCTGCTAGTATTCTGTGTTGTAGAGCTGCTCTTCCAACTATCAGTCACAGTATCAGGAGAAAAGTTTGTTTCACACTTTAACAGATAAGTTTCTGCCTTTGTTATATTTTCTTTAACCATTTTATCTCCATTATAGTCACCTTTTTCGATCACTCTCAGTGTCTCCAAAACCTCTTTTATAGACGGTCTCATTTCCCTATCAGGTTGCAAGCATTGAAACGCCAGCTCAGCAACCAAAGAAACCATGCACTGCACCTCCCAATTTGAACTGAATCCGAGAGCCGGGTCCACCAACTCGTCCAATTGACACCTCGGTATTTTGTTTAACGCCATATTAGCAAGGTTAATCTCATCTTTGCCCCTACTCAAATCTACAGCCTTTTTTGATGAAATCAACTCCATCAAAACAACCCCAAAACTGTACACGTCACTCTTGTCAGTAAGATGATAGCACTGGTGATACACTGGGTCCACATACCCAGGTGTACCTTGAGGGACTACTAGAGTCACATCCATTGGGAACAAACGTGACAAACCAAAATCACCAACTTTGACATGGAAATCATCATCTAGTAATATATTATTTGTCTTGACATTTCGATGAATTATCGGGGGCTCAATTGCATGTAAATACGCAAGAGCATTCGCCGTCTCGATAGCAATTGACAAACGAACCGGCCAGGTTAGTGCTTTATTGCTAGAGCGGGACCCGTGGAGGTGATTGGCAACGGTGCCATTAGGGACAAACTCGTAGACGAGAAGCATCTCCCGGCTGGAGCATGCGGTGCTGCCATAGAGAGTAACCAGGTTCAGGTGGTGGAGCCCGGAGAGAATTTCGACTTCATTCATAAATTGCTCGGTGCTTTTGTAGCTGTTTTTGTAAAGACGCTTTACTGCAACTGTGTGTCCATCCTTGAGTGTCCCTAAAGAATTTTCCATTATTAACTACTAATTAACAACCTCATTAATATCCAAAATTACTTTCTTTAAAAAAAATATCGTAAGTGCTCCAATAGAATCCAAGGCCCAGAGTTAGTAGGTATATCAAACTTAGCTAGCTCAGACTAAAAACAGAGATCAGTGTTGAATGCCAAAACATTTACCTTACAATACAAGTGATAGTATTTACCTTTATATACAATGCCAAAACCTCCATGACCGAGCTTTTTTGATTCACTAAATCCTTCAGTTGCCTCCACAAGTTCTTCATAAGAGAAAATCAGAGTGTATTCCGACCCAACCATCTCCGGGTCATGTAAGAATTGATCAGAAACTCCTTTCAGTTTCTTGCATTTGTAGAAGAAAAATAACAAACCACCAAATGCAAGCACAAATGCGAATCCCACAACGCATCCTGAAGAGTAATCAAATCAAAGTGAGAATAATATTAAAAGGTAATAAAATGTTTAAATTTTGAACATTCCATGAGCTAGATGAAGTTGAGCTTCTAGGTAGCTTTATGGAAGTTCTCAACGCAACCATGCTAAATTTTCTTTATACCAACTGAGAATCTCAAAGTATTTGTTTGCATCCAAAGGAAATGGAGCAGAGAGAGAGGTTGGTTGATTGAGAAACTTTTTAGAAATCAATTAGTTATAGTCAATGGAATTGGTTTCAATATTCGAGAAATTTTATCGATTAAAACGTATGTGCATTTTTAGTGTTTGGTCATAGCTATTTGGTTGATTGGCACACAGTTTTGTTTACATACAGGTTCTTCCATGAGGTATTTCACAAAACCAAAATGAATTATTGATCTATTTAAATGGGTCCAACACCAAATCCTATTCTAAATTAGTTATTTCAACTATAAATCTCAGAATATCATTGAAGCCCTGCATGAAAGAGATGTCTTAACTGTTCTTCTATATGAAAAAAAAAATCATAATTTTATATATTATAAATGTAAAGATAACACAACACGTACTCTTACTTAATTGTAAAACACAAAAACTAAAAGAGAAGTGATACTTACCTATTATGATTCTCGTTCGCAAGCGTTTCTCTGCAATATGGATAAAGAAAGAAATGTCACAAATGAATCTTCAATTTAGATAGACTTCAAACTTTCTGTTAACTTGACTTAAAGTGAATAAAATTGGCAAGTACAATAACTAAAACAAATAGAATACAGTTTATTAGCAAAGAATGAAAATAAAATAAAATGTGAGCAAGTTACACTGTTGATCACAAGCGAGTACAGATGTTCTGTTAGCAAAGCAATTAGTCTTAGGGAAAAGATTATTTCAACAATTAGCTTATATCAGCAAAATATATCGGTTGTCATAATTGATTAGTTTAGTTTTATTACAAGGAAGTGTATTTTGACATGAGATAGGGAAGCAGGGGATGGAAAATAGAAGTTATACCCATAGAAGGAAAAATCGGCCGTTCCGGACCGGAATTGGACTATATTGATTTGATTTCAGGCCAAGTTACACGGTATATGAATTTTTCATTCAATTTCAGCTGAAACGGTCGTATTCCAGTCAAATTTCGGATGGAATGATCATATTCCAATCAAATTTTGGCCGAAACGTTTTGATTCCAGTCATACCATCAGCCGAAACGCGCAAATACCAATCTTCAAAAAAAATTCCCTCCATTGAGAATCTAACCAAGTACCTCGGATATCAACCAAGCCAACTACCACTACACTATACTATCTTTTGTTACTAAATTACATAACTACATGTAATTATAAGTGTTGAAATGCTTGTAATATATTGTATTAGTCGATTATTTGATTGTAATCTATCTAAACAGAAATTGTTGACAAATTATTTTTTTATCAATTTTTTCCTACTTTTTAGTATAAAAAAAGCTTCTTGCAAAAAAGTCCGAGTTTCCGATCCGATTCTAATTCAACGGTCAAAAGACCGATCCCGATTCTGATTCCGATTTTTCCTTCTATGGTTATATCTATGTCCTATTCCTATAACATCAAATAATTTCCCATGGTTTGACAAAGACCTTGACATAAATTTTGGAAAGGATCAAAAAATGGAAATTTCCTACCAGCAACTCCGGTAAAAAATATATCTGTTGTCATAATTGATTAGTTTAGAATTATTACAAGGAAGTGTAGTTTGAGATGAGATAGGGAAGCAGGGATTGGAAAATAGAATTTCCCATGGTCTGACAAAGACCTTGACATAAATTTTGGTAAGGATTGAAAAATGGAAATTTCCTACAAGTAACTCTGGTAAAAATAAATCAGGACTGCAAAGATGGATGATTAGCAATAATGAACACCAGTACTATATATAAAATGTCATAGAATTCTTATGCTAAACATTGAGTTAGGCAAGAAGTAAAAGGCTTTTGATTTGATTTTATAAGGGACAGAATAATCGACTATAGGAAAAAGGTAGCCATCCTTTTCAATAAAGTATGGGAAAATTGGGAATTTTTCACATCGAAGTAAGACCACAAAACTTTGAAAGGGAAATTTTAGGAAAAAAGAAAAAGATTAGCTATTATTGTAATAATTTTGAACAGTCATATGCCTAAAGGTTACTTAATTACTCAAGATCCCATTAATTATAACCAAGGGAAAAGAAAAATTACAAAAAATAAAATGAACTGTCCATAATTTACAAAAATATTTAATTAGAAAGTTAACAGGATAAATTAATAAAATATGGAAGCTACTAACCTTTACCATCTTCAGGATCAAAAACCTCTGTCCAGTTTGCAAAGCAACCGGGCTGTGCTACAAGATCGTCGGAGTAACTAGCCGAGAGCAGAGTAAGCTGTGAGCTGTCCTTTTCGAATGAGAAAATGGACTCAAAAGATGGGTAAAGGGAATTTTCAGGCCTCGAACAATTCTGCGTTGGCTTATGATCATCTACACCAAGAGACGGCGAGTAGCTAAGGTTGTAATCCTTTCCAAATGTCTTGGGTAGTGATTGTATATGATCAGGAGGGTCACATCTCACAGAAGAAAGGCTATTAATCAATGAACCATACATCTTAAACTTCAAGTTAATAGGACTAGAAAAATTAAAATAAAGATTACGACAGCCAGATTTTTTCAAAGAAATACTAAGATAAGGATCTTGAACCCTAACGATGCGGGTATCATATGAGATGCTTTCCAATCGTAATAACTTAGAATACAAAGAGAGAAATGGCTTATTATTATTGTCACATCCAATCAGTAAATTTCTAACACAATTAGGACCCATCTTAATGTCTGATTGGATGTAGAAAGGAGGCTTAATTTCAATGGAATTATTACATGGAAGTGTAGGTGTACATGAGTTGGAGAAACAGGGAAGGAAGAAAATGAAAAAAAGACAAGCCAGTACTAAAGTGGCCATTAAAGATGGGAACCAACTGTTATAGCTATTCCTAAACTATGGAGAAGATATAGATACAGGCATGCCATTCTTTAAACCTCTTATATAAATATTCCATGGATTGACCATAGCACAGTTTCCTTCAATTTGGGGAATTAGCTGACCTTGACTGGGATATTGAAAGAATAAGCAGTTAGGCCCTACAATTTTGAAAAATGTCACCAAGAAAGTAGTTTAGTTTCAAAACTATATGCATCTCTTTCACAGCATTAATTTGGAGAATTCTCATGCAGTTAGGCCCAAAGCTTGACTACTGTAGAATTAAGAAGAAGATAATAATCACAACATTAATTTGAAGAATTCTCATGGATGCAAGTCATATATAGTGGAAAAGGCCCATGATTATTTTTCAGAAGGGAAATAAACAAGTCATCAGTTATATCTTAAAATAATTTTCTCCGTGTGTAAATTTCGGAATATTTCCTTCTTCTTTTTTTGAGAAAGAATTTCGGAATTAATATTCCCCGATGGTAGAATAACTTGTAGACTGGGTAACTTTGGCATAAATGTTAGAATAAGGAAATCTATAATCTTTTTCCCACGACTTCAGTCTGGTTTTCTGGTGAAAAATTCCATGTTATTGTAAACATAATTAATCTTTGGGATTAAAAGATAGTTGAATTAGTCAAGGTCTTCTCTTGTCATACATCACCTCATACTTAAAAGAGGGCAAAAGCTCTTCTCTTGTCAAATCTTCCAAATCTTCCAAGTCTTCTTTACATCACCTCATACCAAAGGTATTCTACAAGAAAGGAAAATTATTATTCCAAAGTAAGATAATAATTTTCCAAAGTAGTAATAATAATCTGCCCACTTAAAGATAATAATTTTCCTCATACATCACCTCATACTTAAAGAAGTCTTCACCACTAATAATTTTCCAAGTGGGCAGACTTTAAGATAAGATAATTTTCCAAGATGATAATTTTCCAAAAGTAAGATAATAATCTACCCACTTAATTAAAGATAATAATTTTCCTCATACATCACCTCATACTTAATTAAAGAAGACCTTTTGGAAAGACTTGGAAGATCTTTTCCAAAAGACTAAAGAAGATCCACTAATTATTATTCTATCATTAGTCTTTTAATAAGACTTGGAAGATTTTTTCTTGTAGACTGGGCTGAAAGGAAAATAATTGTGAATATTCTTAAGTTTACTATATAGTTGACTTAGTCAAAGTCTTCTCTTGTCATTATCTGAAAATAACCAGCTGATTCATTTTCCAAGGATCATTTCTTCCAATACAATTACTTAATATTTAAGAGTCGGTGCTATCATTGACTGACATGTTGACTAGCTATCAATAGAACCACATGACCAATTTATGAATATATGGGCTTAATTAAATACAAATCTAAACATAAAAAGGCTGCTTTGGTGAAGAGGAGAGATCCACATGATGATTTTCTTGGTATTATGAAAGGCAAGAAATAAGGTAATTAAGGTAAGGTATTTCCTTAATTACATAACATATTATTTTAAACCTCTTTTTTTATTTTGGGAATCTTCAGGTTCTCCATGTACATATCCCCCAGAAGTCTGAACTATATATATATAGAGCTGGGCTATGGTGAGTTGCGAAGTAAGATGTCATTTTTACTTCACGCTCATACTTTTATTTTGAAAATCTAAACAACCGATCCAAACTGCTCAACATGTTCTCCATATTGAAATGTGCTTGGAGACCAAATTTTATATTTTTTGGAATTTTTTTATTATTTATTAAGCCACTTTGAAAATCGATGATCGAATGGTCCAGAATTTATTACTGTTTTTTACTGTTCACCCAGATCTGCAATTTTCAAAGTGGCTTAATAAATAGTAAAAAAATTCCAAAAAATGTAAAATTTGGTCTCCAAGCACATTTCAATATGGAGAACATGTTGAGCGGTTCGGATCGGTTGTTTAGATTTTCAAAATGGAATATGAGCGTGAAGTAAAATGACGTTTTACTTCACAACTCACGATAGTCGATCTATATATATATATATAGAGGAGGGATCCAATTACACCTTTTTTGGTGACACATTATGACACTATTTTTTTATAGGTCAATTTTGCGATTTCAAAATCCAAACAGTCGATCCGAACCGTTCAACATTATCACCATATTAAAATGTGCTTGGACATCAAAAAAATGTAAAATTTGATCTCCAAACACATTTTAATATATCTATCATGTTGAACGGTTTGGATAGACTATTTGGACTTTGAAAATGGTAGGTGTCAAAGTGTGTCACCAAAAAAGGTGTAATTTGATCCCTTCTCATATATATATATTAATCCTTTATGGAACAAAATTCAAATTTAGTGGCTTCATTTCATTCCTTTGTCTTGTTTAGTTACAATTTGTTGAATGATTTTTGTTTAACTGCTCTTGTTGAATGATTTGGAGATCAAATGAGGCCTTCAACAACATTTTGGTTACAACGAAAGAAGAAGAAAATAGTAGAACCCAACAGAGGCTTTATTTATCTGAAACCTACTTGGTTTGTACCAAACCAAGGTTCTAAATAGCGATTATCGCATCATCGTGGAGAGGCTAAAGAAAGCTATCGTGAATAGCGTAGCTATAACGGAAGTTATTGTACATAGCGTTTTTTTTCAAAAAAATTATTCAATATTTCTACTAATTATCAACATTATCAACATTGGAGAATTGGGATAACAACTAGATGACAATTAATCTAAGTCTATACTTTTTTCAATCATGCAAATAAGAAAAAAAAAATCTACAAGGTAACATTCTTTAATAGTTCATAATTCATAGTATTACATGTTATAATAGACGAACAACAATTAATTTTACAAGTGAAACGAAGTCAGTACCTATTTGATCATTTTATATATTATAATAATCAAAATCAGCTTTCAATTGAAACGAAGGGTAATATTTTTACAAGTGAATACTAGACGAAGAGCAACCAAAAGGAAGAATTAATATTTGAATATTTTTCGATATAGAAGGAGAGACTAAATCACAAATAGGAACAGAAGCACAGAGTTTGGTTTAGCATATCTAGTATAGCGGACCATGTAACATCACAAATAAGAACAGAAGCACACAAATCCATGTAAATTGCAAAAAATAAAATAAAAAAACCATGTAGCATAGCGGTCCGCAATAGCGCATAGAGGTAATAGCGGTCCGCTATTATAACTATAGCGGTTGTAGCTGAATTAGGACACTTTATCCCATAGCTTAGCTTGTATGGTCCGAAAAAACTATAGCTAGCTATTTAGAACCATGTACCAAACCAATAGGTCTCCAATAAGTACTTAAGATGGATTACTCAATCCTAACTAAAGATTTATTTGTAGTAAATTGTGTTCCTTTTTTTCCCACAAGCACCCAGCAAAATTTCATCAAGTCTTTAATCGATAAGCTTTTCTAATGTGTTTAAAATTCAAAAACTTTCAAAAACCAGATCTATCTAAAAGCTTGCATAGCATATATGCTCCTACGATCAAATTATTCTAAATAAAGGAGGAGCTTTAGAAGTAAACAAAAACAAGGATTCTGGAGTTAATCACAAGCATTCATTCCTGAAATTTGGAAGAAATAAAGTATTGTTTTAAAAATCTCAAGGATTACAAGGTTTGTACTTGATAAAACACAATTAAAAGTCTTGAGGATTATATGGTTTTAAAAGAACAAGGGATTTGATGCTGGAAAGATGGCTTGCATTATACAATATTAAGTAATGATTTTTTGCTATATACTATTTTAAGTAATGATTTTTTGCTAATCCAGAAAAAATCGTCCATATTTTATTCAATAAAAAGTTCATTCTTTTTTTTTTTTGCTAAAAAAAATGAACCTATAAAATTTAAGAGTAAACCTTTCATAAATTTGAAAGCGAAAAAAATATAAACTCTAGATGAGAGATAGTAAAAAATTTCTATATGTACCAATCATACTAAAAGTTAATTCAAATTGCAAAAAAAAAAATTTGCCTCGAGTATCTCAACTAACGAAATTAATGTTCACCAAGAATGGTGAAGTGTATTGAGAACCAGCCTTTGGTCTAGTGGCAAAGGCAATGCTTTCTGTGTAGGAGGTCGCAGGTTCGAAACCTGAAAGTGACAATCCTTTGTTGATATTAATTAATTGGATAGCTTGACCTCCAACCTTTACTCAAAAAAAAGAATGGTGAAGTGTATTGGAAAGCAAAAGTTCAAAACATATTTTTCAAAAAATGATAAACTGTACAACAACAGTCACGCAATATGTACTCTCATGCAATTTAGTCTATTACTCTATATTCTATATGTACATCCCCCTAGCAAACACAAAAATAGTTGTAATTGAACATCAAAATGTTGATACCTTATCCGCTAGTATTAGGTGTGGTAGAGCAGCTCTTCCAACTATCAGTCATAGTATCAGAAGAAAGGTTTGTTTCACCCTTTAACAGATAAGTTTCTTCCTTCATCATATTTTCCTTCACCATTTTATCTCCATTATAATCCCCTTTTCCGATCACTCTCAGTGTCTCCAAAACCTCCTTTATAGATGGTCTCATTTCCCTATCAGGTTGCAAGCATCGAAATGCCAGCTCAGCAACCAAAGAAACCATGCACCGCACCTCCCAATTTGACCTGAATCCGAGAGCCGGGTCCACTAACTCATCCAGCTGACACCTCTGTATTTTGTTTAACGCAAAATTAGCAAGGTTGATCTCATCTTTGCTCCTGCTCAAATCTACAGCCTGTTTTGATGAAATCAACTCCATCAAAACAACCCCAAAACTGTACACATCACTCTTGTCAGTAAGATGGTAGCACTGGTAGTACACTGGGTCCACATATCCAGGTGTACCTTGAGGAACCGTCGAAACATGTGTCACATCCAATGGGAACAAACGCGATAAACCAAAATCTCCAACCTTGACATGGAAACCATCATCTAGTAATATATTATTCGTCTTTACATCTCGATGAATTATCGGGGGCTCAACTGCGTGTAAATATGCAAGAGCATTTGCTGTCTCAATAGCAACTGACAAGCGAACCGGCCAGGTTAATGCATTCTCACTAGAGCGGGGCCCTTGGAGGTGGTCAGCAACAGTGCCATTGGGGACAAACTCAAAGACAAGAAGCAGCTCCCGGCTGGACCGTGCGGTGCTGCCATAGAGGGTAACGAGATTCGGGTGGTGGAGATGGGAGAGAATTTCAACTTCGTTCATAAATTGCTCAGTGCTTTTGTAACTGTTCTTGTAAAGGCGCTTTACTGCGACTGTGCGTCCATCCTTGAGTATCCCTAGAGAACTTGCCATTTGTTAATTGTTAATCACTGATTTACATGCTCATTAATATCCATAAATGCTTTCTTTCAAAAAAATATCACAAGTGTTTTAATAGAAATCATGGCCATAAAAACAGAGATATGTTTGTCCAAAATAATAAATTTATTTTCAAAAAGTTGAGAAAGCATTTGGAAAAAAAAAAAAGTTACTAAATGAGATCAATGTTGAATAAAAAAGCCAAAACATTTACCTTACATTTTTTTAATAGGTAAAACAATTACCTTTATACACAATGCCAAAACCTCCATCACCGAGCTCTTTTGATTCGCTAAATCCTTCAGTTGCCTCCCGAAGTTCCTCATAGGAGAAAATCTGAGTGTATGCTGACCCAACCATCTCGGGGTCATAAAAGTATTGATCAGAAATTTCTTTTTGTACCAGAAGCTTTGACGATGATGAGATCAATCTCAGTTTCTTGCGCTTATAGAATAGAAGTAACAAACCACAAGTTGCAAGCACAAATACTGATCCCACAACGCATCCTGTAGAGTCATCAAATCAAGTTAGAATCATATCAAAGGGTAATAAAATGTTTATAATTTGAACATCCCATAATCTAAATGAAATTGGGTTTCTAAGTAGGTTTATTGAATCTTCCAATGCAACCATGCTAATTTTTCTTTATCCCAATTGAGAATCTCAAAAGTGTTAATTTGCATCCAAAAGTAGATAAAGGGTACTATGATAAAAGGCACAAAACACAAGGGTTGTATTGAAAGTTTCATACTTTCATGTAAAAAATGGTAAAGAGAACACGTATGTTTAGTATACTCTTAAAACTAAAAGAGAAGTGATACTTGCCTATTATGACTCTCCATTGTATGTGCTTCGCTGCAATATGGATAAAGAAAGAAATGTCACAAATTAATCATTAATTTAGATTCTTCATACTTTCTTTTCACTGGACTGAAAGTGAATAAAATTTGGAAACAAAACTTAATTAAAATACAGTTTAGTAGCAAAGAAGGAAAAATAAAATAACCAAATAACTTGTCAGCAAGTTATTATGCTTTACACTGTTGATGACAAGCTATTACCAGTGTGCTGTAATTGTTACAAGGAATAAAAGTGAGTTCTGCTTGACATGAGATAGGGAAGCAGGGGGAGGGGAATAGGCAGAATAAAAAAAGAATAAAAGGACTCTCTGAAGTGGCCATTGCAAAGAGAACAAATTAGGATAAATTAGTGGTTGCAAAGGGGGTCTGATGTCCGGTATGGGCCGTTTGATCCACGTCAAGATTCGCCCACCCATTTAGATTCAAAGAACAGTTCATAATTTTAATTTAAGCACGAAACTTAACACGGATTGAACGGCCAGACGAAGCATCAAATTAAATTTGGTCTAATGCCCATTGGATACATCCTGCTCCCTAAATTAGTAGCTATTTATAGATGTAATAGTTATACGGATGGTTTGGAAAATCGGCCGATTCCGAGTTGACTCGGCCGAGTCGGAACGGAATCGGCTGGAGGCAAACTAATTTTTCCCGAGTTTTCTCGGTTGGACGAATTTTCCACAGAAAACTGCTAAAATTGAATCTGAATCGAAATAATTAATCAACCAAATTTTCACTTAGTCTCTTGCTTCTAGAGCAAGTTACACTGTTTTGGTAGTTCAATCGAACCAATTTTGCATTTTGCTTAGTTAATCGAAGGAATTTTGGGGCAGAAAAACAGATGCGACAAGCGATTCAGAAAGAAAAGAAAGGAGAAGAAGCTTAAACATTATAAAATTTTGAGTAGACATGGTGTAGGAGTGGTTTATTGTTTTGCTTTGAGAATATAACTTGATTCTTTGTGAACTATCTCCATACAAGTTATCAAGTAGACAAGAGGTGACCTGTGCTGCACATAATATTACACAACACAGAATATTACTTGATTCTTTGTTTGACTAAGAACATTTTCCAAACGAATTTTTAATTAGCAAAGGAAAAGTATATCAATCGATTTTATGATTATACAAGTAAAATAATTTGTATCTCCGAAATATTTTATATTATTTTCTTATCATCATTTACATCCATTTCAATAATTCTAAGATTTAATTTATGCACTATACTTTGTTTTTTTAATACATCATCAATAAAAATAATATATTTTTTACACAAAATAAGATTCAGCCAAAAAAATCCGAGTTTCCGATTCGATTCAGTCAATTCTGACCGATTTCTCCGATATAATTCCAATTCCACAACAGTGACCGATTCCGATTCCAATTCTGATTTTCAGAACCATGGTTATACCTACGTGCTATTCCTATAACCTCAAATAATTTCCCATTGTTTGACAAGAACCTTGACAAAAAATTGGGAATGGATAGAAAAATGGAAATTTCGTACCAGCACCTCCAGTAAAAATAAATTAGCCATTATTGTAATATAACCTCCAGTAAAAATAAATTACCCATTATTGTAATAATTTTTAACAGTCATAGTCTTAAAGGTTACTAAATTAGTCAGTCTTATATCATGTCTCTATTAGAGCTGTTATGTCAAGATCCAATTATTATACCAAAGGGGAAAGGAAAATTTACATAGAAAAAAAAATGAAACAGTATTTGTACAACTATTTTAAAAAAAGAAAATGAACTGTCCATAATTTACAGAAAGATTTAAAAAGATGGGTCAGGGGAATTGTCAGGCCTCGAACAATTCTGCGTAGGCTTATGATCACCTTCACCAAGAGACGGCGAGTAGCTAAGGTTGTAATCCTTTCGAAATACCTTGGGTAGTGATTGTATATGATCAGGAGGGTCACATCTCACAGAAGAAAGGCTACTATTCAATGAATCATACATCCCAACGTACAAGTTAATAGGACTAGAAAAATTAAAATAAAGATTACGACAGCCAGATTTTTTCAAAGAATAACTAAGAAAAGGATCTTGAACCCTAATGATGCTGGTGTCATATGAGATGTTTTCCAATGGTAATAACTTAGAAAACAAAGAGAGAAATGGCTTATTATTATCGTCACATCCAATCAGTAAATTTCTAAGACAATTAGGGTCAATCGTAATGTTTGATTGGAAGTAGAAAGGATGCTTAATTTCAATAGAATTATTACATGGAAGTGTATGTGTACATGAGTTGGATAAACAGGGAAGGAAGAAAATGAAAAAAAGACAAGCCAGTACTGAAGCGGCCATTAAAGATGGAACCTACTGAGATATTAAGTTCTAGCTATTTCTAAACTTTGGAGAAGATAAGGATACAGACATGCTATTCGTGCAACCAGTTATATAATTTTCCATGGATTGACCATAGTACAGTTACCTTCATTTTGGGGAATTAGCTGACCTTGACTGGGATATTGAAAGATAAGCAGTTAGATCCCTACAAATTTCAAAAATGTCATCAAGAATGTATTTTAGTTTCTACACTTTATGCATCTCTTTAACTCCCCCAAAGCTTGACTGCTGTACCAAAAGCATACCGAAATCTAGGGTAGAATTCATTAGAAAATAATAACAACAATATAGTGGAAAAGGCCCCCGATTTCATTTCAGAAGGGAAATAAAACAGTCAGTTCAAAAGTTTTCTCACAGTGTAAATTTTGGTTAATTTCGTCAAGGTAGAATAACTTGTAGACTGGGTAACTTTGGCATAAAGGTTAGAAAAAGGTAAGCTATAATATTTTTCCCACGACTTCAGTCTGGTTTTCTGGTGAAAAATTCCATGTTATTGTAAACATAATTATTCTTTGGGATTAAAAGATAGTTGACTTAGTCAAGGTCTTCTCTTGTCATTAAGTACAAGTCTTTATCACTAATTATTCTATCTTTACATCGCCTTCATCCTACCATTGACTGTGAAGTAAACTCAGAAAATATAACAAGAGAACAAAACCTATTTATGAAAGTTCTGATTTAAATGGGCGGTTCAGATCTTTCTGAAATCTTCAATGATGTTTGTACGGTTGAAGAGGACAATTATGAGAGTTATTTAGACTAGAATAAAAACTAAAACAAACTGAAGCAACAGGTGGTTGAAACAAAAGAGGAAAAAGGGCCATACAAAAATATCATTTAATTATCCCTGTGATCTCTTACAGTGTTATATGCAGCTTGACCTTAACCTTGACCTGTAATAAATAAAAAAAATACCGCTAAATTACATCATGGAGGAAGCTCCCTACAAACTTCTACCTTTATGCTCCTACTATATTTTAAAACCAACAACTAACACTACAAAGTATCTTTAAGTAAATTTCAAAGACTTGGAAGATTTGGATGATTTTTGCTTGTACCTTTAAGTAAACTTGGAAGATTTGGAAAATTTGAAACCAACAACTAACCCTACAAACTTCTACCTTTAGTCTTTTTAAAGACTTGGAATGAAGACTGGAATGAAGACTTTTGCTTGTAGACTGGGAAGAAAGGAAAATGATATTAAATGAAGACGTTAGTAAAATAGTGAATATTCTTGAGGTTAATATACAGTTGACTTGGTCAAAAAACTTTTTTTGTCAGTCTGAAAATGACCACCTCATTTATTTTCCAAGGATCAGTTCTTCCATTACAATTACTTAATATCTAAGTCTGTGCTATCATTGACTGACTATCTATCTACAGAACCACTTACAACAACAAACATGATCTAAATATGAATATATGGGCTTAAATACAAATCTAAACATATTGGAAACTTAAAAGGCTTCACTACAAGAATGGGACTCGTCGGTATATACTCCCGTCACTAATAGAAAAATCACCTTTCTGTCGGTATACCCTCGCAGATACTGTCTCATTTTTGTAGTGTTTTTTTTTGTGAAGAGGGGAGATCCACATCATGAGATTCTTGGCATTATGAGGCAACAAATTAATACGGTGAATGTCTCTCTGAAACCTGTGCAGAATTTTGCTCTACAACAGTAAAAAGGAAAAGGCGACATGATAAGGAAGGCTAAGGCGATTTCTGAGGGCAATGGGTGGTTCAAGGTGGTGCCAACTGGAGAAAGAAGCAACAGCTATGGAGGAACCTCATCAAGTAACCAGAGAAGACAGAGAAACTTACCTAACCATCGTGATTCAATCCATGGCCATTAATGTGGCCAACCACCATGCATAACCCACCTACAAAAGATAAATCTCAGCTCAACATTCAACCCATTAAATCCAGTAACTCCTCTAACCCCACTACACCAACAGCATCAATCTCCAATGAATTCAATGAATCCCAACGGCCAACCACCTCACCAACCAGTTAATTCCTCCCCACAAACCTTTCCGCAAATCCTCTCCCAAACACCACAGCCGCTCTTCCCAACTCCACACCCGCCGTTCCCAACAACACAGAGGTCTCAATCATCACCATGGCCGCACTTTCTAGACCACAGCCCATGGATGCAAGCATCCCGTCAGTCAGAAATAGCAAGCAACTCGCCTGGCCAGAAAACCCCAGATCCATTACCAACTGCCTAGCGCTCGGACATGACCAAAGTGAATGCCGCACGTTGCTGCGTGCAATCACCAATGGTTAAGCAAGCAAGGTTCGATCTGATGCGACCGAGGGGCAACATGGGCGAAGCACTCATGCCCAAGAACAGACCAGACACTGCCATGGTCTTTATCCCGGAGACGACACGCTCCTCGTGGTTTGGGAAAATCTCGAATCGGGGCAAAAGAAGGAAACGATTGGGGAAATTTTGCGGGCTAGTCCATATTTTGCAGAGGGTAACAGGGAAGGAAACTCAATGAAACCCAATGAAGGGGCGGCCAAGGACGCGACACAGATACCACCAGCGCCTCTGCCTCACGAGAAGGGGAAAGGAATTGCACTGGACCTATCCAGTTCAATGCCGACTGGACGCCTCACCTACCTGGGTACAGGTCAAATTGATTTAAATACAAAGGCCTGTTATTCCAACCAATATTCCTCTCCATTTGCGGATGTGCCATCTCAGATCCCAAGAATTCAAAATAACCTGGAATTTAGGGAGGTTGGCAGCCCACCAAGGAAAAGAGCAGGCCCACTATAGACTCACAATTTCGAGCAGCAGCCTACTAAGGAATCTCTTCATACTGGCCCGTTTATAAGAGAATCTCAGCCCACTACAAATGCTGTTATTTCCTTTGAGGCCGAAACAGAAAACACTAAAACCAAAAAAATTGAGAGTAGAAGTGAGTCGAAATTTTTATTTTTACCATTCCAAAAAGATAGATAAATCATTTAGGTCATGTTCGGCGAAATACTGTTGTCATGGGAAAAAAATTTACTTAGAGTGAATTTTTTTTTTTCCACCAACACAGTAAAAGTCAGTTCAAAAATTTGTTGTTCCCAAATCCATTTTCGTTCCCCTTAATGCGCCGAACAGGGACTTAACCACTATTTCTATGAATTTCAAATTTAACACGGCCGCAAGGACAAATAACGGATACGAGTTGGGTGTCGTTGCTTTGATAAAATGTGGGCCCCAAATTTTTTTTTTGTCCAATGATGATTATTTTCTTGGTCAAAAGTTGCGGCATTTAATACCAAAGTTTTGAGCAAAAAAATAAAATAAAACGAAATGTGTCCGCTATTGGTGTTTTGGGAAGTGGTTACTTTGTGTACAAGATTTATGAAGGGTATAGAAGGAAAATCGTCAATAAGAAAATTTATGCTTTATTGGAAATTTCTTTTAAACATGCTATATATTTTTCATGTTTTTAATAAAGGAGAGAAATGGGTACTTTATAAATTTAAAATACGTTTTAGTAGAAAAGTCAATAAATTAGATAAATTTGTGAGGTTTTCAAATTTAGAAAGGTCAATTTTATATTATGAATTTTGGAGGGGTGAAAACATTATTTCGAGAATTTTGAGGGGTATACATGAAATCCCCCCCCCCCCCCCCCCCCCCCCCCCCCCCACATAAAAAAATAAAAAACACAATGGGGAACAAATATTCAATTGAAGGCAATTTTGTATTGAAAAAAGAAATCAAGGAATTAGTAATTTGACATTTGCTTTATTATAAAGAGCTCATCACTTTTTTATTATGAAAAGGTGCCTTATAAAAATCTGCTTTTAAAATTTTAAATCTTACTTTTTCAATTGAGTTTAAGAATTTATTCATTTCTAAACAAATAGTATATTCGTGATATCATAACAGCAAGTACTGGTTATGCTATAAATGGCCAGACCAAGTGCTTTCTTTCTTTTTTAAATTAAATGGACCATTTTTTATTTACATTTGCACCTGGTTAATTTGTGTTATTACGTCGTCATTTCTCATTTTTTTTTCCTTTCTTAAAATAAAATAATAGGTTAGAGACTTTTTTTTGACAAAATACAGAGGGCTCTTTTTTTTTCTTTTTTCTTTTTCCTTTTTTTCATTTTTCTTATGCAATGCACTCCTTGAGTGTCGGCCTCTCGAGTTTCTTCAAATTTTTATTTTTACCATTCCAAAAATGATAGATAAATCATTTAACCACTATTTTTGTGAATTTCAAATTTAATACGGCGCAAGGAAAAATAACGCGCTGATGAATTGGGTGTCGGCCATGATAAATGATAGACAAAAAAAAAAAAATTCGTTGCTTTGATAAAATGTGGGCCACAAATTTATTTTTGTCCAATGATGATTATTTTCTTGGTCAAAAGTTGCGGCATTTAATAAAATGAAATGTTTTGGTGTTTTGGTGTTTTGGGAAAATCGTCAGTAAGAAAATTTATGCTTTATTGGAAATTTCTTTTAAATATGCTATATATTTTTCATGTTTTTAATAAAGGAGATAAATTGGTATTTTATAATTTAAAATTAGTATACTTCATAATTTAGTACAGTACTCCCAGCATGAATTTATTTGCCCCGTGTGCAACCTTTTTGAGAAGATAGATGTATATATATGTGGGAAAACTCAAACATACAATCTTGAACTATGTTCTTAATTTATCTCAGAGAAAAAGAAAATAAAAACATCTGTAATTAAATTAAAAATCCAAAGCACACATGCATACAAGAAATATAATTAAGAGAAAACAATGCCAAATATGAAGCTCTAGCCTTGGAGGAGTAAAATATGCATTGACCGGAGTCCATGGCTCTATTCATAGCTAAATGTAACTGAAGGAACATGTTTGCATAAGTTGCAGAGCTCATCTTTCTTACCCTCATGGCCAATCCCCGCCCAAAACAATTTTTGAAGGTTGGTTAGGTGTCGTAGCCCCTGAGGAACACACAATTCTTGACAATAAGTAATATCGAGTTCTCTAAGAATGGGCATAGTCCCCTCCTCTATCTCCCAATCGTCTAGCACGGTAACGTTGTGAAGCAACAATTCTTCTAATTTCTTGAAGCCTTTAGCTAAACATCTCATTCGATTTGTTTTGACATTTTGTAGTCTGAGATTTTTGAGGCAGTGTAGATTCTCCAATACCGGAAATACATCTTGCTCAAAGTGGCAACCAGTAATCTCAAGATAAATGAGGTGAGGAGGTAACATGTTAACATCAATGACCATTTCATTACGGGTCTCCCCATAGTCCCAAGCCCAGAAATAATGCATTTTTAGATATTGTAGATTCCGATAAAATGGGAAGTCCCTCATATCAAATATGTCTCCCGGAAAAGAACCTTCTAGGGTGAGAGATATCAGGTTCTTTAACGTGCCTAGGAAAGCAGCAACTACCATCCATGAACATTTTTGGTTATCTAAATGTAATCTACGTAAATTGGGTAGATGAGGTAACTGATCAGTTTTCCATGATTCATTGGTAGTAACTTCTGCAAGCGTTTGCAAATTTGGTAGTTTTGTTGATGGTGGCAGTTCTGGAATAAATGATCTAGTCCAGACATGCCTCAGTGCATTAATGTGCCATGCACAATCAGGAAAATCTAAAGGGTCTAGTAGATCGAGATAAAGGGTCTGCATACATTTCATGTTGCCTATCACTTTCTCCAGGTCACCTTGTCCACTCTTGTCAATTGGGCTCCCTTCAAGATTCAGATATCTTAACTGAGTTAATCCCTCAAACATCCCCACATTTATGCTATCCATATAGCCGGCTTCAGTGCTTACCACTTTGAGCAGCTTTTGCTTAGAACAATTCGGCATGACTTTTTTATGGAAGCACAATAGAGTGCGGAGGTTTTGGTTCATCACGAGTTTATCACAATCTGCATGGTGAACTGCCACACGACGCGCCCTATTCAAGCATTGTTGATCATTTGGATGTGAATACACCACAAAAAAGTTGTCCTCCTTGGCTTTTTGGATGGCAAGATCCCGTAGGAGATCATGAATGTAGCAATGTTCGATAGAACCATCAAAAAATCTAGATCTTACTTGAACCAGGCTCCTGTTATACAATGAGAAAATTTGTTTTAAACATATATACAAGAACATCCGATTTGGAGTGCTCATAAATGTCATTACTAAATTATTAATGATGCTCACATTTTTCTAAGGTAAGTAGTTAAACAAAGTACCGATTATGTACTATCATATTAACACTCACAAATTTTGAGGATAGTAAATATTTCATAAAGAAAAATATTTAGCTTCAAAACAATTCAATTGGAAACTCTGGACAGCACTTGTACATTGCATTGTCCTTTATTTTGTTTTTTGTTTTTTTCCTTTTTCTTTCTCCTGTAGTGCTATAAATCCAAATTGTTTCATATATACCTAAAGGCTTTTATTAATAAATAAATAAATTGGAACCAACACTTGTACCAAGATATTAGCACCTTACACTTAAAATGTGTAAAGCATTAAATAAAGAAGTTATACCTCTGCACGAGATCCTCTAAGTAACTCTCTGCTGTTTCTTCCAATGTTCTGTTGTCTTCTTGTGGTATGAAACCCTCTGCAACCCACATTCGAACTAAATATTCGGCACGGATATCATAGTCTTCAGGAAATGCAGCAAAGTACATAAAACATGATTTAAGAACAAATGAAAGGTCTTCATAACTTGTGCCTATAATCTCGCTACATTTCTTTCCATCATCAGCATGCCAACTCATTGTTTGTAACACCTTATTCCAAGCGGCATAACTGCGTGGCTTCTTTGATAATAGGCCTCCTAAAACCACCAATGCGAGAGGCAACGCACCACATTTATGGACAAATTGATCTATGATATCAGAAAGATCATCAAAATCATTTTTATTTAAATCCTGATTTGGAAGAGCCTTTTTCAAGAAAAGCTGTAAGCTTAACTCCTTTGTTAAGAAATCAGGTTTGTATGGTTCACACATAGGATCCGCATCCTTAGCAACATCAAAGATCCTAGTGGTTATAAGTACTCTACTTCCATTATTTTCGTTCGGGAATACTTCCCCAATTTGAGTCCATAGATAGTCTGTCCAAACATCATCAAGGACTATGAGGTACTTTTTGTCTTTAAGAGACTCGTGAATTTTGGTATGAAAAACATTTAGTTGCATGCTCGGATCGATATGAAGCTCGGGTACTTGTTCTGCTATTTTTCTCAAAATGTCAATTAATTCGAACTTTTGAGAAATAGCTACCCATATACGAAGTTCAAATTGTCTCTTGACATCATTGCTGTAAAAATAAAACATTTATTGGATTTTAGTATAACAAAAATTTAAAGATGATAGACTCTTTTAAGGTAAAAAAAACGTATGTGTGTGTGTTTTGATGGTAAAATTTATGCGTAAATAGAAAAAATGTGATTTTCTTTACCAATCCAAAGGCCATGGTACGTTTTCTATTTTTCTTTTTTTTTTAATCTTTCTTAGGGGTGAAAACGGAGCAAATACGGAGCGGATAGCTAGTGCTAATACCAAATCCGTATCCGTTTGTCATTGAGCAGATACGGATACGGATAATAAACGGATGTCAAAATCTAAAACCAAATTCGCCTTAAACAGATACGGATACGCAGCAGATAATCCACGGATATGGATTCAAATACGAATACGAAACAAATATTTGACGGATAATTGAGTTAATATGACATATATAACTCTAGAATAATAACATATAAAATTTCAGACTAAAAAAAAAAAAGTTCTTGCCTATTTAAGAGTAGCGTTTGATTTTAATTAAATCAGTAACAATTTGTGAAAAAAAACAGTAATGGTAGTTTTATACACATTTGGTCATTAATCACCGTTACTAACAATCTTTCCATTAAAAAAAAGCTATTACAGGACAAAAACAAGGAATTTCTACTTTTCGGCCTATAGCTCAGTCCTTTCTTTATTTATATAAAGGACTTAATTGGAAAGTAGCCCGTAATTATCCGTATCCCTTATTATCAGTATCCGTTTGATCTGAATTCTGATCATTAGCAGATTCGAAGCGAATATCTGCTGGATAATTCGAATCCATTTACCCCCCTAATCTTCCCTCCTATTTTTCCACGGTATTGCAAAAGTTGTTGGCGCAATACAAATAGATTTTCACAATATCAATTCACACGATTTAGCCGTTGTTTATGAGATCTAGCTGTTGGTCTTGTTTAGATTTGCACAATATCAATAAGCCATGCAATATAAAAAGAAGACAAGTAGTTAATACGGCCTACCCTCAATGACGTACTTCAATGAAAATGTTACAACCAGAATAAGAAATGCGTAAATAATGATTATGAATATTTTATTGGATTGGGTTGGGTTCATATTGGATCGGGTTGGGTTCATATTGGATCATGAATATATATATTTTTTTTTAGTCAGACCATCATTATCTAAATATATTTTGAAACACTTTATTATTAGTGAATATTGTTGGTTTCTTAAATAACTAGTGAATATCAATTTACAACTAGTAAGCTACGCTAGCTAATAATTGCAACTTAGCAGCCTTTGCTAAGAATTTAAGAAGAAAAAAAAAAGGTACGTAATATTTGTTCGATCGTAGAATCCAAGTTGAGTATATATGTAATATAATTATGAATTGTATATTGTCATATATAATTGTCACAATTAAGCTTAGTGATCTAATATAAAATTAAGATGAGGAGAGATCAAATTACATCTTTTTTTGTGACACACTTTGACACCTATCATTTTCAAAGTTCAAATAGTCGATCCAAACCGTTCAACATGATGAATATATTAAAATATGCTTGGAGGTCAAATTTTACATGTTTTTGAATTTTTTTACTATTTATTAAGATGGTTACAAAATCGGTGTTTTCAGACCATTGAAAAACAGCGATTTTGTAACCATCTTGATAAATAGTAAAAAAATTCAAAAAAATATAAAATTTGATCTTCAAGCACATTTTAATATAGTGGTCATGTTGAATGGTTCGGATCGACTGTTTGGATTTTGAAATCACAAAATTAACCTATAAAAAAAACGATGTCATGATGTGTCACAAAAAAAAGGTGTAATTGGATCCCTCACTGATTCTGAGATTTGCAATTCAGAAAACTATTTTTCCACAGGTTTGTGCGGGCCACATGAATATTGATGCGGCGCACGGATTTTAATGCTACTGCATGGTTTTTGATGCGGTCACACGGAATACCTTTTTCTTGTTGGTAAATAACCATATAAGTTACCCTATATAAGAATTTGTCCCGAAAGCACAAAATATGATAGAAAAACACAGAAACTGAACATACGTTTTCCCTTTAAAAAATACAGATATGTGAGACTTCTCTTCTTCTTCCACCATAAAAAAATAGAGAGAAGAGACCCATTAAGAAAAAGGGAGAGGATCACTCAAGAGCTGAGTCTTGCTGTCTTGGAAGTTCCACAACCCGACATTCATAAGTGTTTGACTCCTAGATGAGATGTAATTAATTTTTTCATCTCTAGATAAGATGTAAGTGTTTGGCTTTTATGATTCCCCATTAATAATAACATTTAGTGGTATGTTATAAAACATATAGATATTAAAGAGTTAGATAAAATTGGACAATTTATTGTGCTTTAAGATTTATAAAGGGGATTTGAATGGTCCCGATTTTTCAAATATGAAGTAAAAATTTGAGATATCTCAGAGGATGCTCGGATCTCAAAACCACTTACACTCTTCACGGAGTCAAATGCTAGATTTCCACGAATTCATATCACCGGAGGTAACACAATATTCTTCTTTAGATCCAGACCATTCAATCAAAATCCACACCAATATATTAAAGGGACCCCATGCATTTCACCAAGTGTTTTGCAAACGGGCCGGTCCACGGTTCCCACGGGTCTACGGGTTTAAACGGTCCGGGTCCGGTGGGTCTAATTTGTTGTGGTTGGCCCAAACTAGGACCGTGGCCCAAATTTACACGGTCCAGTCCGGTCCAAAGTCCGGACCGGGTCTGGTCCAGGTCTGGTCCGAGTTCTAGTCTTTATTTATTTATTAATTTTTTCAGTGAGCAGTACAATAATCTTGACCATATTCAAAATTCAATTTAGAGAAAATGGCTATATGGATTTTTGTGTTCTTTTTATCAAAATAAAGGTATTGAAGTCTAGTTTTCAGATAATATAATTTCTCTATACAAAAATATTACAGATTGATACAGTTTTAACGATTAATTGATAGAGGTCAGCAATCAGAAAAGTTGAAATTCCAATGAGCAGTCCTATAATTTTGACCAGATTCAAAATTTAATATAGAGAAAATGGCTACATGAATTTTTGTGTTCTTTATATCTACATAAAGATATGAAAGTCTAGTTTCTAGATAATATAATTTCTCTATACAAAAATATTACAGATTGGTACAGTTTTAATGATTAATTAACAGAGGTCAGAATAGCTTGAAAGTCTAGTTTTATATGATTGATCCAGATTCTGATCAGACGGTGCGGATCTAAACAGAAATATTTTGCTGGCCTCAGAGGATATGAACTCGATTCCAACTCGACCGACCAATCGTTATGATGAGAATTGATTTACAAAAAAATTAAAAGTTATATGGACTTGATTTAGTAAAATTTATGTTTCTACCTACAAAACTAATTAGAGGAGGCAGTTGTCTCGTAAATCATAGATTCACAAGACAATTTGTTCGAAAATTGTAGTGACTGGGTTTGATAATTTGATAAACCGATTTACAATTTCTGTAAATTTATCAAACATATTTCATAATTTCTTCAAAGATTGAAATTGAAATCAACAGTGGTATATAAAATTCAAGAAGCTCTATTGTTGCAAAATAAAGAGTGTAATCAACTTTTGAATCAAGCAATTAAATTCTAAACTAATAGTTTTTCTAGAAAAACAAATATATAGCACATACCAATTGTATACTTTTTGTGCGAGAGTTGTTTTTCCAAGTCCACCAGCTCCCCAAATAGAAACGACCGAACGTCTCCGAGTGGTCTCATCTAGCAACGCTTTGACAACATGGTCTTGATCCTTCTTGAACCCGACAATATCGGGATCAATGTCTGGTATCACGAGTGGTCTAATTGGCAGTTTGATCTCTCCACTGTCCTCGCCCAGTGAATTAATTCCATACCTTGTTGAAATTAATATTTTAGTTAGAAATAATAAACATAATAAATTAGTCAATTACTCAAATAATTGGGAGAATGCTTTTGAAAATTTTCTACATAAATAAAATATTTATGTTTTCTAGAGTAATGTTGGATGTGCAATTTATGCACTTGATATTTGTATCATGTTTAATGACATTTATGTTTTTGGATTTGTATATATCAAATAGAAGATATGTCATTTGTAATATGGGAAATAAATCATTTGTTATTCCCTTAGTATAAAAGGAACCTGTTATTCTGATCTCAATCATTCAATTTTGTCAATGTGCGAATTTCAATAAAGAAACTTTTCCATGTGCAAATTTCAACAAAAGTCACAAGTTGGGATTGGAATAACAGGTTCCTATTATTCCCTAGGAATAACATCTGATTTATTTCCTGTAATTAATATGTGAGAGAATTGAAAAACATCAATTTAGTACGAAAATTTGAGCTACCTTTATTTTCCTTCCTCATTCTCTCTTCCACTAAATACACAGAACAAAATAAAATCAACATATATAGATCGTGAATAAACCAACATATTATACCTGAGTCTACTCGTCTCGATCTCAGTCATCCTTTTCTCGATCTGTTCTATCTCATGGACAAGTTTGCGTACAGCCGGTAATTTTTTTGTTATCTTCATCATCCTTTTCATGGCCTCCCTCTTGCCGGCGGGTTTTTGCGATTTTGGAGGGATCTCCATGAGAAATGTGTCAATGGCATCTTCTATTAAATAGGCGACATCTCTCACCTCCTTTACCCAATAGTTCTGCTTCTCATCTGTAATTTGTTTCTTGTCAGCATCTTTCAGAAAAACCTGAATCCAGCCGAGTTGACGGGTCACTGTCTCTACTTGCTCATCGACGTTGTACATGCGTAAAACCTCTCTAACTCCAACATCAGTGAGCTTGCTCACAATAACCTTTACAATGCTCTCAGCCATCTCTCTTCTGTATTCTAGGTGGAGCTGAAACTAGTTAGAAACAATAACCAAAATAGCACATATATAATACTCTGACGTGCACAAACAAAACAAGCAACAAGATGGTGTTCACCACATAATCACAAAGCAAGAAAAGGAAAAAACCTCAAGAAAATATGAAAGAAATTGGAGTACTTGAGTTGAACAGCCTTGAGCCCGGTGGAGAGAAGTAAGAGAGGAATAGGCGGAAAGAGTCGGAAGCTAAATCTCTGCTATGTTGGTAGAAACAAAGCGGATTCAATTATTGAAGAGACAAAGTGGAGTCCACAGTCCACTGTCCACTGTCCACTCTGATGGGGACGACTCGGTCAATAATGCAGAATATTTTCTCCATTTCATGAAGAAAAGGACAGGTCCAGTTACTCTCTTAAATCTGAGGTGATTGGTTTCTCCAGTGCTTGATAAATCGGAGGAAATGAAGAAGGAATCTATTGTAAAGTCAGCTTTTTGGAAAATAAGGATTTTGGTAGGGTCACCGAAAGAAAGCACGTTATTCGGAGAATCAATTTCCCTTTACATTAAAATAGTAAAAAAATTCAAAAAAAAAATGTAAAATTTGATTTCCAACTACATATGGAGAATACATTGAGCACTACAGATCAAATATTTGAACTTTAAAAATCGTAAAAACTAATTGGTAGCACCGATAATAAAAAATTTAACTCAATTTTGAGGCACCGATGATAAACAATGGGCCGACGGAGTAAGAATTGCAAAAAAACGTCGTTTAGTACCTAACAAATTGAGTTAATATTTTTTTATCATCGGTGCGTCGCGCAACAACCCATTTGCGGCTAGTGACAGTATCGTATGCAGAAAGGTAAAAGTCAGAACTTGTATCAAAATTACTGATCTGATGTTTGGTGTTCACATGCGACTAGTGAATTCAATTTGACAATAACCAGTATTCTAATATTGAGCATATTTTATTTTGTATGTTCAAACAAGAATCAGTCTGTGTGATATATTTAATAAAAAAACCAGTAAATATGCTATCAAAAAATTAATTTGACAAATATTTAAAAAAAAATAGATTTTTTAGTGTTATATTTAAGCATTTTAGCTATTTGTCTCTAAAAAAAAATTAAATCCGGAACCGGCCATTAAATGTCCGGTTTGAGCATTTTTAATAAAAGGGTGTGGGCATTTTTATTAATCTTTAATTAACTGTGGATATTTTTAAAAATGTCGGACCAACTGCTGAGAATTTGTATGTGAGTTGCGGCTCTCTAGCATATTACATATATATGATCTTGCATACTGTTGGTAGTTTAATATTTTTGTATTTACTTTAGTTTTGTGTAATTAGTTCTTATTTTTAATGAAAATCAGTGGCTTACCACTTTTATCAAAAAATAGAATATATTCAATCCAAATATGTACAACTTATTTCTATATTATAGCAAATCCAACATGTTAAATATACATGTGATTGTTAGTAGAAGAGAAGATCTAGCTTGAAATGCGAAACTCAAAAAGGAAATAACAGAAATTATGTGATCAAAATAATTGATATTCTCCAATATCTCATAATAATTTAATTTCAGATAAGAGATTATATATTTTTTAGATGTTTGAGTGTGGACATAACAATAAACCACTAGATATTTATCGACATTACAATGCTCTTTTAACAAATGCTCTGTATTCTAGGTGGAGCTGAAGTAGTAAGAAACAATAACCAAAATAGCACATAATACTCTTTGGGGAATTTTACAAAATAGGAAGAATTTCATATATACCACTCAAAAACTGTGAAATTACGTATTTCTCATCAAAATTTCTGTAATTACGTATTTACCATCTAAAAATCTAATAACTCATATATTTACCCAATTAATTAAAAAAATGAGATTAATTAAGTTTAATATTACATAAAATATAATTAATAAAGTTATTTAGTCTATCTTCTCCTTCTTTGCCCTTCCTTTTCTGCACATAGATTTCTCTCTCATTTTTTTTTGGCATAACTTTCTCTTTCTTGCTGAAACTCTCTCCTCATCTCGTCTCTCCGCTAAAACTCAGAGAGAAGGGGGTAACAGACTCGGAGATTAGGATTTCAATTCTAGCTTGATTGTCTAAAACAAGGTAATTAACCACTCCACATTTTCTAACAGAACAACTCGTACTAAATACGACGCTAATATCACAACCCATTATCAAAGTAGTAACTGAGTTTGAGAATCTGCATTTTGTTACTGACTTAGTTTCGAATATATGTTTTTAATCTCTTATATTGGTTATAAAGGACAACAGATCTAAGGAAAGAAAGAGAGTGTGCTAAGTTAATCCTTGATTAATTATAGTTTAAAGAATATTGTACATAATTAATCTGAGTTTTGGATATATTTGATATATATTAAAGTTATATTGTGTAAATGAATTATTAGATTTTTAGACGGTAAATATGTAATTACAAAAATTTGAATGGTAAATGTGTAATTTCACTGAGTGGTATATGTGAAATTCTTCCTGCAAAATAATACTTGTTGGTAGAAACAAAGCGGATTCAATTATTGAAGAGACAAAGTGGAGTCCACTGTCCACTCTGAAGGGGACGACTCGGTCAATAATGCAGAATATTTTCTCCATTTCAGAATGAAAAGGACAAGTCCAGTTTCCCTCTTAATGCTGAGGTGATTGGTTTCTCCAGTGCCTTGATAAATCGGAGGAAATGAAGAAGGAATCTATTGTAAAATCAGCTTTTTGGAAGATAAGGATTTTGGTAGGGTCACCGAAAGAAAGCAAGTTATTCGGAGAATCAATTTCCCTTCACATTAAAATAAATTTAGAATTTTAGAATTTTTTATTTTTATTCCCAATCAACAATTCAATATCCGAACAATCAATTAAATTGTTTTAATATAAATAAGTTTTCCAAGAATATTTCTTTATTTACAATTTTTTTATATTTTTTGACATAAACTTTATTCAATGAACTAACTTAAAATCATAAATAAAAAATTCTAAAATAGCCGGTCCCGTCACGTGTGGCCATAGTGACCAAACGTGATGTGTAACTTGTCTCGTGTCACATCCTGTGAAAAAAAAAATTAATCATGTCAGATGGGTGTAATCAGAGCTAATAAATTTATAACCAAAATTTTTACTCACAGTCAGATCGCAAGTGCATGATCCTACCGTGTAATATAGATACGTGTGATTGTTAGTAGAAGAGATCAAGAGGAGATCTTGAAATGTGAAACTCAAAAAGGAATAACAGAAATTATGTGATCAAAATAATTGATATTCTCCAATATCCCATAATAATTTAATTTCAGAAAAGAGATTATATATTTTGATATTGAACAAATAAAAATTAAATAATGTGAGAATTTTGAACACTTTGACAATCATAACAACAAACCACTAGAAATTAATTTATCTCCAACATCAATGACCTAGCTTGCTCAGCACAAACTTTACAATGCACTCAGCCATTTCTCTTCTGTATTCTAGGTGGAGGTGAAACTAGTTAGAAACAAAAAAATATTGGTGTATTATGAGAAAGGCATGACACAAAAGGAAAAGAGGAATATAGATGCCACAACTGGCTGCTGGTGGATGCGCACAATGTTGGATGAGTGGATTTCACTTTGATTTTGATGGGGACGACTTGGGAGTAAAAGCGCAATATTTTCTTCGTTTCATAAAGAAAGGACAAGTCCAGTTTATCTCTTAAAGCAGAGGTGATTGGTTTCTCTAATACTTGGTAATTCGGAGGAAATGAAGAAGGAATCAATTGTAAAATTAGCTTTTTGGGAGAAAAGGATTTTGGTGGGTCACCGGAAGAAAGCAGGTAGAATCAGATCCTATCAACTTTTTATTGTGGTATGTATGAGCTCATTTCTTCATTCTCTTCCATGAATAGTGATCACCTTCTTACTCATTATATTGGTTTTTATAGTACAAAGCCTTTAACTTAAAAAGAATAGTATTTTTTTTCTCCAAAAAAAAAAAAATAGTGTTGGCAGCATAAAAAAATCAAGACCAGCTGCCAAGAGCCAAGTCAGGATAATTTGTTGAGTGTTAAGTATATTTTTATAAATTTTTTTGATAAAACATAGATACAAAAGTATATTTTGGAGAAAAATTTCAGAGATGGACAAAATTTTATAATTTTTGAAATCTTAAGGAAATTCTTATAATTCTTTTTTTAAGAAATATAAATTTTTTTTTTAATGAGCCAGGATGGAGACTTGCCCACCCCCGACTCGACTTCGCCCATGCCTGCTATCAAATATCTTGAATAATAAAAAAAAACAAAGAAAAATAAGAAGCTTTTCTTTCATTTTTTTTTTTTCAAGCTCTGTTTGCTTTAGTAGGAATTAATCAGACAAGATAACCTAAGATTTCTTATTATACTCCTTTCTTTTTTGTAATCGTTTACTATGTTATAACTATGGCAAGCAATAAAGGTTTACTTGTACCATGATAAGACTTATTATGAACATTTCTATATGCACTGGTAGCCTTAATTACATTGGTAACTTCATTAACAATTTACCCGTGATTTGGATTCATCTTCACTTAACAATGACGGGACAACTGAAATCTTTTGTATGGAAAAACTAGCATTTTTACATGCCAATTGGGGCAGAAAGCAACCATGGACCCACCACTTCCAGTGATCTGATGACTTATAATTAGCTGGACATCTTAATCATCCAAGTTTATTCTCTGTATTTATTTATTTTAAGTAGATTTATTCTATTTACAATTAACTCCTTTCAAAAATTCTGACAATTCTTATTTTCAGGTATTGCATGACACTTATTCCTCCTTGTCAGAAGAATAATTCCAACATTAGTTTTGTGGATGCAAATTTGATCAGCGAAACATTGATAATTATCCACAACAACGAATATCTGCAATTTTCAAAGTGGCTTAATAAATAGTAAAAAAATTCTAATAAATGTAAAATTTGGTCTCCAATCACATTTCAATATGGAGCCCATGTTGAGTGGTTCGGATCGATAGTTTGGATTTGTTAAAATGGAATATGAGCGTGAAGTTGTTTTACTTCACAACTCACCATAGTCTATCTCATATATATGTATATATATATTGTAGGAACTACAGATATAATTTTTTATTAGGAAAATTAAATCACACAAATTTGTTTAAATCACACTTTTGAATAGTATCTATTTCAACATTTACAAGAAATAGAGAATAACAGCTATTCTAACTATTCCGAATAGCAAAAAAATTGTTTGGATGCAATTGCAATTCCGAATAGCCCATGTTCTTAACACATCCAAATATACCCACAGTTGGTTGATATTTTGGTTCAAGACTATTTGGACAAAGTCTTATTCAAACCGGATCATAACTGTTTGATGGTTGTTAAAATTTACATGGACAGTTTGGATTTCAGTATTGAATCAAATTTGTACAAAACCCATTTCATTGGACGAAATCCAATTCCAACGGTCTGGGGCTTAGGCGGCCTAGCTACATTTAATGGATGGCACAGGTTTATAACATTTTTTTTTAATGAACACATTTCTTTTTGCAGAATGGCCCTTAGATTAATAAAACCATAAGGTATAACGTCATTTTCAATGGCGCATGGGTTTACAAGGAGTTGGTTGAGATTCGGATTTGCTCAATGTTTCTTAGATTTTCTTCAATTGTATTCCAAACTCATATGATAATTTTGTGTGGTGTTTTTATTTGAAAGTCCGGCGAGTTATTTGAACAAACACCTATACTATATAAAATTGATTGAATTTTAAAATTTGTTATTATTCAAAAAGTTTGTAATTTTAACTTATAATTATTCAAACAAAAATAATTTTATGAACACTCTGCATAAGCTATATATATATATATATATATATATATATATATATAGGAAATGGCTACGGTGCTACGCGTAGCATATAGGGCCTCCATGCTACGGCTCAATATTTGAGTTTTCAAAATCCTAACGGTCAATCCGAACCGTTTAACATGATCTCCATATGAATATGTACTTGCAAACCAAATTTTACATTTTTTAGAATTTTTTTACTATTTTTTTAGATAGGTAGAAAATCCCTTGATATGAATGGTACATAATTTTTCAGATCAAGTGATTTTCTACCTATCTAAAAAAATAGTAAAAAAATTCTAAAAAATGTAAAATTTGACTTGCAATTACATATTCATGCGGAGATCATTTTGAACGGTTTGGATCGACTGTTAAGATTTTGAAAACTCAAATATTGAGCTGTAGCACGAAGGCCCTCTATGCTACGCGTAGCATGCTAGCCATTTCCTATATATATATATATATGCATGTTAAGTATAAACAATTTTAGATGCATATAAGAAATGTATAATATTGCACGAGTAATTTAATTATCTTTATTATATTAAATAAGAAAATCAGAGGAGAGAAGTTGGGGAGACGGAGAGGAGAGCACAGGGGAATCATGTATTACCATTTTCATTCCCTATTATATTTGTGAAACGCATGGAATGGAATTACAAATTGGACCAGTTTCTCCTCAACAAATTAAGGCTTGGATCTTTGCTATCCCATCCTTCTTGTGAATACCTTTAGGGTCAAAATTAGGCGCTTTCCAACCTGCGGGAATCACCACCTCCGATTGGTATTCAGACACATAGTAGCATAATTCTTGATAATTTCGTGAATAATTCGGGTTTTATTCGTTCTTTTGACGTTTTCAAATCGAACTCTGAACAAAAAGCAAAAAAACATATAATACGTTTTATTCGTAATAAAACGTGAATCATGAATAATTTGCAAAAAAAACACGAAAAAATGAGAAAAATGCTTTTTAAATTTTTTTTTCTTTTTTGGGGTTTTGTTTTGCTTGTGGTACCGAATCATTCCCGATTATATTTGAATTATTCTCAAATCAAGAACTTTTGACCCTGCCGAACTGAACCTGAACTATTCGTTTCTCACTATGTTCGGACTAATTTGATCTGAGATGAAATACACATGATCCTTTAGTATTCATGCGAATTTTGATCGAAACAGTCCGGATCTAATCAGAAATATTATGTTTACCTTATTGGTATGATCTACTAGCACAACCATAGAAGGAAAAATTGGCTGTTCTGGAGCGGAATCGGATGGTACTGATTCGATTTCAGGCTGAGTTACGTGGTTAGTGTAGATTTCATCCAATTTTGAACATTCCGGCCCAATTCCAGCCAAATTTCAGTCATTCCGGACCGATTCCAGTCAAATGTTAACCGAAATGAACTGATTCCACTGAAACGGCAGAAACGTGAATTAAACAAACTCCAAAAAAATTTGAGCTCTGCGTGAATCGAACCTATGACCTATAGCTAAGCAACCAAAGCAAACTACCACCACACCATACAACCTTTGTTGTTAAAAAACATAACTCATTTATATATAACAATTGTAATTTGTATTATATCAAAGAGTGTGTTTTTAGTTGTAATGCTTGTATTATATTATATTAGTGGATTATTTGATTGTAATAATTTGTCAAAACAGAAATTGTTGACAAATTATTTTTTTATCAATTTTTTTCTATTTTTTTAGTATAAAACAAGTTTCTGGCAAAAAAGTCCGATTTTCCGATCCGATTCGGCCGATTCCAACCGATTCACCCGATTCCGATTCCACGGTCAAAAGACTGATCCTGATTCCGATTTCGATTCTGATTTTTCATTCTATGAGCACAACAGTGCATCAATGTGAGAAGAAAAAAAAAATTGATCACTAAATCCCATATATGTCCGCGGTTATATATCAAGAAATCTCGGCACTTCATGTATATTTTATACTCAAAAGTAAGAACCTGGGCCTGGGTTTGATGCAGAGCATTCTTGTTTAGACAGAGCAAAAATTGTTCAATTAAAATATAATTCATTAAAGCAGTTTAACATTCTTTGACATTCAAACCTGCACTAGAACTAAGACCAATACATTAACTAAGCACCTTAAAATTTATGCAAATTAATAAATTAAACAGTAATTGTTAATTTATAAGAATTAAACATTAACAATTTAACTAACCTAAACTTTGTATGATTAACGTGGAAGCAGAGATGAATAGCATCCTTGAAACATTATATAATTAACAACATAGGAAAAATCTAAATGGGAAATTAATCTAAGCTTTAATAAGAAAGCTATTCATCCAAATTTTCAGTGATCACCCAATTCTTCAAATCAGTAAGTGGGCTGACAAATGCAACCCTGAAAATTACAAGATCATCTACAAAAGAAGTACAAATATTACAAAGAAACAGGAAAATTGTAAAACAAAGAGCCCATTTTGTCATCTAGAGGTGTCTGACATAACACAAGAATCAAACCCTTCATTCTGAAGCTTTGCAAGCGTGCTAATGTTCATATATATTGCCGATAAGTCTGGTAGGGGTACATCGCCTTCCAAATATTGCACAACTTGTCGCATGCTCGGCCTGGCACTAGGTAGTGGATGAGAGCAAAGCAAACCTAGTTTTAGCACCATATCTACCTCCTCTACTGTATAACGTTCATCTAATCTCGGATCCACAATATTGGCTAACGATCCGAATTTCCAGTTTTGTAACACCCAATTGACTAGAATCTTTGGCTCCCCTTGTGCACCGGGGTGCACTGGTCTCTTACTGCAAACAACCTCTAACAGGAATGCACCAAAGGCAAACACATCAGTAAGAGGTGTTGCTTTACCAGTTCTCACAAGCTCTGGGGCAATATAACCCAATGTACCTGCCACATGGGTGGTTTGAGGGTCGGTACCACGATCGTATAGTCTTGCAAGGCCAAAGTCACCTAATCTACCATTTAAATCACAATCTAATAAAACATTGCTTGCCTTAACGTCTCGGTGGATGACGACTTGCACCCAATCCTCGTGGAGGTATAAAAGACCTGATGCTACTCCTTTGATAATTTTGAATCGTTGGATCCAATTAAGTGTCGGCTTTTCTTGACCATACAAATACTTGTCAAGACTCCCATTTGGCATGTAATCATATACCAAAAGGAGCTCCCCTTTACTCCGGCAATAACCCAATAATTGAACAAGGTTTCTATGCCGGAGCCGGCCAATACTCACAACCTCTGCAATAAATTGCTTAATACCTTGGTTGGATTCGTGTGTGACTCGCTTGACTGCAACTTCCAATTTGGACACAGATAAAACCCCCCTATAAACCCTCCCAAATCCACCACTTCCAAGCAACTCTTTTTCCGTAAACCCATTGGTTGCTCGGTACAAATCTTTGTATGAGAAGCGATGTGCACCAAACTCAACTTCCCAATCTTCAATCACTTCTGCGTACTTAAACCGCCTCTTCACATAAAGGAAAGCGATTAAAATAAGAATAAAGGCTGCTGAAGCGCAAGGTATCACTATGTATAAGACTTTTGATCGGCCTTTGGAGGTTGTATGTGGGAGATTTGGTAACTTTGATAGGTCAATGGATGGTGCTGTTCCATTTAGTTTGAAGCTCCATCCAAGAATGTAATGAGAGCTCTCCACAGAGCCAGTGGAAGAAGAAATACCAACATACATAGAATCGTTCAAAACTGTTGAGAGATTGAATTTATAAGAGAGTAGAGATTTTCTTGGCTTAGACTTTCCAATGGGAGATAAGGTAACAGTAATTTGTGTCTCTTGGCTCTCGTATTCAACCCATACTTGCATCGCTTTACGACTGATAAGGCTCAAATTTTTAAAAGAACCGGAATTATCGTCGGTATAATAACCGGCGGAAGCAGATTGGCTTGACTTCAAACTATTTATATCAATGCCAACATGGTTATCATTTATATCTTGGAACTCGGAGTTATAAAAAGTGTCAAGCTCAATCGCAAAAATATGATTGGTGAAATTACCATTGTTTTGATCATTGAGGAGGCCCAAGTATTGTTTTGGCAAGGCACCGGAGAGATTCTTCGAGGGGGAGATTAAGAAGGCAATCCCATCGGTGCTGACGTCAAGGGACTCCGAAATAATTGCGAAAACAAATGTGGTTGAGAAGGAAGAGGTGGTACTGCTGAATCGAATTGAAGAGGGGTGGAAGGCATGACCTTTCACATACGTGTCGTTTGTTAACCTCAGAAGGCCACTCGACTCGATGTAAGCTACACCGTCTAGGGTTAGATTTGCACCGGCGAATCCATTGAATGTAAATTCCGCTTCTTGGCTGACGGAGAATGTGATTTTTAAGAGGAGTAAAGCCAAAGCAAAGTTATTAATCATGTGAGAGATATAAAGTGACAAAGTTGTTGTGGATTTGAGAATATAAAGTGAGGGGATATTATTTATTCATGTGAGAGATAATTAAGGCTCCAAGCAGAAGCGTCTAATTCAGTGTACATAATAGTCGTAGTTAAACAATTGACCAATAGAGCCGTCTCAGAACTGGGGAACAAATTTCTGGTTAAGTACTTGTTCTTCTGTAAATATCAATATTGACACAAAAATATGCATATGACTAAACTTTATAATTTGCTTGAAATTCGTTACATTGAGTATGTTCTTTGGCTCAATTAAAATATGATTTAGAAGTAAGGTTAGAGATAACAAATGGACTCCGAAAACAAATGGCCAATTATTGAGTGAGATTATGATACTTTATTAATTATATGCAAATCGGTTCGTGCTATGAATCCATATCTCTGTTTTTAAGTTTCAGATAGTTAATCTGAATTGCTTAATTAATTTGATCTCCATATAAAATTTACTTGAAGACCAAATTTTAAATTTTTTTTTTTAGAATTTGTTTACTATTTTTTAAACTGGTAAAAAATTACTACTTTCACATGGTTCATAATATTTAGATCAGGTAATTTTTTACCTATCTAAAAGAAATAGTAAAATTATGTTAGAAAATATAAAATTAAGATATTGTATGGATTATTTGAAATTTGAAAACGAAAATATAATACAGAATGACCTACATATAGTAACAAAGTAATATTGTAGCCTCACTCACTAATTATAAATAAAAGAAATTTCAAATGCTAATTCTTTTCCCAAGTAATATGACCTATATATATTATTAACAAAAATTAAAATTAAAGGTTATATACGAACAATCAAAGTACGTAGTTCAAAAGTCAAAAGAGGCGATGGAAATTTATCAAATGCTATTTTTTTTTTCCAATGGTGGCTTTCTAGTACAATTAATTTGACCAAAAGACTAAAGAGATGATTGGACAGGTCGACGTGACGTGAACGCTCTAACCTCCTCAACTTGGTTGACTTCACAGTATGAACTGCTTCCATTGATTCCTATGGTCGCTTTCTGGGCCGACATTTTTATTTATATCCAAAGTTAATTACAAATTAATAAAATTGTTCAGAAATGTCAGTTTTTATTAAAAAAATATCAAAACCGGCCATTAAATGGCTAGTTCCTATTTAAAAGGGAAACCGGCCATTAAATGGCCGGTCCCTGATTTAATTTTTTTTTTTTTTTTAGAGAAAAAAAACTAAAATGCTGAAATATAACACTAAAAAATATAACTTTTTTAAATATTTGTCAAATTAATTTTTTGATAGCATATTTATACTAAAATAGTCTAAATTACTTAAAATTATGTTTATTTTTTTTTATTTTTTTTAAGATACAAATTAAATTTTTTTAAATATTTGTTAGATTACTTTTTTGATATATAATTAGCATATTTATACTAAAATACGCTAAATTACTTGAAATTATGTTAATTTATGTTGAATTACACTAAATTACGCTATTACAATAATTATGTAGAATTATGCGAAAATACGATAAATTACGCTAAATTACGTATGAATATGGCCGATTTTGTGCCATCTTTCATAAATCATAAAAAATAGTAAAAAAATTCCAAAAATAATAAAAATTGGTATTCTACAAGTTCATTATAACAAATTTACTGAGCTACGTAAATTGAACAATAGAAATGAAAATCTTAACCGGAAACTTCAACTGAAGTTTTGAGGCTCTTCCCTTTATTTTTTGGCGATTGTGAATTCCAAAATCAAGCATCGCGGGCCTTGACGCATGCATATTTTCACAAAATTTCTGAAAAGACGTCATTTGCTGAAATCGGACACTCGAGCTCCGTTTTATGGCCGTTTGAAGTTTCGTCGTCGTTTTTCGCCTTCTCAGTGAAGATATCGGCCCTATTCATACGTAATTTACCGTATTCTAGCATAATTCTACATAATTATTGTAATTTAGCGTAATTTAGTGTAATTCAGCATAAATTAACATAATTTCAAGTAGTTTAGCGTATTGTAGTATAAATATGCTAATTATATATAAAAAAAGTAATCTAACAAATTTTTTAAAAAAATTGGTTTTTTAGTGTTATATTTCAGCATTTTAGCTATTTTTGTCTTAAAAAAATAAAAAAATAAACATAATTTTAAGTAATTTAGTATAAATCAGCAGAAATTAACATAATTTCAAGTAATTTAGCATATTTTAGTATAAATATGCTATCAAAAAATTAATTTGACAAATATTTTAAAAAAAATTCGATTTTTTAGTGTTATATTTCAGCATTTTAGCTATTTGTCTCTAAAAAAAAATTAAATTAAATCAAGAACCGGCCATTTTATGGCCGGTTTCCCTTTTAAATAGAAACCGGTCATTTAATGGCCGGTTTGGATATTTTTATTAAAAGCTGGCGCTTTTGGACCATTTTATTAATTTGTAATTAACTTTGGATATAAAGAAAAATGTCAGCTTTCTGGGCTAACAGGATCCTGTTGTTTCAATCTCTGCCGTTGATCTTTGTTGAGATTCGGACACGAAAAACTTTTCATTGAGATTCGCGTTTAAAAAACTTTGAACGGTTGGGATAGGAATAACAGAGTGCTGTGATTCCTTTGGAATAACAGCAGATTTATATCCCCATATCTATCACAATTTTTTTGTACTGATGTCTGTTACGGGACACTGAGGAAAGGATGCACAAAACATTTCAATAGGCCTGTTGTATGTTCCTATACAATCCACCGTCAATGGCCTGTAGGATCTGGGCCATTTTTTTTTTATAAATCATCATAAAAAAAAAAAGTGAAAATCTGAAAGGAGGTAAATTGCTTACTTTTTTACAAAAATTATCAATACTAAAAATTATTTTCGGTACCCACTTTTGAATTCAGAATTTGTCTCCAATCATCCCAACCCCACAGAAAATCAAATGAGGTATGAGATTTTGATTTTCCGAATTTATTTTTTCGGTTAGCGCACTCTCTCTTTTCGCACCGAATTTAAACTAATTGGAAACTTTGATTAAAAAAAGGCTTCAAATGCAAACCGAAAATGAATTTCTGTATGGCAATTGCAAACCGAAATGAATTTTGGTATTGGCTTGGGACAGTTGTAATGGGTCGCTTAATGTGGCCATCTATCACTACTACAGAAATAACCTCCCCTAACGCCCATTTTTTAATGGTTTAAACCGATCCTAGTCTGAAACCGATAGACTGAAGGTGTTGTGGCAAGTTAGTAAATAAGTTGGAAAACTCTTGTATTGGTTGAGACCTAAGGAACAAATAGTAGAGATACCCAACTTTTGTCTATCAGTTTTTTATTGTGCATCGGATATGGCTGAAATAAGTAGTGATTTTCACTATCACTTAACCTAAAATGTCAAATATTAAATTACAAATGTCCAAAATAGGTCGAATCAGATTACTTTTGTCATTTTCACTTGATTTTATAGAATTGCATATTTCTGGTGTTTTTAGGGCTAAAACAGACATAAAAAGAACCAGTATGGACACACAGGTCTCAGCCATGCGGTTGACCATCCATCCGCATGCAAGTGGAAGCCACCAAACACATTAAAGGTGCATTGCAACAGAGAAGAATAGCTCAGCACAGGAGTTCCATGCGGATGTATGTCCAACCGCATGCGACACTCCTTAGCCGCATACGATAACTGCCAGAAAGCAGTTGCAGCAGTAAACTTGGCAGCCAAGCTCAACTAAGCCCACTAACACATGATGGACGAATCACAACTCATCTCTTATCCTGACAGGAGTAGATATCTTAGTAAATTATAAATAGACTAGATTTGTCGTTTGCTAAGGGAGTCAATTAGAAATATCACAAAAACTCCATTAGAGTTAGGGTTAGGAAGAAGGCGAAATTAACCAAGGGATAGAGACGGCGTATTGGAGATCAAGAGAGACTCTCTAGGTGTATTCCTTCCATCTGTCTCTCTTCTTTATTGCTTTATCATGTCTCTTGTATTTGCTTTCATTGTTGATTTCCCCATGAGAGGCTAAACAACACCTTTCAAGGGTGATGGCTTGTAATTTTGAATTCTTATGAGTTTAATCTAGTATTTTTATTTTATTTATCTCATGCACATTATTCTTTGTATTTCTATCTTAATTTGGTGTGTGCTAACCTTGTCCGTATTGTGATGGCCACATCATAGTGTTTAGGCGTATAAGGTTGACCTATTAGGAGTATAATACAATTATCTAGATCCAATAAGAGAGATAGATGAAACTGTTGATTTCTTGTGATTTGATCTCAGTTAGAATCCTAATAGCCTATAGGTCTGCAGACGAACGCCGGGTTCTATAGATTACTAGTGGGGTAATCTTGGATATTTCAACTATGGAAGGTAATAAAGAAGGATGTAATTGTGAACATAAATCCTTCTAGTCAAGATAATGGAGACCTATCATTGATCTCTATGCAATTAATTAGGGTAAAGTCTGGTCCCATCCCCTTACCAATCCTTTTCGATTAGGGTGTTGTAACACGACAGTGAGCAGTACTAATACATGATTAGCAGCCCTCAGATTTTCATCTGATACCAGCATAGGTATCGCATGCAGTTATGATCAAACCGCATGCGCATCCAACTGGAGTAGAAACTATAATTGGCAGGTTTAACACTCATAAAATAGCTTTTCAACAAAAAACTAGATTAAATGAGTAAGAAGGACATAAAGCATGATCCCTAGAATACTTCTTCTGCATACATAACCTTTACTTTAATACTAATTGTCTTGATAACACAACTTATCCAAACAACCAAAACAGCTAAACAAGCAACTAAACTTAGATTTGATTATTGTTAGATCTTTAATATCCAATTCCTGTGGACCAACACCCCTATCTATATTATACGAGAAATTCAAACGCTTGTGAATCAATTGTAAAGTAGACAATTAGAGTTATAAATATTATTAGCTCTGATTTTGACCCATCAGTACCAATAGCAGAGATTCATCTTATTCTATTGGTATTGTTATAATAACCAATAGAATAATCTGATGATGTTCACATATCAGTTTATAATTAGAATCGATATAAGTAGGGGGAATTTCACGTATACCCCTCAAAAACTTCAAATTTACATATTTCCCCTTCTAAATTTTGAAATTACGTATTTCTCCCTCTAAACATCAAAAAATGGCATATTTAGCCAATTTAATTTTTTTTATATTAAAACACATTCTAAATTCATAAAATACCCATTTTACCCTTTTTATTAAAAAACATAAAATGTCTATCTGACTCCAATTTGAATCTGAAAAGTTCCTCTATCTTCTGATTGCTTTACGATCTATGCATGCTAGGTCAGCACAAATCTTGAAGTGAATACGCACGGATATTGAAGTAATGTGCACAGATTTTAATGCAATGCACACGGATCAAAATTGCTTTAAGATCCGTGTGCACTAGATTAGCATGAATCTTGAAGCGAACACTAACATATCTTATTGCGATGCGCGCAGATCGGATGGTAAAGGAACCCTTTAGATTCAAATTTGAGTTCGATGGAGGTTTTATACTTTTAATAAAGGGTAAAATGAGTATTTTATAAATTTAGAATGTGTTTTAATATAAAAGACAATAAAATTGGTAAATATGTGAGTTTTTGAAGTTTAGAGGGGGAATACGTAATTTTAAAATTTAGAGGAGGAAATACGTAATTTTGAAACTTTTGAGGGGTATACTTGAAATTCCCCCATACAAGTAAGACAAACTTCTTCTTTGGTTGTTTTTTGAACCGATAGAATATAGTGACTTTCCACGCCTCTTCATTGCAGGTCTTTAATTTTTACATTGCGTCTAATCAAATTAAATTTCTCTCCTCTCTCTCTTCTTCCTCTTTATTTCTCTACTCTCTTTCTAAGGATTTAGTAGCCGCTCTGTTTCTCCTTTTACTATTGTGACTCTTTTTTTCTCACTTCCCCTTTCAGTTACGCAATGAAATGTGACTTCATAAGCAATGTGCACGACCCAATACTTCTCATAATCTTAGGACTACTTGAGACTAAGGAGGCGGTGTGGACATGCGACCTCTTTACCCTTTCTCAACATCACTTGTGTTATTTCGACGAAGGCTTCCTTGAAGGGGATGACTACTTTCGTTGGTAGGTTAACAAATGTTGAACATCTGGAGCTACATTTCAAGTGCGCTCGGTGTCAGGTATGCAATTTGAATGAAAGATAAATTCAATATGCCCGACTTTAGCCTAACCTTTTGTTTATATTTTTCAAAAGTTTGATGAACTATTGTCAGTAGTTGTTTTACCAATAGAACAACCGTATTTCTGAAGCTGGAAAATGTCAATGTTTTATCTCTTTGTATGTTTTCATGTATTGATCAAATGATCAAATGGATTATGAGGAGTTCATCTAACTGAAGAAATCTGACTACTTCCATACTTGCATACTTGCATGGTTAAATAAAGATATCATTAGTGTAATTATATATTTGTTATTGGTTGTAGTTTTGTTATGGTACTGAATCCTGATCGACTGTGGAGGTCAATATTTGGACGGTTGATGTTACGTTACAATGATTTATACACATTTTGCAGTCTGCAAGTGAAGTACAACATTTTGGGTCCCTCTGTCTAAAAAATCATCCTCTTTCGAAGTTTGTGATGAAATCCTTGAGTTATAATGAGATTAAGTTTCAATGTATAATCATTAAGTGTATGTATGGTACACTGGAGAATTATCTCAAGACGATCCTTTCCTCAAAGCAATTGTAAACGTGTTTTGTTGATAATTTAGAGTTCCTCTCTTTATTACATATATATGAATTTGTAAATTAGCCTTATTTTGTGATGATTGTGATGAAGCCTACTTTATGTTTTGTATGTTGTAAAATATGTTGTAATAATTAAAAATGTAAATTAAACAAATACATACTTACCTTCTTCTATCGGTTTTGTAATTGCAACCAATAAAAGAAGCTACATATAATCTAGTGTAATTTTTGCGCCTTTTCGACATCCATGCCTTCATTTTTGACATCCTCCTGTCTAATCAAATAAATTTCTTCCATTTTCTTAAAAAAAAAATATTCTCTCCTCTCTCTGTTAGGGTTAATATCCTTTTTGACTTCAGTTGTCTTTAATTATTTTGTTGTATCGGTTCGGAGCATTATTCCGCTGGAAGAGCCGATATTAAATAAGAAGTTCAATTATTCTATCGGTTATTGTATTGTAATCGAGATAATAAGTTGTATATTCTATGGTTGTTATTCGGTATCGATAGTATATACATGATTTTCACGCCTTGTCGACTTTTATTTCTTTATTTAGCACATCCTCACCGATCTAATCAAATAAATTTCTCTCTTCTCCTTATTTATTTCTATCCTCTCACTTCTTCCTTCACTCATCTCTCTTAGGCTGTACTCCAGAAACAATGGCGTAGAGGAAGAGGAAAGAAAGAGAAGGGAGGGATCAACGCTAATTTCACAGCTACACCCCAATTTGGAGGTGACAAATCTCACAACTTTTGTACAGCGAACTCATTCTTTTTCCCCTCCGCTCTCCTCCGCTTCTCCTCCAATTTTCCTCTTCTGGAGCAAGGGAACGACTCAGTCAGGTCCGGTCTGCTGGCCTTTCCCCTCCGCTCCCTTTCCTTCCCTTTAATGAACGATATTTCACCCCTTTTGGAGCACAGCCTTAGAGTTTAGTGACCATCAGTTCAACAATCACTCAATCTCTCTTTATGTAGGTAGGATTCAAAGTATATATATAGGGCCAAGACGAAGCGTGGTAGACTAAAAACGAAGGAAGAGGATTCTTCATCCATTATTGTCCAATAATCCCTCTTCTTATTTAAATATGTATTTTAGTATAAGCTAATATATAAGTCATATCATAAAAACCAAAAGTAAATTGCAAGCTCCAAACAAATAACATAAAAACTAGCATAGAAAAAATATTGCTAATTAGAATATGTTCTAGTCCCAATTGTAGTTGCAACTGTACAAACTAATAAAAATATGAGCAATGCGTCTATACATTATATTTTACCAGAACTCGTTAAACTGTAACCATGAAATCTGAACTTGGCAAACTGATACAATTTTCTGAAAATATAACATCCATTTTTTACCAGAATTTGGTAAACTCTAACCATCAAATCTGGACAGAGGAATCATAACCTTGCCGAAGAGGAAAGAAAGGAATATAAGATTTGATTACACAATATTATCAACAACAACAACAACACAAAACCTTTAGTCCAAAACAAGCTGGGGTAGGCAAGAAATGAAACTCACCCGGAGTCATTACACAATATTATTAGACAAATAAAAATTAGAAAACAAATAAAAATCCTTTAAAGAGTATGTTCCATCATCTACCACCAGATAAATCAGAGAAAGATGTAATTGATATTGTAGAGGGATGTGACATAACATAAGAATCGAATCCTTCAATCTGAAGCACTGAAAGCGTGCTAAAGTTCATATCTATTGCCGATAAGTCTGGTAGGGGTGCATCACCTTCCAAATATTGCACAGCTTGTCGCATGCTCGGCCTGACACTAGGTAGTGGATGTGAGCAAAGCAAACCTAGTTTTAGCACCATTTCTACCTCCTCTACTGTATAATATTCGCCTAATCTCGGATCCACAATATCGGCTAACGATCCTAATTTCCAGTGTTCTAACACCAGATCGACTAGAATTGTTCCCTCCTCTTGTGCACCGGGATGTAATGGTCTCTTACTGCAAACAACCTCCAGCAGGAATGTACCAAAGGCAAACACATCAGTAAGAGGTGTTGCCTTGCCAGTTCTCGCAAGCTCTGGGGCAATATAACCCATTGTACCTGCCACATGGGTGGTCTGAGGGTCGGTATCACGATCGTACAGTTTTGCAAGGCCAAAATCACCTAATCTACCATTTAAATTAGAGTCTAATAAAACATTGCTTGCCTTAACGTCTCGGTGGATGACAACTTGCTCCCAATCCTCGTGGAGGTATAAAAGGCCTGATGCTACTCCTTTGATAATTTCGAATCGTTGGATCCAATTAAGGGTCGGCTTTTCTTCACCATACAAATACTTGTCAAGACTCCCATTTGGCATGTAATCATATACCAAAAGGAGCTCCCCTTTCTTCCGGCAATAACCCAATAATTGAACAAGGTTTTTATGCCGGAGCCGGCCAATACTCACAACCTCTGCAATAAATTGCTTAATACCTTGGTTGGATTCGTGTGTGACTCGCTTGATTGCAACTTCCAATTTGGACACAGGTAAAACCCCCTTGTAAACCCTCCCAAATCCACCCCTTCCAAGCAACTCTTTTTCCTTGAACCCATTGGTTGCTTTGTACAAATCTTTGTATGAGAAGCGATGTGGACCAAACTCAACTTCCCAATCTTCCATCACTTCTGCGTACTTAAACCGCCTCTTCATATAGAGGAAAAGGAAAGTGAGTAAAATAAGAATAAAAGCCGCTGAAGCGGAAGGTATCACTATGTATAAGACTTTTGATCGGCCTTTGGAGGTTGTACTTGGGAGCTTTGGTAACTTGGATAGGTCAATGGATGGTGCTGTTCCATTTAGTTTGAAGCTCCATCCAAGAACGTAATGAGAGCTATGCAAAGCGCAAATGGAAGAAGAAAAACCAATGTACATAGAATCGTTCAAAACTGTTGAGAGATTGAATTTATAAGAGAATAGAGGTTTTCTTGGCTTAGAATTTCCTATGGGAGATAAGGAAACCGTAATTTGTGTCTCTTGGCTCTCGTATTCAACCCATACTTGCATCGCTTTACTACTGGAAAGGTTCAAATTTTGAAAAGCACCTGAATCATCAGCATAATAGCCGGCAGAAGCAGAATGGCTTGAGTTCAAACTATTTATATCAATGCCAACATGGTTATCATTTATATCGTTGCACTGAGGGTTTTTATGAGTGTCAAGCTCAACAGCAAAAATATGATTGGTGGGATTGCCATCGTTTTGATCATTGAGGAGGCCCAAGTATTGTTTTGGCATGGCGGTGGAGAGATTCTTCGAGGGGGAGATGAAGAAAGCAATCCCATCGCCCTTGTGGTAATAGACCTCCGAAATAATTGCGAAAACAAATGTGGTTGAGAAGGAAGAGGTGGTCCTGCCGAAGCGAATTGGAGAGGGATAGAAAGCATGACCGTACTTCATTCGATATGTGTCGTTAGTTAACTTCAAAAGGCCATTCGACTCGATGTAAGCTATACCGTCTAGGGTTAGATTTGCGCCGGCGAATCCATTGAATGTAAATTCCACTTCTTGGCTGACTGAGAATGTGATTTTTAAGAGGAGAAAAGCCAAAGCAAAGTTTTTAATCATGAGCATGGCTAAAGAAACAAATTATTTCTTTGCCAGCAAGTTGTTGTGGATTTGAGAATATACAGTGAACGGATATTTATTATTCATGTGAGAGATAAGGCGCCAATTGCAGAAGCGTCTACTTGTACAATTCAGCGTACATAAAGTCGTAACAATTAATTGACCAATAGAGACGTCTCAGAACTGGGGGACAAATTTCTGGTCAAGTACTTGTTCTTGTATAAATATTAATATTGACACTAAAATATGAATTTTTTTATAAACCATTATTAAAAAATTGATTTTTAGGAAACCAACATGATTACTTTTTTTTTACAAAACCATCAGAACTGAAATGCCATTTCGGTCCCGAAATTTTTTTTTTTTTTTTTTGACCGAAATGTCATTTCGGTCCCGACTAGTTTAAAAAAAAAGCTGTGAAAAGCTGTGAAACTAGTCGGGACCGAAATGTCATTTCAGTCCAAACAAAAAAAGTTCCGGGACCGAAATGGCATTTCGGTTCTGATGGTTTTTGTAAAAAAAAAAAAAGTAATCATGTTGGTTTTCTAAAAATCAATTTTTTAATTATGGTTTATAAAAAAAATTCCTAAAATATGCATATGACTAAACTTTATAATTTGCTTGAACTTTGTAACATTGAATATGTTCTTTGGCTCAATTAAAATTTGACTTAGAGGTAAGGTTAGAGATAACAAATGGACACCGAAAACATTGCAATATAAACTTTCAACTCTGCAAGAGCACTAACGAAATTTGTCATGAATTAATGGCCAATATTATTGGGTGAAAGATTATAATACTTTATTATATGCATATTGGTTCTTGCTATGAATCCATATCTCTGTTTTTAAGTTTCAAACAGATAATTTGAATTGCTTAATATAAATACCATATAGAATTTACTTGAAAACCAAATTTTACATTTTCTTATAATTTGTTTATTATATTCTAAATAGATAGAAAATTACTACTTTTGTACGGTTTATAATCTTTAGATCAGATAATTTTTTACCTATTTAAAAGAAATAGTAAAATGATATTAGAAAATATAATATAAAAATATTGTATGGACTATTTGAAATTTGAAAACGAAGACAAAATACAAACTGACCTACATATAGATAGTACAAAGTAATATTGTAGCCTCACTCACCAATTATAAATAAAAGAAATTTCAAATGCTAATTCTTTTCCATATATATATATAGAGGAGGGATCCAATTACACCCTTTTTTTTGACACATCTTGACATTGTTTTTTTTATAGGCCAATTTTGCGATTTCAAAATCCAAACAGTCAATCCGAACCGTTCAACATGATCACCATATTAAAATGTGCTTGGAGATCAAATTTTACATTTTTTGAATTTTTTTTACTAATTATTAAGATGGTTACAAAATTTCTGTTTTTCAATGGTCTGAAAACAACGATTTTGTAACCATCTTAATAAATAGTAAAAAAATTCTAAAAAATATAAAATTTGATCTCGAAGGACATTTTTATATATCCATCATGTTGAACGGTTTAGATCGACTATTTGAATTTTGAAAATAGTAGATGTCAAAGTGTGTCAAAAAAAATGGTGTAATCCGATCCCTCCTCATATATATATATATATATATATATATATATAGAGAATGGCTAAGCTCAAAACGTTTGTTCCTGGGCTCAGGAACAAACGGGTCGGTTCTCCAATTTCCGAAGTTCAAACAACAAATCCAAACCGTTAGATGTTCAATCTATATTAAAATGTGCTTGGAGACCAAATTTTACATTTTTTGGAATTTTTTTACTATTTATTAAGCTGGTTTGAAAATCGCTGTTTTTATTAAAATTCTGCACCATTAGAAAACAACGATTTTCAAACCAGCTTAATAAATAGTAAAAAAATTCCAAAAAATGTAAAATTTGGTCTCCAAGCACATTTTAATATAGATTGAACATCTAACGGTTTGGATTTATTGTTTGAACTTCGGAAATTAGAGAACCGACCCGTTTGTTCCTGAGCCCAGGAACAAACGTTTTGAGCTTAGCCATTCTCTATATATATATATATATATATATATATATATATATATTATCAAAAATTAAAATTAAAGGTTATATACGAACAATCAAAGTAGTTCAAAAGTCAAAAGAGGCGATGGAAATTTGTCAAATGCTATTTTTTTTTCCTATGGTCGCTTTCTAGTACAATTAATTTGACCAAAAGACTAAAGAGAGTTGGAATTTGGAAAGGTCGACGTGACGTGAACGCTCTAACCTCCTCAACTTGGTTGACTTGACAGTATGAACTGCTTGAATTGATTCCATATCTAGGAAATAAATCTGCTGTTATTCAAAGGGATAACAGGACCATATTAATTAATTTGACCAATTAATTAATTGGTTGACCACATTTTTTTTCCTCAACTTGGTTGACTTCAAACCAGTGTTGTAAAAAACGTTCGTTTAGAACGATTAATTAATTGGTCGATTAGTTGTTGGCGGTGACTAAATCGTTACGGATTTTTTTGACTAATTGATCGCTTATTCTCGATTATTCCCGATTAATCACTTGATGGTACCCTGTCCGTCCGACGAGCGCATACTGTTATGTACAACACCAATATGAATTCCTTGAAGTGATTCAAGATCTATCACATATTTATTTTGTACCGATGTCCGGTCGAAGCAAAAAAAAATTTTGAGTGAAGGTTTGAGGTCAAGCCACCCAACTATATAATACTTTTGTTATTACAAACAAATGATTTCCCCTATCCGGATTTCGAACCCATTACCTCCTATATAGAGACCATGTGTCTTTTCCACTAGACCAAATGCTAGTTCTTTCGAAGTGAATTTTTTTATATATCATTATAAAAAAAATCAGAAACCGAATTAATTACTTACTTTTTAACAAAAAAAATTATCCCTACCGAAAATGATTTTCGGTACTCATTTTTGGATTCCGAATTTTAATTTCTGTATGCACTTTTCTTATCCGGTTCTCTCCAATTAATCCTCCCAACCGGCCACAAAAAATCAAATGAGGAGAAACCAAAAATCAAATTCGGTATGAGTTTTTTATTTCCAAAATTTATTTCCGGTCCTCACACTCTCTCCTCCCACCAAATTTAAAATGAATTTAAAATTTATTTTCAGTCCCCACACTCTCTCTCCTCCCACCAAATTTAAACTTTCCAAAATTTATTTCCGGTCCTCACTCTCTCTCCTCCCACCAAATTTATTTTCAATTGAAGTCTTTTTTTTATTACAGTACAATCGTATTAAACAAATATTTAAATAAAAGGGAAAAAAATAACATCTAAATATATTTTTTTCATTCATAAATTAGACCTAATATTTTTTATAATAAGTTTGTTGGTTACAAAACATATATGTTAACAAAACAATAGTCATTAATCATGTCCTAGTATCATATTGTTCAACAAAATATAGCAATCCAAACTTGATAACTTTCTTTCTACGCATTTAAAATTTAAAAAATTAAAAGAGCCTTGAACCAACTACATCAACGATCATGCGACTTCATTGCCTTATAAAAAAGCTGTATCTATCTCTTTAAGAAAAAAAAAAAGAATTCCTTTCATTAACATATATATCTAACATTTAAAACTCAGTTAATATCTATCTCTTTAAGAATAAAAAATAAAATATAATGACTACAAGAAAAACAAAAGAAAGACAATTAATAAAAGAAAATAAAATAAAAGGATTTCATTCGCAAAGAGATAGATATTTAAAGATAGATATTAACTGAGATCAGCAAAAGAATTTCACTCTCAAAAAAGATAATAAAAGAAAATAAAAGGAAGGAAAGGATTTCACTCAAAAAATATCAATTGAACGAACCTTGTAACTTTCTTATTAACCATTTCCTTTATTCACCTTTTCAATTAATGAAATAGATGTAAGAGAGGGGAGTTAAATGTAAAGTGGGTATTTAGGATGAAAATTTTCTCTCAGCGCTCAATATTACAATTATTGAACTAAAAATAGCACTCTTTGTATAATGTAAGAGAAAATATAAGAGTAAAAGGAAGTAAGATTACAAGTGGATCCAAATAATATTTCCAAAATTTCTGTCAGAATAATAATTACTTTCGGAAAATTTAGATCGGAGCATCAAGTGTTTTGCTCTGTATCCTCAGCATTAAGTGTTTAGATCTGGCTTTAGATGAGACTTTGTCCAAAACCGTTTAGACCAAACCCCCACTCTTATGAAAAAGGACATGTTTATCTACCATTGAAAGCTGTTGGTTTTTTTGCTTCTATTTTTTTCTTTTGTAAAAAAGAAGTACATTGTATGCATATACCAAGCTTAATTATTAATATGTTATGGAACTCTGAACAAAACATAATTCTTTTTCTTAATGCAATGAAAGCTACAGCTTTGTTATAAAAGAAAATTTCCAAAAAATCCCCGGACTAACAAAGATATAATGTCGAAGATAACTCTTCGTGTGAGAAGTCGTGAGCTCGAAACTCAAATAAAAGATCTTTTATAGACATTAAATAAAAGTTAGTAGACTAGATCACATACTTTCTTATGAAAATAGTAATAGTAACTTAATTTCAATTGTTAGGTGGGACTGCAACTACCTCAATTCTATAGTCATCAGTCTAAATTGATCCAAAGACTAGGATTAGGAGTCAATTCAAAGACTAGGACTAGGGTAATAAATCTGCTGTGATTAATTTTTTTCAGAATCATAGGACTGTGTTATTCCAAATCCATCTCTCCATTTTTTGGAATGCACAAATCTCAAAAACAGTTGTTTTCTATGCACAAATCTCAAAACAGATAAATGGGTGAATTTAAAATAGCAGGGTCTGTGATTCTCAAAGAATCAAGCAAATTTGTTTCCAAGACTAGAGTCAATTCTAAAGTGATGGCAACTCCCGTAACATCGCTTCACGCATCATTGTGAATTTTTTTATAAACCATAATCAAATTTTGTTTTTTACGAAACCAACATGATTATTTTTTTTTTTTTTTTTACAAAAATCATAAGAACCAAAATGTCATTTTGGTCCGATTTTTTTTTGACCGAAATGACATTTCGATCCGGTCCCCTTTTTGGATTTTCTGTAGTACTGGTTTCACAAGTTTTCATATTAGCCGCCACAGAAAATCCAAAAAGGAATCGGACCGAAATGTCATTTCGGTCCGGAATAAAAAAGTAAATTTCGGAGCGAAATGACATTTCGGTTCTTATAGTTTTTGTAAAAAAAAAAAGTAATCATGTTGGTTTCATAAAAATATTTTTTTAATAATGGTTTATAAAAAAAATTCCATCATTGTCTATGTATGTGCAATTTAATACTCCAGTCCAATCTAACAGGGAAAGCTAGAACAACCAATTTACAAAAGGCCAATTAACTTTTACTTTTTATGAAAAAGGACAAGTTTATCTACCATTGGAAGCTATTGGTTTTTTTACTTCTATTTTTTTCTTTGAAACGAAACTTAATTAATCTTATTACAAATTACGTCTAAATTAATAAAAAAAATAAACTATTGATAGCCCATCGGAATTTAAAAGCAATTGAAGTTACAACATTACAATCGTGGGTGTTATGTATCAAAATAGCTATTTTTTGTTACATATATGTATTTTTTATTATTTAAATGTTACATATATGTATTATAAAGTTCTTTGTATGAGGGGTGGGGATTTGGTCCAAACGGCTTTGGACAAAGTCTCATCCAAAGTCAGATCTAAACCGCTCGATCTGCATCAACATTCGTACTGATATTTAGATTCAAGGAGTCATTAAAATTTAAATATATTTGCACGAATCTCAATACAAATAGGACGTTTAAGCTTGACTTTGAATGAACCTATGTCCAAAGCCCTTTGTCCAAAATCCAATCCCTTTTCTTAAAACAAAAGTTAATTGGCCTTTTGTAAAGTGGAAACTAGTGTATTAAATTGCGCATGCATCGACAATCCCTTTTCTTAAAACAAAAGTTAATTGGCCTTTTTTAATGTGTACTGGAGTATTAAATTTCGCATGCATCGACAATCATGCGTGAAACTAGTGTATTGCAGTCGTACCGTGCCGTGTTTTGGTGTATAGTGTTTAGGCATGCTCGGAACAAGGACATGCCTGGAACAAGGACGTGCCGTGCTAATGCGTCAAAAATTCTAGACGTACCGTGCCATGCCGTGCCACACAATGTCGAAGATGAACACAACACGTTTAACAACACATCACGGTTTGGTACGACATGCTTCGACATGCTGTGCCGGTACTTAGACGTGCCATGCCAATAGTCCTTATATTATTTTTTTCTAAGGATTAATGTTTGTTTGACCCTAAAAAGTTGGGATTTAGAATTAAATAAAAGGTGCTAAAAATATGGGAAAATGGAGGTGACCATTGGTTGATTAAATGGAGAAGAAATAGTAAAAGAAATGGAGGATGCCATTTAAGAAATAAATAGAGAGGATTGAGTATACTCATTTAATGAAATTTGAGACATATGCTCACGGTTTGGGATCCGTATCCTCTGCATTAACTCAAAAGGGAATCTTTTGAGTTAATGAATTTCAACCGTCTGATTTTAAACGGAGCCAATCCGGTTCATGTCTATAACATAGGGAGTCCTTTAAAATTAGTGCAGATCTAGTTTGCACGAATTTTGAAACATATTAGACAGTCGAGATTCATTAACTCAAAAGATTCTCTTTTGAGTTAATGCAGAGGATATGAATTCCACGGTTTGGACTAAAGAAAAGTAAAAAATCCAAATTAAAAAGGGGGGCTCACGGTTTAAGAATTGAAGCAAATTAAGAAGCCCAAAATTGATATATGGAATATACAAGCAAATTAAGAAGCCCAAATTGAGTGAATTGAGTTGCTACTGTATAAGCCTAATCAAATGAATGGGTCTCACGCCCCATGATGCCTCCAGTGGTACACACGGCTCATGAAGACCATCTATTGTGCAGCCTCACGGCTCATACTACTCCATGCCCATGAAGATGAAAGAGATCTTCTTTCTCTCCTCTAACAGACAAAGAAGTCAGGAGAAATGGCAGGGAGCTCGGTGCCAACCTGAAGATTCCTTTCCAACGTTCCAATCTTCAATTACACGTGCTAAACACTGATTGGACTATGCCTAATGGAAGGAATATGCTATGGAGCCTTCAAGCTGGCCTGCCAAGATGCTAGCTGTCCCTACTCACCTTGCACGTCAACCGTTCGATGAAATGAACGATCAAGATGGAGCTGCAACTTAAAACCCTAATGTTGCCCTAGCCTTGAGGCTATATAAGGAGCATCCCAGAAGCAAAGAAAGGATATAATTCGGCTCATGGACTAAATACCGTAGCAAAGCCTTGCTAAAACCCTTCCTCATGTAGCAAAACCCCAAATCATAGCCAAATTAATCCCCCTCTTTAAAACAGCAGCGAAATTGCTGTTGAAACCTACTCAAATCCAAATAGCAAAAAGGTAGGAATTAGCTACAAAATTTAGCAATGTAATGCCTCAAAAGGCCACTGTGTAAGGATTACCATGGATGAATAAAATGCTTCTTACTTGAAGCTTTGTTGAATTTTTGTTTACTGCCTCTCTTTAGCTCTTCTTTTCTCTCTTTTGTTTCATTTTTGATGGCTTTTATCTCTTCTGCCTCCTTTTCTTTATTGCAATAAGTAAAGGGGTTTCATGCTTTAGTCTCAATAAAATGACTATAGGCATGAACTACCTTAATAAAACAGTGACCTCCATGTAGTAGACAATGCTGCAATGGGGTGAGCAACTTCAATAAAATTAGATGAAGCAAGGTGTAGCTGCTATAGCTGAAAAGATAAAGCTTATGATTCTACAAAAAAAAAAAAAAAAAAGGATTTTGGCTTAATTTGATGATTGTTTATTCCTCTCCTTTTCTGCCTTAATTAAACAAAAATATAAAAAGCACATGAACACATTTAAATAAATAAATAAAGTGACAAATTTTGTGTTATGAAATATATAAAAGAAATAATGTTAGAGGTTGATGTTTAACTACATCCCTCTATTAATTAGCATCTTTTATATATCTTTATAACACAGAAATATATAAAATGTGACAATATGTTAAAAGGCAGTAAGAAGGACATTTTGTAGGACGGTTGATGTTTAACTACATCCCCTTTTACAATTTAGAGTTGTTGCTAACCTTTTAATATGTTAAATAAATCCATGTATGACGATATGCTAAAAAGAAATAAAAGGACGATTTGCTAAGAATTGATGTTTAACTACATCTCCTTGTACAAATTTGAATTTTATTTTCCTTTAGGGATGTCACAATCTTTGAAGGACTCTGTTGCATAATTGAGAAGGTTTAAAGGCAAATGATGGAGGGTAATATGAAAACCCAGTGAATTAATGCCTAATGATGACCTTTTAACCCACTGTTCAACATAAGAACATGTTAGAGATAATTATGCAGAATTACAGGGTCTGAAATGTAATAATACACTTTTCTGGTACTATTCTTAGTCACTAAATGCATGCTTTGTGGTGTTCTGATGTAGTAGTCATGTCCAATTGGTCACTGGTACACAAAACAAAAACAGCACCACGTTTGCATCAGCCATAGATGCGAGCCAAATCAAGTCAATGCACCATTGGTACCCCAAAGTACCTCGAGTACCCCCTTACCAGTAAACAGTCTCTGCTGGTCAAACTGAGCCGAGTCTCGTCAAACCAATTATACCACAAACAAAGGACTCTGAAATAAAAATAGTGAAGGAATCACTCAATTTGAATAAGCCAATTGGAAATAACAGCTGACCAAAGTTCATATTTCAAAGTTGTGAGCTGTTGTCAAAACCGGCCAAAAACATGCATGCTGTCACTATTTTGCATCAGGGTTCATCACAGCTACACATGCTGCCTGATGGATCATATGTCTAGCTTTAAATCCATATAAAGAACTCCCAAAACGACCAAGTGGATAAATCACAATGAGAAAGATAAAACCAGAAAAAACTGTAAAAATCTGTAAAATTGCCGATCAGGTCACCACTTCCCACCTTCATTTGACATAGCTAAACACCATGAAAAATCATGAAATTTGGCTGACTTATAATCTTGATACCATAGAACAAGACTGTGAAGTTTCATCCAAAACCCCCAAGTGAATTGAGAGATATCAGGTCCCAAAGGTTGACCAAACTGGTAAAGATGCATATGTAAGGTGACAGTCCCAAATTTACCCCTAAGCCTGTAAATAATGCTCCAAAGGTCATGAAACTTCACAGAGTTATAGATCAAGATCCCCTCTGTAAAACCATATAAAGAACACAATTTTTGGTGTAGCCAATTGTCAAGAAATGGTCTTCAAAGTTCAGGAAAAAAGAAAAAAACTGCTGTTGTTCCAATACCAAAAACCAATAAACTGACCTGTTCTGGTAAACCAGTCAGTGCAGACTGGTACAGGAACAAAAATGCAAAATAAACGACACTGGTAAATAAAGGATTCAAAAACACACACTTTAGACTCAAATTTTGCATTTATAGCATTTTTATATAATTTTTACTAGCTATTTTCAAAGTTGGCTTTATGAAATACGAAAAACCGCTAAAAACTGTTTCATTTACCAGCATCTCCCTTGCTATCCTTTTGATGAAACTGGAACTTCAAAGAGGGTCATTTGTTGAAGCTTGTCAGTGCGCATAAGTTGAGATCTTCAGGTCAAAAACCTTTGATCGGGTTCCAAACATCCAAATTGAATCCATGAGCAAATCCTTTACTCAAAGGCAAACTCAGCCATGAAGAAATCATCTAAAATAGTACAGTGAATAGCCTGACTCTAGTCTGTACCGATGTCTAACCGGTACCCCAGAACTATAATTTCCGGTGATCATCGGAGAAAAAGAGGTGGTGCAGTGAACTCCCCTCACTGAGGCGATCACGGTGGCGCAAACCCGTAGCCCTGTCGTGGCCGGAAGCGCGTTGGAGAATATGGGCCCACTTTATCGGGTCTAGAGTCCCTATGATTGTTAAATGGATCGGGTGAATAGCGGTAATCTCAAAGCAAATCGGAGTATTAGATTAAGGCGCCAAAATAAAATTCAAAAGGGAACTCGAATCTCAAAATGGCAGCTAATCTGACGGTTCAGATTTGAATCAGGAGCTAAATAGGGTCTCTGCCATGTGGGGCCCTGTTGTCAGCCGTCAAAACAAAAGCCTAAAACTAAGAAGTCGGAAGCCTAAAGCCCAGAAATTCCCCTACGGCTCAAGCTGGATCCGTATCCTCTGCATTAACTCAAAAGAGAATCTTTTGAGTTAATGAATTTCAACCGTCTGATTTAAAACGGAGCCAATCCGGCTCGTGTCTATAACATAGGAGGCCTTTAATATTAGTGCAGATCTTGTTCGTAGGAATCTTAAAACAGATCGGACAGTCGAGATTCATTAACTCAAAAGATTCTCTTTTGAGTTAATGCAGAGGATATGAATTCCGGCTGGATGACTTAAACTCAAGATCCAGCACTAATCTCGAAGCCCAAAACACAAATCCTAAAGCCCAAAACACAAATCTTAAAGCCTTGTACAAATTCTAAAGCCCAATTACAATCTTGCAAATCCTAAAGCCCAATTACAATCTTGAAGCCCAGGAAACAATCAAATAAAACCTATTTTACAATCCAGTCCCTCTGACAATTTGATGTTGCAGCGCAGTCCCTAGAAATTTATGAAAGAACCCCTGACACCATAAAATCCACTCAAATAAGCCCTTGAGGCCTAAATTGCACTCCAGACCCCGTCAAAAGTCCAAATTACAAGTTGAAGCCCCTCAGACTTTATAAATAAGTCCCTAGAAAGTTGAAAGCTTCACAAGCAAGTCCTTCTTGGCCATAACTTCTTCGTTTTAATTCCAAATTGACTCAAACCGCCTCCAAATGAACCCAAATTAAATCTTCCACATTTCTAAACCAGAATTAAACATATCCAAACACCAAACAGCCTGTAAAATGACCAAAATACCCCTTTCCTTAAATCCAAGTGATTTTCTTTTATAAATAAATTGTAAATAAGCATATGTACATATTTTCAAAGCACAAAACATATTTTAAATAAATAAATGAAGCATAATCAATGCATTTTGGATGATATAAATTGCATGCATCATGAATACACACACTCACACATGTCCAAACTGTGAGAACCAACCAATCAGATCCAGAAACAGTACATGAGTCTCTATCTTTAGCCCCATTGTTCAGTTTACAAAAAAGTAGGCACAAATCCCGGAATGAATGAGGTATTCGGTCTGACTTGGAGGGGTCAGCTGATGTAATTAACGGCGAGGGTTTGCACCCGCCGGGAGTTAAACGTCTCCACAATCAATAAACTCTCTCGATGGACTGATTATGAACAATAGGCTCATCGAGAGTGAACCAGAAGGAACAGCAGAGAGAGAAGTAAATGTTTCAAATTCGATGCCCTCTCTAAATCCACAAAAACAGAGAGCATTGTACATGCACACACCTTCCTTTTCACACCTAATGTGCAACTTTCTGCGCCCTACAATGTTCTTCTTTCATAGCCTTGCACCATACCGGTTGGCTTATGGCTTCCTCAAAATTTCTTCTTTCTACCATTTTGGAAATTGAACTAAGAAATGCATGGTGGTATTTTGAAATATTTTTATATGAAATATAATTTTGAATAGGTTATTGAACCTCATAGATTACATAATCTCGTAACCTTGTTGACAGTTAAGTGGGGCTGAGTTGATCTCCTTAATGGATCTTCCTCCTCAATATTTTTACTTTCTTCTTCGATATTATCACTTTCTTCTTCCCCAGATCCACATTGAGAAGTGTTGTCATCTTCGTCTTCATTTCCTACAACTCTTGACTCCACAATTTTATTAGTGATCATAGGAATGACAAAATCATTTGTATTAATATGATTACCGATCTCATTTTTATTTTTTTAAAATATGAATCATTTTAAAAAAGGTTATATCCCTTGAAATATATAATTTATGAATTATAGGATCATAATATGTAATTATAATCATTTTTTTGAGATGAATATCCTAGGAAAATATCTTCAATAGAAGTATGATCTAATTTGTCTCGTTCATTTTGGTATACATAGCATATACATCCAAATACTCCTAGGTGGTTAAACAACATTTGGCAACCTATTTATCAAATAAGTTGCAGCGAGAATGACATCCGACCAATAAATTTTTGGAACATTATTTTTCAACATAAGTGCTCTTGTCATTTCAAGTAAATGACGATTTTTCTTTCAGAAATTCCATTTTGTTGTGGGGGTATAAACACAAGTAGTTTGATATATAACTCATTTTTCTTTCAAAATATTTGAGAAATTTTGATTTACAAACTCCGTTCCTTTATCGGTCCTAAGAATTTTAATCTATGTTTGATTTTCAACTAAATTTGAAAAATCTTGAAAGTGAGAAAAAAAGTTCACTTCTATTTTTCAATAGGTACAAGCATGTTAATTGTGAAAAATTATTTATAAATGTAACAAAATATTTAAAACATTTATAAGAGTCTACGGGAGCGGGTCCCCAAACATCAGAATGAACAAGTTCAAATATTTTACTAATTTTAGAATTTGAAGTTACAAAAGGAAGTTTAGTATGTTTTGGTAATTTGCATACTTCATAATTACTATAATCTAAATTTAAAAAATCAAAAATATATTTTAAAATCTTATGGGAGGGATGTTCAATTCTTCTATAACATAAACTTCCCGTGTCTTGCGTTTTTTTGTTGAAATTGAATTTTTGACTATTTAAAAAATAGAGTTCATTTTGAAAAAAAAAACCCTTCACCAATCATCATCCCCTTAGATGTCACATCTTGAAAAAATACATTTTTTTTTATGAAAATATAATCTCACAAATTTTTTTTTTGAAAGTTTTCCTATTGATAATAAATTGGAGGTGCAATTTTTTACATGTAAAACATTTTTAATTTCTATTAAGAAAAGTTTGATTGAGTCATAGCTACAAATTTCTATTTTTTCACCGTTTGCAACATATACAAATTCTTGAACTTTGATCATTTGATAATCATGCAATATATTCTTATTTCCAATCATATGATCGGTTGCACCGGAGTCTTAAATCCAATCTAAATTATTTTTTGAGTACTCCTGATTTAAATTTTCTAAATTTGTACATTTTTTTTGCTTTATTGTACTATTTTCAGATTCATATTGGGCTTGGTTTATAACAATTCTTTTATTTATAATGATTGACTTAGCCCCAGTTGACTGGTTTGGGCTTCTATTAATTTCAGTTTAGGTTTAACCCATTCTAGTGAATATTGAGTTTCAGGTTGATTTTCTCCTAACCCTTTAGCTCCTGAATCAATCAAGAGTGAGGCTATGGTGCTATGCATAGCACCAATGGCTAGTGTACTACGGCTCAATATGGTACTTTTTAAAATCCTAACGGTCGATCCGACCATTCAATGTGATATCCATATGAATATGTACTTGCAAACTAAATTTTATATTTTTTCGAATTTTTTTACTATTTTTTTAGATAGATAGAAAAATCAGTGTTTTTTGAAAATTCTGGACCACCAAAATTCTACCTATCTGAAAAAATAGTAAACAAATTCGAAAAAATATAAAATTTAGTTTGCAAGTACATATTAATATGGTTATCACATTGAACGGTCGGATCAACCGTTAGGATTTTAAAAAGTACCATATTGAGCCGTAGTACACTAGCCATCCGTGCTATGCATAGCACCATAGCCTCACTCATCAATCAATCACCACTTCCTTGGCTTGAACCGGTCCAAGAAAACCAACCCCTTCGTTTGGTCCAAGAGAACATGATTCACCAGTTTTGGTACCTAATGGATTGTACCCAAATACATAATCATATCAAGATGCATACACTTACACGACATAGAAAATGGATACTGTACTCTTTTCAAATTACACTTTATTGCCTTAAATCAATTAATGAGGATATTATCCTATAAATGGAAATGGATACTGTAGTCCCTCTCCAAACATATAACGTTCCAATCATTTTATTGATGATACTCTCTTGACCCTTTCCAAATTTTAGGCCTAATAATAACTACCGTCTCTTCTACGTATGGTGACTTTTTCGACTGAAGCTTGATCAAACCTCATCTAACATCTCTATTGGACTCGGCCATCACATACATATGTTTCACTTTGACAAATTTCAAAGGTAATCAGAATTCCAATTTCTCAGTGTCCTGTAACAGACATCAGTAAAAATCTGTGATATAGATCTTGAATCACCTCAAGCAGCAGAATTTTTTTTATAAACCATAATTAATTTTTTTTTTTTACGAAACCAACAAGATTAATTTTTTTTTACAAAAATCATAAGAACAGAAATGCCATTTCGGTCCGTTATTTTTTTTTTATTCTGGACCAAAATGACATTTCCGTCCGTTCCCTTTTTGGATTTTATGTGGTACTGGTTTCACAAGTTTTCATATGAACTGTCACAAAAAATCTAAAAAAGAGACCGGACCGAAATGACATTAAATAACAGAACGAAATACATCTCGGTTTTTATGGTTTTTGTAAAAAAAAAAAGTAATCATGTTGGTTTCATAAAAATAATTTTTTTAATTATGGTTTATAAAAAAAATTCCAAGCAGCAGGTCAACTCAAACAAAAGTTGAGGAGGTTAGATCAATTAACGTGTTCAGGTGGCCCAGTTCCATAGTCTTAGCATTAAAGCTACTTTTGAACTTTTGAACTATTGAACGACTTTCATTGGTCGTATATAACCTTTTATTTAAACTTTTGTTCATATATATGTTTATCTTGATTTTTGCAACTTCAAACAAATAGCATTAGGAAATTTCTTTAATTTATAATTGGTGAGTGAGGCTACAATACTTTGTATTACGTAGGTCAGTATGTATTATATCTTTATTTTCAAATTCTTATAGTCGATATAATTTCTTAATATAATGTCCATATAAAAATATACATGGCGACAAAATTTTATATTTTCTAAAATCATTTTACTCTTTTTTTACATAGATAAAAAATTACTTTATCTAAAGATTATGAACCATATTGTGAAAGTAGTAATTTTGTATCTAGTTAAAAAATAGTAAAAAAAATATAAAAAATGCAAAATTTGATCTCCAAGTATATTCTCATATGAACATCATATTAAATGCTTGAAACTTAAAAACGGAGATATAAATCCACAGCACGAACCAAACTACACATTATAAAGTATCATAATCTCACTCAATAATTGACCATTAATTAATTCATGACAAATTTCACTCAGAATTGAAAGTTTAATGTTGCAATGTTTTCGGTGTCCATTTGTTATTTCTAACTTTACTTCTACGTCAAATTTTAATTGAGCCAAAGAACATACTACCTCAATTAATGTTACAAATTTCAAGGAAATTATAGAGTTTAGTCAATTCAAGCACTTCAAGTCAATCAATTAGGTGAGGAGGTCTTTCGGTCAAATTAAATGTACTAGAAAGCGACCTTAGAAAAAAAATAGCATATTTATGTTTCCATCGCCTCTTTTGACTTTTGAACTACTTTGAATTGATTGTTCGTATATACCATTTATTTTTATTTTTGTTAATTCTCTAATTAATCATATGATTCATGCTTTCATTTATGTAAATTCAATTCTTTATACTGAAAAAGTTTTTTTTTTTTTTTCTAATTGCTTTAAGATACAATTAAAAAAATAGATACCAAAAAAGGAAAATAAGAAGCAAGTGTCATTATGTGACCTCCCCCAAAGAAGAATTGACAAGTGCAAAATTGAAGGAAATATGAGAAATTTTAGAAGAAATGGCACTGTGATGTGGGTCCCATCACTAGAATCAAATGATGATCCCTCCTTACTGAAGCAGTTTACAGAATTTCAAGGAAATTATAAAGCTTAGTCATATGCATATTTTAGTGTCAAAAGTACTTAACTAGAAATTTGTCCCCCAGTTCTGAGAAATTTATTTTATAAACTATCGTCAAAAAATTAAAAACCATAAACCGGATTAATTGCTTACTTTTTTACAAAAATTATCAATACTGAAAGTAATTTTCGGTACCCATTTTTTCTTCTGAAATTCAATTCGGTATCCAACTTCACTACTTCTCTTTGGCCGCCACAGAAAATCAAAATACGAAAAACAATTGAATTACAAAAATCAATTTCGGTATGAGCTTTCTCTCTCCTCTTTGATCTGGTCCCACTCTAATTAATGAAATATTTAATGATGGTTCAATATAATGGGTTGATTACTTCAAAAATTCGATTTTCTTTATGATGGTTCAATATAATGGTTTGATTGCTCCAACTGTAATTAATTAAATATTTTCTCTCTTCTTTGATTCTCTCCTCTTTTATATAAATATTTGTTTAACATGATTGCACTGTAATAATTAGAAAAAGACTTCTTTGAAAATTTAAATTCGATGGGAGGAGAGAGAGTGTTGGAAATAAAAAACTCATACTGAATTTGATTTTTGGTTTCTCCTCATTTAATTTTTGTTGGCCATCAGTTGAGAGGACTGGAGAGAACCGGATAAGAAAACTGCATGCATATATAGTCAAATTAAAATTCGGTATTGATGATTTTTGTAAAAAAAATAAACAATCAATTTGATTTCTAATTTGTTTTTAGGATAAAGATTTTTTTCCCCCGGCTCCTATTCCCCATTGATCCCCCAATCATTAATTATGTAGGGGACCACAACTTCAAGTACAAAAAGACAAAAAAAAAAACGTGTATCAATCATTAATTACGTGGGGGACCGCTTGTATTTGAAAATTTTTATAACTGACGCGCACAAGTATTCATATATAATACATCAAGTATTCATATATAATACACTAAGTATTCATATCTAAGATATCAAGTATTTTAAAAAAAACTGGACACATCACTCACTCATCTTTTACATATTTTTAAAGGTGATTTTTTTTTCTCCGTTCACTCTAACTAATATTTCTTACAATTTGTGAAGAATTTTGCGAATCTAAAATCACAAACGTCTTCTACGCATTCTCTTTCAAATGAGATCCATGATGAAATACTTTTGAGTTATCCGTCGTGCAAGTATTCATATCTTGTAAAATTATTTATATCTCGTCATTCAAGTATTCATACCACGCACGTCGAGCAAGTATTCATACCTCGTCAAAGAAGTATTCATACCTAAGATAGAGTGTACTGGACACTTCCAGTAATTGAGTGGTAACGAAATTTCAATCGGTAAAAAATGAGTGAATTATGTGTCCAGTTTTTTACTTGTGAAATACTGATTGATACGTCCTATCTCGGGAGATGAGGCCGTATGGGAAGTAGGGCTAAGTCGGATTCGTCCTGCCAAAGGATGGCAGTCCGAAGTATGAAAGGAATTAGGAACTCGGGTTTGATTGTGAGAGATTCTGACTCTATCCTGTATGATCTCTCGTGGTCTGTCCCAAAAGTCTCCCCGCTTCATGGGAATCACTGCCTTATATAGTCCGTCCATAACTGCTATCTCGGGCAGTTATGGAGGACGTGGGTAGTTATGTCAGCCGTTACTGGGATGGGAGGCATTAAGTTAGCCGTTTCCACTATCATCCCGCACGTCGGTTAACACAACCCCTTTTAAAGCACATTGGGGCCGCTATATTGGGCCCCGACTTAGTGGACCTTTGGGCCTCTCATATGACTTCGGGTTGGCCTCTTAGAAAGGTCCGAATCCCAGTCGTTCATGGCCCAATTTAAGTTAGGTAAAAGGGCCTGTGGAACATGGCCCTATCATTAGCCCCCGAAGTCGGAATGCATCAGCGAGATGCTTTCGACTTGAGGGTGAATAACTCGTAAAAACACATTTACTTAGGTTATCAATATCCGTGATGTAATATCTTCAGTTGCGAGACGTGATTGTGACATCGCGTGATGTATGATGTCGATGTTTAAAGAATATACTAGATATAAACGAACTTTCATTGATAAAGACCCATTACAACTCGAGCTAAACTAAAGATTCAAGCAAAAATAAAGGCTACAACTCGAGCTATACTAGGGATTCAAGCAAAAAATAAAAACGGGTCTACTTAGCCTATTAACTATTATTCTCACAAGTATTTTAATGAAATCCCGGAGGTGAAGGGATGAAATCCATCATCTCATTATCAGGATCTTCAAAATGGTCGTCTTCCCAAATCTGGTCCGGAGTAGCTGTGGCCAGTGTGGGTGCATTGGGATGTCGGTTTTGGCAAGTTTGACATCTGAAGAATCGACGTCGGGGATCCGACCGATCATGAATCAAAAAATGAGAGGGATGCCACCATGTGCGACAACCCCGACATTTGACCATGTCTTCTTTTGGGGCGGGTTTTCCACATGCCAGGCAATCACGGAGAGGTCCGAGGAATTCGACGATGTTAAATTCATCGCCCACCTCCCTGAATACCGCCAGTTTGTAATTTAAAAGGTCTCGGATGGTGACGGACTCGTTATCCAGCATCCAATCCAAGTCGTTGGGAAAGTCTTGGATCAAGTCCTCCCTCTCCTCGGGTGTAAGTACACGTCGTTGTGTGGCCTGGGGACCTCGGCTGGAGCTGGATGATCCAGCAGGGCGAGATGGGATAACTCGACGTTGCCTTGCACGTTCCGCTAGGAACTCTAAAGCATGTCGGTTAACAGACATGATAGACGCGAGGTGTAATATGTTTTTCTAAGAAGCGAAAGCAAAGGGAAGTATGTAGGGAGAGTATGTAGGGAAAGTATGTCCCCCTCTCTGGAAGGAATACCTTATTTATAGTCGTTCAGCTGCCATCTGCCCAACTGTATACTATTAAATAGGCAGGTTTTAAAATAGGCAAGTTTTAAAATAGGCAGGTTTTAAAATAGGCAAGTTTTAAACCGCCATCTTTTTTTTTTTTTTTTTTTTTTTTGCTTGTGCGCGTGTTTAAATGGTTGTAGGTAAAACGAGATGAAAACCCGAGATAAGCAGGACAAGAGAGATGAAAAATAGATTAAATGTTCATTGATATTTCAAACCCATACAAAATCTAACTCAAACTGATATAATAAAGAAGCCTATTTATACTAAAGAACATCGGATCTCGTAATACAAAATCTAACTCGAACTGTATAATAAAGTAGCCTATTTATATTAAAGAACCACGGATCTCGTAAAAGATGGACAGAGATAATTAATGCAGCCTCCTTTACTGTTGAACGTGAAGACCACACCATTGGATCAAATGCAGCCTCCTTTACTGTTGAGCGTGAAGACCACACCATTGGGTTAAACGATGTCGTGGGAAATCTTATGAAGCCGACGTGCATGGTCACGGCATTGGCTGCAAGTGAAGGATGTGAAGCGAAGATCACTATGGTTCCGAGGTGATCTGTGAGCCGAACACCCGGGATGGAAGGCTTCTTCACAGCTATCACAGTGAAACATTTGTGGAGAGTATCCCCTCAATTTGCAAATGGCACATCGGTCCCAAGCTAGTGGGTCGTCGTCATGGGGCTTGTGGTTGGTAACCGCGGGACATGGATGTGGGGGAAGTGTACTAGGTAACGGAATATCATCTTTTGTAAGAGCAACCTCGGCGTTCCCCTGACCAGTCATCTCGTGAGAACGCGAGTTAGAAGGAGAAATGTGTGGTTGATGAATCGTTAAAAGGAGACGGAGGAAGTATATATAGCATTCCGGCATTAAATGCCTGACGCCTCGTCTTCCGTTAACCCGCCGTCAGCCATCAAATCATCCATCAGATCTGTCAGGGAAACGAGGTGATGGCACAATCCGTGCTTGACACGTGGCACGCGTTAACTCGGTGAGAACTCGCAGCCGGTAAATGAGCGCGGGAATCGAAGCGTCGTCATGATGAAAGGAGACAACACGACGTTTCGTGGTGTTATTTCGAAAATTACGCAAGTATTGAGCGGGAAAAAGGAAGACCTCTATATATTTCGACCCCCTCCCCCGCTTATTCAGTATCGTTTATTTGAGCCATTTGATATCGGAACGAGAGAGCAAAATCAATCTCGGAATTCAGGAGCTGTCAATCTCAGAAGTGCACGTCGGACGAAAGTCGAGCATTCAAATCTCCAAGAAGGTAAACCTTTATCACCTCGGTAACTGGCATTGAATTGACAAATCCAGCATGTTGTAATGTTTATTTACCGATGTTAGGGAGTAAAGCAATGAATAGCATAAGTATGGTAATGTTGTAGGAATCTATTTGCCTACCATAACCTTGACATCGAATGTGCATCAAATAGCGAAAATGCTTTTTAGAAACTGACATTATAATAGTAAGTTTGGTGACTTAAGCCAATCCTGTTTATTCGTAAATTTAGAAATGGCCGAAGAACAAGGTGGATCTCGGGACCAATCCCCCCATATCTATGAGGAGGTGTCCCCACTATCCTTTTCACCCCCCCGCCCTGGTAGGGGCAAGAGTTTATATGGGATGTCTCCCGTACATTCTGACGCAATGTCGGGAGATGATGAGGAAGAAGAGTATATTGAAGGAGATGAGCACGAGAATCCATCTCGGGGTGAACTGGTTGACACCCCAGTGGGAACATCTCAGGGGCCTTCAAAACCTAAAAACCAAAAGGCCAAGAAAGTAGTAGTACCCCGAGATGGCCACGCAAATGATATTAACTTCCCGACATCTGCTGGTATTTCACCCAAGCTGGTTGTCCAATGTGAAGCGTATTGTAACGCCTTCTACGACGAACTTGTGATGAAGGTTAACAGAAAAGAGTATCCTCGGGAGGTAGTTCGGATGATAGCCCCGGGCCCAAATGATCGAGCTCACGACGCAGAGCGCGGCATGTGCATATATTGGAAAATGCCAAAGTGCGGGTTCCAGATAAGGTTATCCAGGTTCGCACGCGAGATATTGCGACATCTCGAAGTGGCTCCTGCACAGTTGACCGCACCCGCGTGGTGCTACATTATGAGCTTCAAATATGTATTCGATCACCTGCCCGAGTTGGAGAAGTATGTCCCGAGTGTCGGGTTATTTTTTCATTATTTCACCGTGTTATATAACAGTGAAAGTTATCTCGCAATACGGAAGCGCCTTAATAGTGTGGCGCTGTTTGAACAACTATCAAAAGCAGATGAGTGGAACCACGGGTGGGTGTATCTCGAGAACCCTGAGGAACTGAAGTGCTTTACAAATATACAAAAGGAATGGCGCCTTCTAGAAAAGAAAAAATTGATGCCGACCTCACCTGATCCCCTGACTCCAGCTGATTTAGAGGCTAAAGAAATTCTTGATTATTATTTCACAAGTTAGTGTTTTTTGCTTTTAATTTACACCGGTATACCTGTGCATCATGTTTATTTATCTAATTTGTAATAACATGAATAATGTACTAACTTTCGCATACCCTTTATGTCGCAGGTCACGGTTATATGGCATTGCCTTGGAAGGCCGCTAGTTCCTTCCCACTCGTAGCTAACCCGGAGGGCGGGGTTGCTCAGAAGAAAGGGGTTAAGAACCCATCCAAGCCGAAGGCGGCTATAGTGCAGAAAACACCGAAGTCAGCCTCTACTCCCGTAACTCGTCAGCCGAGATCGGCACATACCGGGAAAAGTATCAAGGACAATACCTTCGGTTCTTCTAAACTCGGGGGGTCTCAAAAAAGGAAGGAAGTATCTGTAGACGCTCCTCGTTTGACAAGGGAGCAAAAGGGAAAGGGTACGGCTTCTGGGCATCCCGAGGCCAAAAAACAAAAGATTCAACCCGGGGTTGTTTTGGGCCAATCAAAAGAGGTTGCAGAGAAACCCTCCCAAGCTCAAGTCGACGCTGCTCAAGGGGAACTAAACAAAATTATTGACGAAGCAGCCGACAACGTGTGGGACCCCTCAGAGGAACATAGGGAGTACCTGAAGTCGCGAGTTTCTGACCAAGGGCGACAAACTGGTTTTGTGTGGGGTACAAATATTTCTCGGGGTTTCCCGGACAGTATTTTGGCCTATCTCCCCGGATATTCTCTTATGCAGGACGAGGTAGACCATCCCGAGGTTCATGCTGCCTTTTCTCGGGAAACCTTCAGGCTAACCACCACTCAGTACCAAAGGAAATGGGCTGAGGAGCACCCCGACCAAGTTATTGGTCATGTATCGAGCTTACAGCCTGATGCCGGGGTGTACTTCGGGTTTCTGAAGGACTCACTGGACAAACGGGATTCCCTCGTCATTCGTACTGACCAAGAGGCGTTGAACAGGGCTATCCTAGAGAGGAACTATTTTTTGCAAATGGCCGCAAAAAAGGATAAGGAAATGAGAATAGCGCATGGCCAAGCTGCTGTGTTTAAGGCCAAACTCGAGTTTGCAACGCATGTGGGCGTGCAGGCTGATGCCAAGCGTAAGGAGGCAGAGGAAAAATTGCAGCATCAGAAACGCAAAGCCGAGGACTACAAGGGCAAGTCGGCACGTCTTAAGACCGATCTCGAGGCCCGAACGAAAGAGTTAGAGGTCGTGAAGGCAGAGAACGCCCGGCTTCAGGCCGAGATGCATGAGTTGCCAAAGACAACACTTAGCAAATTTCTGGGCAGCCGAGCCTTCACACAAGCTGTCCCTTATGCATGTGTAGACATGATGACAGCAACCATTCATGGCTATCTCACGGCACTAGCTGACCACTACCCGTTTAAACCCGAGCAGGTAGGATTTACCGAGGTGAACCCCGAAAAAGTTGTTACAAAAAATCTTTCGGGTTACCGCTGGGATGAAGAGGGGGATTCATTATTGAACCCGGATGGTACTCCTATTAATCAGGACCTTGTACTTGAGAATCATCCGGCTTTAGGTATCGTCCATCCCTGGCCTAAGGATAAATGGCCCAAGCATCTCGACTTGCCAGATGCCCCATCTGAAGAGCTGGACGATTTGCCTTCAGAATCTGAAGGTAACAGTGTAGACCTCGAAATAAGGGCGACTGAAGAAGATGAGGCGATCAACCCAGACGAGCAAGGAAATGAGGCGACTTTAGATGCTCACATCTCACCTCGCGAAGGAGGAAATGAAAGTCCCAAAGAGGTGGACCCATCTATTTGTAAGTGTAAATTTATATATCTTACTCCTCGAGATGTTGTATTCTGACCTATGCTTACTATATCCTTTATTGTTTATATGCAGGATCATATCGAACCGAGGAACATTTGAAGTTTTTTTTTTTTGTTTAGGAGTGAATGATTTTATACCCCCGAGATGTGGGGGTTAACAAAAATGTGATGTATTAATTTATTCATACCCCCGAGATGTGGGGGTTTTAACAGAAATGTGTGTAATATGATAGTCATACCCCCGAGATGTAGGGGTTTAACAGAAATTTGTGTAATCCTTATACTATTATCATTTCTTAACTTATCTTGATTTCTCCGAGATGTTTCTTTTGATTTTTATCTCGGTTCATGCTTTGTATATATCCTTCTATATCCTTCTTGCCCCCCTTTTTTTTTTTTTTTTTTTTTTTTTTTTTTATTATCGACATCGGGAAAAAGGGAGGTCGCGAGAAACATATACGTTACCCCGAAGGGTTTTCGATTAATGTCGCAAACATAAAAATCATATTACTGGTTTAACAGTCGTCGTCTCGTAAGACTACATTTATTTGTTGTGTATCTCGGGAATGTTAACCAAGACTTATTTCGTTGCCAAAAAGGCTTTCGTTCATATATCTCGTACCCAAATAATAAGAACACAATCAAATATATATATTGAGAATAGCCTAGGACCATACAAAAACTTGTATCTCGGTCTAGGTAAAATACATGAAATGTAACAGAAAAAAGGCTTATCTCGCCCATAACATTACATGAAATATAAGAAGTAAAGTAAAATCATACATTAAGTGTAGAATTTCCGAAGGTGGCAAGCGTTCCATGGTCGAGTAAGGATGAAACCACTCGGATCTTCCAACTCATATGCGCCTTTCCCTCGGGGTCGGATGACCTTGAAGGGACCTTCCCATTGAGGAGCGAGTTTACTGACATGTTTGCCAGTAGCTTCAACAGTTTTGAGAACCAAATCACCAGGTTGAAATGCACGAGGTACTACATGTTTGTCGAAAGCACGCTTAACTCGACGTTGATATTCCATGGTGCGTATGCGAGCTTTCTCCCGACCTTCGGTGATGAGGTCGAGGTCAGCAGCACGTGCATCGCGGTTCGTTTCAGTGGAATATGCCAAAGTGCGGAGAGATGGTTCCATCAATTCGATTGGAGTGACTGCTTCCATCCCGAATACCAGAGAATATGGTGTTTGCTGTGTAGCCTCTCGGGGTGTTGTGCGATAAGCCCACAAGATGCCATCAAGAATGTCGGGCCAGTCTTTTCTGTTCTCCGCAACTTTCTTCTTCAGACCGTCTAAGATTGTACGGTTGGTGACTTCGGCCAATCCATTGCTAGCCGGGTGGCTGACCGAGGTGAAATTGTTTTGGATATCCAAGTTGGAAAGAAATGTAATGGTGCGAGCGGCATTGAATTGAGTTCCATTGTCCGAGATAAGTGCATGTGGTATGCCAAAACGACAAATGATGTTCCTCCAAATGAACTTCTCTGTTGCTGCGGCTGTAATTGTTGCTAGTGCTTCGGCTTCAACCCATTTGGTGAAATATTCCACCGCAACAATTATCCAACGGCGCTGTCTAACAGCTGTGGGAAATGGCCCGACTATGTCTATTCCCCATAAGTCAAAAGGCCAGGCCCCCGAGATGGATATCTGGTCGTATGCCGGAATGTTACTCAACTTGCTATGGTATTGGCACCGTTCGCATTTTCGGACCAAAGTTGCTGCATCATGTTGCATGGTTGGCCAGTAAAAACCAGCTCGGAGAATGCGTTTTGCAAGAGTTTTCGCCCCTTGATGGCTCCCACATATGCCCTCATGTACTTCTGATAACATTTTTGAAGCCATCTCTTCGTTGATACACTTGAGCCAAGGTCGCACGTATCCTCGTTTATAGAGATGATTGTTGAAAATAGAATACATGGGCGCAATCCTTTTCAGACGTCGGGCTTCCAATTGGTCTGTGGGTAGGACCCCCGTGTTAAGGAAATTCCACATCGGGGTAAACCATGACTCACCGGGTTCATTGATGGCGAGAACAGCTGTGGTATCAGTGTGAATGCTGGATTCGGGAACATCTAGAACAATCACGGGCCTTTCTTTGTCTAGGTTGCCTGAAGCACCGAGTTTGGATAAAGCATCAGCTTGGCAATTTTTGTTGCGAGAAACATGTTGGATGTTTACCTCGTCGAAGTGACTCTTGAGCATGTGGAACTGCTGTCGATATTTGCGCAAGTTATCATCCAACACTCGGCATTCATCATTGATTTGCTTGACTGCTAACTCGGAATCACTGCGGAGATGAACCTCGCGGGCGCCCAATTCTTTGGCCAACTTAAGGCCTGCTATCATGGCTTCGTATTTCGCGGTATTGTTTGTTACCGGGAATTGAAAGTGAAGAGCATAATTCAAGGTTTCCCCTTGTGGACCAGTGAGGGATACCCCGGCCCCCGCCCCTTGTAATGAAGAGGCACCGTCAACATGGATTACCCAGCGTCCCTCAGACTCGGGAGGAAGGCCGGAATATTCAGCGATAAAGTCGGCGAAGATCTGAGACTTCAGGGCATTCTGGGGGTGGAAGGAAATATCGAACTCGGATAACTCGAGCGCCCAAGCTAGCAATCGCCCAGATGAATCAAAGTTCGCCAAGGCTTTCTTAAGTGGAATCCCGGTATACACCTTTATGGAATGTGATTGAAAGTAAGGTCTTAACTTTCGTGCAGCTATGATTAGAGCATATGCCGCCTTTTCAATCTGGGAGTATCTGGTTTCGGCATCCCGAAGTACATGTGAAACGAAATAGACCGGCTTCTGATCTCGTCCCTCTTCTCGAACAAGGGCGGCACTTACTGCATGCCCTGTTGTTGCCAAGTACAACACCAATATGTCACCTGTGGTTGGTCTGCTGAGACATGGTGGATTGGCGAGGTAGGCTTTGACCTTCTCAAAGGCTACCGCACATTCGTCTGTCCATTCAAATTTGGCCGACTTGCGCATGGCCTTAAAGAAAGGGAAACACACATCCCCAGATCTTGCAATAAACCTGTTAAGAGCGGCCAGTTTACCTGTGAGAGATTGCAGCTCTTTGAGATTTCGGGGTGGTTTCATGTCGAGGATGGCTTGTGATTTTGAGGGATGAATCTCAATACCCCGCATAGAAACCATGAAACCAAGGAATTTACCGCCAGTTAGACCGAAGAAACTTTTCTTCGGGTTGAGTTTCATGTTGGCGGAATTTAAAGTCGCGAAGGTTTCACGGAGATCTCGGACATGGTCGAGGTCAGACATGCTTTTGACAAGTAGATCATCTACGTATGCCTCTACATTTCGTCCAATCTGACCTTGAAACACCGTGTTAACCATTCTCTGGAATGTGGCGCCAGCATTGCGCAATCCAAAAGGCATGACCCGGTAACAGTAAAGTCCCGAGTTGGTAGTAAAAGCAGTTTTCTCTTCGTCGGCTTGGCTCATCCGGATTTGATTGTACCCGGAGAAGGCATCCATGAAACTAAGATAAGCATGTCCCGAAGTTGAATCGACTAATTGATCGATTTTTGGCAAAGGGAAAGGATCCATAGGACATGCTTTGTTGAGATCGGTATAATCGATACACATGCGCCAGTCGCCATTGGATTTCTTGACCAGCACGGGATTGGCTGTCCATTCCGGGCATTCGACATTTCTTATAAAGCCAGCGTCAAGTAATTTCGTTACCTCGCGCTTGACGGCTTGCTGTCGTTCGTCTCCCATATTACGCTTTCTCTGTCTGACTGGTTTTGAGCCTGGTTTAATGTGCAATCGGTGCTCGGCAATTGACCTAGGAATTCCTGGCATGTCGGCTGCAGTCCAAGCGAAAACAGATTGGTTTTCTTGGAGGATTTTATTAACTCGTCCCGTGCCGATCCTTGGATCGCCTTTCCCACATTAAGTGTTTTACCATCACCTAATTCAATTTGCTCGACTTCATCAACGGGCTCAAGGGGAGCTTTCGCCTCAGCTTTATCCACTGGGTCCAATGCGAGGTCGGTGTTTGGAGGTAAAAAGTCAGTACTAGAACGCAACCGCTGTGGATTGGTCTTTGCATCAGGCTGATCGACTTGGTGAACAGAACCTCCGTGACCTTGAATGGTTGTCATGTAGCATTCGCGAGCTACCTGCTGTTGGCCACATTCTTCCCCTATCCCGTTTTCGGTGTGGAACTTGATCTTGAGGTGAGAAGGAGAAATGATAGCACCGATTTTATTCAGGGTTGCTCTTCCCAAGATCGCATTGTACGCAGAAGGGGCATTCACGATAAGGAAGTCCACCATGACTTCCACTGTCCGGGGGGATGTACCGAATGTCACTTTAAGTGGCATCATTCCCCGAGGTTGAAGGGCGTCCCCCGTGAAGCCTATCAAGGGTGATATGTGTTGTTGGAGGGCGCGAGTGTTGAGGCCCATTTGCGTAAAGGCTGGTAAATACAGAATATCGGCCGAGCTGCCAGTATCAACTAACACCCTTTTCACCCGGTGCGTGTTGATCTTGAGGTTAAGTACTATGGGATCATCATGTGGGCCCGAAATTGCACCGAGGTCTTTCTCAGAAAAAGATATCACTTCCTCAGGTCGAGGCCGTTTTTTATCATTCATGGTTTCGACCGGTAGGACAGTGGGGTACGGTTTTCGATTGTCGCGTGGTATGATTTGTCGGGCAGTACCACGATGGCCTCCACTGATCACATTGATGACAGGGCTGCCCTGCCGCTCTGGGCGCCGTGTCTCGGGGCCATCCCGGTTTTGGGGAGCGACCTCACCAACCCGAGGTCCTGTATAATCCTGTCTGTATGGGATAGGTTTCTTAAACAATTTACCTTGACCATTGTATTTCTTGAAAAACTTCTTAAAGAAGTCGGGGTTGATAAATTCGACCAGTTTGCCCTCTCGGGCTAGTCTCTCCAGGATGTCCTTCAGTTGAAGGCATTCCGCGGTGGAGTGCCCGTTGAATCCGTGATATTCACACTTTTTTGAATTGTCAATCACCGTAAAAATGCTCTCTGGCAGCGGCGGAGGGAGATCGAACATGCCCTCTATAATGTTGTACATCTCATGCCGCTTCTTAGTGAGAGGAGCATATCGCACAAAATGCTGTCGGTACCCTTTGGTACCGGAATTGTGCTCGGTTGGTTGGTTTTGCCGAGGTTCTCTTTGACTGCGAGACCTATCTTGAGGGTGCTGTTTGTTTGTTGGACGGGGAGATCGGGATCGGAACCTCGTGGGACTGCCATTGTCGTCCTCAGCACGGATGTAACCCTCAGCAAAGGTTACAAATTCCCTTAAAGTCGTCATTTTCTTCATATGTGCCTCATAACGCAAAGTACCCGGACCCACTTTGTGAAGTCCTTTCTTGATAGCGGCCAAGGCGAATTCTTCGTTGAGATTCTGAATTCGCCGAGATGCTTGTATAAACCGATTAACGAACGCACCTGTTCTTTCACGTTATCCCTGGACAATGTCTAGGAGCATCTCGCATGTAGCTTGCGGTGGCTTGATAATCGTGTATCTTTCCAAGAACAGTTTTGCGAAATCTTCAAACTTGTTGATGGATCTCCGGGGTAACGTCATGTACCAGTCCCATGCTTCACCTGTTAAACAAGTGGTGAAGACGCGGCACATGATGGCGTCAGTGGCTCCAAGGAGGCGAAGTCGCTCAAGGAATCCGTACACGAAATTATGCGGATCCTGGGTATCGCCGCTGCCCCGGAAGCTGGGAAGAGTTGTTGGGTACTTGAAATCCGTCATTGAATGGCGGTAGATGTCTCTGGAGAGTGGGCCATCGTTGATCCCCATAGGTCGAGAGGTGGCACCTGTCTTCTGGGACTCTATCTCGGCCAATTTAGCCGCTAGCCTTGTCTGGATCAATTCTTCTATTTGGGCCATATTTACACCTCGGGTCGGGGTAGGTGATCGCTTCTTTCTTCGATGATCATCTCGGCGAGTTCTATCCCGACCTCGGGGTGGGCTTCGTTCGCGTTCCCTACGGGAGCGCGACTGTTCTCTGCGTGATGGTCTGGAACCTCTGCCCTGGTTGGCTGATTCGCGCTCGTTGTTGTGGCGCAATTCGGGTTGCTCAACCTGGGGCTGTTTTTCGGGATCAGGTTCCCTACTTTCGCCTTGCCCTTCCTGCTGTCTTCTGTCGGTCTGTTGAACTCCTGTTGGTGGAATGTTTTGGTCTTGGCGTTTGGATTGGACCTGTTGGTCTTGCAGGATGGGCGTGTCCGTTTCACTGCCAGTTCGAACATCTATGAACTGAGAGTGCAGATTGCGAGGAGGAATGTTAACTGGCCGACTAAGGACACGGTTTGCTGATAGAGGCCGGGAAGCCGGCGCAGTTAATGGCAGGGTCTGAATTACAGGTCGCAGCGGTACCTGTTGGGAAGGTGGCGTTGGACCTGTCATTGGATATATCCCTTGAACGCTTCCCGGACCCCATTGTGCAGGTGGTGTCGCATAAGAATACTGGGGGTACATCGGGGTGTACGGCGTGTAGGTGGTCGCGCCATAAGGGTAAAATGGCGTCTGTTGAGTATAGTGCGGTATGTATGGTGGGTGATAAGTACCGAGCAGCGGTGTGTGCTCAGTAAACAATGGTCTGCTCGTGTGTCCTTCGGTAAACAAAGGGTGAGCAGCAATGTCGGGACCTGTGTGGCGAGGTTGTGTTGGTTGAGGACCAGAAGATCGTATTATCGGATTATTAGGCCTCGCCGCATGAGGCTGACTGTGGGAAGGGTTCCCTGTAAGCGGGGTTACAAGGGGAGGTGGTGTGATCATTGTACTTAGCGGGACTGTGACTCCTGGTGGGAGCGGAACTGATGTGTTTTGTTGAGCCATCTAAATCTCTGTATGAGCAAAGGCGTGGCCCCACGGTGGTTGATACGTCCTATCTCGGGAGATGAGGCCGTATGGGAAGTTGGGCTGAGTCGGATTCGTCCTGCCAAAGGATGGCAGTCCGAAGTATGAAGGGAATTAGGAACTCGGGTTTGATTGTGAGAGATTCTGACTCTATCCTGTATGATCTCTCGTGGTATGTCCCAAAAGTCTCCCCGCTTCATGGGAATCACTGCCTTATATAGTCCGTCCATAACTGCTATCTCGGGCAGTTATGGAGGACGTGGGTAGTTATGTCAGCCGTTACTGGGATGGGAGGCATTAAGTTAGCCGTTTCCACTATCATCCCGCACGTCGGTTAACACAACCCCTTTTAAAGCACATTGGGGCCGCTATATTGGGCCCCGACTTAGTGGACCTTTGGGCCTCTCATATGACTTCGGGTTGGCCTCTTAGAAAGGTCCGAATCCCAGTCGTTAATGGCCCAATTTAAGTTAGGTAAAAGGGCCTGTGGAACATGGCCCTATCACTGATGAGGTATGAATACTTGTTCGATGATGTATGAATACTTGAATGACAATTTATGAATACTTGTGCAACGGACAACTCGAAAGTATGTCATCATGGATCTCATTTGAAAGAGAAAATTGTGTAGAAAACGTTCGTGGTTTTATATTTGCAAAATTCCTATCAGATTGTCAGAAATATTGATTAGAGTGAACGGAGAAAAAAATTCACCTCTAAAAACATGTAAAAGATGGGTGAGTGATGTGTCCAGTTTTTTTTTAATACTTGATATCTTAGATATGAATACTTGATGTATTATATATAAATACTTGCACTCGCCGCGATAATGACACGTTTTGTTTTGTCTTTTAGCGCTGAAATTTGTGGTCCCCTCTTAATTAGCAGTCAACAAAGACAGTTATTGACTGGGGGATGAATGGGGGATGGAAGTTGAGAAATAGTTAGTCGGTCCCTTTTTTTTAATAACGATTTATAAAAAAATTCGCCCACAAATATCACACAGGCAGTTGAAATCATGTTTTGTGCTTCCTTTCCACATTGTCATGTAACAGACATCAGTCCAAAAAAATCTGTTATAAATCTGAAATCACTTCAAGCTGTTCATACTGTTAAGTCAAGCAAGTTGAAGAGGTTAATTAGAGCGTTCACATCACGTCGACTTGTTCAATCGTCGTGTCTTTAGTCTTACCATACTTCCGGTCAAATTAATTTCAAGAGAGCATTTGGAATCTATCGCCTATTTAGTCTTTCCATCGCCTCCAATTTTGACTTTTGAACTACTTTGATTGTTCGTATATAACCTTTAATTTTATTTTTGTTAATATATTTTTATACTGTATATGTAGGTCAGTCTGTATTATATTTTCGTTTTCAAATAGTCCACGCAACCTCTTTAATTTTATATTTTCTAACATCATTTTACTGTTTCTTTTAGATAGGTAAAAAATTATCAGATATAAAGATTATGAACCATGTGAAAGTAGTAATTTTCTATCTATCTAAAATCCGAAATTTTAAATATAGCACAGTTAAAAAAAAAATATACCAAAACGGCACATTTTGGCCAGAATTCCAAATTTAGCACGGCCGCAGATCAGCTGAGCGGCCCCATTTACTGGGGACCGCAGATCAGCTGAGTGGCCCCTGAAATGGGGCCGCATATTGGCTGAGCAGCCCCTTGCCTTCATAATCCGATCTAGGAGAGAGAAAGTCATTTCACACTCTGATCCCCTCTCTCTCCTGGACAAGAGCTTCTTCTCCTGTAAGTTTTTTTCTCTCTTTTTTTTTCATTTTTTTTTAAATTTTCAGTAGATTAATAATTAATTTAGTTAATTTTTAATTTTAGGTTTATTGTGTATTGGATTCAAAATGGCTCTTATGGTATCAATTTATACTGGTGGTGATGTTCTAATAGGTCCTAATGGGGTTTATTATAGTATCGGATCTGTTACTGTGATTCCGGTATTACCGGGTACTAATTATGTGGGGCTTAAATCGAGTATATGTCCAGAACTTGGGATTGGATCAGGGCCAGTATGACCTTAAAATTGAGGCCAAGATTAGTATGCCGACTAGTTCAGCACAAACCTGGTTCCAACTCTTTCCAATCCAGAATGAGGGAGTCTGGCAGGTATTGTACAACCAAACTATGAGTTTTTCTGGGGGCACATACAAGATAATTGACCTATATGTGGAGGTTACTAGAGTCCGGCGTACCAACCCAGCTATGAGGTTAATTCAGGGTCGGAGTCGGGGTTCATCCGGCTCTAGTCCGTCCCCTGTCCAAATTGACCAATCATCCAGTAGTCGAGCCCCGGTTCAGAGGGATCGACCGTCCAGTAGTCGGCCCTCCCGTCGGGCCCCCACCCGGACCGACCAGCCTTCATCTAGTCGGAGCGCTCATTGGGGTCAATCTTGTGATCCGGATGAAAGTGCTGAATCAGAGGATTCAGAATTACAAGAGGCAGAGGAAAATTGGGGTGATGAAAATCCTGAGGGTACGGGCGATCATAGTGACGAGGAAGATACCGGGCCTGTGCTTGGACGGCCGAGGACTTTCGTAATGGATAGCGGTTTTCGGATAATGGATCGCGGGTTTCAGCACCCATGTTCGGCTTTCAATGACACATCAGGGTTTCAGCCCGCAAATTCGAGTTTGTTTGGAAGGAGGGAAGTGTGTGAGAATGAACTGTCTGAGGGTCAAATATATGACTCAAAAGAGGCCATGAAGAGCGCAATTGCCAAGTTTCACATAGTTTGCAACAAAGAGATAAGGAATACGCACAGTAATACCACCAGAATGAGGTTCAAGTGCAGTGACAGTAGGTGTGGCTGGTGGCCACTGGTTACGGTACACAATGGCGTATTTCGAAGTGCCCAACACAACATTCATGTCACGCGGATGCGACAAGAATTGATCATGCATAGTTGTCGGCTAGTATGGTTGCCGATTGCATATCGGCTCACATGAGGAACGACGTTGATTTGAGTATCAACACAGTAAGGATCGCTGTTGCTGAAAGATACAACAGTCAGATACCGGCGTACAACAAACTGTGGCGTGGCCGTGAGTTGGCAATTGCCCGCCAGTTTGGTAGTTGGGAGGGGTCGTACTCTCTTATAGTTCCGTTGTTGGAGGCAATCAAGAGAAAGAACCCAGGTACTAAATTGGCACTTATTTTTTTACGTCATTGTAATAAAATCAACAATTGAACTTATTTTTTTAATTTATTGACAGAAACATTGTTTGAGGTGACCTCATTTCCCACCGGTGAACCTGGATCATGGAGGTATTTCCATAGGGCGGCTTGAGCATTTGGACCGTGCATTGCAGCTTTTCAACACATCAGACCAGTCATCACCGTTGATGCATGTTTTCTGTCAGGCCGGTACAAAGGTAACTATTTTTTTTTATTATCTTTACTTAACTTAGTTGTTTTAAAATTTTGGAATTAATTTGATTTTTTTAATACAGGCAAGTTGTTGATTGCAACCGGGTACGATGCAGAAAACCAGCTTCTCCCGTTGGCTTTTTCACTGGTAAAATCAGAGAGTTTTGAAGATTGTGCGTGGTTCATGAAATGGTTGCGTCGCAATGTAATTCGCTCCAGATTCATGTGTGTAATAACTGATAGGGGCAAAGGTATAAAGAAGGTGTTCAGACAAGATGATCTGGGGTGGAACGATGAGGATGAGGATCAATGTGTTCACCGTCTTTGTGCTACTCACATAGCCGAGAACATGAAGAAGAACGGTTGTAGTGAGGCGGCAATCAAGTTTTTTAGGATATGTGTGGCTAAGAGAAATATGAGAAGATACGAGCAAGGAATGCAAGCAATTGGGGATGTATGTGACCGCGCTCTCAATTGGCTGGACGGTGTGGGTAAGTATTTGGATCAAGATGAGAACGAGTGTCCGAAACCATGGAAGATATTTCAAGCGCTGGACGGCGGTTACCGTTGGGGAATTATGACTACAAATGGTTCCGAGTCGCTAAATAATGTTTTCAGGTCATCTCGTAGGTTACCGGTGGCAGCAATAATTGAAGACACATTTTACAAATGTCTCACATGGTTTGCGCAAAGGAGGGCCAAAGCGCTAAATGAAGCCAGTCTTGGTCAACAGTTCTCGTGTCGTGTGCATGAGGTACTATTATTTATAGTTTTTTCTTCATAATTTTTTAGTAACTTTGTTAAAAAGATCTGACTTCTTCATTATTTTTTAATTTTTCTTAGCTTATTAACCACCGGTTCGAGAGGTCCAATACTATGAAGACGCTGGGGGGTTTGGCCACAACAACGAGTTCGAGGTAACCTCTACACAAGAGAGAGTTCACTCTTACATACCTGACGATTCTGGCCGGTTTACCAAGGCTAATTTCAAATACACGGTTCACATCAGGGATGATCACACGGTGGAATGCACATGCCAAAAGCCTCAATTGGACAGAATACCATGTTCTCATGTTCTGTCTGTGTGCCGTCTCCGATGCATCGACCCTGGCTGCTTTGTTAGTCACTACTACCACATCCGGACACTGATCAACACATGGAGTGCTGAATGGCATGTCTATGAAAATCAGTCGGAATGGTCTACAAACGAGGGCCCTGTACTTGTTCCAGAAGATAAAATATTGCTTTGGGCAGAAGAAAACACAACAGGATTTCGATGTGGATGGACGTACTACATCATAGGAGAAGAGGACACCAAGCCGGCCGAGATACAATTGAAAGACAGAACAGAGCTGCTCGAGATGCACGAGGTAGTTAATTTTTTTTACTAATCAATTGCAACTTTTAAGACAAATATTTAAACAATCATATTTAACAGTCTACTATTTCAAAATTTGCAGGCTGAGAGCTGTACCAATGGACTGGATGTTTATTTAGTTTTAATTATATTCGTAGACTATGTCAGATACTGGACTTATTTGTTATATTTTGTCTCTTATTTTTTTTGTTAGTTTGTTATTTGTTTTGGTTATTTATTTATTTTGTTCATTATATCACTATCTCCTCGTACAAAAAAAATATTTGAACCACACGACATATATAAAATATTTCAAACAAACGACATTTCTAAAATAACTTGCAACAAAATACATAAATTTAAACAACATTACAAACTACAACACAAATACAATCATTTTTATAACACAATCACCAAAAAAAATAACATATTTCGTAATTAAAAAAAAAAAGGGGGACCGCTCAGCCAATATGCGGCCCCATTTCAGGGGCCGCTCAGCTGATCTGCGACCGTGCTAAATTTGAAATTTTGGCCAAAATGTGCCGTTTTGGTATATTTTTTTTTGAACTGTGCTATATTTAAAAATTTCGGATCTAAAATATAGGGTAAATTTTACTAGAAGTCACTAAACTTTGTTTTTCACTGATTTTTTTCGCCGAAACACATCATATGATAAGCACAACACATACCATGCTAAAAACATTACATTTAAAGTAAAACTGTGTATAATAAAAATAAAAAATCAAATGAAACCCAAGATCTAAATATCAAAAACACTAAACTAAATTTTAATAAACTATAAAGATAAACACAAAACATACCATGCCAAAACCATTACATTTACCAATATAAACAACAATTACTATTACATCACATATTAGATGAACAAAAAATGAATAACAAGAAAATATTAAAAAAAAACTCTAGATATGAGACTTCATACATATACATGAATAATGCCTAAGAAAAAATATGGTAAACAACAAAAACAATCAAAAATAGAAACTTCAACTCAAGTTTTAAGTCTCTCCCCTTCATTTTTAGACCTCCTTACGAGCTTTCCAAAAAGTGGTTGAGCACTAAAATCGGACACTCAAGTGCCGTTTTATGGCTATTTGAAGTTTTGTCGTTGGAAATCGTCTTTTTAGTGAAGATATTGCCTCTCTTGCCTTATCACTTGCCTTAGGCTCACCTATTTAGATTTTGTTGACTCACAGAACGGTCATGCACAGTTAGGGGTGTCAATGGTATCTTTTTAGTCGTTTACCCGACCCGTATCGTATTCGATAAGGTGAGTATGGGTAAGGTTTTTTTTTTTCGTTAACTTATTGGGTATGGGTATGGATAAGAATTTTTTTCGTTAACTAAATGGGTAAGGGTATGGGTAATGACTATTTCGTACCCGTTATCCTATAGGGTAATTATAAAATCTAAATATATATTCAATTTAATTTCCAACTTACCTAAAACTTAAGAGAAAATTAAAGAAGGGAATGTTTCATTTGTATTTCATTGTAGATTCGTAATACAGAGATACTGGAGTATATAAAGGAAATACAATTTTGTCTCCAGCTATACATTTTGTTATTGAAAAATAAGTTGCAATTTCTGTTACAATTGCTAGGTATGATTATTCCAAACGCTACAGCTACATATGCTATTTGTGTTGATCTCCAGTATTCTTCTCCAGTGAACAATGAATTGGAGTGCTCCACTATATATTATATTATATATATTCGTGTTTTTGAATTTTCTTGCTTTATAAAAAACAATTTAGTTGGAATTGATTGCACATTTATTTTTATTTTTTTATTAGAAAAGCAATTATATATGTGTGAAATGAATGAGTTTTTAATGTTTAATTTGTAAAATATAATAAAACTAATTATTATATTAGTATTATCCGTTATTCACCCGCTACCGTTTCGTTACCCGATAATATTAACGGGTAAGGGTAGAGTAGGGTAAGATTAATTTTTAATGGGTATGGGTAGGGTATGGTTAAGATTAATTTTAATGGATATGGATATGAAAATGTTTCCACCCGACTTGTACCGTATCCATTTTTGTACTACTGAAAAAATAAAGAGAGATGCATTGTAACAGAAAAGCGTGCACAGATCGATGACGTGGAAAAATTTGTTTTTCTATCATCACATATGGATTATACAATAAATCCATGTAGAATTGTTACGTTCGTCCGAAAATGCGCCCCAGAACTTCCAAAAATACCCTCCAACATTCATACACGGTTTTACTGTTTACGACCGTGTATGAATGTTGGACCACATTTTTAATAAAACCATGGATAATTTGACCAAACTTTCGGAGCAAATTTTCGGAATCGTGTTTTCTTGATTTGGACACACTGATTTAATGAAAATTTTGAGCAAACATGGTACCGTGTATGCTTTGCATTTTTGTACTATATACTGAGAACATATATACTCAATGCTACGAATTTCAAGCAAATTATAAAGCTTAGTCATATGCATATTTTAGTGTCAAATTAATATTTCCACAAGAACAAGTACTCAACCAGAAATTTGTCCCCAAGTTCTGAGACGGCTCTATTGGTGATCAATTGTTTAATTACGACTTTATGTACGCTGAACAGTAGAAGTATACAAGTAGACGCTTCTGCTTGCTGCCTTATCTCTCAAACTTTATTTTCTCAAATCCACAATAACTTTCTGGCAAAGAAATATGCCGAAGTGAGCTTCTCATCTTCAAAGCAAAAAATTTGTTTTTCTCAATTAGCCATGCTCATGATTAAAAACTTTGCTTTGGCTTTTCTCCTCCTCTTAAATATCACATTCTCAGTCAGCCAAGAAGTCGAATTTACATTCAATGGATTCGCCGGCGCAAATCTAACCCTAGACGGTATAGCTTACATCGAGTCGAATGGCCTTTTGAAGTTAACTAACGAAACACTTCGAATGAAGTCCGGTCGTGCCTTCCATCCCTCTCCAATTCGCTTCGGCAGGGCCACCTCTTCCTTCTCAACCACATTTGTTTTCGCAATTACTTCGGAGGACCTTGACCTCAAGGGCGATGGGATTGCTTTCTTCATCTCCCCCACAAATAATTTATCCGCCGCCTTGCCAAGACAATACTTTGGCCTCCTCAATGATCAAAACAATGGCAATTCCACCAATCATATTTTTGCCATTGAGCTTGACACTATTTATAACCCAGAGTTCAATGATCTAAATGATAATCATGTTGGCATTGATATAAATAGTTTGAAGTCAAACCAATCGGCTTCTGCCGGATATTATGCCGATGATTCTGGCGCTTTTCAAAATTTGAGTCTTTATAGTGGTAAAGAGATGCAAGTATGGGTTGAATACGAGAGCCAGGAGACACAAATTACGGTTTCCTTATCTCCCATAGGAAATTCTAAGCCAAGAAAACCTCTACTCTCTTATAAATTCAATCTCTCAACAGTTTTGAACGATTCTATGTACATTGGTTTTTCTTCTTCCATTGGCGCTTTGTATAGCACTCATTACATTCTTGGATGGAGCTTCAAACTAAATGGAACAGCACCATCCATTGACCTATCAAAGTTACCAAACCTCCCAAGTACAACCTCCAAAGGCCGATCAAAAGTCTTATACATAGTGATACCTTCCGCTTCAGCAGCCTTTATTCTTATTTTACTCACTTTCCTTTTCCTTTATATGAAGAGGCGGTTTAAGTACGCCGAAGTGATCGAAGATTGGGAAGTTGAGTTTGGTCCACATCGCTTCTCATACAAAGATTTGTACAAAGCAACCGATGGGTTCAAGGAAAAAGAGTTGCTTGGAAGTGGTGGATTTGGGAGGGTTTACAAGGGGGTTTTACCTGTGTCCAAATTGGAAGTTGCAATCAAGCGAGTCACACACGAATCCAACCAAGGTATTAAGCAATTTATTGCAGAGGTTGTGAGTATTGGCCGGCTCCGGCATAGAAACCTTGTTCAACTATTGGGTTATTGCCGGAAGAAAGGGGAGCTCCTTTTGGTGTATGATTACATGCCAAATGGGAGTCTTGACAAGTATTTGTATGGTGAAGAAACGCCGACCCTTAATTGGATCCAACGATTCGAAATTATCAAAGGAGTAGCATCAGGCCTTTTATACCTCCACGAGGATTGGGAGCAAGTTGTCATCCACCGAGATGTTAAGGCAAGCAATGTTTTATTAGACTCTGATTTAAATGGTAAATTAGGTGATTTTGGCCTAGCAAAACTATACGATCGTGACACCGACCCTCAAACAACCCATGTGGCAGGTACAATGGGTTATATTGCCCCAGAGCTTGCGAGAACTGGCAAGGCAACACCTCTTACTGATGTGTTTGCCTTTGGTGCATTTCTGATGGAGGTTGTTTGCAGTAAGAGACCATTACACCGTGGTGCACAATGGGAGGGAACGCTTCTAGTCGATATGGTGTTAGAACACTGGAAATTTGGATCATTAGCCGATATTGTGGATCCGAGATTAGGCCAATATTATACATTAGAGGAGGTAGATATGGTGCTAAAACTTGGTTTGCTTTGCTCACATCCACTACCTAGTGTCAGGCCGAGCATGCGACAGGCTGTGCAATATTTGGAAGGTGATGCACCCCTACCAGACTTATCGGCAATAGATATGAACTTTAGTACGCATGTAATGCTTCAAAATGAAGGATTCGATTCTTATGTTATGTCACTTCCCTCTACAATATCAATGACATCTTTCTCTGGTTTATCTGGTGGTAGATGACAGAACAGACTCTTTAAAGAATTTTTATTTGTCTAATAATATTGTGTAATAACTCCGGTTGAGTTTCATTTCTAAGCCTACCCCAATTTGTTTGGGACTAAAGGTTTTGCTGTTGTTGTTGTTTGTAATATTGTGTAATCAGATGTTATGTATCTTTCTTTCCTTTTCAACAAGGTTATGATTCGTCTGTCCAGATTTGATGGTTCAAGTTTATCAAATTCTGCTAAAATAGAAAATTGTAGCAGTTTGCCAAGTTCAGATTTGATGGTTCCAGTTTACCGAGTTCTGGTAAAATATAATTTATAGACGCATTGCTCATATTTTTATTAGTTTGCACAGTTGCAACTACAATTGGAACTAGAACATATTCTAATTAGCAATTTTTTTTCTACGCAAGTTTTTATGTTATTTATTTGGAGCTTGCAATAGACTTTTTGGTTTTTATGATATGACTTGTATATTAGCATATACTAAAACACATATTTAAATAAGAAGAGGGATAATTGGACAATAATGGACGTAGAATCCTCCCTCTCAAAGAAAAATCCTTCCTTTTGAGTCTACTACGCTTCACTTTGACCCCCTGTATATACTTCGAATGCTACCTACATTAGTGAGATTGAGAGATTGTTGAACTGATGGTCACTAAACTCTAAGAGAGAGATGAGTGAAGGGAGAAGTGAGAGGAGAGAAGTAAATAAGGAGAAGAGAGAAATTTATTTGATTAGATCGGGAAAATGTGATAATTAATGACACAGAAGTCAAAAAGGCACGAAAATCATGTATATAATATCGGTACCAAAAAACAACGATAGAATATACAACTTATATCAATTACAACACAATAACCGATAGAATAATTGAACTTCCCATTTAATATAGGCTCTTCTAGCGGAATAATGCTCCGAACCAATAGAATAAAATAGTTAAAGGCAACGGAAGTCAAAAAGACTTCTAACCCTACCCAAACAGAGAGAGTAGAGAAATAAAGAGGAAGAAGAAAGAGTGGAGAAAATTTTAATTTCATTAGATAGCAGGCAATGTAAAACTTAAAAACCTACAGTAAAGAGGCGCGAAAAGTCACTATATTCTATCAGTTCACAAAACAACCAAAGAAGAAGTTTGCCTTTCCTATATCGGTTCTAATTATAAACCGATATTTGAACATCATCACATTATTCTATTGGTTACTATAACAATACCGATAGAATAAGATAAATCTCTACTATAGATACACACACAAAAACTGATAGATGAAAGTGGGGTATCTCTACTATTTATTCCTTAGGTGACAACCGATACAAGAGTTTTCCAACTTATTTACTAACTTTCCACAACACCTTTTAGTCTACCAGTTTCAGACCAGAATTGGTTTCAACCGTTAAAAAATGGGCGTTACAAGAGGTTATTTCTGTAGTAGTGATAGATGGCCACATTAAGTGACCCATTCCAATTCTTTCCAAACCAATACAAAAATTCATTTTCCGTTTGCAATATTGCCATAAATAAATTCATTTCGGTTTGCATTTGAAGCCTTTTTTTAATCAAAATTTCTAACTAAAGTTTAAATTATTAATTGGAGAGAACCGGATAGGAAAAGTGCATACCGAAATTCAAATTCGGAATTCCAAAGTGGATACCGAAGATGATTTTCAGTATTGATAATTTTTGTAAAAATGTTAAGCAATCAACCCCTTTCAGATCCTACAGGCCACTGACGGTTGATCGTATAAGAACATACAACAGGCCTATTGAAATGTTTTGTGCGACCTTTCCTCAGTGACATCAGTACAGTGCAAAAGAAATCTGTAATAGATTTGGAATCACTTCAAGCAGCAGGAGGTTAGAGCGTTCACATCACATGGATTATGGTCAAATTAATTCAGTGCTAGAAAGCGACCTTTGCCAAAAAAAGAAAATAGCATTTGAAATTTTCTATCGCCTCTTTAGTCTTTCTATCGCCTTTTTTGACTTTTGAACTACTTTGATTTGATCGTATATGACCTGTTATTTAAATTTTTGTTCATATATTATTATTTTGATTTTTGCAACTACTTTTGAACTACATTCGGAAATTTCTTTAATTTATAATTGGTAAGTGAGGTTACAATATTTTGTACTACGTATATAGGTCAGTCTGTATTATATCTTTGTTTTCAAATTTCAAATAATTAATACAATCTCTTAACATAATAATCATATCAAAATATACTTGGAAACAAAAATTTATATCATTTAAAATCATTGTACTATTTTTTTTTAGGTTGGCAAAAAATTGCCTGATCTAAATATCAACCATACGAAAGTAGTAATTTTTTATCTATCTAAAAAATAGTAGAAAAAATAAAAAATATATATAAAAATTTGGTCTCCAAGTACATTTTCATACGGAGATCATATTAAACAATTCAGATGAACTGTTTTGAAACTTAAAAGCATTAATATGGATCCATAGCACTAATTAACCGATCTGCCCATTATAAAGTATCATAATCTCACTCAATGTTAGAAACTTAAAGGCAGAAATAATTTTTTTTGTCCATTTGTTATCTCTAACCATATATACTTCTAAGTCAAATTTTAATTGAGCAAATTATAAAGTTTAGTCATATGCATGTTTTAGTCTAAATATTAATATTTACACAAGAACCAGTCAATTCTGAGATGGCACTATTTGTCAACTGTAACGACTTTATGTGGAATTGCCTTCTTCAATTATTAGTGCCTTACTTATCTCTCACATGCATAAATAATATCAGGTCACTTTATATCCTCAAATCCACAACAACTTTGTTTCTTTAGCCATGCTCATAATCAAAAACTTTGCTTTGGCTTTTCTTCTCCTATTAAAAATCACATTCTCAGTTAGCCAAGAAGTCGAATTCACATTCAATGGATTCTCCGGCGCAAATCTAACTCTAGATGGTGTAGCTTACATCGAGTCGAATGGACTTTTGAGGTTAACAAACGACACGTCTGAAGTGAAGGGTCACGCCTTCCACCCCTCTTCAATTCACTTCGGTAGAACCACCTCATCCTTCTCAACCACTTTTGTATTCGCAATTATTTCGACAAATAATAAACTCAGCGGTGATGGAATTGCCTTCTTTATCTCCCCCACAAAGAATCTTTCCGCCGCCTTGCCAAGAGAATACTTGGGCCTCCTCAATGATCAAAACATTGGCAATCCCACCAATCATATTTTTGCCGTTGAGCTTGACACTTTTGAAAACCCTGCGTTCAACGATATAAATGATAACCATGTTGGCATTGATATAAATAATTTGAAATCAAGCCAATCCACTTCTGCCGGCTATTATGCCGACGATTCAGGTGCTTTTCAAAATTTGAGCCTTATCAGTCGTAAAGCGATGCAAGTATGGGTTGAATACGAGAGCCAAGAGACACAAATTACTGTTGCCTTATCTCCCATTGGAAATTCTAAGCCAAGAAAATCTCTACTCTCTTATAAATTCAATCTCTCAACAGTTTTGAACGATTCTATGTTTGTTGGTATTTCTTCTTCCACTGGCACTTTGGAGAGCTCTCATTACATTCTTGGATGGAGCTTCAAACTAAATGGAACAGCACCATCCATTGACCTATCAAAGTTACCAAACCTCCCAAGTACAACCTCCAAAGGCCGATCAAAAGTCTTATACATAGTGATACCTTGTGCTTCAGCAGCCTTTATTCTTATTTTAATCGCTTTCCTTTATGTGAAGAGGCGGTTTAAGTACACAGAAGTGATTGAAGATTGGGAAGTTGAGTATGGTGCACATCGCTTCTCATACAAAGATTTGTACCGAGCAACCAATGGGTTTAAGGAAAAAGAGTTGCTTGGAACTGGTGGATTTGGGAGGGTTTACAGGGGGGTTTTATCTGTGTCCAAATTAGAAGTTGCAGTCAAGCGAGTCACACAAGAATCCAACCAAGGTATTAAGCAATTTATTGCAGAGGTGGTGAGTATTGGCCGGCTCCGGCATAGAAACCTTGTTCAATTATTGGGTTATTGCCGGAGTAAAGGGGAGCTCCTTTTGGTATATGATTACATGCCAAATGGAAGTCTTGACAAGTATTTGTATGGTCAAGAAAAACCAACCCTTAATTGGATCCAACGATTCAAAATTATTAAAGGAGTAGCATCAGGCCTTTTATACCTCCACGAGGATTGGGAGCAAGTCGTCATCCACCGAGACGTTAAGGCAAGCAATGTTTTATTAGACTCTGCTTTAAATGCACGATTAGGTGACTTTGGCCTTGCAAGACTATACGATCGCGGTGCCGACACTCAAACCACCCATGTGGTAGGTACAATGGGTTATATTGCCCCAGAGCTTGCGAGAACTGGTAAGGCAACACCTCTTACTGATGTGTTTGCCTTTGGTGCATTCCTGTTAGAGGTTGTTTGCAGTAAGAGACCAGTGTACCCTGGTGCACAAGGGGAACGAATGATTCTAGTCAATTGGGTTCTACAAAACTGGAAATTTGGATCGTTAGCCGATATTGTGGATCCGAGATTAGGCGAATGTTATACAGTAGAGGAGGTAGATATGGTGCTAAAACTAGGTTTGCTTTGCTCACATCCACTACCTAGTTCCAGGCCGAGCATGCGACAAGCTGTGCAATATTTGGAAGGCGATGTACCCCTACCAGACTTATCGGCAATATATATGAGGTTTAGCACACTTACAATGCTTCAGAATGAAGGATTCGATTCTCATGTTATGTCACATCCCTCTACAATGACATCTTTCTCTGGTTTATCTGGTGGTAGATGATAGAACAGACTCTTTGTTTTCTAATTTTTATTTAACTGATAATATTGTATAATCAGATTTTATTGTTGGAAATTGTAAACTTAATTATTAGTCAAATGTAATACGTAATGTTGGAACTCTCTAGAAGTCATGTTGTAGTCTTTTAGGATGTCTTGGAAGATGAAAAAACGTATCTCAGAAATAGAGGAGGTTTAAGACAGAATTGAATGTTATTTAATGATAGTAGAGTGTGTAGAAAGTTCCTATGAATCTATATAATATGGAAGAAGTTTTTCAATTTAAGAAAGTAAGAGAATATTGATAATAGAAGTTAAATTTCTGTCATAGATTAGTGTTCTTTTTTTCACTAATAAATATATTAAGTTCATATCAAATACTAACAAAGTATCATAGCCAAGGCAAGCTCCACGGGAATTCGTTGGGACAAGTTTTGTTGACCCGTCTTACAAAGAACAACTACGATAATTGGAGTATACAAATGAAGGCCTTGCTCCACTGAATTTTGAAGTCCGGCAAAGCTAACATTGATGCATGCGTATTTTCACAAGCTTTTTGAAAAATGGTCATTTGCTGAAATCGGACACTCGAGCACCGTTTTATGGTGATTTGAAGTTTCGTCGTCGTTTTTCGCCCTCTTAGTGAAGATACCATCCCTATTCATTTGTAATTTAATGTAATTTACCGTATTTTAGCATAATTTAACATGATTTAGTGTAATTCAGCGTAATTTTGTATAATTCAACATAATTTAATATAATTTCAAGTAATTTAGCATATTTTAGTATAAATATGCTAATTATATATCAAAAAAAGTAATCTAACTAATATTTAAAAAAAATTCGAATTTTTAGTGTTAGATTTGAGCATCTTGCTATTCAGTATCTCTAAAAAAAAAAAAATTAGTACCGGCCATTAAATGACCGGTACCGAAAAAAATTAAAACCGGCCATTTTATGACCGGTGTGAATATTTTTATAAATTCCCAACGTTAGTGGGTATATTTATTAATTTGTAATTAACTTTGGATATTAATAAAAATCTTGGCTCTCCACGCCACTAATATCCTTATTAAGCACGGGAATAACTTCAGTACAATTTATTTTAAAATAAACAAGACCTGCTATTATCACCGTGGGTATTTCCACCGGAATAATATGATGCAATCTTATTTTATAATTTTGTCAAATACTGCAATATATTTTTAATTAACAACACAATATGAAAGAAGTGAATTATTATATAATTATTAACGATTGATAAATATAAATGCATAGTCGTATAACACAATTGAATAGCCTGATATTTAATTGATTGCTTTTTGAAATAACATCACAGTTGTACCAGTGGTACCAAAAGTTGAATTGCAGCAATGTTAATTTCCTTTTTTAGATATTCATCCTTGAAGTGTAAGGATCCACACAAATATAATTCTATCAAGTGTCATACTCATACCAGAATTAAAATAACAACCCACAATAGCCATAAAGCATTTTAACAAAGACATCCTTTAACTTAGTTTTTTATTGTTAAAGGGGTCTAGCTGTCAATAAATACAAACAAAAGGAACTGGCAGCAATATCATAAGCCATAGGGATTGCCCAAATTAAAGAAATCTGCTGTTTATGTTAACAAGTATAGAGTAGAACTAAGGTGTTCTTAAGCTCACCAAGCCCCTTTGTGAGCTTAACTCAAAAACTTATCAGATTGACTTCAAACGACGCATCCAAACCGTTGAAACTGATCTACTTCATGAGTGATACGTTTACATGTCAAATTTTTAAATTTTTGAACTAATTTAGTATGAATCAAGCAGTAAAAAAGAAGAAGATATATAAGTTAATTTTAATGAGTTCATTTTTCATCATTTTTTGAACGCTTGACTTTATACTAAACTAATTCGAAAAATTATAAATTTGACATGTAAATGCATCACTCGTGAAGTAAAACAGATTCAAAGGTTTGGATGTCTCATTTGAAGTCAACTCGATAGGTTTTTAAATTAAGCTCACAAAGAGGTTTGGTGAGCTTAAGAACACCTTAGTTCTACTCCAAGTATAATATAATGTTTGCAGTATATTATAGTATTATACTGTCCTTGAGAAAAAATATGCAGAAACCCTCTTGGAAGTAAAATTTACCAAACCCCCCTGAGTTATTAAATATACCATTGTCATCCCCTTTAGCCGGGTTGGAACTACTTATATAGCATTTTTCACATAAAAATAAATGTAGATATTGAAATGCACTACACAAGAACTGCAATATATAACATTTTAAAACAGTGTTTGGTGTGGTGATCCAAATCCAGAAGATTAATATTATAAAATATTATAAAATGGCTGTTATTATTTGCAAATAAACATAATAATATGTTGGCAAGAGCTAAAATCCACTAGAACAATTTTCAAGTGGTTCACCGCCAAATAGAAGTTTTGAACCAGGAATTTGAGCAGTTTGTTAATATGATCCCCCCATCCACCATTGCATCTGTTGTTACCTAACAAATTCAACACACAAACAAAAGAAAAGAAGATAAAAAGTAATTAGCTTCAAATTCTTAGAAAGTAATGAATGTAACAATTTGTCTCTTTGTACAAGGCCTATTATGTTTATGAAGTTCATTAATTGCCAATTTAATCAAGCACTGAAATATCAGAGTCATTAAAGCACTAGTATCAATAAATACTTTATCATAGAGAAAGAGAAAGGATAAGAATAAACTCTGAATTCAAGTTAAAGAAGAAATCAAGTGCACATTACCAAATTCCAACCATCAACAATCACAACACAATTTAATACCAGTAAGTGAGAAGGGATGATAGCAGTGTTCATGACAGTCGGGTTCAAACCCAATAAGGAAAAAAAAAAGAGTGATAAGGATCCATTTTTTAACTCATTTTTTACTTCTAGTTGTCAGGTGATATTTTCATCTATATGTATGTATGTACGTACGAGTAATATATATAATTTTGAATCTAGATAAAACATATACTTGTTAAAATTTATATAAAATCTGTATTTATGTAATTTGACAAATACTATCCCTGATGAATAGTGACAGTAGCCCAAACAGAGCAAATGTCACACTGATACAGGTTTATAGAAAGGTACCAAAGGATCGCATGTAAGGGCATCAAGCAAAAGAATAACTTAGAACTACATAACTGAGCCTAAGAGGCATAATTCACTGATACCGACAAATACCAATAAGGATTACACTTAACAACACATCAGCAATGAATTCAAAGGTCTGTACAGGCAGTACCAACAAGTAATAGGAGTGTACAACTACTCTTTTTTATTGAAACAACCAGAAAATGATTATAATTCTGGTCTAGATAAGATCATGCATAAAAGTAACAGTAACAACAAAGGAAAATGACCTAAACTTTAAACATGCATCTGAACCCAACTATTTTTTTTGAGTAAACTAAACCCAAATATTGAAATATGCAATATACATTTTCAACAAAAAGGCAACCAATGTTTTATTTGAGAAATAAGCCATATAACAATTGATTTGAGAAATAATACAACTATGAATGTGTCATGTGTCAGAATTGCAATCTTGAAACAACTCTACACTTATTTTTCGAGTGTCAGTATGCGTTACAAGTTTGGTCATAGGCAGAAAAATGCAAGGGGCCAACAGGTTTGATGTTTCGATAGTGTAAACTGTAAGATGTTCTCTTGACAGCCGCTGTCAAGTTTCTCAAAAAGAAAATAAAAATGGCGAATGTACATACCAGTCATCTTCTCCATCATCTTGCTCTAATGAATTGACATTTTCTTCATTATCAGATTCGTGTTGTTGTCCGCTCTCATACCCGCTGTCATCATCAGATTCTGGGTTAGCTCCTTGTGAGGCTGCTCTCACGAGTTCTGCCGGGTCCACCGTGTCTAGAACACCTTCTTGAACTAAAACAGTAGGTATATCTAGGCCATCTCCTGTGGAGACCACTAGGGGCAGCCTGGCCTCTCCTCTTGATAAGTATCGAGGTTTTCTGTTTCATGCCAATTTGGTTCGAGCCTTGTCTTCATTGCAACCCACCAATCACGCCGACGTTTTGATGCATATGTTAGGTAGTATACTTGAATTGCTTGACATGCCCATCTTTGCGCAATTTGCCTTTGATGTGACTGTGTTCGAAATAATGGGAGCCAAAAGTGGAGATCTCTTTTATAATGTACGCCTCAACAATGGAGCCCTCAACCTTTGCCATATTGGTGATGCTCATTCTTGCATCTTTGTTACGCCTGCAAATAATCACACAAAATTAGGCCAAAAGGCTTATAATATAAACTGATTACAAACAACAATTTTTTTGAATTAGGGTTTATTGGCTTACCGTTCAAATGAATACATCCAGCGACATTGGACCGGTCCACCCATTCTTGCCTCGTGTGCAACATTTCATTGGGCTCAGCTTGAGGGACTTGATGTATTGTTGTGATCCTACTTAGACGGTACCGCTTACGACCATCATCCCCCACCTCCCCATCATAATTGGAACCTATGGGCTCGTACAGCAGGTTCCTCAATCTTTTGTTATTGAAAACACAACGACGACAATAGACTAGGGAATAGACTAGAGACTTATTTGTAAGATTGTAAGACCTATATAAACCCAAGAGGTTAATGGAAGTGCGGGGATGCATTTAGCATGGGTAGTCTCGAACTCAGGTATGACAGGAGTTCAGGGGGAGACTCGCAGGTGCTACACTGCGGAGAAGTGAGGCACCTGAGCAAGGCTTGTCCTAGGCCACCCAAAAAGAGAGAGACAGGTGGACGTGAACAAATTGGAGGCCGAGGTCGTGGCCGTGGTGGTCGTATTTGCCTGATAACCTGTCAAATTCTAATCCTGATCCTCCTCAGTGAAGGCTTGAACTGCCTCTTCCTCTTCCTCTGTCACAGTCAGATTTGCCCGATAACCTCCAAATTGAGCACATCTACAACCTCTACGACCATCACGACCACGACCCGGCCTCCAGTCTATCCACATCCACCTGTCTCTCTCTCATTGGATGGCCTAGAACAAGCCTTGCTCAGGTGCCCCACTTCTCCGCAGTTGTAGCACCTGCAAGTATCCCCTGAACTCCTGTCATACCTGAGTCCGAGACTACCAATGCTGAATGCATCCCCATACTTCTATTAGCCTCGGAGTGCAACTTCATGCGACTCTCTTCCTACATCATAGCTGCAATTGCCTCCTCGAGTGGGGAATCTTCGTCTAGGCCAGGAGCACTGCTCTCCTCTGATGAAACGCCGGATTGAGATTCCCAAGAACTGCATAGTCCTCTCCTGAGAGCGGATCTCTCCACACTTGCACTCTAGATCTTTGCAACTCGTCCTCGACGAGAAATGATCATAGTCTGCCCATAGTCTCTCTAGATCTATGGCATACTCTTGGATCTTGGATCGTCCTGTCTCCCTGAACCACTGTATCTATCTCTCACTTGATCTGGAATACACGCATGTTGTTCTCAGCCCCCACATAGGTCCTCCGCAGTTTGGTCCGTATGTCCCGCACGCTCTGAATGTAATCAACTATCACAGTAATCGACTGAACCATTGAGTTGAGCAACCACGTGTACAGCAACATGTGTAGCTTTCCAATCCTCCCACTCAGCTGCGTCCTTTTTCAGCCCTTTCTTCTCTCCTGTCAGAAAAGCCATCGAGACGCTTTCCTTCTAAGGCACATGTGATCCGTCATGACCAGCTCAGGTAGGTCCCTGGTCCATCTAACTTCATGTCCACCGATGGGAGATCCAGTTTCGTCGGTGGTTGTCCCGATGTTGAGACCTCATCTCCTCATCTAATTTCTCGAAGATTTTCTCCATCTTTCCAACCCGTGCTTGATCTCCTTACACCGATCTCTAACGATCGACGCCGATCTTCCTCCTTTTCTTGATTTAATCTTGATCCTTCGATCCATCAAGATCGGATCTTGATCATCTCATCTCTCCCTCCTTCATCGAGGTCTGTGGGGTATCACCCCCCCACTCGGGCTTGCTTCAGCCGGCGGACAAAGGAAGGGAGGTGACAGCCGAGTGAAGAGGAGAGTTACTGTAACGGCGGTTACTGTAGCGGTTGAGGCGGAGTTACTGTAGCGGTTGAGGCGGAGTTACTGTAACGGCGGCTACTGTAGCGGGTGAGAGGTGGCTAGAATTAGGGTTTCGGCTCTCATACCAAATAGAAATGATTTGCTAAAAAGTGATTCTTTATTGATTAACCTCTTGGGTTTATATAGGCCTTACAATCTTACAAATAAGTCCCTAGTCTATTCCCTAATACCTATTTACCAATAAGCCCTTGAAACAACTACAAATCTCAACAGTCTGTCTTTTGTTATTGAAAACACGACGGCGACCGTCATCAATTAGACGGTGCCACAATAGGGATCCTCCCGTTACGTGCTCCTCAACTAGCAAGTTCGACTGTTGCATCAGATCCTCACCTAGCTGTTCTGGTTCCAGTTGGTTTGTGTGCTGCAAATTAAAGAAATTATATTACTGTACACATTTGTCTCTACAAAGTCAGATTTGCAATTAGACAAGTCAAAATGATGCATGTCGATTGGAAAATTATATTACTAACAACTTTGAGGAGCATCCTGTTTTATTTATTTTTTACAAATTTGGTTATTTCTTGTATTATATTACACATACCTGAACTTCTCGCTCTGCTTCTGCCTGCCGTCTCCTACATACCCCAAGGCTGTGATGGTCTGGCTCACCCGTCTTCTCAACTGGCACACACAGCTGCTCATCTGACTCGCCCGTCTGCTCAGCTGGCTCATCCAGCATTTCTAATGGCATGTCTGGCAGCTGCTGGAATGCCTCAGCCTCGTGGTCTGGCTGAGAGAGGTTTGTCTGCTGAAGTTAACCAGGTCATAAGAAACAGGTTTTTTGTGTAAATTATTTCCTTTGCTCAAAATAAATAAACTCCAGTATCTCAAGATGAAGATAACAGTCCTATAATTCATAATCAAAGTATTGCAATGTCACCCAGCCTTATTAACTTTTTTGTTGTTGCAAATGACACCTTACAGCCTTTACAAGTTAATGGTCAGTGGATAGAGACAAATTTATTAAATATTAAAAGAGTATACTTAAGCCACAACACATGGGTGCAGTCAGGTCAAATCAGGTTTGGTTCATTTATCAGCCAGTAAACCAGGTTCAAATTCTAATTGCGTTCCATTTTTAAATGGTTTGGGTTATGGGTTTTCGACTCAACACTTTGGGTGAAGTTGATTTTGCCAGTTTTCATTTCATGATTGCCTAGATAAGCATATGAGCGCAATTGGTTTGAGCTTCATTTTATTTACCTTAACAAAAACCATTATATATTTTCCTGACAATGCAGCAACAAGAATGCAAAATGAAAACCTGAAAAGGGAAACTACTCTAAATAGGCTTCGCCATCATCTTGAATAAATGAGTGAATAAACTACAGGTTAATACAAAATTTACCTGACCTTTAAGAAAAAGTTCAAAATATTACCTGAAACTGAAAACAAAAATTTTCCAACCCTAAAAAGTTCACAAAATATGACAATTTTCAGATACAGTGCATTAATTATGATTGGATGAGTCATATATCGAGCATTATTTTAATTTATTTGGTTTTAGTCACCTTGAATTGTCCCACTAAAAATTGACCAGGTAGGAAAACTCAAATTATTGAGAAACCACAACAAATCAATGTTATCAAAATTATATGAGTGAGGCTATGGTACTATGCATAGCACAGATGGGTCCGTACTACGGCTTCAAATTTGAGTTTTCAAAATTCTAACGGTCCATCCAAACCGTTCAACATGATTATAAAATGAATATGTACTTGCAAACCAAATTTTACATTTTTTCGAATTTTTTTACTATTTTTTTAGATAGGTAGAAAATCATTATTTTTGGATGGTCCAGAATTTTCAGATCAAGTGATTTTCTACCTATCTATAAAAATAGTAAAGAAATTCGAAAAAAATGTAAAATTTGATTTGCAAGTACATATTCATTTTATAATCATGTTGAATGGTTTGGATAGACCGTTAGGATTTTGAAAACTCAAATTTGGAGTCGTAGCACGGACCCAACCGTGCTATGCATAGTACCATAGCCTCACTCAAATTATATATAATATGTGCAATCTGAAAACTGCAAATTATATTATATTACACATACCTGAACTTCTCGCTCTGCTGCTGCCTGCCGTCTCGTACGTACACCAAGGCTGTGCTGGTCTGGCTCGCCCGTTTGCTCAGCTGGCACACATGGCTGCTCATCCGACTTGCCTGTCTGCTCAGCAGGCTCATCCAGCATTTCTGATGGCATATCCAGCAGCTGTTGGACTGCCTCAGCCTCGTGGTTTGGCTGAGAGAGGTACATCTGCTGAAGTTAACCAGGTCATAAGAAACGGGTTTTTTTGAAAATTATTTCCTTTGCTAAAAAAAAAAAAAATAGTCCGGAATCTCAAGATATAGATAACAGTCCTATAATTCATAATCAAAGTATTGCAATGTCACCCAGCCATATTAACTTTTTTTTGTTGCAAATGACGCCTTACAGCCTTTACCAATTCATAATCTTCAGCACAGCCCCCAATGAATGAAATTGAGCATCATGTAAAGTAAACAGACCTTTTGTGGTTGTTGCAATGCTGCTGCATGCCTCCTCGTGTACACTGCAGTGCTTCTAAGAGCATTTATCTCAGCAGGCTGGTCTGCTGGCTCGCACGGTTGCTCAGATGTTGCCATGTACGAATGCTCAGCTGAATCTGTTGCTGCAGGGATTTCCTCTTCTTCCCTAATCTGTGTAGGTCATTATAGCAATGCTCGTTAGAGATCTCTAGGCAGCATATTCCGAAATTTAAAAAATGTACAAATATGACCCACAATTACAAACCAAGCTTGTAGATCTGCTCCGAACAGTACAAACAAAGTATGCTAGCAAACCCATGTACTTTATAAATCTAACCTCTTGTACGCTCATTCCTAGGAAATTAATTGACAACAGCTAAAGGAATTTTTAGAAACTGACTGAGACGCTTCGCTCCAGCCCTAGTTCGGGTGTGAACCCCTACATTGTCACGAGTAGCACACCTATGTGCACCTCCACCTCTTGTACGCGCCATTAATCACTGTCAAATTGAGATTTACATATTATTGAGGGGGTAATTTCCTTAAATCCAACTACATCATGGAGGTAGATTTCTTATTTCTTCCTTGAAACTTCAATTTTCAAAATATGCCTCTCTAATCCTTGGCCCACACATTAGACAAATTTGTAAAAGTTCCGTGCCTTGTCACATCATGTACTACGAAAATAAGTGTTTAATAGGAACTGTTCACTCTAAATTCAAAAGCTCACAAACGAACTGAGATATATATTTTTTCATTGCCTAGAATAATTCCTTGAGCACTCCTTGATCAGAAATTGACGAGCTTGCAAATTTTTCATCCATGAATAAATATAGGTACAATCTAAAAACAGTTTGCATCAGAAATAGTGAAAATTGAAAGAGCAACCCCCAAATTAGGAACAACTGCCCAAATTTGAGTAATACTATTTAAGTACTACTAATTAAGAAATTAATTTGAAGTTATTACCTCTGATTAAGACAAGATCCAGCCGCTACGCTTACAAAAGGAGGGGTTGAGAGCAGTGGCAAAAAAGTCGGAATGTGAACAGCCGTACACTTCTTTCGCACCGTGAAATTGGCGGCGACCGCCGATCGACTCCTCAGGCCGGTAATACCAGCGTACTCTCACCTTTTGCAAATGACGGGCCACGAACTGAAGGGTTTAGGGTTCAGATGTGAGAGAGACACAATGGTGTGGGGCGGGAGAGTAAAAAAGAGGGAATGTGAACAGACGGGATGTTTTTTTTAGGGATGGAATGAGAAGCAGGGAGACGAGAGAGGGTAAGTTCGTTGAAGGAGGTGAGAAGAGGGAGAGAGGGAATAGGGAATGGCGGCGCTCTTTTGAGGAGGAGCCTTTGAAGGAGAGACGACGCCATTAGAGGGACTGGAGAATTTCGCGGCGTGAACAGACGGGGATGTTGGAGGGTTAAGGGCATTGTCGGATTGTCTAAAGTAACTCAAAGTTTGCTTTTAGATACGGACTGTCCGATCAAAATCCGATTTCATCGGGAACCTTTAATATTCGTGTAAATTCTAGTCGGACTGTTTGCATCCAAATTCAAATCTTCAGTTACTTTATTGAATCTGTAGGTGAGGAGATTACAAACCCTTCTTATCCGATCTAGGGAACAACATCTATGATATATAATCTTCAGGAGATAGGAGTACGTCCGATGGGCATCGGACCTACATTTAGGTTCAATTAGCTCTAGGATCGTACGATTAGCATCAAGATCTATGTGCACGGAAATTGATACAGACTTGCACGGATTTTGATACATAGCACACGAATCTTGATGCAGATCGAAAGGTCATCACACCCATCGAACCAAGGTAGGTCCGATGGGCATCGGACCTACTCTGATTCCAATCTTCAGTCACATATATCAGTTAATTTCAAGGTTCTAAATAGCGTTTATAGCGTCGTAGCGGGGAGACTAAAAAAAAAGCTATAGCGAATAGCGTCGCTATAGCGGAAGCTATTCCAAATAGCGTTTTTTTTTTTACATTTGGTATATTCAATATTTGTACTAAATATCAATATTATCTAAAGTCCCATAGAACAATAAATAACACCAAAGTAATTAAGAAATTATAATATTCATATTGAACCCGTACAAAGTCCAAATTACGATTCAAAATATCTATAGTAATATCATAAACTATCGATTTTTCCTATTAAAAATATCTTAAGATCATGATTCATGACATAATCTATATTTTTTTTCTATTCAAATTTCAATTTCTATTCTCAATTTCAAATTGATTTATCTGTAGTAAGTAGCAACAAATTCAATTTCGGTTTAAGATTTTTTTTACCTTTATTTAAAACCCATATAAATTGCTTAAAAAAAAAACTCATATTGTATAGCGCTGTAGCGGCCGTCGCAAATAGCGCATTTTGATGTCATAGCGTAGCGTTTGGGGTCCAAAAACGCTATAGCGTCGCTATAGCGCACTATTTAGAACACTGGTTAATTTTCATTTTGTTCAAAAATAATTATTGGAAGAGGAGGGCTCGGATTACATTTTTTTTTTGACACAAATAATACTTCTTTATGAAAATAATACTTCTTTTCATGAAGCTAGCTAGGTACAAAATTATGTATTTATGGAGAAGCACAATATAAGTTACTTGATGACATAACTGAAGAAATTGTATTTCTATATTATAACTCCATAAAAATAAGGAAGACTTTCTTTATACAAAACATTTAATAATTTCTTTTGCAGTACATTGAATATAAGCTTTATTTAGTCTTAAGCAAAAAAATATTAAATTTGTCATTTAATATGTTATTTCATATGTTATTTAATGAATGTTATTTACGTATAAATACCATTTAAAGAATGTTGTTTGTCATTTAGCTAAATTTGTTTACGAAAATATGTCATTTTATATAAGATATTATTTTTTTGTTCTCTTATATTATAATGTGTCCTCGTTGCAATGCACGAATACGATAGTAGTAATAATATATTGATAGATTTTGTACACTTCCTTATTTGTTCCGTTTAATTAGCTTTAATTACGTTGCTCTAATAAGAATTTTTTTGGATAAGTATTAAGGAATGTCATTAACTATACACAAACCAAAAGTGAACCGTAGGTTTATCGTTCAATATGGTGTTGCTCCAGTGCAATAAAGAATCATTAGCAAATTAAACAATCAATCATCGCTGTACTGTGTTTTTAACGAGTCAAAATTAAAATGAATGGACGAATTCCACGAATCAAAATTCAATTGGGCCTGGAAATTATGGACATTTATATTTGGATGTACATATTAGTAACCAATATTAAGTTTTATCTTCTACCTTTTTTGGGCCATTGATAAGGCCTAGTCAAAGATGAAACCCCATGTTTAACAAATAAAACATTGACCCAAAAATTTAAGGGCTTTTATTAATTGCAACAGTAATAAATAACGGTGATGATGATTATTGTGTTCTACAAATAAACATTGCTCCGAAAATCTCAATTTTTCTTCAGCTTCGAAATTTTGCTAATTTGCTGTATCTCCAAATCTGAGATTTTATTGGACAATTTACTCAAATTTTCCCTTTCTGCTACGACCCTAGTGCCACTTCCTGTACTCGATCTCGCAATAGGGAAGCAGATTTAACACAATAATTGCAGATAGATTATAGAAGAGGAATCCAATATGAAAATCATAGAATGCTATATCAAATCAAAGATTCATGCCTATCTATGAGTATCAAGCCCAAGAGGAGAACTCTCATTTCAATTACTATCTTACTAAAAAAATAAACAGAAGTGTGAAACTTGTAGATTAATCCTAATTAATAAGTATTGAATATTAGATAAATACACTAATGCCTTCATTTCTCCATGGAAAAAGACATCTCCATGGCAAAAAATCAGGAAAGAGGATAGAGAAAGGAAAGATATCAAATAACAGTTAGCAAATAGAAAGGAAGAGAGAACAGAAACTTTACAAGAAAGTCCCTATGTTTATTTCCTTTAATAAAATCTGTGAAAAATGCACAATATCAGACAAAGCTATATGTTAAGGCCACCGGACCATACAGGGACTTAACATGTTCCACTCACATTATTCAGATTGTTGTATCTTTACGTTGCATTTTATATGGTTCGATACAATTTATAAGCCCTCGTAACTAGTCCATTGTTTCAAGCCGGGTTGATGTGTTACTTGTCGTTCTAATTTACCTGCCAGCAATGTTTCAGCTTCAATTGATTGTCCAGTTAGCATCGTCTTGCCACCAATATATATATACTCCTTGTACCAGGGTTTATGTTATGAAACCAAATATCTTTGGCAGAAAATTCCTGCTAGCAAGGCCCATCTGTCCATCCATACTTGATCTAAACGGTCATAATTATAATTAAAGTATAGAAAATATTTGGTTTTGAGAAGACACAATTCATACTTCAATTATGACTGTTCAGATATTCATTCATGGATGAACGGAGAAGCTGCGAAGTTGTGAGAGGGACTCGAACGCTTGCACCTTTGGGTAACACAGTTCTAGGACTCATTCTCCTAGCCAACTCTCCTACTGCCCCATCTCTGAGATTCGGTTCTTTAAGTTATTACGGGGAATTTCATGTATACCCCTCAAAAGCTTCAAAATTACGTATTTCCCCCTCTAAATTTTAAAATTACATATTCCCCCCTCTAAACTTCAAAACTCACATATTTACCCATTTTATTGTCTTTTATATTAAAACACATTCTAAATTTATAAAATACCCATTTTACCCTTTATTAAATGTATAAAAACCCCATCGAACTCAAATTTGAATCTAAAGGGTTCCTCTACCGTCCAATCCGCGCGCATCGCAATAAGATATGTGCGTGTTCGCTTCAAGATTCGTGCTAATATAGTGCGCACGAATCTTAAAGCAATTTTGATCCGTGTGCATTGCATTAAGATATGTGCACGTTGCTTCAATATCCGTGCATATTCACTTCAAGATTTGTGCTGACCTAGCACGCACAGATCGTAAAGCAATTCGGACGATAGAGGAACTTTTCAGATTCAAATTGGAGTCAGATGGGCGTTTTATGCTTTTTAATAAAAAGGGTAAAATGGGTATTTTATGAATTTAGAATGTGTTTTAATATAAAAAACAATAAAATGGGTAAATATGTGATTTTTTGATGTTTAGAGGGGGAAATACGTAATTTCAAAATTTAGAGGGGAAAATATGTAATTTTGAAGTTTTTGAGGGGTATACGTGAAATTCCCCCAAGTTATTATATATATGCTCTTAATTGCTATGTTGACCATCTTTCCAGGCCATTGAGATGAAAGGTTCATATTCTTCAACGTTTCTCTTCTAAATTTGTTTGTGCCCATCTTTCCATGCCATTGATTTTCTCAGCCTATTCCTTCCTTTTCCCTAGTTTAAATTCGGTGGGAGGAGAGAGAGTGTGGGGACTGAAAATGAAATTTAAATTAATTTTAAATTTGGTGGGGACCAAAAATAAATTTCGGAAATCAAAATCTCAACTGAATTTAATTTTGATTTTCTGTGACTAGTTGGGAGGATTGGACAGAACCGGGTAGGAAAAGTGCATACTGAAATTCAAATTTGGAATACAAAAATAGGTAACAAAAATGATTTTTCGTATTCAAATTTGGAATACAAAGGAGTGGCCTGGGCTTATTGGAAGCTTTCTTAGTTTTATTAGTGGCACTTTTTACTATTTAAGTTACACTGTAAATTTAGTAAATAGTTACAAGAACCAGTTGGTCCGCATAACAACCCTGTAATTTTTTTTTTTTATATCTCAATATATCTTAGTGGAACCTTTCCACTATCCCTCAAAAAAAAAATAAAGATTTTTCGTATTGATCGTTTTTGTAATAAAGTAAGTAATCAACTCGGTTTCCGATTTTCTTTTTTTATGATGGTTTATATAAAAAATTCGCCCAAATCCTACAGGCCACTGGCCACTGACGGTGGATTGTATAAGAACATATATACAACAGGCCTATTGAAATCAAATTTTGTGTGTCCTTTCCCTCAGTGTCATGTAACAGTCAGACATCAGTACAAAAAAAAAATCTGTGATAGATTTGGAATCACTCAAGCAGCAGGTCAAGTCAACCAAATTGAGGAGGTTAGAGCGTATATAATCATAGTCAAATTAATTACAAAAGAGCGACCTTATAAAAAAAATCTAGATATTTTGACTCTTCAACGACTTTGATTGATTCGTATATAATCTTTTATTTTAATTTTGGTTTGTATATGTTTATCTTGATTTTTGCAACTTCAAACAATTATCATTCGGAAATTTCTTTAATTTATAATTGCTGAGTGAGGCTACAATACTTTGTACTACATAGGTCTCTCTACACTACATACGGTGCTCGATATTTGACGCCGTTAATCATTCAATGCCATCTCTTGTGTTGTTCAACCGATGACATATGTCACTTACACTATCTGTTTTACTGCGTTAGTATTTGACAGGTCTTTTGGTTATTTTAGCTATGCCATATGTTACTAATTTTGAGCCGTTGGTAATTTATGTGAATATATATACGAGGGACCTAGTTACCACAATTTTGAGTTACAACAAAATTACCACAACCATTTTCTACATTTTGAAAGTCCAAATCGTCGATCCAAACCATTCAACATGATCTCCAAAATAAAATGTGCTTCCAGATCAAATTTTACATTTCTTTGAATTTTTTTACTCTTTATTAAGATGGGTACAAAAACTAGTCAAATTCCACCATTGAATTTTGTACCCATCTTAATAAATAGTAAAAAAAATCAAAAAAATGTAAAATTTGATCTGTAAGCACATTTTATTGTGGAGATCATGTTGAATAGTTTGGATTGACGATTTGGACTTTGAAAATGTAGAAAATAGTTGTGGTAACTTTATTGTAACTCAAAATTGTGGTAACTAGATCCCTCCTCTATAGAATTGACATCCTCCCAGGTACCTCACTGAACCTGACTGGAACGGACGGTCCAGATTTACTCTCAACCCAGATTTTTAAATTGACACGAATCTCAAAGCACAAATAATACTGCCCCTAAGTTATCCCAAGTAATCACCAGTTGAGAGTAAATTTGGGCCGTCCGTTCCAGTCAGGATCAGTGAGGTACATGGGAGGATACGGATCCTCCTCTATATATATATTTGAGAGGTTCAACATTCAACATTTGACCCTAAATTCAACATTCAACATTGAAATTACACCAGCTTTAAGAGCGACAAATATTATACTTGAGAGGTTTATTTATCATCTTTTTTACTTTTACATATTACAAAGATAAGAAATATGAATCACAGTTGCAAGAATGGTCAAACTTACTCCGCAAGCGCCTTGATGATATGTAGAACTTTTGGATGTTTGACATTGGAATCAAACACGTACAAAGTGCTCTCTGTTGCCATTAATACAACTAATACCCAATGATTGCTACATATTTGGTACAAAACATTTTGATTATGATCATATGATTCACATGAATAATGGCAAGGTCGGCTGTTTAAAATGTCCGATCTTGAAAGGTATTAATATCATTCTTTTACAATAACCGATCCTGATGGGGCGATACTATTTGTTCATTCTCCACTAGTGTGTGTAATTTGTAGATCACATTGTGAATCAGTAATGCACCTGTTTACCAAATGTCACTTCGCTTTGGAACTATACAATGCCATTTCTAATAGATTTGGCCTGATGATCCAAGATTGGAGAATAATTTGAAGAAGTGGGGGGGGGGGGGGGGGGGGGGGGGGGGGGGCGTTGAAAAAAAGAGTGAGCCAAAAAGGCCATGGAAAATACTTCTTCTCGCAATGTTGATATGCTGGAGAGAGATGCTCAAGAATCTTCAAGGAACTGATCAAACCTCTACAAGATGTGATTATAGAGGTGCAAGATCAGTGGAATTATTTACAATGAAAGAAGAGTTTTAAGTTATAAATTTCTTTGAAATTCTTTTATTTTACTATTTTTAAAATTCAACTATATATGGATTTATAACACCAACCAAAAATCATACTGTTTGAAACTTAAAAGCAGAAATATGGATTCTGTTATTTTTTGTAAGACAAAAGAGATTAAGAAAACAAATTATATTGCAATCTAATTTTCAGATTTTACATACATCTCTATTTATAAAGAAAAAAACTAGCCGTTGTAATTGATTACAACTACCAACCACTAATTACTAACTCCTACCCACTAACTCCTAGTTTATTAATTACTAACTAGCCATTATTTACAAATTTGAATTATAGCCGTTATTATTTTTAACACTCCCCCTCAAGCTAGGAATGTATATATCGTACAATCCTAGCTTGCTTGTAATTTTCTCGAATGGATCCGGATCCAAGCCTTTGGTGAAGATATCCGCGAGTTGATCTTCACTTTTTACGTATGGTGTTTCAATTTCTTTTGCTTGAACCTTTTCTCTAATAAAGTGGCAATCCACTTCTATGTGTTTTGTTCGTTCATGAAACACGGGATTTGAAGCTATGTGTCGTGCCGAATTATTGTCGCAATACATTTTCATCGGTTCTTGAGTTTTAAATCTCATGTCTAATAGAAGTTGCTTGATCCATGTTAGTTCACTTGCGGTTGATGCCATGGCACGATATTCGGCTTCGGCGCTTGATCGTGCTACAACATTTTGTTTCTTGCTTTTCCATGTGACTAGATTTCCGCCTACAAATGTGCAAAAACCGGTTGTCGATTTTCTATCGAAGCTTTCGGCCCAATCTGCATCGGAATAGCCACATATATCATTAGAATTATTATTTTTCATCCAAATACCCTTACCGGGATTATTTTTTAAAAATCTCAAAATTCTATTTACTGCTTCTAAATGTGGTGTTCTTGGTGAGTGCATGAACTTACTAATTTGGCTTACCGAAAATGAAATATCCGGACGAGTAACCGTTAGATAGATCAATTTTCCAACAAGTCTTTGAAATTGATTTATGTCTTTTAAAGGTTCACCATCTTCACTATTTAATTTGCATTTGTTGTCAATTGGTGTAGAGGCCGGTTTACATCCTAGCTTACCGATTTCTTTTAATAAATCAAGTGTATATTTTCTTTGGGAAATAAAAAGTCCTTTATCCGAAGATGCTATCTCTATTCCTAAAAAATATTTAAGATATCCTAAATCTTTTATGTCAAATTTTTCTTTTAGTTGTTTCTTAATTTTTTGAACTTGCTCTAAATTATTTCCGGTAATTATGATGTCATCTACATATACTAAAATGAGTGTTGTATTGATACCATCACATTTAGTAAATAAAGAATGATCGGCATTACTAATTCTAAAATTACAAGAAATTAAATAAGAGCTAAGTTTGCCATACCATGCCCGTGGAGATTGCTTCAATCCATAAATTGATTTATTAAGCCTACAAGCCAAGTTAGAGTTGGTTTCCAATTTATGACCAAGTGGTAGTGTCATATACACCTCTTCTTCAAGTGTTCCTTGAAGAAAGGCATTTTTGACATCCATTTGGTAGAGGTCCCAACCATTGTTTACGGCAATAGAAAGTAAAATTCTTACGGTATTCATTTTTGCCACTGGTGCAAAGGTTTCATTATAGTCTATGTCATAGGTTTGGGTAAATCCTTTGGCTACAAGTCTTGCCTTATATTTTTCTATGGTACCATCACTATTATATTTGGTTTTATATACCCATTTACAACCAACCGGTTTTTTATTTTTGGGAAGAGAAACAATTTTCCAAGTTTCGTTTTGTTCTAAGGCTTTTAATTCCTCATCCATAGCCTTACACCAAATTGGACTTTTAATTGCTTCTTGGTAATTATTGGGTTCCAATTCTTTTTCAATATTAGTGAGAAACGTGTGGTATTTGGTTGAAATATTGTCATATGAAACAAAAGTTTCTATTGGATATTGTACCGAGTAGGTCACATAATCTCTAAGTCTAGTTGAAGGTTGTCGTTCTCTAGACCGAAATTTTTATTAATAACCTCAAACAAAAGAAAAATATCAAATATAACCCCAACTCCCAAAAATTTTCAAATCTAACCCAACCGCCCCATTATTGGGCGGTTCACCCTACCCACCAAACCGCCCAGTGGTTGGGCGGTCCACACGGCCAAGCAAACCGCCCAGTGGTGGGGCGGTCAGTTTTTTTTTTTTTTTTTTTTTTTTTTTTTTTTAGATTTGAGAGACAATATGAATGAAATTTAATAATAAAAATTCGAATTTTGTTTTTAATATTTGTTAGATTAATTCTTTTGATGTATAAACCGACATTTTTAAAAATACCCAAAGTTAATTAAAGATTAATAAAAATGTCCAAACCGGCCGGTCCCTTGCCTAAATAACTAAAATGCTGAGATATAACACTAAAATATTGATTTTTTTTTAAAAATATTTGTCGAATTACTTTTTTGATAGCATATTTATACTAAAATACACTAAATTACTTGAGAATTCCGACATTTTAAAAAAAAGTTAATTATAGATTAATAAATATGCCCACGGTTCCCGTAAAATATGCAAAATCCGAGATTTTTATTTTTACCCAAAAAAAATAAAAATAAAAATATATTTAACCAAGTTTTTGAAAAAATTAATTTTTTACCCAAACCGTAAATAATATTTACGGTTTGAATTCGGAATTCAAACCGTAAATATTATTTACGGTTTGAAACTCTTTTTTTTTTTTTTTTTTAGAGAAAAATAGCTAAAATGCTGAAATGAAATATAACACAAAAAAATCGAATTGTTTTTTAAAATATTTGTTAGATGATGCACGAAAAGACCCTAAAAACTCTAATATTGTAAAGAAAGTTCGAAAACTCTATATCCGACGGTCGGATCGGGCTCGAAAGGAAGTTAGCTTGGTTTTTGAATTCGGGATTTCCTGTCAAAATTTCAGCCCGATCCGACGGACGGATTAAAAGTTACGCTCCTTTTCGTGAAGCATGCGCAGGCCCATATTGCATCATTTTCGATTAAGATTTTCATTTCTATTCTTCAATCTACGTAGCTCAATAAATTACCGTATTTTAGCATAATTCTACATAATTATTGTAATTTCAGCATTTTAGTAAATTTACTGTATTTTAGTATAATTATTGTAATTTACCGTATTTTAGCACAAAATCGGCTCTATTCGTAACGTATTTTCTAACAAAACAATTCGATTTGGACATCAAAAGAATTAATCTAACAAATATAATCTAACAAAAGAATTAATATCAGCATTTTAGTTATTTAGTCAAGGGACCGGCCGGTTTGGACATTTTTATTAATCTTTAATTAACTTTGGGTATTTTTAAAAATGTCGGTTTATACATCAAAAGAATTAATCTAACAAATATTAAAAACAAAATTCGAATTTTTATTATTAAATTTCATTCATATTGTCTCTCAAATCTAAAAAAAAAAAAAAAAAAAAAAAAAAAAAAAAAAAAGCTGACCGCCCCACCACTGGGCGGTTTGCTTGGCCGTGTGGACCGCCCAACCACTGGGCGGTTTGGTGGGTAGGGTGAACCGCCCAATAATGGGGCGGTTGGGTTAGATTTGAAAATTTTTGGGAGTTGGGGTTATATTTGATATTTTTCTTTTGTTTGAGGTTATTAATAAAAATTTCGGTTCTCTAGATGATCTTCTAACTGTTGAATTTTCTAATATTTCATTTTCATTTGTGTCATTACTAATCTCATTTTCTTGATTATTATTCTCAACTTGATGATTATTTCTAGGAATAAAATTTAAATCATCTAAGTAGGGCAATACTATATTATCATTTTGATTATTTGTGTATATTTGATGAATTGCTTCTTTTTCATTGAAATATGGTTGATTTTCAAAAAATGTAACATTTCTAGAAATATACAATTTTTATTAATTGGATCATAACATTTATAACCCTTTTTGTAAGATGAGTATCCTAGAAAAATAGTTTTTTGTGATACAAAATCAAGTTTGTCATTTCTTTTGATATGTACGAAACTTGTACAACCAAATACTCTCATATGGTCATAATTGATTTTTTGTTGGTAAAGAATTTCTAATGGACTTTTGTTTTCTAAGATAACACTAGGTAATCTATTGATTAAATGAGTGGCACAAAGTACGGCATCCGACCAATAAATTTTAGGAACATTATTTTGAAATAATAAAGATCGTGTCATCTCTAATAAGTGTCTATTTTTTCTTTCCGATACTCCATTTTGTTCAGGAGTATTTATACAAGTTGTTTGGTGTATAATACCTTTTCCTCTAAAGAGATTTGAAAATTTTTTATTTATAAATTCGGTACCATTATCCGATCTAAATTTTTTTAATTTTGCATTAAATTGTGTTTCTATAAGACATAAAAATTCATAAAAACAATCAAACACTTCATCTTTAGATTTAATTAGATATAGCCAAGTTGCTTTTGAAAAATCATCAATAAATAAAACAAAGTATTTGAATCCATTATATGAATCAATTGGGGCCGGTCCCCATACATCGGAATGTACTAAATCAAAAACAGCTTTACTTTTACTAGTGGAAAGAGAAAATGGAAGTTTGTTTGTTTTGCCAACTTACAAATTTCACAATTAGTACAATTCAAAATTTTAAAATCTAAGATACTCTTTAAAATATTGTCGGAAGGATGCCCAAGTCTCTTATGCCAAAGGTCAGAGTTAACGACTTTTGCGGAAGCACAAAAATTTATTTTGGAGTTCAAAAGATAGTGTCCATTTTCAAGAAATCCTTCACCAATTTTGATGCCGGTTTCCCGGTCTTGAAATATAACGTTTTTACAAGAAAATATTGCATTACAATTTAATTCTTGTGTTAATTTATTTATAGAAATTAAGTTTACGGGAAATGTTTCCAAATATAAAACATTTTTAATTTTTTTACTGCATAAATTAATTTCTCCTATGCCATTAATTTTTGCCCTCATACCGTTTGCAACCATGACATAATTATTACCATTGGTCGGGTTGAGATTCGACAATAGTTGTTTGTTACCAAACATGTGGTCTGTTGCACCACTATCTATAATTATTTGGTCAAAAAAATTAACTTTTTGAGAGTGAGATACAGTACCACATAAGCTATGATTTTGTCTTTGGTTAGCAAGTATTCCGATGATTTGTTGGAGAAGGTGTCGTGGCATCGAGATTGAATTGTTTGTGGTACTTGAATGGAAAGTAGATGCATCTCTCCTAATCCGATTCAATTCATCTATTCCGTCTGCTTTTTCTTTCTCTGCCACTTTCCATCCCTTCGGTCCTAGATTAGGATACAAGAACCAACACCAATCTCGGGTGTGGCCCTCTTTTTTGCAATTTGTGCATTTATTGGAATTTGGATCTAAGTTTATATGGTTGATTGAACTTTGTATCATGGCTGTTCGGTTTTTTTTTTTTTTTTTTTTTTGGATTACCTTAGTAAGTAATTAAGAAAAAAAAATTTATCTAGGTACGTAATTAAATGAGCAAATATCAGGAATAAAGTAATTAGAAGCTAGGTACGTAATTTGTACAGTAGTAAAGTAATTAAAAGCTTTTAATTAAGTTTTTTTTTTTTTGTTTCTAGTATGAATCTAATTGGAACTCCGGAGACCAATTTTTTGTTTGGTTTTTTACCGATAAGAGCAAATACTAAAACCGATTAAATGCTAGATTTTTGTTACCGGTTTTCTGGTACGTGCAGAGAGAGGACTTCTTTGGCTCTTTGGCTTCTTTCCTTCTCTTGACACTTGTTGAGTTCTTGGCTCTTTGGCTCTTGACTCTTTTTTCTTTTTCTTTTTTCGCTGGTACCGACTAGCTTTGCTAGTTTAGGTGGCACTTGTGCAGAATTTTCAGATCTATGGCTCTGATACCATGTTATTTTTTGTAAGACAAGAGAGATTAAGAAAACAAATTATATTGCAATCTTATTTTCAGATTTTACATACATCTCTATTTATAAAGAAAAAAAACTAGCCGTTGTAATTGATTACAACTACCAACCACTAACTACTAACTCCTACCCACTAACTCCTAGTTTATTAATTACTAACTAGCCATTATTTACAAATTTGAATTATAGCCGTTATTATTTTTAACAGATTCATAACACCAACCAATCTACACATTATAAAGTATCATAATCTCACTCAATAATTGGCCATTAGTGCTCGAAGTCATATGCATATTTTAGTGTCAATATTAATATTTACACAAGAACAAGTACTTAACCAGAAATTTGTCCCCTAGTTGTGAGGCAACTCTAAGATTGGTCAATTGTACATGTAGTCGTAGATGGTTCTGCTTGGTGCCTTATCCGCTCCGAATAAATAATATCCGCTCACTTTATATTATCAAATCCACAACAACTTGCTGGCAAATTAAGAAATACGCCGAAGTGACCTTCTCATCTTCTAAGCAAATAATTTGTTTCTTTAGCCATGCTCATGATTAAAAACTTTGCTTTGGCTTTTCTCCTCCTCTTAAAAATCACATTCTCATTCACCCAAGAAGTGGAATTTACATTCAATGGATTCTCTGGCGCAAATTTAACCCTGGATGGTGAAGCTTACATCGACTCGAATGGCCTTTTGACGTTAACAAATGACACAGCTGATGTATGTGGTCATGCCTTCTACCCCTCTTCAATTCGCTTCGGCAGGACCACCTCTTCCTTCTCAACCACATTTGTATTCGCAATTATTTCGAAGGACCTTGGCTTCAGCAGCGATGGGATGGCCTTCTTCATCTCCCCCTCGAAGAATCTCTCCGCCGCCTGGCAAGGACAATACTTGGGCCTCTTCAATGATCAAAACAATGGCAATCCCACTAATCATATTTTTGCCGTTGAGCTTGACACTGTATATAACCGTGATTTCAACGATATAAATAATAACCATGTTGGCATTGATATAAATAGTTTGAAGTCAAGCGCATCTGCTTCTGCCGGCTATTATGCGGATGATTCAGTTGCTTTTCAAAATTTGAGCCTTATCAGTCGTAAAGCATTGCAACTATGGGTTGAATACGAGAGCCAAGAGACAAAAATTACTGTTGCCTTATCTCCCATTGGAAAGTCTAAGCCAAAAAAACCTCTACTCTCATATAAATTCAATCTCTCAAGAGTATTGAACGATTCTATGTACGTTGGCTTTTCTTCTTCCACTGGCCCTATGTATAGCTCTCATTACATACTTGGATGGAGCTTCAAACTAAATGGACCAGCACCATCAATTGACCTATCAAAGTTGCCAAAGCTGCCACATACAACCCCCAAAGGTCAATCAAAAGTCTTAGACATAGTGATGCCTTTCGCTACAGCGGCCATTATTCTTATTGTTGTCGCTTTCCTTTTCCTCTATGTGAAGAGAGACATGTCATGTGAATCGCGAGTCACATCACATGATCAACACGCGTGATGTGATTTGCTGTGACAGAATCGATAATGACATGACTAATTTATGGTTGGAATGGATTTTTTTTTTTTTTTTTTCAGAAAGGGAGGTAATGGAAATTTAAGGACATAGACTTTGTTGTGTTGATTATATTATAACCTTGTTTATAATTTGCTTCATTGAATTTGGGTATGAGCACTTCACATTGGGTCCACATTGACTAAAACCAAGTTTATCTTACAATCACTAAAATTTCTTTATGAATATTTTAAGATGAGAAGTTTATATATATTATGTCTTTATTTTATAAAAAAATTGTTTGATAACTGTGCATTGTTGTCTTTTAATTGCTTCTATTTTTACCAAAGAAGCAAACACAAAAAAAGGAGCATAATTGTAGTACTACAAGAACTAACCTCATGATCCTAAAATCTAAATATATGATCAAAATTTATATGGATTTGGTGGAGCTGAGTCAGGGTAAACATTTTAAGAAATCAATTTTGGTTCTCATACCGCGCACACAATATGTACTCAGCACAGCAGTCACCACAACATAATCATGTCCCAATCCCAAGTACCTACGCGGAATGGGTCCCTTGATTTGACCAGAGACAAGCCTCTGAGCGCCTCCTCCATTGGTGATTGAAATGGAGAGGAAGGGACTTTTTATATAAGAAACTGGAGGATATATGAATCTGACAATAGGGGTGTTCTAACCGTTAGATATTTAATCCAAACGTTTTGGTTCTCCTATTTGCAAACGTTTTGGTTCTCCAAGCCCTTGGTGCAAACGTTTTGGTTCTCCTATTTGCAAAGTCCAAACGGTCGATCCAAACCGTTAGATATTTAATCCATATTAAAATGTGCTTGGAAACCAAATTTCACATTTTTTGGAATTTTTTTGCTATTTATTAAGCCACTTTGAAAGTTGCTGATTCGGGTGAACAGTAAAAACAGTGCAATAAAATTCTGGACCGTGTGATCAGCAACTTTCAAAGTGGCTTAATAAATAGTAAAAAAATTCCAAAAAATGTAAAATTTGGTCTCGAAGCACATTTCAATATGGAGAACAACTTGAACGGTTCGGATCGACCGTTTGGACTTCGAAAATCCGAAAACAAATCGTTTGCACCAAACCCTTGGTGCAAACGTTTTGAGCTTAGCCACTCTATATATATATATATATATATATATATTTTATGAATGCATGCGTTCCCAAGTCATTCTAGACTCATCTATTCAAACATTGTAAAATACTGAAATTTTCTAAATACCGAAACAACTAAATGCATTCAGTTAAAAATTACTTGATGCTAGTACTACCTCAATACATTGGTATTGTTAAATACTACTAATTTGGTGAATGCATTTAGTATACCAATAGATTCTATTGGTATGCTAAGTGAATGGTGGGCAATAGAATTTAAATGGGCCTGGAAGCTGGAACATTTCAATTTTTTTTCATACCATTTAAATTCTATTGCCCACCATTCACTTAGCATACCAATAGAATCTACTGGGTATAAAGGTTTAGAGGGGAATATAAAAAGAAAGATTAAGGAGAGAGCTATCAAAAGAAAAAAACAAAGTAGGGTTGGGCACACAAAAAAGAGATATCAACATGGAACAACCAAAGAAAAGAATCCATCTCTTTAATTTGCATAAACAGAGATATCAACATGGAACGATAATTACTCATTCTTTTGTTCTCATACCAATATATATTCCATTGTCATTCTTAAAGGCCACAATAACACCTATATATATAACGCAAATTCTTCTATGGACATAAGGACCTATTTGTAAAATGAACATATTTTCATTTTCAAAGTTCAAACAATAGATCCGACCGTTCAACATTATCTCCATATTAAAATGTACTTGGAGGTCAAATTTACATTTTTTTGAATTTTTTTACTATTTATTAAATATTTTACAAAATTCAATGGTCTGAATTTGACTAATTTTTGTAAAATACTTAATAAATAGTAAAAAAATTCAAAAAAATGTAAAATTTGACCTCCAAGTACATTTTAATATGGAGATAATGTTGAACGGTCGGATCGACTGTTTGAACTTTGAAAATAAAAATATGTTCATTTTACAAATAGGTCCTTATGTCCATAGAAGCATGCCTCTATATATAATATACTGAGACAATCCAACTTTCCACCTTATCCTTAATTTCTCAGTACACTTTTAATACAAATTAAAGAGATGGCTGAGATTATCGTGAACATTGTTCTTGGCAAGCTTGCCGATGTGGTTGTTCAGGAAGCACTCATTCTTTCAATAGCAAAACCCATTTTTTGTTTATTTCACTGATTCACATGTGTGCTTCTTGTATTTATTTTGTAGAATTTATTATTATGTTAATTATTTCTTAGTCTTTATTTTATTTTAGTCTATTGTTTTCATTCTGATTTCCCAATTTCAATTACCTTAATACATTGAAGCCTCTTATATATAACATGTGAACCAACTCAAATTTAAAAAGTATATATTTCATTTCGGGTTTCTTGAGCTTTTGAAATTTTGCTAATTTGCAGTATCTCCAAAATCTGAGATTTATTGGACAGTTTGCTCAGATTTTCCCTTTCTGGCACGACCCTAGTGCCACTTCCTGTATTCGATCTCACAATATGGAAGCAGATTTAACACAATAATTGTAGATAGATTATAGAAGAGGAATCCAATATGAAAATCATAGAATGCTATATCAAATCAGAGATTCATGCCTATCTCTGAGTATCAAGCCCAAGAGGAGAACTCTCATTTCATTTACTATATATCTTACTAAATAAATAAACAGAAGTGTGAAACTTGTAGATTAATCGTAATTAATAAGTATTGAATATTAGATAAATACACTAATGCCTTCATTTCCATAGAAAGCAAAATCAGCCGTTCCGGAGCGGAATCAGCCGTTCCGGAGTGGGATCTGACGGTGCCGATCCGATTCCAGACCGATTTACGCAGATAGTGCAGATTTCGGCCAATTTCAACCGTTTCGGCCCGTTCCAGTAAAATTTCAGCCCGTTCCTGCCAGTTCCAATCAAATTCGACCGAAACATGAATTAATAAGGAAGCATAAATTTTTTGAAACCAGCGGGAGTCGATCTCTTGCCCTTTAGAAGAGGGTCTATGCTAGTTACCACCACACCATTTATATATATATCAATTATAATTCACTAATTTGTAGCAAATTATTCACTCACGTATTGATATAATACAAATAAAAAAGTCACAGATTGACTAAACTTTTTTATCAATTTTTTTCTATTTTTTTAGTATAAAACAAGCTTCTGACAAAAAAGTCCGATTTTCCGATCCGATTCGACCGATTTTTCCAATCCGAATCGGGATCGGAAGGGGCTGAGATCCCAATTCCGATTCCGATTTTTCCTTCTATGTTCATTTCTCCATGGAAAAAGATCAGGAAAGAGGATAGAGAAAGGAAAGATATCAAATCACAGTTAGCAAATAGAAAGGAAGAGAGAACAGAAACTTTAGTCCCTATGTTTATTTCTTTTTATAAAATCTGTGAAAAATGCACAATATCAAAAAAAGCAATATGTTAAGGCCACCGGACCATACAGGGACTTAACATGTTCCACTCGCATTATTCAAATTGCGGTATGTTTACATTGCATTTTATATGGTTCGACACAATTTAACTTGTATCAGTCAATTGTTTCAAGCCGGGTTGATGTGTTACTTGTTCTAACTGACCTGCCAGCAACGTTTCAGCTTCAATTGAGTGTCCAGTTAGCATCATCTTGCCACCAATATATATATACTCCTCGTACCAGGGTTTATGTTATGAAACCAAATATCTTGCCTGTGGGCAGAAAATTCCTGCTAGCAAGGTCCATCTGTCCATCCATCCTTAATCTAAATAGTCATAATTATAATTAAAGTATAGAAAATATTTGGTTTTGAGAAGACACAATTCATACTTCAATTATGACTGTCACTACTACAAAAAAGCTAATTCTACACTGCACATTTTACACGGTTTTTCAAATTTTATATAAAAACCGTGTGTCAAATATGAAATTTTGAAAGGCTAAAAAATATTGGGGAATTATACACGGACACTTAGTTATAAATCAGTGTATAATTGTTTGAGAGAGCTACACGGTTTATTAGGGATCAAAAATCCGTGTGGAAGGAAACCGTGTGGAAAAGATTGAGAGAGTTACACGGATATTATACTAAAATCCGTGTATGAATAGCTACACGGATATTTGATTAAATAACCGTGTAGAAATAGTAAGAGAGCTACACGGTTTTTAGTTACATGTCTGTGTAGAATAGTTAGAGAGCTACACGGTTTTTTTTATCAAATATCCGTGTATAAAGGGTAGTGCTACACGGATTGTTTAATAAATAACCGTGTATAACTTGTGACAGAGCTACACAGATTGTTAAGTATAAATCCGTGTAGAAAAGGCGTGTAGGGTTTTATGCAGTATAAAAGGGCCCCTTCTCTTCCAAAGACTTCTCCTTTCAGCGCCGTTTTGATCAAGTAATTAATACGCTATCTCTCTGTATTGAACTGAGATCTGATTTCTGCAAATTAAAGGCTAGCAGCTGGAATCTGTCATCTTTGAAGTTTTTATTTTCTCCTCTCTAACTTTCGAAGGTTAGTATATACATATTTTCCTTTTTCCTCTCTAATTTTATGTTCATTAATTATTATTGCTTATTTAATTAGGTGTGTAATATATTCATGCATGCTTGATTTAATTATTAATTAGATAATGTAAATATATAATTAGTGTATTGTGGTCCAATAACCGACCTATAAATGATTTTTAGGTCCATGCCTGTTCAAAATTAATCCAATAGGGATTAATTTTGGACAGTCCCCGTTTTGGGACTGCTCTTTGAATATTGTGTCTCATTTAGGATGTGAACACATATTAGTGGGTTTTAATTAGTATTTGAGGAAAGTTCGACGGTATTTTCCCTTATTGCTCCTACGAGTATGTGGTTCATACGCATACTTGGGGAGTTAAGGGGAAATGCTGCCGAATTTTTCTCAAATACTAATTAAAACTCGCTAATATGTGTTCACATATGGGACATAATATTCAAAGAGTGGGTTAGGATTGTAAACCGGCCCTTTGTAAGCCAAAAATTTGGTACAATTTATATGTTGACCATGCATGATTAATTGATCAAATTATTTTTATAATTTAATTTACAGATGGATCAAAGTTGGATGTATGAATTGCGACGTGACAGTGAAGAATATTTGGTTCGCGTTGATGAGTTTATAAAATTTGCTGAGAGGTATAGAGTGAAGAAAAAAAAAGAAGACATTTTGTGTCCTTGTAGAGATTGTAAAAATATTTTAAGATTTGTGGACTCCGAACAAATTAGAGGTCATTTAATTTGTCGGGGATTTAAGAAGAGATATACATGTTGGATCATACACGGTGAGAAATTTGGTGAAAGTAGTAGTACCAATAAAGATTTTAATCGTTGTGAATTGAATGATGAAAATGTAGAAATTTCTGATAATTTTGAACTTAATTGGAACGAGCATTATGAGGATGTCGAAATTTTTGATAATGTTGAACCCAGAAACGAAGATGATGAGCTGTAGATGAATTCTGGTGAAAATGTAGAACATGAGTTTATTGAAAATCTGGAGGAAATGTTTCGTGACGCGGAAGATGAAATTAGTGATAAAAATTATGATAAATTCCAAAATTTGTCTAATGATTTCAAAAAGCAGTTGTATCCCGGGTGTACCAAATTTACGAAACTGTCAGCTGTGTTGAAATTATTAAACTTAAAAGCAGACAATGGTTGGAGCGATAAGAGTTTCACGTCCTTATTACAACTTTTACGAGAAATGCTCCCAGATAATAACGAGTTACCCGGTACAATATATCAGGCGAAAAAATTGATATGTCCAATGAGGTTGAAGATCGAAAGAATACATGCATGTCCGAATGACTGTGTATTGTACCGTAACGAGTACGAGACCATGCATGTCTGTCCTAAATGCGGTGTTTCACGGTATAAACGTAAGGACCAGGACAGTACTGATGATTGTAACGAGAACAAAAAGGGCCGGCCTCCGGCTAAGGTGTTGTGGCATTTGCCGATAATACCAAGATTCAAACGGTTGTTTGCGAGTTCCAAGGATGCGAAATTATTGCGTTGGCATGAAGAAGAGCGCAAAAAAGATGGTAAACTAAGGCACCCGGCCGATTCTCCTCAGTGGAGAAACATTGATAGACATTTCAAAGAATTTGGTTCCGAAATGAGAAACCTTAGGATTGTGGTGAGCATAGATGGAATGAGTCCGTTTGGAAGCTTGAGCAGTCGGCACAGTACTTGGCCAGTTCTTATATCCATCTATAATCTTCCTCCTTAGTTGTGCATGAAACGCAGGTATATAATAATGTCATTACTAATCCAAGGACCCAGGCAACCCGAAAATGACATAGATGTGTATCTCGCACCATTAATTGAGGATCTCCAGAAATTGTGGCGTGATGGCATCCCGGTCTGGGATGCGTACAGCAAAGAGGTATTTCAAATGCGGGCTATGGTGTTTTGCACAGTAAATGATTTTCCCGCGTACGGAAATTTATCGGGTTACACTTGTAAAGGAGCAAAAGCGTGCCCTATCTGTGAAGATGACACGCAGGTGCTGAGGCTGAAAAATTATCAGAAGAATGTTTTCATGGGGCATCGTAGGTTTATTCCTGTTAATCACCCATACTGTAAGAAGAAGAGTGCATTCAACGGGAAAATTGAGCTTGGAGTGGCCCGTCGTCCATTAGACGGGAAGAGTGTCTTCAATCGGGTAAAAAACCTTGATGTTATTTTTGGAAAATGTGCTGAAGCACCACCGAAGAATATTTGGAAAAAAAGGTCCATATTTTGGGAGCTACCGTACTGGGAATTTTTAGAAGTGAGACATTACATAGATGTCATGCATGTTGAAAAAAATGTCTGCGACAGTTTGATTGGTTTACTATTGAACATTAAGGGAAAGACTAAAGATGGTATTAAAGTTCGGAAATACATGGTAGAAATGGGAATACGACCCGAGCTTGCACCGCAGGAGAAAGGGAAGCGCACGTACCTACCCCCCGCACTGTGCACAATGTCGAAGAAAGAGAAAACAAGCTTTTGTGAATGCCTTCATAGTATTAAAGTCCCATCGGGGTATTCCTCGAATATTAAGAAGCTGGTGTCGAAGAAGGACCTGAAATTACTTGGTTTGAAATCCCACGACTGTCATGTTTTACTGACACATATGATTCCTGTTGCAATTCGGGAAATTTTACCAAAGGAGGTTCGGGAAACCATTACGAAGTTCTGTACTTTCTTCAATGCAATCAATTCCAAAGTGATAGACCCTCTAAAATTGGACTCTTTGCAAAAGGAGGTCGTCGTTACTCTTTGCCAACTTGAGATGTATTTTCCGCCTTCTTTTTTCGATGTTATGGTTCACCTTGCTGTTCATCTTGTGAGAGAAATTCAGATCTGTGGTCCCGTGTTCCTGCGGTATATGTATCCATTCGAGAGATACATGGGCATCTTGAAAAAGTACGTGAGGAACCGACATCGGCCCGAAGGTAGCATTATAGAAGGATATTCCACAGAAGAGGTGATTGATTTTTGCACCAACTACATGGCCGGTGTGGATCCTATTGGCGTTCCGAAATTTCGATACGAGGGAAGGCTCCAAGGAGTCGAGACAATTGGGTTGAGAGTCGTAATTGCTGATATAAATGATCTACAGAAGGCACATTTTATTGTACTACAGCACATGACAGATGTTGCTCCCTACATAGATGAGCACATGACAATCTTTAAACAACAGAACTACACGAGAAGTCAGAAGTGGCTTACTAACGAGCATAATCATTCTTTTATAGGATGGTTGAAAGAAAGAGTGAAGTCACACCCCGTACCTGAAATTGTTAGACTGCTGGGCGAAGGACCCCAAATTGTTGTCAAAACATTCCAAGGATACGAAATTAATGGTTATACTTTTTACACTAAACGGCAAAGTGAGAAGAGCACAATGCAAAATAGTGGGGTGACGTTGGTGGCGACGTCTCAAGAATTCAGTAGATCTGGAGATGGCCGGGCTGTAATAGCATCAATGTCATATTATGGCGTCATTGAAGAAATTTGGGAGCTCGTTTACAATCCTCGCCTGAGCATTCCCTTGTTTCGGTGTCAATGGGTCGAAGACCGGGGTGTTAAAGTTGATAACGACGGGTTCACACTCGTTGATTTTAACAAAGTTGGGTATGTTGATGATCTGTTTATACTCGCCAAGCAAGCCACCCAAGTCTTTTATGTCACTGACCCGAGTGATGATAAGTGGAGCGTCGTCCTATCCGGAAAAATAAGGTGAAGAAGAGTATGACCAGTTCGACGAAATACCTCCATTTTGTGCCGACATGCAACCTGAGGTAGCAACAATTGAAGAAAATGACGGAGCAAAATAAATGCGATCCGACCACAATGAAGGATTATGGGCCAAGAGTACTGTTGAAAAGGAGAAAAAAAAGAGAAAAAGAAAAAAAAAAGCCGGTGTGTAATATTTATTCTTTGTTTAAAATTTAAACTTGTAATATTTCTTTTTTAGAAACAACTTTGTAATAATAAAACATTTCTAGTTCAAATATTAGTATTAGATTTTAAATATTAGTAGGAATATTAAACTTTAAGAATAAAATATTTGTAGTTCAAATATCAAATATTAGATTCCTCTATTTCAAATATTAGTTCATTTTTTTAATAATAATAAAACATTTCTAGTTCAAATATTAGTGAATTCTTAAATAATGAAATAAAAAATAAAATATTAGTATTAGTTTTTAAATATTAGTAGGAATATTAAATATTAAGAATAAAATATTTGTAGTTCAAATATCAAATATTAGATTCCTCTATTTCAAATATTAGTTCATTTTTTTAATAATATTAAAAAATTTCTAGTTCAAATATTAGTATTAGTTTTTAAAATATTAGTGAATTCTTAAATAATGAAATAAAAAATAAAATATTAGTATTAGATTTTAAATATTAGTAGGAATATTAAATATTAAGAATAAAATATTTGTAATTCAAATATCAAATATTAGATTTCTCTAGTTCAAATGTTAGTTCATTTTTTATAATAATGGTACAAAATTTCTATTTCAAATATTAGTATTAGTTTTCAAAATATTAGTTAAGATATTATATAATAAAAATAAAATATAAAATATTAGTATTAGTTTTTAATTACTAGTACAAATATTAAATGTCTATAGTTCAAATTTTAATTGTCTATAGTTCAAATATTAATAATAATAAAAAAACCGGGTATTAGTTAATATTAGTATAAGTTTTAAATATTAGATGTGATATACTATATATTTTAGTTAATTTATTATTAGTTTAAATAATATAAAAAATAAAAAGAAACATAATTTAATATGTTTGAACTTTTTGTACACGGACTTTTAGTTAATAGTCCGTGTATAAATAGTCATTGTACACGGATTTAACTATAAAACTGTGTATAAAGGGGCAGAGAGCTACACGGACTATTAACTAAAAGTCCGTGTACAAAGGGGAATTGTACACGGACATTTACTTGTTTGTCCGTGTAGAAAGACAAATTGTACACGGTCGTGAACTTAATAATCCGTGTAGAAAGAGTTAAAAATATAATTCAAAAGCCCTTTCTCTTCTAAATTTTCATTAGCCGCGCGCCCTTTGAGTTCCAAAACCTCCAAACTCTCTCCGGCCACTGCCACCACTCCGGTCCACTCCGCCATTGTCGGTCCTCTGCCACCTCTCCGGTCCACCCTCTCCTCTCTCGGTAAAGTACTCTTCACTTCTCTGATTTTGGCCGAGTTCGGGTTGTTGATTTTCCCAACTCGTTGGAATTAATTTCATTTGGGGGATTCTCTTAATCAGGCCAGTAAAGCTAGAGCTCGAGGGTATTCCTGTTGGTTTAGATCGAGTTAACCAAATTTTTTTTTAGAAGAAAGAGGAAGTTTTTTCTGTTTTTAATTTAAATCGAAATCAGTTTTTCAGTTTGAATTAAAATCAGTTTTTCTGTTTTATCATATCTGTTTTATTTTTTCTGTTTTAATTTAAAAATTGATTTTCCCAATTTAAAAACAGAATTTACTGGTTTTACATTGCTTGGTTTTTACATTAATGATTTTGCCAAGTTAAAAACTTCACTGATTTTACCAATTTAAAAACCAGTAAACATAATTTAAAACTAGTTCTTACATTGCTTGGTTTTATCATATATTTACTAGTTTTACATGCACAACCAAGGAGAAAGTTAAAAACTTGTTTTAACACTTTAAAAACATATATGAAAACATTGCTCCTTTTTTTTGACTTTTTTTGTGGGTGCCACTTTACTGTCCCTAATACAAAAAAAAAAATAGCTTGCACCATGTTTAAATTTCTGACTAAAAGAGATTGTTTTTTTAGGTCTGTATGTATTTCTATTAAATTTGATGCTCAATCTATCTAAATTATGGTGGATGTATGCAAAACCTATTAACTAAATTGATTAGAGATAATACCATATTCTGTAAGCTTATCACCTAGCTGGTAAATTGATTATAGTCATTGATCTTGTAAAAGTACTCCAAACGGCCAAAATGACCTCTGCTGGTAAATTGATCAGTGCAGATCAATGCGGGGGCCAAAACAGATTTATAAATTGACCAACCGACAGAGGACTCCAAAACACACAAAATGGACGCAAATTTCATATTTTTCAGATTATATTTCAATTTTATATGATTTTTCAAAGTTCAGCTTTTTAATTCTCATTTTCTGCTATTTAAAGGTGCAGAATTTTCATTTTGAGAGGCTGAACTTTGGAAATTTATATAAAATCGAAAAAAAAATCAGAAAAATATGAAATTAATGTCCATGTTGTGTGTTTTGAAGTCTTCCATTTAATTGTGGTGTTCATTTTGCATTTTATTTCTCTGTTTCCTCACTATTTTACACATAGGTCCATTACTTTCTTTTAATATTTCTTTGTATGGCAGAACCATGTCGGATGAGGGTGAGCACATAGATGTGATGGCAGAAGAGGATCAGCAAGCTACTGCCTCATCAGAAAGAAGGAAAAGAGGTCTGACAATGTGCACAAGCACGTCCGAGAAGAAGCAGTTGGAAATTCGGTTCACGGAAGACGGGCGTGCGCAAGGTCCAAACCGAATGGCGTACTCAAATTGGTGTTGCAATTTGGTGAAGTGAAAGGCAAGTATCCTTGTAGAGAGTTGGAATAAGTTTGATAAAGAGGAGAAGAACGACTGGTGGAACATGGTGAAGGTAAAGTACCGAACAACTCTTTACTTTATTTTCATTGTTGTACATGAAATTAAATACAGTGAATTTGGTGTCAATCAGGCTCAGTGGAACATCGAGAGCGATACCCCAAAGGCTAAGACTCTGAGGATAATGAACGAAGGTTGGAAGCAATTCAAGAGCACGCTGAAGATCGATTTCATGGAGATAGGGAGAAATTCGGTAGGGTACTATTATTGGCTAACACAAGAGGTGTGGGATGAGTTTCAAGCTCTGAAGTCCATAGAAGAGTTCAAGGTATATAACATTATCCAAAGTAGTTTTTGTTTTTTCTCAATCCTCAATTAGTTTTCTAAAACTAATTGATTTTCTTGCACATGTGATGAAAAAAAGTGCCGAAGGCAGGAGGATCGCTGCCATGAACAAGTATCCGCATCATTTAGGGTCAGGTGGTTACGAGGGTAAGTCGGCAGAGTGGAGGACAGTACTGGAGAAAAACAAAGATTCCGACTCACCCGTGGTTAGGATCCAAAATCCTAGGGGCCAAGATTGGTTCATGGGTAGATCCGAGTTAACCGCTGACGCGAGGATAGTACTCCCAGAGAAATTGCAACCCGTAGCTCAGAGAATGGTAAGAGTCCTTTGTTATAACTTTGTGTCATTCAAACGAAATTATAACTCCGAATGTACATCACTTGGTCTTTTGCTATAACTAATATTTCTATTAATAGTTGGAGGTGGAGCAGGAGGTCAATTCGGGTGCTCGGACGGTCGAACGACAAAATGATTCCTTGGCCGCAGTGCTCAAGAATCCAGAACACACGGGCCGGGTAAGGGGTGTAGGGGCCTATAGGGGCTGGAAGGAGGTGTTCCGAGTTGAGGGACAAAAACCTCAAAGAAAACCTCGTGCCAAAGTAAATAAAGATGAGATAGTTGCGTAGGTACGCGCGGAGGTCAGCCAAGAGTACGACGCAAAGCTGGCTGAGATGGAATCAAGGTTGTTGAACCGGTTTTCATCTCTTGCGCAGCAATCCGAGCAACCACCCCCTATTTCGCCGGGAGTTCGGCAAAGTAGCCAAGCATCCGGGACTTGGGCCTTAGATGATTTGGACAATCTAAAGATAATCACTACTGTTTTATAGTCTAAAGGTAATTAATACCTGTTTGTAACCTTGTTAGACAATATCGCACCATTAAAAAGTAACAACTTTTTGATAATTGCAGGACCCCAGAGCATGCGACCTCGTCCTGTGGCAGGGTAGTTCTCCTCTGATCGTTGCCAAGGGCGTTGTACTTCCAGGAGCCCCAAGTGTACACCATGCTCAGCTCATGCCCGACTATGCATGCGTGCAGGTTGACTCAGTCGTGGAGGGATGGGGGCGCGTACCTCTTCCTGCCCCTACCGGCGATATGTTTGTTCTTGATGATGCCCGGAAGTCATTTGTCCAATGGCCCAGGAGTCAGATTATTTTGCATCAGGTAATCTCTAAATAATCCATTTCTTTTGTTACATTCAAATCATTCTTTTTCAAATACTTGAAGAAGATATGTTAATTTTAATGCAGACACGAGGAGATGATGTCATCGGTGCACAGGAGATGATGTCACCGGTACGGACTATTGTGGCTTGCGACGTCGGGGCTGACGTGCCAGGATCACCAGACCGTCCTATGGTCACCGAAGAAGAATACAGCCGTTTGCCCGGTGATTTGTGCCTTCTCCACGACCGCTTGATGTCGGCACCCGAAGGCATGAAGGACATCATCATCCCTGTCTCACCTGGGATGTTTTTACACGAAGGCGGTATTATCAGTATGTCGTTCAAAGACTTCAAGGACATTCTCCACCACTCGTCATCCGATAGATGGCTCGATGTGTTGTTCATCACCATTTTCCTCATGTTAGTGACCCAAAATTATTTTCATTATTGTATACAACTCAAATATATATTCTAATGTAAAATTATGAGTTTTCAGGAAGCTAATCCGAAACTGTAATGAGATGGTACAAAGGAAGAACTTGTGCATATTTCTGGACCCCGAGAGAGTGAGTGCCACGTCCCTGAGATGTTATTCGGATATGGCTATCGAGTACATGTGTTCAGCGCTGCATCGTGCTATGGAGGAGGAGAAGAAATTCATTATCGTGCCGTACCACCAGAGGTTAATTCTAACCTTAGCTTATGTATTGTTCATATTAGCAAACACTCGTGTCACTATTATATGCTAAAGTACTTTAATTTTTATCCTCCCACAGCAAACACTGGTGTTTGATAATCATTGTGCCTTACCTAAATACGAGCATAATCGTTGATTCTTGTAAGCCCAAAGGAAATATCCCAGCTAACAAGTGCAAAGATATCTTCTCTTATGTCAATAAGTAAGCAATAATAATTTAATTGGTTTGAATTTTTTTCAATTATATCAAATTATAAAATTGCTATAAACATTCACTCAATTTTGTAAGGGCTTTTGCGAAATATGTTAAAGAGGGAGGATTGCATAACAAGCGCCAGAAAACCAAGTTGAGTTGGAAGTGGTTGCTGGTGAGCACACTATAAATTTATAATTTCATATATTGTCCAAAAAAATATTATCATTCTAACATAGGCCGCTAAATGCAAATTTCAGGGCCCGCAACAGTTGGAGAGTTGGGAATGCGGTTATTACACGATGATTTTCATGTTTGACTTTGTCGAAAGAATACAATTCCAATTCCCAAAAGCGGTATGTAATTCATATTAATTGTTCCTATATAATAGCAATTGATATTTGCAACTGTATTTCATCTACCTTTTCTTGTTACTAACTAATACCAAATTGTAATTGTAGAATGTGCCAAAGGAACCGCATTACACCAAGGAGCAGATCGACGATATTAGGTGTGTGTGGGCAAGGTGGTTTCTAACGGAATTTTGCAATGCTCAACATGGATTTCCATAATTTTGTATAATTTGGTGTATATGAATATTGTATAATTTATTGCATATGGATTTCTGGCTAATCTGAAAAATATGAATTTCTTGCTAATCTGGAAAATATGGATTTATTGCTAATCTGGAAAATATGGATTTCTTGCTAATCTGGAAAATATGGATTTCTTGTTATATGAAATATGGAAAATATGAAAAATCTGGAAAATCTAGAATAGTTCTGTAACAAAACTGGCTAGCAAAACTGGAGGCTAGCCCAAAAACAAAAAATACAAAAAAAAAAAAAATGTTCTTTCTACACGGACATTTAACTAAAGTCCATGTAGAAAAAAAAAGAGCTACATGGACATTTAGTTAAATGTCCGTGTAGAAAGAGGAGAGCTACACGGATATTTAACTAAATGTCCGTGTAGAAAGAGGCAAGCTACACGGTTTTTTAGTTAAAAGTCCGTGTACAAAAAGAATCGTACACGGTTGTTTAGGTAATATCCGTGTAGCTCGGTAACATGGAGAGCGACACATTCTGGTCTTTGTACACGGCTGTTTGTGAAGTTATCCGTGTAGAATCGTTAAAATTGCACACGGACAAAAGTCCGTGTGTAGTTATTGAACTAATCGTACACCCTCGATTTAAACACGGTAGGAAATCCGTGTAGCTCCTCCATTATTGTCCGTGTATAATCTCTTTTTTTGTAGTAGTGTGTTCAGATATTCATTCATGGATGAACGGAGAAGGTGCGAAGTTGCAAAGTCGTGAGAGGGACTCGAACGATCGTACTTTTGGGTAACTACAGTCCTAGGACTTATTTTCCCAGCCAACTCTGCTATCGTCCCATCTCTGAGATTCGGTTCTTTAAGTTATTATATATATGCTCTTAATTGCTATGTTGACCATCTTTCCAGGCTATTGAGATGAAAGGTGCATATTCTTCAACGCTTCTCTTCTAAATTTGTTTGTGCCCATCTTTCCATGCCATTGATTTTCTCAGCCTATTCCTTCCTTTTCCCTAGTTTAAATTAGGTGGGAGGAGAAAAAGTGTGGGGACTGAAAATGAAATTTAAATTAATTTTAAATTTGGTGGGGACCAAAAATAAATTTCGGAAATCAAAATCTCAACTGAATTTAATTTTGATTTTTTCTCATTGATTTTCTGTGACTAGTTGGGAGGATTGGAGAGAACCGGATAGGAAAAGTACAAACTGAAATTCAAATTTGGAATACAAAAATAGGTACCAAAAATGATTTTTCGTATTGATCGTTTTTGTAAGAAAGTAAGTAATCAACTCGGTTTCCGATTTTTTTTTTTTTATGATGGTTTATATAAAAAATTCGCCCAAATCCTACAGGCCACTGGCTACTGACGGTGGATTGTATAAGAACATACAACAGGCCTATTGAAATCAAATTTTGTGTCCTTACCCTCAGTGTCATGTAACAGTCAGACATCAGTACAAAAAAAAAAAATCTGTGATAGATTTGGAATCACTCAAGCAGCAGGTCAAGTCAACCAAATTGAGGAGGTTAGAGCGTATATAATCATAGTCAAATTAATTACAAAAAAGCGACCTTATAAAAAAAATCTAGATATTTTGACTCTTCAACGACTTTGATTGATTCGTATATAATCTTTTATTTTAAATTTGGTTTGTATATGTTTATCTTGATTTTTGCAACTTCAAACAATTATCATTCGGAAATTTCTTTAAGTTAAAATTGCTGAGTGAGGCTACAATACTTTGTACTACGTAGGTCTCTCTACACTACTACAGAAAAACACTTCACCATTCAAATCACAAGCTGCAATCGAGTTTCGAATAGATGGCTATCGTCCTGATAGGAAATGTATACACAAATGCCATCAGCTAGAATCGATGATGTTCAGCTCCAACGCCATCGGTTGGAAATAAGGGACATATGGGAATAATAGTTTTTTGGTCGTTAAATAAGCTGCTTAATATAGAAATCCCATCGGATCTACTTTGGTAATGAACTGATGACGATCCTACATACGATGTTCGATATTTGACGTCGTTAATCCTTCAATGTCATCTCTTGTGTTGTTCAACCAATGGAAGATGTTATTTACACCATCTGTTTTACTGCATTGGCATTTGGCAGGTTTTTTAGTTATTTTAGCTATGCTATCTGTTACTAATTTTGAGCCGTTGGTAATTTATGTGAATATATATATGAGAAGGAATCTAGTTACCACAACCATTTTCTATATTTTCAAAGTCCAAATCGTTGATCCAAACCGTTCAACATGATCTCCACAGTAAAATGTGCTTCAGATCAAAAAGGCCATGGAAAATACTTCTTCTTGCAATGTTTATATGATGGAGAGAGATGCTCAAGAATTTTCAAGGAACTGATCAAAACTCTACAAGATGTGATTAAAGAGGTGCAAGATCAGTGGAATTATTTACACTGAAAGAAGAGTTTTAAGTTATAAATTTCTTTCAATTTCTTTTATTTTACTATTTTTAAAATTCAACTAAGTTGAATTACTTTTCAACTTGTACCCTAGTTTCCCGTACAAACTTTTTATCAATAAAAAAAATGAGGATTAGATCATCATTTTTTTTCTCAAAAAATCACTGTTTGAAACTTAAAAGCAGAAATATGGATTCATAACACGAACCAATCTACACATTATGAAGTATCATAATCTCACTCAATAATTGGCCATTAGTGCTTGAAGTCATATGCATATTTTAGTGTCAATATTAATATTTACACAAGAACAAGTACTTAACCAGAAATTTGTCCCCCTACTTGTGAGGCAACTCTAAGATTGGCCAATTGTACAAGTAGTCGTAGAAGGTTCTGCTTGGTGCCTTATCCGCTCACTTTATATTATCAAATCCACAACAACTTGCTGGCAAATTAAGAAATACGCCGAAGTGACCTTCTCATCTTCTAAGCAAATAATTTGTTTCTTTAGCCATGCTCATGATTAAAAACTTTGCTTTGGCTTTTCTCCTCCTCTTAAAAATCACATTCTCATTCACCCAAGAAGTGGAATTTACATTCAATGGATTCTCTGGCGCAAATTTAACCCTGGATGGTGAAGCTTACATCGAGTCGAATGGCCTTTTGACGTTAACAAATGACACGGCTGATGTATATGGTCATGCCTTCTACCCCTCTTCAATTCGCTTCGGCAGGACCACCTCTTCCTTCTCAACCACATTTGTATTTGCAATTACTTCGAAGGACCTTGGCCTCAGCAGTGATGGGATGGCCTTCCTCATCTCCCCCTCGAAGAATCTCTCCGCTGCCTGGCCCGGCCAATACTTGGGTCTCTTCAATGATCAAAACAATGGCAATCACGCTAATCATATTTTTGCCGTTGAGCTTGACACTGTATATAACCCTGATTTCAACGATATAAATAATAACCATGTTGGCATTGATATAAATAGTTTGAAGTCAAGCCAATCTGCTTCTGCCGGCTATTATGCCGATGATTCAGGTGCTTTTCAAAATTTGAGCCTTATCAGTCATAAAGCAATGCAACTATGGGTTGAATACGAGAGCCAAGAGACAAAAATTACTGTTACCTTATCTCCCATTGGAAAGTCAAAGCCAAGAAAACCTCTACTCTCTTATAAATTCAATCTCTCAAAAGTATTGAACGATTCTATGTATGTTGGTTTTTCTTCTTCCACTGGCCCTTTGTATAGCTCTCATTACATACTTGGATGGAGCTTCAAACTAAATGGACCAGCACCATCCATTGACCTATCAAAGTTACCAAAGCTCCCACGTACAACCCCCAAAGGCCGACCAAAAGTCTTAGACATAGTGATGCCTTTCGCTTCAGCGGCCTTTATTCTTATTTTAGTGGCTTTCCTTTTCCTCTATGTGAAGAAGCAGTTTAAGTACAGAGAAGTATTTGAAGATTGGGAAGTTGAGTTTGGTCCACATCGCTTCTCATACAAAGATTTGTACCAAGCAACCAATGGGTTTACTGAAAAAGAGTTGCTTGGAAGTGGTGGATTTGGGAGGGTTTACAAGGGAGTTTTACCTGTGTCCAAATTGGAAGTTGCAGTCAAGCGAGTCACACATGAATCCAACCAAGGTATCAAGGAATTTATTGCAGAGGTTGTGAGTATTGGCCGGCTCCGGCATAGAAACCTTGTTCAATTATTGGGATATTGCCGGAAAAAAGGGGAGCTCCTTTTGGTATATGATTACATGCCAAATGGGAGTCTTGATAAGTATTTGTATGGTCTAGAAAATCCGACCCTTAATTGGATCGAAAGATTCAAAATTATCAAAGGAGTAGCATCAGGTCTTTTATACCTCCACGAGGGTTGGGAGCAAGTCGTCATCCACCGAGACATTAAGGCAAGCAATGTTGTATTAGACTGTGATTTAAATGCTAGATTAGGTGACTTTGGCCTTGCAAGACTACATGATCGTGGTACCGACCCTCAAACTACCCATGTGGTAGGTACAACGGGTTATATTGCCCCAGAGCTTGCGAGAATTGGTAAGGCAACACCTCTTACTGATGTGTTTGCCTTTGGTGCATTCCAGTTAGAGGTTGTTTGCAGTAAGAGGCCAGTGCACCCCGGTGCACAAGGGGAGCGAAAGATTCTAGTCAATTGGGTGTTACAAAAATTGAAATTCGGATCATTAGCCGATATTGTGGACCCAAGATTAGGGGAATCTTATACAGTAGAGCAGGTAGATATGGTGCTAAAATTAGGTTTGCTTTGTTCACATCCACTACCTTGTGCCAGGCCCAGCATGCGACAAGCTGTGCAATATTTGGAAGGCGATATACCTCTACCAGACTTATCAGAAATATATATTAAATTTAGCACGCCTGCGATGCTTCAGAATGAAGGATTTGATTCTTATGTTATGTCACATCCCTCTACAACGACATCTTTCTCTGGTTTATCCGGTGGTAGATGATAGAACAGACTCTTTGTTTTCTAATTTTTATTTTACTGATAATATTGTGTAATCAGATGTTATTGTTGGAAATTGTAAATTTTAATTATTAGTCAAATGTAATAATTAATATTGGAACTCTCTGGAATTGTGGTGAATGTATTACTTAATGTTGGTATTGTCTAGAAGTCATGTTGTAGTCTTCTAAGATGTGCTGAAAGATGAAAAAACGTATCTAGGAAATAGAGGAGTTTTACGAGAGGATTAAATGTTATTTAGTGATAGTAGAGTGTAGAATTTTATTTGGGTCAATATAATATGTAAGGAGTCTTTTCAATATAAGAGGGTAAGAGAATATTGATAGTAGAAGTTAAATTTCTGTCATAAAATGTTCTTTTTTTGACTATAAGTTCATATCAAATACTAACAAATTGGTATCAGAACCATGGCAAGCTCCACGGTGAAATTGTTGGGACAAGTTTTGTTGCCGTAACTTATAAAGAACAACTACCGTAATTGGAGTATACAAATGAAGGCCTTTGCTCGGTGCTCAAGATGCGTGGGAAGTAGTTGAAGTCGGCTATGAACAGAACAAAAGGGGTTACTTATCCGCTGGTCCTGGCATGACTCGCACGGTAAAATATCTAAAACTGAACATATTTTTTTTTTTTTATAACTTGAATGTTTCTTAATTTTAGTCCATGTTTCTTTTTTATTTGCAGGTGTTGCGGTCTGTGAGGGCATGTGCCCATGCTCAGGCATGACTCTGGTACCATCGAGGATAACAGTTTAGGGGGCTGACTGGTAGATATGCTGAGGTCCGGCAACGAGAATCCTCACTGGCATGAGATTAAGTCCGACGAGAGCTCGGAGACTCATATCACTGCCCGTAACATGCCACAGCCCCCAGATGAGCATATATGGTCACTGGTCGTACAATGAGTGGTTGTGGTCTTTACAAGGTTAGCGTGGTTACTATTCTTTTTTATTTTTCAAGTTAGTAGTTATTGAGTACCAAAACTTATATTATTTGTATGTAGGTTACGCAACAGGTGACTCTGGAGCCATCATTCAGTTTGGAGGAATTTGTACCAGATGAGGATGCAGATCAGCCGAGCTATTCCACGATGTATCCATCATCGCATCCAGCATCGTATCCTCCCAGGGCACACAACCATGAGTCTAGCGGGTTACAGAGCCATGACTTTGTGACCGCAACAACAGATGCCTTATGGGTGACATTGTCATCGGCGATGTACCCCGACACCATATAGAACGATGCCGGTGATAGCACTTTTCCTTCAAGGACCAGCCAACCACCATACCGATTCACGCCGACCGATTACTTGTAACTTTTTTTTAATGTTGGATTGTAGTTTTATTTAGGTTGGAATGTAGTTAGGGTGTTCAAATGGTCGGTTCAGTTGATATCTAAGTAAAATAGTCAAACCAAACTTTTTTGATTTAAAAAATAGAATCGAACCGAATCAACTGAAGTAAATTTTGGTTTGTTCGGTTCCAACCGAAGAAAACGTATTGGTACCATGATTGATGAAAAATATACATTTTCATACACAATATAAACCATACATGAACCATTATAGTTCGATCGGTTCAGTTTTGTCAGTTTTAAAAAGTGTAAACCAAACCGATTCATTTAAACCGAAATAATTCAAAAATTCAACCAAATCGATCCATTTAAACCGAAAAACTGATCCATTTAAATCAAAATTTTTTGGTTAAGTTGAATTATAGTATTTTTCATGTTGGATTGTAGTATTTTTCATGTGGAATTGTAGTATTTTTCATGATTAGAGCCGCATGCTGTACAAATTTGTAGAGAAACACACTGGATATGAGCTGTACCATAGGTTACCATGTGTTATATGCACCTGGATTTGGCCTCATGACCCAACAGAAGATAATATGCTAAATGTTAAACAAAAGATACATTAATAATCTAACATAAACAAACAGAAGATACATTTAAAAAATATTATATAATAATATGATAAACTTCTTCGATATGTAAAAAATATTAAACGCTTCTCATTTAATTATAAAAATAATAATTAATAAGTAATGTTATGTTATTATTCAGTCTATTTGTTTAATTGAATTATTGATAATTTTATTAATAAAAAAAATTGTATAATATCAAACATTTTAGAAGGAAAAGTAGCATTTCCCACAATTAATCTCATGGTATAACCAAACTCTCATTTTAGCACATTCCCATAATCATTCCAGTATATCCGTGAGTTCTTACATTTTTAAAAGCGAATCCTCATTCCCGTCAAATCTTATCCCGTGTAATCCCGTGACATCCGAACAAGCACTTAAGGAATTAATTATGGTAGCCCACGGTGGATATTGTATAAGAACATACAACAGGCCTATACGTTCAAATCATGTTTTGTGCGTCCTTTTCTCGGTGTCATGTAACAGACGTCAGTACAAAAAAATCTGTGATAGATCTGGAATCATTTCAAGCATGCACCAGGTCAAGTAAACTAAAAGTTGAGGGGGGTTAGAGTGTTCATGTGGCCCTGTCAAATTAATTACTAAAAAGCGACCTTAGCACAAAAATCTAGATATTTTGACTCTTCAACGACTTTGATTGTTCATATATAACCTTTTATTTTAATTTTGGTTCACATATGTTTATCTTGATTTTTCCAACTTCAAACAATTAGCATTCGGAAATTTCTTTAATTGTTTTGCAAAACCACTCGTTTTTTCTGTGGAGGAGAAACATTGAACTAGTCAGAGGAAATTTTCCTACATCTTGGATCAACAATTATCTATCTCTCAATGGTACAAAATTTTCAGATCAAGTGATTTTCTACCTATCTAAAAGATTAGCAAAACAATTATAAAAAATATAAAATTTGGTTTGCAAATACATATTCATATGGAGATCATGTTGAACGGTTCGGATCGACCGTTAGGATTTTGAAAACTCAAATATTGAGCCGTAGCACGGAGGCCCTCTATGCTACGCGTAGCATATTAGCATTTTCCTATATATATATATATATATATCCATAGTCTTAGTATTAAAGCGACCTTTGAACGACTTTCATTGATCGCATATATAAAACCTTTTACTTTAATTTTTGTTAATATATGTGTTTATCTTGATTTTTGCAAATTCAAACAATTAGCATATGGAAATTTCATTAATTTCTAATTGGTGAGTGAGGCTACAATACTTTGTACTACGTAGGTCTCTGTATTGTATCTTCGTTTTTAAATTCCAAATAGTCGATACAATCTCTGAATATAATTTCCATATAAAATGTACAAAGAGACAGAATTTTATATTTTTTAAAATCATAAAATATTACCTAATCTAAATTTGAACCATGCGAAAGTGGTAATTTTCTATCTATCACAAAAATAGTAAAAAAATATTAAAAAAATATAAAATTTGGTATCCATGTACATTTTCACATGTAGATCATAATAAGCAATTCATATTAACTGTTTGAAACTTAAAAACATATATATGGATCCATAGCACAAACCAATCTGCACATTATATATAAAGTATCATAATCTCACTCAATAATTGGCCATTAATTCATTAAATTATTTACAACTCACCGTCTCAAAATCAGTGTCCCTTTGTTATCTCTAACCTTACTTCCAAGTCAAATTTTAATTGAGCAAAAGAACATATGTTACAAAATTCATGAATATTATAAAGCTTAGTCATATGCATATTTTAGTGTCAATATTAATATTTACACAAGACCAATTGACTTAACCAGAAATTGTACAAGTAGACGCTTCTGCTTGGTGCCTTATCCGCTCAGAATAAATAATATCCGCTCACTTTATATTCTCAAATCCACAACAACTTGCTGGCAAATTAAGAAATACGCTGAAGTGACCTTCTCATCTTCTAAGCAAATAATTTGTTTCTTTAGCCATGCTCATGATTAAAAACTTTGCTTTGGCTTTTCTCCTCCTCTTAAAAATCACATTCTCATTCACCCAAGAAGTGGAATTTACATTCAATGGATTCTCTGGCGCAAATTTAACCCTGGATGGTGAAGCTTACATCGAGTCGAATGGCCTTTTGACGTTAACAAATGACACGGCTGATGTATGTGGTCATGCCTTCTACCCCTCTTCAATTCGCTTCGGCAGGACCACCTCTTCCTTCTCAACCACATTTGTATTTACAATTACTTCGGAGGACCCTGGCCTCAGCAGTGATGGGATGGCCTTCTTCATCTCCCCCTCGAAGAATCTCTCCACTGCCATGCAACAACAATACTTGGGCCTCTTCAATGATCAAAACAATGGCCATCCCACTAATCATATTTTTGCTGTTGAGCTTGACACTGTATATAACCGTGATTTCAACGATATAAATAATAACCATGTTGGCATTGATATAAATAGTTTGAAGTCAAGCCGATCTGCTCCTGCCCGCTATTATGCCGATGATTCAGTTGCTTTTCAAAATTTGAGCCTTATCAGTCGTAAAGCATTGCAACTATGGGTTGAATACGAGAGCCAAGAGACAAAAATTACTGTTGCCTTATCTCCCATTGGAAAGTCTAAGCCAAGAAAACCTCTACTCTCATATAAATTCAATCTCTCAAGAGTATTGAACGATTCTATGTACGTTGGCTTTTCTTCTTCCACTGGCCCTATGTATAGCTCTCATTACATACTTGGATGGAGCTTCAAACTAAATGGACCAGCACCATCAATTGACCTATCAAAGTTACCAAAGCTGCCACATACAACCCCCAAAGGCCAATCAAAAGTCTTAGACATAGTGATGCCTTTCGCTACAGCGGCCATTATTCTTATTGTAGTCGCTTTCCTTTTCCTCTATGTGAAGAGAGACATGTCATGTGAATCGCGAGTCACATCACATGATCAACACGCGTGATGTGATTTGCCGTGACAGAATCGATAATGACATGACTAATTTATGGTTGGAATGGATTTTTTTTTTTTTTTTTTGAGAAAGGGAGGTAATGGAAATTTAAGGACATAGACTTTGTTGTGTTGATTATATTATAACCTTGTTTATAATTTGCTTCATTGAATTTGGGTATGAGCACTTCACATTGGGTCCACATTGACTAAAACCAAGTTTATCTTACAATCACTAAAATTTCTTTATGAATATTTTAAGATGAGAAGTTTATATATATTATGTCTTTATTTTATAAAAAAATTGTTTGATAACTGTGCATTGTTGTCTTTTAATTGCTTCTATTTTTACCAAAGAAGCAAACACAAAAAAAGGAGCATAATTGTAGTACTACAAGAACCAACCTCATGATCCTAAAATCTAAATATATGATCAAAATTTATATGGATTTGGTGGAGCTGAGTCAGGGTAAACATTTTAAGAAATCAATTTTGGTTCTCATACCGCGCACACAATATGTACTCAGCACAGCAGTCACCACAACATAATCATGTCCCAATCCCAAGTACCTACGCGGAATGGGTCCCTTGATTTGACCAGAGACAAGCCTCTGAGCGCCTCCTCCATTGGTGATTGAAATGGAGAGGAAGGGACTTTTTATATAAGAAACTGGAGGATATATGAATCTGACAATAGGGGTGTTCAACGGGTCGGTTCGGGTCAAACCGAACTTTTTTTTCCGACCTGCGGTTTGAACCAAATTTTGAAAACCCAACCGAACCGACCGAATTAAAATTCCAAACCGATCTAAACAGAACCGATTAAACCGATTTAAACTTCGGTTTGTTCGGTTGAACCGAATACAAACATTTCAAGTTACAAATAAACATTTCAAAACCGGTTGATTCGGTTCAAACCGATTTGGATAACATTTTTGATAACCACACAAGCCGGTTTTTGATAAACCGATCCATTTTCTATTAAACCGGTTAGTTCAGTTCAAACCAATTTGAAGATCCCAAAACCGAACTGAATCATTTAAACCAAACTTCTTTAAAAACTAAACTGAACCGAACTATTTAAACCGAACAACCGATCCAATTAAACCGAAATTTGCCGGTTCGGTTTAAAACCGAATAAACCGATCCATTTGAACACCCCTATCTGACAACCGAGTAAAGTTTTGTCACCCAAATTGTTGCATATAAAGTTGACATATAATTTTGTAACGTACAAAAAGTGTTTATCCATATGGCAACACGTCTTACTCAGCGATCATTTGGCAACCTCTCACACTCGCTCAGGTCGTCCAATCTAATTCAAGATTCGTGCGCACTAATATTGTGTAATTCAAGATCAAATTACGTACACTCTAGTCCTACCATCTACACTATCCAGAATTACTTGTTCCATTTGAAGGTTTATAAAATAAGAATATTATGTAAATTATCCCGGACCGCCGAGAATCTCAGTGGTTTGAGTATTTTTTTAAAAATTCAAGAAAAAGTGGGCATTTGTGTAATTTTCTTTTTAATGTTGGATATTAATAAATAATTCGGAAGAAGGATTGCTGATTTAAAGAGAAGGGTACGTAATTTGAACATTTCATATTAAATAAGAATTTCAAGATACATTAGAATTTAGATATTCAGATTATTGGAAAAAGGCGAAAAAGACAAAGTTATTTGCTTTAAATGGGAAAATAAGAAATTTCAAAAGTTTTGATGGGTAGGACTAGAGTGGGAAAAATGGCACGGCAGAACCGGCTCCGTCACAGAACGGCACAGTTACGACACGGAACAGTACGGCACGCGTGTCAATTACGTGCCGTGACTCGCGTGTCGCGTGCCGTGCTCATTTTTTAAAACTTTAGCACGACACAGCACGGCACGTAGTCATGTGAGTCACGTGTAATTAGGATCATTAGATATTAATTTAGCGGTGAATCTTGAATAAACTAACCTAAATTATGATTAAATGGTCACGCCAGTCACATATGGTCATGGCACGTTTAGGCACGGCGTGACCATTCGCGTGCCGTGACCACCCCTTGACATTTTGATCACGGCACGGCACAGCACGTGAAAAATTAACTTGGTCACGGCACGAGACCAAAGTCACGGTGTGTTAGTCACGGTATGGCACGTTTTTTTCCACTCTAGCTAGGTGTTCCCTTTTTCTTCTATTATTACCAAATAAGAAAACACAAAAAAAAGACATAACTTGAGACCTTGAGTAATGATCGAGTAGTACAAGAACCAAGCTCATGATTCTAAAATCTAAATATATGATCAAAATTTAAATGGATTAATCTACAAAATTAAAACTAACACTTTCCTACATCAAAAACATAATATAATATAATTAAGGAAGCGGGGGCGATAAAAACTAACACTTTCCTACATCAAAAACTCATCAGATTCTATATATTCATCGTCATTTATAAAAACGGACGCTCTAATTTGCAAAACACCTTATCCCATCTCGTATCTGCAGAAAATTAAGTTGTGGAGTTGAGATTATTATATTATATTATATTATATCAGTCACCAGTCTTGTAAAAAACAGTATGAACTCATCAGACGGACAAGGTACAGCCAAGTGATTAATCGAGAATAATAAAAAATAATTGGCCGATTAGTTGAAAAAATCCATAATGGTTTGATTACCGCCAACAACTAATCGGCCTAAACGGTGTCTCATGGTAATGCTAAAAAGCTTTAGTTGAAAAAATAATTGGCCGATTAGTTGAAAAAATAATGGTAATCCAAACGGTGTCCATAATGGTTTGAAAAAATAATTGGCCGATTAGTTGAAAAAATCCCATCTCATATAAATTCAATACCCCTTTTCTCCTTCAATTTCTTGCAAGCAGAAGCTTTAGCCCTACTAAATACACTAGATCAAATTGAAGCACGAAGATTTTGACCATGGAATTAAAATTGCTAAAAAGGTGTCTCATGGTAATGCTAAAAAGGAATTTTCGCAATACTTTGATTGCTAAAAATGGTCAAAATCTTTGATTGCTAAAAGACTCATCTTTTTTCTTTTAATTCCTGTTTGATTGATAGTACCATTGAATAGTACTTTGAAGGTATGTTGAAATTCCAGTGGCACTTTGCTTAAACTGGAGATTAAGCAATTGAATGGTACTTTGCTTCAACTGTTAAATTTATATATGAACGGTTGCTTTGTTTTTGTGAAATTTCAATGGTTCTACTAAAAGTTATGTTGAATTAACATTGCAAGTTTAAATTTGGATTATCTTTTTGTTCCTGGATTAATATTTTGTTGTCAGTTTCAGTAAATTTGAGAAATTTTGCTGGTTCTGTTATGCTGGATTTATTTTTTTCTGAAAATCTGATATCTGACAAGAGTTTAAATGTAAGGTATATATCACTCAACTGGATTTCACGTACCAAGTACCAGTCAGTAATCAAAAGTTATGGAAATCAATCAGTGACCAAAAGTCAGTGCCAGTTTTAAGTACGTGGAAATCAAACATTGGGATATACTATGATTTTGCATACTCTTGACATCAGCAATTTTTGAAAATGCAATGTGATTTTGCAGTACCACTTAGTACCCTTTTTTTAGATGGCGGCGACGAATCATGGGTTTTTCATTTTATAACTAATTTGTTGGAAGTTTGTATTTCAGCTCAAGTTTGTATTCATCATATTTACTCTACTCAAACTTTCCTTTTTCTTTGTATGACTAATGATGTAATTTGACAAGAAATTACACAACTTGGATATTCTTTATATTCATCCTTTAAGTTTTGTAAAAGTAAGAAATGTATGTAAGATATTGTCTCTACTGGTAATGGTACGAAGGCGTACTAGGAACAGTACCATACCAGAAGGTACTAATACGAAGGTGTCTAGAACAATATTGTCTCTACAGGAAGAGAGAGCAATATTGAGAATTTGAAAACCATATAGAAAAGGTGTTTAAGATAACTTGAAAACCAGATGGTACTAGTACGAAGATGTTTAAGATGACTTGAAAATTAAGAACAATATTGGATCCGATAACAAAGTTAGGTTTTGTAAAAGCAAGAAATGTATGTGTGGGAAGGGAGGGACATTTTTGGATTTGACGGATGAATTGGAAAGAAGTCGATTAGTTAGGCAGGAAAGCGTCTCCTCTGTTTCATCTCTGTTGTTCAGTCCGGTTAGAAATTAATCCTGTTATAAATTAAAGGGATATCTCCATTTCAATCAGAAGGGTAAATTTGTCAGTTTGGTTTTTGAATTAATTAAATAAACTGTTAAATAAATCAAAGGGGACAGAAGAAAGAAAGTTAAATTTATATGGGAATATTGGATATTATGATATATTAATGGGTATATTGACTATTTTGAAAGTTTGAATGGGCACACTGGAAATTTTCCCTATAATAAATTATTAGACAATAGAGAATTTAATTAGGGATGAAAATTGTTCGGGTTATAAACCGATTGAAATTTGGATCACCGGTTTACTAGTTGGACTATTGATCGTGGACCATTCATTTTTTGAATAAATAAATATAACCAATTAGTCATAGTATTAACCTTTATTAATACGTTTGAATCATGAATTGTTTTGAGAACAAACAAAGAGCCAAAAAAGATTTGAGCATAAAACCTATAAAATTGGATCTAGTTCTTTCAATAGCAAAACCCTTTTTTTTTTTTTTTCACTGGTTCACATGTGCTTCTTGTATTTATTTTGTAGAATTTATTATTATGTTAATTATTTCTTAGTCTTTATTTTATTTTAGTCTATTGTTTTCATTCGATTTCCCAATTTCAATTACCTTTTAATACATTGAAGCCTCTTATTTTAGTCTATTGTTTTCATTCTGATTTCCGTTTAATTAGCTTTAATTACATTGCTCTAATAAGAAAGTTTTTGTGTAAGGATTAAGGAGTGTCATTAACTATACACGAACCAAGGAACCAGAGTAGGTCCGATGGGCATCGGACCTACCTTGGTTCGATGGGTGTGATGACCATCCGATCTGCATCAAGATTCGTGTGATTTGCATCAAAATCCGTGCAAGTCGTATTAATTTCCGTGCGTATAGATCTTAATGCTAATTGTATGGTGCTAGAGCTAATTGAACCTTAAAGTAGGTCCGATGCCCATCGGACCTACTCCTATCTCACGAACCAAAAGTGACCCGTAGGTTTATGGTTCAATAGGTCCGGCTTTTTGGATAAAACTATCCGGCTTAATTAAAACTTCCGGTTCAATTCCGGTTAAATGAATCAAACATGGAACTAATTCGGTTCTGATTTATGCTAGCCAGACCGTCCGATCCGATCCAAATTTAATAACAGTGACAGAGAATATATGATTGTTCATCTATATATGACAAAATTTATATGAAAGATAAGAAATGAGTACTATTAAATTTGCTACAGGTTTTATAAAAATATATTATTACTTGTTAGAATATTTGGATTTTTAAAATAGAAATAAACAAACTCATTAAATGAAACAAGCATGGAAGCAGTGCATCCAATGTGTTAACACCCGGTAGAGCTTATTTTCAGAAATTTGAGTAGGGTTGGATTCTTGTTTTCTATTTAAAATTTAATCAAATATTTGTTATAATATTAAATCAACGTAATTATTATTTTAATGTCCAAACACATTTTAATGAATCATATGGTAAATATTGAAAAATATTTGTTATAATATTAAATCAAGGTAATCAACGAGAGAATATATGTTTGTTCATCTCACTACAGCAGCCTTACCCTTCTGCGACCGGCCAAAAACTTTGGATTGGAACCGTTGATCCTGATATTTCTATTAATGATGCAAATTAAACACTATTTCTATTTCCGTAATTCTTATTTTATTACTTTCTATGGATAAAAAATTCTCAATTCATAAAAACAGGAAGCTATATAATTAGACATGCCTTGCTTCCTTCTATTCATGGCATGTGGAGGCGTGTTTTGGGTATCCGTGAAAGGTTGATACTTTGTTTAAGGTGTTGGAAACACTAGTGCACGAAAGATGGATATTCTTTTTTAGATTGTTGTCGATGTCTTGCTTCCTACTTTTTTTTTCTTTTTATATTTTCCGTTCTCTTTAATCTTTCTTTTCATATTCCGCTCTCAACCTTTATATCCTAAACAGACTTCTCCACTACCTCGGCATAAAAAAAAAAGAAAAAAAAAAAGAAAAAAGAAAAAAAACATTGTGTATAAGATTGAGGGAGGAATATAAAAAAACTGATTAAGGAGAGAGAAATATATAAATAAAAAAAAAGAGGGTTGGGCATATCATAAAAAAGAATCCATCTCCTTAATTATACTGAGTCAACAATTGCCATATGCAATTTTTCATATTAGTCCATTAGGTTTATAATAATTTTCATGATTCTTCAATTAGTCAATCAAAAAATAACATAAATAAATTCAAATATCATTACTATTATAGACTAAAGGAATTACAAATTATGTCGTCTATAACAAAAAATAACATTTGTGGAGGAGCCTAATCCTTAAAATTGTATGTATTGGGTAGCAACAGAAATTCTGAGTTTAATCAAATTTGGACCGAGTGAAGAATTCAGGTCTGCTGAATCAATTTTTTTCTATCTCCATTTTAAATAAATGTTAACAATTAATAATATATTTTTGTTTTTAAAAATTTAGCAATACTCTATATATATATAGAGTCCGGCTAATTTGCTTCCAGAAGCACTTCGGCCGAGGTGCTTACGGGGGCACACATATCTTAGTATTTGATGTTCAAAAAACAAATCCAAACCGTTAGATGTTCAATCTATATTAAAATCTACTTGGAGACCAAATTTTACATTTTTTGGAATTTTTTTACTATTTTTTAAGCTGGTTTGAAAACCGCTGTTTTCAATGCTTCAGAAATTTAATAAAAACAGCGGTTTTCAAACCACTTAATAAATAGTAAAAAAAATTCAAAAAATGTAAAATTTGGTCTCCAAGTAGATTTTAATATAGATTGAACATCTAACTGTTTACATTTGTTGTTTGAACATCAAATACTAAGATATGATCCCGTAAGCACCTCGCTGAAGTACTTCCGGAAGCAAATTAGCCATACTCTATATATATATATATATTTTATGAATGCATGCGTTCCCAAGTCATTCTAGACTAATCTATTCAAACATTGTAAAATACTGAAATTTTCTAAATACCGAAACAACTAAATGCATTCAGTTAAAAATTACTTGATGCTAGTACTACCTCAATACATTGGTATTGTTAAATACTACTAATTGGTGACTGCATGTAGTATACCAATAGATTCTATTGGTATGCTAAGTGAATGGTGGGCAATAGAATTTAAATGGGCCTGGAAGCTGGAACATTTCAATTTTTTTTCATACCATTTAAATTTTATTGCCCACCATTCACTCAGCATACCAATAGAATCTACTGGGTATAAATTAGAGGGGAATATAAAAAGAAGGGAAAATTGTGAAAATGCCACTCCAAAACTTTTCAATTGTGAAAATGCCATCCCGAACTTTGAAATTGTAAAAATGCCACTCTAAACTTCATTAATTTGTAAATTTGCCACTCCAAATAATTAATGACTAAAATGCCCTCCCTTCTTCTTCTCCTGCCTCCTCTTCTTCTTCTGCCATGGCGAAAACAACAAATAGACAAACAGAGTTGCGGTGGAATTTTCTAGGTACATGAGTTTTAACAATTTAAAACCCTGCGGGATTTCATCCGCCATGGCAGAAGAAGAAGAGGAGGCCGGAGAAGAAGAAGGGAGGACATTTTAGTCATTAATTATTTGGAGTGGCAAATTTACAAATTAATGAAGTTTAGAGTGACATTTTTACAATTTCAAAGTTCGGAATGACATTTTCACAATTTGAAGGTTTTGGAGTGGCATTTTCACAATTTTCCCTAAAAAGAAAGATTAAGGAGAGAGGAATATCAAAAGAAAAAAACAAAGTAGGGTTGGGCACACAAAAAGAGATATCAACATGCATGGAACAACCAAAGAAAATAATCCATCTCTTTAATTTGCATAAACAGAGATATCAACATGGAACGATAATTACTCATTCTTTTGTTCTCATACCAATATATATTCCATTGTCATTCTTAAAGGCCACAATAACACCTATATATATAAGGCAAATTCTTCTATGGACATAAGGACCTATTTGTAAAATGAACATATTTTCATTTTCAAAGTTCAAACAATAGATCCGACCGTTCAACATTATCTCCATATTAAAATGTACTTGGAGGTCAAATTTTACATTTTTTTGAATTTTTTTACTATTTATTAAGTATTTTACAAAATTCAATGGTCTGAATTTGACTAATTTTTGTAAAATACTTAATAAATAGTAAAAAAATTCAAAAAAATGTAAAATTTGACCTCCAAGTACATTTTAATATGGAGATAATGTTGAACGGTCGGATCGACTGTTTGAACTTTGAAAATGAAAATATGTTCATTTTACAAATAGGTCCTTATGTCCATAGAAGCATGCCTCTATATATAATATACTGAGACAATCCAACTTTCCACCTTATCCTTAATTTCTCAGTACACTTTTAATACAAATTAAAGAGATGGCTGAGACTATCGTGAACCTTGTTCTTGGCAAGCTTGCCGATGTGGTTGTTCAGGAAGCACTCGTTCTTTCAATAGCAAATTAAACCCATTTTTTGTTTATTTCACTGATTCACATGTGCTTCTTGTATTTATTTTGTAGAATTTATTATCATGTTAATTATTTCTTAGAATTTATTTTATTTTAGTCTATTGTTTTCATTCTGATTTCCCAATTTCAATCACCTTTTAATACATTGAAGCCTCTTATATATAACATGTGAACCAAATCAAATTTAAAAGTATATATTTCATTTCGGGTTTCTTGAGCTTTTGAAATTTTGCTAATTTGCAGTATCTCCAAAATCTGAGATTTATTGGACAGTTTGCTCAGATTTTCCCTTTCTGGCACGACCCTAGTGCCACTTCCTGTATTCGATCTCACAATATGGAAGCAGATTTAACACAATAATTGTAGATAGATTATAGAAGAGGAATCCAATATGAAAATCATAGAATGCTATATCAAATCAGAGATTCATGCCTATCTCTGAGTATCAAGCCCAAGAGGAGAACTCTCATTTCATTTACTATCTTACTAAATAAATAAACAGAAGTGTGAAACTTGTAGATTAATCGTAATTAATAAGTATTGAATATTAGATAAATACACTAATGCCTTCATTTCCATAGAAAGCAAAATCAGCCGTTCCGGAGCGGAATCGGCCGTTCCGGAGTGGGATCTGACGGTGCCGATCCGATTCCAGACCGATTTACGCAGATAGTGCAGATTTCGGCCAATTTCAACCGTTTCGGCCCGTTCCAGTAAAATTTCAGCCCGTTCCTGCCAGTTCCAATCAAATTCGACCGAAACGTGAATTAATAAGGAAGCAGAAGTCGATCTCTTGCCCTTTAGAAGAGGGTCTATGCTAGTTACCACCACACCATTTATATATATATCAATTATAATTCACTAATTTGTAGCAAATTATTCACTCACGTATTGATATAATACAAATAAAAAAGTCACAGATTGACTAAACTTTTTTATCAATTTTTTTCTATTTTTTTAGTATAAAACAAGCTTCTGACAAAAAAGTCCGATTTTCCGATCCGATTCGACCGATCCCGACCGATTTTTCCAATCCGAATCGGGATCGGAAGGGGCTGAGATCCCAATTCCGATTCCGATTTTTCCTTCTATGTTCATTTCTCCATGGAAAAAGATCAGGAAAGAGGATAGAGAAAGGAAAGATATCAAATCACAGTTAGCAAATAGAAAGGAAGAGAGAACAGAAACTTTAGTCCCTATGTTTATTTCTTTTTATAAAATCTGTGAAAAATGCACAATATCAAAAAAAGCGATATGTCAAGGCCACCGGACCATACAGGGACTTAACATGTTCCACTCGCATTATTCAAATTGCGGTATCTTTACATTGCATTTTATATATGGTTCGACACAATTTAACTTGTATCAGTCAATTGTTTCAAGCCGGGTTGATGTGTTACTTGTTCTAACTGACCTGCCAGCAATGTTTCAGCTTCAATTGAGTGTCCAGTTAGCATCATCTTGCCACCAATATATATATACTCCTTGTACCAGGGTTTATGTTATGAAACCAAATATCTTGCCTGTGGGCAGAAAATTCCTGCTAGCAAGGCCCATCTGTCCATCCATACTTGATCTAAATGGTCATAATTATAATTAAAGTATAGAAAATATTTGGTTTTGAGAAGACACAATTCATACTTCAATTATGACTGTTCAGATATTCATTCATGGATGAACGGAGAATGTGCGAAGTTGCAAAGTTGTGAGAGGGACTCGAACGGTCAACCTTTGGGTAACCACAGTCCTATGACTTATTCTCTCCTAGCCAACTCTGCTACCATCCCATCTCTGAGATTCGGTTCTTTAAGTTATTATATATATGCTCTTAATTGCTATGTTGACCATCTTCCCAGGCCATTGAGATGAAAGGTGCATATTCTTCAACGTTTCTCTTCTAAATTTGTTTGTGCCCATCTTTCCATGCCATTGATTTTTCTCAGCCTATTCCTTCCTTTTCCCTAGTTTAAATTCGGTGGGAGGAGAGAGAGTGTGGGGACTGAAAATGAAATTTAAATTAATTTTAAATTTGGTGGGGACCAAAAATAAATTTCGGAAATCAAAATCTCAACTGAATTTAATTTTGATTTTTCCTCATTTGATTTTCTGTGACTAGTTGGGAGGATTGGAGAGAACCAGGTAGGAAAAGTGCATACTGAAATTCAAATTTGGAATACAAAAATAGATAACAAAAATGATTTTTCGTATTCAAATTTGGAATACAAAGGAGTGGCCTAGGCATATTGGGAGCTTTCTTAGTTTTATTAGCAGCACTTTTTACTATTTGAGTTACACTGTAAATTTAGTAAATAGTTACAAGGACCAGTTGGTCCGCGTAACAATCCTGTAAATTTTTTTTTTAATCTCAATATATCTTAGTGGAACCTTTCCACTATCCCTAAAAAAAAAAAAAAAAAAAAATGATTTTTTGTATTGATCGTTTTTGTAAGAAAGTAAGTAATCAACTCGGTTTCCGATTTTCTTTTTTTATGATGGTTTATATAAAAAATTCGCCCAAATCCTACAGGCCACTGGCCACTGACGGTGGATTGTATAAGAACATATATACAACAGGCCTATTGAAATCAAATTTTGTGTGTCCTTTCCCTTAGTGTCATGTAACAGTCAGACATCAGTACAAAAAAAAAATCTGTGATAGATTTGGAATCACTCAAGCAGCAGGTCAAGTCAACCAAATTGAGGAGGTTAGAGCGTATATAATCATAGTCAAATTAATTACAAAAAAGCGACCTTATAAAAAAAATCTAGATATTTTGACTCTTCAACGACTTTGATTGATTCGTATATAATCTTTTATTTTAATTTTGGTTCGTATATGTTTATCTTGATTTTTGCAACTTCAAACAATTATCATTCGGAAATTTCTTTAATTTATAATTGCTGAGTGAGGCTACAATACTTTGTACTACGTAGGTCTCTCTACACTACATACGGTGCTCGATATTTGACGCCGTTGATCCTTCAATGCCATCTCTTGTGTTGTTCAACCGATGACATATGTTACTTACACCATCTGTTTTTCTGCGTTGGTATTTGGCAGGTCTTTTGGTTATTTTAGCTATGCCATCTGTTACTAATTTTGAGCTGTTGGTAATTTATGTGAATATATATATATATATATGAGGAGGGATCTAGTTACCACAATTTTGAGTTACAACAAAGTTAACACAACCATTTTCTACATTTTCAAAGTCCAAATCGTCGATCCAAACCGTTCAACATGATCTCCACAATAAAATGTACTTCCAGATCAAATTTTACATTTCTTTGAATTTTTTTACTATTTATTAAGATGGGTACAAAAACTAGTCAAATTCAGACCATTGAATTTTGTACCCATCTAAATAAATAGTAAAAAAAATAAAAAAAATGTAAAATTTGATCTGGAAGCACATTTTATTGTGGAGATCATGTTGAACGGTTTGGATCAACGATTTGGACTTTGAAAATGTAGACAATAGTTGTAGTAAATTTGTAACTCAAAATTGTGGTAATTAGATCCCTCCTCTATAGAATTGACATCCTCCCAGGTACCTCACTGAAATTGACACGAATCTCAAAGCACAAATAATACTGCCCTTAGTTATCTCGAGTAATCACCGGCTGAGAGTAAATCTGAGCCGTCCGTTCTGGTCAGGTTCAGTGAGGTACCTAGGAGGATACGGATCCTCCTCTATATATACACTTGAGAGGTTCAACATTCAACATTTGACCCTAAATTCAACATTCAACATTGGAATTACACCAGCTTTAAGAGCGACAAATATTATACTTGAGAGGTTTATTTATCACCTTTTTTACTTTTACATATTACAAAGATAAGAAATATGAATCACAGTTGCAAGAATGGTCAAACATACTCCGCAAGCGCCTTGATGATCTGTAGAACTTTTGGATATTTGACATCGGAATCAAACACGTACAAAGTGCTCTCTCTTGCCATTAATACAACTAATACCCAATGATTGCTACATATTTGGTACAAAACATTTTGATTATGATCATATGATTCACATGAATAATGGCAAGGTCGGCTGTTTAAAATGCCCGATCTTGAAAGGTATTAATATCATTCTTTTACAATAACCGATCCTGATGGCGCGATACTATTTGTTCATTCTCCACTAGTGTGTGTAATGTGTAGATCACATTGTGAATCAGTAATGCACCTGCTTACCAAATGTCACTTCGCTTTGGAACTATACAATGCCATTTCTAATAGATTTGGCCTGATGATCCAAGATTGGAGAATAATTTTAAGAAGTGGGGGGGCTAATAGATGGATAGTGAAAAAAAGAGGGAGCCAAAAAGGCCATGGAAAATACTTCTTCTCAAAATGTTTATATGCTGGAGAGAGATGCTCAAGAATCTTCAAGGAACTGATCAAAACTCTACAAGATGTGATTAAAGAGGTGCAAGATCAGTAGAATTATTTACACTGAAAGAAGAGTTTTAAGTTATAAATTTCTTTCAATTTCTTTTATTTTACTATTTTTAAAATTCAACTAAGTTGAATTACTTTTCAACTTGTACCCTAGTTTCCCGTACAAACTTTTTATCAATAAAAAAAATGAGGATTAGATCATCATTTTTTTCCTAAAAAAATCACTGTTTGAAACTTAAAAGCAGAAATATGGATTCATAACACGAACCAATCTACACATTATCAAGTATCATAATCTCACTCAATAATTGGCCATTAGTGCTGGACCAGAAATTTGTCCCCCTACTTGTGAGGCAACTCTAAGATTGGCCAATTGTACAAGTAGTCGTAGAAGGTTCTGCTTCGTGCCTTATCCGCTCTGAATAAATAATTAATATCCGCTCACTTTATATTATCAAATCCACAACAACTTGCTGGCAAATTAAGAAATACGCCGAAGTGACCTTCTCATCTTCTAAGCAAATAATTTGTTTCTTTAGCCATGCTCATGATTAAAAACTTTGCTTTGGCTTTTCTCCTCCTCTTAAAAATCACATTCTCATTCACCCAAGAAGTGGAATTTACATTCAATGGATTCTCTGGCGCAAATTTAACCCTGGATGGTGAAGCTTACATCGACTCGAATGGCCTTTTGACGTTAACAAATGACACAGCTGATGTATATGGTCATGCCTTCTACCCCTCTTCAATTCGCTTTGGCCGGACCACCTCTTCCTTCTCAACCACATTTGTATTTGCAATTACTTCGAAGGACCTTGGCCTCAGCAGCGATGGGATGGCCTTCTTCATCTCCCCCTTGAAGAATCTCTCCACTGCCTGGCCAGGACAATACTTGGGCCTCTTCAATGATCAAAACAATGGCAATCACACTAATCATATTTTTGCCGTTGAGCTTGACACTGTATATAACCATGAATTCAACGATACAAATAATAACCATGTTGGCATTGATATAAATAGTTTGAAGTCAAGCCCATCTGCTTCTGCCGGCTATTATGCCGACGATTCAGGTGCTTTTCAAAATTTGAGCCTTATCAGTCGTAAGGCAATGCAACTATGGGTTGAATACGAGAGCCAAGAGACAAAAATTACTGTTGCCTTATCTCCCATTGGAAAGTCTAAGCCAAGCAAACCTCTACTCTCATATAAATTCAATCTCTCAACAGTATTGAATGATTCTATGTACGTTGGCTTTTCTTCTGCCACTGGCCCTATGTATAGCTCTCATTACATACTTGGATGGAGCTTCAAACTAAATGGACCAGCACCATCCATTGACCTATCAAAGTTACCAAAGCTCCCACGTACAACCCCCAAAGGCCGATCAAAAGTCTTAGACATAGTGATGCCTTTCGCTACAGCAGCCATTATTCTTATTGTAGTCGCTTTCCTTTCCCTCTATGTGAAGCAGCAGTTTAAGTACAGAGAAGTATTTGAAGATTGGGAAGTTGAGTTTGGTCCACATCGCTTCTCATACAAAGATTTGTACCGAGCAACCAATGGATTTAATGAAAAAGAGTTGCTTGGAAGTGGTGGATTTGGGAGGGTTTACAAGGGAGTTTTACCTCTGTCCAAATTGGAAGTTGCAGTCAAGCGAGTCACACACGAATCCAACCAAGGTATCAAGGAATTTATTGCAGAGGTTGTGAGTATTGGCCGGCTCCGGCAGAGAAACCTTGTTCAATTATTGGGTTATTGCCGGAAGAAAGGGGAGCTCCTTTTGGTATATGATTACATGCCAAATGAGAGTCTTGACAAGTATTTGTATTGTCAAGAAAAGCCGACCCTTAATTGGATCCAACGATTCAAAATTATCAAAGGAGTAGCATCAGGTCTTTTATACCTCCACGAGGATTGGGAGCAAGTCGTCATCCACCGAGACATTAAGGCAAGCAATGTTTTATTAGACTGTGATTTAAATGCTAGATTAGGTGACTTTGGCCTTGCAAGACTATATGATCGTGGTACCGACCCTCAAACTACCCATGTGGTAGGTACAACGGGTTATATTGCCCCAGAGCTAGCGAGAACTGGAATGGCAACACCTCTTACGGATGTGTTTGCCTTTGGTGCGTTCCTGCTAGAGGTTGTTTGCAGTAAGAGACCGTTTCAACTCGGTCCACAAGGGGAGGGAATGATTCTAGTCGAACGGGTGTTAGAACACTGGAAATTCGGATTGTTAGCCGATATCGTGGATCCGAGATTAGGCGAGTGTTATACAGTAGAGGAGGTAGATATGGTGCTAAAACTAGGTTTGCTTTGCTTACATCCACTACCTTGTGCCAGGCCGAGCATGCGACAAGCTGTGCAATATTTGGAAGGCGATATACCCCTACCAAACTTATCAGAAATATATATGAACTATAGCATGCTTACAATGCTTCAGAATGAAGGATTTGATTCTTATGTTATGTCACATCCCTCTACAACGACATCTTTCTCTGGTTTATCCGGTGGTAAATGATAGAACAGACTCTTTGTTTTCTAATTTTTATTTTACTGATAATATTGTGTAATCAGATGTTATTGTTGGAAATTGTAAACTTAATTATTAGTCAAATGTAATAATTAATATTGGAACTCTCTGGAATTGTGGTGAATGTATTACTTAATGTTGGTATTGTCTAGAAGTCATGTTGTAGTCTTCTAAGATGTGTTGAAAGATGAAAAAACGTATCTAGGAAATAGAGGAGTTTTATGAGAGGATTAAATGTTATTTAGTGATAGTAGAGTGTAGAATTTTATTTGGGTCTATATAATATGTAAGGAGACTTTTCAATATAAGAGGGTAAGAGAATATTGATAGTAGAAGTTAAATTTCTGTCATAAAATGTTTTTTTTTTTACTACTAAATATATTAAGTTCATATCAAATACTAACAAATTGGTATCAGAACCATGGCAAGCTCCACGGTGAAATTGTTGGGACAAGTTTTGTTGCCGTAACTTATAAAGAATAATTGGAGTATACAAATGAAGGCCTTTGCTCGGTGCTCAAGATGCGTGGGAAGTAGTTGAAGTCGGCTATGAAGAGCCGGCGGCCACAGCCAATCACACGGAAAATCAATTGAAGGCGCTCAAAGAAACCCGTATGAGAGATAAAACCGCACTTACCTTATTTTTCAAGCAGTTGATAAATCTGGTTTTGAGAAAATTGCCGGTAAGAGAAGTTCAAAGGAGGCATGGGAGATACTCGAGAAGAAATACAAAGGTTGCATTTGTCAGTCCACTTACTGATTTGAAGAATTGGGTACGGATCTGTATTGAATAAGGACTTCATGAACTCATGTAGTATTTGTACTGATGTTGCTTCGGAGTTCAAACCCTTAATTAGTCAAAATTTGGTAGCAGTATCGGTTGGGAGAAAAATGTAACTGGTCCAGCATTTGCTTTTCTATATATTTGATTTTTGGTTGCTATATAAATTGATGATTATAAATATATAGCTAGGCCAATACAGATGGCACCATCGATCGATCCTAAAGGTTTAAATACTAGTTTTATATAAAATAAATGTTATATTTTTTAGAAAATTGTATCAGTTTGCCATATCGGATCCTATGTCAGTTTGGACTTATTAGCTGATTCCGGTCGAATTAATCAACTAGTAAGTTAGATTTACACAAGTTAGTCCTACTACTCAATTACTTCACATTTTATTATGGTTTAATTTGATACGTAACTAATATGTTATTATTGATATGCAGGGCCTCTCACATGGCTCATTGTACCGACTGGAGTGTGTATTTTCACGAGCATTACCGCAAAGTGCGAGACCCTGAGCCTTTTTCGCTCCTCCGACTTGTTGGGCTATCAGATGTGGTTCGAGCTGGTGTGCATGCACTCTGTCTACTTCCAAGGAAAGTATGGTGAGACTCTTCGCCAGAGGATACCATGTGAAGACAATGAGCAGAACAAAAGGGGTTATTTATCCACTGGTCCAGGCATGACTCGCACGGTAAAATATCTAAAACTGAACGTATTTTATTGTTTTTATAACTTGAATGTTTCTTAATTTTAGTCCATATTTTATTTACAGGTGTTGCGGTCTATGAGGGCCTGTGCCCATGCTCAGGCATGACGCTGGTACCATGGAGGATAACGGTTTAGGGGGCTGACTGGTAGATATGCTGAGGTCCGGCAACGAGAATCCTCACTGGCGTGAGATTAAGTCCGACGAGAGCTCGGAGACTCATATCACTTCCCGTAACATGCCACAGCCCCCAGATGAGCATATATGGTTACTGGTCGTACAATGAGTGGTTGTGGACTTGTGGTTTTTACAAGGTTAGCGTGGTTACTATTATTTTTTATTTTTCAAGTTAGTAGTTATTGAGTACCAAACCTAATATTATTTGTACGTAGGTTACGCAACAGGTGACTCAGGAACCATCATTCAGTTTGGAGGATTTTGATGAGGATGCAGATCAGCCGAGCTATTCCACGATGTATCCATCATCGCATCCAGCATCGTATCCTCCCAGGGCCCACAACCATGAGTCTAGCAGGTTACAGAGCCATGACTTTGCGACCGCAACAACGGAAACCTTATTGGTGACATTGTCAACAGCGACGTACCCCGACACCATATAGAACGATGCCGGTGATAGCACTTTTCCTTCAAGGACCAGCCAACCACCATACCGATTCACGCCGACCGATTACTTGTATTTAAATTTCTTTTTAATGTTGGATTGTAGTTTTATTTAGGTTGGAATGTAGTTAGGGGTATTCAAATGGCCGGTTCGGTTGATATCTAAGTAAAATAGTCAAACCAAACTTTTTTGATTTAAAAAATAGAACTGAACCGAATCAACTGAAGTAAATTTCGGTTTGTTCGGTTCCAACTGAAGAAAACGTATTGGTACCATGATTAATGAAAAATATACATTTTCATACACAATATAAACCATACATGAACCATTATAATTCGATCGGTTCGATTTAGTCAGTTTTAAAAAGTCTAAACCAAACCGATTCATTTAAACCGAAATAATTCAAAAATTCAACCAAATCGATCCATTTAAACCGAAAAACCGATCCATTTAAACTGAAATTTTTCGGTTCTGTTGAATTGTAGTATTTTTCATGTTGGATTGTAGTATTTTTCATGTTGAATTGTAGTATTTTTCATGATTAGAGCCGCATGCTGTACAAATTTGTAGAGAAACACACTGAAAAGGGGGAAGATATGAGGTGTACCATAGGTTAACAGTGTGCTATATGAACCTGGATTTCGCTCCATGACCCAACAGAACATAATATACTAATATTAAACAAAAGATACATTGATAATCTAACAAAAACAAACAGAAGTTAGATTGAAAAAATATTATATAATAATATGATAAACATGCTAAATATTAATTAGAGTCTAAACTTCTTCGATATGTAAAAAAATATTAAACACTTTTCATTTAATTATAAAAAAATAATTAATAAGTATTGTTATGTTATTATTCAATCTATTTATTTAATTGAATTTTTGATAATTTTTTTAATAAATAAATTGTATAATATCAAACATTTTAGAAGGAAAAGTAGCATTTCCCACAATTAATCTCATGGTATAACCAAACTCTCATTTTAGCACATTCCAATAATCATTCCAGTATATCCGTGAGTTCTTACATTTTTAAAAGTGAATCCTCATTCCCGTCAAATCTCATCCCGTGTAATCCCATGACATCCGAACAAGCCCTCAAGGAATTAATTATAGTAGCCCACGGTGGATATTGTATAAGAACATACAACAGGCCTATACATTCAAATCATGTTTTGTGCGTCCTTTTCTTGGTGTCATGTAACAGACATCAGTACAAAAAAATCTGTGATAGATCTGGAATCATTTCAATCATGCACCAGGTCAAGTAAACTAAAAGTTGAGGGGGTTAGAGCGTTCACGTGGCCCTGTCAAATTAATTACTAAAAAGCGACCTTAGCAAAAAAATCTAGATATTTTGACTCTTCAACGACTTTGATTGTTCGCATATAACCTTTTATTTTAATTTTGGTTCACATATATTTATCTTGATTTTTCCAACTTCAAACAATTAGCATTCGGAAATTTCTTTAATTGTTTTGCAAAACCACTCGTTTTTTCTGTGGAGGAGAAACATTGAACTAGTCAGAGGAAATTTTCCTACATCTTGGATCAACAATTATCTATCTCTCAATGGTACAGAATTTTCAGATCAAGTGATTTTTTACCTATCTAAAAAATTAGCAAAAAAATTCTAAAAAATATAAATTTGGTTTGCAAATATATATTCATATGGAGATCATGTTGAACGGTTCAGATCGACCGTTAGGATTTTGAAAACTCAAATATTGAGCCATAGCACGGAGGTCCTCTATGCTGCGCGTAGCATATTAGCATTTTCCTATATATATATATATATGTATACATGTATACATATACATATGAGGAGGGATCAAGTTACAACAATTTTGAGTTACAACAATGTTACAACAACCATTTTTTGCAATTTTAAAGTCCAAATCGTCGATCCAAACCGTTCAACACGATCTCCATAATAAAATGTGTTTCCATATCAAATTTTTCATTTTTTTTCATTTTTTTACTATTTATTAAGATGGGTACAAAATTCAATGGTCTGAATTTGACTAGTTTTTCTACCGATCTAAAAAAATAGTACAAAAATTCAAAAAAAATGTAAAATTTGATCTGGAAGCACATTTTATTATGGAGATCATGTTGAACGGTTTGGATCGACAATTTGGACTTTGAAATCGCAAAAAATGGTTGTTGTAACATTGTTGTAACTCAAAATTATTGTAACTTGATCCCTCCTCTTGGTGAGTGAGGCTACAATACTTTGTATTACGTAGGACTCTGTATTGTATCTTCGTTTTTAAATTCCAAATAGTTGATACAATCTCTTAATATAATTTCCATATAAAATGTACTTGAAGACAAAATTTTATATTTTTTAAAATCATAAAATATTACCTAATCTAAATTTGAACCATGCGAAAGTAGTAATTTTCTATCTATCTAAAAAATAGTAAAAAATATAAAAAAAATATAGAATTTGGTATCCAAGTACATTTTCACATGGAGATCATATTAAACAATTCATATTAATTGAAACTTAAAAATAGATATATGGATCCATAGCCGAAACCAATCTGAACATTATATATAAAGTATCATAATCTCACTCAATAATTGGCCATTAATTCATTAAATTATTTACAACTCACCGTCTCAAAATCAGTGTCCCTTTGTTATCTCTAACCTTACTTCCAAGTCAAATTTTAATTGAGCAAAAGAACATATGTTACAAAATTCATGAATATTATAAAGCTTAGTCATATGCATATTTTAGTGTCAATATTAATATTTACACAAGAACAATTTACTTAACCAGAAATTGTACAAGTAGACGCTTCTGCTTGGTGTTTTATCCGCTGAGAATAAATAATATCCGCTCACTTTATATTCTCAAATCCACAACAACTTGCTGGCAAATTAAGAAATACGCTGAAGTGAGCTTCTCATCTTCTAAGCAAATAATTTGTTTCTTTAGCCATGCTCATGATTAAAAACTTTGCTTTGGCTTTTCTCCTCCTCTTAAAAATCACATTCTCATTCACCCAAGAAGTGGAATTTACATTCAATGGATTCTCTGGCGCAAATTTAACCCTGGATGGTGAAGCTTACATCGAGTCGAATGGCCTTTTGACGTTAACAAATGACACGGCTGATGTATGTGGTCATGCCTTCTACCCCTCTTCAATTCGCTTCGGCAGGACCACCTCTTCCTTCTCAACCACATTTGTATTTACAATTACTTCGGAGGACCCTGGCCTCAGCAGTGATGGGATGGCCTTCTTCATCTCCCCCTCGAAGAATCTCTCCACTGCCATGCAACAACAATACTTGGGCCTCTTCAATGATCAAAACAATGGCCATCCCACTAATCATATTTTTGCCATTGAGCTTGACACTGTATATAACCATGAATTCAACGATACAAATAATAACCATGTTGGCATTGATATAAATAGTTTGAAGTCAAGCGCATCTGCTTCTGCCGGCTATTATGCTGATGATTCAGGTGCTTTCCAAAATTTGAGCCTTATCAGTCGTAAAGCAATGCAACTATGGGTTGAATACGAGAGCCAAGAGACAAAAATTACTGTTGCCTTATCTCCCATTGGAAAGTCAAAGCCAAGAAAACCTCTACTCTCTTATAAATTCAATCTCTCAACAGTATTGAACGATTCTATGTACGTTGGTTTTTCTTCTTCCACTGGCCCTTTGTATAGCTCTCATTACATACTTGGATGGAGCTTCAAACTAAATGGACCAGCACCATCCATTGACCTATCAAAGTTACCAAAGTTCCCACGTACAACCTCCAAAGGCCAACCAAAAGTCTTAGACATAGTGATGCCTTTCGCTTCAGCGGCCTTTATTCTTATTTTAGTCGCTTTCCTTTTCCTCTATGTGAAGAAGCAGTTTAAGTACAGAGAAGTATTTGAAGATTGGGAAGTTGAGTTTGGTCCACATCGCTTCTCATACAAAGATTTGTACCGAGCAACCAATGGGTTTAATGAAAAAGAGTTGCTTGGAAGTGGTGGATTTGGGAGGGTTTACAAGGGAGTTTTACCTGTGTCCAAATTGGAAGTTGCAGTCAAGCGAGTCACACACGAATCCAACCAAGGTATCAAGGAATTTATTGCAGAGGTTGTGAGTATTGGCCGGCTCCGGCATAGAAACCTTGTTCAATTATTGGGATATTGCCGGAAAAAAGGGGAGCTCCTTTTGGTATATGATTACATGCCAAATGGGAGTCTTGACAAGTATTTGTATGGTCTAGAAAACCCGACCCTTAATTGGATCGAAAGATTCAAAATTATCAAAGGAGTAGCATCAGGTCTTTTATACCTCCACGAGGGTTGGGAGCAAGTCGTCATCCACCGAGACATTAAGGCAAGCAATGTTGTATTAGACTGTGATTTAAATGCTAGATTAAGTGACTTTGGCCTTGCAAGACTACATGATCGTGGTACCGACCCTCAAACTACCCATGTGGTAGGTACAACGGGTTATATTGCCCCAGAGCTTGCGAGAATTGGTAAGGCAACACCTCTTACTGATGTGTTTGCCTTTGGTGCATTCCAGTTAGAGGTTGTTTGCAGTAAGAGACCAGTGCACCCCGGTGCACAAGGGGAGCGAAAGATTCTAGTCAATTGGGTGTTACAAAAATGGAAATTCGGATCGTTAGCCGATATTGTGGACCCAAGATTAGGGGAATGTTATACAGTAGAGCAGGTAGATATGGTGCTAAAATTAGGTTTGCTTTGCTCACATCCACTACCTTGTGCCAGGCCCAGCATGCGACAAGCTGTGCAATATTTGGAAGGCGATATACCTCTACCAGACTTATCAGAAATATATATTACATTTAGCACGCCTGCAATGCTTCAGAATGAAGGATTTGATTCTTATGTTATGTCACATCCCTCTACAACGACATCTTTCTCTAGTTTATCCGGTGGTAGATGATAGAACAGACTCTTTGTTTTCTAATTTTTATTTTACTGATAATATTGTGTAATCAGATGTTATTGTTGGAAATTGTAAATTTAATTATTAGTCAAATGTAATAATTAATATTGGAACTCTCTGGAATTGTGGTGAATGTATTACTTAATGTTGGTATTGTCTAGAAGTCATGTTGTAGTCTTCTAAGATGTGTTGAAAGATGAAAAAACGTATCTAGGAAATAGAGGAGTTTTATGAGAGGATTAAATGTTATTTAGTGATTGTAGAGTGTAGAATTTTATTTGGGTCTATATAATATGGAAGGAGACTTTTCAATATAAGAGGGTAAGAGAATATTGATAGTAGAAGTTAAATTTCTGTCATAAAATGTTTTTTTTTACTACTAAATATATTAAGTTCATATCAAATACTAACAAATTGGTATCAGAACCATGGCAAGCTCCACGGTGAAATTGTTGGGACAAGTTTAATTGCCGTAACTTATAAAGAATAATTGGAGTATACAAATGAAGGCCTTTCCTCGGTGCTCAAGATGCGTGGGAAGTAGTTGAAGTCGGCTATGAAGAGCTGGCGGCCACAGCCAATCACACGGAAAATCAATTGAAGGCGCTCAAAGAAACCCGTATGAGAGATAAAACCGCACTTACCTTATTTTTCAAGCAGTTGATAAATCTGGTTTTGAGAAAATTGCCGGTAAGAGAAGATCAAAGGAGGCATGGGAGATACTCGAGAAGAAATACAAAGGTTGCATTTGTCAGTCCACTTACTGATTTGAAGAATTGGGTACGGATCTGTATTGAATAAGGACTTCATGAACTCATGTAGTATTTGTACTGATGTTGCTTCGGAGTTCAAACCCTTAATTAGTCAAAATTTGGTAGCAGTATTGGTTGGGAGAAAAATGTAACTGGTCCAGCATTTGCTTTTCTATATATTTGATTTTTGGTTGCTATATAAATTGATGATTATGAATATATAGCTAGGCCAATACAGATGGCACCATCGATCGATCCCAAAGGTTTAAATACTAGTTTTATATAAAATAAATGTTATATTTTTTAGAAAATTGTATGAGTTTGCCATATCGGATCCTATGTCTGTTTTGACATATTAGCTGATTCCGGTCGAATTAATCAACTAGTAAGTTGGATTTACACAAATTAATCCTACTACTCAATTAGTTCACATTTTATTATGGTTTAATTTGATACGTAACTAATATATTATTATTGATATGCAGGACCTCTCACATGGCTCTGGGTACCGACGGGAGTGTGTACTTTCACGAGCATTACCGCAAAGTGAGAGACCTTGAGCCTTTTTCGCTCCTCCGACTTGTTGGGATATCGGATGTGGTTCTAGCTGGTGTGCATGCACTCTATCTACCTCCAAGGAAAGTATGGTGAGACTCTTCGCAAGAGGATACCATGTGAAGACGATGAACAGAACAGAAGGGGTTACTTATCCGCTGGTCCAGGCATGACTCGCACAGTAAAATACCTAAAACTGAACATATATATATTTTTTTTTAACTTGAATGTTTCTTACTGTTAGTCCATATTTCTTTTTTATTTGCAGGTGTTGCGGTCTATGAGGGCATGTGCCCATGCCATCCAGCTGATGACGACAAAGGGATGGCGGAGAATAGGTTGCTGCATGCTCAGGCATGACACTGGTACCATGGAGGATGACTGTTTAGGGGGCTCACTGGTAGATATGCTGAGGTCCAGCAATGAGAATCCTCACTGGCGTGAGATTAAGTCCGACGAGAGCTCGGAGACTCATATCACTGCCCGTAACATGCCACAGACCCCAGATGAGCATATATGGTCACTGGTCGTACCATGAGTGGTTGTGGTCTTTACAAGGTTAGCGTGGTTACTATTCTTTTTTATTTTTCAAGTTAGTAGGTATTGAGTACCAAAACTAATATTATTTGTACGTAGGTTACGCAACAGGTTACTCAGGATCCATCATTCAGTTTGGAGGATTTTGTACCAGATGAGGATGCAGATCAGCCGAGCTATTCCACGATGTATCCATCATCGCATCCAGCATCGTATCCTCCCAGAGCCCACAACCATGAGTCTACAGGGTTACAGAGCCATGACTTTGCGACCGCAACAACGGACGCCTTATTGGTGATATTGTCATCGGCGACGTACCACGACACCATATAGAAGGATGCCGGTGATAGCACTTTTCCGTCAAGGACCAACCAACCACCATACCGATTCACACCGACCGAATACTTGTATTTTTTTTTAATGTTGGATTGTAGTTTTATTTAGGTTGGAATGTAGTTAGGGGTGTTCAAATGGTGGGTTCGGTTGATATCTAAGTAAAATAGTCAATCCAAACATTTTTTATTTAAAAAATAGAACTGAACTGAAGTAAATTTCGGTTTGTTCGGTTCCAACCGAAGAAAATGTATTGGTACCATGATTAATGAAAAATATATATTTTCATACACAATATAAACCATACATGAACCATTCTATCGGTTCGGTTTAGTCAGTTTTAAAAAGTCTAAACCAAATTGATTCATTTAAACTGAAATAATTCAAAAATTCAACCAAATCATTCCATTTAAACCGAAAAACCGATCTAGCTATTTAAACCGAAATTTTTCGGTTCAGTTGAATTGTAGTATTTTTCATGTTGGATTGTAGTATTTTTCATGTTGAATTGTAGTATTTTTCATGATTAGAGCCGCATGTTGTACAAATTTGTAGAGAAACACCCTGAAAAGGGGGAAGATATGAGCTGTACCATAGGTTAACAGTGTGCTATATGAACCTGGATTTCGCTCCATTACCCAACAGAAGATAATATGCTAAATATTAAACAAAAGATACATTGACAATCTAACATTAACAAACAGAAGATACATTGAAAAAATATAATATAATAATTTGATAAACATGCTAAATATTAATTAGAGTCTAAACTTCTTCGATATGTTAAAAAACATTAAACACTTCTCATTTAATTATAAGAAAAATTAATAAGTAATATTATGTTATTATTCAATCTATTTATTTAATTGAATTATTGATAATTTTATTAATAAAAAAAATTGTATAATATCAAACATTTTAGAAGGAAAAGTAGCATTTCCCACAATTAATCTCATGGTATAACCAAACTCTCATTTTAGCACATTCCCATAATCATTCTAGTACATATCTGTACCCATGAGTTCTTACATTTTTAAAAGTGAATTCTCATTCCCGTCAAATCTCATCCCGTATAATTCCGTGACATCCGAAAAAGCCCTTAAAGAATTAATTATAGTAGCCCACGGTGGATATTGTATAAGAACATACAACAGGCCTATACATTCAAATCATGTTTTGTGCGTCCTTTTCTTGGTGTCATGTAACAGACATCGGTACAAAAAAAATTTGTGACAGATCTGGAATCATTTCAAGCATGCACTAGGTCAAGTAAACTATAAGTTGAGGGGGTTAGAGTGTTCACGTGGCCCTGTCAAATTAATTACTAAAAAGCGACCTTAGCAAAAAAATCTAGATATTTTGACTCTTCAACGACTTTGATTGTTCGTATATGACCTTGTATTTTAATTTTGGTTCACATATGTTTATCTTTATTTTTTCAAGTTCAGTTTATTAGGATTCGGAAATTTCTTTAACTTTTTTGCAAAATCACTCGTTTCTTCTGTGGAGGAGAAACATTGAACTAGTCAGAGGAAATTTTCCTACATCTTGGATCAACAATTATCTCTCTCTCAATGGTATATAATTTTCAGATCAAGTGATTTTCTACCTATCTAAAAAAATAGTAAAAAAATTCTAAAAAATATAAAATTTGGTTTGCATGTACATATTCATATAGAAATCATGTTGAACGGTTCGGATCGACCGTTAGGATTTTGAAAACTCAAATATTGAGCCATAGCACAAAGGCCCTCTATGCTACGCGCATCATATTAGCATTTTCCTATATATATATATATATATATATATATATATATAGTGCTGGGCTTAGCTACTTCATGGAGTAAAACGACTTGGTGCTCCACGCCTCATTATTTCCATTTTGAAAATCCAAACGACCGATCCGAACCGCTCAAGTTGTTCTCCATATTGATATGTGCTTGGAGACCAAATTTTACATTTTTTGGAATTTTTTTACTATTTATTAAGCCACTTTGAAAATCACTGATCCGACAGTCCAGAAATTTTTACTGTTTTTTACTGTTCATAAGGATTTTCAGATTTTCAAAGTGGCTTAATAAATAGTAAAAAAATTCCAAAAAATGTAAAATTTGGTCTCCAAGTACATTTCAATATGAAGAACATGTTGGAAGGTTCGAATCGACTATTTGAACTTTGAAAATGAAGATATGGCGTGAAGTACAAAGTCGTTTTACTCCATGAAGTAGCTAAGTCCATCTCTCTCTATATATATATATATATATATATATATATATATATATATATATATATATCCATAGTCTTAATATTGAGCCGTAGCACAGAGCCATGACTTTGCAACCGCAACAACGGATGCCTTATTGGTGACATTGTCATCGGCAACGTACCACAACACCATATAGAAGGATGCCGGTGATAGCACTTTTCCTTCAAGGACCAGCCAACCACCATACTGATTCATCACGCCGACCGATTACTTGTATTTTTTTTTTTAATGTTGGATTGTAGTTTTATTTAGGTTGGAATGTAGTTAGGGGTGTTCAAATGGTCGGTTCGGTTGATATCTAAGTAAAATAATCAAACCAAATTTTTTTTATTTAAAAAATAGAACCCAACCGAATGAACTGAAAAAATTTCGGTTTGTTCGGTTCCAACCGAAGAAAACGTATTGGTACCATGATTAATGAAAAATATACATTTTCATACACAATATAAACCATACATGAACCATTATAATTCGATCGGTTCGGTTTAGTCAGTTTTCAAAAGTCCAAAACAAACCGATTCATTTAAACTGAAATAATTCAAAAATTCAACCAAATCGATCCATTTAAACCGAAAAACCGATCTATTTAAACCGAAATTTTTTGGTTCAGTTGAATTGTAGTATTTTTCATGTTGGATTGTAGTATTTTTCATGTTGAATTGTAGTATTTTTCATGATTAGAGCCGCATGTTGTACAAATTTGTAGAGAAACACACTGAAAAGAGGGAAGATATGAGATGTACCATAGGTTAACAGTGTGCTATATGAACCTGGATTTTGCTCCATGACCAAACAAAAGATACATTGGTAATATAACATAAACAAACAGAAGATACATTGAAAAAATATTATATAATAATATGATGAACATGCTAAATATTAATTGGAGTCTAAACTTCTTCGATATGTAAAAAATATTAAACACTTCTTATTTAATTATAAAAATAATAATTAATAAGTAATGTTATGTTATGTTATTATTCAATCTATTTATTTAATTGAATTACTGATAATTTTATTAATAAAAAAAATTGTATAATATCAAACATTTTAGAAGGAAAAGTAGCATTTCCCACAATTAATCTCATGGTATAACCAAACTCTCATTTCAGAACATTCCCATAATCATTCTAGTATATATACATATCCGTGAGTTCTTACATTTTTAAAAGTGAATTCTCATTTCCGTCAAATCACATCGATCCCGTGTCCTCATTCTCGGGGTCATGTAACAGACATCAGTACAAAATAATCTGGGATAGATCTGGAATCATTTCAAGCATGCAGCAGGTCAAGTAAACTAAAAGTTGAGGGGGTTAGAGCGTTCACGTGGCCCTGTCAAATTAATTACTAAAAAGCGACCTTAGCAAAAAAATCTAGATATTTTGACTCTTCAACGACTTTGATTGTTCGTATATAACCTTGTATTTTAATTTTGGTTCACATATGCTTATCTTTATTTTTTCAAGTTCAAACAATTAGCATTCGGAAATTTCTTTAATTGTTTTGCTAAACCACTCGTTTTTTCTGTGGAGGAGAAACATTGAAGTAGTCAGAGGAAATTTTCCTACATCTTGGATCAACAATTATCTATCTCTCAATGGTACATAATTTTCAGATCAAGTGATTTTCTACCTATCTAAAAAATTAGCAAAAAAAATTCTAAAAAATATAAAATTTGGTTTGCAAATACATATTCATATGGAGATCATGTTGAACGGTTCAGATCGACCGTTAGAATTTTGAAAACTCAAATATTGAGCCGTAGCACGGAGGTCCTCTATGCTACGCGTAGCATATTAGCATTTTCCTATATATATATATATATATATATCCATAGTCTTAGTATTAAAGCGACCTTTGAACGATTTTTGAACTTTGGAACGACTTTCATTGTTCGCATATATAAAACATTTTACTTTAATTTTTGTTAATATATGTGTTTATCTTGATTTTTGCAACTTCAAACAATTAGCATACGGAAATTTCTTTAATTTATAATTGGTGAGTGAGGCTACAATACTTTGTATTACGTAGGTCTCTGTATTGTATCTTCGTTTTTAAATTCCAAATAGTCGATACAATCTCTTAATATAATTTCCATATAAGATGTACTTGGAGACAAAATTTTATATTTTTGAAAATCATAAAATATTACCTAATCCAAATTTGAACCATGTGAAAGTAGTAATTTTCTATCTATCTAAAAAGTAGTAAAAAAAATATAAAAAAATATAAAATTTGGTATCCAAGTACATTTTCACAAGGAGATCATATTTAGCAATTCATATTAACTGTTTGAAACTTAAAAACAGATATATGGATCGAAACCAATCTGCACATTATATATAAAGTATCATAATCTCACTCAATAATGGCCACTAATTCATTAAATTATTTACAACTCACCGTCTCAAAATCAGTGTCCCTTTGTTATCTCTAACCTTACTTCCAAGTTAAAATACATTATATATAAAGTATCATAATCTCACTCAATAATTGGCCATTAATTCATTAAATTATTTACAACTCACCGTCTCAAAATCAGTGTCCCTTTGTTATCTCTAACCTTACTTCCAAGTCAAATTTTAATTGAGCCAAAGAACATATGTTACGAAATTCAAGAATATTATAAAGCTTAGTCATATGCATATTTTAGTGTCAATATTAATATTTACACAAGAACAATTACTTAACCAGAAATTGTACAAGTAGACGCTTCTGCTTGGTGTTTTATCCGCTCAGAAAAAATAATATCCGCTCACTTTGTATCCTCAAATCCACAACAACTTTCTGGCAAATTAAGAAATACGCTGAAGTGAGCTTCTCATCTTCTAAGCAAATAATTTGTTTCTTTAGCCATGCCCATGATTAGAAACTTTGCTTTGGCTTTTCTCCTCTTAAAAATCACATTCTCATTCAGCCACGAAGTGGAATTTACATTCAATGGATTCTCCGGTGCAAATTTAACCCTGGACAATGAAGCTTACATCGAGTCGAATGGCCTTTTGAGATTAACAAATAACAAGGCAGAAATATATGGTCATGCCTTCTACCCCTCTTCAATTCGCTTAGGCAGGACCACCTCTTCCTTCTCAACCACATTTGTATTTGCAATTACTTCGGATGACCTTGGCTTCAGCAGCGATGGGATGGCCTTCTTCATCTCCCCCTCGAAGAATCTCTCCGCCGCCTTGCAAGGACAATACTTGGGCCTCTTCAATGATCAAAACAATGGCAATCCCACTAATCATATTTTTGCCGTTGAGCTTGACACTGTATATAACCCTGATTTCAACGATATAAATAATAACCATGTTGGCATTGATATAAATAGTTTGAAGTCAAGCCGATCAGCTCCTGCCCGCTATTATGCCGACGATTCAGGTGCTTTTCAAAATTTGAGCCTTATCAGTCGTAAAGCAATGCAACTATGGGTTGAATACGAGAGCCAAGAGACAAAAATTACTGTCGCCTTATCTCCCATTGGAAAGTCTAAGCCAAAAAAACCTCTACTCTCTTATAAATTCAATCTTTCAACAGTATTGAAAAAAAAAATGTACGTTGGTTTTTCTTCTTCCACTGGCCCTTCGAATAGCTCTCATTACATCCTTGGATGGAGCTTCAAACTAGATGGACCTGCACCACCCATTGACCTTTCAAAGTTACCAAAGCTCCCACGTACAACCCCCAAAGGCCGATCAAAAGTCTTAGACATAGTGATGCCTTTCACTTTAGCGGCCTTTATTCTTATTTTAGTCGCTTTTCTTTTCCTCTATGTGAAGAAGCAGTTTAAGTACAGAGAAGTATTTGAAGATTGGGAAGTTGAGTTTGGTCCACATCGCTTCTCATACAAAGATTTGTACCGAGCAACCAATGGGTTTAATGAAAAAGAGTTGCTTGGAAGTGGTGGATTTGGGAGGGTTTACAAGGGGGTTTTACCTGTGTCCAAATTGGAAGTTGCAGTCAAGCGAGTCACACACGAATCCAACCAAGGTATCAAGGAATTTATTGCAGAGGTGGTGAGTATTGGCCGGCTCCGGCATAGAAACCTTGTTCAATTATTGGGCTATTGCCGGAAGAAAGGGGAGCTCCTTTTGGTATATGATTACATGCCAAATGGGAGTCTTGACAAGTATTTGTATTGTCAAGAAAAGCCGACCCTTAATTGGAGGCAACGATTCAAAATTATCAAAGGAGTAGCATCAGGTCTTTTATACCTCCACGAGGATTGGGAGAAAGTCGTCATCCACCGAGACGTTAAGGCAAGCAATGTTTTATTAGACTTTGCTTTAAATGCTAGATTAGGTGACTTTGGCCTTGCAAAACTATGCGATCGTGGTGCCGACACTCAAACCACCCATGTGGTAGGTACAATGGGTTATATTGCCCCAGAGCTTGCGGTAACTGGTATGGCAACACCTCTTACTGATGTGTTTTCCTTTGGTGCATTCCTGCTAGAGGTTGTTTGCAGTAAGAGACCGTTTCAACCCAGTCCACAAGGGGAGGGAACGATTCTAGTCGATCGGGTGTTAGAACACTGGAAATTCGGATTGTTAGCCGATATCGTGGATCCGAGATTAGGCGAGTGTTATACAGTAGAGGAGGTAGATATGGTGCTAAAACTAGGTTTGCTTTGCTCACATCCACAACCTAGTGCCAGGCCGAGCATGCGACAAGTTGTGCAATATTTGGAAGGCGATGCACCACTACCAGACTTATCGGCAATATATATGAACTTTAGCATGCCTGTAATTCTTCCGAATGAAGGATTTTATTCTTATGTTATGTCACACTCCTCTACAATGACCTCTTTCTCTGGTTTATCTAGTGGTACATGATAGAAACAATATTTAACTGATAATATTGTGTAATCAAATGTTATAGTATATAACGTTAAGGAAATGTAATTTGTAACAAGATTAAATTTCCTTTGTCTTTCTTTCCTATTTGACAAGATTATGATTCCTCTGTCCTGATTTGTCCGGTTCTGCTCTGTTCATTGCTTAGAACACTCTCTCTTTCTCGTTGCAAGGCATGCACCATCGATCCAAAAGGGGTAAATACTAGTTTTATATAAAATAGATGTTAATTATATTTAAAAAAAATTATATTGTATCAGTTTGCCAAGTTCAGATTTGATGGTTCCAGTTTACCAAGTTCTGGTAAAATATAACGTATCGACGCATTGCTCGTATTTTTATTAGTTTGTACAGTTGCAACAACAATTGGGACTAGAACATATTCTAATTAACAATATTCTTTCTATGCAAGTTTTTTATGTATCTTATTTGATTGGAACTTGGAATTTACTTTTGGTTTATATATTAGCTTATACTAAAATACATATTTAAATAAGGAGAGGGATTGTTGGACAATAATTGTTATTTGACAATCTTAAAAATGAACTTAAAAAAAAATAATTGAAAATTACAAAGCATATTTAAAGGTAGGGACATATAGGTACCCTAACAATTAAAGTGCATGTGATTTTAATATTATTTTATAATGCATGCATCAAAGTTCATGCAACTTGAGATTTGTTGGTGAAGAATGATGTAGCATGAATGTGCAGTTCGAGCCTGAATCTGATGTCCCACATCTCCCCAGTTCGCTGAAACAGTTACTCTTGTCATTTTCTTCAGCACTACTGAAATGAAAGGTGATAGAACTTGATCTGCCATTTGTGAATATTTTTGAGAGGTACTTGAACTGAGATTAGCAAAGTATTTGAGAGAACAGAAAATATGTTCACAGCAAATGGCTTGCTGAGTGCAGATCCAATGTTTTCTTTTTTCTTTTTTAAGGTAAGTGGCTTTAAATGCAAATCAAATGTTAGACACAAAAGATCTTTTAGGAAAGCTAATAAGGACATATTCTAAAAGCAGCAATCAATTATTGGTGATGCTCATGTGCAATATATATATATGAGCATTAGCAAATTAAGCAATCAATCATTGCTATACTGTGTTTTTCACGAGTCAAAATTAAAATGAATGGACGAATTCCACGAATCAAAATTAAATTGGGCCTTGAGAAATTAAGGACATTTATATTTGGATCACATAGCAGTAACCAAAATTGAACAAATAAAACATTGACCCCAAAAAAAAACATTGACAAAAAAACATTTGATAAGTCCTAGTCAAAGATCAAACTCCATGTTTAACAAATAAAACATTGACCCAAAATATTAAGGGCTTTTATTGTTTTTTTAGACAAAAGTGGGTCCCAACTGTTTCATTAAGAAACAATAATATTTAGATTACAAACGGCACTAAATGCCTCAGCTAGCTTAGAAGGAGGTCACAGCTCCATATTCAACAAAGCAATTAAACAAAAGCAATACCTAGGAGGAAGTTTAGCAAAACATTAACATTCTAGCACTAAAACTTATTTCAACACAGAGTTACTATCATAAAAGCTACTTTCCATACCATCACCAGAGGAAGAGCTTGAACTAGAACTAGAACTAGAAGAGCTTGCACCAGAGCCAGACACAATACTTGGAGGAAGCAAACCCAGCAGCTCTATCAATCTCCTGATAAGCGGCTAGGTCAGCTAGGTAGTCCTCCAAGTTAGATCCTTCTAACCCAATAGCAGGATCTTGGTCCGATCCTAAGGAGTTTGTCTGTTCCAGGGTATTGGAGTTCAAGATGACTATTATGGTATTTGTCTAATGCAAGGGAGAAATATCAAAAGGCAAAAGTAAAGTTAATTTAAAATTAGAATTATCATTCCTGGACTTACACCAAAAGATGGCTATGGAAATACTAGATAAATCAGTAGAGGCCAAGGAAGATATAGGTACATTATTAAAGCAAATATTATTTCTTGTTAACCATAAGGTCCATAAGATAGTAGTCATAATTTGTTCTAATAATGTGTTCCTAGGAGCAAAATCTTGATCCAAGTCCCATAAATCCTTTATTGAGGTGCAGTTAAAAGTAAAACCATTATGCGCCTAGCAATCCATGATCAGATGGATGAAATATAAGAACAAGTAACAACGAGATAGTCAACATATTCAGATTGGTCACAAAATAGGCATGTGGTATCACCAGACCAGCCCCTGTCAGATAGATTAACCTTAGAAGCTTTATTGTGTTCATGCAGTAAAAAATAACGGTGATAATGATTATTGTGTTACAAATAAACATTGCTCTGAAAATCTCAATTTTTCTTGAGCTTCGAAATTTTTCGCTATTTTTTCTTGAGCTTCATTATTGGTTGTTAAATCTGCTTCCATGATGTGAGATCGAATACAGGAAGTGGCATTAGGGTGGTGGCAGAAAGGGAAAATTTGAGCAAACTGAGCAAACTATCCAATAAAATCTCAGATTTGGAGATAGAACAAATTTGTTTCTCAATTTGTTGCTCTTAACAGAAAGCATTGAAAATTTTTATGGGGGTAATTATCAACACAACAAACAAAAGAGATTAAAGAAACGAAAATAATAATAGTGTCCGATTAATTGTTGCATAATATTATTTGTTTGAATTAATGTACATTTTTTTAAATAAATGCATGGATGTGTTTTCTATCTTAAGTAAAGTAATTCCATATCTAACTTTGAATCATTTTAATAAAATGTATGGTTTTCAAATTGAATTCCAAAAATTCTATTCCTAAATGGAATTATGACCATTCAGATCATGGATGGACGGACGGATGGACCTTGGGCAGGAGATTCGGTTCTTTAAGTTATTATATATATGCTCTTAATTGCTAGGTTTACCCAGTCAACACCGAGGAGCTCATCCCTTGAGTGTTCATTATGTAGTAATGTAGTGTTGCCAGATTCACTCTGCTGCAACAGGGTATAGATTCTTTCTCTTCTTAATTTGTTTGGGCCCATCTTTCGAGCCCAATTCAGCCCGCTCAAGCAAATTAAGCACGGTTCGGTCTTATCGGGTTTGGTTCACCCGAACTCTTCTACCAACAACAATAGGTACTAAACTATATTTTTTTTGAGTAAAGATTGAAATCAAGTAGGTATAAAACTATTAAATTTAAGGAACCCATAACCCATTCGACCACTGACCACTGATCCTTATTGAAACCAAAACTACCATCTCTCACATCTTCAGTTTTAATTTGTTAGATAAAATGCTTAAAACTAATTAAATTTACATAAGAAATGTTTTTTTCACGAAATGTTTTTTTTGACGAAATTTACATAAGAAATTTAATATGTTAGCATTTTTTATCTATCGATGTGAGGTAAAGGCCTTTGGTACCTATTTGGTAACCATTGGAAACATAGAGTTTTAGAAATCGGCATCAAACCTTTGATACATATTTGTTATATTCTAAAATTTTGAGGAAATATAATCTGAGAATAAAATAAATTATTTCCAGAAACTTGGTGAAAAAAACACCACAAAAGAATTAATTTCTTCAAAAAAACGCCAAAGTGAACTAATTTCTTGAAGATCACACACAAATAAAATATAATTTCCATGAAATTAAATTTATCAAAAAATTCTACTAATAAAAGAATGATTTTTGGTACAAAAAAATACTAGAAACTCATAAGAAATAATGAAAATAAAAATAGAAAAGAGTTGAATACATTTTTGGTTATACAATGGGAAAACTAGTAAAGTAACCTAATTGTGTGCATAAATGAGGAATTTATCATATCTTATCGGATCATGTTATCAACTTCATGCCGCAAACTTTCTTCTTTATTATATTTTGAGCAATAATGGTGTGTATAAGAAGAATCCTGCTGCTACAATGGAGGTGGAGGTGGAACCCACCGAAATTAATGAAATTACAGTCGACACGGACTAGTCTTGATTAATCTTTTCTTTAACTTCTTGTTTCTTGATGAATTTTCTTTCGAACTGTATGTGGAATGTGTGAAATTTCTTGTTATATATCATGTTTCTTTAATTTCTTATTATATGTTTCTTATTTTCTCTTCTTACTATTTGCAACAAGAAAATATAGTTATATTCGGTAAAAAACTAAATCTATAGTTCCAAAACTAAATATATATATATACTATACGTATCATCAATTTTTGTGATTTAAAGAAATTATACTCACAATTAATAAATTAGTTATTTTTGTTGGTAGTATATTTGAATGTTTATATTGCATGAACTAGCTTCATGAGATAGTGTGTGTATGAAATGAAATTTGTTTGTGTTGACTTGTTATTTTCATTGCTTTTTTTACACGTCTATGTTTCATCTAAAACTCACCTCACCAATTTGCAAGCTTAACAATTCGCTTTATACATAGAGGATCTACATAATCCTTGCGCCTTAAAACTTTTTTGGGCTGCCCGAATTTTGTAAGCCCGCTCAATATATAGAGAATTATAGGATCCAACCCACAAGAATGGAATGAAAACTTATATATATTCCTACACAAAAATGTGCGTTCTTTCCTCAGTGTTATGTAACAGACATCAGTACAAAAAAAATCTGTGATAGATATCTGTAATCACTCAAGCAGCAGGTCAAGTTGAGGAGGTTAGAGCGTTCACGTGGCACTGTTCAATCGCCTCGTTTGTCTTTCCATAGTCTTAGTCAAATTAATTACTAAAAAGCGACCTTAGCAAAAAAAATCTAGATATTTTGACTCTTCAACGACTTTGATTGAAATCATATTTCGATAGTCTTAGTCAAATTAATTACTAAAAAGCGACCTTAGCAAAAAAATCTAGATATTTTGACTCTTCAACGACTCTGATTGAAATCATATTTTCTGCGTCCTTTCCTCAGTGTCATGTAACAATCAGACATCAGTACAAAAAAAAATTCTGTGATAGATTTGGAATCACTCAAGTCAATCAAAAGTTGAGGAGGTATTTTACTAAAAAGCGACCTTAGCAAAAAAAATCTAGATATTTTGACTCTTCAACGACTTTCATTGATTGTATATAATCTTTTATTTTAATTTTGGTTCATATATGTTTATCTTGATTTTTGCAACTTCAAACAACTATCATTCGGAAATTTCTTTAATTTATAATTGGTCATGAGTGAGGCTAGTCAGGCTACAATACTTTGTACTAGGTAGGTCTCTGTATTATATCTATGTTATTTATTTTTTAATTCCAAATAGTCGATACAATATCTTAATACAATTTTCATATAAAAATGTACTTGGAGACAATTTTATATTTTTTAAAATCATTTTACTATTTTTTTCAGATAGATAAAAAATTACCTTATCTAAATTTGATGCATGCGAATAAAGTACTAATTTTCTATCTATCTAACAAATAATAAAAAAAATTCTCCAAGTAGGTTTTCATATGGAGATCATATTAAGCAATTCAAATTAACTATTTGAAACTTCAAAGCAGAGATACGGATCCATAGCACGAACCGATCTGCACATTCTAAAGTATCATAATCTCACTCAATTCATGACAAAATTCATTAGTGCTCTTGCAGAGTTTAAAGTTTAATGTTGCAATGTTTTCGGTGTCCATTTGTTACCTCTAAGCTTACTTCTAAGTAATATTTTAATTGAGCCAAAGAACATACTCAAATGTTACGAATTTCAAGCAAATTATAAAGTTTAGTCGTATGCATAATTTAGTGTCAATATTAATATTTACACAAGAACAAGTACTTAACCAGAAATTTCAAGGTCAATTGTTTAGGACTTTATGTACGCTGAATTGTATAAGTAGACGCTTCTGCTTGGTGCCTTATCTCTCACATGAATAAATAATATCCACTCTAAGATTTGTCCCCCAGTTGTGAGACAGCTCTAAGATTGGTCAATTGTACAAGTAGAAGCTTCTGCTTGGTGCCTTATCCGCTCAGAATAAATAATATCCGCTCACTTTATATTCTCAAATCCACAATCACTTACTGGCAAAGAAATACGCCGAAGTGAGCTTCTCGTCTTCTAAGAAAATAATTTGTTTCTTTAGCCATGCTCATGATTAAAAATTTTGCTTTGGCTTTTCTCCTCCTCTTACAAATCACATTCTCCGTCAGCCAAGATGTGGAATTTACATTCAATGGATTCGCCGGCTCAAATCTAACCCTAGACGGTATAGCTTACATCGAGTCGAATGGCCTTTTGAAGTTAACTAACGACACGTTTCGAAGGCAGTACGGTCATGCATTCTATCCCTCTCCAATTCGATTCGGCAGGACCACCTCTTCCTTCTCAACCACATTTGTTTTCGCAATTATTTCGGTGTACCTTGACCTCAGGGGCGATGGGATGGCCTTCTTCATCTCCCCCTCGAAGAATCTCTCCACCGCCTTGCCAGGACAATACTTGGGCCTCTTCAATGATCAAAACGATGGCAAGCCCACCAATCATATTTTTGCCATTGAGCTTGACACTGTACATAACCCTGAGTTCAACGAGACAGATGATAACCATGTTGGCATTCTTATAAATAGTATGAACTCAACCCAATCTGCTTCTGCCGGCTATTATGCCGACGATTCAGGTGCTTTTCAAAATTTGAGCCTTATCAGTCGTAAAGCGATGCAAGTATGGGTTGAATACGAGAGCCAAGAGACACAAATTACGGTTGCCTTATCTCCCTTTGGAAAGTCTAAGCCAAGAAAACCTCTACTCTCTTATAAATTCAACCTCTCAACAGTTTTGAACGATTCTATGTATGTTGGTTTTTCCTCCTCCACTGGCTCTTTGTATAGCTCTCATTACATTCTTGGATGGAGCTTCAAACTAAATGGACCAGCACCATCCATTGACCTATCAAAGTTACCAAAGCTCCCACGTACAACCCCCAAAGGCCGATCAAAAGTCTTATACATAGTGATACCTTTCGCTTCAGCGGCCTTTGTTCTAATTTTAGTCGCTTTACTTTTCTTCTATGTGAAGAGATGGTTTAAGTACGCAGAAGTGGTTGAAGATTGGGAAGTGGAGTTTGGTCCACATCGCTTCTCATACAAAGATTTGTACCGAGCAACCAATGGGTTTAAGGAAAAGGAGTTGCTTGGAAGTGGTGGATTTGGGAGGGTTTACAGGGGGGTTTTACCTTTGTCCAAAATGGAAGTTGCAGTCAAGCGAGTCACACATGAATCCAACCATGGTATCAAGCAATTTATTGCAGAGGTCGTGAGTATTGGTAGGTTCCAGCATAGAAACCTTGTTCATTTATTGGGTTATTGCAGGAAGAAAGGAGAGCTCCTTTTGGTATATGATTACATGCCAAATGGGAGTCTTGACAAGTATTTGTATGATGAAGAAAAGCCAACCCTTAATTGGAACCAACGATTTCAAATTATCAAAGGAGTAGCATCAGGTCTTTTATACCTCCACGAGGATTGGGAGCAAGTTGTCATCCACCGAGACGTTAAGGCAAGCAATGTTTTATTAGACTGTGATTTAAATGGTAGATTAGGTGACTTTGGCCTTGCAAGACTATACGATCGTGGTACCGACCCTCAAACCACCCTTGTGGCAGGTACAGTGGGTTATATTGCCCCAGAACTTACGAGAACTGGCAAGGCAACACCTCTTACTGATGTGTTTGCCTTTGGTGCGTTCCTGCTAGAGGTTGTTTGCAGTAAGAAACCATTATACCCCAGTGCACAAGGGGAGGAAATGATTCTAGTCGATGAGGTGTTTAAACACTGGAAATTCGGATCTTTAACCGATATTGTGGATCCGAGATTAGGCGAATGTTATACCATAGAGGAGATTGATTTGGTGCTAAAACTAGGTTTACTTTGCTCACATCCACTACCAAGTGCCAGGCCGAGCATGCGACAATCTGTGACATATTTGGAAGGCGATGCACCCCTACCAGACTTATCAACGGTATATATGAACTTTAGCACGCTTGCAATGCTTAAGAATGAAGGATTCAATTCTTATGTTATGTCACATTCCACTACGATGTCAATGGCATATTTCTCTGGCTTATCTGGTGGTAGATGATATAACAGAATCTTTAAAGAATTTTTATTTGTTTTCTAATTTTTATTTGTCTCAGAATATTGTGTTATGACTCCGATTGGATTTCCTTTCTAGTCTAGCCCAACTTGTTTGGGACTAAAGGCTTTGTTGTTGTTGATAATAATATTGTGTAATCAGATGATATAATATACCACGTGTGTATAGTAAAAAATGTTTGTGGAATTTAATGACAGCCCTTGTTTAAAAAAGGATCCAACTAATTGTCCCCAAACTTCATTCCCCAGTTTTTCTCCAAACTCAACTGTCGCTACTTTGAATCTTGTAAACCTCTTCTTAAAATACTGTAAACCGTTGCACAAGTGGATGTAAACCTCTTTTTAGAATCTTGTAAATTCAAAAAATTATTAATTTTTCATGAAAACGCACAACTATTGAAATAGATCGGTTTGAACGTTTGGATTCACCAGTTGAAGTCAATTTGATAGGTTTTGAAGTTGGTGTTATATAGGCTGAAATGACACTGATGTCATACTAGCTAGACTCATCAATATTTTCTCAATTTAATTGGAAAATTCTGATAATATATTATCAGATGTCAATATTTCAATTTTATGGATTTGAGTAAATTTTGTCAATTATTAAGTTTCATTTTAGCAAAGTTTGTCAATTATAGTATTTGAACAATTCAATATATTCACAATTTTAATACACATATTAATTGATTAATAACAATTAAATTTTTGCAATTTAAGCGATAAAATTATGTTATTCATGTTTAATTTTGATAGTTTTAAAAATATACATGACCTAATTAACTATTTTTGACAATTCTTACAATTTAGGCAATTTGTAAGTCAAATCATTGAACTAATTCATATGTCACAATTTTTGACAATCAAATTTAATCAAAATAATATATACATATGTACATCCACAGTTATTATTTAATTAATTTTAGCAATTTGTATATAGACATATATATATATATATATAGAGTCTGGCTAATATGCTTTTTGTAGCATTTTGGCCGAAATCCTTTAAATACAAGCTCCATCAAATCAGCTTCAAACAAAATATTCAAACCGTTCAAACCGATCTCCTTCTAGAGTGCATCATTTACATATAAATTTTTTTTATTTTTGAATTCATTTAGTATCAAGCCAAGCGGTCAAAAATTAATGATTTGTGCGCATATTGATGCATTGTTGGTACGTCAAAAAAGACCATCTTTCAAAAATCATAAAAAATAGTAAACAAATTCTAAAAATAGTAAAAATTGGTATTCTACAAGATTAATATGTTACCAACTTACTAAGCTACTTCATTCGATGTTTCGAATGTAAAATTTTAAAATTTGACCCATAAGCTCTTGAACTGAAATGCTGCCTAAATCATATTAGCCGGACTCTATATATATATATATATCAAAATAATATGCAATTTATGATATTTCCATTCAAATCTAACTAAACTAATAACAATTCAAGCATTTTATTTGGACAGATCCAAATCCAAATAAATTTTGATTGATCTTTATGAATTCTAATAAAACACATTTTCAATTCAAAGCTCAATTTTAGAATTAAATTTAGCAATTCATTTAATCAATTTAAATCCAAGCAAACAAGCAAATGAATTTCAAGCAACTATCAATTTAGAAATAACAATCCATCTAGCAAATTAAACCATACGCACCAAAAGAAATTCATACAACTCAACATGCAACCAAACTAAAATAAATCATGTTCATCATTCAACACAAAACCTCAAGCATAGCTACCATAAATTTTCTAAAGTTTAACCAAATAAGATAAATCTCTCAAGCTAAACTAAAAATAAAAGATAGAAATGATCTAGGCGATCTCGATGAGCCGCCTCCTCCTCATCCTATGAGTTCCCCCAACGTGCACCTGCATCATTGTCGGACATATAATCATCAGCAGTGGACTTGGAGGTGGATGAGTCTCCAAAGCGTTGCTTGACAACCTTAAGCAGTGGTTCCACTTCTCAAGAAGGCTAGTTTGCACGGTTTCAATGTTCTTGATACGCTTCTTAGTCTCGTAGTGGCGTCTATCCAAGGTGGCTAGGATGTTTCGCAACCCGGTAGTGATGACTCCCATTTGACCCATAAATCACTTCAATTGTCGTTCCGTACCAAGCAGTCACACCTCCTTCCAAAATCAAGAGAAACTGGTCATGGCCACCATTGTCTGAGCCCTGTCGCAGCTTGAGAGGCCATCCACCACCTCGACCATGCCATAGCCAGAGGCTCCAGGAAAATATAAATGCTTCTATTTAGTACTTATTTATGTAATTTTTTTTTTTTTGCATTCTAGTGTTATTTTACCTATTTTTGGACTGATACTCATGCATGTATATGTATGATATTGACTTTAATCTGTATATCTTTTGCTTGTTTATGTCAATTGTTTGTTCTCCTTTATTTGATCTGTATATATATATATTTCACAAGATTTTTATAATTAATGTTACGACAAGCTTCCCAGTTAATTTTCTAGTCATAAACACACATAAATTAATTAATATGATAACATGCATTTACAAAATAAGAATTCAATGGAACTCCAAAACCAGATATATACAAATTGAATCAATACAACTAAATTTTGAACTGGTTTATATGTTCAGTGAATCTAACATGGATTTAGAGAGAAATATGTGTTTTGTTATTTGTACGAAACATACACGGTTTATAAACTATTAACCATGTATGGAGGCCTCGAGTCGTACACGGTTAGTAATAACAAACTGTGTACAAATAATATTGTTGACTTTAGTACACGGTTAGGTTTTAAATGACCGTGTTGGTATGTATGAGTTTTTTATTCACACAAGCGCCTGCTCCAATTACACACTATTAATGTGGAATTTTTTGACATGCGGATATGATATGTCGTGTCTGGTCACATTTTATGTACTAGTGAATACCGCATTTTCTGTTTCCAATTCCCAAACAGAAAATGATTTTCATTATACAATTATAAATGGCACATTGCTTTTGGTATGCATTTGAAGTCTTTTTTTAAACAAATTTTTTTATTAAAGATTAAATTCGGTGGGAGGAGAGAGTGTGGGGACCGAATATGAATTTTAGATTCATTTTACATTTGGTGGCAGGAGAGAAATTGTGGGGACCGAATTTTATTTTTGGTTTTTCTCATTTGATTTTATGTGGCCGGTTGGAAGGATTGGAGATAATCAGGTAGGAAAGTAATCCAAAAGTAGATAGTGAAATTAATTTTCTTTATTGATATTTTTTGTAAAAAATTAAACAATTAACTGGCTTTCCAAACTTTTTTTTTATGGTTTATTAAAAAAAGTTTGCCCAGATCCTACAGGCCACAGGCCACTAACGGTGGATTGTATAAGAACATACAACAGGCCTACTGAAATCATATTTTGTGCGGCCTTTCCTCAGTGTCATGTAACAGTCAGACATCAGTACAAAAAAAAATCTGTGATAGATTTGGAGTCACTCAAGTCAACCAAAAGTTGAGGAGGTCAGAGCAATCACGTGGCCCAGCCTGTTCAATTGCCTCTTTAGTCTTTCGACAGTCTTAGTCAAATTAATTACCAAAAAGCGACCTTAGCAAAAAAATCTACATATTTGGACTCATGAACGACTTTGATTGTAAGTATGTAACCTTTTATTTTAATTATTGTTTATATATGTTTATCTTGATTTTTGCAACTTCAAACAAGTAGCATTCAGAAATATCTCAACATCAATTATGCATCATCAGAAAGCCTCACCAAAGCACAAAATTAGATTTGCAAAGTAAATTCAGATTGGAACACAATACATTTAGCCCTCAACAATTTTACAACATACATCATTCTCTATATGAAAAACAGTTCAAAAGTTGCTAATCATGCCTTGATTCAATTCTATCATTGACTCAACAGTCCAAAGAGAGACGATATAATATTTGCTTTGGCACAAAATATTTCAGAAATCAATATACCCAAATTTCAACAATAATCGTGTCAGATAACAACAATAATCGTTTCGATCACAAGGCATTCTTAGATAAGTAACACATAAATTAAAATATTATTGGAACTTGCTTCCCATTTAGGCATGGCAAAGGTTGCACGGTACCAACAAGGGTGATAGGAAGTAGCCTTCTCCAATCTCGCATCCCGGCCGACCTCAGATTCCACAGCAACTCAGCCCAAGCAGGTGACAGAAAACCACGAAAAACCTAACTGGGTTTAGAAAGTGGTTTGTTAAAAATAGATCCAAGCAAGAAAAAAAGTGGTTTGTGAAACCTTAAGAGATGTAGTGGGCGGCGCCGAAACCCTAAGAGAGTGAAGGGTGAAGTAGTGAATTGAGGAATCAACAACATTAAAGAAGGAGAAGAGAGAGATATGAGAGAGTTATTTTATTAGATGCGAGATGCTGAGAGTTAGTGAAAAATATTAAAGACAAGAAGAGGTGCGAAAAAAATATGAAAAACCTAAAGAATATAACTACACGGTTTGTTATAAAACACCGTGTATGATTAACAAAATATGCCACAGTTCATAGAACTAACCGTGTATAAATTATAGGAAAGTCGAGGAGACAGCTAGACCAACATGCACAAAAAACCAGGCATCCTTATCAACATTTATACACATTTTGTTTAGAATACCGTGTAGAACTTGTGATCATACATGGTTTATCTGTTTTAATAGTGTTAGATTTGAGTATTTAATTTTTTTATCAATTTTCTTATTAACTCTAATTATGTCACAAGTAGAATACGAATGGTCTCATATATAGATGTTTTATCTCCTTAGATATATTTTCATGGATTACAACTTTTTTCAAGCAAACTAATTCATCATTTCTTATGGCTTCTAATGATTCAGCCTAAGCGTTGAACTGATTTGTTACGAGAAGAACATATCGCTTGGGTAGTATGGCCAGATGGGGATGGGTGGAAGTGGAAATCTCTGAATTCCCTGTAGGATTTGAAGAGCAATATAGAATGAGGCGAGGAGGAGAAACCTGTGGTGATCAAGCAGTCACACTCCCTCCCAAAATCAAGAGAAACTGGCCATGGCCACCATTGTATGAGCCTCGTCACATTCTGAGAGGCCATCCACCACCTCAGCCATGCCGCAGCCAGAGGCTTTAATGAAAAAAAGATGTTTCCATTTAGTACTTATTTATGTAATTGTTTTCTTTTCTTTTTTAGCATTCTAGTGTTATTTTGCTAGTTTTTGGACATGTACTCATGCATGTATATATGTGATATTCACTTTAATCTATATCTTTTGCTTGTTTATGTCGCTTGTTTGTTCTATGTTAATTAATCTATATATATATATATATATATATTCATAATATTTTTATAATTAATGTTATGACAAGCTTCTCTGTTAAATTTCTAGTCATAAACAGACATAAATTAATTAATATGATAACATGTATTTACAAAATAAAATGCAATGGAACTCAAAAAACAGATATATACAAATTAAATAAATACAAATAAATTTTGAACTGATTAGACGTTCAGTTCATCAATGCGCGAGTGAATCTAACATGGATTCTAAGAAAAATCCGTGTTTGGATATATTTGTACATAACATACACTGTATATAAACTATTAACTATGTATGGAGGCCTCAAGTCGTACACGGTTGAGTAATAACAAACTGTGTACAAATATTAGTGACATACCGAATTTGATTTTCGGTTAAACCTCATTTAATTTTCTGTGGCCGGTATGAAGAATTGGAGATAACTGGGTAGGAAAGGTACATACCAAAATTGAAATTTGGAATCCAAAAGTAGATATAGAAATTAATTTTCTTTATTGATAATTTTTGTAAAAAAAAAAGTAAACAATTAACTTGGTTTCCGTTTTTTTTTTTATGATGGTTTACTAAAAAAAGTTCGCCCAGATCCTACAGGCCACTGGCCAATGACGGTGGATTGCATAAGAACATACAGCAGGTCTTTTAAAATCATGTGTTGTGCGTCCTTTCCTCAGTGTCATGTAACAGTCAGACATCAGTACAAAAAAAAAAAAAATCTGTGATAGATTTGGAATCACTCAAGCAGCAGGTTCAAGTCAACCAAAAGTTGAGGAGGTTAGAGCAATCACGTGGCCCGGCCTGTTCAATTGCCTCTTTAGTCTTTCGATTGTCTTAGTCAAATCAATTACCAAAAAGCGACCTTAGCAAAAAAAATCTACATATTTTGACTCATGAACGACTTTGATTGTTAGTATGTAACCTTTTATTTTAATTATTGTTTATATATGTTTATCTTGATTTTTGCAACTTCAAACAAGTAGCATTCAGAAATATCTCAAATGCTGCATTGTTTCATGCTCCAATCGTACCTCAACATCTTTATCTTCAATTTCAAAGTTCAAACAGACGATCCGAACCGCTCAACGTGATATCCAGGCTAAAATATGATAGAGACCAAATTTTATATTTTTTGGAACTTTTTTACTATTTTTAAGATAGGTACAAAATCATTGTTTTTAGATGTTCACAATTTCCTGAAAAACAGTGATACTGTACCTATCATAAAAAATAGTAAAATTTTTTTTTAAAATATAAAACTTGATCTCTAAGCACATTTTAATGTGGATATCATGTTGAGCTGTTCAGATCTTTTGTTTCAACTTCAAAATTGAAGATAAAGATGTTAGAGTACAATTGGGGCATGAAGCAATGGGGCATTTGAGCCCTCCTCATTTTCCTATATTACAACCTTTTTCAAGCAAATGAATTCATCATTTCTTATGGCATCTAATATCAGCCTAAGCCTTTAACAGATTTGCTACAAAAATAACATATCGATTGGGTAGTATGGCCAGATGGGGTATGGGTTGAAGTGGAAGTCCCTGAATTCCCTATAGGATTCGAAGAGCAATATAGATTGAGGCGAATAGGAGAAACCTCCGGTGATCAAGCAGCCACACCACCTCCCAAAATCAAGAGAATCTAGCCATGACCACCATTGTCTAAGCCCCGTCGAAACCTGAGAGGCCATACACCACCTCAGCCACGCCGCAGCCAGAGGCTCGAGGGAAAAAAATGCTTCTATTAAGTACTTATTTATGTAATTGTTTTTTTTTTTGGACAGATACTCATGCATGTATATGTATGATATTGACTATAATCTAGATATCATTTGCTTGTGTATGTCGCTTATTTGTTTTGTGTTATTGAATCTGTGTATACATATTTTTTCATAAGATTTTTATAATTAATGTTATGAAAAGCTTCTCTGTTAATTTTCTAGTCATAAACACACATAAATTAATTAATATGATAACATGTATTTACAAAATAAGAATACAATGGAACTCAAAAAACAGATTTGAACTGGTTCAGACGTTCAGTTGATCAAGGCGCGAGTGAATCTAACATGGATTTTGAGAGAAATCTGTGTTTGGATATTTGTACGAAACAAATAGGGTTTATAAACTATTAACCATGTATGGAGGTCTTGAGTTGTACTCGATTCAGTAATAACAAACCATGTACAAATATTGGTGACTTTAGTACACGGTTGGATTTTAAATGACTGTATGGGTATGTATAAGCTTTTTTTTTTCGCACAAGCTCCTCCTCCCATTACACACTATTAATGTGGAAGTATGATCGCATTTTCGGTTTTCAATTTCCAAACATAAAATGATTTTCAGTATACAACTTTATATAGATGGCACATTAATTGCGGTTTGCAATTGCTATACCAAAATTCATTTTTGGTTTGCAATTGAAGTCTTTTCTTAATTAAAAATTTCAATTAAAGATTAAATTCGGTGGGAGGAGAGAGTGTGGGGACCGAATATGAATTTTAGATTCATTTTAAATTAGGTGGGAGGAGAGAAATTGTGGGGACCAAAAATAAATTTCGGAAATCAAAATCTTATACCGAATTTGATTTTCGGTTTTTCCTCATTTGATTTTTTCTGGCCGGTTGGAAGGATGGGAGATAATCAGGTAGGAAAAGTACATACCAAAATTCAAAATCAGAATCTACTGGAAATGATTTTCGGTATTGATAATTTTTGTAAAAAATAACTCGGATTCGAATTTTTTTTTTTTGATAGTTTATTAAAAAAAGTTTTTCCCAAATCCTACATGCCACTGGCCACTGACGATGGAATGTATAAGATTATGTTTTGTGCGGCCTTTCCTCAGTGTCATGTAACAGATAGACATAAGTACAAAAAAAAAAATCTGTGATAGATTTGGAATCACTAAAAAGCGACCTTAGCAAAAAAATCTTTCGATAGTCTTAGTCAAATTAATTACTAAAAAGCGACCTTAGCAAAAAAAAATCTAGATATTTTGACTCTTCAACGACTTTGATTGAAATCATATTTCGATAGTCTTAGTCAAATTAATTACTAAAAAGCGACCTTAGCAAAAAAAATCTAGATATTTTGACTCTTCAACGACTTTGATTGAAATCATATTTCGATAGTCTTAGTCAAATTAATTACTAAAAAGCGACCTTAGCAAAAAAATCTAGATATTTTGACTCTTCAACGACTTTGATTGTTCGTATATAACCTTTTAATTTAATTTTTGTTTATATATGTTTATCTTGAATTTTGCAACTTCAAACAATTAGCGTTCGTAAATTTCTTTAATTTATAATTGGTAAGTGAGGCTACAATACTTTGTACCATGTAGGTCTCTGTATTGTATTTTTGTTTTTAAATTTTCAATTGTCGATACAATCTCTGAACATAATTTTCATATAAAAAAAATACTTGGAGACAACTTTATTTTATAATTTTAAAATCATTTTACTATTTTCTTCAGATAGGTAAAAAAATTACCTGATCTAAATATCAACCATGCCAAAGTAGTAATTTTCTATCTATCTAAAAAAAAGTAAAAAATTCTACAAAAATATAAAATTTGATCTCCAAGTTTTCATGTGGATATCATATTAAGCAATTCATATTAACTATTTAAAACTTAAATGCAGAGATATGGATCCATAGTACGAACCTATCTGCACAGTATAAAGTATCATAATCTTGCAAAGTTGAAAGTTTATTGTTAATTGCAATGTTTTGGGTGTCCATTTGTTATCTCTAACCTTACTTCTAAATCTAATTTTAATTGAGCCAAAGAACATACTCAATGTTACGAATTTCAAGCATATTATAAAGTTTAGACATATGCATATTTTTGTGTCAATATTAATATTTACACCAGAACAAGTACATAATCAGAAATTTGTCCCTGTTCGGAGACGGCTCTAATATTGGTCAATTACAAGTAGACGCTTCTGCTTGGTGCCTTATCTCTCTCTCAGATGAATAAATTATATCCGCTCACTTTATATTATCAAATCCACAATCACTTACTGGCAAATAAATACACCGAAGTGAGCTTCTCATCTTCTAAGCAAATAATTTGTTTCTTTAGCCATGCTCATGATTAAAAACTTTGCTTTGGCATTTCTTCTCCTCATAAAAATCACATTCTCAGTCGGCCAAGAAGTGGAATTTACATTCAACGGAACCCTCGACGGTGTAGCTTACATCGAATCGAATGGCCTTTTGAGGTTAACAAACGACAAGTATGTGAAAGGTCATGCCTTCCACCCCTCTTCAATTCGCTTTGGCAGGACCACCTCTTCTTTCTCAACCACATTTGTTTTCGTAATTATTTCGAATTACCTTGACCTCAGCGGCGATGGGGTTGCCTTCTTCATCTCACCCTCAAAGGATCTCTCTGCTGCCTCGACAGGACAATACTTCGGCCTCTTCAATAAACAAAACAATGGCAATCTCACCAATCATATTTTTGCGATTGAGCTTGACACTTTTGTTACCTCTGATTTCCAAGATATAAATGATAACCATGTTGGCATTGATATAAATAGTTTGAAGTCAAGCCAATCTGCTTCTGCCGGCTATTATGCTGACGATTCAGGTGCTTTCCAAAATTTGAGCCTTATCAGTCGTAAAGCGATGCAAGTATGGGTTGAATACGAGAGCCAAGAGACACAAATTACTGTTGCTTTATCTCCCATTGGAAAGTCTAATCCAAGAAAACCTCTACTCTCTTATAAATTCAATCTCTCAACAGTTTTAAACGATTCTATGTACGTTGGTTTTTCTTCTTCCACTGGCGTTTTGCATAGCTCTCATTACATTCTTGGATGGAGCTTCAAACTAAATGGACCAGCACCATCCATTGACCTATCAAAGTTACCAAAGCTCCCACGTACAACCCCCAAAGACCGATCAAAATTCTTATACATAGTGATAACTTTCGCTTCAGCGGCCTTTATTCTTATTTTAGTCACTTTCGTTTTCCTCTATGTGAAGAGGCGGTTGAAGTACGCAGAAGTGATTGAAGATTGGGAAGTTGAGTTTGGTCCACATCGCTTCTCATACAAAGATTTGTACCAAGCAACCAATGGGTTTAAGGAAAAAGAGTTGCTTGGAAGTGGTGGATTTGGGAGGGTTTACAGGGGGGTTTTACCTGTGTCCAAATTGGAAGTTGCAGTCAAGCGAGTCTCACACGAATCCAACCATGGTATCAATCAATTTATTGCAGAGGTTGTGAGTATTGGCCGACTCCGGCATAGAAACCTTGTTCAATTATTGGGTTATTGCAGGAAGAAAGGGGAGCTCCTTTTGGTATATGAATACATGCCAAATGGGAGTCTTGACAAGTATTTGTATGGTCAAGAGAGGCCGACTCTTAATTGGATCGAACGATTGAAAATTATCAAAGGAGTAGCATTTGGTCTTTTATACCTCCATGAAGATTGGGAGCAAGTTGTCATCCACCGAGACGTTAAGGCAAGCAATATTTTATTAGACTGTGATTTAAATGCTAGATTAGGTGACTTTGGCCTTGCAAGACTATACGATCGTGGTACCGTCCCTCAAACCACCCATGTGGCAGGTACAATAGGTTATATTGCCCCAGAGCTTACGAGAACTGGCAAGGCAACACCTCTTACTGATGTGTTTGCCTTTGGTGCATTCCTGCTAGAGGTTGTTTGCAGTAAGAGACCGTTACACCCTGGTGCACAAGGGGAGGGAATGATTCTAGTCGATGAGGTGTTAGAACACTGGCAATTTGGATCGTTAGCCGATATTGTGGATCCGAGATTAGGCAAATGTTATACAGTAGAGGAGGTAGATATGGTGCTAAAACTGGGTTTGCTTTGCTCACATCCACTACCTATTGCCAGGCCGAGCATGCGACAAGCTGTGCAATATTTGGATGGCGATGCACCCCTACCAGACTTATCGGCGATATATATGAACTTTAGCTCGCTTGCAATGCTTCAGAATGAAGGATTCGATTCTTATGTTATGTCGCATCCCTCTACCATGTCAACGACACAAGAGAATGTTATGTCACATCCCTCTACAATGACATCTTTCTCTGGTTTATCTGGTGGTAGATGATAGAACGGACTCTTTAAAGAATTTTTATTTATTTTCTAATTTTTATGTCTGATAATATTGTGTAATGACCGGTTGGGTTTCTTTTCTGGCCTACCCAAGGTTGTTTGGGACTAAAAGCTTTGTTGTTGTTGTTGATAATATTGTGTAATCAGATGTTATAGTATATAACGTGTGTGTACTAAAGAAATGATTACTGGCGTTTATAATGACAGGCCTTATTTAAAAAAAATACATCATGTTTACAGAATGGTGCTCTCTAGTTAATCTATTTTTTTGTTTTACGTTAAGTGATAAACCTAACCAGATTTTGTGGAGATGGACTTCACATGGCAATTTTACTGTTCATTTTTTTTTATCGTTGGCTTGAGTTTGGTGGAATCCCTCATACAGAATTTCAGAGTATTTGGTGCGCTAACATTTTTCTAATACTAATTTTTTTTTATGGCTTGTTAAACAAAATAGGGTTTTAACAAGGGATAATCTTAGCAGAAGGGGTTGGTCTGGTGATAGGCAATATGTGTATTGTTCAGAGATGAAGTCAGTTGATCATTTATTTGTCGCTTATCATTTTGCTAAGTCTGTATGGTCATGGATTGCTACTTATAATAGGTTTGTATTTGAGTGCAATACTGTTGTTGACTTATGGGAATTAGATTATTGCATCCCTCTAAAAGATGCTTATTTAGTTGAGATAATTCGTGGTGCTGTTTTATGGAATTTATGGCTTGATAGAAATAAAATTTTGTTTAAAGATGGACATATTCAAGGTGTACAGGTTTTAGGGGCCAAGATTAATGTTGTAGGCCAGAAATGAAAAGTCAACAACAATTGGGACTATAACATATTCTAATTAGCAATATTTGTTATTAGTTTTTACATGTTAGTTTGTACAGCTTCAACAACAATTTGGACTAGAACATATTCTAATTAGAAATATTTTTTCTATGCAAGTTTGTATTGTATTTGTTTGGAGGGGAGCTCGACAGTGGTTGGATCTAGCCGGTCTGCCGTGTGACTTCTCTCTTGTCTATTGAAAGATTAATTAGTGGGATCACATCTTACAGTTTATTTTGGTTATTACAATATGAATTATATATGATCTTATACTAAAATACATATTTAAGTAAGAAGAGGGATTATTGGACATTGGTTATTTGAAAATATTAAAAATGAACTTAAAAAAAAAAAATTAAATTACAAAGCAAAATTAAAGGTATGGACATAGATGTCACCTAACAATTAAAGTTCATGTGATTTTAATATTATTTTATAATGCATGCATCAAATTTCATGCAGCTTGAGATTTGTTGGTGAAGAATGAAGATGGAGAAACTAGTGTCGCTAAATGATGTGGCATGCATGTGCAGTTCGAGTCTCAATCTTTAAAAGGCTAATTTGTTTGGGCCCATCTTTCTAGCCCAATTGATTTTTTCCCTTTTTTCAGCCCGGTTCGGTTTATCTGCCATAACCCGTTCGACCACTGACAACTGATCCTTGTTGAAACCAAAACTACCATCTCTCCCATCTTTAGTTTAAATATGTTAGATAAAATGATTAAAATTAATTAAATTTACATAAGAAATGTTATTGGACGAAATTGCCCCTTTTGTCTTCTTCTCTTTAATCCCTTTCTTTCCCCTTATATAAATGAAATCTCTCTGGTACATTGACATATTAGCACACTAATATGCATGCTTGAATTTCTCAGGTGATTTTGGTCAAACACATAATAACTATATCTCATTGCTTCAGAACAGAGGGTTTAATTGGGTTGACTCTTAGTTTCCAAAATAAATGACTCATAACTAAAATTTAATTATTAAGGGATGTGGTGGGTGCAAGGGCAAAACCTGACTTTCAGACTATGGGGGTCGAGCATATAAATTTTTTCTACTATGAACGGGGGTCAATTTCAAACTATACATAATATTTTACTTTGAAGTATATAAAAAATAAGCTATAAATACAAAAACAATTGAAAATGAATGGAGTTAATTGAACCTCATTCATTGAAGATAGATTCGCCTCTAGGTGGGGGATAACATTAGAGGCAGAGGTAGACTTTCAAATAATAAGGGCCAAATGTAAATCCAAAGTCAATCATATAATTTTTTCACAAAAAATATGGGATTAATTATATACCCCCATTTTCTCTTACTCAATAAAACCCATAAATTGATAAAGTTGCTTTTATTAGATAAGGAAGATGAACAAGGGCAATTTCGTCAAAAAAATGTTGACAATGAAGTTCTAATATTAATCTACTTAGTCTTAAACATGTTGTGGAAAAATATATATAAAACGTCATAAAATTTAAAAGACAAGCATCAAAATTTAAACTTTTAATGAAAAATATATGAAAATCTGAGTTGTTACTGATTGGCTGTTTGGTGCATTTCCCATGCTACTGCTGCTGTTCCTTGCAAGCTTCTATCATGACTTCGTATCGTATCAGTAGATAAGTTTGGTCTATAGACAGAGAAATAGTATTTTTGGTTTTATTTGATTAAATTGAAAATTTGATCTGTTTGAATTCGCACCACTTCAGAAACCGAGAGAGAAAAGTAGAAAGACAAGATGGGACTATCAATTGGTGCTAGCACTCCGACTCGCAATTGTTTGTCAACCTGTTCGTGTGGATACCAGTAGTGATGTGGCTGCGGTTGTTGTTGCGTGGATCCGATATGAGGCGTAGAAAGTGAAGAAGGTTACTCCTAGTAGCAATAACCTTGTCTTTATGCTGCACGTAAATAATTTGTTTATCTTGAAATTTAATTTACTAGAAGTTGAAGTTTTCACTGCACGTCTAGTTGTGAACAAATAATAAACTAAATTGAATTGTTGCACAATAACCTACTCAAAACTCTACAGTATAACATGCATACAACAGGCCTATTGAAATCATGTTTTGTGCGTCCTTTCCGAAGTGTCATGTAACAGACTCAGTGCAAAAAAAAAATCTGTGATAGATATATTTGGAATCACTCAGGCGCGCAGCTGGTCAAGTCAAGCAAAAGTTGAGGAGGTTAGAAATTAGTTTCTCTTGATAGTCTTTGGATAGTCTTTGGATAGTCTAGATATTTTAGTCTTCCGATAGTCTAGATATTTCGATAGTCTTTAGATAATCTAGATATTTTGACTCTTGAACGACTTTGATTGTTCGTATATAACCTTTTATTTTAATTTTTATTTATATATGTTTCTCTTGATTTTTACAACTTCAAACAATTAGCATTCGGAAATTTATTTAATAGCAAGGTCTCAGCACTAATTAGGCATCATCAGCAGGCCCAGTAAAACACAGAACCAGATTTGCAAAGTAAATTCAGATTATAACACAGAGTACATTCAGCTCTCAACAATTGTACAACATACATAATTCTATATATGTCAAACTGTTTAAAAGTTGCTAAACATGCCTTGATTCAATTCACTACAACAAAACTTGTCTTCACCGACCAGCATCAGCAACTGGTTCAGTCGTCGGTCGCTGAAGACCCCAAAAAAAAATTAGAAAAAATAAAATAAAATATTTCGGCGACGAGACATTCAGCGACCGGCGTGTTTTTTTGGAACGGGTGGGGAGGAGGGATTCGCATCCTTTGATATATGAGCGCGTGCTTTTTTGGAAAATCTCAACCGTTCAAATATGTTATGCACGATTCTCAAAGCAAAAATAATATTGGCCCCTGCGCTATTCCCGAATAGGCACCGGACACGTCGGTCACACAGAATATGAGATATCTCAAAGGATGGGGTTGGAATATTTTGTAGTGGCTCGGCTAGGGGCCAGGATGTTTTGGTGCAGCCTCCGGGACACATTAAACTATATCGACAGTGCTATATTTCAAAATTTTCACAAAATGGTGCTACATATTTAATTTTATTCTTATGAAATGCTATGAATAAAAAAGTTGGTATAATGACATTATGGGCATCTTGCCCAAAAACTAGTATTATCTGAATAGGAAAAAAAACTAAAATATATAATTAAATTAAAATTGAGTTGCTCGCCGTCTGAAAAAATTTATTAATGGGAGTAGCCATCAAATTTTATGAGCGTGTGTTGGTGGAATGAGGGAGGACTAGAGAGAGATTGATGCATCGTTTGGTGGTGGCTAGGAAGGAAAACTTAGAAAGTGACGTCCACTTTAGGCAATAGTGGAAAACTTAGTAAGTGATATTTGAGCCAAGACTAAGAATGCAATATGTGATTGTTGCTTTCGAAATTTTGAGTCGAGAGAAGGAAGTCAGTTTTAGCTAAATATTGTCTCAAATATTTAAGTTGAGGAAACTTCATACTACAAATCAACTTAATTGAACCAAAGTTGTATAGAAAAAGAAATATTGATAAATTTTCTATTTAAAACACGTACATAAACTAAATGGATGGTTGTTATTTATATATGTAACATCTTGTCACGTCAAATTTATTTTTTTACTATTTAACATTATTGACATGAATTATATCTGAGTGGGCGAAATGAAAAAGATTGATTCAAGATCTGATGATGATTGGTGACCCTTCAATGTTAAAATCACAGAGTTTAGTCAAGAATAAATAAATAACCTTCAATATGATATGACATAAAATGGTCCAAACATAATAAAAACAATCTGATATAACATTAAATTCCTCAAAATTAGTAAACATAATACGCTCACAGGGAGACGGCTGGGAGATAAAATTACTAAGGACTCGCCCTTTTATATCTGGAGAACACCATCGGTTAAATTGATGTACCTGCATGACCTAGGTTCCAATTATTTACGACCGCTGCCACTGAAAAATATCACCATCGGTTCAGTAATGATACCCGTCAGTGGTGATGAATCCAACACCAACGGATCATGTAACACTCAGATGGTAAAAGTCACCCCCTCAGTGCCATCGTCCGTTAAGCTAAACCGATGTCGAAGAGTCACTCAATACTGACTGTTCTTAAAAGTTAACCGATGGCAAAGGAGGGGGGCCATCAACGCCATCGGTTGGTTAGACCGAACAGTCGGTAAAAAGTTCAAAGTAATTACAGCGCTGCCACTGGTTACATACATCATCCGTGCGGAACGTCACCCAATGGTGAAGGGGCGATAGTGAATGTGTTTTTTGTAGTAGTGGTAACATCTTGTCACGTCAAATTTATTTTTTTACCTATTTAACATTATTGAGTGGTAACATGTTGCCTATCCTACAGTGGCAACATATATAGACCAATCACAACAATCAAATTGGAAAAGAAAAGGACAATAATCCAATTAATCCTACATGGAAGGAGTCTCCTCAAATATCTTCACACTAACAATTAGTGCTAATCAAATGAGATTCTCTTTTAATTGGGTTTTATTTTTTCCATCTTTTACGAGATGTGCCCTATATTATTGTTATATATTGAACTATACTAGCTGGTGCTTTACAAAATTACATTTGATTCCACATAAAAACATTTTTTTCCATCTTTTACGAGATGTCTGTCTAGCTTTCTTTCAAATAAAGATTATGAAATTATTTCAAATTAAAATTTGTGTGCCAAATCTTCTAAGAAAATTATTTTTTAAAGAGCATTTCAATAATCTACATTGGAGTTTGCTACAACCATGGGTTCCTATTGAGTGACAAAATCATTGTGAGTCCAACATCTTCCCTTGGGGAAAAGAGGGTTGCAATATTTTTGTTTTGTGCGTTACAATTGTCAATTAATATTAACACGAGCCTTTTCAAGGAAGAACACCTATATATGAAGACGATAATTTTCAATGAAGAAAACTAAAAATTATACACTGTCAAGAATAAGAACACAAAACTAACAAAGTAAAATCGTTCATTTGGACTTAACCCATATGGGCCTTTCTAATGACATAGTTATTCGTGCTATTTAATTGCCGTCCAGGAATAATCTCTTTTACAAGGAGAAATGCTACCGCGCGTAGTGAAATAATTGATCAAAATCACTGAGTTTATTTAAAATGGAGGTAACTCGATCCGTTGCCATCTCTTACTAAAATCAAATGAATTCGGCCTATATATATATTGTCATGTCATCTCCATCTCTTATTGTCATGCGCTTGATGCTTACAGATGCTATGTCTCTTTCCCATGTTGATCTTCTGTGGTTTAAACTCCAGAAATGGAACATGTTGAGGGTGAAATGTAGAGAGAAACCGGGTCAAAAAATTCATCACTACATACATCTTGTACGATACCGTCATAGGAAACTAAAAAAGGTGACAGGGATCAGTTGTGCTGCATTTCTACAACTATTCCCGTTGAAATTGATATATAGTTTATTCATCATCCGCAACACAATAAAAATGCAGCTTTAGCGGCAAAATACTTGCAATGAAGTTTTAAGTGCTAAAAGGTATGCACTTCTTCACAAAGCCCTTTAAATTATATAAATTGTAGTATTAGTATTTAGATTTTTTAAAGGCAAATTCTTCTATGGACATAAGGACTTATTTGTAAAATGAACATATTTTCATTTTCAAAGTTCAAACAGTCGATCCGACCATTCAACATTATCTCCATATTAAAATGTACTTGGAGGTCAAATTTTACATTTTTTTGAATTTTTTTACTATTTATTAAGTATTTTACAAAATTCAATGGTCTGAATTTCACTAGTTTTTGTAAAATACTTAAAAAATAGTAAAAAAATTCAAAAAAATGTAAAATTTGACCTCCAAGAACATTTTAATATGGAGATAATGTTGAACGGTCGGATCGACTGTTTGAACTTTGAAAATGAAAATATGTTCATTTTACAAATAGGTCCTTATGTCCATAGAAGCATCACTCTTTTTTAAATATGTATATTTCATGGCAAATTCTTCTATGGACATAAGGACCTATTTGTAAAATGAACATATTTTCATTTTCAAAGTTCAAACAGTCGATCCGACCGTTCAACATTATCTCCATATTAAAATGTACTTGGAGGTCAAATTTTACATTTTTTTGAATTTTTTTACTATTTATTAAGTATTTTACAAAATTCAATGGTCTGAATTTGACTAGTTTTGTAAAATACTTAATAGATAGTAAGAAAATTCAAAAAAATGTAAAATTTGACCTCCAAGTACATTTTAATATGGAGATAATGTTGAACGGTCGGATCGACTGTTTGAACTTCGAAAATGAAAATATGTTCATTTTACAAATAGGTCCTTATGTCCATAGAAGCATCACTCATATTTCATTACACATATATCGATTTGGCCCCGATCGCTGAAAAGTGCCCCCTAAAAAACCCCGCCCCAACTCTCTCTAACTTGCGCGTTTTAGGTTTAGACAAAAACAAAAACCCTGCCTCGCCGCCCGACTCCGCCGCCCAACCCACGCCCGCAGGCCACGCCGCCCGACCCCTCCGCTGGACCCCTCCGCTCGATCACCGGCGCTGATCAGGCCGACCCCGCCGCCAGATCCCCGCCCACTGGCCTCGCCGCCCGACCCCCGCCCAGAGGCCTCGTCGCCCGATCCCCGGCACTGATCAGGTAATTGAAATTGTTTTCTCAACCAGCTGTTTAGTCATAATTTATGATTGTTGATGATTTCATAGTTAGTATGGGGCTTGGGATGATTGCACAGCAGGTAATGCGCCATTTGTTGTTATCTCAATTCCAGCACCCGTTTTTGCTACTGCTTAGCAAAGCCTATATATGTTTATTTGTTATGCATCTATGCTTCAAAAAATATGCGTTTTACTATATTTCATGAGGAAATTTCATGAATACCTCTCAAAATTCTCAAAATTACGTTTTTTTTCTAATTTATAATAGTACATTCTACCATCTTAAATTTTAAAACTCACAAATTTATTCAATTTATTGTCTTTTTTATTAAAATCTATTTTCAGTTTATAAAGTTTTCATTTTACTCCTTTTTCCCCAACTAAGTGTTTTGATTACCGAGAGCGAGAGGGACCATCATTTGCTATGAATGTTTTATTCATTATTTGACACGGACAAGAGGGACCATCATTTGCTATCTTCTGATAGGTATCTCCATTTTCCATAGTACGTGTTTGTCATTTTCATCATTACAACTTATTTTGCCATCCTTCAAGTTATTCAAATTTTAGTTTATTTAGGGACAAATTAAATTTAATGACCATTTTGTTATGATACTAACCTGAGGCAAAGCTTAATGACAAATAAAAAAGTTTCACAGTAGTCTACCAAACTAATTTATTTGTAAATGGAAAAAACATTTAAGTAATGTATTATTTTTGAGTTTGGAATTGTCATTAAAAACTAATTTTTTTACAAACTTTATTGCAGGTATGCCGAGCAGAAAGGGGAAGGAGAAGGAGGCATCATCCACTGGATTCAAGCACCCTCCGCGTGGCTAAAATGCATACATCCTGCCACCACAAAGGTCGGAGGACAGACCAGTGATTCGTCGGGCCGGTTATAGGTAAAATTCATTTTTTGTGAATTTTTGTGTATGTAGGATTATCCATTTGTAGTGGTTTTAATTAATTTTGTTTGCAGATCTTTTGTTGGAGAGAAACAGGATTTAGAAAGTGGTTTGTGAAACCCTAAGAGATGTAGTGAGTGATATAGTCGGGTGTCCTAGATCAAACATTTTGTTTGTAGTTCTTGTTCATATGATTGATTGACGGGAGTCAATTTATTGCCTTAAGATTAGATTACTTGTGATTTATCTAATTGTTTGATTGTGTAGCAACCAATGAATAAAAGTAATGAACTTTAAAGTATCCGTAGTCGAGGTAAGTAGAAAGGACACTAATTATGTGGGAGACTAGTGTGATGACTAAACGTTTGATCCAGCTATCACAGATCAAAGCGGAAGTGTTCTAATTTAATATCACAGATGCATATAAGTAGTTATATGCCGTCGGATTTGACCATACACGAACATCATAAGGAATCTGTGTTTGTCATTGATTGTTCGTGTGGTGTTGTTATCTTATGTCTGAGGCATTTGGTTTTCTTGCTTAAAGGTATGTGGTGTCGATACCTATGCGCACAAATGTTGATACATATCATCTATTTATATCTAACATATCAAATCTTTCTAAAAGCGCACTAGACATATCAACTCTCTTTTTTCTCTCTCTCATCACTCACCCATCTTTTACACATTTTTAGAGGTGAGTATTTTTCCATCAAATCAATCTTGCTCATATGATATGTGAAGATTTTTGCGAATTTAAAATCACGGACGTCTTCTATGCGATTTTCTCTTTCAAAAGAGATCCATTGTGAAGTACTTTTGGGTTCTTCATCATGCAAGTATTTATATGTTGTCGTGCAAGTTTTATACCTTGTCTTACAAATATTTATACCTCATTATGCAAGATTAAATAGTTCATCTGTAAAAAAAAAAATTAATTCCATAGAATATGTTAGGTAAAATCACTTGACACATGAACTATTTACGTTTGCGTGATGATATATAAATATGGGGCAATTTCATGTATCCCCCTCAAAAACTTCAATATTACGTATTTCCCCCTCTAAAATTTGAAATTACATATTTCCCCTTCTAAACTTTCCAAACTCACAAATTTACCCATTTAATCAATAAAATATATTTAATATATTTAAAAATACTTAAATAATATTATTTCGGATTCTAATTTTTTTTCAGACCATTATACCCCTTCCTCCTTCCAATCTCGTTCTTTTTCTTTAATTCATGTGCGTCTCACACCGTCCCCACCTATGGATCGCAGCAATGCGGCGAGCTCCAGCTGCGTCAGGCTGCCGCACCATCCATGTTAAATCGGCGAAAGATGTCACGCAGCTACTTCAATCCATAGATGGGGACGGTGTGAGACGCTCATGAATTGAAGAGAGAACGAGATTGGAAGGAGAAAGGGGTATAATGGTCTGAAAAAAATTTAGAATCAAAAATAATATTATTTAAGTATTTTTGAATATATTAATTATATTTTATTGATTAAATGGGTAAATTTGTGAGTTTGAAAAGTTTAGAAGGGGAAATATGTAATTTCAAATTTTAGAGGGGGAAATATGTAATATTGAAGTTTTTGAGGGGGATATATGAAATTCCCCCTATAAATATTTGCCCGATGAGGTATAGAAACTTACACGATGAATAATCTGAAAGTACTTCATTATAAACCTCATTTAAAAGAGAAAATCGCGTAGAAGATGTTCGTGGTTTTAGATTTGCAAAATTTCTCACATATTGTCAAAAATATGGGCGGGATTGAACGGATGAACAAAATCCACCTCTAAAAAAGTGTAAAAGATGTGTACGCAGGCGATGAGAGAGAAAATAAAACAGTTGTTACGTCTAGTTTTTTTAGTAAACATATGTGAGATATAAATACTTGATATGTTAAATATCAACACTTGTGCGCATATGTATGAACATTTGCATTTTGTCAGTTGTAAATTCGCTGGTGACTTTGTAGAAGGTGGTCCCGATCGATAAGATAGTTAGAGTGCCATTCTTGTAAATTAACTAACGGTCATCCAATCAAGTCAACAATGATCATCCTCATCTTTCAAAGAAATATTTTCCTTTTTCAAGCAATACCTAGATTTTTCTTTATCCATCGTCACTATAAATACATACCCTCAATGAGCCATTTGTTCATCCTTACCAATCAACAATCACATTCTCTTTATAGCATTCCCACAAGTGAGCAACAAACATGAATGCTCTCTCTTTGGCTTGTGCCATGGTCTTTGCCATATTAGCGCACACAACACTAGCCCAAAATACCCAACAAGATTATGTCAACACCCACAACAGAGCACGAGCTGCTGTTGGTGTAGGCAATGTCTCTTGGAACAACACAGTTCAAGCATATGCACAAACTTATGCCAATTCAAGGAAGGGCGATTGCAAATTGATTCACTCTGGTGGTCCATATGGGGAGAACATTTTTTGGGGCTCTGCTACGAGTTTTACAGGGGTGGATGCAGTGAATGCTTGGGTAAATGAAAAGCCATACTACGATCATAGTACAAATTCATGTGCATCTGGACGTGTATGTGGTCACTACACCCAAGTGGTATGGCGCAGGTCGAACCAAATTGGGTGTGCAAGGGTTGTGTGTGATAATAATGCTGGCGTATTTATAATATGCAATTATTATCCTCCGGGAAATTACGTTGGAGAGAGCCCTTATTAAAAGGGTAAAAATAACTATATATTGTATCATGAAATAAGGAGGCAATAATTAAAGAAGTCCAGGGCTTTTGTTTGAATATATATAATAAGGAAATAAAGAAATAGTTTATGACTTTATGTGGATCGCTTCTTTGATCTTTTGCACTATTTCATGTCATAAGTGTGTTACAGTTAAATTTTTTCATACATAGGTTCAATACTGTTGACATATAAAAAAAGTTATCATTCCATCTAGTGTGTCTCTACAGTTTATCCTGATAACACAGTACCATCTCTGTACCTGAGCACTCTAAATGAAAATTAATAAAAAAATTTAGATTACAAAAAATGTTATTCTAGATCTCCATTATATATCCGACTGACCAGCTACAAGCAATTGTATCATATCAGATAGCTAATTCAGGGATGGTAGCATAGAAGGCAAAATCGGCCGTTCCGGGGCTGCATCGGATGGTACCTATCCGATTTCAGGCCGAGTTACGCAGTTAGTGTAGATTTCATCCAATTTCGGACGATCCTGCCCATTCCAGTCAAATTTCAGCCATTCCGGACCGATTCCACCGAAACGGCCGAAACGTAAATTAAACAAACTCCAAATTTTTTTAGCTTTGCGTGAATCGAACCTATGACCTCTAGCTAAGCAACCAAGGCAAACTACCACCACACCATATTACCTTTGTTGTTAGAAAACATAACTCATTTATATATAACAATTGTAATTTGTATTATATCAAATAGTATGTTTTTAGTTGTAATGCTTGTATTATATTATAATAGTGGATTATTTGATTGTAATCATTTGTCAAAACTGAAATTGTTGACAAATTATTTTTTTATCATTTTTTTTCTATTTTTTAGTATAAAACAAGCTTCTAGCAAAAAAAATCCGATTTTCCAATCTGATTCGGCTGATTCCGACCGATTCACCCGATTCCGATTCCATGGTCAAAGACCGATTCCGATTCTGATTTTTTCCTTCAATGGTTGCAACTACAATTGGGACTAGAACATATTCTAATAAACAATATTTTTTCTATGCAAGTTTTTATGTTATTTGTTTGGAGCTTGCAATTTACTTTCGGTTTTGATGATATAACTTTTATATTAGTTTATACTAAAATACATATTTAAGTTAGAAGAGGGATTATTGGACAATGGTTATTTGACATTCTTAAAAATGAACTTAAAAAAAAAAAATTGAAAATTACAAAGAAAAATGAAAGGTATGGACATACATGTACCCTAACAATTAATGTTCATATGATTTTAATATTATTTTATAATGCATGCAACTTGAGATTTGCTGGTGAAGAATGAAGATGGAGAAAATAGTGCTGTTAAGTCTTTGAAAGGCTAAATGATGTAGCATGCATGTGCTGTTCCAATCTCAATCTTTGAAAGGCTAATTTGTTTCGGCCCATCTTTCTAGCCCAATTGATTTTTTCCTTTTCTTCAGCCCGGTTCGGTTTTATCTGCCAACAACACTACGTATAAAACTATTAAATTTAAGGAACCCATAACCCATTCGACCAGTGACCATGGGCAATTTTGTCAAAAAAATGTTGACAATGAAGTTCTAATATTAATCTACTTAGTCTTAAACAAGTTGTGGAAAAATATATATAAAACGTCATAAAATTTAAAAGACAAGCATCTAAATTTAAACTGTTAATGAAAAAATATTTGAAAATCTGAGTTGTTACTGATTGGCTGTTTGGTGCATTTCCCATGCTGCTGCATGCTGTTGTTCCTTACATGCTTCAATCATGACTTCCTATCGTATCAGTAAATAAGCTTGGTGTATACATATTTTTATTGTCCTTGGAACCCAAAACACTAGCCGCAGTGTTGCTTGATTCGTTATCTCAAGTAATATTAAATGAACCAAGTGCAAACAAAATTTCCATAATTTTATTATGGGAGGAGGCCAGCGTTCATTGGTTGTTGGTCCAATACAAGTTGATCCTACTTTCAGTGGGTCAGTGAGATGCATCAATAAAAAAAGACCGATTTTTTTTATTAATTTGTAGCATTTTTTTCTTTTTTTATCAAAGTGAGGTGAAGGCCTTTGGTACCTATTTGGTACCACTGGAAACACAGTTTTACAAAGAAATATAATCTGGGAATAAACAAAATTATTACATGAAACTTGGTGAAAAAAAAAACCACAAAAGAAATAATTTATTGGAAAAAAAACACTAAAAAGAACTAATTCCTGAAGATCATACACAAACAAAATATAATTTACATGAAATTATATTTATTACAAAATTATACAAACAAAAAAATGACTTTTGGTACAAACAACTATCAGAAACTCAGAAAAAAATAATGAAAAAATAAAAAAACTAGATACAATTGTAGGTACACAATGGTGAAGACCAAAAATGTGAACTAATTGCGTACATAAATAGAGAATTTATCATATCCTATTCAATGATGTCATCAAGTTCATCCTGCAAACTTTCTGCAATGGAGGTGGAGGTGAAACATCTTTCTTATCATATTTTGAACAATAATGGTGTGTACATATCTCAACTGATGAAATGAGATTGGATATGGACCTAGTATTGCTTAATTTTTTTTTTAACTCTTGTTTCTTATTTGATTTTCTTTCAAACTGTATGTGGAATGCGTTCAATTTTTTTTTATATATCTTGTTTCTTTAATTTCTTATTTTATGTTTCTTAATTTCTTTTCTTACTGCAATTTGTAACAAAAAATTACAATTATATTAGTTTGATTTTTAATTTTCTCTTATTATATTGTAATCTTTTGTAGACTTGTTTTACTACGTAGATGTTAATTTTTATAAATAGTAACAATTATATGTTATTTTAGAGTTCTATAAAACTTTATACCGTTTTTGAGTTAGAGTCCAAAAATATAAATAAATAATTTATGAAATTACTTTGTTTTTATTGATTTTCTCTAACATCTTATGAAATTACTTGGTTTTTATTTTGTAGTGCATTCTTATTTTTCAATAAAAAGCTAAATCTATAGTTCCAAACTATATATATACACACACTATACTATACATATCATCAAATTTGTGTGATATAAACTAATTATACTCATAACTAATAAATGAGTTCCTCTTGTTAGCAGTATGTTTGAATGTTTACATTGCATGAACTAGCTTCATGAGATAGTGTGTGTATGAAATGAAATTTGTTTGTGTTGACTTGTTATTTTCATTGATTTATGTTACACGTGTATGTTTCATCTAAAACGCACCTCACCAATTTTGCAAGCTTAACAATTTCGCTTATACATAGAGGATCTACATAATCCTTGCGCCTTAAAAATTATTTGGGCTGCCCGAATTTTGTAAGCTTGCTCGATATATAGAGAATGTATAGCATCCAACCCACAAAAATCTAATGAAAACTTATATATATTCTTACACATTAACATTCCTAGGGAGAGATAGCGGGGAATTTATAAATCATACAATATAATTTCAACAAAGTAGTTTAATTATATCGAATAAATTCGGAGGAATACAAACTATGGTTGTGGTATCCTTCCACTTGTTGGAATGATCAAGTTATAAGAATATGTAGAAAATGCTTAAAAGCTCAATTTTTCAAAGATCTGCATATCTAATTTATTAAACAAAAGAAGAAGGATATATAATAATCGGGTGGTGTAGATGCTCTGATGGCATCATATTTCTGAAGAAGTGGCCGAAAACGAGCACATAAATAAACTAAGATGCCGGAAAGAAACACGGTGGTTGCTACATCTAACATCATCAACAATAATGGACGTGGTACATAAAAATAGTAAGATAAAAGTGCGATAATGGCGAGAATATAGCGTCATAACGGTGTCAGCGAATATCAAACATGTTAAGAAATATCAATCAATCACAGCTACTTCCATCTCGCTCTGTTCTCTGAGTTCTCTCTCTCTTTTTGTTGTGTATAGCAAGGTAAAAATGCCTTATGAAATTGGCACAATGGGAACTGGGAGACAACTGGTGGAATTTATAAGTAAACTTTTCTATTATGGATTTCAAATATAGCCATGATAGGTACATAAAAATAGTTATTATCAATAAAAGAACATTAATTTAAATGCAAAACACGGAGTGTATGTTTTTATATTTCCCAATTGAATATTTTTTTCTATTTGAGTTGTTAATTAGTTGTAATTTTCAATTGTTATGGATTCCAAATTAAGATTTTAGCTGAACAATCTACACTTCAGTTATATAGTTAATAAAAAAATAGAGAAGTTAAAAATAGTAAGTGCATAAATATATAATTTTTTTTTGAAGTAAAAAATAGTAATTGCACATATATATGTGTATATATATATATATATAGAGAGAGAGAGAGAGTGAGAGAGAGAGAAAGAGATGGGCTAACTTGCATTGGGAATTAAAGAGGGTGTTTTACTTTCCACTCATATCTTTATTATCAAAGTTCAAATAGCCGATTCGAACCATCCAACGTGTTCTTCATATTAAAATATCCTTGGAGAACAAATGTTACATTTTTTGGAAATGTTTTACTATTTTTTCAGAATTTTTGAAAATTATTGCTTTGTTGAATTTTTTATTATTTTTTATTCAATGAAAAGTTGTGATTTTCAAAAATTCTGAAAAAATAGTAAAGAATTTCCAAAAAATATAAAATTTGGCCTCCAAGCACATTTTAATATGAAGAACATGTTGGAAGGTTCGAATTGACTATTTGAACTTTGAAAAATGAAGATATGAGCGGGAAGTAAAACACCTTCTTTCATTTGCAAAGCAAAGTTAGCCCATCTATATATATATATCTTAAGAAATATGATGTTTATAACTCACTTAAAATGTGTTAAATTGTAAATTAAATCAGGCTAATATTACTCAAACATACAGGTCCGGTTATAAAATTCCAACCGCAATTAATTGAGGATTTAATTTGAGAAGAAAACTATGTACGTACTGTAAAATAAGGCTTAATTCAATTAATTAGTTGGGACCAAATTGTAAAATATTCTTTGATGAAAAGAAAAAAAGTAAAAGGCCAGTTTGACTAACTGAGATGAGCTCATGACTAGAAACCAAGCTAGATATGAAGATCGGAGTAGGTCCGATGGGCATCGGATCTACTTTTGGTTTCATCTCTAACACCATCCAATTAGTATTAAATCTGTGAGCATGGAAATAAAAGTGAGTTCAGTACGGATTTTAATGTGGAGCACACGCATTTTAATGCAGATCGGACGGTGATTAAACTCATTGGACCTACTCTGAATTCCTAGCTATTAGCAAATGTATTCATTGTATATTAAAATATCAGTTGGAGTTTTGTACTAGAAAAATGCTTGGCCCCTGAAGACTGAGGCTACGGTACTATGCATTTTGCACTTTGGTTCATACTACAGATTCATATATTTATTTTTAAAATTGATAATATATATTCTACAAATGCATACTTTATTTGTCCGGATGTATGCAATTTTTGTTTCTACTATACTGGTCTTTGCTGTTTTCACAGTCAAGAAAATTAAAAGCAATGTATAGACCAAAATGGAAATGGCCTTATAATATTTAGACAAATTGTTAAAAAGAAAAGTTTCTGTAAATTTCTACCAATTGTTTTGTGCAAATAAAGGTACAAATTACATTGGATAAACTCAAGATAGGAACTTCTTGATTTATAGATAGAATTTTATGAATACGGGTCTTCTTACAAAACTTTAAAATTATGCATATGTCCTCCTAAATACACCGAATAGGATAATTGCTAAATGGACCTAAAATTGTTCTCTTCGCAAATAGTTCACATTTAGTGAACAGTACTGGTACACCAGTGCATTTTATTTCGAATTACCAGTATTGAGAACATAACCAATATCAGTGGGCACTTGGCTCCATATTTTAACTTACCAGTATTCATCAGTAAAATTTTATACACAGGTAGTAATGAGAACTTAATTAATAGCATAATCATATTTGCAAGATTAAAAGCAGAAATAGAAACATAATAATTTTTCTAAAAGGACCCCCTTTGTTCTTCAAATTGCAAGAGTACCCACAGTTCTAGAATCCTGAAACTAAATACAATCATATGACAATTTTCTAAGATGTCACACTAAAAATCTGCGGCACTCTGGCCATGCTGTTAGCATAATTGAACACTTGATCTGCGCGCCATGATCCTATTATAGTAATCACACCCTTCTTTTCAACTCGTCCCGTCTCAGTTTCCCAGCTGAACAACTTCTCAGTTTTATCTTCATACTTCACCCGCACAGCGATGTAAACAAACCTCCCATCAAACCCTACCGGGCGTATGATGCGACGCTTGTAGAATATATCAGACAGGCTTTTGTGGCGCAACTGCATTCCAAGACAGAAGTCAAGTGCATCCACCATGACGTCCCAACTTGCCGCATGTATCCTATCCCAGTGGGACCCCCCAGTCAGGATCCACACCTCGATCCCACCACTCCAAGCACGACAACAAGTGATTTCACCAGCATAGATCCCTACATCAGTGGTTCCTTTTATCACCTTTCCTTCAATCACCGGCAACGATAGGGACCCTGCTATATCTCTCTTTACATCATACCACAGAAGGTACTTTCCACAACACCAATATATCACCCCCTTCGCGCACAATGGTTTAACTGCTTCTGAAATTGTGTCTATATATATGCTCTGGCTCGAACGGGTCCATTTGCCGGTGTCTGAACGAAAGACGTCAAACTTGTACATGCGACCATCCCTTTGCTTGTCCAGTAGAGGGTCCACAATAGTGAACCGATCAGGCAACTCACAAGGATCATACACAAGACCCATTTCAATGCGGCAATATTTCTTCCCGACAACTTTTGGTACAAACGCCGCATCTTTGGTAGCAGGATTGCACACACAGAGGGACATCTTGCCTCTAAATTGACCGAAAAGGAGAAGTAGGCCATTTGTCGAGGAGACTAGAATGATATCACGGAAGTTCGGATTGAGGAATTCGAGGGATGGGTCGGGGACACCTACAAGTGTCAGGTCGGAGAAGAATGATAACCCGCTACGCGTCATGTAAACCAAGCCGCTTGATGAAGTGTCCGCTGAGCGGGATTGTTCGGCAGCAAATTCAGCATCTGTGCTGATGAGAGAATACATTTCCTTAGAAATGCATTTGCATCTGTTGAGGTATTTGAAAGGGAGACGGGGTAAGATTTTTTGGTGAATGAGATGAACAGGAAGGTCTTTGAGCCTATTGATAGAAGGGGGAGGCACCATGATGTAGGAAAATGGCGATCACAGAGGGAGAAGCGAGAGAGAGAGAGAGAGAGAGGAGTGTATGGGTTGTATAAATAACAAACCCTACTCTAATAATTGAAATATGTATGAACTAGTAAATAGAGAAACATTTAATTTAGGAAGACGTTACTTCTGTTTTCTGTCAAAATATCCTATTTACTTATTTCTTAAGCTATGTATATTTTTTATATTTTTATCTTGTTTCCTTATTTATAAAACTGACAATCTGATTGGTTGATGTAACGATATTGTAAATACTAATTTAGGATCAATATCATTTTAGTGGATACTTTCCACAAAACCTTAAAAAATAACTGACATTCTGTTAATAATTAATTAAATGTTTGTAGTGTGTAAACTGAAATGAAGGACCAATGTTAGCATTAATTGCTGAAATAATCTTAGCTTTTAAATTCAGCTTATTACGTAAAAATGACAAATTTTGTGATTTCCATAATTAACAGGTCTAGTTAGGCCTCACTTAAACCGCCAAACGTAATTTAATTGAACCGGTCTAAGATGGCATAAGCCGATCTTTAGGCCCGCCTAAAGCATAAAATGTTAAGCCACCTATCAAGGTGGTCTAACGTTTAGTCCACACCTGTGACCTAAGCTTGCAAATTATTATTTTTTATCTCATTTATAATTTTTAATCACCATTTAAATTATTTAAAAAATATATAAATTGTTAACTAAATGAAATGATAAAATATTGTATAAATAATTTTGTCAAAAATTACCAATTAATAATCTATATAAAATGTTCGATAAATTTTATCATAAATGACTAAATAAAAAAATTCTATGAAATGTAATATTAATAGCTTTGGCCAGCCATAACTTAAACCACAAATTGTAGTTAAACAAGAAATAACTTAAGCTATGACTTAATTTTAGACCTCAACCAAATATGAATAACTTTGGCCAGCCTAAATTGGAATAATCAATTTATAGTCATTACCTCATCTCAGTTGGTCAAACCATTTACTTTCTTTTTTCTATTCATCAAAAGAATGTTTCACAATTTGGTCCATCAAATTAGTTTAATTAAGACTTGATTTACAATTATTTTATACAAACCTATAGACATAGTTATCTTCTCAAATTAATTCTTCAATTAAGTGATGTTGGAATTTTATTACCTGGTCCGTGTCAGTAATATTAGCCTGATTTAACTTACAATTCAACATATTTTAAGCGAGTTATAATCACCATATTTCTCAAGATACTTTTAAAATAAAGTGTTGCCAAGTCCAATAGAAGATAAAAATATATATATTTAAGCAGTTATTATATTTAACTTCTGTTTCTTTATTAAATATATAACTAAACTCTAAATTGTTCACCTAGAACCTTGATTTAGATTCCATTACAAGTGAAATTTATATCCAATAAAGAATAATAATTTTGTACCTAAAAAATAGTAATAAAATTTCAAAAAATTTAAAATTTGACCTCCAAGCACATTTAAATTAATATGGAAATCATGTTGAGTACCTAAGTGCTTGAGATCGACTATTTGAACTTTTAAATTATGGATAAAAGAACACATTTAATATTTTAACCCTCCTCATTACAAGCACACATTTAATATTTTAACACTCCTCATTACAAGCACACATTTAATATTTTAACCCTCCTCATTACAAGCACACATTTAATATTTTAACACTCCTCATTACAAGCACACATTTAATATTTTAACACTCCTCATTACAAGCACACATTACAAACACACAATATAAGGACACGAGTTACATAATATTGCCTTGCAATACTTCTGAATTAATTATAATTCATATGGGAAAACAATGTCTGAAAACAAAAACTTAGATATATATTACAGAGATATATATTAGAACATCATGATCCATTGGGCGGACATCTATATTTTGTAGAGCCCTGGGCCGTTACATCCATTTTTTCTAGAGCACGGCCGGGTGTACGGCTTTCCCGGTTTGTAGTTGTCATTGATGGGTACCGGATGGTTCGGGTTCAAGGTGCCATAGGCTATATTCTTTCTCGAATTGCCCGCTTGGGCCAACATCCGATGCACATTAGAATCCATCTGGAATTCATTTTCCATGTTCCACACATCCAAATGTCTCTTTTCGACGTATGCTTCAGAAAAGTGTGCAGAACCGATGAGGAAGGCGACTAACATAGCGATGATCACACAACCCGGATATGATCCCATTGTGAAAAATTATTGTGGGTTTTGAGCAATATGTATGTTAAGCTGGGAATGAAGAGCTCTATTTAAAGCAAGTAAAGATAGTGGTGAAAGCAAAAATGAACATGAATTGATTAAAGCAAGTAAAGATATTGTCGGTGGAGAGCAAGTAAAGATATCATGGGACATCTATTTAAAGCAAGTAAAGATAAAGATATCATGATTTTTTTTGTTAGATCTCAGTGCGGACCTCAATGATTAAATGAACCTTAAATAAAGAGAAATTATTAAAAAAAAATTGGTTGTTAAATATACTTTTCGGAATTGTTCTCGTAAAATTAAACAAAACTATCCAGAAGAATTGCAAAGGAAACAATTCAAATTTAAAAGAAAATTATTCAAAAATATGTAAAAAGAAAGATGGAGATGATGATTGGTGAAACGTTTGTACACAGAGGCTGAGCGAGAAAATAGGATAGAGTGGGACAAAATTTTCAAGATACATATTACATAATTAATTTAAACACATGAATGGTTTTGTAATTTTTTTGAAAAAAAAATGCAACAAAAGAAGCATATTTTAAAGAAAAAAAGGAACTTTAGTTAGAAATAGACAAGATCCTTCTCCTCACATGGCTCCGCTTTTGTTGGTACACCGTCAGCCTCTAGCCTTCAAATACTTTCCTACATGGAGGGTTCACCAAACGGGACAAATGTAGAGCAAAAAATAAAAATAATTTAACATTTTTTGCTCTTTGTTCCCTATGTTTTAGAATTTTTCACAACAGTGGTTTAATATGGTAAAAAAATCTAAAAAAATAATTTGAAAACCTGAAAAACACTATTTTGAAAAATTATTAAAAAATAGTACAAAAATTCCAAAAAATGTAAAATTTCGTTTCCAAACACATTAATATGCAGACCATGTTGAGCACTTCAGATCTACCATTTAGATATTGAAAAAGCAAAAATGACTTATAAACATGTACTGTCATATGCTTATGTAAGTAGAGTAGTCAACCCCCCTCTCTCTCTCTGCTCTCTCTCTATAGTAATCTAAAAGGACACCAATAAACGAATCTTGTTTTGGATACAGTTCAACTTTAATCTATGGTGTCGGCCCCCAGTAGTTGGGAATCTTGCATGTGTTTTATACCTTTGTGGTAAAGGTAAAAGGAGTCGATGTTTTATTACTTATTTAATTGATGTTTTAACTTTTAATACGGGCACTGCATGTACTACTTACCTAACATGGATATTCGTTTTCCAAAAGGGCACTGCATGTTTTATACCTTTGTGGTAAAGGTAAAAGGATCGATTGTTTGAACTTTGGAATTCGTTTTCCAAAGACTAGTTAAATTCAGACCATTGAATTTTGTACTAATCTTAATAAATAGTAAAAAAATTCAAAAAAACGTAAAATTTGATCTGCAAGCACATTTTATTTCGATAATCATGTTGAATGGTTTGGATTGATGATTTGGACTTTGAAAATGTAGAAAATGAGGAGAGTAACTTTGTGGTAATGCAAAAGTTGTGTAATTGGATCCCTCCTATATATAGAGAGAGAGAGAGGAGGGGGAAAGAGAGAGAGAGAGAGACTAAGGTCTAAGTGGTAATTCTAATGCCGTGGAACTACCAATTTGGTTTGATATTTCCAAAATTCAAACAGTCGATCCAAACCATTCAACATAATGTCTATATTAAAATGTGCTTGGCGATCAAATTTTACATTTTTTTTTACTATTTATTAAGTATTTTACAAAACTGGTATTTTTCAGTGATTGAGAACTAAATACGGAGTGAAATTTTAGTCAAAAGAAGAACGAATGAAATGTCCTATTACGGTTCGTATTACTTCTATTTATCTTTGTTTAATTAATATCTGTTGAAATTCAAATGCAGTTCACTCAAATTGGTACCTTTTATAAGCAAAAGATTCTGAAGGTACTGTATTTAGCATAATAGAGATTGGCTCTTAATTTTATCCCAACTTTTCCTCCCAACTTTTATTCCAACTTTTCCTCCCATTATTCCATACTCTTTTATCCCAACTTTTCCTCCCATTATTTACAGTTTTTTTCATTTTCGTACCAATGCTAAGGGCTCTACAGCGATGTATTAAATATGCATAGAATCAATTTTATGGTTCTATCATTTTGCACTAATAAGATAATAACCGATGTAAAGGAAACAAATATTATGTAGTGATCTAATTTTTCTAGTACGATGAAGGACATACGACTTTCATATTAATTACCTTGCAATACTTCTGAATTATAAATTTGTAATGTAATCAGTTTCAAGGAAAGCATGCAAGAATTTGAGAATACAATGTCAGAAAATAAAATTAAATTTAGAGCCTACGGAGATATGTATTAGGACATTCATTACTAGAATTTGTATTAGTGGTATGGATAAGAAAATAGCTATGTTATCCCGATACTTCATATATGGTCCCGTATCCATATCCGATACGTATTGTATTGTCATATTGATACTCGTATCGTATCGCCCGATACTCATATCGTATTGAAAATTGTCATATCACCATATCCCATATCGTATACCCGTATCCATGCAACATATATAGAAAAATACTCATATGCATGGGGCCCATGCATGCATACGTATGCAAACCTTTATTGTATGAGTTAAAAAAAAATGGCCCATGCAAATAACACCTCATGGAATAAATTTAATACCCATGCAAATATCAATAAATTTAATACACATACAAATATATCCATGCAATAAAATATAACGTGTCATTTATTTATACCAAATTCTCAAATACAAAAGTGTTTGATACACAAATCACAAATATAAACCATGTATTAATTAACATTGACAATATTAGGGGATACAATTATAACATTGTTTTTCATTTATAATAATTCTAATTTGACTATAAAATCATACACTGTAGTCATCAAATGAATCCATCTGCACAATAGAATCCATCTGGAATTCGTTTTCCATGTTCCACACATCCAAATGCCTCTTTTCGACGTATGCTTCAGAAAAGTGTGCAGAAACCGATCGATGAGGAAGGCGATGAACATAGCGATAATCACACAACCCGGATATGATCCCATTGTGAAAAATTATTGTGGGTTTTGAGCAATATATATGTCACTACTACAAAAATGGTAATTCTACACTGCACATTGTACACGGTTTTCTCTATTTTATATAAAAACCGTGTACCAAATATGACTTTTTGAAAGCCCAAAAAATCTGCGGGAATTATACACGGACATTTAGTTAAGAATTAGTGTAGAATTGTTTGAGAGAGCTACACGGTTTATTAGGGATCAAAAAGCCGTGTGGAAAGAAGACCGTGTGGAAAAAATTGAGAGAGCTACACGGATTTTTGTTAAATATCCGTGTAGGAATATATACACGGGTTTTTTATAATATATCCATGTAGAAATGGTAGAAATGTACACGGATTTTATTATAAATAGCCGTGTATGATTATTTAGAGAGCTACACGGATTAATAAGTATAAATTCGTGTATAAAAGGCTGTGTAGGGTTTTAATTAGTATAAAAGGTCTTCTCATTTCAGCGCCGTTTTGATCAAGTCTTTTATACTGTCTCTCTCTCGCTCTCTCTGTATTGAATGTTGATCTAATTTCTGCAAAGGCTAACAGCTGGGATCAGAGATCTTTGAAGTTTTAATTTTCTCCTCTCTATCTTTCTAAGGTTAGTATGTATATTTTTTTTTTCATTTTCTTCCTCTAATTTTATGTTACTTATTATTGCTAATTTAGGTCATGTGTAATTCATGCATGCTTGATTTCTTAAGATAATGCAAAAACGGCGGAAAGTTCGGCTGAGCGGGAGCCGAAGCGTGGGGAAGTCGGCTGAGCGGGGAGCCCAAGTGTGGAGGCGGCCACGTTTGAAAAAAATTTGAAATTTGGAAAATTTTGAAATTTGAAATTTGGAAAAATTTGAAATTTGAAATTTGGAAAAATTTGAAATTTGAAATTTGGAAAAATTTTGAAATTCGAAAAAAAAATGGAATTTAAAGGAGAATTTTTATTCTCTATTATGCATGCATGCACATATATGTTGATCAATGCATTTTATTGGAGTTGAAATGTTGGAGATCTTTAACCAAGGGCACTCTACTTTTTTATATGTTGGATCTAATACAACTAGTTTGTATGAAATTTTGGTCCAAATTAGATCATAGCCCAACATTTTGGCCAAAGCTTGATCACATGCTTACTAAGTGGTAAGGACATAACTTGATGTACAAACATTGTATTGGATTTTGAGAAGTATATGTTATATGTGGATCACATGGGATTGTATATGTACAAAAGGCAATATGTATATATATGTTGATGCTTTTATGCTTTTTTTGTTATATATGTTGATGCTTTCATGCTTTTATGCTTTTTTGTTATATATGTTGATATTAGAATTTTATGTTTTTATGGTTTCGGTTAGAATTTTGTAATGATAAATATGGATTTGTATAATTTTGTAATGATAAATATAGATTTGTATAATTTTGTAATGCTAAATATGGATTTGTATAATTTTGTATAATTTCATGTACATAAATTTTAAATTGCTATCTGAAAAATTTAAATACTGGCTAACAAAACAGGAGGCTAGCCAAAAAAAAAACTAAAAAAAAATTATAAGACAATCATACACGGATATTTAACAAAATTCTGTGTAAGAATAGTAATTTATAAAATAATCCATGCACGAATATATTTCTACACAGATTATTGGATAAATGTTCGTGTAGGATTGTTTCATACACAGACATTTATCCAATAATCCGTGTATGAATCTATTCGTACACGGATTATTAGATAAATATCCGTGTAGAATTGTTAAGAGAGCTACACGGATATTTAGTTTAAAGTCCGTGTAGAAAGAGGAGAGCTACACGGATATTTAGTAAAAAATCATTGTATAAAGATTAATCGTACACGGATATGAGATTAAAAGTCCGTGTAGAAAGAGAAATCGTACACGGATGTTTAGGTAATATCCATGTAGCTCGGTTATATGGAGAGCGACACAAGCAGGTCTTTGTACATGGTTGTTTATAAAGTAATCTGTGTAGAAATCGTTATAATCGCACACGGGTAAATATTCGTGTGTAGTTATTGACCTATTCTTACACCCTCGCTTTATACACGGCAGAAAATCCGTGTAGCTCCTCCATTTATGTCCATGTGCAATCTCCTTGTTTGTAGTAGTGTGTTAAGCTGGGAATGAAGAGCTCTATTTAAAGCAAGTAAAGATAGTGGTGAAATCAAAAATGAACATGGATTGATGATCTAAGTACCAAGGCACTTCATATTGTTGGTAAAGAGAGCATATTAAGTGGGACCTCAATGATTAAGTGAACCTTAAATATATATATATATAGAGAGAGAGAGTGACTAAGGTCAAAGTGGTAGTTCCTAGCCCCCGGTGCTACCAAGTCGTTTTCTGATTTTCAAAGTCCAAACAGTCAATCCGAACCATTCAAGTTGATCTCCATATTGAAATGTACTTGGAGACCAAATTTTACATTTTTTGGAATTTTTATTATTATTTATTAAGCCACTTTGAAAATTGTTGATCCAGGTGAACAGTAAAAACAGTGCAATCAAATTCTGGCCCATGTGATCAGCAATTTTCAAAGTGGCTTAATAAATAGTAAAAAATTCCAAAAAATGTAAAATTTGGTCTCCAAGCACATTTCAATATGGATATCAACTTGAACGGTTTAGATCGACCGTTTGGACTTTGAAAATCCGAAAACGACTTGGTAACATCGTGGGCTAGGAACTACCACTTTGACCTTAGTCACTCTATATATAGAGAGAGAGAGAGTAGGGCTATTGTACTTCGCGAAGTAAAACGAAGTTTTACTTCACGCTCATACTCCCATTTTCAAAATCCAAAACGTTGATCCGAACCGTTCAAGTTGTTCTCCATGTTGAAATGTGCTTGGAGACCAAATTTTACATTTTTTGGAATTTTTTTACTATTTATTAAGCCACTTTGAAATTCGCTGATCCATTGTGAACAGTAAAAAATTCTGGACCAATGGATCAGCGATTTTCAAAGTGGCTTAATAAATAGTAAAAAATTTCCCAAAATTGTAAAATTTGGTCTCCAAGCACATTTCAATATAGAGAACAACTTGAACGGTTCGGATCGACGTTTTGGATTTAGATCATCAATCCATTACAAAAAAGCATATTAACTAAACTCTAACTTCATATTCCGAAAAGCATATTAACTAAACTCTAAATTGTTCACCTAGAACCTTGATTTAGATTCCATTACAAGTGAAACTTATATCCAATAAAGAATAATAATTTTTTACCTAAAAAATAGTAATAAAATTTCAAAAAAAATAAAAAATTTGACCTCCAAGCACATTTAAATATGGAGATCATGTTGAGTAAGTGCTTGAGATCGACTATATGAACTTTCAAATTATAGATAAAAGATGTGAGACAAGATAAATCATTTTAACCCTCCTCATTACAAGCACATATTTAATATTTTAACACTCTTCATTACAAGCACACATTTTAAGGACACGAGTTACATAATATTGCCTTGCAATACTTCTGAATTAATTATAAATCATATGGGAAAACAATGTCTGAAAAAAAAAAAAAAAAAAAAACTTAGATATATATTAGGACATCATGATCCATTGGGCGGACATCTATATTTTGTAGAGCCCTTGGGGACATGTATGTGTTTTATCGCACGGCCGGGTGTATGGCCCTCCTGGTACGCTCTTGCCTGCCGGCTTGTTCGGGTTCAAGGCGCCATGGGTTATATCCTTTCCCGAATTACCTTGGAGCAACATCCGATGCACATTAGAATCCATCTGGAATTCGTTTTCCATGTTCCACACATCCAAATGTCTCTTTTCGACGTATGCTTCAGAAAAGTGTGCAGAACCGATGAGGAAGGCGATTAACATAGCGATGATCACACAACCCGGATATGATCCCATTGTGAAAAATTATTGTGGTTTTGAGCAATATGTTAAGCTGGGAATGAAGAGCTCTATTTAAAGCAAGGCAGAGATAGTGGTGAAAGCAAAATGAACATGGATGGTTGGTCTAACTACCAAGGCACTTCAAATTGTGGGTGGAGAGAGCATATAAAAATATCATGGTTTTTTTTTGTTAAATCTCAGTATGGACCTCAATGATTAAATGAACCTTAAATATAGAGAAATTATTAAAAAAAATTGGTTGTTAAATATACTTTTCGGAATTGTTCTCGGAAAATTAAACAAAACTATCCAGAAGAATTGCAAAGGAAACAATTCAAATTTAAAAGAAAATTATTCAAAAATATGTAAAAAGAAAGATGGAGATGATGATTGGTGAAACGTTTGTACACAGAGGCTGAGCGAGAAATAGGATAGTGTGGGATAAAATTTTCAAGATACATATTACATAATTAATTTAAACACAGGAATGGTTTTGTAATTTTTTTGAAAAAAAAAAATGCAACAAAAGAAGCATATTTTAAAGAAAAAAAGGAACTTTAGTTAGAAATAGACAAGATCCTTCTCCTCACATGGCTCCGCTTTTGTTGGTACACCGTCAGCCTCTAGCCTTCAAATACTTTCCTACATGGAGGGTTCACAAAACGGGACAAATGTAGAGCAAAAAATAAAATAATTTAACATTTTTTGCTCTTTGTTCCCTATGTTTTAGAATTTTTCACAACAGTGGTTTAATATGGTAAAAAAATCTAAAAAAATAATTTGAAAAACCTGAAAAACACTATTTTGAAAAATTATAAAAAAATAGTACAAAAATTTCAAAAAATGTAAAATTTCGTTTCCAAACACATTAATATGCAGACCATGTTGAGCACTTCAGATCTACCATTTAGATATTGAAAAAGCAAAAATGACTTATAAACATGTACTGTCATATGCTTATGTAAGTAGAGTAGTCAACCCCCCTCTCTCTCTCTGTATAGTAATCTAAAAGGACACCAATAAACGAATCTTGTTTTGGATACAGTTCAACTTTAATCTATGGTGTCGGCCCCCAGTAGTTGGGAATCTTGCATGTGTTTTATACCTTTGTGGTAAAGGTAAAAGGAGTCGATGTTTTATTACTTATTTAATTGATGTTTTAACTTTTAATACGGGCACTGCATGTACTACTTACCTAACATGGATATTCGTTTTCCAAAAGGGCACTGCATGTTTTATACCTTTGTGGTAAAGGTAAAAGGATCGATTGTTTGAACTTTGGAATTCGTTTTCCAAAGACTAGTTAAATTCAGACCATTAAATTTTGTACTAATCTTAATAAATAGTAAAAAAATTCAAAAAAACGTAAAATTTGATCTGCAAGCACATTTTATTTCGATAATCATGTTGAATGGTTTGGATCGATGATTTGGACTTTGAAAATGTAGAAAATGAGGAGAGTAACTTTCTGGTAATTCAAAAGTGGTGTAATCAGATCCCTCCTATATATATAGAGAGAGAGAGGGGGGGAAGAGAGAGAGAGACTAAACATAATGTCTATATTAAAATGTGCTTGTCGATCAAATTTTACGTTGTTTTTACTATTTATTAAGTATTTTACAAAACTAGTATTTTTCAGTGGTTGAGAACTAAATATGGCGTGAAATTTTAGTCAAAAGAAGAACGAATGAAAAATGTCGTGTTACAGTTTGTATTACTTCGGTTTATCTTTGTCTAATTAATATCTGTTGAAATTCAAATGCAATTCACTCAAATTGGTATCTTTTAAAAGCAAATGATTCTTAAGGTACTGTATTTAGCATAATGGAGATTGGCTCTTTTATCCCAACTACCATTATTTCATACTCTTTTATCCCAACTTTTCCTCCCATTATTTACATTTTTTTCATTTTCGTACCAATGCTAAGGGCTCTACAGCAATGTATTAAATATGCATAGAATCAATTTTATGGTTCTATCATTTTGCACTAATAAGATAATAACCGATGTAAAGGAAACAAATATTATGTAGTGATCTAATTTTTCTAGTACGATGAAGGACATACGACTTTCATATTAATTACCTTGCAATACTTCTGAATTATAAATTTGTTATGTGATCAGTTTCAAGGAAAGCATGCAAGAATTTGAGAATAAAATGTCAGAAAATAAAATTAAATTTAGAGCCTACGGAGATATGTATTAGGACATTGATTACTAGAATTTGTATTAGTGGTATGGATAAGAAAATACCTATGTTATCCCGATACTTCATATATGGTTCCGTATCCGTATCCGATACGTATCGTATTGCCATATCGATACTCGTATCGTATAGCCCAATACTCATATCATGTTGAAAATTGTCATATCACCATATCCCGTATCGTATATCCGTATCCATGCAACATATATAGAAAAATACTCATATGCATGGGACCCATGTAGTTGATTAACAGCATACGTATGCAAACCTTTATTGTATGAGTTAAAAAAAAAAATGGCCCATGCAAATAACACCTCATGCAATAAATTTAATACCCATGCAAATATCAATAAATTTAATACCCATGCAAATATCAATAAATTTAATACACATACAAATATAGGCCATGAAATAAAATATAACGTGTCATTTATTTATACCAAATTCTCAAATACAAAAGTGTTTGCTACACAAATCACAAATATAACCCATGTATTAATTAACATCGACAATATTAGGGGGATACAATTATAACATTGTTTTTCATTTATAATAATTCTAATTTGACTATAAAATCATACACTGTAGTCATCAAATGGGATTCATTTATAATGTTTTGTGTGAAAACACTAGATTTTTATTTATCTCCATATATATCAAACCCAAATCATCCTGACAACAAACTTCAGGGGCAGAATTATAAAATTTTCTAGCACAATATTAGGACATCATGGAGGACATTTATAAACTTTCGTGCACGACGGATGGGGAGTGTACGGCCGTCCCTCTTTGTTCTTGCCTGCCGACTTGTCCGGGATCAAGGGGTTATTATAGCCTAGTTCGGCCAACATCCAATGCACAATAGAATCCATCTGGAATTCGTTTTCCATGTTCCACACATCCAAATGCCTCTTTTCGACGTATGCTTCAGAAAAGTGTGCAGAACCGATCGATGAGGAAGGCGATGAACATAGCGATGATCACACAACCCGGATATGATCCCATTGTGAAAAATTATTGTGGGTTTTGAGAAATATGTATGTTAAGCTGGGAATGAAGAGCTCTATTTAAAGCAAGTAAAGATAGTGGTGAAAGCAAAAATGAACATGGATTGATGATCTAACTACCAAGGCACTTCATATTGTCGGTAAAGAGAGCATATTAAGTGGGACCTCAATGATTAAGTGAACCTTAAATATATATATATAGAGAGAGAGTGACTAAGGTCAAAGTGGTAGTTCCTAGCTCCCAATGCTACCAAGTCGTTTTCGGATTTTTAAAGTCCAAACGGTTGATCCAAACCGTTCAAGTTGATCTCCATATTGAAATGTGCTTGGAGACCAAATTTTACATTTTTTGGAATTTTTTTACTATTTATTAAGCCAATTTGAAAATTGCTAATTCAGGTGAACAGTAAAAACAGTGCAATCAAATTCTGGACCATGTGATCAACAATTTTCAAAGTGGCTTAATAAATAGTAAAAAAATTCCAAAAATGTAAAATTTGGTCTTCAATCACATTTCAGTATGGAGAACAATTTGAACGGTTCGGATCGACGTTTTGGATTTTGAAAATGGGAGTATGAGCGTGAAGTAAAATATTGGATTTACTTCGCGAAGTACAATAGCAAAATTATATATATATATATATATATATAGAGAATGGCTAATATCAAAACGTTTGTTCCTGGGCTCAGGAACAAACGATTCCGTTCTCCCATTTCCAAAGTTCAAACAACAAATCTAAACCGTTAGATGTTCAATCTATATTAAAATGTGCTTGGAGAAAAACAGCGGTTTTCAAACCAGCTTAATAAATAGTAAAAAAATTCCAAAAAATGTAAAATTTGGTCTCCAAGCACATTTTAATATAGATTGAACATCTAACGGTTTAGATTTGTTGTTTGAACTTTGAAAATGGGAGAACGGAATCGTTTGTTCCTGAGCCCAGGAACAAACGTTTTGATATTAGCCATTCTCTACATACACTACTACAAAAATGGTAATTCTACACTGCACATTGTACACGGTTTTCCCTATCTTATATAAAAACCGTGTACCAAATATGAATTTTTGAAAGCCCAAAAAATCTGCGAGAATTATACACGGACATTTAGTTAAGAATCAGTGTAGAATTGTTTGAGAGAGCTACACGGTTTATTAGGGATCAAAAATCCGTGTGCAAAGAAGACCGTGTGGAAAAAATTGAGAGAGCTACATGGATTTTTGTTAAATATCCGTGTAGGAATATATACACGGATTTTTGATAATATATCCGTGTAGAAATGGTAGAAATGTACACGGATTTTATTATAAATAGCCGTGTATGATTATTTGGAGAGCTACACGGATTAATAAGTATAAATCCGTGTATAAAAGGCTGTGTAGGGTTTAATTAGTATAAAAGGCCTTCTCCTTCCAGCGCCGTTTTGATCAAGTTTTTTATACTGTCGCTCTCTTGCTCTCTCTGTATTGAATGTTGATCTGATTTCTGCAAAGGCTAGCAACTGGGATCAGAGATCTTTGAAGTTTTTATTTTGTCCTCTCTATATTTCTAAGGTTAGTATATATATATATATATATATATATTTCTTTTCTCCTCTCTATATTTCTAAGGTTAGTTTTTATTTTCTCCTCTCTATATTTCTGCCACGTTTGAAAAAAAATTAAATTTAAAGGAGAATTTTTATTCTCTATTATGCATGCATGCACATATATGTTGATAAAAATGTATTTTTTATTGGAGATGCAATATGTTGGAGACCTTTAACAAAGATGCATCATGTCATGGATCACATGTGCTTTCTTCTTTTTGATATGTTGGATCTAATACGCCTTAGTTTGTATGAAATTCTTGTCCAAACTAGATCATAACCAAGCATTTTGGCAACATGAGGAGTATATGTTATATGTGGATCACATGGGATTGTATATGTACAAAAAGCAATGTCTATATATGTTGATGCTTTTATCCTTTCATTTGTTATATATGTTGATGCTTTCATGCTTTATGTTTTTTTGTTATATATGTTGATATTAGAATTTTATGCTTTTATGGTTTCGGTTAGAATTTTGTAATGATAAATATGGATTTGTGTAATTTTGTATAATTTTGTAATGCTAAATATGAATTTGTATAATTTTGTATAATTTTGTATAATTTCATGTACATGAATTTTAAATTGCTATCTGAAAAATTTAAATACTGGCTAGCAAAACAGGAGGCTAGCCAAAAAAAAAAAAACCAAAAAAAAATTATAAGACAATCCTACACGGATATTTAACAAAAATCCGTGTAAGAAGAGTAATTTCAAAAATAATCGCGCGCGAATACAAAAAAAAAATTTAGTTAATTCTACACGGATATTTAACTAAAGTCCGTGTATGATAGTTCAAAGAGCTACACGGATATTTAGTTAAAAATCCGTGTAGAAAGAGGAGAGCTACACGGATATTTAGTTAAATGTCCGTGTATAAAAAGAATTGTACACGGTTATTTAGGTAATATCCGTGTAGCTCGGTAACATGGAGAGCGACACAGGCAGGTCTTTGTACACGGCTGTTTATAAAGTAATCCGTGTAGAAATCGTTATAATTGCACACGGGCAAATGTCCGTGTGTAGTTATTGACCTATTCGTACACCCTCGATTTAAACACGGTAGGAAATCCGTGTAGCTCTTCCATTTATGTCCGTGTGCAATCTCTTTTTTTGTAGTAGTGATATATATATATAACTAAACTCTAAATTGTTCACCTAGAACCTTGATTTAGATTCCATTACAAGTGAAACTTATATCCAATAAAGAATAATAATTTTGTACCTAAAAAATAGTAATAAAATTTCAAAAAAAATAAAAAATTTGACCTCCAAGCACATTTAAATATGGAGATCACATTGAGTAAGTGCTTGAGATCGACTATATGAACTTTCAAATTATAGATAAAAGATGTGAGACAAGATAAAGCATTTTAACCCTCCTCATTACAAGCACACATTTAATATTTTAACCCTCCTCATTACAAGCACACATTACAAGCACACATTATAAGGACACGAGTTACATAATATTGCCTTGCAATACTTCTGAATTAATTATAAATCATATGGGAAAACAATGTCTGAAAAAAAAAAACTTAGATATATATTACAGAGATATATATTAGGACATCATGATCCATTGGGCGGACATCTATATTTTGTAGAGCCCTTGGGGACATGTATGTGTTTTATCGCACGGCCGGGTGTACGGCCCTCCCGGTACGCTCTCGCCTGCCGGCCTATCCGGGTTATTCACGGCTTTATAGCCTATATGATCTCCCGAATTGCCCGCTTGGAGCAACATCCGATGCACAATAGAATCCATCTGGAATTCGTTTTCCATGTTCCACACATCCAAATGTCTCTTTTCGACGTATGCTTCAGAAAAGTGTGCAGAACCGATGAGGAAGGCGATGAACATAGCGATGATCACACAACCCGGATATGATCCCATTGTGAAAAATTATTGTGGGTTTTGAGCAATATGTATGTTAAGCTGGGAATGAAGAGCTCTATTTAAAGCAAGTAAAGATATATAGTGGTGAAAGCAAAAATGAACATGAATTGATTAAAGCAAGTAAAGATATTGTCGGTGGAGAGCATATAAAGATATCATGATTTTTCATTTGTTAAATCTCAGTGCTAACCTCAATGATTAAATGAAACTTAAATAAAGAGAAATTATTAAAAAAAAATTGGTTGTTAAATATACTTTTCGGAATTGTTCTTGTAAAATTAAACAAAACTATCCAAAAGAATTACAAAGGAAACAATTCAAATTTTAAAGAAAATTATTCAAAAATATGTAGAAAGAAAGATGGAGATGATGATTATTGGTGAAACGTTTGTACACAGGCTGAGCGAGAAAATAGGATAGAGTGGGACAAAATTTTCAATATACATATTACATAATTAATTTAAACACAGGAACTTGAGTTAGAAATAGACAAGTGTCTTCTCCTCACATGGCTCCGCTATTGTTGGTACACCGTCAGCCTCAAGCCTTCAAATACTTTCCTACATGTAGGGCTGCAAACGAACGGACCAGTATCCTCTGCGGAGTTATCCTTGCGGAGTCGTGCGGAGCTTTTAATCTGGTCCGTTTGTTTTGATCGGATGGACTAGATCAGATCTTATCGAGCAGGAGAATTTTATTTTTTTTGTTTTCAATTCGGGCAAGATCTAATCTGGTCTGTCCGATCAAAATGAATGGATCAGATTAAAAGCTCTGCACGACTCCGCAGAGGATAACTCCGCACAACTCATATATATATATATATATATATGAGTAGGGTTAAAATGCGCCATTGCTTTTATGATCCAATCATGCTCCACGTCCTTTTCTTCGTTTTCAAAGTTCGAAAAATCGATCCAAACCGCTCAATATGATCTTCATATTAAAATATGTTGGGAGACAAAATTTATATTTTTTAAAATTTGTTTACTATTTTTTTGGATTGGTACAAAATCACTATTTTGGATGGTCCAGGATCTTATGAAAATAGTGATTTTGTACCTATCTAAAAAATTAGTAAATACATTACAAAAAATATAAAATTTGGTCTTCAAGCACATTATAATACAAAGATCATATTGAGCAGTTCGGATCGATTGTTCGAACTTTGGAATTCGTTTTCCAAAAACTAGTCAAATTCAGACCATTGAATTTTGTACCCATCTTAATAAATAGTAAAAAAATTCAAAAAAATCTAAAATTTGATCTACAAGCACATTTTATTTAGATAATCATGTTGAACGGTTTGGATCGATGATTTGGACTTTGAAAATATAAAAAATAAGAAGGGTAACTTTGTGGTAACTCAAAAGTGGTGTAATCGGATCCCTCCTCTATATATATATATATATAGAGAGAGAGAGAGAGAGAGACTAAGGTCAAAGTGGTAATTCTAATGCCGTGGAACTACCAATTCGGTTTTTACATTTTCAAAATCCAAACAGTCGATCCAAACCATTGAACATAATGTGTATATTAAAATGTGCTTGGCAATCAAAGTTCACATTTTTTTTTACTATTTGTTAAGTATTTTACAAAACTGGTGTTTTTCAGTGGTTCAGAACTTAATACGCCGTGAAATTTTAGTCAAAAGAACGAATGAAATGTCCTGTTACAGTTCGTATTACTTATGTTTATCTTTGTTTAATTAATATCTGTTGAAATTCAAATGCAGTTCACTTAAATTGGTACCTTTTATAAGCAAAAGATTCTGAAGGTACTGTATTTAGCATAATGGAGATTGGCTCTTTTATCCCAACTTTTCCTCCCATTATTTCATACTCTTGTATCCCAACTTTTCCTCCCAACTTTTATTCCAACTTTTCGTCCCATTATTTCATACTCATGTATCCCAACTTTTCCTCCCATTATTTACATTTTTTTCATTTTCGTACCAATGCTAAGGGCTCTACAGCGATGTATTAAATATGCATAGAATCAATTTTTTTCATTTCCGTACCTTAGTCTCTCTCTCTATATATATATAGAGAGGAGGGATCTGATTAAACCACTTTTGAGTTACCATAAAGCTATCTTTCTCATTTTCTACATTTTCAAAATCCAAATCATCGATCCAAACCATTCAACATGATTATCTAAATAAAATGTGCTTCCAGATCAAATTTTACATTTTTTTGAATTTTTTTACTATTTATTAAGATGGTACAAAATTCAATGGTTTGAATTTGACTAGTTTTTGTAAAATATTTAATAAATAGCAAAAAAAATCAAAAAAAATGTAAAATTTGATATGCAAGCACATTTTGTTTAGATAATCATGTTGAACGATTTGGATCGACGATTTGGACTTCGAATATATAGAAAATGAGGAGGGTAACTTTGTGGTAACTAAAAAGTAGTGTAATTGGATCCCTCCTGTATATATATAGAGAGAGGAGGGATCTAGTTACAACAATTTTGAGTTACCACAACCATTTTCTATATTTTCAAAGTTCAAATCGTCGATCAAAACCGTTCAACATGATTTCCACAATAAAATGTGCTTGCAGATCAAATTTTACATTTTTTTGAATTTTTTTGCTATTTGTTAAGTATTTTACAAAAACTAGTCAAATTCAGACCATTGAATTTTGTACCCATCTTAATAAATAGTAAAAAAATTCAAAAAAATATATAATTTTATCTGCAAGCACATTTTATTTAGATAATTATGTTGAATGGTTTGGATCGATGATTTGGACTTTGAAAATGTAGAAAATGAGAAGGGTAACTTTGTGGTAACTCTAAAGTGGTGTAATCGGATCCCTCCTCATATATATATCGCTATGGTGAGTTGCGAAGTAAGAGGTCATTTTTACTTCACGCTCATATTCTTATTTTGATAATCTAAATAACCGATCTGAACAGCTCAACATGATTTCCATATTGAAATGTGTTTGGAGACCAAATTTTACATTTTTTTGAAACTTTTACTATTTATTAAGACACTTTGAAAATCGCTGATCGAATGGTCCATAATTTTTTACTATTTTTTATTGTTCACTCAAATCAGCAATTTCCAAAGTGGCTTAATAAATAGTAAAAAAATCCAAAAAAAATGTAAAATTTGGTCTGCAAGCACATTTCAATATGGAAATCATGTTGAGTGATTCGGATCGATGGTTTGGATTTTCAAAATGGGATATGAGTGTGAAGTAAACGTTGTTTTACTTCACAACTCACCATAGTTTATCTATATATATATAGAGAGAGAGAGAATGGCTAATATCAAAACGTTTGTTCCTGGGCTCACGAACAAACGATTCCGTTCTCCAATTTCCAAAGTTCAAACAACAAATCCAAACCGTTAGATGTTCAATCTATATTAAAATGTGCTTGGAGACCAAATTTTACATTTTTTGGAATTTTTTTACTATTTATTAAGCTAGTTTGAAAACTGTTGTTTTTCAATGCTGCAGGAATTTCATAAAAACAGTGGTTTTCAAACTACCTTAATAAATAGTAAAAAAATTTCAAAATATGTAAAATTTGGTCTCCAAGCACATTTAATATAGATTGAACATCTCGGTTTGGATTTGTTGTTTGAACTTTGGAAATTGGAGAACGGAATCGTTTGTTCCTAAGCCCAGGAACAAACGTTTTGATATTAGCCAGTCTCTATATATATATATATATATATATATATATATATATATATATGAGGACAGTTCAAATTCATCATAATTTTTGTGCTCCAATACGCTCCACATTCTTTATCTCTATTTTCAAAGTCCGAACAGTCGATCCGAACCGCTCAACATGATCTTCATAATAAAATATGCTTGGAGACCAAATTTTATATTTTTTAGCATTTTTTTACTTTTTTTCGATAGGTTTAAAATCACTTTTTTAAGGAGATTCTAAACCATCCGATAAAGTGATATTGTACCTATGTAAAAAAATAATAAAAAAATTCTAAAAAATATAAAATTTGGTCTCCAAGCATATTTTATTATGAAGATTATGTTGAGTGGTTCGGATCGAATGTTCGGACTTTGAAAATGAAGATAAAGGATGTGGAGCATATTGTAGCACAAAAATTATGGTGCATTTGAACCCTCCTCTCTATATATATATTTCGATAAGTGAATTGTATACCTGATCCAGAGAGAATCTATGCTGAGCTTGAACTCCATTGCTAATCTCCTAAAAAAAAAAATTTGTATATTTCTGGAATATCTAGCTATGTTTTTCTCATAAACCATCAGCCAATGAAACCCTTGAGCTGTTATAAATGTTACAATCAAGCCCTTGATTTTTTTTTTATTCAATTGGAAACCTAGACTAATTCTACTCAGTTCAATCAAACCCTTTCCGTTAGAAATTACTTAATTAGCGGTTTTGATTGAATCGAATAAGTTCAAGGGCTTGATGCAATGCAACATTTATGACTTTCTAACATACAATTAATTTTCATTTTCTGACTGTTTAATTGCAAAAAAAATCATATTATCACCAATAATCCCCGCAAGAACAAGAACCGTCACTCAAATGATGAAATCGGTTCGAATCCCTCAAAATAATCAACCTATTTCAATCTTAGCAATATATTTGATTGCATTATGGCAATCTTCACAAACCCTTAAATTCTTTATAACCCTAATCGGCCTCACGAAAGGCACATTTAATATCCCAAATGCAACTGCTAATCTCTCACTATGATACCTCAGCATATGCACCTTCTCTTCTTCTTCTATATCATGTAAGAGTGAGGCTATGGTACTTCGGCTAGTGTACTATGGCTAGTGTACTATGGCTCAATATGGTACTTTTTAAAATCCTAACGGTCGATCCGAACCGTTTAATGTGATATCCATATGAATATGTACTTGCAAACTAAATTTTATATTTTTTCAATTTTTTTTACTATTTTTTTAGATAGGTAGAATTTTGATGGTCCAGATTTTGTATAAAACACTGAAAATTCTACCTATCTAAAACATAGTAAAAAAATTCAAAAAAATATAAAATTTAGTTTGCAAGTACATATTCATATGGATATCACATTGAACGGTTCGGATCGACCGTTAGGATTTTAAAAAGTACCATATTGAGCCATAGTACACTAGCCGAAGTACCATAGCCTCACTCATCATGTAATACAATTTCGGTAGCAGATACATAACCCGCTTTTTTCATTTTCAAATCTAACTCCTCTAAAAACCGATATATTCTCTTTTTCTTGGGATGAAACGAATCCCCAACCAAAAATAAATGCACCTTGTTGTTAACCTCTATCCAACTAAAACCCGGCACCTTTCTCACTCTTCTCTCTCCCATCAAAACCCTAGTTTTTTGCACATCACTCCACTTACCATAACTTGCATATATGTTAGAGAGAAGCACGTACATGCCGGCATTATCCGGTTCAAGATCCAAAATTTTCTCAGCAGCCCATTTGCCGATTTCTGGTTCACGGTGAACCCGGCTCGCACCGAGTAAAGCACCCCATGTAGTGGGGTCCGAGTTTTTTTTTTTTTTTTTTAAAAGAGTTTTATTGAACATGTAATGCACTTCTTTACATTTATGTTGTATTTTATGTCTGGACCATGAGAATCTCAAAAAATTTCTTATTGTTATGGCTGTTACTATGGAGGGACATATTTGTATCTTTCAAATATCGTGGCTGTTATATTCGGAGTCTCAATAAAGCAGCTTGAGAAATGAATTTGATGATTCTTCAAGTATTCTGTACTACATTAACTATGGCACTTCTCTATTTTGTTATCTATTTATACATTTCTTGTTACTTCATTATGTGTATATGTGATATGTGCAATTCACATTAAGTGACAATTGTCACTTCAGCGACTAGGTCATTGTCAATTCACTTCGTTATGTATGATTATTTGCTTGCAAAAATTAAGTGACAATTTTGAAATTGGTACAGTTATACCAGAAAGGGTTGTACCAGAAAGTAAGAAAATCAAAGAAATAGATGATAAGAACAAAAAGGGTCCAAAGGCTGGTACACATAAAGAAATGGTTCAATTGTTTTAATTTATGTTTTAATTTATGTTTTCTTTATTTTAATTTGGTACCGAAGGCTGGTACACAAAAAAAAAAAAAGGAAAAAGCTGGTACTGATAGCAACATAATCAGATTAAATTATAGTCAACAAAATCAAATTAAATTGAAACATAGCAACACAATCTCACAACGTAACACTATCGCACAATGCAACACAATCAGATTAAATAGCAACATAGTAACATAATATAACAGAAGTGCATTACTCTAACAAAAAGTGCATTACAACACAAGTACCAGTTTTACTAACAAAATAATAGGCAAAAAAACAACACAAGTACCAGTTTTACCAACATTACTAGTATCATTAGAAATTACCAAAAAAGCAACATTACTCTAACAATCTACAATGGAAAAACTACATCACATATCATTGGTTCCATAAGGCCAACAACAAATAAGTTTTTAACACTACACCACCAGCATTCGTGTCATAGCCACCATCTAATAATTAACAGTTTTCCATGCACCCTCCTTTTCTTGCTAATGACAATGTTCTCTACCCACAATTTCTTGCTAAATTTATCATTTTTGCCAGTTTTGATGCTTTTGCTGGAACCAAGGTCTGTATCAGAAAAAGAGAGCCAAGAATAATAATTAGCACAGTTTAAACTGGAATTATAACTGCAACTAATAGTCCCTGTCATTAAAATATTTACATGGCAGCCCTGCAAAGTAAAATATTTACACTATGGTCCCTGTCATATCAATAGAGAGTACCAGTAACCTATAGAATCATAACCAAGCGGCATGATTAGTATTTTGGTTCTAAAACCCAAAACTGAGATTCAATCGCAATAACTTCTCTAAGGACCTAAGGTCACGATCCAAGTCAAAAATTGGTTTAAACAACATATTAATCAAGCAAAGAAATCACCAAACCAACGATAATCAATTCGAGTGGCCAAGCAATAAATAAGCAATTCAAAGCACCCGATCCTCATACCATACTCACATAACCAGAAAAATCAAGGAGCTAGAAGGCTCATCAACAGAAAGAAAACCACAAGGACTTCTCAACAATACACAAATCCTGGGGCTTGGTTCGACATCAAAATTCACAAGTAAAAGAGCCACAAGGCTGAGAAAGATGGGGGCGGGCTGGGGTCGAACATGAGAAAAATTCCGCTGGAGAGGAAGACTGGACGCTGATTCTAGCAAAAAATTCCGTTCATCGGCGATGTTATCTCATACGCACCAAAAACGTAGAGTAAAAAACTGTTTTGCTATATAGCTCAGCATAGATAGAGAGAGAGAGAGAATAGCTAATGTCAAAACGTTTGTCCATGGACCTTGGAACAAATGTTTCGGTTTTATCATTTTCAAAGTCCAAACAGTCGATCCAAACCGTTCAACATTTAATCTATATTAAAATGTGTTTGGAGACCAAATTTTACATTTTGTGGAACTTTTTTACTATTTATTAAGTCAGTTTTAAAATCGTTGTTTTCACTGATCCAGAAATTTTTCACTGTTTATTGAAATCAGCGATTTTAAAACTGGCTTAATAAACTGTTATTTTATTGGATACACTTTCACTTAAACTAAATTAAAAACTGACATATCTATATATATAGAGAGTCCGGCTAACACACTTCCTCTAGTATTTGAATAATATGCTTCCGGCCTCTAAAATCTATCGAATCGTCTTCAAATAACAAATCCAAACCGTTCAAACCTATCTCCTTAATGAGAGCTTCATTTACATATAATTGTTTTAAATTTTTGAATTTATTTACTATCAAGTCAAACGGTCAAAGATTTTAATAAAATTGTGCATTAAAATGTGCACAAAATCCTTGATAGTAAAAAATAGTAAAAATAAAAATTTCGGTCCAGGTTCTGTTAATCTTTGATCGAACTATTTAATTTCTATATACCCCTTCTGTTATTTTATTTCTTTATATAATTAGGAAAAAAGCAATTAATAATGTTCTCCAGCCAAAAGGCAAAGAAACTACATCTATTTTGCTGAACATTATGTATATATATTATATCCATAATCTAATGGAAGATTTCATTTTAATGGGCAGTAAAATCCTGCCAACAGGGTCAATCCGTCCATTCATCCATAATCTGAACGGTCACAATTTAAGTATGGAAAGTATTGGATTTTAAAAATACACAACTCATATTTCAATTGTGACCGTTCAAACGGTCACAATTTAAGTATGGAAAGTATTGGATTTTAAAAATACACAACTCATACTTCAATTGTGACTGATCAGATTATAGATAGATGAATGGAATGACCCTGTTGGCAGGATTTTACTGCCCACATGTGGGTGGGAGATTTAGTTCCCCTGTACTGACATGGTGAATTAATTAATTATTTATATATATTTAAAATGAAATCTTCCATTCGAAATTAAGAAAGGTCATATGGTTCCTTAATGTGTTGATCATGTTTATGTTTTCGTAATTTCCATGTTCTAAAATATATTTTATTACAACCTACTTTTCTTCTCTTTTCGTTCTACTCGTTTTATTTTTTTATATCAAATTCTTTTCAGCAAAAAAAAAACATTTCAGTATCCATATATTCTGTCTTTAGGATCTCAAACGTAAGTAAATTGTAAGTATAATTTGTTTTTCTGTATTTGTAGGAACTTTTTGTGGTTTTATATATGTAATTTTATTAATTGCTTTTTGTACTCTATATGCATAAATTACTGGCGAGATGATCAAACCATTTACTTTCTTTTTTCTATTCATCAAAAGAATGTTTCACAATTTGGTCCCATCAAATTAGTTGAATTAAGACTTGATTTACAATTATTTTATACAAACCTATAGACATAGTTATCTTCTCAAATTAATTCTTCAATTAAGTGATGTTGGAATTTTATTACCGGATCTGTGTCAGTAATATTAGCCTGATTTAATTTACAATTCAACATATTTTAAGAGAGTTATAATCGCCATATTTCTCAAGATACTTTTAAAATAAAGTGTTGCCCAGTCCAATAGAAGATAAAAATATATATATTTAAGCAATTATTATATTTAACTTCTGTTTCTTTATTAAATATATAACTAAACTCTAAATTGTTCACCTAGAACCTTGATTTAGATTCCATTACAAGTGAAATTTATATCCAGAACAAAAATTTTGTACCTATTTAAAAGATGATAATAAAATTTCAAAAAATAAAAAATTTGACCGCCAAACACATTTTAATATGGAGATCATGTTGAGTAAGTGCTTGAGATCGACTATTTGAACTTTTAAATTATAGATAAAAGATGTGAGACAAGATAAAGCATTTTAACCCTCCTCATTACAAGCACACATTTAATATTTTAACACTCCTCATTACAAGCACACATTTAATATTTTAACACTCCTCATTACAAGCACACATTTAATATTTTAACACTCCTCATTACAAGCACACATTTAATATTTTAACCCTCCTCATTACAAGCACACATTTAATATTTTAACACTCCTCATTACAAGCACACATTACAAGCACACATTATACATAATATTGCCTTGCAATACTTCTGAATTAATTATAATTCATATGGGAAAACAATGTCGATCTGAAAAAAAAAAACTTAGATATATATTATAGAGATATATATTAGGACATCATGATCCATTGGGCGGACCTCTATATTTTGTAGAGCCCTGGGGTACATCTATTTTTTTTAGAGCACCCATGATCAGTGTACGGCCCTCCCGGATTGCTGCCAAACACCGGCTTGTCCGGGTTCAAGGCGCGAGGGGTTATCGCCTTTTCCGAACTTACCGCTTGGAGCAACATCCGATGCACTATAGAATCCATCTGGAATTCGTTTTCCATGTTCCACACATTCAAATGTCTCTTTTCGACGTATGCTTCCGAAAAGTGTGCAGAACCGATGAGGAAGGCGATAAACATAGCGATGATCACACAACCCGGATATGATCCCATTGTGAAAAATTATTGTGGGTTTTAAGCAATATGTATGTTAAGCTGGGAATGAAGAGCTCTATTTAAAGCAAGTAAAGATAGTGGTGAAAGCAAAAATGAACATGAATTGATTAAAGCAAGTAAAGATATTGTCGGTGGAGAGCATGTAAAGATATATGGGACATCTATTTAAAGCAAGTAAAGATAAAGATATCATGAATTTTTTTGTTAGATCTCAGTGCGGACCTCAATGATTAAATGAACCTTAAATAAAGCGAAATTATTAAAAAAAAATTGGTTGTTAAATATACTTTTCGGAATTGTTCTCGTAAAATTAAACAAAACTATCCAGAAGAATTGCAAAGGAAACAATTCAAATTTAAAAGAAAATTATTCAAAAATATGTAAAAGAAAGATGGAGATGATGATTGGTGAAACGTTTGTACACAGAGGCTGAGCAAGAAAATAGGATAGAGTGGGATAAAATTTTCAAGATACATATTACATAATTAATTTAAACACAGGAATGGTTTTGTAATTTTTTTGAAAAAAAAATGCAACAAAAGAAGCATATTTTAAAGAAAAAAAGGAACTTTAGTTAGAAATAGACAAGATCCTTCTCCTCACATGGCTCCGCTTTTGTTGGTACACCGTCAGCCTCTAGCCTTCAAATACTTTCCTACATGGAGGGTTCACCAAACGGGACAAATGTAGAGCAAAAAATAAAAATAATTTAACATTTTTTGCTCTTTGTTCCCTATGTTTTAGAATTTTTCACAACAGTGGTTTAATATGGTAAAAAAATCTAAAAAAATAATTTGAAAAACCTGAAAAACACTATTTTGAAAAATTATAAAAAAATAGTACAAAAATTTCAAAAAATGTAAAATTTCGTTTCCAAACACATTAATATGCAGACCATGTTGAGCACTTCAGATCTACCATTTAGATATTGAAAAAGCAAAAATGATTTATAAACATGTACTGTCATATGCTTATGTAAGTAGAGTAGTCAACCCCCCGGAAATTTTTTATCTATAGAAATTATTAAATACAGATGTATGGAAACAGAAAGAGTACCTCATTTGCAACAAATATAGAAAGATCTGACTCAATGAGTCCGATCCAAAATTTATGGATCGGTCTCAATGGTTCAGATCCATCAATATATATATATATATATATAGAGATGAGATATTGTGCTTTGCAAATTAAAACGAACGTTTTATTTCGAGCTCTTTTTCAGATTTTCAAAGTCCAAACAGTCGATCCAAACCGTTCAAGTTGATCTACATATTGAAATGTGCTTGGATACCAAATTTTATATTTTTTGGAATTTTTTTACTATTTATTAAGCCACTTTGAAAATTGCTGATCACATGGTCCAGAATTTTGTTGCACTGTTTTTACTGTTCACCCGGATCAGTAATTTTCAAAGTGGCTTAATAAATAGTAAAAAAATTCCAAAAAATATAAAATTTGGTATCCAAGCACATTTCAATATGTAGATCAACTTGAACGGTTCGGATCGACTGTTTGGACTTTGAAAATCCGAAAAAGAGCTCGAAATAAAACGTTCGTTTTAATTTGCAAAGCACAATATCTCATCTCTATCTATATATATATATTGATGGATCTGAACCATTGAGACCGATCCATAAATTTGAATTTGGATCGGACTCATTGATTCAGATCTTTCTATATTTGTTGCAAATGAGGTACTCTTTCTGTTTTCATACATCTGTATTTAATAATTTCTATAGATAAAAAATTTCCCAACCCCCCTCTCTTTCTCTCTGTATAGTAATCTAAAAGGACACCAATAAACGAATCTTGTTTTGGATACAGTTCAACTTTAATCTATGGTGTCGGCCCCCAGTAGTTGGGAATCTTGCATGTGTTTTATACCTTTGTGGTAAAGGTAAAAGGAGTCGATGTTTTATTACTTATTTAATTGATGTTTTAACTTTTAATACGGGCACTGCATGTACTACTTACCTAACATGGATATTCGTTTTCCAAAAGGGCACTGCATGTTTTATACCTTTGTGGTAAAGGTAAAAGGATCGATTGTTTGAACTTTGGAATTCGTTTTCCAAAGACTAGTTAAATTCAGACCATTGAATTTTGTACTAATCTTAATAAATAGTAAAAAAATTCAAAAAAACGTAAAATTTGATCTGCAAGCACATTTTATTTCGATAATCATGTTGAATGGTTTGGATCGATGATTTGGACTTTGAAAATGTAGAAAATGAGGAGGGTAACTTTCTGGTAATTCAAAAGTGGTGTAATCAGATCCCTCCTATATATATAGAGAGAGAGAGGGGGGGAAGAGAGAGAGAGACTAAACATAATGTCTATATTAAAATGTGCTTAGCGATCAAATTTTACGTTGTTTTTACTATTTATTAAGTATTTTACAAAACTAGTATTTTTCAGTGGTTGAGAACTAAATACGGCGTGAAATTTTAGTCAAAAGAAGAACGAATGAAAAATGTCGTGTTACAGTTTGTATTACTTCGGTTTATCTTTGTCTAATTAATATCTGTTGAAATTCAAATGCAATTCACTCAAATTGGTATCTTTTAAAAGCAAATGATTCTTAAGGTACTGTATTTAGCATAATGGAGATTGGCTCTTTTATCCCAACTACCATTATTTCATACTCTTTTATCCCAACTTTTCCTCCCATTATTTACATTTTTTTCATTTTCGTACCAATGCTAAGGGCTCTACAGCAATGTATTAAATATGCATAGAATCAATTTTATGGTTCTATCATTTTGCACTAATAAGATAATAACCGATGTAAAGGAAACAAATATTATGTAGTGATCTAATTTTTCTAGTACGATGAAGGACATACGACTTTCATATTAATTACCTTGCAATACTTCTGAATTATAAATTTGTTATGTGATCAGTTTCAAGGAAAGCATGCAAGAATTTGAGAATACAATGTCAGAAAATAAAATTAAATTTAGAGCCTACGGAGATATGTATTAGGACATTCATTACTAGAATTTGTATTAGTGGTATGGATAAGAAAATACCTATGTTATCCCGATACTTCATATATGGTCCCGTATCCGTATCCGATACGTATCGTATTGTCATATCGATACTCGTATCGTGTTGAAAATTGTCATATCACCATATCCCGTATCGTATACCCGTATCCATGCAACATATATAGAAAAATACTCATATGCATGGGGCCCATGCAGTTGATTAACTGCATACGTATGCAAACCTTTATTGTATGAGTTAAAAAAAAAAAATGGCCCATGCAAATAACACCTCATGCAATAAATTTAATACACATACAAATATATCCATGAAATAAAATATAACGTGTCATTTATTTATACCAAATTCTCAAATACAAAAGTGTTTGATACACAAATCACAAATATAAACCATGTATTAATTAACACTGACAATATTAGGTTGGATACAATTATAACATTGTTTTTCATTTATAATAATTCTAATTTGACTATATAATCATACATTGTAGTCCTCAAATGGGATTCATTTATAATGTTTTGTGTGAAAACACTAGATTTTTATTTATCTCCATATATATCAAACCCCAATCATCCTGACAACAAACTTCAGGGGCAGAATTATAAAATTTTCTAGCACAATATTAGGACATCATGATTTACATTTATAATATTTCGTGCACGGACGGCCAGTGTAGTGCCCTCCTGGTTCGTTATTGCCATTGGGGGGTGCCGACCTGTCCGGGTTCAAGGTGCCAGGGGTTTTATGGTTTCCCGAATTGCCCGCTTGGAGCAACATCCGATGCACATTAGAATCCATCTGGAATTCGTTTTCCATGTTCCACACATCCAAATGTCTCTTTTCGACATATGCTTCAGAAAAGTGTGCAGAACCGATGAGGAAGGCGATAAACATAGCGATGATCACACAACCCGCCGGATATGATCCCATTGTGAAAAATTATTGTGGGTTTTGATCAATATGTATGTTAAGCTGGGAATGAAGAGCTCTATTTAAAGCAAGGTAGAGATAGTGGTGAAAGCAAAATGAACATGGATTGATGATCTTACTACCAAGGCACTTCATATTGTCGGTAAAGAGAGCATATTAAGTGGGACCTCAATGATTAAGTGAACCTTAAATATATATATATAGAGAGAGAGAGAGTGACTAAGGTCAAAGTGGTAGTTCCTAGCTCCCAATGCTACCAAGTCGTTTTCGGATTTTTAAAGTCCAAACGGTTGATCCAAACCGTTCAAGTTGATCTCCATATTGAAATGTGCTTGGAGACCAAATTTTACATTTTTTGGAATTTTTTTACTATTTATTAAGCCAATTTGAAAATTGCTAATTCAGGTGAACAGTAAAAACAGTGCAATCAAATTCTGGAACATGTGATCAGTAATTTTCAAAGTGGCTTAATAAATAGTAAAAAAATTCCAAAAATGTAAAATTTGGTCTCCAATCACATTTCAATATGGAGAACAACTTGAACGGTTCGGATCGACGTTTTGGATTTTGAAAATGGGAGTATGAGCGTGAAGTAAAATATTGGCTTTACTTCGCGAAGTAAAATAGCAAAATTCTATATATATATAACTAAACTCTAAATTGTTCACCTAGAACCTTGATTTAGATTCCATTACAAGTGAAACTTATATCCAATAAAGAATAATAATTTTGTACCTAAAAAATAGTAATAAAATTTCAAAAAAAATAAAAAATTTGACCTCCAAGCACATTAATTTAAATATAGAGATCATGTTGAGTAAGTGCTTGAGATCGACTATATGAACTTTCAAATTATAGATAAAAGATGTGAGAAAAGATAAATCATTTTAACCCTCATTACAAGCACACATTTAATATTTTAACACTCCTCATTACAAGCACACATTATAAGGACACGAGTTACATAATATTGCCTTCCAATACTTGTGAATTAATTATAATGGGAAAACAATGTCTGAAAAAAAAACTTAGATATATATTAGAACATCATGATCCATTGGGCGGACATCTATATTTTGTAGAGCCCTTGGGCACATGTATGTGTTTTATCGCACGGCCGGGTGTACGGCTTTCCTGCTTTTGGGTTGTCATATGCCGGCTTGTCGGGGATCAAGGGGTTATAGCCTACTTCATTTTCCGAATTTACCACTTGGAGCAACATCCGATGCACATGAGAATCCATCTGGAATTCGTTTTCCATGTTCCACACATCCAAATGTCTCTTTTCGACGTATGCTTCAGAAAAGTGTGCAGAACCGATGAGGAAGGCGACTAACATAGCGATGATCAGACAACCCGGATATGATCCCATTGTGAAAAATTATTGTGGGTTTTGAGCAATATGTATGTTAAGCTGGGAATGAAGAGCTCTATTTAAAGCAAGTAAAGATATATAGTGGTGAAAGCAAAAATGAACATGAATTGATTAAAGCAAGTAAAGATATTGTCGGTGGAGAGCATATAAAGATATCATGATTTTTCATTTGTTAAATCTCAGTGCTGACCTCAATGATTAAATGAAACTTAAATATAGAGAAATTATTATTAAAAAAATTGGTTGTTAAATATACTTTTCGGAATTGTTCTCGTAAAATTAAACAAAACTATCCAGAAGAATTGCAAAGGAAACAATTCAAATTTAAAAGAAAATTATTCAAAAATATGTAAAAAGAAAGATGGAGATGATGATTGGTGAAACGTTTGTACACAGAGGCTGAGCGAGAAAATAGGATAGAGTGGGATAAAATTTTCAAGATACATATTTTAAATAAGTGATACAAAATTTTCAAGATACATAATTAATTTAAACACAGGAATAGTTTTGTAATTTTTTGAGAAAAAAAAATGCAACAAAAGAAACATATTTTGAAGAAAAAAAAAAAAAACTTGAGTTAGAAATAGACAAGTGCCTTCTCCTGACATGGCTCCGCTATTGTTGGTACACCGTCAGCCTAAAGCCTTCAAATACTTCCCTACATGGGACAAATGTAGCGCAAAAAAAAAAAAAAATTTAACATTTTTTGGTATATGTTTACTATGTTATAGAATTTTTCAAAACAGTAGTTTAATATGGTAAACAATCTAAAAAAAATCTGAAAAATACTGTTTTGAAAAATTCTAAAAAAATAGTAAAAAAATTACAAAAAATGTAAAATTTTGTTTCCAAACACATTAATATGAAGAACATGTTGAGCACTTCAGATCGACCATTTAAATATTTAGAAAGCAAAAATGACTTATAAGCATATGCTCTCATATACTTATGCAAGTAGAGTAGCTAACTCCCTCTCTCTCTCTCTCAATATATATATATATATATAACTAAACTCTAAATTGTTTACCTAGAACCTTGATTTAGATTCCATTACAAGTGAAACTTATATCCAATAAAGAATAATAATTTTGTACCTAAAAAATAGTAATAAAATTTCAAAAAAAATGAAAAATTGACCTCCAAGCACATTTAAATATGGAGATCATGTTGAGTAAGTGCTTGAGATCGACTATTTGAACTTTTAAATTATAGATAAAAGATGTGAGACAAGATAAAGTATTTTAACCCTCCTCATTACAAGCACACATTTAATATTTTAACACTCCTCATTACAAGCACACATTATAAGGACACGAGTTACATAATATTGCCTTGCAATACTTCTGAATTAATTATAATTCATATGAGAAAACAATGTCTGAAAAAAAAACTTAGATATATATTACAGAGATATATATTAGAACATCATGATCCATTGGGCGAACATCTATATATTGTAGTGCCCTTGGGGACATGCATTTTTTCCTTTAATGCACGGCCGGGTGTACGGCCCTCCCTTATTGTTGTCGCCATATGCCGGCTTGTTCGGGTTCAAGGGCTTATAGCCTATTTGATTTTTCGAACTACCCACTTGGAGCAACATCCGATGCACAATAGAATCCATCTGGAATTCATTTTCCATGTTCCACACATCCAAATGTCTCTTTTCGATGTATGCTTCAGAAAAGTGTGGAGAACCGATGAGGAAGGCGATTAACATAGCGATGATCACACAACCCGGATATGATCCCATTGTGAAAAATTATTGTGGGTTTTGAGCAATATGTATGTATGTTAAGCTGGGAATGAAGAGCTCTATTTAAAGCAAGGCAGAGATAGTGGCGAAAGCAAAATGAACATGGATGGTTGGTCTAACTACCAAGGCACTTCAAATTGTGGGTGGAGAGAGCATATAAAGATATCATGATTTTTTTTTGTTAAATCTTAGTGCGAACCTCAATGATTAAATGAACCTTCAATAAAGAGAAATTATTAAAAAAAAATTGGTTGTTAAATATACTTTTCGGAATTGTTCTCGTAAAACAAAACTATCCAAAAGAATTACAAAGGAAACAATTCAAATTTAAAAGAAAATTATTCAAAAATATGTAAAAAGAAAGATGGAGATGATGATTGGTGAAACGTTTGTACACAGAGGCTGAGCGAGAAAATACGATAGAGTGGAACAAAATTTTCAAGATACATATTACATAATTAATTTAAACACAGGAATAAATTTATAATTTTTTTAGAAAAAAAATGCAACAAAAGAAACATATTTTGAAGAAAAAAAAGAACTTGAGTTAGAAATAGACAAGTGCCTTCTCCTGACATGGCTCCGCTATTGTTGGTACACCGTCAGCCTGTAGCCTTCAAATACTTTCCTACATGGAGGGTTCATCAAACCGAACAAATGTAGAGCAAAAAATAAAAATAATTTAACATTTTTTGGTATTTGTTTACTATGTTTTAGAATTTTTCAAAACAGTGGTTTAATATGGTAAAAAAATAATTTAAAAAATCTGAAAAACACTGTTTTGAAAAATTCTAAAAAAAATAGTAAAAAAATTCCAAAAAATGTAAAATTTTGTTTCCAAACACATTAATATGGAGAACATGTTGAGCACTTCAGATCGACCATTTAGACATTGAAAAAGAAAAAATAACTTATAAGCATATATATGCTATCATATACTTATGTAAGTAGAGTAGCCAACCTCTCTCTCTCTCTCTGTATATATATATAGGGATGGGCTATGGTGAGCTATGAAGTAAAACGAGTTTGTACTTCACGCCATATAGAGACTGCAATTGATCTGTTGCCTCATTTGACCCGTTTTGGCCTGAACCTGACCCGCCAGCTAGGGGTGTCAATGGGTACGATACGGGTAGTGTGGAATCATTTTCATACCCATATCCACTAAGAATTGATCTACCCATACCCTACCCATACCCGTTAAGAATTTGTCTTACCCTATCCTACCCATACCCGTTATGATTAACGGGTAACAAAACGGTAGTGGGCGAATAACGAAAATACTAATATAATGGTTTTATTATTTTTTACAAATAAACCATCTAAATTAATCACGTCATACATATGCCATCACAATTACTAATATAAAAATGAAAATACAAATATGCAATCAATTCTAACTAATAGTTTTTTATAAAGCAAAAATAAAATAAAAATCACAAATATCTCTTCTAACAAATTCAATTCGTTAACTAAATAACAAAACATTCAAATAAAAACGTAATATGTTTAGCATAATATTCTTCTTATAACAAAATGCATACATTTTCTCCAGCATTGATACAGCAATATGGAAAACAGAGAAATAAATAAATTGAATATAATATTGATATATCTATATATAATTTATTTCATATAATTACCCGTTACCCAACGGGTACGAAATAATCTTTACCCGTACCCATACCCATTTATCTAATGAAAAAAAATCTTTACCCATACCCATACCCAATAAGCTAACGAAAAAAAAATCTTACCCATACCCGTCTTATCGAATACGATACGGGTAGGATAAATGGGTAAACGGGTGTCATTGACACCCCTACCGCCAGCGAAATAAGCAGGAATAGCCTCATTTGGACCTGGTTCAATCGGACCATTTGATTTATTTGATTTGGATACGGCTTGTGTGGAGAACCCCCCACGTGCCCCACTCATTTCCTCTCTTTTCTTCTCTGTATTGCTCCGCTCCCCTTTTCCTCCTCCAGCGGAGGTTTGATTCCTCTAGTGCTTGGGTTTTAAGTGAGGGTGAAGAAACCAACAAGTTTCATGGGTATGACCTGTCACATCCTGAAAATTAAAGCATAAAATCATAAAGGGCTAAGTATAGATTATAAATTTTACAATAAGCCAAGTACAAAATCACATAAGATGATTTATCTATTAAAGCACTAAAAATTCTATTTGGATCGTACCTTAGTGGATGGGCCTTAGCTGGACTCAATTAAGACAATAAAATAATAAGGTCAAACCTTTCCTTTAGAAAATTTTGTTAGAAATTGTTTCTTTATTCGGGGTAAAACCACTTTTTCTCTCTTTAAAAAGAAGATGGAAGATATAAAATTGATTTCCATCATGCTGAGATTTTTATTTTTACCCAAAAAAAATAAAAATTAATATATTTAACCAAGTTTTTGAAAAAATTAAATTTTTACCCAAACCGTAAATAATATTTACGGTTTGAATTCCGAATTCAAACCGTAAATATTATTTACGGTTTGAAACTCTTTTTTTTTTTTTTTTTTTTTTAGAGAAAAATAGCTAAAATGTTGAAATGAAATATAACACCAAAAAATCGAATTATTTTTTAAAATATTTGTTAGAAAATACGCTACGAATAGAGCCGATTTTGTGCTAAAATACGGTAAATTACAATAATTATGCCAAAGACATGACGTCTGTTTAAATACAAATCCTAAAACAGAAAATATATATAAAAGATACATCAAAGACCCTAAAAACTCTAAAATTATAAAGAAAGGTTCAAAAGTCCATGAAGGAAGACTCGGATCGCGAATCTGAGCCCGTAAATGGTCGAAACGGATCATAGATTGGTTTCGGGTCCGATTTTGGGCTGTGGAGTTCCTGTCAAAATTTCAGCCCGATCCGACGGACGGATCAAAAGTTACGCTCCTTTTAGTAAATTTATGAAAGATGCCACAAAATCGGCCCAATTCATACGTAATTTAGCGTAATTTACCGTATTTTAGCATAATTCTACATAATTATTGTAATTTCAGCATTTTAGTAAATTTACCGTATTTTAGCATAATTATTGTAATTTACTGTATTTTAGCACAAAATCGGCTCTATTCGTAGCGTATTTTCTAACAAATATTTTAAAAAACAATTCGATTTTTTTGTGTTATATTTCATTTCAGCATTTTAGCTATTTTTCTCTCTAAAAAAAAAAAAAAAAATTCAAACCGTAAATAATATTTACGGTTTGGGTAAAAATTTGGTTAATTATATTAAAATATATTTTTTTTTGGGTAAAAATAAAAATCTCGGTCCATCATGGGTGGTGGTACTCTCTCTCTTAGAACCAGTATATTCTTTGGAAGTAACGAAAAGAGGGGGGGAAGGGAAAATTGAAGGGAAGAAAGTAAGAGAAGAGGAGAAGAAGAAAGAGGACGATGAAAACTCACAATAAAGGATAGAGTTCGACACTGTCACGGTAAATCGATCACGGGTCAGGTGCGGATGTCGAATTTATTTAGTCTTTCCTTTTAACTTGATTGTGTGTTTATTTTTTTAAATTATGTCCAATTGCTATTTGTTCTTGAGATTATTTTCTTTATTGCTTTTATTGCTAAATTGAATTCCTCATTAGAATTACGAAATTTTGAATTTCTTAATAGAGGACATGAATTGAACCCTATTTATAATTGGTTTGTATGGCACCCATGATTGACCAGAAAAAAATAAGAAACTGAAAGTTGATATTTGAGTTGCATTACTTGCATGTTAGTATAATGATAAATTGAACCTATGTGTGAGTTGCCAAGTCAAGGCTGCATAATATAGACAACTTATATGGTCTGGACTTTGAACAAAACTTGAGTTATGGAACATGCATGTAGGATTTGAGATATACCATAGTATTGAAATTGCATGACATGCATGAATATTTCACTGAAGTTGAACCTCAACTTTTGCATGATACGACTTGCATGTATGTTGCATGATTTGAACCATGATATATCTATAGAAGAGCTCTGTTATTTTCATAGGCCTTGTATTAATAGAACATTTGGATTTGCGTGTATATATAATGCCTGTTATGTACTTTGGTTAGAACTGAAGCATGAAATTAAGTCATCTACTTCGCTGAAAATATGTTAGCTTTGCATTAAATGAACCTTGGATAGAATTGTGAATATGCCTTGCATTCATAGAACACATTGAATTGCTATTATATGGAATGTCTTGTATGTACTTTGGTGGGAATTGAAGCATGAAATTTGATGGTCATGTAGGCGCCATATTCGGGTAGCGATAGCGTCAGCTGTGTAGGCGCCATATTCGGGTAGCGCATAGCAAGAGCTGTGTAGGCGCCATATTCGGGTAGCGCATAGCGTCAGCTGTGTAGGCGCCATATTCGGGTAGCGCATAGCAAGAGCTGTGTAGGTGCCATATTCGGGTAGCGCATAGCGTTAGCTATGTAGGCGCCATATTCGGGTAGCGCATAGCAAGAGCTGTGTAGGCGCCATATTCGGGTAGCGCATGACCGGATTTATGCTTGGTGCAAGAACTTGTAACGCATGACATATGAAGGAAAATATTGGAGAATTACACTTGAAAAATTGTGCATATTGAGAATTGATATATTTTAATAACTGTGCATTCATTTCTTCACATGTGCATTTCATCTGAAATTTGGTTTTACCTCATAATAGGCCCAACAGATTATTGAACTTTAGTGCTAGCAAATGGGTAATTGCTTGATACTACACAGTGTGAGTTTAGTTCTATTGTTTTGATTTGAGAAATTATGGCTGGAACTTAAAACCGCACTGGGAGATTTTATTTTCTCTCATCATTCCATTTTGTGGGTTCCAGGTTTTAGGAGCGACGTGGAGCAGCATCGAGACTAGACGACAGGAGCGTTGGCTGTCATATTGTACAGATTTTGGTATAGTCTCTACATATATGTATATTTTAGTTGGACAGTCATTTTGTCACAGCTCTTATACTTGAATACTTCTCGCTTAGTTTGCCTTTTTGTCATATTTGCATGAGAAGTTTCTTTTGTAAATATTCAAGAGACTGTAAAACTTAAATATATGTGTGTAGTGTTCAACATGTGTGTATGATGTCTATGTTGAATGACTATATTGTATCTTGGCAGCATTAAGCATTGGTATTGCCATAACCTTAAGTATTATTGCGCCTTGTAACACTTAGTCGGGTGTGCTGTTGTTAGCCGCTTGACTTGAGTGTTATGGCAAGTTGTCTACTATCAAAATGGTGACATGACCCTCCTTGTAGTTGGAACAAAACCCGATTTCTCTTTGATTTGGCCGAATTTGGGAACTAGGGTTTTGGCCGAATTTTTGGAAATTGGGTTTCTTGGTTGCTGCAAGGCCGAGGATCTCGTGTTGTTCTTCGGTTATGGCTTGTGAACTGCCCAAAGCCTCCCTTCTACTCTCTTCTTGTTGGATCATGTTTTTGATTTGGGAATAGGAAGGAAGAGGAATAGTATTCATGATCTGAGCTCGTACGGCCTCATAACTAGGGTTTAATCCCGCAAAGTACTCGAATATGTCATCTTCTTCTTCTCGTTTTTTTATTATGGCCAAGTCGGTGGTTGGTGGCCGATACGACCGGAGCTCATCTTTTTTCTTTTGGAGAGCACCAAGGTACTCTATATGCTTTCTATTGCCTTTCTTTTCTTGTTGGATTTCTTGTTTGAGTTGGTAGATACGGGAATAATTATTTTCTTGCCCGTACATGTCTTTCACGGCTTGCCATAGTTCAAAAGCCGTGTCAGCGAGGAGAAAGAGCTCTGAAATAGATGGCTCCATGGAATTTGTGAGCCATGTTATGATTTTATCGTTGTGAGTTCTCCATTTCTTTGCTGCCTTTTTTTCGGATTCGGCCAGCAAATTTGGGTTTGCGGGTTTTGGCTCGGTATTTTCTCCTGTGATGTATTCTCGCATCTTTCGACCGCTGAGCGCTCTAGATGCAGCCATTGCCCATGTAAGATAGTTCTTGCCATTGAACAAAGTATTTGTCAGCTTGGAGGTATTGGTAGCCTCGTGTTGCCCCTCTTGAGCCATTTATTTCTTTGCTGAATTTTCTGTTATGGGTTTTGTTACTGATTTGTTGTGTACCAGTTTACTGGTAAAAGATTTGAGAATTTTTCGGTCACAGAACTTAGCGCTCTGATACCATGTTATTTTTTGAGAAATGCAAATCTGAGGAGATTCTGAAAAACTTTTTTATTGCTCTATATGTTTTTCTATTACACAGTAGCTATATATATTACAAGGTCTAATATGACTGTTGGAGCCTTTTGCTACAGTGACCTTATTTTGTACATTTTACACATATGCCCTTGATCTATGATGAATTATATTCTGAGATCATTATTCAACACTGGACCTTGAGAATCTCAAAAAATTTCTTATTGTTATGGCGGTTACTATGGAGGGACATATTTGTATCTTTCAAATATCGTGGCTGTTATATTCGGAGTCTCAATAAAGCAGCTTGAGAAATAAATTTGATGATACAAGTATTCTGTACTACATTAACTATGGCACTTCTCTATTTTGTTATCTATTTATACATTTCTTGTTACTTCATTATGCGTATATGTGATATGTGCAATTCACATTAAGTGACAATTGTCACTTCAGCGACTAGGTCATTGTCAATTCACTTCGTTATGTATGATTATTTGCTTGCAAAAATTAAGTGACAATTTTGAAATTGGTACAGTTACAACAGAAAGGGCTGTACCAGTAAGTAAGAAAATCAAAGAAATAGATGATAAGAACAAAAAGGGTCCAAAGGCTGGTACACAAAGAAATGGTTCAATTGTTTTAATTTATGTTTTCTTTATTTTAATTTGGTACCGAAGGCTGGTACACAAAAAAAAAAAAGGAAAAAGCTGGTACTGATAGCAACATAATCAGATTAAATTATAGTCAACAAAATCAGATTAAATTGAAACATAGCAACACAATCTCACAATGTAAAACTATCGCACAATGCAACACAATCAGATTAAATAGCAACATAGTAACATTTTTTTGAGTAAAAAAAAGGGTCAACCCTCATTCATTGATTGATAAATGTTACAAAGGGTTTGTAACATAGGTAAAGCAAACACAATCAGCCTCAATAGTTTGAGACTTGGGACTGCAAGTGCAGTGAAAAGAAAATGGTAATAAAACAAAGAAACAAGAGAAATTGTAAAATGAAAATACAAAAGTGCAGTATTGAAGTAGTATTACCAATACTACTAATACTTCTATGTCCGCTTCTGACTTCTGAAACCGTGATTCATTATCCTATGCCGGTGCTTATCCTTGCTTCCTGCTTGAGGCTATACTGACATTGCGTTTTGATTTGCGCCATAAGTTCTTGGATTGGGTTTTCTGCGTCTCTAAATATTCAATTGCATGCACCGCTCCCTCCAAATTATGAAGTGAGTTATAAGTGCAATGGACTCTGTCTTGTTGTGTATGCCTTGCTTGTCATTGCCTTAAAAGTAGGCTTCGTTGTGTGCATTTGGTCTTGTACCAGTTGATGAAGTGCCTTCGTTGCGGTGCAGTCTTGGAGCAGATGCATGATGGTTTCTTCCTTTCGCTTGCACATAATGCATCGGTTAATTATGCATAATCCTCTTCTTCTCAAATTGTCCATTGTTAGTATCCTCTTTTTTAATACGAGCCATCCGAAAACCTTATGTTGGAATTGAGACGTCAATTCCAATTAATTAAGTTTGGACTACGTGTTATATGATTAATATATCACATACTGTCAATAATATTATGAGGAATAATATAAGATATGCCTAAATGTGATTGACTGAATAATGGCATAGTACGTAATTTCGCTAAGTTTTGGGGCACGAATGCATATAGAACATAATGTAAATTAATTATAATTGTTGATGGACCAATTATAATTAATTCAACTAATACTAGTGATAAATGTAAGAATTAATTAATTATACGAAATGTTATGCATGTTATGCATATATAACATTTATGCAAATTAATTATAATATGCATATTTGATCAATTATATCAATCAATTATACGATTTGTTTGTCAGCCAAATATAATTGATTTGTATAATTGAATGGAAAAGGAAAATATGTTATGAAAATTTGATTGGTTACCAAAAATGCACAAACGAATATCTTTGAGAAAATATGTCATATATTATGTATAATTTTTGACATGAATTATAAGATCTCTCAAAGATACATTTTCACTAGTATAAAAGGCGCTGGGTCTCCAAGCAATCCGGGTAAGAAAATTTTTAGGGCACATGTGTTGTGCATAGCCACCTTATTCTCCCTCCATTAGAGAATAATACTCTTGAGCTCCGTTTGTGACTCGAGAGAGAAGAAAGGCACCAGGGCTTGCTTGGAAGGACTCGAAAGCATACCAATCAAGCACCATCTCAAGTCAACTCGTATCAAGTGAAGTTTGCAAGTGAGATTGCAAAGCATGGATCCAAGTAAGTAACTAATGCTTCCGCTGTATATTTTAATTCTTTTTCTTGCGCGGAGTTTTGAGTTTAGGAATTGCAATTGCAAGTTAATTTAGGAATTTGATATTTGACTCTTTAACCTAAATTGAAATTGCACCCCTTACACCTTAAACCTTGGTGGTGCTTGCAGCGCCCATTCTTTATTGATGTGATTCTTGGACTGTTTTTCATTGCATGATAGGCAGTTTTGACCGAAAAATTGCTATCTGACGCCCACCTCCAAGTCGCCTCGTCTGTCATGTTGCTGTGTAGTACTACAGTCTGAACTTCGCCTTGTAGTGTTTCCAAGTCTTGCTGTACCTCTTCTGGTAAATCTTCTATGAAGTGCGTTTGCATATTTGCTTGGTGACCAATTTCCGCTAGGGTTTGCGTTTCATCTTTTGAGTATGTGTATAGCGTGGGGAACCTGTGCATGAGTATTCCCATTCCCCAATCCTCACTCCAGAATCCAATTGTACTTCCATTGCCCGGTTGCCTTCTTATTGAGAATCTTAAGAATGATAATGATTGCTTCAATGTTGTGGAGAACAATTTTGCCTTTGGCAGCAGCTGGTGATCAATGCCCATGTGTGTGAAGATTGGTTTCCATAAATTTGTACTTGGTTTAACCCACTGCCAGTAGTATTTCATGAGCAATGCTTGATTGAACAGTCTCAGATCCATGATTCCCAATCCGCCAAGTTTTTTTGGGATGCATACCTCTTCCCTTTTAACTAGACTCATTTTTGAAGTATTTTGTGTTATCCCGTGCCAAAGAAAGTGCCGCCTGATCTTGTCAATATTTTGTATTATCCACACTAGCAGTTGTAAGCACGATATAAAGTAGACTGGTAATGAAGATAAAACCGCATTGATCAGAATAATTCTATCTGCAATTGAGAGATGCTTGGCTGCCTACCCTCCAAGTTTTTTGTTGAATTTCTGGATAAGCGATACATAATCTGATTTGTTAAGCTTCTTGTTTGACAATGGCAACCCAAGGTAACTAAATGGGAATGAACCCAGTTTACATCCTAGCATGCTTGCCAATTGGTCTCCTTCATTCCCTTGATTTTGTGATATTACCAATTCGGACTTGTGCATATTTATTGTCAGTCCTGAGATTGCCTCGAATGCTACGAAGGCAATTTTGAGCATTTGGACTTGCTGAATTTCTGGTTTGACAAAAAATAATGTGTCGTACGCATAGAGAAGGCATGCTTTCATGTCCGGAATTGGCAGTCTTATGGCTCCATTGCTGACTAGTTTTTTGAACCACCTTGCTATGAAATCCATCGCTATTATGAATAGTAGTGGGGATAATGGGTCACCTTGACGGACTCCCCTTTTAAGCGTGATTTTCCTTTCTCACCTTGGAGCTCAGCAACATAGTACCATAATATAACAGAAGTGCATTACTCTAACAAAAAGTGCATTACAACACAAGTACCAGTTTTACTAACAAAATAATAGGCAAAAAAAAAAACAGAAGTACCAGTTTTACCAACATTACTAGTATCATTAGAAATTACCAAAAAAGCAACATTGTTCTAACAATCTAAAATGGAAAAACTACATCACAATCACATATCATTGGTTCCATAAGGCCAACAACAAATAAGTTTTTAACACTACACCAACCATTCGTGTCATAGCCACCATCTAATAATTCGCCGTCTTCGAACAGTTTTCCATGCACCCTCCTTTTCTTGCTAATGCCAATGTTCTCTACCCACCATTTCTTGCTATATTTATCATTATTGCCAGTTTTGATGCTTTTGCATGAACCAAGGTCTGTATCAGAAAAAGAGAGCCAAGAATAATAATTAGCACAGTTTAAACTGGAATTATAACTGCAACTAATAGTCCCTGTCATTAAAATATTTACATGGAAGCCCCGCAAAGTAAAATATTTACACTATGGTCCCTGTCATATCAATAGAGAGTACCAGTAACCTATAGAATCATAACCAAGCGGCACAATTAGTATTTTGGTTCTAAAACCCAAAATTGAGATTCAATCGCAATAACTTCTGTAAGGACCTAAGGTCACGATCCAAGTCAAAAATTGGTTTAAACAACATATTAATCAAGGATAGAAATCACCAAACCAACGACAATCAATTCGAGTGGTCAAGCAATAAATAAACAATTCAAAACACCCGATCCTCATACCATACTCACATAATCCGAAAAATCAAGGAGCTCGAAGGCTCATCAACAGAAAGAAAACCACAAGGACTTCTCAACAATACACAAATCCCGGGGCTTGGTTCGACATCAAAATTCATGAGGAAAAGAGCCACAAGGCTGAGAAAAATGGGGGCGGGCTGGGGTCGAACATGAGAAAAATTCCGCTGGAGAGGAAGACTGGACGCTGATTCTAGCAAAAATTTTCGTTCATCGGCGATGTTATCTGTCTGAATTTTAAAGTATCTCATACGCACGAAAAACATAGAGTAAAAAACTGTTTTGCTATATAGCTCAGCATAGCTCATCTATATAGAGAGAGAGAGAGAATAGCTAATGTCAAAACGTTTGTCCGTGGACCTTGGAACAAATGTTTCGGTTTTATCATTTTCAAAGTTCAAACAGTCGATCCAAACCGTTCAACATTTCATCCATATTGAAATGTGTTTGGAGACCAAATTTTACATTTTATGAAACTTTTTTACTATTTATTAAGTCAGTTTTAAAATCGTTGTTTTCACTGATTCAGAAATTTTTCACTGTTTATTGAAATGAGCGATTTTAAAACTGGCTTAATAAATAGTAAAAAATTTACAAAAATGTAATTTTTTTAATAGAAAAAAATATTGAACAAACTGTTATTTTATTGTATACACTTTCACTTAAACTGAATTAAAAACTGACATATCTATATATAGAGAGAGTCGACTAACACGCTTCCTCTATTATTGAATAATATGCTTCCAGCCTCTAAAATCTATTGAATCGTCTTCAAATAACAAATCCAAACCGTTCAAACCTATCTCCTTAATGAGAGCTTCATTTACATATAATTGTTTTAAATTTTTGAATTTATTTACTATCAAGTCAAAAGGTCAAAGATTTTAATAAAATTGTGCATTAAAATGTGCACAAAATCCTTGATAGTAAAAAATAGTAAAAATAAAAATTTCGGTCCAGGTTATGTTAATCTTTGATCGAACTATTTAATTTCTATATACCCCTTCTGTTATTTTATTTCGTTATATAATTAGGAAAAAAGCAATTAATAATGTTCTCCAGCCAAAAGGCAAAGAAACTACATCTATTTTGCTGAACATTATGTATATTATATCCATCATCTAATGGAAGATGTCATTTTAATGGGCAGTAAAATCCTGCCAACAGGGTCAATTCGTCCATTCATCCATAATCTGAACGGTGACAATTTAAGTATGGAAAGTATTGGATTTTAAAAATACACAACTCATACTTCAATTGTGACTGATCAGATTATAGATAGATGAATGGATTGACCCTGTTGGCAGGATTTTACTGCCCATATGTGGGTGGGAGATTTAGTTCCCCAGTACTGACATGGTGAATTAATTAATTATTTATATATATATTTAAAATGAAATCTTCCATTAGAAATTAAGAAAGGTCATATGGTTCCTTAATGTGTTGATCATGTTTATGTTTTCGTAATTTCCATGTTCTAAAATATATTTTATTACAACCTACTTTTCTTCTCTTTTCGTTCTACTCGTTTTATTTTTTTATATCAAATTCTTTTCAGCAAAAAAAAAAACATTTCAGCACCCATATATTCTGTCTTTAGGATCTCAAACGTAAGTAAATTCTAAGTATAATTTGTTTTTCTGTATTTGTAGGAACTTTTTGTAGTTGTATATATGTAATTTTATTAATTGTTTTTCTATATAATTTGTTTTACAATTTGGTCCCATCAAATTAGTTGAATTAAGACTTGTTTCACAATTATTTTATACAAACCTTTTATACAATTATTTCATATATAGTTATCCTTCTCAAATTAATTCTTCAATTAAGTGATATTGGCATTTTATTACCGGATCTATGTCAGTAATATTAGCCTGATTTAATTTACAATTCAACATATTTTAAGCGAGTTATATATAATCGCCATATTTCTCAAGATACTTTTAAAATAAAGTGTTGCCCAGTCCAATAGAAGATAAAAATATATATATTTAAGCAATTATTATATTTAACTTCTGTTTCTTTATTAAATATATAACTAAACTCTAAATTGTTCACCTAGAACCTTGATTTAGATTCCATTACAAGTGAAATTTATATCCAATAAAGAATAATAATTTTGTACCTAAAAAATAGTAATAAAATTTCAAAAAATATAAAATTTGACCTCCAAGCACATTTAAATATGGAGATCATGTTGAATAAGTGCTTGAGATCGACTATTTGAACTTTTAAATTATAGATAAAAGAACACATTTAATATTTTAACACTCCTCATTACAAGCACACATTTAATATTTTAACCCTCCTCATTACAAGCACACATATAATATTTTAACACTCCTCATTACAAGCACACATTATAAGGACACGAGTTACATAATATTGCCTTGCAATACTTCTGAATTAATTATAACTCATATGGAAAACAATGTCTGAAAAAACAACTTAGATATATATTAGGAAATCATGAATCCATTGGGACATCCATATTTTTTTAAGCACCCACGGCCAGTGTACGGCTCTCCCGCTACGTACTTGCCATTGGGACATTCATATTGGGACATCATGGAGGACATTTAAAAACTTTCGCGCACGGATGGGGAGTGTACGGCTGTCCCGGTTTGCTCTTGCCTGCCGGCTTGTCCCTGATCAAGGGGTTATTATAGGCTAGTTCGGCCAACATCCGATGGACATTAGAATCCATCTGGAATTCGTTTTCCATGTTCCACACATCCAAATGTCTCTTTTCGACGTATGCTTCAGAAAAGTGTGCAGAACCGATGAGGAAGGCGATTAACATAGCGATGATCACACAACCCGGATATGATCCCATTGTGAAAAATTATTGTGGGTTTTGAGCAATATTCATGTATGTTAAGCTGGGAATGAAGAGCTCTATTTAAAGCAAGGCAGAGATAGTGGCGAAAGCAAAATGAACATGGATGGTTGGTCTAACTACCAAGGCACTTCAAATTGTGGGTGGAGAGAGCATATAAAGATATCATGATTTTTTTTTTGTTAAATCTTAGTGCGGACCTCAATGATTAAATGAAACTTAAATATAGAGAAATTATTAAAAAAAAATTGGTTGTTAAATATACTTTTCGGAATTGTTCTCGTAAAATTAAACAAAACTATCCAAAAGAATTACAAAGGAAACAATTCAAATTTAAAAGAAAATTATTCAAAAATATGTAAAAAGAAAGATGGAGATGATGATTGGTGAAACGTTTGTACACAGAGGCTGAGCGAGAAATAGGATAGAGTGGGATAAAATTTTCAAGATACATATTACATAATTAATTTAAACACAGGAATAGTTTTGTAATTTTTTTAGAAAAAAAATGCAACAAAAGAAACATATTTTGAAGAGAAAAAAAGAACTTTAGTTAGAAATAGACAAGTGCTTTCTCCTGACATGGCTCCGCTATTGTTGCCTTGTTGGTACACCGTCAACCTATAGCCTTCAAATACTTTCCTACATGGGACAAATGTAGAGCAAAAAATAAAAATAATTTAACATTTTTTGGTATTTGTTATTACTATGTTTTAGAAATTTTCAAAACAGTGGTTTAATATGGTAAAAAATCTAAAAAAAAATCTGAAAAATACTGTTTTGAAAAATTCTAAAAAAATAGTAAAAAAATTTCAAAAAATGTAAAATTTTGTTTCCAAACACATTAATATAAAGAACATGTTGAGCACTTCAGATCGACCATTTAAATATTCAGAAAGCAAAAATGACTTATAAGCATATATTCTCATATACTTACGTAAGTAGAGTAGCCAACCCCCTCTCTCTCTCTCAATATATATATATATAACTTAACTCTAAATTGTTCACCTAGAACCTTGATTTAGATTCCATTACAAGTGAAACTTATATCCAATAAAGAATAATAATTTTGTACCTAAAAAATAGTAATAAAATTTCAAAAAAAATAAAAAAATTGACCTCCAAGCACATTTAAATATGGAGATCACATTGAGTAAGTGCTTGAGATCGACTATATGAACTTTCAAATTATAGATAAAAGATGTGAGACAAGATAAAGCATTTTAACCCTCCTCATTACAAGCACACATTTAATATTTTAACCCTCCTTCACACATTTCATATTTTAACACTCCTCATTACCAGCACACATTACAAGCACACATTATATGGACACGAGTTACATAATATTGCTTTGCAATACTTCTGAATTAATTATAATTCATATGGGAAAACAATGTCTGAAAAAAAAAACTTAGATATATATTAGGACATCATGATCCATTGGGCGAACATCTATATATTGTAGAGCCCTTGGGGACAATGATTTCCTTTAGAGCACGCACGATTAGTGTACGGCTGTCCCGGGTTTGTGTTGCCTACCTGCCTGTTCGGGTTCAAGGTGTGATAGGCTATCTCCGTTTGCGAACTACCCACTTGGAGCAACATCCGATGCACAGTTATATCCATCGAGAATTCGTTTTCCATGTTCCACACATCCAAATGTCTCTTTTCGACGTATGCTTCAGAAAAGTGTGCAGAACCGATGAGGAAGGCGATGAACATAGCGATGATCACACAACCCGGATATGATCCCATTGTGAACAATTATTGTGGGTTTTGAGCAATATGTATGTTAAGCTGGGAATGAAGAGCTCTATTTAAAGCAAGTAAAGATATATAGTGGTGAAAGCAAAAATGAACATGAATTGATTAAAGCAAGTAAAGATATTGTCGGTGGAGAGCATATAAAGATATCATGATTTTTCATTTGTTAAATCTCAGTGCTAACCTCAATGATTAAATGAAACTTAAATATAGAGAAATTATTATTAAAAAAAATTGGTTGTTAAATATACTTTTCGGAATTGTTCTTGTAAAACAAAACTATCCAAAAGAATTACAAAGGAAACAATTCAAATTTTAAAGAAAATTATTCAAAAATATGTAGAAAGAAAGATGGAGATGATGATTATTGGTGAAACGTTTGTACACAGAGACTGAGCGAGAAAATAGGATAGAGTGGGATAAAATTTTCAAAATACATATTACATAATTAATTTAAACACAGGAATGGTTTTGTAATTTTTTTAGACAAATGTAGAGCAAAAAATAAAAATAATTTAACATTTTTTGGTATTTGTTTACTATGTTTTAGAATTTTTCAAAACAGTGGTTTAATATGGTAAAAAAATATAAAAAAATAATTCAAAAAAATCTGAAAAACACTGTTTTGAAAAATTCTTAAAAAAATAGTAAAAAAATTTCAAAAAATGTAAAATTTCGTTTCCAAACACATTAATATGGAGAACATGTTGAGCACTTCAGATCGACCATTTAGACATTGAAAAAGCAAAAATAACTTATAAGCATATGCTCTCATATACTTATGTAAGTAGAGTAGCCAATCCCTCCCCCTCTCTCTCTCTCTCTCTATATATATATATATATGAGTAGGGTTAAAATGCACCATTGGTTTTGTGCTCCAATCATGATCCACGTTATTTTCTCCGTTTCCAAAGTTCGAACAATCGATCCAAACCGCTCAATATGATCTTCATATTAAAATGTGCTTGGAGACAAAATTTATATTTTTTTGAAATTTGTTTACTATTTTTTTAGATAGGTACAAAATTACTGTTTTGGATTGTCCAGGATCTTATGAAAACAGTGATTTTGTACCTATCTAAAAAATTAGTAAAAAAATTACAAAAAATATAAAATTTGATCTCCAAGCACATTATAATACAAATATCATATTGAGCAGTTTGGATAGATTGTTCGAACTTTGGAATTCGTTTTCCAAAAACTAGTCAAATTCATACCATTGAATTTTGTACCCATCTTAATAAATAGTAAAAAAATTCAAAAAAATGTAAAATTTGATCTGCAAGCGCATTTTATTTAGATAATCATGTTAAACGGTTTGGATCGATGATTTGGACTTTCAAAATGTAGAAAATGAGGAGGGTAACTTTGTGGTAACTCAAAAGTGGTGTAATCGGATCCCTCCTCTATATATATATATATATATATATATATATATAGATATATAGAGAGAGAGAGAGAGACTAAGGTCAAAGTGGTAATTCTAATGCCATGGAACTACCAATTCGGTTTTAGATTTTCAAAATCCAAATAGTCGATCCAAACCATTCAACATAATTTCTATATTAAAATGTGCTTAGCAATCAAATTTTACATTTTTTTTACTATTTGTTAAGTATTTTACAAAACTAGTGTTTTTCAGTGGTTCAGAACTAAATACGCTGCGAAATTTTAGTCAAAAGAAGAACAAATGAAATGTCCTGTTACAGTTCGTATTACTTCTGTTTATCTTTGTTTAATTAATATCTGTTGAAATTAAAATGCAGTTCACTCAAATTGGTACCTTTTATAAGCAAAAGATTCTGAAGGTACTGTATTTAGCATAATGCATGGAGATTGGCTCTTTTGTCCCAACTTTTGCTCCCATTATTTCATACTCTTTTATCCCTACTTTTCCTCCCAACTTTTATTCCAACTTTTCCTCCCATTATTTCATACTCTTTTATCACGGGCCTCTTTAATCATCCCGGCATTTGCATATGCTGTCAGCATTGTATTCCATGTTACTTCGTCCCTACAAATTCAACAATGATTAATCTTATGTCTCACTTTAAAAATAGTACTTATAAACCCTCAAAAAGTTTAATATACCTACACGCCATCTGATCAAATAACTGCTTGGCCTCGTTAAATCTTCTATTCTGCACATAGGCTGCAACCATGGCATTCCATGAAACAACATTTCTTTCTGGCATTTTTTCAAAAATACCCCTAGCTTCTTCCACATTTCCATTTTTTGCATAACCGGAAACAACAACTGTAGTCCAAGTAAAGACATCCTTCTCTACCGGCATTACATCAATTAAGCAGTCTCCTTGCCTCTGCCATGTTTCCATTCTGAGCGTATCCCACTAATCATAGTATTCCAAAAAACATTATCTTTCTCAGGTATTTTATCAAAGAGCTTCAAACCGTCATCCATTTCTGGGGCTGATCCAAAATTTTCGTCAGGGGAGGCAAAAAAAATATCGAATCTGGTTTAAATCCATTAAACAATTAGATACTCGATAAAAAAAAATGCTTTAATTTATATTTTTCAATGCTTTGACTTGTAATTTCTTATATTTTGACTTATAATTCTAATTACCAATCAAAATTCAATAAATTTATTTCAATTTTAACTCTAAATTTAACCTAAATTACAAATCAAACGTCCAAACAGGAGCAAAAAAATTTCAAGAGGAGCAAAGTCAGTTGGATACACCGGGGTCCGCCCCTGGTCCATTTGATTTCTTTGAATGTACCCACCGATTATAGCATTCCATGAAACGACATCCCAATTAGGTTTAGATTCAAACAACTCCTTAGCAAGTTCAAATCTTCCATTTTGTACATAGGCAGCGAGGAGCCCATTCCAAGATATATTGTTTTTGACCGGGGTTCGGTCAAAGAGTTCCTTGGCTTGGTCAACCAGCCCGTGCCGTGCATAGGCTGATATCATTGTGTTGTATGAAACCTTGTCTTTCTCAGGCATTCATCAAACACCTTACGAGCAATCGTCATGTCACCACTGGAAACATGGCACTGGAGCATGGTGTTGAAAGAGATGACATCACGTGATGTCATGCTCGAGAACAGGGACACTGCATGTGCGAATTGGGAATTGAACACGTAGCCTGAAAGCATAGTGTTGTAAGAGGAAATGGTTCTCTTAGGCATTTGATCGAACAGTGTCTGGGCATGCGCCACATGGCCCAGACGCATCTTATGAGCGATGGCCTTGTTCCACTCTATGACCTGTGGGTCCCATGTAATAAGTGTCCCTCTCTCATGCTTCGTTTTATTGGGTTTTTTGTTTGAGAAAGAGCGGGGACTGGAATGGAAAAAACGCAAGAAGCGCATTGCAGCGACCAGCGCTCAGTCGAATTGTTTAAGGAATTTGGTCACCGTACATTTTTCATTCAAAATGTGTCTCCTTATTCTTAGTCTAACTACCAAGGCACTTCAAATTGTGGGTGGAGAGAGCATATAAAGATATCATGATTTTTTTTTGTTAAATCTTAGTGCGAACCTCAATGATTAAATGAAACTTAAATATAGATAAATTATTATTAAAAAAATTGGTTGTTAAATATACTTTTCGGAATTGTTCTTGTAAAATTAAACAAAACTATCCAAAAGAATTACAAAGGAAACAATTCAAATTTTAAAGAAAATTATTCAAAAATATGTAAAAAGAAAGATGGAGATGATGATTATTGGTGAAACGTTTGTACACAGGATGAGCGAGAAAATAGGATAGAGTGGGATAAAATTTTCAAAATACATATTACATAATTAATTTAAACACAGGAATGGTTTTGTAACTTTTTTAGACAAATGTAGAGCAAAAAATAAAAATAATTTAACATTTTTTGGTATTTGTTTATTATGTTTTAGAATTTTTCAAAACAGTGGTTTAATATGGTAAAAAAATCTAAAAAAAATAATTTAAAAAATCTGAAAAACACTGTTTTGAAATATTCTAAAAAAATAGTAAAAAAATTCCAAAAAATATAAAATTTCGTATCCAAACACATTAATATGGAGAACATGTTAAGCACTTCAGATCGACCATTAAGACATTGAAAAAGCAAAAATGACTTGTAAGCATATGCTCTCATATACTTATGTAAGTAGAGTAGCCAACCTCTCTCTCTCTCTCTCTCTCTCTATATATATATATATATATATATATGAGTAGGGTTAAAATGCACCATTGGTTTTGTGCTCCAATCATGTTCCACGTCCTTTTCTCTGTTTTCAAAGTTCGAACAATCGATCCAAACCGCTCAATATGATCTTCATATTAAAATGTACTTGGAGACAAAATTTATATTTTTTTTAAATTTATTTACTATTTTTTTAGATAGGTACAAAATCACAGTTTTGGATGGTTCAGGATCTTATGAAAACAGTGATTTTGTACCTATCTAAAAAATTAGTAAAAAAATTACAAAAAATATAAATTTGGTCTCCAAGCACATTATAATACAAAGATCATATTGAGCAGTTCGGATCAATTGTTCGAACTTTGGAATTCGTTTTCCAGAAACTAGTCAAATTCAGACCATTGAATTTTGTACCCATCTTAATAAATAGTAAAAAAATTCAAAAAAATGTAAAATTTGATCTGCAAGCATATTTTATTTAGATAATCATGTTGAACGGTTTGGATCGATGATTTGGACTTTAAAAATGTAGAAAATGAGGAGGGTAACTTTGTGGGAACTCAAAAGTGGTATAATCGGATCCCTCCTCTATATATATATATATATATATATATATATATATAGAGAGAGAGAGAGAGAGAGACTAAGGTCAAAGTGGTAATTCTAATGCCGTGGAACTACCAATTTGGTTTTTACATTTTCAAAATCCAAACAGTCGATCCAAACCATTTAACATAATGTCTATATTAAAATGTGCTTAGCAATCAAATTTTACATTTTTTTTACTATTTGTTAAGTATTTTACAAAACTAGTGTTTTTCAGTGGTTCAGAACTAAATACGCTGCGAAATTTTAGTCAAAAGAAGAACAAATGAAATGTCCTGTTACAGTTCGTATTACTTCTGTTTATCTTTGTTTAATTAATATCTGTTGAAATTCAAATGCAGTTAACTCAAATTGGTACCTTTTATAAGCAAAAGATTCTGAAGGTACTGTATTTAGCATAATGCATGGAGATTGGCTCTTTTGTCCCAACTTTTGCTCCCATTATTTCATACTCTTTTATCCCAACTTTTCCTTCCAACTTTTATTCCAACTTTTCCTCCCATTATTTCATACTCTTTTATCACGGGCCTCTTTAATCATCCTGGCATTTGCATATGCTGTCAGCATTGTATTCCATGTTACTTCGTCCCTACAAATTCAACAATGATTAATCTTATGTCTCACTTTAAAAATAGTACTTATAAACCCTCAAAAAGTTTAATATACCTACACGCCATCTGATCAAATAACTGCTTTGCCTCATTAAATCTTCTATTCTGCACATAGGCTGCAACCATGGCATTCCATGAAACAACATTTCTTTCTGGCATTTTTTCAAAAATACCCCTAGCTTCTTCCACATTTCCATTTTTTGCATAACCGGAAACAACAACTGTAGTCCAAGTAAAGACATCCTTCTCTACCGGCATTACATCAAGCAGTCTCCTTGCCTCTGCCATATTCCCATTCTGAGCGTATCCACTAATCATAGTATTCCAAGAAACATTATCTTTCACAGGCATTTTATCAAAGAGCTTCAAAGCGTCATCCATTTCTGGAGCGGATCCAGGATTTTCGTCAGGGGGTAAAAAAAATATCGAATCGGATTTAAATCTCCACTAAAACTCCACTAAAACTCAAACTCAAAATCGGTCAAAACCGATAAATCTCCACTAAAACTCAAAATCCAGGTGGGGTAGCTGCCCCCACTAGATACACCGGGGTACGCCCCTGGTCCATTTGATTTCTTTGCACGTACCCACCGATCATAGCATTCCATGAAACGACATCCCAATTAGGTTTAGATTCAAACAACTCTTTAGCAAGTTCAAATCTTCCATTTTGTACATAGGCAGCGAGGAGCCCATTCCAAGATATATAGTTTTTGACCGGGGTTCGGTCAAAGAGTTCCTTGGCTTGGTCAACCAGCCCGTGCCGTGCATAGGCTGATATCATTGTGTTGTATGAAACCTTGTCTTTCTCAGGCATTTCATCAAACAGCTTACGAGCAATCCTCATGTCACCACTGGAAACATGGCACTGGAGCATGGTGTTGAAAGAGATGACATCACGTGATGTCATGCTTGAGAACAGGGCTACTGCATGTGCGAATTGGGAATTGAACACGTAGCCTGAAAGCATAGTGTTGTAAGAGGAAATGGTTCTCTTAGGCTTTTGATCGAACAGTTGCTGGGCATGCGCCACATGGCCCAGACGCATCTTTTGAGCGATGGCCTTGTTCCATTCTATGACCTGTGGGTCCCATGTAATAAGTATCCCTCTCTCATGCTTCGTTTTATTGGGTTTTTTGTTTGGTAGTATGTCAGGTCTTAAAACCTGAACTGTGACTTCAAACTCAAAAGAGATCAAAATCAGAAAAATCGCTGGAAATTTCGAACAGAAAAGTAAACTTCAGTCTCAGCTAACTATAGCTTCGAAAGAGAGGAGAAGAGAGAAAAACTCAAATTCTTTATTTCTTGGATAATCCAAACCAGTACATGAATTGGCCTTTTATAGGCGATGCAATTACAAGAAATGAATCAAAAATCAAGCTAACGGATCTTGCTAACGAATGTCAGAATGACACCCCAGCTTGAGGATCCGACCCGTTTATTCAACAAACTAACTAATTTCTTACTTGACACAGCGACCTATCCATTCGTCACCTTTCTTGACTTCGTCTGCTAGTCCGGCCCCACTCGCAGAGTCACTGACTTCTTATTTATTCTGCCCTCATCTTTGCCCTTTAATCCTTCTCTTTCAAAATTGCTAACGGCTGCCCCTAAATTGACTTGAGGTTGCGACATTCCCCCCTCCTTAACACCATTCTCGACCTCGAGAATAAAAGCTGGATACCTTTCTTTCATCAAACTATAGTCTTCCCAAGTCGCATCATCTATCGACTGATTAACCCAGTGAATCAATACCTGAGTTTCCACAGCATTTCTTTTCTTAACCATGCGCCTCGCCAGAATTGCCATAGGCTGAATTTGAGGAGGAGGATGTGACCCCATAATCGGAATAGTCGGGGAGATGGCTTGAGAGTCGCTTACTCTAGCTTTTAGCTGAGACACATGAAAGACAGGGTGTATTGCAGATTCAGGTGGTAGGTTCAGACGGTACGCTACTGCACCAATTTTTTCAATTATCTCATAAGGACCAAAGAACTTGGGGTTAAGTTTCTGATTCTTCATGCCTGCTATGGTCACTTGTCGGTAGGGTTGTATTTTTAGGTACACCCAATCTCCCTCTTTGAATTGCCTTTCAGTGCGATGGCTGTCAGCAAAATTTTTCATTCTTTCTTGCGACTTTCTCAAATTTTCCTTCAATTGCCTTAGAACTTCTTGTCTGTTACTGAGCATCTCATTCACGGATTCCACCTGACTTCTAGGACTGCTTCCCATTGCTAATTGTGGAGGGTCATACCCATAAAGGGCTTTGAATGGTGTTGTTTTGATAGCTGAATGATAGCAAGAATTGTACCACCACTCAGCCATTGAGAGCCATTTGTGCCATTTCTTTTGCTGATTATAGCACATACCCCTCAAATAATTCTCTAAACACTGATTAACCCTCTCTGTCTGTCCATCCGACTGGGGGTGATAGGCAGTGCTCATGTTGAGCTTCACTCCCAAACTGCTCATGAGTTCTCTCCAAAAGTTACTGGTAAATATCGGATCTCGATCGGAGATTATAGTTTGAGGTAGGCCATGGAGTTTGTAGATGTTATCAAGGAAGATTTGTGCTACATCTTTAGCTTTAAAAGGGTGGGAAAGAGATAGGAAATGGGCATATTTAGTTAATCGGTCAACTACCACCATTATCACCTCTTTGCCATCTGACTTGGGAAGTCCAGACACAAAGTCCATCCCTATGCTAGACCATGCTTCATCAGGTATGGGAAGGGGCTGAAGTAAGCCAGGAGAGGGTAGGTGCTCAGGTTTATTGAATTGGCAATTCTCACATGTCCTCACAAACTGGTGTATATCCTCCTTTAAATGTGGCCAATAAAAAGATTTTTTTACCCTTTGGTAGGTGGCAGTGATGCCTGAATGGCCTCCAATGGTGGATGAGTGAAGTGCCTCTAAGATTTGCCTTCTCAATTCTCCATGATTGCCTATGCACACCCTTCCCTTCCTTCTGATCACACCTTGGTATTGAGTTAGGTGTGGTTGTTCTTCCCTCTCTCTTGCAGTGGTTGAAGCAGGGTTGGTGTTGCCTTCTTGTTGTAATGTTCTGGCCTCAGCAATTTTCCTTTTTAGCCCTTCAATCCATTCATCATTTTTATAGCTGTCTTGCACTTCATTTATCCACTGAGGCCTGAGTTCACTGACTGCCATCAAACCTGCATTAAAATCAAACTTTTCTCTTCCACACTCTTCTCTTCTTGATAATGCATCAGCCACTACATTTTCTTTGCCTTTTTTGTACTCAATTACATAGTCTAAGCCCAGCAACTTGCTAAGACCTTTGTGTTGGAGTGTTGTATTCACTTTTTGTTCCAGCAGAAATTTCAAACTGATATGATCAGTTCTTATCACAAATTGCCCCCCAAGCAAGTAATGCCTCCACTTCACAACTGCTGTAATAAGAGCAAGTAGCTCTTTCTCATAGGTTGACAGTGCCCTATTTCTCACCCCTAACTTCTGGCTCATAAAGGCTATGGGTCTCTTCTCTTGAATCAAAACTGCACCTATGCCCTCATTGCTTGCATCCGTCTCTATAATGAATTTTTTTGAAAAATCAGGCAGTGTTAAAACTGGGGCTTGCGTCATTGCCCTTTTGAGCTGCTCAAAAGCTGTTTGGGCCTCCAAATTCCATTGGAATGCATCTTTCTTCAACTGGTCTGTCAAGGGTTTTGAAATTACTCCATAATTCCTAATGAACTTTCTGTAATATCCTGTTAAACCCAGGAATCCTCTCAATCCCTTCACAGTTTTAGGCACAGGCCACTCCTGCATTGCCTTGATCTTTTGTGGATCAGTTGCCACACCATCCTTGGTTATCACATGGCCCAAATACTCAATCTTTTCTACACCAAAATCACACTTAGACCTTTTTACAAATAGCTGATTCTCTTGCAACACTTGTAGCACTTGCTTAAGGTGAGATGTATGGGAATTCAGATCTTTACTGTAGATGAGTATATCATCAAAGAAAACCAATACAAATTTTCTTAGAAATGGCTTGAAAATTGAATTCATCAAACACTGGAAAGTTGCTGGTGCATTTGTGAGGCCAAAAGGCATCACATTGAACTCATAATGCCCTTCATGGGTCTGAAATGCTGTTTTGAATTTGTCTTCCTCACACATTCTGATCTGGTGATAACCAGCCCTCAAATCCAACTTTGAAAAGTAGTGTGCCCCTTTCAATTCATCTAACAAATCATCAATGATTGGTATGGGAAACTTATTCTTGACTGTATTTTCATTTAGTTTTCTATAATCAATGCACATTCTCCAACTGCCATCTTTCTTTTTAACCAAGAGGATAGGTGATGAGTAAGGACTGGTGGAAGGTTGAATAAAGGAATTCCTTAACAATTCCTCTATTATTTTCTCAATTTCTAATCTTTGGAAATAAGAAAATCTGTAAGGTCTGAGTGAGAATGGCTTTGCATCAGTTTTCAAAGGAATTTTGTGGTCCACTGTTCTAGTAGGAGGCAAGGTTTTAGGCTCTTCAAATACTGGACTGAACTCCTTCAAAATTTCAGCTATTTTTGGTGGACATTTATCTCCCTGCACCACTTCATTTCCACTATTACAGAACAAGTGTGCTATCAATACTTGGCTCCCCTTCTTCCTTTCTTTCTCTATATTCAGAGATTGTTCACACAACTTTACTTCTGCACTCACTTCTTTAACTTGCAGTTTTACCGGTTTGCCCTTGTAGTTGAACTGCATTATCCCTTTCTCCCAATCTACTGTCATCACTCCAGTAGTTGCTAGCCAATCGATGCCTAGAATTATGTCATAACCCGGCACCTTCATTACTCTCAGATCCATGGAAAACTCCTGATTTTGTATTGAGAATTTGAGGTTTTTGCAAATTTGAGTACAATTCATCTTAGTACCATCAGCTATGGTCACCATCATAGGGTCAGTTTGGGTAGTTGCTAGCTGGAGAGTGTGTGTGAGTTCAGGATTTATAAAAGAATGGGTGCTTCCACTATCAATAAGAGCACATACAGGTAAAGTACCAATATAGCCCTTGAATTTGAAGGTTTTTGCATTTTGTGGCTGTAGGTTGGTTTGGAGGTTGGTATGAGCACATATAGTTATCATGGCTTGCTCTTCCCCTTCAGTCTCTTCTTCTTCCTCCTCTACTGGTACCGACTCATACATCTCTTCTTCTTGCTCAGCTTCAACTCCCTCACTATCCATGGTGTTCAGTCTCTTTGGGTTGCACTTATGCCCCACATGCCACTTCTCCAAGCATTTAAAACACAGCCCCAACTTTTTCTTTTGCTCAGTTGTCATGGTGGCTGGGTTGTTTGTTAGATTTGGTGTGTGGTTTGGTTTTATAAATTGATTTCTGTTGTTGTTGTTGCCTTCCCACTTCTTTACAAATGTTTCATTGTTCTTTTGCACATGCTGAATTACTGGTTTTTGGTTGTAATGCACCCTTCTACTACCCCCTTCTAGTGTCAGCTCTATCTTTTTAGCCAATTGGATTGCATTCTTTAGTGTTGAGGGCCCAAACAAATCCAGGTTATTCCTTATATCCTCCTTTAACCCGCTAATAAAAGATCCCACAAAGAAATCTTCATTTGAGATCTGTGTTCTACAAATTAGTCGGGATCTGGCTCTCAAGTATTCCTTTGCATACTCATTCACCTTGCCATACTGTCTGACCTGTTTGAACTGGTCAATTGGATTACCTGAACTGTCAGTAAAGAACTCCAGAACTTCATCGACCAGATTAGGCCAGGGAGGGGTTTTTCTGGAAATTTTTAGAGACCTATACCACTCTTTAGCATCATCCACCATGTTCATAGTGGCCATGCGAGTTTTATACTCATCTGGCACTTGATACAGCTCGAAAAATTGTTCACAATCCTCAACCCACTCTACAGCCCTTTCCCCATTGAAAGAAGGAAAATCCATACGAGGAAGGAAAAATTTCTGAACTTGAGAGTTGAATTCACCTTGTTTATCGACCTTAGAATCCTCATCGTTTTCTAGATCAATATGATGCTTGTCTCGCCCCTTTCTTGCCAGGTCTTCGTTTCGCTTAGTAGCAGTTGCACTGGTTTCTCCTCCTTCCCAGTTATTTGCCAGCATGATCGTTTCCAGCATCTTTGTCATACGATCCATCTTGGCCTCATTAGCATCTAACCGATCAGCAAGCTCTCTTTGAGCTTTGCTCAGTTCACGCTGTGATGACTCCGATTTGGATTCCATCCTTGCAAATCTCTCATTGATTTCTGCCAGATTCGGTTGCTCATCGTCATCGCCAGTGGCATTGCTCCTTGTCCTGACAGCCATTGGCCGCTTCCTCTTAACTCGCACCAGCTTCCCAGATGTGATTACTGCTCTGATACCAATTTGTCAGGTCTTAAAACCTGAACTGTGACTTCAAACTCAAAAGAGATCAAAATCAGAAAAATCGCTGGAAATTTCGAACAGAAAAGTAAACTTCAGTCTCAGCTAACTATAGCTTCGAAAGAGAGGAGAAGAGAGAAAAACTCAAATTCTTTATTTCTTGGATAATCCAAACCAGTACATGAATTGGCCTTTTATAGGCGATGCAATTACAAGAAATGAATCAAAAATCAAGCTAACGGATCTTGCTAACGAATGTCAGAATGACACCCCAGCTTGAGGATCCGACCCGTTTATTCAACAAACTAACTAATTTCTTACTTGACACAGCGACCTATCCACTCGTCACCTTTCTTGACTTCGTCTGCTAGTCCGGCCCCACTCGCAGAGTCACTGACTTCTTATTTATTCTGCCCTCATCTTTGCCCTTTAATCCTTCTCTTTCAAAATTGCTAACGGCTGCCCCTAAATTGACTTGAGGTTGCGACATAGTATAGCTTGGTTGATGGTGGTTTGAGTTTCTGAGAAAGAGCAGGGACTGAATGGAAAAAACGCAAGAAGCGCATTGCAGCGACCAGCGCTCAGTCGAATTGTCTAAGGAATTTGGTCACCGTACATTTTTCATTCAAAATGTGTCTCCTTATTGTGTTTCCTTTTATTTGGTCACATAAAGTATCAAGTGACGTGTCATTTATGGTTAAAGAGAGACTTGTCATGTGAATTGCGAGTCACATCACATGATCAACACGCGTGATGTAATTTGCCGTGACAGAATCGATAATGACATGACTAATTTATGGTTGTAATGGACTTTCTTTTCTTTCTTTTTTTGGAGAAAGGGAGGTAATGGAAATTTAAGGACACTAGTTACCTTGTTGCGGCTCCGCCGCAACTGTTCTTTTTGTTGTTTGTTGGTTTATTTGGGTGGCATGTTTTTATTTCTGTTGTTTGGTTGGGGAACTACATTGATTAAGTAAACATAGACATAGTGACTTTTATATATGCAAATAAATTTTGTTGGATATTTTTTTGGTGAGAACAATTATACTTTTATGTTTAAAATGCTTTGATACTGAGTAAAAAACTAAATAGAAGGGGTGCATGGAAATATGATAAGGGGGACAAAGTGTAATAATTGTTACATATATAAGGTATTAATTATCATCAATTGGTATATATGCAACAATTATTATTCGAATTATGTACTATAAACATCAGTTGAACACAGTGGCGGAACCAAGAATGATTGGTAGGGGGTGCTCAAAGGCTCAGGAACTAGGAATAATCGGTAGGGGGCCCAGAAATTAGGAATCAATCGTAATCTCCAACCAATTTTTTTTTTATTAAAGGGGCTATATATAATTTCTGAGCCAAGGGGGGGCCAGGGCCTAGGCTGGCCCAGGCCTTGGTTCCGCCCCTGATTGAACAGAGGAAAAGGTGAAATTGATCAAGCTTGCACAATAATGTTTTGAAAATTATATGAGACTTACATGTTGGTCGAGACATAACTCATGCAATAATTTTGTAAGAAATACATGTTGCTGCACTTAAAATTTCTGGGAACCTTCATTTTGTATGTATTTTTAATTTCCCTTTCAGCTGTGTGCATGCATTGATGACAACTGGCAAGCTTAAGTGTGTATTAATTGCCATTGCTGCCATCACCTCTAGAAGGTCAATTTGCCTCTTATTTAAGATATTAGAGTTGAGCTTAGCTTTGCTTCGGCAGAATGAATTGAACTTTTTATGAAGTTTACAATTTAGCTGACAAAAAAAAGCAATTATAAAAACCAAGGTTCTAAATAGCGTTTATAGCGTCGTAGCGGTTTGAGATTTTTCTATTCAAATTTCAATTTCTATTCAAATTTCAAATTCATTTATTTGTAGCAAGTAGCAACAATTTCGGTTTGAGATTTTTTTTATCTTTATTTAAAACTCATATAAATTGCTTAAAAAAAAAACTCATATTGTATAGTGCAAATAGCGCAAATAGCGTATTTTGATGTCATAGCGTAGCGTTTGGGGTCCAAAAACATTATAGCGGCGCTATAGCGCGCTATTTAGAACACTGATAAAAACAATAAGCATCTGTGCAAAATAAACTTTTGTGAGTATGTTCAGTACTTGTATTTACAGCATGCGACGTGTATAGCTCTTCTTAATTAGGACTGATATTACTATTGGGAAAACATAAAAAGTATTAATCAATATTCAAAAGCAGGGGCGGAACCAAGGCATGGGCCAGCCTAGGTCCTGGCCCCCCCTTGGCTCAGAAAATATACAGAGTCCACCTCTTGGTCCAGAAAATATACAGAGCCCCTTTAATAAAAAAAAAAAAAATTGGCACCCCCGTTTATGCATGGGCGATGGTACTCTGGCGAGTGACGACTGGGCCCGCATCTCTGCGACGAGATGACTGGGCTCCCCTATCGATCATTCCTGGTTCCGCCACTGTCTTGATTTGCATACTCATGTAAGTGTAGCAGTGGGGATTAGTATGTGGCGAGCGTAGAAGAGGGGAAGGCAACATCTGGTACAATTGGAGAGTTTGTGAGCTGCGCAAGATGAGATAGGAGTAGGTCCGATGGGTATCAGACCTACATTTAGGTTCAATTAGCTCTAGGACCGTACGATTAGTATCAAGATCTATGTGCACAGAAATTGATACAGACTTGCACGGATTTTGATACAGAGCACACGAATCTTGATGCAGATCGAATGGTCATCACACCCATCGAACCAAGGTAGGTCCGATGGGCATCGGACATACTCTGATTCCGCGCAAGATATGTTTTGGTTGAGTGACGATAGCTGACATCATCTCAAAATAATCAGATCCATTGAAATCCAATCGGACGGCAGATAATAGAGATGCTACTGTTTATCGCTGACGTCATAGTCCAATCCAAAATGAAGGATTTATAATGACTTTGTTGTGTTGATTATATTATAACCTGTTTAAAATTTGCTTCATTGAATTTGGGTATGACCACATTGGGTCCATCAAATTAACAAGGCCACTTCACATTGGGTCCATCAAATTAACAAGGCCACACCACACTGACTACTTCACATTGGGTCCATCAAATTTGGGTATGACCACTTCACATTGGGTCCATCAAATTAACAAGGCCACTTCACATTTGGTTCTCATACGCGCACACAATATGTACTCAGCAGTCACCACAACATAATCATGTCCCAATCCCAAGTACCTACGCGGAATGGGTCCCTTGATTTGACCAGAGACAAGCCTCTGAGCGCCTCCTCCATTGGTGATTGAAATGGAGAGGAAGGGACTTTCTATAAGTAGTTATTAATTAACTAGTATCGTGCCTGTGCGTTGCAACGGAATATATGATAAGATAACAAAAATTAATTCTCGTAAAATAACAAATTTTTATAAAAAAACAAAATTAGAAATATATTATGCATTTATCACAGTAATATGTATAGAAATAATGAAGTAGATAAATAAGGAAGTGAACAAAAAATTAATTTGCATTGTGATCCGCAGTATAGAAAATTTCAATTGGAGAGGAAGAAATAAGGAAACAAAAAAAATAAGAAAATGAAGAATTATATTGCTAAATTTTAGAGTCTGTTTAATTTTAATTGTAATGCATTATGTGGTGATATGTGTGCCGAGTATGTTTGTAGTTAAATTTAAACTTCTATACATAAAACAGATGCATTTAATCAAAAAAAGACAAATTATGTGATTGGAGAGCTGAGATTAAATTCAAAAATTAATTTTTTTGTCGGATCGGACCCCAATGTACTTAATAATGGAATAGAGATAAAAAAGAGGGATCCGAGGATATATGAATCTGACAACCGAACCGAGTAAAGTTTTGTCTCCCAAATTGTTGCATATTAACTAAGTTACATATAATATTTTGTAACGTACAAAAAGTACAGGACAGCTTATCATATATATGGCAACGCGTCTAACTCAGCGATCATTTGGCAACCTCTCACACTCGCTCAGGTCGTTGTTGTGCTAAGCAATTAATTAATATGGGTGCAACCTTAACTTCATGCCTCCAACACGCAAAGAACCTTTTCTCATGCATGAGTAACACAACCTCATCACTACCAGTACTATACCAACCAGCTGAAGCACCTACTGTAGACATCTCAGAGCACGTAGCCGAGCAAGTGCGACCGATGGCATTTGCTATTGCAGCCGGATTATTCACTCTACTCGCAAACCAACCTACGTCCGTACATAATCACATCACACTATACAAGATCTACTTGCTTTTTTATTTGCTCAGCTTCGCTCTCACCATTGTCCCCTTGCTTTTCACACTTATAACCAACCCGACTCGGGGTGTTGCCTGGCTCCAGAAACGGGCCATGAAAATAGCCATTCTATTCATCGTCATCACCGTGACATTCAGAATTTTCTTGCTGCTACCTCCACCTATCATATGGTATGATGTGCTGATACCCCTGCTGGCTGTTGGTGCAATCTCTCTGTGCCTATGGTATGGTTGGATAAAGGCTAAAAACTCATCAAGCCCAGCTGTTACTAGTTCATTTACCAGTGAGGTTTGAATCCGAGACATCATCTGAAGCATGCAAGTTCTTATAGTTCATTTACCAGTGAGGTTAATTTATATAAATAAATAAGTATAGATAATATTATTGATATTGATAATTAATCACTCTAGTTAAGAGTGTTTATAAATTATTAGGATGTAGTTGTTCCTTGTTCAGTGAGATCATGTGCAGGAAAGATTAATTATATTGTAACGAATAGAAAATGGATTGCTAGCTTGAATTTGAGCGTTCAAAATTGTAATCACTGTGTTGTTGTTATTTTATGTTTATCTAATTCAACACTAGTATTATACCAATAGTTTATATACTCTAATACAAAAGGATAGCTTGTGCAGCGGTATTTAGTGAAGTTGAGAACTATAGTTCCTGGTTCGAGTTCTGCTTCTAGTAGTAATTAATTTTGGACATTTGTGTTGGAGACCTCATTTCAAAAATGAAAAATTGCCTATACCCGAATACGAACCAGGAACCTCTTCTTATGAGGCAAAGGTTCCTACCATCTACACCATTCAGAATTACTTGTTCCATTTGGAGGTTTAAAAAATAAGAATATCATGTAAATTACCCCGGACTGCTGAAATTCTCGATGGTTTGAGCATTTTTAAAAAAATTCAAAAAGACAGGCATTTCTGTAATTTTCTATTTAATTTAATGTTGGATATTAATAAAAAAAATTCGGAAGAAGGATTGCTGATTTAAAGAGAAGGGTACGTAATTTGAACATGTCATATTAAATAAGAATTTCAAGATACATTAGAATTTAAATATTCAGATTATTGAAAAAGGGCAAAATAGACAAAGTTATTGGCTTTAAATGGGAAAATAAGAAATTTCAACAAAAGTTTTGATGGGTAGGACTGGAGTGGGAAAAATGGCACGGCGGAGCTGTCTCCGTCAGGGAACGGCACGGTTACGGCACAAAACGACACGACACGCGTGTCAGTTATGTGACGTGACTCGTGTGTCGCAAGCCGTGCTCACCTTTTGAAACTTTGACACGACACGTTACAGCATGTAGTCACGCGAGTCACGTGTAATTAGGACCATTAGATATTAATTTAATAGTGAATCTTGAATAAATTAACCTAAATTATGATTAAATGGTCACGCGAGTCACATATGGTAACGGCACTTTTAGACACGGCGTGACCATTCGCGTGCTGTGACTACCCCTTGACATTTTAGTCACGGCACGACACGTGAAAAATTAACTTGGTCACGGCACGGCACGAGACCATAGTCACAGCACGGCACGTTTTTTCCCACTCTAGGTGTTCCCTTTTTCTTCTATTTTTACCAAATAAGAAAACACAAAAAAAAGACAGAACTCGAGTAATGAGTAGTACAAGAACCAAGCTCATGATTCTAAAATCTCAATATATAATCAAAATTTGAAATTAATTAATCTACAAAATTAAAACTAACACTTCCTACATCAAAAACATAATAATACAAAACTCAGAATTCTCTTCGTTTTTACATCTCATTGTCAATTATATTGTGGATCACGACCGAAGGAATAAGGGCCTTCTGTTCTAATCGCGTTTTTCTTCGGGTTTGGGCTAATAGAATACAATGTCGGTAGGCCCCGAACCTTCTGTTCTAATCGGTCAAGCTCTTGCCGAGCGAGGTGGTCAGGCGGAGGCACCGATTTCTCCGCACAGATTCTAGCGATTAACTGCTCGACTGAATCAGGAAGTGACACATGGCGGTGTCTCAATGTCGGCGAGAAGGGAGAAGCTGCGGAAAAAGGAGGTGGTGGTGGCACCATCGACGAAATTAAGATTTAGTGCAATTATCAATTTCTGGAAAATCAGGAATTAATAGCTAGTAACAGAAAAGGAAAAGATTCTCCAGTTTCTAATTAGTGCAATTATCAATTCCTGATTTTACCTTTTTATATTGTCCCAACAGTTGTAGTTTAGATGCTAATCAAACAGAAAAGGAAAAGATTCTTCAGTTTCTAACAAGTGCAATTATCAATTCCTGATTTTACCTTTTTATATTGTCCCAACAGTTGTAGTTTAGATGTTAATCAAACTTCCTTAACTATATACAATTCATTAGTTTAATAATAAATGAACAGATTACCTGAATTGAATTGATCAAAGATAACCTGCCTGTTGCATCCACCGGTCAGCTTAGAGTCTGGGGCGGACCTAGGATGGGCAGCGGTAGGCAAAAAAAATTGGACCTGGAGGGCGTCCAATGAACAGTCAGAGTTGTTCGATTTGTGTCAAGATTCATGCGTACTTGATAAGCACGAATCTTGAAGTATATGCATCTCTCTCTATATATCTATAGCTGTTCATTTCATCCAAAATATTGTGTTGGTAGAAATCCTTACCTCCTAGTAAAAAAAGGGAAAAAAAAATTACATTTGGTCAACCAAATGAAGATAACCAAAAACACTTAAAAAAGGGTTCATAACAAAATTATTTGCATATTTTTTTATAATTTTTTTCATATGTTTTTTTTTTCAACAAGCGATAAATATGTTAGGTAAGAGTAAAATAACAAACTCCTCTAATAACATATCTCCAGAAGATTCCAGTGCCAGTCAAAGCATACCGGTCAAAGGATGTTTAGACAATTAGTTACAGAGGCAGTTAGTTAGTTAGATTGCAAACTGTTAGTGTAAACAGAACTGTAACAGCAGTATCTTGATTCTCTTCTCATTCTCTTATAAATAGACTATGTACAATGTAATCGATACAGACAAGATAATATGAATAAATTCATTTGAGATTACAATTCTTCTTCAAGCTTTAAGCTTTTATGGTATCAGAGCACAATGTCAAGTGCTTCCGATCCTCCATTCTCTTCTTCCCAAAATACCTCTCTTCCATCTCAAAAATCATCTGATGCTCCAATTGTCCTTCTCACCTTACCAGTCTCCACCAAGCTTACTCGCACGAATTTTTTAGCTTGGAAATCTCAGATCGTGCCATTGCTCCATGGTTACCGGCTTCACAAATATCTTGATTCCACACCACCAGAAGAGCACATCGACATTGATGGCCAGTCGCACACTAATCCGTCATTCGAGCACTGGATGCAACAAGATCAGCTGATCTTAGGATGGCTCCGATCTTCTCTTTCAGAGACAATCCTTGCTGAAGTTGTTTCCTGTGCCTCCACCTCCGATCTTTGGCGAGCTTTACAGCAAACCTTCTCCGCCTCGTCAAGATCGCGTCTTCTTGAGCTAAGACGGAATCTTCAAACCACAACAAAAGAAGGATCTAGTTGTGTCGAGTTCTTCTCCAAGATGAGAGCTACAGCCGACGAATTAGCTTTCATCGGATCTCCGGTCACCGAGGAAGATTTGGTTCTTTACATTCTCGGAGGGCTCGATGTAGAGTACAACTCCTTTGTGACTACCATCACTGCCCGTCAGGGAAGCACCTCACTGCCGGAGCTTCAGTCACTTCTTCTCACTCATGAGAAGCTTCTTAACTCTCAATCGGGTAGTCTTTCTTCTTCTTCCTCTTCTCTCAATCCATCGGCCTATTTCACCCAGCCTCAGTCTAACTCCAGGTCTTATCGTCCCAAATCGGGTTACCGTCCCTCTAATCCTAGACCCGGTTATCAACCTAGACCCGGTAGTAGACCTAACTTTAACCCCAGGCCGACTACCAACCCCCTGTTGCCTACACCCCCACATAGGCCCAATAATTCTTTCTCTCAGCCCAATTCGCAGGGCAGCAGGCCTTACAACCCAGACAGAGATACTGTTTGTCAATTATGCAACAAAAAGGGGCACAATGCCAAGGCCTGTTGGTACATAGAGGACTATGTTCCTCCCAAATCGCAGCCCAGTTCGCACCTTGCTGAAGCATCACAGCCTCCTGCTCAAGCATATGCTGCTCAGCCAAGTGCCTCAGATTCTTCCTCCAATTGGTACTTGGACTCGGGGGCCACTCATCATGTCACTAATGACATAAACAATCTCTCCTCTTACATGCCTTATGATGGTATGGATGTTTTAAAAATTGGTAATGGTTTGGGTATGCAAATAAGCCATATTGGTTCTTGTAAATTGACCATTTCCAATTGCACATTGGTTCTCCTTGATGTGTTATATGTGCCTTCTTTTACCAAAAACCTATTGAGCATTTCCAAACTCTTAAATGACAATCACATTCTTATTGAATTTTGTGGTTCATTTTGTGTCATTAAGGAGCGCCTCACATTGATGCCGCTTCTTCGAGTTATGCTTCATGAGGGACTCTACACTCTTTCTTCTTCACTCTCTCCTCATGCTTTCTTTGGTGCTAGGGTTTCGGCCGATGTGTGGCATGCAAGACTTGGTCACCCTTCTTCATCTACAACTTTAAAAATTCTCAATTCTCATGCCTTACCTTGTAATAGCAATAAATTGACCTTGTGCCATCATTGTTGTATGGCCAAGGCTCATCGTTTACCTTTTTCTCCAAGTGTTTCAAAAACTTCTTCTCCCCTTGAGTTGGTACATTCCGATGTATGGGGTCCCGCTCCTCTCATTTCTACGAATGGTTTTCGTTATTATGTACTTTTCATTGATGATTACACTCGCTTTACATGGATTTATTTTCTTAAATCTAAAGATGAGTTAGTACATGTCTTCTCTCTTTTTAAAGCTCAAATTGAGAATTTGCTAAATTCTTCCATTAAAACTCTTCGTTCGGATGGAGGTTCCGAATACAAGCCAATTGCACGATTGTTTCCCTCTCTTGTTCATCAAACAACTTGCCCATACACGCCACAACAAAACGGGATTTCCGAGAGGAAACATCGGCATATTGTGGAACTTGCTATCTCGATCATGACGCAAGGTTCTATTCCCGAACGCTTTTGGGATGATATATTTTCTAGTGTGGTATATTTGATTAATCGTCAACCCTCTACCAATAACCTTGAGTCACCATATTTCTCTCTCTTTCACAAAGAACCCGATTACCAATTTTTGCGGGTCATCGGATGCTTATGCTTTCCGTATATCCGTCATTACAACTCTCACAAGCTTCAACCTCGATCCTTGCCTTGTGTATTTCTTGGTTATGCCTCTACACAAAAAGGATACAAGTGTTTAAATCTCGATTCTAATCGCCTTTATATTTCTAGGCATGTCATTTTTGATGAGCTAACTTTTCCATTTCAGCAGTTTTCCAGTGCAGCTGCTGATTCAGAGGCCTCTGATTCGGGTCACAACACTTTTCTTGCACTACTTCCCTCCACTGTTTCTCTTTCCTCACCTGCGCCAGTCACTATTGGGCCTATTCTTTCATCCACCGAACCAGCAGCAGCTACTGGGCCTTCTTCTCCTGCGCATGGGCCTTCTTCTCACCCGATCAGGTCTGCTCTGGCCTCTCCCACTCCTGTTCCCCTTCAAGTCTATTCTCGCAGAAGGCTCCCTTCCTCTACAGCTCACCTCGGCCCAGCTATCCCTCTCCCTGATAATTCTTTACAGCCCTCTAATCACACTCCCTTGCAGCCTGTTACTCAGTCTGTCCATCCGATGGTTACCAGGTCTCGAAAACAGCCTTCTTCAGATCATTTGGCTCTGCTCTCTTCTTCCAATCTCTCTGTTGAACCAAAAACCTATAATCAAGCCAAAACCAATCCTCATTGGGTCCATGCTATGACCAAAGAATATGAGGCTCTTCTCTCCAATCATACATGGACACTTGTTCCTCCTTCACCCGATCATCATGTTATTGGGTGTAAGTGGGTATTTAAGGAAAAGAGACGTGCCGACGGATCTCTTGAACGATATAAAGCTCGTTTGGTTGCCAAGGGATTCCACCAAGAGGAAGGTGTGGACTTCTTCGAAACTTATAGCCCGGTTGTTCGACCTACCACTATTCGAGTTGTTCTTTCTTTAGCTCTCTCTCGCCATTGGCCTATTAGACAAGATAATATGAATAAATTCATTTGAGATTACAATTCTTCTTCAAGCTTTAAGCTTTTATCCTCCAAAAACAGTCGATCGGGACCATCCAACATGATCTCCATATGAAAATGTACTTGCAAACTAAATTTTACATTTTTCAGAATTTTTTTACTATTTATTTAGATAGGAAGAAAATCACTAGTTTTGAATGGTCTAGTATCTTTACATCAAGTAATTTTCTATAAATCTAAAAAAAATAGCTAAAAAAAAAACTATGGTTTTAAGTAAATTGTATACCTGATCCAGAGAGAATCTATGCTTAGCTTGAACTCCTTTGCTAATCTCCTTAAAAAGAATTGTATATTTCTGGAATATCTGAAGTAGCTATGTTTTCCTCATAAACCATCAGCCAATGAAACCCATTGAACTGTTATAAATGTTACAATCAAGCCCTTGATTTTTTTTATTTAATTGGAAACCTAGACTAATTCTACTCAGTTCAATCAAACCCTTTCTGTTAGAAATTACTTAATTAGCGATTTTCTGACTGTTTAATTACAAAAATTTCATGTTATCACCAATAATCCCCGCAAGAACAAGAACCGTCACTGAAATGATGAAATCGGTTCGAATCTCTCAAAATAATCAACCTATTTTCAATCTTAGCAATATATTTTATTGCATTATGGCAATCTTCACAAACCCTTAGGTTTTTTATAACCCTAATCAGCCTCCCGAAAGGCACATTTAATATCCCAAATGCAACTGCTAATCTCTCACTATGATACCTCAGCATATGAACCTTCTCTTCTTCTTCTATATCATGTAATACCATTTCGGTAGCAGATACATAACCCGCTTTTTTCATTTTCAAATCTAACTCCTCTAAAAACCGATAAATTCTCTCTTTTTCAGGATGATTCAAATCCCCAACCGAAAATAAATGCACCTTGTTGTTAACCTCTATCCAACTAAAACCCGGCACCTTTCTCACTCTTCTCTCTCCCATCAAAACCCTAGTTTTTTGCACATCACTCCACTTACCATAACTTGCATATATGTTAGAGAGAAGCACATACATGCCGGCATTATCTGGTTCAAGCTCTAAAATTTTCTCAGCTGCCCATTTACCGATTTCTGGTTCACGGTGAACCCGGCTCGCACCGAGTAAAGCACCCCATGTGGTGGGGTCCGGTTCAAAGGGCATTTCTTCTATAAGAGTTTGTGCTTCTTTCAAGCGTCCGGCTCGACCAAGTAGGTCTATCACACAAGTGTAGTGTGCCGGTTTAGGAGTAATGCCGTAGACCTGGTCCATGGAGTGGAAAAGAGAGATGCCTTTGTCTACTAACCCTGTGTGACTACATGCTGACAAAACCCCAACCTGAGCAGTAATTTAATAAATAATTAAATAACCATTTTGAGATGCGCATTAAACGCATAAATTTGAAATAACTATTTTTTAGACTTTGAAATAACAAAACTCTTGAAAAAACAATAATTCATACCAAGGTAATATCATCTGGTCTGATTTGAGTTTGCTTCATCCGCTCAAAAATCTCCCATGCCTTCAACCCGAACCCATGCCGGGCATAACCTGAAATCATCGTATTCCAAGAAGCTGTATCTTTCTCAGGCATTTCATCGAACGCGTTGTGTGCATCCTCCATGGACCCGCATTTAAAGTACAAAGCTAGCAGAGCATTTCCTACAAAGCACCCCATTCCGTACCCAGTCTGGAACAACTGTGCATGCAACTGGGTCCCACATTCCAATGTCGCCATGTCAGCACATGTACTGAGTACACATGCAAACGCTGAGCGATTTGCTTTTATACCCTTCCTAGACATTTCTATGAACAAATGGAGGGCTTCCTCACTCAACCCGACCTACCAGAAAACACATAATATCGGTTAGCATTTCAAATCATGAAAGGAAGGAGGTGGCATGTCAGGCATTTATGAACTTTTATCAAAAAGGAGGAATTTCATGTATACCCCGCAAAAACTTCGAAATTATGTATTTCCGCTATAAATTCATAATATCATATTTATCCTTCTAAAATTTCAAAACTCACAAATTTACCCATTTTATTGTTTTTTATATTAAAACATGCTACATATTTTTTTTTTCTTAATAAAGGGTAAAATGGGTACTTTATAAATTGTAATGTTTTAATAGAAAAGACAATAAATGGATAAATGTGTGAGTTTTTTAAATTTAGAAGGGTAAATAATTTCAAAGTTTTTGAAGGGTATACATGAAATTCCCCTATCAAAAATAGTATAGTGACCTGAGTATATGCTGTCAGCATAGCAGACCAAGACACGGCATTTTGATGGGGCATTTTGTCGAACATATCTCGGGCCTCTTTAATCATCCCGGTATTTGCATAAGCTGTCAGCATTGTATTCCATGTTACTTCATCCCTACAAATTCAATGATAAGTAATCTTATGTCCCTTTCTCAAAATAGTACTTATAAACCCTCAAAAAATTTAATATACCTACACGGCATCTGATCAAATAACTTCTTTGCCTCATTAAATCTCCTATTCTGTACATAGGCTGCAACCATGGCATTCCATGAAACAACATTTCTTTCTGGCATGTTTTCAAAAATACCCCTAGCTTCTTCCACATTTCCATTTTTTGCATAACCGGAAACAACTGCAGTCCATGTAAAGACATCCTTCTCTACCGGCATTACATCAAGCAGTCTCCTTGCCTCTGCCATATTCCCATTCTGAGCGTATCCACTAATCATAGTATTCCAAGAAACATTATCTTTCTCAGGCATTTTATCAAACAGCTTCAAAGCCTCGTCCATTTGCTTTCTTTGCACGTACCCACCAATTACAGCATTCCATGAAACGACATCCCAATTAGGTTTAGATTCAAACAACTCTTTAGCAAGTTCAAATCTCCCATTTTGTACATAAGCAGCGAGGAGCCCGTTCCATGATATATTGTTTTTAACCGGTGCTTGGTCAAAGAGTTCCTTGGCTTGATCAACCAGCCCGTGCCGTGCATAGGCCGATATCATTGTGTTATATGAAACCTTGTCTGTCACAGGCATTTCATCAAACAGCTTACGTGCACTCCTCAGATCACCACTGGAAACATGGCACTGAAGCATGGTGTTGAAAGAGATGACATCACGTGATGTCATGCTCGAGAACAGAAATATTGCATGTGCGAATTGAGAATTGAACACGTAGCCTGAAAGCATAGTGTTGTAAGAGGAAATGGTTCTTTTAGGCATTTGATCGAACAGTTGCTGGGCAAGCGCCACATGGCCCAGACGCATCTTATGAGCGATGGCCTTGTTCCACTCTATGACCTGTGGGTCCCATGTAATAAGTGCCCCTCTCTCATGATTCGTTTTATTGGGTTTTTTGTTTGGTATAGCTTGGTTAATGGTGGTTTGAGTTTTTGAGAAAGAACGGGGGTTGGAATAGAAAAAACGCAAGAAGCGCATTGCAGCGACCAGCGGTCTAATGTTTTTTTTTAGTTGTTGAGAAATTTAGATTATTATTGGGTATAACAGGAACCTGTTATTCCTGTTCCAACCGATGATCTTTGTTGAGATTTGTGTATGAAAAAAAAATTCATTGAGATTCATGCATTGAAAAATTTGAATGGTTGAGATCAAAATAACAAGTTCTAGCTGATTTATTTCTGTATAGATGAACTTGTAATATGAATTTTTATTTTTATTTTTAAGATTCAAATAGTTGATCTGAATTTTTTTGACGTGATTTTTATAGACCAAATTTTATATTTTTTAGATTATTTTAATAAAAATAAGTAGAAAATCATAAAATCTAAATTTTTTGGAATATCATCTAAAATAGTAAAAATATTCTAACATAAAGATTGTCTGTTTGAACTTTGAAATTTGAAAATAAAGATATTATATCATATCATGAATCCAACTTAGTTTTTTAAAAAATCAACATTTGATCTAGTAGTTAAAATTTATATCTTTCAATTAAAAAAACTATATCTTTCAATTAAAAAGTTGCATGCTCAAAACTCGGATGAAAATTTTTATATAAATATTTTAAGATAATAAACTTGCCTCATATCTTAAATCTTAAAAAAATAATTAGATGACTGCATTAATCTATGAGACATGAAGGTGCCACCTCCAACTTTCTTACAAAAAAAAAAATGTTTCTCATTTTTCTACATATTGCTAACTCATAAGTTCAATAATTTTTTATATTTTAATTTCATGGATTATCATGAATTAGTCACTAGTTGTGGGATGCTTAATTCAAATTTTCATCCCCCCCCCCCCCCCCCCCCCCCCACAATATAATAGATAAATGACATAAATAACATAAAGAAGGGAAACTTTAACCTCTAACAGTACAAGAACCACCTCATGTCAAAATTTGAAATTAATTAATCTACAAAATTAAAACTAACACTTTCCTACATCAAAAACATAATAATAATATAAATCAAGGAATACAAAATTCAGAATTCTCTTCCACTAGTGGAAAAATGCACATCAAGATCGCTCTATTAGGAACGGACTTTCAAAAATGCGATACTGATATATATCTGGATCGGACTTTATAAACAACCGATCTTGAAAGGGGCTATTAGGGTCGGTTATATATAATCAATCGATACTAAAAGTGCTAGCCAAATCAGGATCGGTTTTTTATAAAAAACCGATCTTGATTGTGTCCCTATTAGTATCGGACTTTTAAAACAGGCGATTCTGATTGTCCAGAACAAATTGGATTGATCTCATTTTGTTTTCTTAATTTAAATGTAAATTTCAGGAAAAAAGGTGCAATTCTAATTGACAATCTTGAAATAACAAACGTTAGTGCAATCTACCAAAGTGGCGAAATGCTTGCACTTGCTGCTGAGTTTAAAGTGGCGCTAAATGAGTATTTGTCTAAATTGGTCTCTTCTCCTGTCAGATCACTTTCTGATGTCATATCTTTCAATGAAAAGCACAAAAAAGAGGTATTAATAATAGTAACAAAGAAATAAAGCAAAAATTAGCAACCAGTCGTAAGGAAGTTCAGTTGCACTAGAGTATAATTAATTGGGTTTTGTGATGATATATATTTCTAGATTCATTGGTAACCATGGAGATTGGGGGTCTGATACAAGACCAGTATTTTCTGTGTCAGTATATAATTTTTTATTCATACAAATACTTCAACCAACATGCATGCCTTGTTTTAACATATTATTATTGTGAATTTCAGGAAAAGATCAAAGAATATGGCCAACAACTCTTCGTCATGTCAGAAAGCACGAATGGGATTGGTGCAATTTCCATCATGGCGCAACTCTCCTCCAAAGGGATCGAAACCTGAAATTTTAATCCTGACGCCTCCGTTTCAATATAGGCGAGGTGAGTGCTTTTAAGTCTTTGAGTTTTGATTAGTTTGGGCTTAATTGGACTATTGGATTTGTGTACATGCCATCCGTAGCAAATCTGTCCCAATGAACTATTAAAATGACCAAAATACAAAAAAGAACACCGCAGTGATGTAAAGGACTTCAAAATACATAAAATGGACATAAATTTCATATTATTTGAATTTTTATTTGATTTTATATTGAATTTCAAAGTCCAACTTTTGAAATATAAAAAAACTAGTAAAAATACCCTTGCTGTTCCAGATTTACCCCTGCATTCAAGCCCCTGTCTGATACAGCTAGGAAGTCCCAAAATTCATGAAATTTTACCAGAATGTAGAATGTCATCTCCTGAGCATTTTGATATAAAGAACACTAAATTCGGTTTAGCAGATCTCTCAGAATGATTTTCTAAAGGCAGCACTTACAGCAGTTTTCTGGTTTCTTTTTCTGAACTTTGAAAATCAATTCCTGACAATTGGCTAAACCAAATTTTGTGTTCTTTTTATCATTTTACAGAGGGTAATACAATCTATAACTCTGTGAATTTTCATGATTTTAAGAATTTTCTTTTTATGCCTAATGACCATGCAAAGTTATAGGCAAAGAAGTCGTGCAGCAAAATATGCAGTTTTTGTATTTTTAAGGGCCAACTTTGAAAATGGCTATAAAATAGTAGAAAAATCCGAATTATGCAAAGTTTGGCTCTCAACCATTTGTTTTTCTGTCCTTTATTTAGCTGTGTAACTAAACTTTTGATTTGAGCTTTGGATCAGTCTGCACTGACTGATATGTTACAAAGGGTCATGATTGTTGTTGCTTGTGCTTGACACTATAAATCTGATTTTATAATTGCAGAAGGAGGGTGAGAGCAGTTTCTATAAATATGAAATGTTTGATATAGTTGTAAATTAGTGTACAAATGCTAGTTAGATGATTCTATGTAATTGTGATATTTTGATAATTCATTGTTATTATTTTGTTAAGTGACATGATTGATATAGTTTGATTAATTGTTGGAATTGTGATTGTTGAATATTATTTTGATAATTCTTTTGTTTGTGATTGTGGCATATTAATTATTGACCAGCCAAAAAAAAAAAAATATATATATATATATGAGGAGGGATCCAATTACATCTTTTTTGGTGACACACTTTGACACCTACCATTTTTAAAGTCCAAATAGTCGATTTAAACCGTTCAACATGATGGATATATTAAAATGTGCTTGGAGATCAAATTTTACATTTTTGTGAATTTTTTTGCTATTTATTAAGATGGTTACAAAAATCGTTGTTTTCAGACCATTGAAAAACAGCGATTTTGTAACCATCTTAATAAATAGTAAAAAAAATTCAAAAAAATGTAAAATTTGATCTCCAAGCACATTTTAATATGGTGATCATGTTGAACGGTTCGGATCAGCTGTTTGGATTTTGAAATTGCAAAATTGACCTATATAAAAAACGGTGTCATGATGTATCACCAAAAAAGGTGTAATTGGATCCCTCTATATATATATAGAGAGAGAGAGTGGCTAATATCAAAACGTTTGCACCAAGGGGTTGGTGCAAACGATTTGTTTTCGGGTTTTCGAAGTCCAAACGGTCGATCCGAACCGTTCAAGTTGTTCTCCATATTGAAATGTGCTTGGAGACCAAATTTTACATTTTTTGGAATTTTTTTACTATTTATTAAGCCACTTTGAAAGTTGCTGATCACACGGTCCAGAATTTGATTGCACTGTTTTTACTGTTCACCCGAATCAGCAACTTTCAAAGTGGCTTAATAAATAGCAAAAAAATTCCAAAAAATGTGAAATTTGGTCTCCAAGCACATTTTAATATGGATTAAATATCTAACTGTTCGGATCGACCGTTTGGACTTCGAAAACCCGAAAACAAATCGTTTGCACCAACCCCTTGGTGCAAACGTTTTGATATTAGCCACTCTCTCTCTCTCTATATATATATATATATTATCATCTGTTATCTACAGTAACCGATGCTAATGTCTCAATTAGGATTAGTTATTTACAAATAACCGATGCTAAAAGTTTGAATTAGCATCGGTTATTTACAAATAACCGATCCTAATTGAGACATTAGCATCAGTTACTATAGATAACCAATGCTAATTCAAACTTTTAGCATCAGCTATTTAACCGACCCAGATTACTTTTCACATTTGCATCGCCTGGGTCAGCATCGCCTCTAGGTCCGATCCTAATGTGTGTAAATAACCGATTATGATGTGTGTTTTTCCACTAGTGTTCATTTTTACATCTCATTGTCAATTATATCGTGGATCACAACCGAAGGAATAAGCCCTTCTGTTCTAATCGCATTTTTCTTCAGGTTTGGGCTAATAAAATACAATGTCGGCAGGCCCTGAACCTGAAAATTTAAACAAAAATATCCAATTTATATATACAACTAAGAGTGAGGCTATGGATTCATATCTATATTTCAAACATCAACCAGTGTTATGGATTCATATCTATATTTTCAAACTTCAAAGTTCCAACAGTCGATATGAACTGTTAAACATGATATTCATATAAAAATGTACTTGAAGATCAAATTTTACATTTTTTTAAATATTTTTACTATTTTTTTAAATAGGTAGAAAATCACTTGATCTAACAATTTTAGACCATTCAAAGTAGTGATTTTCTACCTATCTAAAAAATAGTAAAAAAGTTCAAAAAAATGTAATAGAAATCACTCTGAACGGTTCAGATTTACTATTTGAACTTTGAAACAAAAATATTCATCCGTAGTACGGACCAATTTGCGCTATTACCACAGCCTCACTCATGAACTAATATTAATATAATTTTAGGGATCAACCACTTAACTCAACCATCATATAAAATGCAACCAAGTGCATCAAAGAAAAAAGTAAATAAAATATTACCTGCATATCTCTTGCAAATTCATACTCTTCGTGAGTATCAAACTTTACAACTATAGCACGATCCTCATACTCCACCACAAGCTAAAATTATATAAATACACAAAATATACAAGTAATGTATATAGCAACACGTACCAGTAAGTCGTGAATTTTACTGGTATATAGTAAAAGTACCAAATACCAGATTTTGCACCGGTGTTTTTCCCATTGTTCCTCATAATTACCTTCTTTACTTTATGTGCACAATTTTGTATACTAAGTAAATTTATCCAGAGAACAGTCACATAAAAATTGGGCATAGTTTCTGGTAGTTTCTAACTAGCACCTTTGTTAAAATAAGACCTTTTTCTCAGAAAAGCACTCAAATAAATGCACATACAGACCAACTGTGCTGCTTTCTGTGAACTCAAATCACAAAAATGGTCCTTATATAAACAAGAAATGCGTCACATGACCCTCCAAAAACAGCAAATAACAAAAAAAATATAGACCAACTGTGCTGCTTTCTGTGAACTCAAATATATCACTCCTTTCTTCTCTTACGTAAATACAGACAGTGTAGAAGAAGGGTAATTTGGGCATAGTTGTGAGTAAATACGGAAATCAAGTACTTGGAGTTGTATTCATTGTCATCTCGGTGACCCTGAGAATTTTCTTGCTGCTACCTCCACCTATCATATGGTATGATGTGCTGATACCCCTGCTGGCTTTTGGTGCAATCTCTCTGTGCCTATGGTATGGTTGGATAAAGGCTAAGAACTCGACACAGACATCATCAAGCCCAGCTGTGCCTATAAGGTCCCCACCGCCACCGTCACTATTGCCGCCGCCATCACCGCTGCCGTCACCACCGCTGTCACCACTGCTGTTCCTTGTAACGGCGGTTGCGGCGGTGGTGGCGGCGGTTGTTACAACTGTGGTGAACAGGGTCACATGGCCTGTGACTGCCAGGGCGGCAGCGGCGGAGGTGGTTACAGTCGTGGCGGCAGCGGCGGTGGAGGTAGCGGTAGTTGTTATAATTGTGGTGAGCAGGGTCACATGGCCTGTGACTGCCAGGGCGGCAGCGGCGGAGGTGGTTACAGTCGTGGCGGCGGCGGCGGTGGAGGTAGCGGTAGTTGTTATAATTGTGGTGAGCAGGGTCACATGGCCTGTGACTGCCAGGGCGGCAGCGGCGGAGGTGGTTACAGTCGTGGCGGCGGCGGCGGTGGAGGTAGCGGTAGTTGTTATAATTGTGGTGAGCAGGGTTACATGGCCTGTGACTGCCAGGGCGGCAGCGGAGTGGCGGCGGCGGCAGTGGAGGTAGCAGTTGTTGTTATAATTGTGGTGAGCAGGGTCACATGGCCTGTGACTGCCAGGGCGGCAGTGGCGGAGGTGGTTACAGTCGTGGCGGCAGTGGCGGAGGTGGTTACAGTCATGGCAGCGGCGGCGGCGGTGGAGGTAGCGATAGTTGTTATAATTGTGGTGAGCAGAGTCACATGGCCTGTGACTGCCAGGGCGACAGCGGCGTGGCGGCGGCGGCAGTGGAGGTACGTAGCAGTAGTTGTTATAATTGTGGTGAGCAGGGTCACATGGCCTGTGACTGCCTGGGCAGCAGCGGCAGAGGTGGTTACAGTCGTGGCGACAGCAGCGGTGGAGGTAGCGATAGTTGTTATAATTGTGGTGAGCAGAGTCATATGGCCCGTGATTGCCAGGATGGCGGCGGTGGCGGTGGTGGTGGTTACAGTCGCGGCGGTAGTAGTGACGGTGACGGTGGCGGTGGGGACCACTCCTGCTACAACTGTGGTGAGGGAGGTCACATTGCCCGGGACTGCCCTTCCAAATAAGCTCACTCGCCTCCCTTTTTGGTCTATATGATATATTGCATGTATCATATTCCTTGTCACCTAATGGATTAGGGTTTTGGTCGTCATTTGGTTCGTCATCACCAAAACACGAATTATTTGCAAATAATTCGCGACTTTGACTTACAATCATATGATTTCATGTATAATCAGACATCATAAAACAAAAGACCTTAAAGCCTAGGAAGAATTGGGTACGGATACCCCATGAAGTCATGAACTTTTTTTTCTATGCCATGAACTCCCAGTCAGAACCTTTCCCTAGACACCAACCTTTTTTTTTCTTTTTTTCTTTTTTGAAAAACTGATAGAGGCCGATGCCAAGAAATATAGACCCCATTTGTGCCAAATGGCAGCGGGATTGCCAAGTAGTCATTACTAATGAAAAAGACATGTCCCCGCTAACCGTAAACTATAAATACATATCATCTCTTATTCTCTTGCAAAGATGCAAAGCCACTAACCCTAAAAGAAAAATACATCTCTTCCTCGCTCTATTGTGCCACTGGGTTTTATTTTCCAATTCTCCTCCCAACTCCCAAGCAAAGCAACAGCATGGGTGCTTTCTCCTCAACCTTAACTTCATGCTGCCAACACGCAAAGAGCCTTCTTCTCATGAGTTCCAATTCCCGCAATAACACAACCTCACTACCACAAAACCAACAGTCTCTCTCTGATCAAACACCTATAGACATCATCACCACATGTGACAGTGCCAGTACTGGAGATAACCCAGCAAAAACTTACTCAGAGCATATAGCCGAGCAACTGCAGCCGATGGCAATTGCTATTGTGGTCGGATTACTCGCTGTACTCGCAAACCAACCTACGTCCGTACATAATCACATCATACTATACAAGATCTACTTGCTTTTTTATTTCCTCAGCTTCGCTCTCACCATTGTCCCCTTGCTTTTCACACCTATAACCAACCCCACTCGGGGTGTTGCCTGGCTCCAGAAACAGGCCATGAAAATAGGGATTGTATTCATCATCATCTCGGTGACCCTCAGAATTTTCCTGCTGCTACCTCCACCTATCATATGGTATGATGTGCTGATACCCCTGCTGGCTGTTGGTGCAATCTCTCTGTGCCTATGGTATGGTTGGATAAAGGCTAAGAACTTGACACAGACATCATCAAGCCCAGCTGTGCCTATATGGTCCCCACCGCCGCCGCCGCCACCACCGCTGTTCCTTGTTCCTTGTTCGGTCACCACCGCTGTCACCACTGCTGTTCCTTGTAACGGCGGTTGCAGCGGTGGTGGCGGCGGTTGTTACAACTGCGGTGAACAGGGTCACATGGCCTGTGACTGCCAGGGCGGCAGTGGCGGAGGTGGCTACCGTCGTGGCGGCAGCGGCTGTGGAGGTAGCGGTAGTTGTTATAATTGTGGTGAGCAGGGTCACATGGCCTGTGACTGCCAGGGCGGCAGCAACGGAGGTGGTTACAGTTGTGGCGGCAGCGGCGGTGGAGGTAGCAGTAGTTGTTATAATTGTGGTAAGCAGGGTCATATGGCCCGTGATTGCCAGGATGGCGGTGGTAGTTACAGTCGCGACGGCGGTAGTGGCGGTGGCAGTGGCGACCACTCCTGCTACAACTGTGGTGAGAGAGGTCACATTGCCTGGGACTGCCCTTCCAAATAAGCTCACTCGCCTCCCTTTTTGGTCTATATGATATATTGCATGTATCATACACCTTGTCACCTTATGGATTAGGGTTTTGGTCGTCATTAGTAGTGTTGTGGTGTGTTTTCGTGGAAAGTTGGTAAGTATTGTTTGTTCCTGTTGTTGTTTCTGTGCTCAAGCAAAACAAAACCAAAAAAAATGTTGGTCGTATCTTTATTGCTGCCGTGTTTTAGTAGCTGTGATTGTTGTCTCTGTGAGAATTGATGGTAATGCTCAGGCAAACTCATGAGACTTTTTTTTTCCAAGTCATCTTATCACCAAATATATTGTCATGAAATTGAGGCTACAAATTAAAAAAATCTGAGATATAATCTAGATTTTATCAAGTACATTGTCATGAAATTTATTATGATAACAAAATATTACATCAAATATTATTATAATAATTATATTAATAATAATATTTGATGTATTATTAATTATATTACTAATAATAATTATTATAATCATATTAATATTAACAATAATAATAATAATTAAGTAATAATAATCAAATATTAATAATTAAATAAATAACTAATTAAGTATTGATATTATTATTGATAATGATAATTAATCAGTCTAGTTAAGTGTGTTTATAAATTATTATGAGGTAGTTGCTATGGCCATGGAATGTCATGCATGCCATGCCATGTCACCTAATGAAAAAGACATGTCTCTAATAAAAAAGACATGTGCCCGCTGACCGTAAAAGAAAAATACATATCATCTCTTGCAAAGATGCAATGCCACTAACCCTAAAAGAAAAATACATCTCTTCCTCGCTCTCTTGTGCTGTGCTAATTCTGGGTTTTATTTTCCAATTCTCCCCCCAAGCAAAGCAACAGCATGGGTGCTTTCTCCTCAATAATTAATATCTTATATTGTTAATATATTAAATAATTATTATAATAATATTATATAATTAGTAACTTTTTATCAATAATTATTATTAATGTATAATTATATAATTAATATGTTATATTGTTAATATATTAAATAATTATTATAATAATATTATATATACTATAGTTACTATTAATATATTAATATCTTATTACTAAAATTAATTATTAATATATAATTATATAATTAATATCTTATTAGTATCTTATTAATATTATATAATTAGTATCTTATTATTAATAATTATTATTAATATATAATTATATAATTAATTTTTTATATTGTTAATATATTAAATAATTATTTTAATAATATATTGTAGTTATAATTAATATATTACTTTTATATAATTAGTATCTTATTATTAATAATTATTACTAACATATAATTATATAATTAATATCTTATATTGTTAATATATTAAATAATTATTATAATAATATTATAATATTATAGTTATTATTAATATATTAATATTATATAATTAGTATCTTATTATTAATAATTATTAATAATATATAATTATATAATTAATATCTTATATATTTAATATAATAAATTATTATTATTATTATTAATATATAATTATATAATTAATATCTTCTATTGTTAATATATTAAATAATTATTATAATAATATTATAATATTGTAGTTATTATTAATATATTAATATTATATAATTAGTATCTTATTATTAATATATAATTATATAATTAATATCTTATATTGTTAATATATTAAATAATAATTATAATAATATTATAATACATTAATTCTCGGCATTTTCCTTGTGCATGATTGCAAATGCTAGAGGCAACAGTTGGTTCTCAGCATCATAGGCACAAGCTATCAAGAGCCTCCCCTCGTACCGCCCTGATAAGAAGCATGCATCTATGCTGATCACCGGTCTCAAGAACCGAAACACTACAATGCATTGACCAAAAGCCCAGACGACGGCCCTGAACTGAACTTGGCCTTCCTTTATTACTCCTGTGTCCTTGTCTCGTATCGGACTGGTCAGAAAATTGTACTTTGATCCGGGATTCTTGACGCAAATTGCCATCAATAGTGGTCTCAGCAAGCCGTACGAATCCTCTCAACTCCCAAATTCTCGGGCTATTACAAGCTCACGACCCCTCCACAGTCGGTTGTATTTGGGGTGACTTTGTCATACACAGCCATAACACAGTTTGCCACCGACTGGATGCTTATACAGGGGTCAGTCTTAATGTTGTTCCCAATGACATCGGCAATGATTGATGCCGTCAGACATTCATTGTCCATCCTTGTATACTCAGTCCTGCATGTGTGAGGCTTGTCTTGCTTCGTTATAACCCACGCATCTCCATATCCCGATGCTTTTCCCCTTAGTTCGTAACCACAATGCCGGTCTTTGCACACCACATGAATCCGGCGGCTGTCACTCTTATTCATTCTTATCTCCTGATTCTTATGAACATGGTGCTCCCTAATCTTCTTCATTAATTCATCTTTGCTTTTAAAATATTGGTTTGCGGCCAGCTCACCTGTGTATACGTTTCGTTGCTCATAGGAACCAGTATCTGCTTCTCTAAACCCAGATATATCATTGAAGGCCGGGAACGAGTGCGTATCACTCCGCCCGCTAAGCGGCGCTGAGCCAGAGCTGCTCCGAATGGGCCCTTCGGCTGTTTCAACTGGACCATCTTCACCACATCCCTCTAGGTGATCGGAGTCCCAGTCATCTCCATCATACTCATCCCCACTTTGCAAAGGTTCACCCGCGATTTCATTGATATTTTCAAAATCTGACCCAATTTCATCGTATACTGGGCCTGGGAATGGTAAAGACGACTCATGCATGGGTCTAGGTGGGGAACAAATTCGGAGTATTGGTTGAGGTCGTGATTGCTGCAGAGTTAGATAGTAGTTTTCTGGGTTAGTAGTTGGATAGTATGTTTCTGGGTTATTAGGTGGATAGTTGGTTGCTGGGGAAGTAGGGGGATAGTTCGTTTCTGGGTAAGTTGGTGGATAGTTGGTTTCTTGTTCTGTTGGGGGAACGACGGGAGTTTCCATTGCAGCTGAGCATTGGCTGGAACTTCCAACCCCTGCCTCTCTCGGAACTCTTCGAACATAGATATCTATTACAAAATCTCCGTTGGCATTAAAATACCCACAAAACCCTCTCCAGGTATTTTCATCTCCAATTTTCGGAAGTGAATATTTTCCGGTGTTTCCATTACAAACTCGGGTCCCCAATTCAAGGTTGCACCTTTCTGGATTAAAACGGGTGTAATCGGAAATTATGACTTTCAAGTCCAAAAGAGATATATTATCGTTAACAATAACAGAAGCAATTGGTTTCTTTGTTGTAATAAGGCTCGTTTGCATTATTTTGAAGCTTACCACCACAGTGTATAGAAATCAATGGCATTGTGATCAAACTACATTTTGAAAGTGATAATCATTTGTCGGGTTACTAATTTACACAGTTACTGAATAATAAAAAAAATTAGTTTAAATTAAGTTCAATTAGTTTTAATTAAGTTCAATTAATTTTAATTAATTTTAATTAGTTTTAATTAGTTTTAATTAGTTTTAATTAGTTTTAATTAGTTTTAATTAATTTTAGTTAAGTTTAATTAATTAAAATTAACTAAACTTAACTAAAATTAATTAAAACTAATTAAAACTAATTAAAATTAATTAAATATAATTGAACTTAATCTAAACTAATTTAAACTAATTAAAACTAATTACAATTAACTAAACTTAACTAAAATTAATTAAAATTAATTAAAACTAATTAAAACTAATTAAAATTAATTAAATATAATTGAACTTAATTTAAACTAATTTAAACTAATTTAAACTAATTTAAACTAATTTAAACTAATTTAAACTAATTAAAACTAATTTAAATTAATTTAAATTAATTAACCTTAATTACAATTAATTACAAATATTTAAAAAATAATAATTAAAATAATTAAAATAATTATTAAAAAAAAAACCTGGGGTTTTCGGCGTGAAGGCTGTGTGAGGTAAGGGAGGAGAGGAATGGTTTTGGGGTATTAATAGGGGGTAAAACAGTAAATGGCACGGGACCGGCCAATTATTGGCCGGTGGGGAAGTTTAATCGGGACCGGCCAATTATTGGCCGGTGGGAAAGTTTAATCGGGACCGGCCAATAATTAGCCGGTTTGGACATATTTAAAATTTCCAACAACTCGTGGGCATTTTTATTAATCTTTAATTAACTTAGGGTATTTTTAAAAATGTCGGAAACATTGTAACGCATAGAAAAGGATTGCTTGAATATTTATTTATTTTTCCTATTGATTTGTTTGGGAGGATACGAGGAATTTGAATTGTTCTCTATGACCATTTACTAGTTCAATTTTTGTATTCCTATTTCAACTGTTGATCTTGGTTTAGATTTGCACATGAAAAAAATTTCATTGAGATTCGTGCTTTAAAAAATTTGAACAGTTGAAATCAGAATAACAGGTTCCAACTTATTTATTTATGTATATTACAAGTCAACTTGTAATATGGATTCATATTTTTATTTTTAAATTTTAAATAGTTGATTTGAATCATTTAACGTGATTTTTATATGAAAATATACTTGAAGATCAAATTTTATATATTTTTTTTATTATTTTACTTAAAATACTAAAAATAAGTAGAAAATTATATGATCTAAAATTTTTTGACTATCATCAAAAAATATAGTGAAAATATTCTAACATACATATCAACTGTTTAAACTTTGAAAGTAGAGATATTATTTCATATCACATCACGGATCAAACATAGTTTTCATTTTTTTTAAAACTAACATTTGATCTTGTTTAATGACTGGGTTAAATTGAACCTGACATGGCCCCTTTAAAAAATTATTTTCTTATAATAATTTAAAAAATTATGCCGAAATTTATTGAGGAAGTGGAAGAGGATATAAGGAGCTAAAAGAGAATATTCATCTGAAAATCAAAATTACTAATTACAAAATAAAAAAATGGATATACTCAACTCCGCCAAAAAAAGGAAAAATTTATATGGTGTTCATGTTGATCAGTTCAAATCAACTATTTAAATTTTAAGAACGAACATATTATATTTATGGGTAATTATATGTTACCCCTTGATTCTTTCCCCCATTTTTCCCCCAACTAACTAACTTCCTTTTCTAACTATAATAACCAATTTTAACTAACTAGTGGTCCCTACAAATTAATTAGTAGATTTTCTCATTCTATTTCTTTCCTCTCCCTCCCTCTCCCTCTTCCACCTCCGCCTCCCTCTTCCACCTCTGCCTCCGCCCGCCTCTCCCACCTTCGCCTCTCCCTCTCCGCCTCCGCCTCTCCTTCTCCGCCTCTGCCTCCGCCTCCGCCTCACACAACTAGGATGAATACTTGTTCAATGATAGATGAATACTTGCATGACGAGGGTGAATACTTGTGCAACGAATAACTCGAAAGTATGTCATCATGGATCTCATTTTAAAGAGAAAATTATGTAGAAGACGTTCGTGGTTTTAGATTTGTAAAATTTCTCACAGATCGTTAGAAATATTAGTTAGATTGAACGGAGAAAAAAAAAACCACCTCTAAAAACGTGTAAAAGATGGGTGTGATATGTCCAGTTTTTTTAAAAATACTTGATATATCAGGGTGAATACTTGATGTATTACATGTGAATACTTGTTCAATGATAGATAAATACTTGCATGACGAGGGTGAATACTTGTGCAACGAATAACTCGAAAGTATGTCATTATGGATCTCATTTTAAAGAGAAAATTATGTAGAAGACGTTCGTGGTTTTAGATTTGCAAAATTCCTCACAGGTCGTTAGAAATATTAGTTAGATTGAACGGAGAAAAAAAAAACCACCTCTAAAAACGTGTAAAAGATGGGTGTGATATGTCCAGTTTTTTTTAAAAATACTTGATATATCAGGGTGAATACTTGATGTATTACATGTGAATACTTGTTCAATGATAGATGAATACTTGCATGACGAGGGTAAATACTTGTGCAACGAATAACTCGAAAGTATGTCATCATGGATCTCATTTTAAAGAGAAAATTATGTAGAAGATGTTCGTGGTTTTAGATTTGCAAAATTTCTCACAGATCGTTAGAAATATTAGTTAGATTGAACGGAGAAAAAAAAAAACCACCTCTAAAAACGTGTAAAATATGGGTGTGATATGTCCAGTTTTTTTTAAAATACTTGATATATCAGGGTGAATACTTGATGTATTACATGTGAATACTTCATGTATTATAGATGAATACTTAATGTTGTTTCCACTTGCGGTGACGGTTATGCGGTCCCCACGGTAGTTAGTGATGGCGGTTGTGCGGTCCCCCCACTTAATTACGCGTTTTCTTTTGTTTTTAGCGGACGGCAGTTGTGGTACCCTACTATCTCCGCGTAATTAATGTTCTTAATGTCGTAATATTTCCATATATAATTTTTTTTCAAAGATGAGTACTTTTATTTATATGGATGAATACAACTCGTGTTAAGTGTCAATATTTTTTCGCAAATCGTCCCCTACTAATTCCACCACTTATCTCCGCATATTACTGTGGTCCCTACTTATCTGAAGTCGCGGTTGTACGGTCTCACCATACCTTCATGTACTCTTTACACTTACACGACGAGAATGAATACTTGTTCAATGAGAGATGAATACTTGCGTACGAGGTGTGAATACTTGCGTAACGGACAACTCGAAAGTATGTCATCATGGATCTTATTTGAAAGAGAAAATTGTGTAGAAGACTTTCGTGGTTTTAGATTTGAAAAATTCCTCACAGATCGTCGGAAAAATTAGTTAGAGTGAACGTACAAAAAAAAAACCACCTCTAAAAACGTGTCAAAGATGGGTGGTAATGTTTCCTTATATAGTTATTTCTCAAAGATGAGTACTTTTTTTTACATGGATGAATACTTGAGTTTACAAGGGTGAATACTTCTGCGCCTGTAATGCGGTGGAGACATTTTTGGTCCTCTTCTATTTCCCAATAATTAACGGTTTACTGTGGTCCCCTACTTATTTCAACGGTTATTAACAGTTTACTGTGGTCCCCTACTTATTTCAACGGTTATTAACAGTTTACTGTGGTCCCCTACTTATTTCAACGGTTATTAACAGTTTACTGTGGTCCCCTACTTATTTTCAGTTGGGGGAAAAGTGGGGGATGGATGGCGGGGGAAGGTTAAGCCCTCCCTATATTTATTCATAGTTTGAACCGATCAACGCAATGCATAGTACCATATATAGCTACACTCATAAAAACAAAATTGAGAGAACTGTGGGTATCCCATTGAAATATTCTAAATTATTTATTTTTCCACCAAAACACTTAAATTTCTTATTTTCCATTTTAATTTAAGATAATTGTTTTCACCACCTTCAAAAACTTCTAAATATCTAATTTCTTCGTCAAAACTTAAAAAATGCTTATTTATAAATTTTTCAAATTCATTTAATATAAAGTCAAGCGGTAAAAAAAATGATGATTTATAATTATAAGAGCATGGAGCACAGAGCAATCAAAAGAGCATTCAATGCTGGGGCAGAAAGTAATAGAATCAAAAGGCGGCTAAGCCACCTCTATATATACATTAAAAAAATTGTAATTTTCTCCATTAAATTTTATAATTTGTATATATATTAATACTTTTAGTTCCATCTATAAATAAAATAAACACTATGCTTTATGGAAAATTTGGTTTAGTGATCTTTGGAGAACATGCATTGATGGTTTTTATAGGAAGATTTTATTTTATTTTTTAAAGACGAAATATACGGGTCAACCCTCTATTTTTTAATACAGGAACAAAATTAGAACCTTCTCTTTCCCATTGTTCCAAAAACATTACTATCAAGTGTAGTGGCCCCACTGGTTTTCTTGTAAAACGGAAAGACCAAAGAATCAAGATTTTCATATTCCCTTTTGGCCTCTTTTGGCCTTTTCCTATAAAGTATCAAAATGCAATTAAGGCGGTGCGGACGTGCGGTCGGGGTCCGGATCCCCTAAAGTAACTCAATCTTTGGGTTTTGGATCGATACCGTCCGATTCGAATTCGTCGCTCGATTATCTTGAGATGCAAATTCATCGTCAGGATGTGTGCGCTCACTTCTCGGATGGATTTTCTCATATTCGAATCGGACGGTTCCGATCTAAAACCCAAAAATTGGGTTACTTCACTGGATCCGAACTCCGTGCGGTCGTGCATGAACTTCTCTGTTTGCTTTTTCGCTTTCGTAGCCGTTTTACTTGCATATACGTAGCATTCGCATTTGGTCCGATTTTTTACATTTGCATCATTTAAGAAAAAAAAAAATCAAAATTTTAAAAGTAACACGTAGTTGGAAGAAATTTCAAACCTAGCTAAAATACATATTAGGTCTGAATTTCACTATTAGATTATTTTCTACTTTTAAAATTTAAAATGTTACATATTATTTATCGTTATAATTGAAAAAATTACTAACAAATATATATTTTCTGATTTAAAAATTACTTATTATTTGTCTAATTGAAAAAATTATGATGAATTAATATTGCTAATTTTTTAATTGCAACAACAAATAATACGTAATTTTTGACAATTAAAAAAATTTATCTAAGAGTGAATTTTAGACTTAGTTAATGTTTCGCTATGTTTGAAATTTTCAATCAATGATCAACCAGTCAAATCTGAACGAAAGTATTATGGGATGAACCAAACTTGAATTTTCTATTCTCATAGCATCAGCCGACAAATTGAATATATGAAATATAATAAAATTTAATTAAACTTTTCATTAAATAACTACAGTTCTATAACGGTCTGTGTGTGGGGTGGGTGCAAACAGATTTGACAGCGGTAAAATTACATCTGTATCCATTTTTATTTTTTGAATACGAATCGGATATCTATCTTTTTATAACAATGAATAACATAATTTTTATAAATCAATGCAAATTTGTCAAATTTGTATATTCATCTTAAAATCAAAATTACTAATTACAAAATAAAAAAAAATAAGTCGAAAGGGTATATGTATATTATTCTCTAAATGACCCATACCATCCTTCTACTTATTTCAAAAAGTCAAGATGCGTCAAATTCATCCCAACCTAAAATTTCTTAAAAGAAATAACCCAGAAGCTTCAGCCTAGAGAACAATTTAAAAAACTGCCACAATAGTGCCTGTAGGATTGCTAATAGAAAAGGATATGGTGGAGGTTCTCTCATTATTTTTTTATTTTTTATTTTTTTCAGAACAACTACAACAAGGATTGATGATTGAAAGAGAAGGCTATAATTTAGACATTTTGTAACACTATGCGGAATTTGTAAATGAAATTAATGACCGAAGATATTATACAAAATGCACGAATATGTTTCTTTTAATCAAAATAAGTAATAATTAAGGGACAAATATTAATTTTCTGAACAGATTAACAAGACAATCAAGTAATCTGAGATTAATTACTATATATAAACAAATCATTTAAAAGTCTAATTAATTGAAATAAATATATATATGGTGTTAATTAAAGTTTTAAAATATTCTAAAATTATATCATCGGATAACTGAGAATGGAATAGATTGCAACATACATGAATCAATTTAATTGGAATAGTATTGAAAAATTAATTTATTAAGTGGAGAAATAGTTACATGTGGGACTACTCTCTAAATCTGGAAACTTGAAAGTTGAAATTTATTAAGTGGAGAAACAATTTAATGTGGGACTACACGTGGGACTACTCTATCACATGGGGACCCACACGGCAGGACCATCTCCAGCAGCTACAAAGCCAATTAGATAGCTGCTTGTTCTCCTATCAATTAATTGCTATATTTTTATTTTTAAATTTTAAATAGTTGATCTGAATCATTTGACGTGATTTTTATATGAAAATATACTTGAAGATCAAATTTTATATATTTTTTATTATTTTACAAAAAATAAGTAGAAAATTATATCATCTAAATTTTTTTGACTATCATAAAAAAATATAGGGAAAATATTCTAACATACATATCGACCGTTTAAACTTTAAAAATAGAGATATTAATTCATATCACGGATCAAACATAGTTTTCATTTTTTTTTAAAACCTAACATTTGATCTTGTTTAATGACTGGGTTAAATTGAACCTGACATGGCCCCTTTAAAAAATGACGGCAGTTAGAAGCAAATCAACACACTTATCATTGATGGATACATAAATCTTGTGTTTTGGGAATATATTCAACAAGTTCAGAATAAAAGTAAACAACAAATAAATTAAGAGGGATGCTTCGGTGGACATAAGAACCTATTTGTAAAATGAACATATTTTCATATTCAAAGTTCAAACAGTCGATCCGACCGTTCAACATTATCTCCATATTAAAATGTACGAGGAATGATTGATACGCAGGGAACCTGTTTGCAGATGTGGACGCTGTAAACTTGCCTAATAATTTTAAAAAAATGATGTGCTAAAACACCCAAGTCAAAAAAATGATGCTTGCAGATGTCACGTTTGCAGATGTCACGCTTGCAGATGTCACGCATCCCACGTATTGCACGCTTTAAACTTGCCTAAAAAGTACAGGACAGCTTATCATATATATGGCAACGCGTCTAACTCAGCGATCATTTGGCAACCTCTCTCACACTCGCTCAGGTCGTCCAATGGCAATGGGATTTACTTTTGGTCCCATGGATTCCAAAACCGTCCAATCTAATTCAAGATTCGTGTGCACAAAAACTAAAGCAAACTTGCACTAATATTGAAGCGCATCGTACGGTGTTGTTGGAGTTAATCAGACCTAATCCAACTCAAACAACGTGGACTGTTCGATTTTGAAACCTTAATTAATTGCCCGCGGCTGCGCGTGGTTGGAGTTTTTTTTGCATCAAAGAAACTTGCCAGGAAGATACATACAGATATACCTGGTATAAGTATTCCGCTACCCCTTGAGTTGTTGTGCTAATTAAGCTCATTCTATTCTAGGTTTTATTTGCCAATTAAATTCAGACCTAATCCAACTCAAAGAACGTGCACTGATTTTGAAACAAAAAACCTGTTAGCAAGTATATGCAAGTACTTAATTAATTGCGTTGTTGTGCTAAGCAATTAATTAATATGGGTGCAACCTTAACTTCATGCCTCCAACACGCAAAGAACCTTTTCTCATGCATGAGTAACACAATCTCATCACTACCAGTACTATACCAACCAGCTGAAGCACCTACTGTAGACATCTCAGAGCACGTAGCCGAGCAAGTGCAACCGATGGAATTTGATATTGCAGCCGGATTATTCACTCTACTCGCAAACCAACCTACGTCCGTACATAATCACATCACACTATACAAGATCTACTTGCTTTTTTATTTGCTCAGCTTCGCTCTCACCATTGTCCCCTTGCTTTTCACACTTATAACCAACCCGACTCGGGGTGTTGCCTGGCTCCAGAAACGGGCCATGAAAATAGCCATTCTTTTCATCGTCATCACCGTGACATTCAGAATTTTCTTGCTGCTACCTCCACCTATCGTATGGTATGATGTGCTGATACCCCTGCTGGCTGTTGGTGCAATCTCTCTGTGCCTATGGTATGCTTGGATAAAGGCTAAGAACTCATCAAGCCCAGCTGTTACTACTTCATTTACCAGTGAGGTTTGAATCGGAGAAACATCATCTGAAGCATGCAAGTTCTTATAGTCATTTACCAGTGAGGTTAATTTATATAAATAAATAAGTATAGATAATATTATTGATAATCATAATTAATCACTCTAGTTAAGAGTGTTTATAAATTATTAGGATGTAGTTGTTCCTTGTTCAGTGAGATAATGTGCAGGAAAGATTAATTGTAACGCATAGAAAAAGGATTGCTAGCTTGAATTTGAGGGTTCAAAATTGTAATCACTGTGTTGTTGTTATTTTACTTTATCTAATTCAACATTTGTATTATACGAATGGTTATATACTCTAATACAAAAGGATAGCTAGTGGAGCGGTATTTAGTGAAGTTGAGAACTATAGTTCCTGGTTCGAGTTCTGCTTCTAGCAATAATTAATTTTGAACATTTGTGTTGGAGACCTCATTTAAAAAAAAAAAAAAAATTTGCCTATACCTGAATTCGAACCAGGAACCTCTTCTTATGAGGCAAAGGTTCCTACCACCTATACCATCCAGAATTACTTGTTCCATTTGAAGGTTTATAAAATAAGAATATCATTTAAATTATCTTGGACCGCCGAGAATCTCGGTGGTTTGAGCATTTTTAAAAAAATTCAAAAGAAAACGTAGGCATTTGTGTAATTTTCTATTTAACGTTGGATATTAATAAAAAAATATTCGGAGGAAGGATTGCTGATTTAAAGAGAAGGGTACGTAATTTGAACATTTAATATTAAATAAGAATTTCAAGATACATTAGAATTAAAATATTCAGATTATTGAAAAAAGGCGAGACTATTAGATAATGATTTACTCTGATTCATTATGTCCTGATCTAAGAGCAATACCAAAGTTTTTCAAAGAAGGGTTACGGTCTGCCTTCGGAGACTATTAGATAATGATTTAATGGTGAATCTTAAATAAACTAACCTAAATTATGATTAAATAGTCACGCGAGTCACGTATGGTCACGGCACGTTTAGGTACAACGTGACTCACGTGAGGTGACCATTCGCGTACCATGACCACCCTTGACATTTTGATCACGGCACGTGAAAAATTAACTTAGTCACGACATAGCACAACACGAGACCAAAGTCACAGCATGACACGTTTTTTTCTACTCTAGGTGTTCCCTTTTTCTTCTATTTTTACCAAATAAGAAAACACAAAAAAAAAAAAAAACATTACTAGAGTAATGAGTAGTACAAGAACCAAGCTCATGATTCTAAAATCTAAATATATGATCAAAATTTAAATGGATTAATCTACAAAATTAAAACTAACACTTTCCTACATCAAAAACATAATAATAATAATAATATAAATCAAGGAATACAAAACTAATCAGAATTCTCTTGTTTTTACATCTCATTGCCAAAATTAAAACTAACACTTTCCTACATCAAAAACTGATCAAATTCTATTCATCGTCATTTTTAAAAACGGACGCTTTAATTTGCAAAACACCTTATCCCATCTCGCATCTGCAGAAAATTAAGTTGTGGAGTTGAGATTATTATATTATATTATATTATATCAGTCACTGGTCTTGTAAAAAACGGTATGCACTCATCAAACGGACAACGATTAATCGGAAATAATTAGAAATAATTGGCCGATTAGTTGGAAAAATTCATAACGGTATGATTACCGCCAACAACTAATCGGCCTAAACGACTGTTTTTTACAACACTGAAATTATATTATTATTCAGCGCAGCAATTTAAGTTGTAGCCGTGAGATCATTATATTATATTGTATCAGCGCAGCAATTTTAGTTGTAGATTGTACCTACAAGAATATGTCACACAACTCATTATATATGGCAATACGCTCATGATTCTAAAATCTCAATATATAATCAAAATTAAAACTAACACTTCCTACATCAAAAACATAGTAATACAAAACTCAGAATTCTCTTCGTTTTTAGATCTCATTGTCAATTATATTGTGGATCACGACCGAAGGAATAAGGGCTTCTATTCTAATCGGTCAAGCTCTTGCCGAGCGAGGTGGTCAGGCAGAGGCACCGATTTCTCCGCACAGATTCTAGCAATTAACTGCTCGACTGAATCAAGAAGTGAAACATGGCGGTGTCTCAATGTCGGCGAGAAGGGAGAAGACGCGGAAAAAGGAGGTGGTGGTGGCACCATCGACGAAATTAAGATTTAGTGCAATTATCAATTTCTGGAAAATCAGGAATTAATAGCTAGTAACAGAAAAGGAAAAGATTCTCCAGTTTCTAATTAGTGCAATTATCAATTCCTGATTTTACCTTTTTATATTGTCCCAACAGTTGTAGTTTAGATGTTAATCAAACTTCCTTAACTATATACAATTCATTAGTTTAATAATAAATGAAGAGATTACCTGAATTGAATTGATCAAAGATAACCTGCCTGTTGCATCCACCGGTCATCTTAGAGTCAGAGGCGGACCTAGGATGGGCAGCGGTTGGCAAAAAAAATTGGACCGGGAGGGCGTCCGATGAACAGTCGGAGTTGTTCGATTCATGTCAAGATTCGCACGTACTTGATAAGCACGAATCTTGAAGTATATGCATCTCTCTCTATATATAGCAGATTCATTACATCCAAAATATTGTGTTGGTAGAAATCCTTACCTCCTAGTAAAAAAGGGGAAAAAAATTACATTTGGTCAACCAAATGAAGATAACCAAAAACACTTAAAAAAGGGTTCATAACAAAATTATTTGCATATTTTTTTATAATTTTTTTCATATGCTTTTTTTTTTTCAACAAGCGATAAGTCTGTTAGGTAAGAGTAAAATAACAAACTCCTCCAAAAACAGTCGATCGGGACCATCCAACATGATCTCCATATGAAAATGTACTTGCTAACTAAATTTTACATTTTTCAGAATTTTTTTACTATTTATTTAGATAGGTAGAAAATCACTACTTTTGAATGATCTAGTATCTTTACATCAAGTAATTTTCTATAAATCTAAAAAAAATAGCTTAAAAAAAAAACTATGGTTTTAAGTAAATTGTATACCTGATCCAGAGAGAATCTATGCTTAGCTTGAACTCCTTTGCTAATCTCCTTAAAAAGAATTGTATATTTCTGGAATATCTGAAGTAGCTATGTTTTTCTCATAAACCATCAGCCAATGAAACCCTTTGAACTGTTATAAATGTTACAATCAAGCCCTTGATTTTTTTTTTATTCAATTGGAAACCTAGACTAATTCTACTCAGTTCAATCAAACCCTTTCTGTTAGAAATTACTTAATTAGCGGTTTTGATTGAATCGAATAAGTTCATTTTCTGACTGTTTAATTGCAAAAATTTCATATTATCACCAATAATCCCCGCAAGAACAAGAACCGTCACTGAAATGATGAAATCGGTTTGAATCTCTCAAAATAATCAACCTATTTTCAATCTTAGCAATATATTTTATTGCATTATGGCAATCTTCACAAACCCTTAGGTTTTTTATAACCCTAATTGGCCTCCCGAAAGGCACATTTAATATCCCAAATGCCACTGCTAATCTCTCACTATGATACCTCAGCATATGAACCTTCTCTTCTTCTTCTATATCATGTAATACCATTTCGGTAGCAGATACATAACCCGCTTTTTTCATTTTCAAATCTAACTCCTCTAAAAACCGATAAATTCTCTCTTTTTCGGGATGATTCAAATCCCCAACCGAAAATAAATGCACCTTGTTGTTAACCTCTATCCAACTACAACCCGGCACCTTTCTCACTCTTCTCTCTCCCATCAAAACCCTAGTTTTTTGCACATCACTCCACTTACCATAACTTGCATATATGTTAGAGAGAAGCACGTACATGCCGGCATTATCTGGTTCAAGCTCTAAAATTTTCTCAGCTGCCCATTTACCGATTTCTGGTTCACGGTGAACCCGGCTCGCACCGAGTAAAGCACCCCATGTGGTGGGGTCCGGTTCAAAGGGCATTTCTTCTATAAGAGCTTGTGCTTCTTTCAAGCGCCCTGCTCGACCGAGTAGGTCTATCACACAAGTGTAGTGTGCCGGTTTAGGAGTAATGCCGTAGACCTGGTCCATGGAGTGGAAAAGAGAGATGCCTTTGTCTACTAACCCTGTGTGACTACATGCTGACAAAACCCCAACCTGAGCAGTAATTTAATAAATAATTAAATAACCATTTTGAGATGCGCATTAAACGCATAAATTTGAAATAACTATTTTTTAGACTTTGAAATAACAAAACTCTTGAAAAAACAATAATTCATACCAAGGTAATATCATCTGGTCTGATTTGAGTTTGCTTCATCCGCTCAAAAATCTCCCATGCCTTCAACCCGAACCCATGCCGGGCATAACCCGAAATCATGGTATTCCAAGAAGCTGTATCTTTCTCAGGCATTTCATCGAACGCCTTGTGTGCATCCTCCATGGACCCGCATTTAAAGTACAAAGCTAGCAGAGCATTTCCTACAAAGCACCCCATTCCGTACCCAGTCTGGAACAACTGTGCATGCAACTGGGTCCCACATTCCAATGTCGCCATGTCAGCACATGTACTGAGTACACATGCAAACGCTGAGCGATTTGCTTTTATACCCTTCCTAGACATTTCTATGAACAAATGGAGGGCTTCCTCACTCAACCCGACCTACCAGAAAACACATAATATCGGTTAGCATTTCAAATCATGAAAGGAAGGAGATGGCATGTCAGGCATTTATGAACTTTTATCAAAAAGGAGGAATTTCATGTATACCCCACAAAAACTTCGAAATTACGTATTTCTGCTATAAATTCATAATATCATATTTATCCTTCTAAAATTCCAAAACTCACAAATTTACCCATTTTATTGTCTTTTATATTAAAACATGCTACATATTTTTTTTTTCTTAATAAAGGGTAAAATGGGTACTTTATAAATTGTAAATGTTTTAATAGAAAAGACAATAAATGGAAAAATGTGTGAGTTTTTTAAATTTAGAAGGGTAAATAATTTCAAAGTTTTTGAAGGGTATACATGAAATTCCCCTATCAAAAATAGTATAATGACCTGAGTATATGCTGTCAGCATAGCAGACCAAGACACGGCATTTTGATGGGGCATTTTGTCGAACATATCCCGGGCCTCTTTAATCATCCCGGCATTTGCATAAGCTGTCAGCATTGTATTCCATGTTACTTCATCCCTACAAATTCAATGATAAGTAATCTTATGTCCCTTTTTCAAAATAGTACTTATAAACCCTCAAAAAAATTTAATATACCTACACGGCATCTGATCAAATAACTTCTTTGCCTCATTAAATCTTCTATTCTGTACATAGGCTGCAACCATGGCATTCCATGAAACAACATTTCTTTCTGGCATTTTATCAAAAATACCCCTAGCTTCTTCCACATTTCCATTTTTTGCATAACCGGAAACAACTGCAGTCCAAGTAAAGACATCCTTCTCTACCGGCATTACATCAAGCACTCTCCTTGCCTCTGCCATATTCCCATTCTGAGCGTATCCACTAATCATAGTATTCCAAGAAACATTATCTTTCTCAGGCATTTTATCAAACAGCTTCAAAGCCTCGTCCATTTGCTTTCTTTGCACGTACCCACCAATTACAGCATTCCATGAAACGACATCCCAATTAGGTTTAGATTCAAACAACTCTTTAGCAAGTTCAAATCTCCCATTTTGTACATAAGCAGCGAGGAGCCCGTTCCATGATATATTGTTTTTAACCGGTGCTTGGTCAAAGAGTTCCTTGGCTTGATCAACCAGCCCGTGCCGTGCATAGGCCGATATCATTGTGTTATATGAAACCTTGTCTGTCACAGGCATTTCATCAAACAGATTACGTGCACTCCTCAGGTCACCACTGGAAACATGGCACTGAAGCATGGTGTTGAAAGAGATGACATCACGTGATGTCATGCTCGAGAACAGAAATATTGCATGTGCGAATTGAGAATTGAACACGTAGCCTGAAAGCATAGTGTTGTAAGAGGAAATGGTTCTTTTAGGCATTTGATCGAACAGTTGCTGGGCAAGCGCCACATGGCCCAGACGCATCTTATGAGCGATGGCCTTGTTCCACTCTATGACCTGTGGGTCCCATGTAATAAGTGCCCCTCTCTCATGATTCGTTTTATTGGGTTTTTTGTTTGGTATAGCTTGGTTAATGGTGGTTTGAGTTTTTGAGAAAGAACGGGGGCTGGAATAGAAAAAACGCAAGAAGCGCATTGCAGCGACCAGCGCTCTAATGTTTTTTTTTGTTGTTGAGAAATTTAAATCATTATTGGGTATAACAGGAACCTGTTATTCCTGTTCCAACCGTTGATCTTTGTTAAGATTTGTCCATGGAAAAAAATTCGTTGAGATTCATGCATTGAAAAATTTGAATGGTTGAGATCAAATTAACAAGTTCCAGGTGATTTATTTCTGTATAGATGAACTTGTAATATGGATTTTTATTTTTATTTTTAAGATTCAAATAGTTGATCTGAATTATTTTGACGTGATTTTTATAGACCAAATTTTATAATTTTTAGATTATTTTACTAAAAATAAGTAGAAAATCATAAAATCTAGATTTTTGGGAATATCATCTGAAAAAAATAAAAAATATTTTAACATAAAGATCATCTGTATAAACTTTAAAAATGGAGATATTATATCATATCACGGATCCAACTTAGTTTTTTTTTAAATTAACATTTGATCTAGTAGTTAAAATTAATATCTTTCACTTAAAAAGTTGCATGCTCCAAACTCTGGATGAAAATTTTTATATAAATATTTTAAGATAAGAAACTTGCCTCATATCTTAAATCTTAAAAAAAAATAATTAGATGACTGCATTAATCTATGAGACATGAAGGTGCCACCTCAAACTTTCTTACAAAAAAAAAAAAAATGTTTCTCATTTTTCTACAAATTGCTAACTCATAAGTTCAATAATTTTTTTTTTCTTTTCACAAACTTAATTCAAATTTTATATTTTAATTTCATTTATTATCATGAAGTAGTCACTAGTTGTGGGATGCTTAATACAAATTTTTTGATCTCCCCCACAATATAATAGATAAATAAAATAAATAACATAAATAACATAAAGAAGGGAAACTTTAACCTCTAACAGTACAAGAACCAACCTCATGATTCTAAAATTTAAATATATGATCAAAATTTGAAATTAATTAATCTACAAAACTAAAACTAACACTCCTACATCAAAGACATAATAATAATAATAATAATAATAATAATAATAATAATAATAATAATAATAATAATAATAATAAAAATAATAATAATAATAATAATAATAATAATAATTATTATTATTATTATTATTATTATTATAATTATAATAATAATAATAATAATAATCTTCATTTGGAGAGATCGAGAGATAGTGTAAGCGCGAGGTAAACCGTTAGATACGAATTATACGGACCAGATTATATTTATATATAAAATACATGACAGCTCATCATATGGCAATGGCAATGCTCAGTCAAACTCCTGAGATTTTTTTTTTGAGGCAAAACTATCAACTATGGTCTTGCATGCTCACGCAAACAAATGAGATCATTACAAGAGAGTAGGTCCGATGGGTATACTTTTGGATTGGATGTGCTTTAAATCGCTGATCTGCTTTGAGATGAAGCATGATCTCGTAGATCTTAAAGCAGATTGAAGGATTTGAAATCCATCGGGTCTACTCCCAAGGCGGTCTATAGTTGCCATATGATTTCTTTCTTCGAAAAAAATATTGTAGTTGAAAAAAAGAGCACCTACAAGTCTACGATTCTACTAAGAAAAATAAATCTGCTGTCGCCGCTGACCGTAAAATAGATGCCACTGACCGTAAAATAGATTTCTTTTCTTTTCATGAACTCCAAGGAAAATAAATCTGCTGCCGCCGCTGACCGTAAAACAAAAGTACATATCACCTCTTGCAATGCCCCTGACCGTAAAAGAAAAATACATATCATCTCTTGCAATGCCACTGGTAAAAGAAAAAATACATCTCTTCCTCGCTCTGTTGTGCTACTGAGGTTTTATTTTCCATTTCTCCTCCCAAGCAAAGCAACAGTATGGGTGCTTTTTCCTCAACCTTAACTTCATGCCGCCAACACGCAAAGAGCCTTCTTCGCATGAGTTCCAATTCCCGCAATAACACAACCTCACTACCACAAAACCAACAGTCTCTCTCTGTACTTGCTCCGGCCAAACCTGATCAAACATCTATAGACATCATCACCACATGTGACAGTGCCAGTACTGGAGATAACCGAGAGCATATAGCCGAGCAACTGCAGCCGATGGCAATTGCTATTGTGGTCGCATTACTCGCTCTACTCGCAAACCAACCTACATCCGTACATAATCACATCATACTATACAAGATCTACTTGCTTTTTTATTTGCTCAGCTTCGCTCTCACCATTGTCCCCTTGCTTTTCACACCTATAACCAACCCCACTCGGGGTGTTGCCTGGCTCCAGAAACAGGCCATGAAAATAGGGATTATATTCATCATCATCTCGGTGACCCTCAGAATTTTCCTGCTGCTACCTCCACCTATCATATGGTATGATGTGCTGATACCCCTGCTGGCTTTTGGTGCAATCTCTCTGTGCCTATGGTATGGTTGGATAAAGGCTAAGAACTCGACACAGATATCATCAAGCCCAGCTGTGCCTATATGGTCCCCACCGCCGCCGCCACCAACGCCGCCACCGCCACCGCCGTCACCACCGCTGTTCCTTGTTCCTTGTTCGGTCACCACCGCTGTCACCACTGCTGTTCCTTGTAACGGCAGTTGCGGCAGTGGTGGCGGTGGTTGTTACAACTGTGGTGAACAGGGTCACATGGCCTGTGACTGCCAGGGCCGCAGCGGCCGAGGTGGCTACCGTCGTCACGGCAGCGGCTGTGGAGGTAGCGGTAGTTGTCATAATTGTGATGAGCATGGTCATATGGCCTGTGATTGCCAGGGCGGCAGCAACGGAGGTGGTTACAGTTGTAGCAGTAATTGTTATAATTGTGGTAAGCAAGGTCATATGGCCCGTGATTACCAGGATGGCGGTGGCGGTGGTGGTTACAGTCGCAGCGGCGGTAGTGGCGGTGGCAGTGGGGACCACTCCTGCTACAACTGTGGTGAGGGAGGTCACATTGCCCGGGACTGCCCTTCCAAATAAGCTCACTCGCCTCCCTTTTTGGTCTATATGATATATTGCATGTATCATATACCTTGTCACCTTATGGATTAGGGTTTTGGTCGTCATTAGTAGTGTTGTGGTGTTTTTTTGTCGAAAGTTGCCAAGGATTGTTTGTTCCTGTTGTTGTTTCTGTGCTCAAGCAAAAAAAAAAAAAAAATGTTGGTCGTATCTTTATTGCTGCCGTGTTTTAGTAGCTGTGATTGTTGTCTATGTGAGAATTGATGGCAATGCTCAGGCAAACTCATGAGACTTTTTTTTTCCAAGTCATCTTATCACCAAATATATTGTCATGAAATTGAGGCTACAAATTAAAAAAAATCTGAGATATAATCTAGATTTTATCAAGTACATTGTCATGAAATTTATTATGATAACAAAATATTACATCAAATATTATTATAATAATTGTATTAATAATAATAATTATTATAATCATATTAATATTATCAATAATAATAATAATTAAGTAATAATAATCAAATATTAGTAATTAAATAAATGACTAAGTATTGATATTATTATTGATAATGATAATGAATCAGTCTAGTTAAGTGTGTTTATAAATTAGGATAAAGATTTTTTTCCCCGGCTCATGTCCCCCATTCATCCACCAATCATTAATTATCTAGGGGACCACAACTTCAAGCACAAAAAGACAAAAAAAAACGTGTATCAATCATTAATTACGTGGGGGACCACTAATTAACTTGGGGGATTGCTTATATTTGAAAAATTTTACAACTGACGCGCACAAGTATTCATATATAATACATCAAGTATTCATATATAATACATTAAGTATTCATACCTAAGATATCAAGTATTTAAAAAAAAAACTGGACACATCACTCACCCATCTTTTACACGTTTTTAGATGTGATTTTTTTTCTCCGTTCACTCTAACCAATATTTCTGACAATCTATGAAGAATTTTGCGAATCTAAAATCACAAATATTTTCTACGCAATTTTCTCCTTCAAATGAGATCCATGATGAAGTTCTTTTGAGTTATCCGTCGCGCAAGTATTCATACCTCGTAAAATTATTTATATCTCGTCGTGCAAGTACTCATACCACGTCGAACAAGTATTCATACCTAAGATATCAAGTAAAAAATGATTGAGTGGTAATGAAATTTCAATCGGTAAAAAATGAGTGAATGATGTGTCCAGTTTTTTATTTGTGAAATACTGATGAGGTATGAATACTTGCTCGATGAGGTATGAATACTTGAATGACAATGTATGAATACTTGTGCAACGGACAACTCGAAAGTATGTCATCATGGATCTCATTTGAAAGAGAAAATTGCATAGAAGACGTTCGTGGTTTTAGATTGGCAAAATTCCTCACAGATTGTCAGAAATATTAGTTAGAGTGAACGGAGAAAAAAAAACCACCTCTAAAAACGTGTATAAGATGGGTAAGTGATATGTCCAGTTTTTTTTTAAATATTTGATATCTTAGATATGAATACTTTATATATTAGATATGAATACTTGATGTATTACATATGAATACTTGCACTCGCCGCGATAATGACGCGTTTTGTTTTGTCTTTTAGCGCTGAAATTTGTGGTCCCCTCTTAATTAGCGGTCAACAAAGACAATTATTGACTGAGGGATGAATGGGGATAGGAGTTGGGAGATAGTTAGTCAGTCCCTATAAATTATTATGATGTAGTTGTTCCGTCAAAAAATCCATAGTGTAGTGTCATGCCATGTCATGCCATGAAAAAGACATGTCTCTAATGAAAAGGACATGTCCCCGACCTGACATGAGAAAAACAAAATATGGCCACTTTTAAAAATTCATTGTGGACTTTTCTAATATATCATTAATTATCATATAATTGTTTAATGACTGGGTTAAATTGAACCTGACATGGCCACTTTTAAAAATTATTTTCTTATAGTAATTTAAAAAATTATGCCGAAGCTTATTGAGGAATGGAAGAGGATACAAGGAGTTGGAGGTGCTAGTTTGTCCCTAGTATAACACAACCGGGTAAAGTGTTATCACCAAAATTGTTGAATATAAAGTTGATATATAAAATTATAAATCAATTCAAATTTGTCAAATTTGTATATTCATCTGAAAATCAAAATTACTAATTACAAATTAAAAAATAAAGTCGAAAGGGTATATGTTTATTATTTTTTTTTCAGAACAACTACAACAGGGATTGCTGATTGAAAGAGAAGGTTATAATTTAGACATTTAATATTAAATAAGAATTTCATGATACATTAAAATTTAAATATTCAGATTATTGAAAAAAAAGGCGAAATAGACAAAGTTATTTGCTTTAAATGGGAAAATAAGCAATTTTAAATTTTTATGGGAAAATAAGAAATTTCAAAAGTTTTGATGGGTAGGAGCACCAAGCATTAACCAAAGAAGCAAACACAAAAAAAAGGAGCATATATAATAACTTTAGTACAAGAACCAAGCTCATGATTCTAAAATCTAAATATATGATTAAATTTTAAATTAATTAATCTACAAAATAAAAATTATCACTTTCCTACAGCAAAGGCGATGGCGGTGGTGGCAGTTATGATAGTGGAGTCCGAATCTGCTGCGATCCTGAGAGGGATCGCAGGATCCTAAAATTCTGAATCAATGGTTCAAACTTTTCCGTGCGCGGATTTCGAAAACGTTTTGGAAAAGTAAATTTTCATGCACGTATCTCAAAAAAAACCAACAGTTCACATCAGAATCGCAGGGTCCTGTGATTCCCGAGAATCACAGCAGATTTATTTTCATGATAGTGACATGCCCAGCAGCAAGAAATCTAGGGTTTTGGTTTAGCGAGATATTTGTTTTGAGTATTGGAATTGGAATTTGTTTGCTCATGTTATGATCTATATTCCAATTTTCTTTGTGCTACGGTGTTTACATGTACACCTCTATTTCCGATTCTTATTAGTTTTAGCCATGTTTAAACTAGTCAACTGTATGTTGTTGCGCATGTATTTTTGTTTCTGTGGACATGCTGAATAGTCAATTCGGTGTGAACATGGAGTGCTACTGTGCCAGTGCAGTACGAGCTGATGAGGCATTGTATAACACTCCTGCTGTCAGAAGCTAGATGTGATAATGGGGTAGCGAGTCATGCAAGACTAGGGGTGCAAATGAGTCAGATATTATCCGTCCATATCTGGATCCGTATCCAAAAATTAAAAACATAAGTAGTTTTAAATTTTAATTATCTATATCCAATCTGTATCCGTATCTGTATTCGTCTAATATCCAATCCGTATCAGTTTAACATCCGATCTGTATCTGTATTCGTCTAATATCTTATCCGTATATGTATATGAAAAATAAAACGGATATGGGTATGCTTTTTTTAGGATAAGATAACAAACTTATCATCTTATGATAAAATATTTTACATCAAAATTTGAACACCTATTTACATCACGATAAGCTAAAATTAATATATGACTCTAACACTTCTACACCAGACCCATCTGATCTTTTCATATCTGCTTGATCTGAATCACGACTCACCATCTGATCCAGTCCACACTTCTCATTGAACCTTCTTGTTGTCTCGCAAGCATCTTTCGATTTAACCTCGAGGCCAGCAACCCTCTTGTCGCACGCATAGGACCCCCCTCTAGCCGTGCATCTAGGATCAGACTTTGCCCTTACGAACCAGGCTCTCCGGCCCTCACTCTTCGCTGCTCTCCCCGCGCGTACAACCTCTCTATTCTTCTGAGTATAGGAGGTCCTATGCAAGAGACAACGAGAGAGGTTATGATTTTATCTAGGATACAAGAGCTGGAGAAGCAATTCTCTATAATGTGCATTGTATTGATATTTATGCTTAGTAGTCGGCAAATATATTCCTTCAAACAAGCACCTTTAATGTTTAGAACACACCCTAAAGTTAAAGAAACCAGATAAGAAATTAAAATTGACAATAGTTCGTTCCAATAATATCGTTTTCACAGATAGTTGAGTTTACAATTTTTGACAACTTTTGTAATGTTAAAAACCATTTTTTAATGTAAATTTCTAAGACTATGTCTGGTTTTCTAACAATCACAGCTTTTTTTTTTTTTTTCTTTTTTTCTATTTTAATATAAAGGAGTCAAGTTAATACTTAATTGTTAACTTGTGATTCACTAGACGCTAACAATGACAGTTATCAAGCTATAAATTGGGTCCTTGCCTCGTTGGTAATGCAATAATTAAAAAAAAATATGCTTTATTATTTCTATAACCGACTTCTAGATACTTTGAATTTTTTTTTTTTTTCTAAATACAAAAAATTCCTATCTATGTTAGCTGAGAAGAATATTTGTGATGCTTGGCAATATGCCACAGATGACCAATTTGGTCTTAGTTTGTGAAGACTTATAAAGAGTAATAAACAATGAAAGCCTATTGTCGATGAATATGTATATTTCGGATAATAATCATAACGAACAAAATAAATTCTGCTCTCCCACAGCCTTCAATTTTTTATTGTATTTGCCACATTTGAGCACAAATGAACCCCAATTAATATATGATAAATGATCGCTGAAGTATTATCTTCAAAGGTTTCCCATTTTTGTTTCCTATTTGAATCTAGTGAAAAGGTACTAAAAACCGAAAGATTGAATGAATGAGCGAGCACATGGTGTTACCATCGTGACATTACTCGCCACTTTTTCTTGCAAAAGGAAATATGTAAAGCTCAAAAAGGTAATGGGAAAATGAAATGAGACGCGTTTTGTTTTGTCACAATTTTGGTCCTAATGAATCCAATGAAACCATCGTTTTCGTGACACATTGGACCAGTCCACCAGAAGAACTTGATCATTAATTTAATTGTTTGAATGGAATATATATATATAGTGATGCTACGGTGCTTTGGGAAGTAAAGATGGTGTTTTACTTTCTGCTCATATCTCTATTTTCAAAGTTCAAATAGTCAATCCGAATTTCTCAACATGATCTTCATATTGAAATGTACTTGGAGACCAAATTTTACATTTTTTGGAAATTTTTTACTATTTTTTTAGAATTTTTGAAAAACATTATTTTTTCTGAATTTTTATTATTATTTTATTTAATGAAAAGCTGTGATTTTCAAAAATTCTAAACAAATAGTAAGAAAATGAATAATTTAGTCTCCAAGCACATTTTAATATGAAGATCATGTTGGAATGTTCAAATCAACTGTTTGAACTTGAGAAATAAAGATATGAGCGGGAAGTAAAACACTCTCTTACTTCCCAAAGCATGGTAGCCCCTCTCTCTCTCTCTCTCTCTCTCTATCTATATATATATGTTCGAAAGTACTTACACCATATTGTTTTGTGTCGATTCATGTTTTAAATAAATTGAGCCTACATTTCAAGTCATCTAATGACCAAATATATTGTCATGAAATTGGGGCTACAAATTAAAAAAATATGAGATATAGTCTAGATTTTATCAAGTACATTGTCATGAAATTTATTACGATAACAAAATATTACATCAAATATTATTATAATAATTATATTAATAATAATATTTGATGTATTATTAATTATATTGCTAATAATAATTACTATAATCATATTAATTTTAACAATAATAATAATAATAATTAAGTAATAATAATCAAATATTAATAATTAAATAAATGACTAAGTATTGATATTATTATTGATAATGATAATGAATCAGTCTAGTTAAGTGTGTTTATAAATTATTATGATGTAGTTGTTCGGTCAAAAAATCCAAAGTGTAGTGCCATGCCATGTCACCTAATGAAAAAGACATGTCTCTAATGAAAAGGACATCTTATCACCAAATATATTGTCATCTTATCAGGCAAACTCATGAGACTTTTTTTTTCCAAGTCATCTTATCACCAAATATATTGTTATGAAATTGAGGCTACAAATTAAAAAAAATCTGAGATATAATATAGATTTTATCAAGTACATTGTCATGAAATCGTACGGCAACTATAACGATTGTAAGTGTACGTGCTTCATCTCAAAGCAGATTGGAATATTTTAAAGCACATATACCCATCGGACCGACTCTCTCGTAATGATCTCATTTGTTCGTGTGAACGCGCAAAACCATAGTGGATAGTTTGCCTCAAAAAAAGTCTCATGAGTTTGCCTCAGCATTGCCATATGATGAGCTGTCATGTATTATATATATAAATATAATCTGGTCCGTACAATTCGTATCTAACGGTTTACCTCGCGCTTACACTCTCTCTCGATCTCTCCAAATGAAGAGAATTCTGAATTTTGTATTCCTTGATTTATATTATTATTATTATTATGTTTTTGATGTAGGAAAGTGTTAGTTTTAATTTTGTAGATTAATTAATTTCAAATTTTTATCATATATTTAGATTTTAGAATCATGAGGTTGGTTCTTTTACTGTTAGAGGTTAAAGTTTCCCTTCCTTGTGTTATTTATTTATTTTATTTATCTATTATATTGTGGGGGAGATGAAAATTTTTGAATTAAGCATCCCACAACAAGTGACTAATTCATGATAATCAATGAAATTAAAATAGCAAATTTGAATTAAGCTTGTGAAAAGAAAAGAAAGGAAAATATTTGAACTAGTATATGGTTAGTAATGAATGAAAGCATGAAACTGAACTTATGAGTTAGCAATATGTAGAAAAATGAGAAACATTTTTTTTTTATGAGAAAGTTGAAGGTGGCAGCCTTCATCTCTCATAGATTAATGCATAGTACTCATCTAATTATTTTTTAAGATTAAAATATTTATATATATGAGTTAGCAATATGCATAGTACTTATATCCACTTCCACTTCCTCAATAAACTTCGGCATAATTTTTTAAATTATTATAAGAAATTAATTTTTTAAAGGGGTCATGTCAGGTTCAATTTAATCCAGTCATTAAACGAGATCAAATATTAGGTTTTAAAAAAATGAAAACTATGTTTGATCCGTGATATGAAATAATATCTCTATTTTCAAAGTTTAAACAGTCCATATGTATGTTAGAATATTTTTACTATATTATTTTATGATAGTCCAAATTTTTTAGATCATATAATTTTCTACTTATTTTTAGTAAAATATTAAAAAATATATATATAATTTGATGTAAAATGTATATTTCATATAAAAAAGATCAACTATTTAAAATTTAAAAATAAAAATATAGCAATTAATTGGAGAACAAACAGCTCTCTAATTGGCTTTGTAGCTGCTGGAGCAAAGTGGCTTTGCCACGCAAGAGAGAGAGGAGGGGATGGTCCTGCCGTGTGGGTCCCCATGTGTTCAACCTTCAAGTTTCCAGATTTATATACAGAGTAGTCCCACATGTAACTATTTCTCCACTTAATAAATTAATTTTTCAATACTATTCCAATTAAATTGATTCATGTATGTTGCAATCTATTCCATTCTCAGTTATCCGATGATATAATTTTAGAATATTTTAAAACTTTAATTAACACCATACATATATTTATTTCAATTAATTAGACTTTTAAATGATTTGTTTATAGTAATTAATCGCAGATTACTTGATTGTCTTGTTAATCTGTTCAAAATATTAATATTTGTCCCTTAATTATTACTTATTTTGATAAAAAAAAAAAACATATTCGTGCATTTTGTATAATATCTTCAGTCATTAATTTCATTTACAAATTTCGCGCAGTGTTACAAAATGTCTAAATTATAGCCTTCTCTTTCAATCAGCAATCCTTGTTGTAGTTGTTCTGAAAAAAATAAAAAAATAATGAGAGAACCTCCAACATATCCTTTTCTATTAGCAATCCTACAGGCACTATTGTGGCAGTTTTTTAAATTGTTCTCTAGGCTGAAGCTTCTGGGTTATTTCTTTTAAGAAATTTTAGGTTGGGATGAATTTGACGCATCTTGACTTTTTGAAATAAGTAGAAGGATCGAGGGTATGGGTGATTTAGAAAATAATATACATATACCCTTTCGACTTTTTTTTTTAATTTGTAATTAGTAATTTTCATTTTCAGATGAATATACAAATTTGACAAATTTGAATTGATTTATAAAAATTATGGTATTCATTGTTATATAAAGATAGATATCCGATTCGTATTCAAAAAATAAAAATGGATACAGATGTAATTTTACCGCTGTCAGATCTGTTTGCACCCACCCCACACACAGACCGTTATAGAACTGTAGTTATTTAATGAAAAGTTTAATTAAATTTATTATATTTCATATATTAAATTTGTCGGCTCATGCTATTAGAATAGAAAATTCAAGTTTGGTTCATCCCATAATACTTTCGTTCAGATTTGACTGGTTGATCATTGATTGAAAATTTCAAACCTAGCGAAACATTAACTAAGTCTAAAATTCACTCTTAGATAATTTTTTTTAATTGTCAAAAATTACGTATTATTTGTTGTTGCAATTAAAAAATTAGCAATATTAATTCATCATAATTTTTTTAATTAGACAAATAATAAGTAATTTTTAAATAAAAAATATATATATTTGTTAGTAATTTTTTCAATTATAACGATAAATAACAGTGTTCTAAATAGCGCGCTATAGCGTTTTTGGACCCCAAACGCTACGCTATGACATCAAAATGCGCTATTTGCGCTACGGCCGCTATAGCGGCCGCTACAGCGCTATAGCGGTCCGCTATTTGCGCTATACAATATGGGATTTTTTATTTTTTATTTTTTTAAGAAATTTATATGGGTTTTAAATAAAGATAAAAAAAAAATCTCAAACCGAAATTGAATTTGTTGCTACTTGCTACAGATAAATCAATTTGAAATTGGGAATTGAAATTGAAATTTGAATAGAAAAAAAGTCCAAATCGAAATTAAAATTTGAATAGAAAAAAAAATAGATTATGTCATGAATCATGATGCTTAAGATATTTTTAATAGGAAAAATCGATAGTTTATGATATTACTATGGATATTTTGAACCGCAATTTGGACTTTGTACGGGTTCAATATGAATATTATAATTTCTTAATTACTTTGGTGTTATTTATTGTTCTATGAAACTTTAGATAATGTTGATATTTAGTACAAATATTGAATATACGAAATATAAAAAAAAAAATGCTATTTGGAATAGCTTCCGCTATAGCGACGCTATTCGCTATAGCTTTTTTTTTAGCCTTCCCGCTATGACGTTATAAACGCTATTTAGAACCTTGATAAATAATATGTAACTTTTTAAATTTTAAAAGTAGAAAATAATCTAATAGTGAAATTCAGACCTAATATGTATTTTAGCTAGGTTTGAAATTTTTTCCAACTACGTGTTACTTTTAAAATTTTGATTTTTTTTTTCTTAAATGATGCAAATGTAAAAATCGGACCACATGCTAATGCCACGTATATGCAAGTAAAACACGGTACATGTAGCTAACTACGAAAGCGAAAAAGCAAACAGAGAAGTTCATGCACGACCGCACCGCCTTAATTGCATTTTTTTTTTTTTTTTTTTGTTTCATAAAAGCCCGTAGGCAAAGAGTTACAAACTCAAAGGACCGATTTAGATAAAAGTATAAATCCTCTGTCCTATCCCTTCTAATTTCAGCTATCTATTAGCAAATAACGGAAAAGTAAAGCCAGAGTAGTCCCAACCCTCAATTCTTCCCTTCTTAGCTAAGCCATCTGCCAGTTCATTTTGAGAACGATTGATATGAGAGCAAACGAAAGATGGATTCTGTCTGAACAGTCGCCAAACTTGCTGAATTTCCGAGAAAGCTCTCCAATCCACATCTAACGGCGGTACAGAACTGTTAACCGCTTGGACCAAAGAGAGGCAGTCTGAATAGAAGGAGCACTCAGGAATACCGAGGCTGAGCACTAAATTGAGTGCCTTAATTGCATTTTGATACTTTATAGGAAAAGGGTATATTGGAAAAATACTGTGCCTTTCCGCTGTAAAAATCTGTGTAAACACATGTTGCACCATGACTTGAACATACCTTAAAATGGATGATTTAGTTATATATTTTTGATATATTTTTTACATATGGCTGCAATTGAATACTTTAAATAAGGAGAGGGAGGATCAGTGTCACCACCTTTTGGTGGCATCAAATACCACCAATTAACCAAATTCAAATCATTAAATAGTCATCCTATTTCGGATTCAAATTTTGTAGAATTTCCGAGAGCTAGAACTCAAATGCAACATATCGGTGGTTGACGTTTCAAATGTTTTGATCTTTGATAAAACAAGTAAACAACAATAAAAATGAAATAATAATTTTGTGCATAGAAGTATAAATGTGAGATATTAAATATTCAACAGTATAAGTTGGTCATTTAACTCATAAAATCTGCAATGTTAATAAGTTGGAAAATCACGTACCACAACGGGGGCGACATCGGCATTAATTGGATGCCTCCAGTAATTAACTTGTGATTATCAATCACTAATAACAAAGCTAACAAAAGATTAAAAAAAATATCAACAGAAAAAAAGCTACCACACTATACTTTATTTATGTACCACAACGTCAACGCCGTGTTCGTTCCATCATACATTAATTAAATCTAAAATTCAATGAATGAAAGTGAAGACGCAAATTAAAGATGTTTTATAACCATCATATTTTTTGTCATGATTTATTTGTTAAAAATTGTAATGTCGATTAAATAATATATGAAAACAGGAAAACTATAAGCCACCATCACCTTTGGTGCGAGTTGGGGACATCCTAGTATGCAAAAATGCAATAAAACCTTGTAATCATGGGGGCATCTAGTACCAAGCTTGGTGATTGGTGAACTCTATACTTTGGATAATACATTGGCTCCAGAGGAAGCTATACTCAGAGACTAGCTAGACAAGGATCATATATAGCTCCTCCAAAATGTATTTGCAACATATTATATGTATATATAAGAGGAGCCTAATATACATTAGTTATAAATATGAAGCACAGAGAACAAATATACATTAATTAATTCCTAATTGACATCTTAATCTCCTATTAGTTCAATTCACCATTGGTACCATGATTATATTATATGAATTGAAATGACGTCTGTATATAGTAATTATACTTTCAGAGTACACTCTTTTCCATTTCTTTTATTGTATAAATTGAAGCAGAGCATTCGATGGCCTCCTAGCCGTCCGATTTCCAAAATTGAATTATGATTAACAGATCCATTTCCATTAAACCCATTACTGCAAAAGTCTAAATAATCCTGACAATACATGGATGAAGAACCTATCGATCAGACCGCGCACTGAGATCCAACATTCTCCTCCTTCTCCATGTAGCAACAAATAAGAACTGACAGGATCTCTTGCACCCCTAGCCTTGTTATGGATTAAAAAAAGCATATATGCAAGCTTAAACATGCATGCTATTTGTAGTATTAATCAGCACCATGGTCATGTATATTATTCTCTAAATCACCCATACCATCCTTCTACTTATTTCAAAAAGTCAAGATGCGTCAAATTCATCCCAACCTAAAATTTCTTAAAAGAAATAACCCAGAAGCTTCAGCCTAGAGAACAATTTAAAAAACTGCCACAATAGTGCCTGTAGGATTGCTAATAGAAAAGGATATGGTGGAGGTTCTCTCATTATTTTTTTATTTTTTATTTTTTTCAGAACAACTACAACAAGGATTGATGATTGAAAGAGAAGGCTATAATTTAGACATTTTGTAACACTATGCGGAATTTGTAAATGAAATTAATGACCGAAGATATTATACAAAATGCACGAATATGTTTCTTTTAATCAAAATAAGTAATAATTAAGGGACAAATATTAATTTTCTGAACAGATTAACAAGACAATCAAGTAATCTGAGATTAATTACTATAAACAAATCATTTAAAAGTCTAATTAATTGAAATAAATATATGTATGGTGTTAATTAAAGTTTTAAAATATTCAAAAATTATATCATCCGATAACTGAGAATAGAATAGATTGCAACATACATGAATCAATTTAATTGGAATAGTATTGAACAATTAATTTATTAAGTGGAGAAATAGTTACATGTGAGACTACTCTCTAAATCTGGAAACTTGAAAGTTGAAATTTATGAAGTGGAGAAACAATTTAATGTGGGACTACATGTGGGACTACTCTATCACATGGGGACCCACACGGCAGGACCATCTCCAGCGGCTACAAAGCCAATTAGATAGCTGCTTGTTCTCCAATCAATTAATTGCTATATTTTTATTTTTAAATTTTAAATAGTTGATTTGAATCGTGATTTTTATATGGAAATATACTTGAAGATCAAATTTTATATATTTTACAAAAAATAAGTAGAAAATTATATGATCTAAAAAATTTGGACTATCATAAAAAAATAGGAAAAATATTCTAACATACATATCGACTGTTAAACTTTGAAAATAGAGATATTAATTCATATCACGGATCAAACATAGTTTTCATTTTTTTTTTTAAACCTAACATTTGATCTTGTTTAATGACTGGGTTAAATTGAACCTGACATGGCCCCTTTAAAAAATGACGGCAGTTAGAAGCAAATCAACACACTTATCATTGATGGATACATAAATCTTGTGTTTTGGGAATATATTCAACAAGTTCAGGATAAAAGTAAACAACAAATAAATTAAGAGGGATGCTTCGGTAGACATAAAGACCTATTTGTAAAATGAACATATTTTCATTTTCAAAGTTCAAACAGTCGATCCGACCGTTCAACATTATCTCCATATTAAAATGTACTTGGAGGTCAAATTTTACATTTTTTTTGAATTGTTTTACTATTTATTAAGATGGTTACAAAATCACTGTTTTTCAATAGTCTGAAAACAACGATTTTGTAACCATCTTAATAAATAGTAAAAAAATTCAAAAAAATGTAAAATTTGACCTCCAAGTACATTTTAATATGGAGATAATGTTGAACGGTCGGATCGACTGTTTGAACTTTGAAAATAAAAATATGTTCATTTTACAAATAGGTCCTTATGTCCACCGAAGCAAATGTCATAAAGTAAAAGGAAAATAAAATGATGGCAGTACGGAAAGGAAACAGACATGAACCTCGAAAGTAAATTAAGTTAACAAGGAATGATTGATACGCAGGGAACACGTTTGCAGATGTCACGTATTGGACGCTGTAAACTTGCCTAATAATTTAAAAAAATGATGTGCTAAAACACCCAAGTAAAAAAAATGATGCTTGCAGATGTCACGTTTGCAGATGTCACGCTTGCAGATGTCACGCATCCCACGTATTGCACGCTGTAAAACTTGGCTAAAAATTTACATGTTTGCAGATGTCACGAATGGGCTAAAACACCTATCATATGGTATGATGTGCTGATACCATTGCCGACATTTTTAAAAATATCCAAAGTTAATTATGGATTAATAAAAATGTTCAGACTGCTTAATTTTTATTAAAAATGCTTAAACTGGTAATTAAATGGCCGGTCTCTTGTATTTTTTTTTTTTCTGTTTTACACCCCCATTAATATCCCCCCCATTCTCTCTCTCCCTCACAATCCCCTTCAGAAGCACGACAGAAGCACACAGATATTTTTTTTTATTTTTTTATTTAATTTAAATTTTTATTTTTATTTTTTTTATTTTTTTTTTTTATTTTTTTTTTATTATTCGATAACTTTGTAAATTAGTAACCTGATAATTGTTTATCATTTTCAAAATGTAGTTTGATTACAATGTCATTGATTTCAGTACACTGTGGTGGTAAGGTTCTTAATAATACAACCGGGCCTTATTACAACAAAGAACCAATTGCTTCAGTTATGATTAATGATGATATATCTCTTTTGGACTTGAAAGCCATAATTTACACATGCACCGGTTTTAATCCAGAAAGGTGCAACCTATAATTGGGGACCCGAGTTTGCAATGGAAACACCGGGAAATATTCACTTGCGAAAATGGCAAATGAAAATATCTGGACAGGGTTGTGTGGGTATTTTAAGGCCAATGGAGATTTTGTAATAGATATCTATGTCAAAAGAGTTCTGATAAAGGCACAGGTTGGAAGTTCCAGCCAATGCTCAGTTGCAATGGAAACTCCTGTCGTTTCTCCAACACAACGAGAAACCTACTATCCACCTGCCCCCCCTATCACGACCTCAACCAATACTTCAAATTTGTTCCCCACCTAGACCCGTGCATGAGGCGTCTTTACCATTCCCAGGACCAATATACGATGAAGTTGGGTCGGATTTCGAAAATATTAATGATATTTCGGATAAACACCTGCAAAGTGAGGATGAATACGATGGAGATAATTGAGACTCTGATCACCTGGAGGGATGTGGTGGAGATGGTCCAGTTGAAACAGCCGAAGGGCCCATTAGAAGCAGCTCCGCCTCAGCGCCGCTTAGCGGGCGGAGTAATACGCACCCGTTCCCAGGCTTCAATGATGTATCTGAGTTTAGAGAAGCAGATACTAGTTATTATGGGCAACGAATCGAGTACACAGGTAAGCTGGCAGCAAACCAATTTTTTAGAAGCAAAGATGAATTAATTAAGAAGATTATATAGCATCATATTCATAAGAATCAGGAAATTAGAATGAAAAAAAGTGACAAAGGACCGGATTCATGTGGTGTGCAAAGACCGGCGTTGTGGTTACGAACTTAGGAGAAAACCATCGGGATATGGAGATGCGTGGGTTATAACGAAGCAAGACAAGCCTCACACATGCAGAACTGAGTATACAAGGGTCGACAATGAATGTCTGACGGCATCAACAATTGCTGATATCATTCAAAACAGCATTAAGACTGACCCCTGTATGAGCTTCCAGTCGGTGACAAACTGTGTTATGACTGTGTATGACAAAGTCACCCTGAAATACAACCGACTGTGGAGGGGTCGTGAGCTTGCAATATTCCAGATCAAAGTACCAATTTCTGACCAGTCCGATACGAGACAAAGACACAGGAGTAATAAAGGAAGACGAAGTTCAATTCAGGGTCGTCGCATGCATTGCAGCGTTTCGGTTCTTGAGACTGGTGATTAGCATAGATGCATGCTTCTTGTCAAGGCGGTACGAGGGGAGGCTCTTGATAACTTGTGCCTATGATGCCGAGAACCAATTGCTGCCTCTTGCATTTGCAATCGTGCATAAGGAGGATGCCGAGAATTGGGGTTTCTTCTTGCAATTGTTGAGGAATGAAGTGCTTGGATATAATAAATTCGTCTATGTTATATCAGACCAGCACAAGGGGATCAAAGCTGCACTGACAGCAGAATACGGATGGTCTCTAGAGCTTTTTGTGCACAGGTTTTGCATTCAGCATGTTGCTGACAACCTGGTCCAGAACTGTGGAAAAGAAAAGTGGTACGGACAAAGGTTCAGATTAGGAGCCAAGAAGAAGAAGCCAAGAAAGTTGAAAGAGATGTTCGAATAACGCATGTATTCTTTGAATTTCATTTCTATATAATATACAATCATTTGGACACGCATGTATTCTTTGAACTTCCAAATCCACTAGACACGACATTTTTTTCGCTTCATAAACACTAGATGGTATCTCGTTTCCATCCGGAAGCATTTCTTTTAAAGTTTCTAATAACGCAGTAAAACTTTTATCACTCCAACCATTAGATGCTTTCAGGTTATACAATTTTAATACACCTTTCAATCTTGAAAATTTTGAACAACCAGGATACAATTCCTTATTACAATCTTCGTACAAATTCTCAAATACACCATATCGCTTATCATTATCAAAATCCTCTTCTAAATCACGTAACATTTGATCAAAATTAGCATCTTCATCTACCACCATATCATCATCGCCTGGCACATCACTTTCGTCACTTCCACCAGTATGATATTCCGGATGCTCAGTACCAGTACCTATGTCGGTTTCCAAACTCTCGCCATGCCATATCCAACGCTTATATTGTTGTTTGAATCCACGACGGATTAAGTGGTTCCTCACTTGGATGGGGTTGGAAAAAATTTTCATATTGTTACAATCACGACAAGGACACGACATCAGCCCATTCCCATTATTCGCCATATCTTCCGTAGCAACTTTCATAAATTCATCAACACCTGCCATATATTCATCCGATAGACGTGATGTTCCGTACATCCAACCTCGGTCCATCTGCAATTATAAGAAAACAAAATTAAGCATGTGGTTGGGGTTAAATGTTCACACTAGGGCTTACATGGGGCCGGGCTACCATCCTATCCCACTCTTTGAATACTTTGTCTCAGTAGTGACCACATGTTAGTCGTGTTTTAGTATTTAAGAAAATTTCGGCAGCATTTCCCCTTAGTTCCCCAAGATTCGGGGAACTTATAAGAGGAAATGCTGCCGAAATTTTCTTAAATACTAAAACACGACTAACATGTGGTCACATCCTAATTGAGACAAAGTATTCAAAGAGCAGTCCTGAAATGAGAACTATTCAAAATTAATCCCTAATGGATTAATTTTGAACGGGTATCATGACCTAAAGGCATTAATCATTCGGTTGTGGCTCGAATGCAAGACAATACTCTAGCTAGATACATTTAATTAACTATATACTCTTATGAAAATACACATCCATGCACAAAACTAATTAAACATGAGTTTTATAGTACTTACATTTTTTTTGGATGCCGGATCGAGTGAGATGAAGATCGTACGTTGCACCAAACCCCTCAATAATAGCCAATCTACAAAATTAAGATTTTGGGTTTTTACATGAAAATCCATATAGCCCTACAATATAATAGTATGTGTACGAAAATTCAGAATTTATCGCAATAAGGAGCTATTTTAAATGGTCCGTAATACATATCGGGTATAGTTTGGGGGACAACAAAATGACATACTTACATTTACTCAAAGAAATGAGGCAAATATTATAAACTAACATGAAATATGTGTTTCAAACCGAAATATGTGCTGCTGGTACAAAGGAAAACACCAAAAACAGTAAAAACGACCAGTTCAGCTAAAACAGTCAGTGTAGACTGTCACAGGGACCAAAATGCAAAATAAATTACACTGGCATGTAAAGGACTTCAAAACACACAGTTTAGCCCTAAATTTTGATTCAATTGGATTTTTCTACTATTTTTAGTGAAATTTCAAAGTTCAGCTTTTCAAAATTCTGATTTTTTCCTTTTTCAAAATTCTGATTACCAATTAAATCAAGCATGAAGTACATATCAAATATATGAAGAAATAAAAGTTTTATGTAGCCAATTGATCACAACAAAATTTTCATGTAGCCAATTGATCATAACGGGTATAAAAAAATTTCAGATCCGAATATTTCTCGTTCCAACCGAGATACAAAAATCAAAGAAGTGAAGGAAAATAATTTACCTCTCTTCTTCTAAACTGTGTTTCGTGCAGAGATCAGAGAAATGCGACAGATATCGTGTTTTCGCGTACAGAGAACAGAGAAAACCGAGAAAACCTAGAAATTAGCTTTATTTCGCGCTGTAAGTGACTAAGAGAAGAGTTATTAGTATCGGTGAAATTTAAAAAACGATGCTAAAACAAATCAGGGTCGGTTAACTAAAGAACCGAGGCTAATAAGTGGAAAATTCAAGATCGGTTATTTACCTGACCGATGCTACTACTATTTAGGATCGGTTAATTAATAAACCGATGCTAAAAATTGACTAATCAGGGTTGGCTATTTATATGTCCGATTCTAATAATAATCAGGGTCGGATTTTTAAGAGAACCGATGCTAATCAGGATCGGTTCTTTGTAAAGAACCGATGCTGATATGGAGAGCACTTTTAAGAGCGGTTGTTAATATTTATCCGATCCTGATTGTTCCTTTCAAGATCAGTTATTTGAAAAGCCCGATCCAAATATAAATCAGAATCGAATTATTGAAAGTCCGATCCTAATAGGCCGATGCTGATGTCCGTTTTTCCACTAGTGTTCCAAATAAGCTCACTCGCCTCCCTTTTTGGTCTATATGATATATTATATTGCATGTATCATATACCTTGTCACCTTATGGATTAGGGTTTTGGTCGTCATTAGTAGTGTTGTGGTGTTTTTTTAATTTCAAATAAGATTTATCATTGACACTCAGTCTCACAAACATCATGACACTGATTTTTTTTCTAATTTCAAATAAGAATTTCTTAAATTAAAGAAAGAGCTCATGGTCAGTTTTTAATTTTCAATTAAACCTATCTTGTCGGTTCATAATTTGTGTATCTGACATAAAAGGTATTAGTTCTGCAACTGAGCTTAACGTAATTCTCAATTATATATAAAAAAAAAAAAAAAAACCATTTATTGATTTGGTTAAAGCAGAGATCTACAATTTTCTTTCCTTTTTTTTATACGAAACAAAAATATAATAATTTTCTGTACTCAGTAAAAATTAATTGATCGATTTAAATCTGCAATTAATTGTTTATTTAACTAGCATGTATTTGTTTATTTGAATAAAGGACAGGCGAACCTTCTCCCTATTTTATATATAAAAAAAGAAGAAGCTCTACTGCATCTTTATGCAAAAGTATATTTGAGTGACACTATAAAGATGCAGTAGAGAACATTTATCTTCAAATATGAAGATGTCAGTGAACTTTAAGCTCTACTGCATCTTTACTGCATCTTTATGCAAAAGTATATTTGAGTGAGGCGAACCTTCTCCCTATTCTAACTTTACGCATATTGGACACTATAAAGATGTCAGTGAGCTTAAAGTTAGAACATTTCCATATTAGTTAGTTTCACCGGGTTCTTTGATTCACCCTCATTTCCATCTTTCTTGGCCTGCTGTCTTTTACCACTCAGTAAAAAACCTATCGAATAAGCCATACCCTTTTCATACAGATATCCTCTTTGCCTCGGAGGAAAGTTCTCAGAAGTTAGTGGCGAAGCAAGATGATTTGAATAAAGCAATTACACGTGGTGGAATTCTTTTTGGCACTCAAGTGGAAATGGCCAACCCCGAAAAACATTCAAGACCTAAGAGGCTTCCTGGGGAATCTCCGTACTACGGATTAATATCTATATTTTAAATTTTCATATTTTCAAAATTTTAGATTTTATTTTATTATTTTTTCTAAATAGCTAGGTAAAAAGTTAGTAAAAGATTATCGAAAATATAATTTTTTTTTACAAGTATATTTTTATATGGAGAAATTTTTTTTTACAGTACAGACTAATATATATGTGCTATGAACATAGAGTCACCACAAAATATTTTAATAATTCGCATAACTTCAATATCTTTTATAGTCATGTCAACGTATTATATAATGAGTGAGGCTATGGTGCTATGCATAGCACCAATGGCTAGTGTACTACGGCTCAATATGATACTTTTTAAAATCCTAACGGTCGATCCGAACCGTTCAATGTGATATCCATATGAATATGTACTTGCAAACTAAATTTTATATTTTTTGAATTTTTTTACTATTTTTTCAGATAGGTAGAAAAATCAGTGTTTTTTGAAAATTCTGGACCATCAAAATTCTACCTATCTGAAAAAATAGTAAAAAAATTCGAAAAAATATAAAATTTAGTTTGCAAGTACATATTCATATGATTATCACATTGAACGGTCGGATCGACCGTTAGAATTTTAAAAAATATCATATTGAGCCGTAGTACACTAGCCATCCGTGCTATGCATAGCACCATAGCCTCACTCTTATATAATTCTCCGAATTAATTGCAACTTAATATGTTGCGGTACATACTACATACCATTTTCTCTTTCATGAAAAAGACATCTGGTCAATGCGTAACCTGCCGTGCATCAATGTCGAAGATAGACATCTGGTCATCACATCTCGCACTTTTCCCAATTAATTTTCTCTCTCTCCTCTCTCTCTCTCTCCTCCTCTTTTCAAGAGAGAGAGAGAAGTAAAGAGCAGGAATCTGCTTTTAGAATAGTAGCAGAATAGGATCCCATGAGCAGTAAGTTGTAAGTTATATTATGCGTTTGTCAGACGGCAGATACTATCGTGCAATTAATCGAAAATAATCAGCTATAATTGAAAAAAATTGGCCGATTAATCGGAAAATTTATTGACAGTTTGGTTACAGCCAACAACTAATCGGCCAATTCATCGGCTTAAATGGACGTTTTTTACAACACTGGGTCATAAATTCATGGGCAAACCTACACAAGCCAAAAAAATTATCCATAGTAAATAGAAAAAAAATAAAAAATGAAAATGAAAAATAGCAGGGGAGAAATTTAAAAATGGATATACTCAACTCTCCCAAAAAAAAGAAAAATTAAAGTGGGACGCTATACCATTCAGAAAATTAGAATAAAAAGTAAAAAAAAAGAAAAAGTGGGACGCCATATGGTATGGCGTCCCAATAGCATTTTTTTTTAGATTTTAGATTTATGGTTTGAATTTAAGTGATGTATGTATTATGTTATATTATGCTATGTGATGTTCATGTATTTCGGACTAGTTATGATATACTATGCTATGGTTATGTATTTTGAACTTGTTATGTTATTTTTATGTAATTCAATTTTTTTTATGTTATGCCTGTAACTAATTCAGATCACTTGTTATGTGATGATATTTGTTTATGTAATGTTATGTTATGTTCAAATTCACGAGACAACAACTGATTTTAGTTTGTATAATCTTTTAAATTTATATGATTGTAGTTCAAATAGCATAATATAACATAACACAACATTACATAAATTCAAACCATAATTTAAAATCTAAAGAAAAATTCTTATGGAATGTCGTACCGTATGGCATCCTACTCTTTTTTTTCTACTTTTTTCTTATTTTCTAGATGATATGGCGTCCCACTTAATTTTTTTTTTTTGTGGGAGTTGAATATGGTATGGCATCCCGCAGGAACACTATCATATTCCTGCCATTCCCTTTTTAAATTTTTCCCCTACCATTTTTAATTTTTAATTTTTTAAATTTTTCTAATTTCTATGAATAAAAAGTTCGGGCGTATCCTCTGAAATAACTTTTGAGTTGATTAATTTACGGATCAGATTTTAATAATCATGTCTATTTAGATACACGGAAGTATGGGAGGACAAAAATGAGGAATCTTTTTTAAAAATCAAGACAATTTAGGGAACCATCTTGTTTGGTTGTTGTTTTAAAAAAATGGTAACTACTAAATAGGTTATTCAGTACCACTCAAATTTACTCTTTTACTTAACATAAATTATAAAAAGATTGTGAAACTGGGAGGTACCGATTAGGCTGAAAGTAAATGAGAAATGCCAAATACCAAATACCAAATAGAAACACCCAGTTCTACTCGCTATTGAACCTCCAACATTTTAATAGGATATGTTGGAGGTTCTCTCAATATTTTTTTTATTATTTTTTTTTTCAGAACAACTATTGCTGATTGAAAGAGAAGGCTATCATGTAGACATTTTGTAACACTATGCGAAATTACACCTTTTTCCGCCCTTTCTCATTTTGTCTCAAATGGAATTACATCTTTTTTATTGTAACGGAAACTATACATGTTTCTGTGTAATGACTCATTTAAAATGGTATATGGGTGAACAGAACAGTTTTGTACACGGGCCTTTGTTGAACCTTGGTATTTCTCAAATTGAATAAAATAAAGAAACTTCCTTCTTTATTTTCTTTTTTGCATCTCCTCTAAAAAACAGGTCTGCTCTGTAAACAATGATCCAAGTTTCCTTCTCATGCGTAATAATAGATTCAGCGAGCAATAGCCAGAGGAGGAGCCAGTTGTTAACTTAAGGGTCAATTCATTTTCATTTATTTTAAATTTTTTATATTTATACATGATTTTCTATATTGTTTAGAGTAAAATATTATGGGTACGGTAAAATTAACCTCTATTTATAATATAAAAAATTTATATGATAAACTTTCATTCACGTTTGACCCTCATAGTTTAAAAGTCTAGCTTTGCCCTCGACAATAGTAGAATGAAATTGTGCAAAAAGCACCGCATGTTGTATGCAAATCAAACATTGATAAAATAAGATGGTATGTTTGGGTGAAATTGAAAATTTATTGATGCTTCTTTTATGCTTATTTTTTTTAGTTGGTCTAATTCTTCTAACCAAATTTTTCCTTTTTTGTTCTGAAAATAAGATTTGGAATAAAAAATTATGTATAACAAAAATAATTTGTCAAAAAAGATGTCTTCAAAACAGTTCTTCTTATTGAATGAAATGTGACGAGCAACACTTGAGAAAATACATCATTTATCCACTTTTTTTTCTATTAACAAAATTCAAACAGATATAAAAAAAAAAATTATCCACTGAAATATCTCGAAATAGATAGAAATATTGGAAAATAATATAGAGTAGAAAATTATTTTACTGTTGCTAATACTAATTTAACATTTAATATTTTAGTTAGAATATTTTAACTATATTGTTATTTTTTATTTCATAATTTTATTTATTATAATTAATTTGTATTTTGTAGTTTATGAAATATGATTTATTCATATGTTAATATTCAGCAAGTGGTGCATCGATTGAAACACAACAAGGACATAAGAGTCATTTTGTACTATTTTAGTATTTTAATTATTGTTCACTTTTCACTTTTCATGTTCACCATAAAATTGATGCCACTGACCGTAAAAGAAAATACATATCACCTCTTGCAATGCCCGACCGTAAAAGAAAAATACATATCATCTCTTGCAATGCCACTGGTAAAAGAAAAATACATCTCTTCCTCGCTCTCTTGTGCTGTGCTGTGCTAATTCTGGGTTTTATTTTCCAATTCTCCTCCCAAGCAAAGTAACAGCATGGGTGCTTTCTCCTCAATTGCAACCTTAACTTCATGCCGCCAACACGCAAAGAGCCTTCTTCTCATGAGTTCCAATTCCCGCAATAACACAACCTCACTACCACAAAACCAACAGTCTCTCTCTGTACTTGCTCCCGCCAAACCTGATCAAACATCTATAGACATCATCACCACATGTGACAGTGCCAGTACTGGAGATAACCCAGCAAAAACTTACTCAGAGCATATAGCCGAGCAACTGCAGCCGATGGCAATTGCTATTGTGGTCGCTCTACTCGCAAACCAACCTACGTCCGTACATAATCACATCATACTATACAAGATCTACTTGCTTTTTTATTTCCTCAGCTTCGTTCTCACCATTGTCCCCTTGCTTGTCACACCTATAACCAACCCCACTCGGGGTGTTGCCTGGCTCCAGAAACAGGCCACGAAAATAGGGATTGTATTCATCGTCATCTCGGTGACCCTGAGAATTTTCTTGCTGCTACCTCCACCTATCATATGGTATGATGTGCTGATACCCCTGCTGGCTTTTGGTGCAATCTCTCTGTGCCTGTGGTATGGTTGGATAAAGGCTAAGAACTCGACACAGACATCATCAAGCCCAGCTGTGCCTATATGGTCCCCACCGCCACCGTCACTACCACCGCCGCCGCCACCACCACTGTTCCTTGTTCCTTGTTCGGTCACCACCACTGTCACCACTGCTGTTCCTTGTAAGGGCGGTTGCGGCCGTGGTGGCGGCGGTTGTTACAACTGTGGTGAACAGGATCACATGGCCTGTGACTGCCAGGGCGGCAGCGACGGTGGAGGTAGCGGTAGTTGTTATAATTGTGGTGAGCAGGGTCATATAGCTTGTGATTGCCAGGGCGGCAGCAACGGATGTGGTTACAGTTGTGGCGGCGGCGGCAGTGGAGGTAGCGGTAGTTGTTATAATTGTGCTAAGCAGGGTCATATGGCTTGTGATTGCCAGGGCGGCAGCAACGGAGGTGGTTACAGTTTTTGCGGTGGCGCCGGTGGAGGTAGCGGTAGTTGTTATAATTGTGGTGAGCAGGGTCATATGGCCCGTGACTGCCAGGGCGGCAGCAACGGAGGTGGTTACAGTTGTGGCGGCGGCGGCGGCGGCGGTGGTGGCGGTAGCGGTAGTTTTTATAATTGTGGTAAGCAGGGTCATATGGCCCGTGACTGCCAGGGCGGCAGCAACGGAGGTGGTTACAGTTGTGGTGGCGGCGGCGGCGGTGGTAGCGGTAGTTGTTATAATTGTGGTAAGCAGGGTCATATGGCCCGTGATTGCCAGGATGGCGGTGGCGGTGGTGGTTACAGTCGCGACGGCGGTAGTGGCGGTGGCAGTGGCGACTGCTCCTGCTACAACTGTGGTGAGAGAGGTCACATTGCCCGGGACTGCCCTTCCAAATAAGCTCACTCGCCTCCCTTTTTGGTCTATATGATATATTGCATGTATCATACACCTTGTCACCTTATGGATTAGGGTTTTGGTCGTCATTAGTAGTGTTGTGGTGTTTTTTCGTGGAAAGTTGGTAAGGATTGTTTGTTCCTGTTGTTGTTTCTGTGCGCAAGCAAAACAAAAAAAAAAAAATGTTGATCGTATCTTTATTGCTGCCGTGTTTTAGTAGCTGTGATTGTTCTCTGTGAGAATTGATGGCAAACTCATGAGACTTTTATTTTCCAAGTCATCTTATCACCAAATATATTGTCATGAAATTGAGGCTACAAATTAAAAATATCTGAGATATAATCTAGATTTTATCAAGTACATTGTCATGAAATTTATTATGATAACAAAATATTACATCAAATATTATTATAATAATTATATTAATAATAATATTTGATGTATTATTAATTATATTACTAATAATAATTATTATAATCATATTAATATTAACAATAATAATAATAATTAAGTAATAATAATCAAATATTAATAATTAAATAAATAACTAATTAACTATTGATATTATTATTGAGAATGATAATTAATCAGTCTAGTTAAGTGTGTTTATAAATTATTATGATGTAGTTGCTATGGCCATGGCCATGTCACCTAATGGAAAAAAAATGCATGCCATGCCATGTCACCTAATGAAAAGGACATGTCTCTAATTAAAAAGGCACGTGTTCCCGGCCGTAAAAGATAATAAATAGTTAAATACAGAGGCGGCCATAAAATCCATCGGGTCTAATCCCAAGCCCCGTTGTAGTTACCATATGATTTCTTCTTCGAAAATATATTGTAGTTGAAAAAAAGAGCACCTACAAGTCTACGATTCCACTAATATAATTAACATTGGATCTCTTGCCATGCCATGCCCCTGACCAGTAATGAGTAATTATTTTTTTTTTTTGCATTGAGCACGCCCGTAGGCTACAAGTTACAATTATAGTGACAAATTAATTATTCGGATTCGGTTCGGCGAGACCAAAAATTCGTGATTCGGGAATAATTCGGATATAATTCAGAAATAATTCGGAATTATCCGGAACAGAGATCTTAGTTCTACGAAAAAGTAAAAAAAAAAAAAATGTTCTGAAAAATATTCACAAATAATTCGTAAAATTTGGAAAAAGTTCGTAAAATTCACGAATTGTTCAGAAATAAATCGGGTAAAGTTTAGTCAACCGAATAATTTTGACATTTGGTTCGTCATCACCAAAAAAACAAATTATTTTATTTGCGACTATGACTTACAATCATATGATTTCATGTATAATCAGACATCATAAAACAAAAGACCTTAAAGCCTAGGAAGAATTGGGTAACGTATACCCCATGAACTCCTATGCAGAACCTTTCCCTAGACCCCAACCTTTTTTCTTTTCTTTTTTTTTTAAAAAAAAAACTGATAGAGGTCGATGCCAAGAAATATATGCCCCATTAATTTCGGTTTTGGCCATTCAACGCTTTCCCAAGATGTTAAATGCCAAGAAATATATGCCCCATTAATTTTGGCATGGACCAAAAGACCGAAAGCCCTAAACCCAGACGACCGAAACACTACAATGCATCTATGCTGATCACTGGTCACAAGAACCGAAACACTACAATGCATGGACCAAAAGCCCAGACGACGGCCCTGAACTGAACTTGGCCTTCCTTTATTACTCCTGTGTCCTTGTCTCGTATCGGACTGGTCAGAAAATTATACTTTGATCCGGGATTCTTGACGCAAATTGTCATTAATAGTGGTCTCAGCAAGCCGTACAAATTCTCCCAACTCCCAAATTCTCGGGCTATTGCAAGCTCACGACCCCTCCACAGTCGGTTGTATTTCGGGGTGACTTTGTCATACACAGCCATAACATAGTTTGCCACCGACTGGATGCTCATACAGGGGTCAGTCTTAATGTTGTTCCCAATGATATCGGCAATGATTGATGCCGTCAGACATTCATTGTCCATCCTTGTATACTCAGTCCTGCATGTGTGAGGCTTGTCTTGCTTCGTTATAACTCATGCATCTCCATATCCCGATGCTTTTCCCATTAGTTCGTAACCACAACGCCGATATTTGCACACCACATGAATCCGGCGGCTGTCACTCTTATTCATTCTTATCTCCTGATTCTTATGAACATGGTGCTCCCTAATCTTCTTCATTAATTCATCTTTGCTTTTAAAATATTGGTTTGCTGCCAGCTCACCTGTGTATACGTTTCGTTGCCCATAGGAACCAGTATCTGCTTCTCTAAACCCAGATATATCATTGAAGGCCGGGAACGAGTGCGTATCACTCCTCCCGCTAAGCGGCGCTGAGCCAGAGCTGCTCCGAATGGGTCCTTCGGCTGTTTTAACTGGACCATCTTCACCACATCCCTCTAGGTGATCGGAGTCCCAGTCATCTCCATCATACTCATCCCCACTTTGCAGAGGTTCACCCGGGATTTCATTGATATTTTCAAAATCTGACCAAATTTCATCGTATACTGGGCCTGGGAATGGTAAAGACGCCTCATGCACGGGTCTAGGTGGGGAACAAATTCGGAGTATTGGTTGAGGTCGTGATTGCGGCAGAGTTAGATAGTAGTTTTCTGGGTTAGTAGTTGGATAGTATGTTTCTGGGTTATTAGGTGGATAGTTGGTTGTTGGGTAAGTAGGGGGATAGTTCGTTTCTGGGTAAGTAGGGGGATAGTTGGTTTCTTGATAAGTTGGTGGATAGTTGGTTTCTTGATAAGTTGGTGGATAGTTGGTTTCTTGTTATGTTGGGGGAACGACGGGAGTTTCCATTGCAGCTGAGCATTGGCTGGAACTTTCAACTACTGCCTCTCTCGGAACTCTTCGAACATAGATATCTATTACAAAATCTCCGTTGGCCTTAAAATACCCACAAAACCATCTCCAGGTATTTTCATCTCCAATTTTCGAAAGTGAATATTTCCCGGTGTTTCAATTACAAACTCGGGTCCCCAATTCAAGGTTGCACCTTTCTGGATTAAAACGGGTGTAATCGAAAATTATGACTTTCAAGTCCAAAAGAGATATATTATCGTTAACCATAACTGAAGCAATTGGTTCTTTGTTATAATAAGGCTCGTTTGCATTATTTTGAAGCTTACCACCACAGTGTATAGAAATCAATGGCATTGTGAACTTAAACTAAACTAATTTAAACTAAACTTAACTAAACTTAACTAAACTTAACTAAACTTAACTAAAATTAATTAAAATTAATTAAAACTAATTAAAACTAATTAAAATTAATTAAATATAATGAACTTAATTTAAACTAATTTAAACTAATTTAAACTAATTAAAACTAATTTAAATTAATTTAAATTAATTAACCTTAATTACAATTAATTACAAATATTTAAAAAAAAAAATTAAAATAATTAAAATAATTATTAAAAAAAAAAACCTGGGGTTTTCGGCGTGAAGGCTATGTGAGGTAAGGGAGGAGAGGAATGGTTTTGGGGTATTAATAGGAGGTAAAACAGTAAATGGCACGGGACCGGCCAATTATTGGCCGGTGGAGAAGTTTAATCGGGACCGGCCAATTATTGGCTGGTGGAGAAGTTTAATCGGGACCGGCCAATTATTGGCTGGTGGGGAAGTTTAATCGGGACCGGCCAATAATTGGCCGGTTTTGGCATATTTAAAATTTCCAACAACTCGTGGGCATTTTTATTAATCTTTAATTAACTTAGGGTATTTTTAAAAATGTCGGAAACATTGTAACGCATAGAAAAGGATTGCTTGAATATTTATTTATTTTTCCTATTGATTTGTTTGGGAGGATACGAGGAATTTGAATTGTTCTCTATGACCATTTACTAGTTCAATTTTTGTATTCCTATTTCAACTGTTGATCTTGGTTTAGATTCGCACATGAAAAAAATTTCATTGAGATTCGTGCTTTAAAAAATTTGAACAGTTGAAATCAGAATAACAAGTTCCAACTTATTTATTTATGTATATTACAAGTCAACTTGTAATATGGATTCATATTTTTATTTTTAAATTTTAAATAGTTGATTTGAATCATTTAACGTGATTTTTATATGAAAATATACTTGAAGATCAAATTTTATATATATTTTTTATTATTTTACTAAAAATACTAAAAATAAGTAGAAAATTATATGATCTAAAAAATTTGGATTGTCATCAAAAAATATAGTGAAAATATTCTAACATACATATCAACTGTTTAAACTTTGAAAGTAGAGATATTATTTCATATCACATCACGGATCAAACATAGTTTTCATTTTTTTTTAAACTAACATTTGATCTTGTTTAATGACTGGGTTAAATTGAACCTGACATGGCCCCTTTAAAAAATTATTTTCTTATAATAATTTAAAAAATTATGCCGAAATTTATTGAGGAAGTGGAAGAGGAAGAGGATATAAGGAGCTAAAAGAGAATATTCATCTGAAAATCAAAATTACTAATTACAAAATAAAAAGGGTTATTATATGTTACCCCTTGATTCCTTCTCCCATTTTTCCTCCAACTAACTAACTTCCTTTTCTAACTATAATAATCAATTATAACTAACTAGTGGTCCCTACAAATTAATTAGTAGATTTTCTCCTTCTATTTCTTTCCTCTCTCCCTCCCTCTCCCTCTTCCACCTCCGCCTCCCCCTTCCACCTCCACCTCCGCCCGCCTCTCCCACCTCCGCCTCTCCTTCTCCGCCTCTGCCTCCGCCTCCGCCTCACACGACGAGGATGAATACTTGTTCAATGATAGTGAATATTTGCATGACGAGGGTGAATACTTGTGCAACGGATAACTCGAAAGTATGTCATCATGGATCTCATTTTAAAGAGAAAATTATGTAGAAGACGTTCGTGGTTTTAGATTTGCAAAATTCCTCACAGATTGTCAGAAATATTAGTTAGATTGAACGGAGAAAAAAAAAACCACCTCTAAAATCGTGCAAAAGATGGGTGTGATATGTCCAGTTTTTTTAAAAATACTTAATATATTAGGGTGAATACTTGATGTATTACATGTGAATACTTCATGTATTATATATGAATACTTGATGTTATTTCCACTTGCGGTGACGGTTATGCGGTCCCCACGGTAGTTAGTGATGGCGGTTATGTGGTCCCCCCACTTAATTACGCGTTTTCTTTTGTTTTTAGCGGACGGCAGTTGTGGTACCCTACTATCTGCGCGTAATTAATGCTCTTAATGTCGTAATATTTCCATATATAATTCTTTCTCAAAGATGAGTACTTTTATTTATATGGATGAATACAACTCGTGTTAAGTGTGAATATTTTTTCGCAAATCGTCCCCTACTAATTTCACCACTTATCTTCGCATATTACTGTGATTCCCTACTTATCTGAAGTCGCGGTTGTGCGGTCCCACCATATCTTCATGTACTCTTTACACTTACACGACGATGATGAATACTTGTTCAATGAGAGATGAATACTTGCGTACGAGGTGTGAATACTTGCGTAACAGACACCTCGAAAGTATGTCATCATGGATCTCATTTGAAAGAGAAAATTGTGTAGAAGACTTTTGTGGTTTTAGATTTGAAAAATTCCGCACAAATCGGCAGAAATATTAGTTAGAGTGAACGTAGGAAAAAAAACAACTTCTAAAAACGTGTAAAAGATGGGTGGTAATGTTTCCTTATATAATTATTTCTCAAAGATGAGTACTTTTATTTACATGGATGAATACTACCTGGGTCAAGTGTGAATACTTTTGCGCAATATGTCCGCCGGTAATGCTGTGAAGGCAGTTGTGGTCCCCTACTAATTCCAGCAGTTATTAACTGTAATATTGTGATCCCCTACTTATTTTCAGTTGGGAGAAAAATAAAGGATGAATGATGGGGGAAAGCTAGGCCCTCCCAAATAAAAAATAGCAGGGGAGAAATTTAAAAATGGATATACTCAACTCCGCCAAAAAAAGGAAAAATTTATATGGTGTTCATGTTGATCAGTTCAAATCAACTATTTAAATTAAAAACGAACATATTATATTTATTCATAGTTTGAACCGATCAACGCAATGCATAGTACCATATATAGCTACACTCATAAAAACAAAATTGAGAGAACTGTGGGTATCCCATTGAAATATTCTAAATTATTTATTTTTCCACCAAAACACTTAAATTTCTTATTTTCCATTTTAATTTAAGATAATTGTTTTCACCACCTTCAAAAATTTATTTCATCAGATCTGTTTGCACTCACCCCACACACAGACCGTTATAAAACTGTAGTTATTTAATGAAAAGTTTAATTAAATTTTATTATATTTCATATATTAAATTTGTCGGCTCATGCTATGAGAATAGAAAATTCAAGTTTGGTTCATCCCATAATACTTTCGTTCAGATTTGACTGGTTGATCATTGATTGAAAATTTCAAACCTAGCGAAACATTAACTAAGTCTAAAATTCACTCTTAGATAAATTTTTTTAATTGTCAAAAATTCACTCTTAGTCTAAAATGCTTATTTATAATTTTTTCAATTAGACAAATAATAAGTAATTTTTAAATCAAAAAAATATATATTTGTTAGTAATTTTTTCAATTATAACGATAAATAATATGTAACTTTTTAAATTTTAAAAGTAGAAAATAATCTAATAGTGAAATTCAGACCTAATATGTATTTTAGCTAGGTTTGAAATTTTTTCCAACTACGTGTTACTTTTAAAATTTTGATTTTTTTTTTCTTAAATGATGCAAATGTAAAAATCGGACCATATGCTAATGCCACGTATATGCAACTAAAACACGGTACATGTAGCTAACTACGAAAGCGAAAAAGCAAACACAGAAGTTCATGCACGACCGCATCGCACGTCCGCACCGCCTTAATTGCATTTTGATACTTTATAGGAAAAGGGTATATTGGAATTTGGCTAGCTGATAGCTCCCGCTGCACTACATGCACTCGTTCAAATCAGAGACGGAACTAGAAAATTGAGACGAGAGAGGCTAGAACATAAAGTATAGTGTTTATTTTATTTACAGAGAGAGCTAAAAGTATTAATACATATACAAATTATAAAATTTAATGGAGAAAATTACAATTTTTTAATGTATAGAGGTGGCTTAGCCGCCTTTTGATTCTATTACTTTTCGCCCCTGCGTTCAATGCTCTTTTGATTGCTCTGTGCTCCATGCTCTTATAATTATAAATCATCATTTTTTTTACCGCTTGACTTTATATTAAATGAATTTGAAAAATTTATAAATAAGCATTTTTTAAGTTTTGACGGAGAAATTAGATATTTAGAAGTTTTTGAAGGTGATGAAGGTTGTGAAAACAATTATCTTAAATTAAAATGAAAAATAAGAAATTTAAGTGTTTTGGTGGAAAAATAAATAATTTAGAATATTTCAATGGCATACCCACAGTTCTCTCAATTTTGTTTTTATGAGTGTAGTTATATATCACTAGTGGAAAAACGCACATCAACATCGGCCTAGTAGGATCGGACTTTTCAATAATTCGATACTGATCTATATCTGGATGGGACTTTATAAACAACTGATCTTGAAAGGGACAATCAGGATCGGTTAAATATTAACAACTGCTCTTAAAAGTGTTGGCCATATCAGGATCAGTTCTTTACAAAGAACCGATCCTGATTATCTATTTATTAGCATCGGTTTTATTAAATAACCGATCCTAAAAACTATTAGCATCGGGCATTTAATTAACCGACCCTGATTCCTTTGTTTTAGGATCGGGCCATATTTTAACCGACCCTGATTTCTTTTCGCGGTCGCGAAAATTCAATCTTCCTCAAATTTTCAAAACTCATCTCTCTCTCTCCGACTCAATTTCATTTCGCTCCGTAAAGCTCTCTCTCGGGTTCTGTCTTCGCCGCTCAGTAGGTTGAGGCGATGGTTCCCACTCTCCGGAGGTGAGGTGAGGCAAATAGGCGCGGTGAGGTGAGGCGAGGCAGCCACCAGCCACCTATTTAAAATCGTGAGTTCTGAAAATTTTGCGAATTGGTAGATTAATTTTGCAATTTGGTGGATTAATTTTGAAAATCTCTAAATACCAGCCACCTATTTGGTGGATTAATTTTGCGATTCGGTACTGGTTCTGACACAGCATCAGTACTGTTTTATGATTTCTTTGTTTCTTTTCTTTGTTTTATCTAATTTCGGTACTGGTTCGGACACAGCATCAGAGAGGAGTATTTGGTTCCATTTTGCTCATTACTAGTTCTTTACTATCATGTACCAGTTTTACCCGATACCAAAATTTCAATATGCACTAAGATAACCCTACATTGTTGAAGAAATTAAAAATGGATCCCAATATTAATTGAGTGAGGCTATGGTGCTATGCATAGCACCAATGGCTAGTGTACTACGGCTCAATATGGTACTTTTTAAAATCCTAACGGTCGATCCGACCGTTCAATGTGATATCCATATGAATATGTACTTGCAAACTAAATTTTATATTTTTTTCGAATTTTTTTACTATTTTTTTAGATAGGTAGAAAAATCACAGTTTTTTGAAAATTCTGGACCATCAAAATTCTACCTATCTGAAAAAATAGTAAAAAAATTCGAAAAAATATAAAATTTAGTTTGCAAGTACATATTCATATGGTTATTACATTGAACGGTCGGATCGACCGTTAGGATTTTAAAAAGTACCATATTGAGCCGTAGTACACTAGCCATCCGTGCTATGCATAGCACCATAGTCTCACTCATATTAATTAGTTAGCTTTTTGTACATTGTCCTTATTAATTGGTTGCATGCTTGTAGGGAATTTTTTTTTTTTTTCAATTAGAATGGCATACAATTCCAGAAGAAGATATATAGTATATGAGCATAAATGATATAAATTAAGTTGCAAGCTAATTTAAATAGTTGATCTGAATCATTTAATATGATTTTTATATGAAAATATATTTGAAGACAAAATTTTATATTTTTTCAGATTATTTTACTTTTTTCACAAAATTTAAAAAATTTGGAACTATCATCTAAAAAGATAGTAAAAAGATTCTAACAATACAAATTAACTGTTTTAACTTTGAAAACAAAGATATTAATTTATATCACGGATCAAACTTAGTTTTCATTTTTCAAAACCAATATTTCATCTAGTGATTAAAATTAATATCTTTCACTTAACAAATTGCAAGTTTAAAACTCAGATGAAATTTTTTATATAAATATTTTAAGATAAGAAACTTGTCTCATATCTTAATCTTAAAAAATAATTAGATGAGTACTATGCATTAATCTATGAGAGATGAAGGCTGCCACCTTCAACTTTCTCATAAAAAAAAAAATGTTTCTCATTTTTCTACATATTGCTAACTCATAAGTTCAGTTTCATGCTTTCATTCATTACTAACCATATACTAGTTCAAATATTTTCTTTTCTTTTCTTTTCACAAGCTTAATTCAAATTTGCTATTTTAATTTCATTGATTATCATGAATTAGTCACTTGTTGTGGGATGCTTAATTCAAATTTTTCATCTCCCCCACAATATAATAGATAAATAAATAACACAAGGGAAACTTTAACCTCTAACAGTACAAGAACCAACCTCATGATTCTAAAATCTAAATATATGATCAAAATTTGAAATTAATTAATCTACAAAATTAAAACTAACACTTTCCTACATCAAAAACATAATAATAATATAAATCAAGGAATACAAAATTCAGAATTCTCTTCATTTTTACATCTCATTGTCAATTATATCGTGGATCACAACCGAAGGAATAAGCCCTTCTGTTCTAATCGCATTTTTCTTCGGGTCTGGGCTAATAAAATACAATGTCGGCAGGCCCCGAACCTGAAAATTTAAACAAAAATATCCAATTTATATATACTACTAAGAGTGAGGCTATGGATTCATATCTATATTTCAAACATTGACCAGTGTTATGGATTCATATCTATATTTTCAAACTTCAAAGTTCCAACAGTCGATCTAAACCGTTAAACATGATCTCCATATGAAAATGTACTTGAAGATCAAATTTTATATTTTTTTAAATGTGTAGAAAATCACTTGATCTAACGATTTTAGACCATTCAAAAGTAGTGATATTCTACCTATCTAAAAATAGTAAAAAAGTTCTAAAGAATGTAAAATTTAGTCTGCTGGTATATTTTCATATATAAATCATGTGGAACGGTTCAGATTTACTATTTGAACTTTGAAAACAAAAATATTGATCCGTAGTACAGACCAATTTGCGCTATGCATAGTACCATAGCCTCACTCATGAATTAATATTAATATAATTTTAGGAATGAACCATCTAACTCAACCATAATATAAAATGCAACCAAGTGCATTAAAAAAAAAAGTAGATAAAATATTACCTGCATATCTCTTGCAAATTCATACTCCTCATCAGTATCGACCTTCACAACTATAGCACGATCCTCATACTCCACCGCAAGCTGAAATTATAAGTAGTACCCAACTTATACAAGTAATGTACCAGTATATAGCAAAACGTACCAGTAAGTCGTGAATTTTACTGGTATATAATAAAAGTAAAAATTACCAGATTTTGCACTGGTCTTTTTGCCATTGTTCCTTATAATTACCTTCTTTACTTAATGTACACAATATTGTACACTAAGTAAATTTATCCAGAAAACAGTCACATCAAAATTGGGCATAGTTCAACTGCTTAGGCTAAAATCCATATTTCATTGGTGCACGGGTTGGCAAATTGGAGATGGATCTTCCATTGTGTTTTGGTTTGATTCATGGAATGGAGTTCTGTTAAAAGGCTATAAAGATAGCAACCCAAGACCGGTTATCCCAAATATAGCCTTGAAGAATGCTTTGGCAATTTTTCATGATCTTCTACCTTCCGTACCGGTCCCTACAGTACCACTGGTACCGGGTCAGTGAGACAGTATTTTCTGGCAATGGGGGAGCAGCGGTTCATACACAGCAAAAGCAACTTATGAGGGGGGGGGGGGGGGGGGGGGGGACGAATAGAGTGGCGGTTCATGAAGTTATGGTGCTAAATGCCCACAGTCAGTGAAATTTTTTGCTTTTTTTATGTTAAATGGAAAAAATTTCATGCATGATGTATTGATTAAGAGACATCAATTGCCAGTTGGATTGTGTCATGTGCAGAAATTGCCCACTAGAAACAGCTGTACATCTCTTATTTCTTTGCCCGTATGCAAGGCAGGTATGGTACCTTCTATCTCTAAAACTTGGTAGGACAATCATGGTACCGAATTCTGAGATACAAGGGGTATGGGAAGAGTCCAAAAAGGAAGCGCAAAGAGGCAACAGAATGAAGGGTGGGACTTGGCTTTGCTGGTTCGTTTGCACAGTTTGGGCAATTTGGAAACAGAGAAACACGGTGATTTTCAGAAATGACAGATTGCCACCCCACCTGTTGGCTAGCAAGATTGCACTGGAAGTAGACCTATGGCTGAAGTTCTGCTAAACAACTGTGCTATTGTGATTTTCATTTCAGTTAAATTTAAAACTTGCTAGGAACAGTATGAGTGTTGTACTTTTTCTATTTGTTTGATGCAGCAAAAATGTACATGTAAGAATGCTTTATATTCAATCAAACCCTTGGTAGCATCTACCAAGTTTCTCAAAAAAACAAAAAAATTGGCATAGATTCTGGTAGTTTCTAACTAACACCTTTGTTAAAATATGATTTTTTTTAAGAAAAGCACTCAAATAAATGCACATACAGTTTCTTGCATGACCCTAAAAATGGTCATAATATAAACAAGATATACCTAACATGACCTTCCAAAAACAGCAAATAACAAAAAAATATAGACCACCTGTGCTACTTAGAACTCAAATCACTCATTTCTTCTTCTTCCCTTAGACAGTGTGGAAGAAGGGTAATTTGGGCATAGTTGTGAGTAAATTAGGAAGACAAGTACTTGGAGGCCAAATTTTATTTTTTTAGAAAAGATTTACTATTTTTTTAGATAGTAGAAGATCACTAGATCTAAAGATTCTAGACCATCCAAAAGTAGTTACTACTACCGATCTAAACAAATAGTAAAATAAATCTAAAAAATGTAAAATTTGGAGACACGAATTCATATAATAGACAATAGTTCTTATATTTTTTACCATACATTTCATCAACTATGATTTGTAAGCTTATGTAAATTGAGAAGAGATATATATATATACCATTTCGAGCTCTTGTGCCATATGCACGCAGGGACCACACCACGTGGCGTAGAAACCAATAATCAAAGGCAGCGTTCTCGTCGCTTTTACCAATTTATGTACTTGTTTTGCCGTCACCTTTTTCTACTCAAAATTATAAAAAATGAAAAAAAAAAAACAGTTCTTAATTTCCGTACATATTTTCTAAATTCTACAATTTTAATTGATTGTTTACACTATATTATCCATGAAATAAAATATGGTTTGCATCCCTGATAGTAAGTGCCTTGAAATATTTCCTTTAATTAATGGGGGAATTTCATGTATACCCTTCAAAAACTTAAAAATTACGTATTCCCCCCTCTAAACTTTGAAATTACATATTCCAACCTCTAAACTTCAAAAAGTCACAAATTTATCCATTTTATTGTCTTTTATATTAGAACTCATTTTAAATTTATATAAAATACCCATTTACCATTTATTAAAAGAATAAAAATTATGTAGCATGTTTAAGAAAAATGTCAGTCTTAGAGGTGAAAATAAAATAAGTAATTTTGAAGTTTTTGAGGGGTATACATGAAATTCCTCCTTCCTTTAATAAATGGGTACATTGAAATTAATAAAAAAACAGGGACTAAAATGCACACCAAAATATGTACTCACCACAACATAATCATCTCCCAAGTACCTACGAGGAATGGGTCCTTTGATCTGACCAGAGACGACTCTCGCCTCGACAAGCCTCTCATGGCCTCCTCCATTGGGGATTGAAATGGAGAGGAAGGGACTCTTTACACTGCTCAAGTTGCAAGCTTTCGACAGAGGGAGAGAAGAAGAAGGCAACTTTCTTCTTGGGTTGGAGAGAGAGAGAGAGAAAGAGAGAGGGAGAGAGGTTTGGATAGAAGCGGCCATGGCTGCTGTAAAGAGATTTGGAGAGGTTTTGTTTTTGTGAGAAAGAGAAAGGGTTAAAGGAGGTTTATCTAGTTGGAGGTGGGATTAACTGTGGCATTATACAATGTTGCCATCTGTGCGTTCAGAAACTTAAGCAACAATTGGTTCGATTTGATTTCAATTTGGTCCGACCCGAAGACTTTATCTCTGTAAACTTAAAATAGTTAAATAAATTAAGGGAAATCATCTAAACACATGTTTAGTGTCTTTTTCACATATTTTGTATAATATTAGTCAAATGTTATTTCAATTTCATTTTATAAATACTTTATACCTCTTCATTTTTTTTCAATGATTAATTATTGCATTCAAAGTACAGATAATAGTGAAAATATCGAGCATCTTTTCCAAGAGAGGAGGAGAGAGAGGAGAGGGGGAGGGAGAGGAGGGAATAGACAAATTTAATATTATATTAGTTTAATGTAAGAGCTTTAAAAAAATAAGAGAAACTAAATATGTTTTTCATTAATAGAGTTATCAAAATGTTAAAAATCAGTCATCCAAACCGTTAAAGAAGATGTTCCATAATGAGAATAAAGAGAAAGTCTACAAAGATATTTATTATCAATATCAGTTATGATATTTGCCAACATGATAGAGAGAGAGAGAAGAGAGGGAGAGTTTTTTTTTCATTGTCATCCAATTCGTTTCTTTTCCACAGTTAACACAAATTTCTTGCTTAATAGCAGTTGTATTCTGTTAGGATAATTTTGTCCAAAAGAGAGAGAGAGAGAAGAGAGGGAGAGTTTTTTTTTCACAGTCATTCAATTTGTTTCTTTTCCACAGTTAACACAAATTTCTTACTTAATAGCAGTTGCATTCTGTTAGGATAATTTTGTCCAAAAGAGAGAGAGAGAGAAGAGAGGGAGAGTTTTTTTTTTACGGTCATCCAATTTGTTTCTTTTCCACAGTTAACACAAATTCCTTGCTTAATAGCAGTTGCATTCTGTTAGGATAATTTTGTCCAAAAGAGAGAGAGAGAAGAGAAGGAGAGTTTTTTTTTAAAAAAAAGGGAGAGGGAGAGGAGGGAGAGTTTTTTTTTTTAAAAAAGGGAGAGGGAGAGGAGGGAGTTTTTAGATGCAATTTTTCATGCTTTGGCCTGTAAATCACTCTTAATCCAATAAAACATAATTTTTTTAGACATAATTAAATATTATCTTTAGCTTAAATTCGTAAGTCAAGTCTCTTCCCTTAGCTGATTTGCTTTATTTACAGCTTCTTAGTTTTTTTCACATACATGTATAAGGATCGTAGAGTCTTCTTTTGTCTTTTATCATATTTTATTCGTTTCTTTTCCATAGTTGACACAAATTCCTTGCTTAATAGCAGTTGCATTCTGTTAGGATAATTTTGTCCAAAAGAGAGAGAGAGAAGAGAGGAAGAATTTTTTTTTTAAAGGGAGAAGGAGAGGAGGGAGAGTTTTTAGAGAATTTATCCACTTTGTGAATTTCGAACCCATGATCTCCCACATATGAGCCATTTGTCTTTGCCAATAGACCAAAGGCAAGTTCCTTTTTTTTCACAGACATGTATAAGGTTCTTAGATTTTTCTTTTGTTTTTTATCATTTTTATTCGTTTCTTTTCCACAGTTGACACAAATTCCTTACTTAATAGCAGTAGCATTCTGTTAGGATAAATTTTATCCAAAAGAGAGTGTGTGTGTGAGAGAGAGAGAGAGAGAGAGGAAAGGGAGTTTTTTTTTTAGAAAAAAAGAGGGAGGGGAGGGAGAGGGAGAGGTGGGAGAGTTTTTTAATGTAATTTTTCATGTTTTTGTCCTATAAATCGCTTTTAATCCAATAGAACATAAATTTTTAAACGAAATTAATGCTCCTCTTTAGCTTAAATTCTTAAGTCAAGTTTCTTCCCTTACTTGATTTACAGATTTTTAACTTTTTTCACATAAGGTTCTTAGAGTCTCCTTTTATCTTTTATCATTTTTTATTTTTTTATTTTCCACAGTTGACACAAATCTCTTGCTTAATAACATTTGCATTCTGTTAGGGTAAATTTTCAGAACAATTCAGATAGTTAATAAATTAATTTGAAAGAATAATATCAGGATCATGTACGAGACATTATCTTTAAATGTATTCCGTCTCTAATTTGAAAGGAGAATATCAGGATCGTGTACGAGACATTATCTTTAAATGTATTCCGTCTCTATCTTGTAAGATGAAACCACAACCAAAATAATCGAGAGTTGAACTCATATTTCATGTGCAGAAGGCTTCCCAGTGACAAAACCAGATAAAAATCAAACTCTGAATGTAACTCTAAAAACATGAAATACAAAACCACACACTGTGCAACACCACAGCTGATCCTTAAATCTACATTACAACAAATTATTTATTTCGGAGGACCCTTTCGTAAAAATTTCGGGTAAATGTTTTAACAGATCATTTTTAGCTTCATGCAGCGCATAGACTATAGAATGAAAACAGCACTCCATATAGTTAGTCCGCTGCATGAAGTGGAAACTGCTCTGTTAAAATCTCTACCCAAAATTTCCTCTCGTGTACTCCCTGGCGGCTTTAAAAGCTTCTCTTTGGAGGCGCCAACTCGAACCCAAACGATGGTGAAGCAATCACCAACCGCACCGACTCAGGCGAACTCCGACCCGAACCCGAATCCAAACCCGAACCGGAAAGCCAGGTCGAACAAACCATCATCTCTAAACCCTAATTGGGTGCAGCTTCAATCCAAACTCCGTTTACACTCTAAACCCGAACCCGCTGTGGATACAATCCTAGGGAAGCGCAAGGAGAGACCTTCATCGGATTTAGAACTAACTGTCGGGCTGAACCCGTTATCTGACGATTCCAGGTAAGGGAACATTTTCTTATATACCCTTTAAACTGTGGCTAATTGTTTATTTATTTACGTGAGAATTGGTTGGTGTTGTAGTTTGACAAAGGTGTTAGCGATTGATTGTGAGATGGTTGGAGTTGGGTTTGAAGGAAGCAAGAGTGCTCTTGCAAGGGTCACACTGGTGAGTAATTTCTCTTCAATTTGTAGCATAACTCAGATAATATAGTTCCTTTTTTATTCATATATTCTCCAATTAGGTTTTTTTGTTCATTGGATTCGGTTTATTTGGTTTTCAACTGAACCCACAAATGTTATATTAATTGGTTCGGTTTGGTTGAATTTTTTAACAGAACTGACAAATTTTTTAATTTTCGAAGTAAATTTCAGCTTTTTTGGCTGAACTGAAAGAACTGAAATTTACTTCGATTTTGAGTTTAATTCGGTTGGTTTGGTTAGATTTTTGAAAACCAAATAAAATTTTTGTTTGTCTATTTTAATTCGGTTTTAACTGAACTGATTGCTTGAATACCCCTATTCTTAGGATCATTATACGAGTCAGGTCTGATACTGCATAAGTACCAGATTATAATGCTATTGTTTCAGTACTGGTAGTGTTCATAGTACTGGTATGCTTTTGTTATTTGGTTGGTTCAGTTAGATTTTTAAAAATCAAATTTTTTTTGGTATGATTATTTTTATTCAGTTTTAACTGAACTCACCGTTTGAACACCTCTCTATTTGTATAATCACCATACCATTCAGGTCTGATACTGCACAAGTACTATATTATAATGCTGTCAGTGTTCATAGTAATAGTACTTGCATAGTTGATCATTTGAAAAAATGTTTTTGTTTATATTTGTAATTTAATGAATAAAAACTAAACTTATGTTAGGTTAATATATGGGGAAATGTGGTATATGACGAATATGTACGTCCCATGGAGCATATAGTAGATTACCGTACCAGAATCAGTGGAATACGCCCCAAGCACATGAAGATAGGTAAAGAACTAAACTTTCCCTTTTAAATTTTTTTGTTACATTTTAGTCCTTCTATTCGGGATAAATTTCACGCACTGATGCATTTTTCTTTTTTAGCGAAGGAGTTTTGGGCTGTTCAAGAAAAAGTTGCTGAGCTGATCAAAGGTCGTATCATTGTGGGCCATGCATTGCATCATGATCTCAAGGTTTTTATTTTATATTTTTGTAAAATTTATGTGCATAGTCTGTCCCGTTAAAAACTTTATAGTGTACTGGTATAAATGATATTTTTTAATAGTTTAGGGAGATTTTTAAATTTTTATTTTTTCAGAGGAGAATGCATGGAAATTTCCCTTTTGTTATTAATATGTTTTTTGACATTTACATATCTTTATAAATCTTCATGGGTCAGAAACCCTAGATAATTTTCAAAGATAGTCAAAGACTGTATAGTGTACTGGTATATATGATATTTTTTAATAGTTTTGGGAGATTTTTAAATTTGTATTTTTTCAGAGGAGAATGCATGGAAATTTTCCTTTTTTATTAATATGGTTTTGACATTTACATAATTATAAATCTTTATAAATCTTCATGGGTCAGAACCCTAGATAATTTTCAAAGATAGTCAAAAACTTTATAGTGTACTGGTATAGATGATATTTTTTAATAGTTTAGGGAGATTTTTAATTATTACTTTTTCATCAGAGAAGCATGGAAATTTTCCTTTTTTATTAATATGGTTTTGACATTTACATAATTATAAATCTATATAAATCTTCATGGGTCAGAAACCCTAGATAGTTTTTTCAAAGATAGTCAAAAACTTTATGGTGTACTGGTATAGATGATATTTTTTAATAGTTTAGGGAGATTTATTTTTATTTTCTCAGAGGAGAATGCATGGAAATTTTTGTTTTTTATTAATATGGTTTTTACATTTACATAATTATAAATCTTTATAAAGCTTCATGGGTCAGAAAACCCTAGATAATTTTTCAATAATCAAGAACCTTAAAGTGTACTGGTATAGATGATATTTTTTAATAGTTTAGGAAGATTTTTAATTATTACTTTTTTCAGAGGAGAACACATGGAACATTTCCTTTTTATTAATATGGTTTTTACCTTTACATAATTATAAATCTTTATAAAGTTTCATGGGTCAGAAAACCCTAGATAATTTTCAAAGATAGTATGAGTAATACTGGTAAACTGTCTAGGCTTTGTTACTGAGTCACCCAAAGAAGGACACAAGGGATACTTCAGAATACGACCCGCTACGAAGGTATCTTTTTTTATTTGATTCGCTTTTTTTTTTTTTTTCTTATTTTGGAATTTATTTAGCCTCAAATAAATTGACATGTAAATTGATAAAAACAGGGGGGCAAAAAAGAGATCTTTAAAGGATCTAGCAGCTGAAATACTAAGTGTTAAAATTCAACAAAAGGAGCACTGCCCTGTATGTTACATCCTTTATTTTTCTCTTTTTTATAAGGGTATAATTGCAATATCAACTTTTTGGATTTTGTCAGATACTAGAAACATGTATTTTATTAACATTTAACAAAAAGTTTAAAGTTAAATAAAGTTTTAATGTGTTATGTTGAGTTATTTGCAAATTTTAAAATAAAAGTTCTTTTGCAACTCTAGTAGTAGGGGTGTCCATCGGTTCGGTCCAAACCGAATTAAAATAGGCAAACCGAAGTTTTATTCGGTTTTTAAAATTAAATCTTACCAAACCGAAATAGAATAAGAACTGTAAGAACAAATCGAAGTAAATCTTGGTTTGTTCGGTTGAACCGAAATAGGATATTAATCATTAAAAATTTAAAATAAATATTTTATTGTTAATTTTTTGAATTTTGTATAAAGATAAATTTAAAAATTTTGTTTGGTTCGGTTTAACTAGTTTTAAACCGAACCAAGCAATATACATTATGTTGTAATTTTTTAATTATTTTTTAATATTTGGTTCGGACGGGGGATGGGTTTAAAAATTTCAGTTGGTTCGATCTAACCGATTTTGAAATTTCTAAACCGAACCGAACTATTAAACTGGTTTTAAAAATGAACCAAACCGATCCATTTAACCGGAAAAGCCAAACCGTTTAAACTGAATTCTCCCGGTTCAGTTAAAACTGATTAAACCGGACCCGATGAACACCCCTATCTAGTAGTGCATGATTTTGAGCACTTTTTAACAAATTGATTTTGATTTTGTGATGCATTAGGTGGAGGATGCAAGAGCAGCTATGTACATTTATAATAAGCATAAAAAGGAATGGGAGAAGAGTTTGAAAGGCCAATTTAGGCTAAAAAATAAACTCGGCCACAAGAAAAAGAAAAAACTTGGAGCAGATTCAAACTCTGATGCTTTTGAATTATTAACATAGTTTGAGATGAATAGCAAATACTCAAATTAGCCTTTTTGTTCCCAATATTGATTTTTTTTGGAATATGTAATTTGTTTAAGTTATTTTATTTGTAAAAGATGTTGCATTAGTGAAATGTAGGTGTTGGTTTTGTGCTTTGGAATTAGACATGCTGCTCTTTGGTTAATTGGATACCCATGTTAATTTGTGTTTTGTAGGGGTATGTATGAAAATTTTTAAGGTAGCTTTCTAGGATCCGTATCCTCTCAGGTACCAGACTCAACACAATTGAAACGGACGGTCCAAATTTACTCCTAGCCGGTGCCTACTCGGGATGTCGTGGGGCAGTATTATTTATGCTTTGAGATTCGTGCTAAGTTCAAAAGAACAATTTTGGACTGTCCAATTCAATTGTACTCGGTCAGGTAACTTAGGATGTGAATTTAGCTTTCTAGGATTATCATTCGTACTATTTTAGAATTCGGATCACTCCAAGTACCTGACTCAAGCAAATTACAAACAGATGGTCCATATTAGTTTTTTTAACTTGGTACGAATCTCAAAAGGACTCCCATAGTTTCTGTAGGTACCGAATTGCCTTTAACTTGGCTTGGATTAATCTGGACCGTCCGTTTGTAATTTGCTCGAGTCAGGTACCTGGGAGGATATGGATTCACTATTTTATGGGTTGAGTTGGGTGTAAGAGAAATTGATTTGTTTTAGTGGGGATAAGAAACAAAATTCTAAAATCCTAAATCATAAACCCTAGAACTATGTAACATTTCAACAATGTACATCTTTTCTTTTGTTTAATGAAATTTAATAGCAAGTGATTTGCCTGCTACTTGAGGAAAATAAAAATACGAGTATATCACATTGGATGTATAAATTGGCAATTTTTTTTCTTCTGATAATAAGTAGATCCATTTTTGTGCTAATTTTGGCTCAGGTTTTTATTTATTTTTTATTGGTAAATGCTTAAAGTTGTTTGTTAAAAAAAAATGTAATGTAATGTTCCCTTTGAAAACCCAGCAAATTGCATCTTTCTTTTGGCATTATAATAATTTATTCATATAATTTTTTTCTCTAGGAAGCTAAAATAGTTTAGTGTGAACTGTAAATATTATGAAATCTGGTATCAGTTGAGTACCAGTGAAGTCTTGACAAATTAACATGTCAGCTACATTTTAACAATGCACAATATAACAAGTTATCGAGTTTTCTGGTAGGAACCAATTATCAATGTATCAGGTTAAGTTAGACAATATAACCATACCAGAAAAACATGCACAAAAAACATAACTCAGCTCAACAGCCAAATCAACTCAATAAACACATCATGTAACCTTCACATTTTCACCATTAGAGAGAAGCAAGAACCCAAAACATAGAAACTGAAGAGGTAGCGGTGAAAGTCCATGTTAAGAAGGCCAACAATACCGATAGAGCATACCGACCGCATGCTAATTGAGGGAACATTTTGCAAAAATGCACATCTTTTTCGAATAATAGCGCCACGCCAGCTGAAGAGCACGCAGCTGCAAAGGATAAGATCGCTGTAACCTAAACAAGACCAGCAGAGATCTAATGTTAAAAATTGATTTCGGATTGTTTGGTTGAAACAAATAAGAGAGATTAAATTTCAAAAGGTAAAAACTCAATACATACACAAATACATTTAATAATCATAGAAATAAATATCGAGATATATATATCAGTCGAACTGAAATAAGAGAGATTAAACCGAACCAAATATAAAAAAATGAAGTAATTCAAGTAAATATCCAGTAAATTTCAGTTTGTTTGATTGAACCGAAATAAGAGAGATCAAACCGAGCCGAATATTAAAAACCAAAGTAATTCAAAAATTCAATCGAACCGAACCATTTAATTCAAAATTTGTGGGTTCATTTGAAAACCAAAGAAACCGGATCCAATGAACACCCCTACCAGTTTGTTGAAAGGGGTAGAGAAATAAGAGAGATCAAACCGAGCCAAATATAAAAAAACCGAACTAATTCAAAAATTCAACTGAACCAAACCATTTAAACCAAAAAACCAAACCGTTGAATTCAAAATTTGTTGGTTCGGTTGAAAACCAAATAAAATGGATTCAATGAACACACCTACAGATTATTAAAAGGGATAGAGAAATTACCCAATCGCCCACCACAAACAAACTAACAAGCACGGGATTGCGAAGGTCTCTTTTGGTTTTGAGCGCGTAAATATCGAGACATGCAAGACCCAAACTCCATAGCAATTGTAGCCCCATTGATGCTATTAAATAACTACAATTTTTCAGCAATAAACAAAAAAAATACAAAATCAGTTACAATTCAAACCATCCATGCAAAAACAAATCAATTATGAGATGTCAAAAGATAATAGCCTCTATAGCCAACATTATACATCCAGAACATAGTATCATCATGTATAAATGTATAATATAACCTTCTAACATATATACTGAGGCTATGGTACTATGCATAGCACAGATTGATCCGTGCTATGGATCAATTTTTGTTATCAAAAGTCCAAATAGTCGATCTGAATCGTTCAACGTGATTTCCATAGGAAAACGTATTCACAGCCTAAATTTTACCTTTTTTAGAATTTTTTACTATTTTTTTAGATAGGTAGAAAATCACTACTTTTGAATGGTCTAGAATCTTCGGATCAAGTGATTTTCTACATATCTAAAAAAAAAGTAGAAAAATTATAAAAAAATGTAAAATTTCATCTACAAGTACATTTTCATATAAAGATCATGTTAAACGGATCAAATCAATTGTTTACAAATTGAAAATGGAGATATTGATCCATAGTATGGACCAATATGCACTATGCATAGTACCAAATAGAAACTGCAACAAATAAAAGCTAATAAAGAAGAAAATAAATGAAAAAGTACCAAAAGGCAGTGTAATTAGAGAAACTATTAGCGGATGCCATAACTCCAACCGATGCAGCCGCAAACCCACATTGCGCGCTCCTCAAAGCAAATCCGGTCCATGTACCCGGGCTCCCAAAGAAATCCTTCATTCTCTCTGTCATATCCTAGAAGTAGAGTAAAATAGAAAATTAAAAATTACCAAATTCCTAAATTACTCCCTAGTAACTACTTAAATTTATCATACCTACCCCTTCTTGAGTTATAATTGGGCCTTTTAATCGGATCCAATAAGCACCTCAATCTTCATCATTGATCGGCAAATGACGAAAATGCCCCCTTCTTCACAACTTTCCTCTTATGTACCTTGTTACAATGAGAACCCATAAATTACAGTGACATTGCCTAATTGACAACATTTAATATATTTTATAAATAGAACATTTAAGAAAAGAAACTCCTATAATAATGCATTAATGAAGGGTAAAATTGTCATCTATTCTTGTACTCAGCTCAATAATTTAAAGCACAAAATTTTGAACTTCCACAAATCAGTAGCCAACTAATTAAATCACACAATTTTGTTATCACACTCAGTACCAAATTCCACAAATCAGTAGCTCAAATTAATAATTCAAAATTAGAAATTGCCAGGATCGCAACTAATTCAACTGAAAGTTTGCAATTTGAAAGCAAGTGCTTTGAACAATAATGGTAGATAGAAATTAAATAGAACATTTAAGAAAAAAAAAATCTATAATAATGCTAGAGAGAATTGGCTTTTACAAGAAATAATTAATGAAGGGTAAAATTGTCTATTTATTAATATAATTAGATCCAATTAATTAAATTACACAGGGAAGTGCACAAATTAATAATTCAAAGTTACAAATTGCAATTTTTGGAAACCCACAACAGTAACAATCATCAAATTACCTGAAAGTTTTCAATTTGAAAGCAAATGCTTTGAACAATAAAGACATTTCCATATCTAGGGTTTTACTTTGAAATTAACAAATCTAAGTGGAGATTTTACCTAATTAAGCCACCACCAGAGGCGGAATCCGTCGCCTTTTCTTCACAATTACAAGTTTCTTGGACGAGAGGAGAGAAAGTGGAGGAGAGAGAGAGAATGAGAGAGAGAGACAGTGGTTAGTGGAGTGGAGAGAGAATTGAAACTAGAAAAGTGAGAAAGAAAGAGAGAGAGAAAGGATCTTCAAAAAAAGAGAGAAAGAGAAAGAGGCTAGTCCCTAACAGAAATTTGAGTTTAGATCTGAACCGTCCGATCTGCTTTGGCACGAATATAAGGGCCAGATTGGCTGGAATTCTGATCGGACGGTCCAGATATAAACTCAATTATTCTGTTACCTTAGAGCTTGTGGCCTCGTCTTTCAGCTGAACGTCAGAAGAAAATGGAGTAAATATTTTAACAGATTAGTTTTGGCTTCATGCAGCGCAAAAAACCATATGCAGCCCTGTTTTAATTATGTAGTTAGTGCTCTGCATGAAGCCAAAACTACTCTGTTAAAATCTTTACCCAGAAAAATTAGAGAGAAAAAGGATGGAAAACAAGAAGGCCCAGTTATGATACATTCTCGATTTATCCCAGCCCGTTTGTAAATAAGACCATTATTAAACCCGGCCCGTTTAATTGGATATGATGATATAGGGAGGACACGGTGACTGAGCCGTATCCTCTGCAATACCGCACCGTTCAATTTTGAATCTGAACCGTTCGATAAAATATCGCCAATCCAATTAAGCCTGTAACTGTAATGCACTGGGCCTCTATAACGAACGGAACGCATTCAAAATCAATCATTGAGGTACCTTAGATCATATGAATACAAATGCAATATGCATCATATACACTATTCTCCAGTTTCTGAAACTGGAGATTTCCCGTTGTCCTTGCATTACATGCATGTTACCTTACTAAATTGCACCAGAGGAGATGCGCAGATTACGAAAATGGAGGGGAACTAGAGTTATCAAAACCGGACCCAAAGGCTGCTCCGGTTTGATTCTTTGAATGGACCGCATGTGAACCGTTAAAAACCGGGTTAATTAACTGGTTTTTGATTAAAAATCCAGTTAACCATTTAGAAAAAAAAAAAAACCTATCCGATCAAATTCCTTAAATTAACATGTGATCTTTTCCTTTCTCCTCTCTCGTAAAATTGGAAACAAATTAAAACATGCAAATAATTAGCGAGATTCTTTCCTCATGTAATCTCATACTATTGAAAACAAATTAAAACATAAAATAATAGAGATCTTTTCTGATTGATAGATTCTACGTAGGTAGCATGATACATGGTTTTGTGTTCTCTTTTATGGTGCATTTGGTGCTTGAATAGCTTGTAGAAGATGTACATAAAGAAGGTAAATTTTTCTCAATTTGTGAATTTACTATCTTCCCCCAATTTTGTTTTTAATCTTTGTGATTTATCTACTTTTGTAAACAATTAAGGTTATAATAGAAGGGTTTAAGAGCTACAAAGAGGAAGTTTCTACCGAGATATTTAGCCCGAAAGTAAATGTAGTCGGTAATAATTTTTCTTAATTCTTATTTCTTTTGGTTATTATTAAGGGGGAAATAAACTTCAAAAACTTCAAAAACTCACAAATTTATCCATTTTAATGTTTTTTCTATTAAAACTCAATTTAAATTTATGAAGTACCCATATTACCCTTCATTTAAAAAAAGAAAAATATGTATAATGTTTCAGAAAATGTCAGTCTTCTAATTGGACGGCTTCCAAGGACAAATAGGTAATTTCTCTACTTCTGACGCTTATTCACAGTGAAATCTAGGTGTATAGTAAGCATCAGAAGTAGAGAAATTACACATTTGCCCTCGAAAACCGTCTAATTAGAAAAGTGAAATTTTTGCTCTTTACTGGTTGGTTGGTTCAATATATGGTGAAACAATGCCCTTGAATTTGAACCCTTAGACACATCAAATTTTAATGAATTTTTTTATTCCTTTTGTCAGTTGGTGCAAATGGATCTGGGAAGTCAAATTTCTTCCATGGTAAGCTTCCTTAATTTGAATTTCTTTCCAGTATCTGTTAATTTTGAAAATTACTTAGTCTTGCAGTACTTCTTTACACCTGCAGCAATTCGGTTTGTGCTCAGTGACCTTTACCAGAACCTTCGCGCGGAGGATAGACATGCTCTTCTCCATGTATGTTATTTTTTTCTTTTAAAACTCGGCTTTATTTATTTGATTATTTGATTATTTATGTGATTAACAGGAAGGGGCCGGCAATCAAGTTGTATCTGCTTTTGTTGAGATAGTGTTTGACAACTCTGACAACCGTTTCCCGGTAATTTATGTTGTAAATTCATACCAGCATTTTCATGTTGTAATTTATGCTGGTAATTTCTATACCAGCATGTAATTAAATTCATATGTGGTACAGATTGATAAAGAGGAGGTGAGATTGCGAAGAACGGTTGCTCTGAAGAAGGATGAGTATTTTCTGGATGGAAGACATGTCAGGTAACAGGATTTCACAATTGAAGAAATTTTTTTTTCCTTTTGTGTAATACTTGATTTTCTGTGCATGTGTCAGTAAAACTGAGGTGATGAACTTGTTAGAGAGTGCCGGTTTTTCTCGATCAAACCCATACTATGTTGTTCAGCAGGGAAAGGTTAGTATGAACTTATAGATAATTTGTTTTTTGACCTTACAAATTGATGTAATTTGTGTTTTTTTCTCATTTTCTACTAACAAATTCAAAATTGATTTTGCAGATTTCATCTTTGACCTTAATGAAAGATTCGGAACGCTTAGATTTGTTAAAGGAAATTGGCGGGACCCGTGTTTATGAAGAGAGAAGGCATAAGAGCTTGAAGATAATGCAGGAAACAGGTCATAATTTGAACCAATTGACGCCTTTGCAATCAATTGATAATAAAATTGAATTTTGTCCCGACAGTTATCAGATTAAACTAGGCTCAAATTTGTTGTCATTATGTTAGGCCAAATAGTGAAAAAAAAAAAAAATTGTTGATATAAGAAGGGATTGATTTGGATCAAAGCTAACTTTGCTCATGTGCTATGAAGCCTTAAATCTTCATGTTTTTAAAGCAATTTGGACCCAAATCAAGTGCTCTGAATTTTTCAATGAAACACCAATTAAGTCAAAGAAAGACATCTATATAAGCAAAAGAGGTCTCCATTGATGAAATGAATTTCTTTTCAGGAAACAAAAGGAAGCAAATAGAGCAGATGGTTAGGTACCTAGAGGAGAGGCTGAAGGAACTGGATGAAGAGAAAGAAGAGCTTAGAGAGTATCAAAAGCAAAGGAGAGACCTTGAGTATACCATTTTAGACAATGAACTAAATGAAGCCACAAATGCATTGTCATTGGTGAGAAGCACAAACATTTCATTTGATTTTTCATTTTCCATTGGAATATTTTATTGAATTTCTTTGGATTTTTGAATTCCTTTAGTATCCAATTGTCTCTTTGTAAACAAAAAGATTGTTTTTATAGATAGAAGAGCGTTGTAAGAAAGCTAGTGAAGACATGGCTATTGCTGAGAAAAAGTTAGCAGAAACACATGAGAAGGCCAAAGAATTGGAAAGGGAGTCAAAAGCCTTGTCAAATAATATGAAGAATGAGTTAGAGAACAGCAAGAAAGAAATAGAGGAGAAAAAAACCGAAGCACTCAAGGGATATGCAAAAATCGAGTTGGATCTAAGAGAGCTTGAAGAGAAGATTCTGGACGAATCTTGTTCCAAGGTTTGCTTATGCTCTCTTTTACAAACTATACCTAGGTTGTAAACTTTTCTTTCATTAATACAAAAAAGAGCTTGATGTGTATAATAATCTAAGTTTAAAGCACTGCGAAGCTCATATTCCGTTATCTATTTTTTTTTTATATATATATATTTTCTATACCTTGTAGGAAAAAGCAACAAGGCAGTTAGCAAGTCTAAGGGAAGAAATTCAAAAATCTAGGGATGATCTTAACAAAATCAAGCCTTTGCACCAGTCTAAAGTAGCTGAAGAAGAAGAAATTTCCAAGAAGTCTGTGAATTTTCCATTATCTATAAATCAATTAAGTTCATGAACTCTGCTTTATTTTTTTTATTTTTTTTGTGGGGGTGATTGTAATTTGTAAATAGGATAATGGAGAAGGAGAAACAGCTGAGCATTCTCTACCAGAAGCAAGGGAGAGGCACCCAATTCGGTGATAAAGCGCACAGGGACAAATGGCTCCAGAAGGAAATTGACGATCTTGACCGTGTGCTTTCTTCAAACCAAATGCAGGTAATAACTAACTTTCAAAACATGCAAACAGGTCATAAACAATGTTTTTAGCGGCTTGTTGTTATCATTAATTGGGAATATATACCAATTTATTTGTTGAAAGAAGTAAATTTGTTCAATCCTTTTATATTTTTCAGGAGGGTCTAATTGAGGGTGAAATAAAGAAGCTAAAAGATGAGCTATCTGCTTTAGAAGCACACATTAAGGAAAGACAGGGTGAACTGAAGACGCTTCAAGAGCTTGATGGAAGCGGCAAGCATGATAACAAAAGCCTAGATGGGGAGAAAAATGCGCTACAAGATAAGAGAAAGTACGTAATAGGTTTTTTATTTTCAAATCGGAAGTTTCACAAATAGTTATGCGCTACAAGAAAAATGCTCATTGTTGTTATTGATTGTTATGAACAGTAGTATCGGGTTAGTGACATATATTGCTTAAATTACTAAGGTATCTTATTTCAGGTCACTATGGAAAAAAGAAACACAACTTAAAAATGAGATAGATTGTCTAGCCTCTGAAATTGTGAAGGGACAGGAGAATCTTTACATGGCACAACCAGGGGTCAGTTTTATTTCTTTTTGCAACACATATATAGAGTTCGGCTAATATGCTTTTACATTCAAAATGTCGAATTAAGTAGCTCAGCAAATTGGTTATATATTGAACTTGTAGAATATGAGTTTTACTATTTTTTGAAAAATGGTCTTTTTTTTGACACACCAACAATGCATTAATATGAGCAGAAATTTTCATTTTTTGACCGCTTGACTTGATACTAAATGAATTCAAAATTTTAAAAAATTATTTGTAAATGAAGCTCTCTAGTTGGAGATCAGTTTGAACAGTTTAGAATTTTAGTTTGAAGCTAATCAGATAGATTTTGGATTAGAAGCATATAGACTAAAATGTTACTAAAAACATATTAGCCGGACTATATATATATATATATATATAGAGTATGGCTAATTTGCTTCCGGCAGCATTTCGGCCGAGGTGCTTACGGGAGCATATCTTGCAATTTGATGTTCAAACAACAAATTCAAACCGTTAGATGTTCAATCTATATTAAAATCTACTTGGAGACCAAATTTTACATTTTTTGGAATTTTTTTACTATTTTTTAAGCTGGTTTGAAAACCGCTGTTTTTATTAAAATTTTGAAGCATTGAAAACAGCGGTTTTCAAACCAGCTTAAAAAATAGTAAAAAAATTCCAAAAAATGTAAAATTTGGTCTCCAAGTAGATTTTAATATAGATTGAACATCTAACGGTTTGAATTTGTTGTTTGAACATCAAATTGCAAGATATGCCCCCGTAAACACCTCGCCGAAATGCTGCCGGCAGCAACTTAGCCGCTCCCTATATATATATATATAAATATATTTGTTTTGTAAGTACTGTTAGAGTCGGATACAACAGCTTGTTTGTTTTATAATTGAGTCCTAAAAGCAAGCTTGTTTATGATAATTACTGAATTTTATCAGGATATTAGAAGGGGGTTGCATACTGTCAATAGGATTATTGATAATTATAACATAGAGGGAGTGTATGGCCCAATTTTAGAGCTGATTGACTGTGAGGAGAAGTTTTTCACTGCTGTTGAAGTCACTGCTGGAAATAGGTACCAGCTGCTTTACAAAACTCTGGTAAAATCAATTTGTAAATCATGCATTATCTTTCTCAGGCATTGCTTTATGCTCCTTCTCAGTTTATTCCATGTAGTAGTTGAGTCGGACGATATTTCGACACAGATAATAAGACACTTGACCTCAGAGAAAGGTGGCCGTGTGACATTTATACCCTTGAACCGTGTCAAAGTGTCGGACACAAACTATCCGCAAAGCCCTGATGTTGTACCTCTTTTGAAGAAACTCAAGTACACAGCCGACTATTCTCATGCCTTTAAGCAGGTACTCTACTCTTAAATAGAATTATATTTATTCTAAATCAATACTTAATAAGGTGATTGATGGTACCTTAAATTAAATGTTCTTTTTTTATAAGAATTAATAACATGTAATATATTTGGTAGTTGTTTGGGAGAACTGTCATATGCCGAGACTTGGATACTGCGACTAGAGTTGCACACAGCAATAACCTTGATTGCATTACCTTACAAGGTGAGAAAAATCAAATTTAATTTCTAATAATTCAATAATATAAATTGTGCTTTCATTTGGTTAGCTTAATTATTCACTTGTTTCACTGATTAAAGGGGATCAAGTAAACAAGAAAGGCGGCATGACGGGTGGGTACTATGACTATAGAAAGTCAAAGTTAAAATTTGTGAAAACTATTAAAGAGAATAAGAGACTGGTTAAAAAGAAGGAAGAAGAACTGAAAGAAATTGAAGTGATGCTCAAGAATATCCTTTGCTTAGTTCTAATCAATTTTTTTATTTTATAGATGAAAGATTATTTTTCCGTTAACTCTTGCATACAGATAGAGCAGGAAATTACTCAATTAATTACAAGGCAAGAACAAATGGATCATGTGAAAACACAAATCGATCATATCAGAAATGACTTTGATTTAGCCAACAAGCAGAAAGCAAAAATTGCTAAATCATTTGAGAAGAAGGTTATTCTTTTATCTGTTTTGTACATGTAAACAAACCATTCATACTTTCAATTTCAATGGTTAATTAATGTCTGATTTTATGTGTTTGCAGCAAAAGTCTTTGACAAATATTCATAATCAAATTGAACAAATCCAAGCTAGTATTTCATTGAAACAAGCTGAGATGGGGACAGAGCTCATTGATCGATTAACCCCTGAAGAAAAGCATATGCTGTCAAGGCTCAACCCTGAAATCAGTGAACTTAAGGAGATGCTTCTCCAATGCAAAACAAGCAGGATAGATGTTAGTTATAAATAATTAGCCATAAATTGCTGTCTTAGCATTGATTATTGTTGAGTTACCTTGACATGTATTATTCTGCAATTGATTATTGTTATGTTGTTAATTAGCAATGCTGTTAGTTGTTAATTTAATATAGTTCTTTTTTGATAAAAAAAATAGCTTGAAACAAGGAAGGAGGAACTAGAGACAAACCTTTCAACCAATCTTCTACGAAGGGAACAAGAGCTGCTGGATGCAATCATAGAATCTGCTGATTCTGTGTCACTTAATTGTAAAGAAGTAGGATTGAAAAAAGAGGAAGTTAACACTTTGAAGGAAAAAATTGATGATCTGAGTCATCAGCTTAAAGGTTTGCTGTATTTTTATCCTCCTCTTTGTTGCTGTCGAATTGTATCAGTTTCAGACAAAATTGAACCTGTAACAGTAGCTAGTTTGAGATGTTGAGTAAAATATTGACATGAAGTAGCTAGAAGTGACACAAATGATGATATTGAGTAACCTTTTTTTTTTTTATACAGATATAATTGACGAGATAAAAGAGGAAGCAAAGAAGATTGAAGAATGTAAAAGGAAAAAAGAAAAACTCAAGGTTAGGAGGCTTTGACCCCCTTATTTATCTAAAAATAAAAATTAAGGTAAAAATAGTTATGGTTTGTGTTTTTGCTATTAATGCAGTCAGATGAAGCGAAAAATGAACAAACACTTCAAAATGGAAAACAAGACTTGGAGCGGTTTATTCTCGAAAGGAAAACCCACCTTGCGAAGCAAGAGGAGTGCATGAAAAAGATACGTGATTTGGGCTCCTTGCCATCCGATACATTTCATACGTAAGCCTTCTCTTCTCTGAGTTGTATCTACCCTTCAATTCGATATCACATATTTTACAAATAAAATTGTTTATGCAGGTACCAAAAGAAGAACAAAAAGAAACTAACACAGATGGTTTACAGACGTGCTGAGCTCGATTCTGGTGATCATGTATGACTCAGAGAATTTTTTTTTTTTTTTGGGGTGGGTGTGTGTGTGGGGGGGGGGGGGGGGGGGTGTTGTTAAGAAAACATTTCGTTAGTTAGCGCTTAATTTTCTCATGAAATTGATGAGAGTGACTAGAGAAAGGATGCCATTGGCACTAATATATGAGTAAATGAAAAACAGAGCAATATATGAGTTGTTATGATATTTGATATTGCAGAAAATTAGAGAGCTTATAACAGTCTTGGACCAAAGGCAAGATGAGTCAATTGAGCGCACATTTAAGGGAGTTGCGAGACATTTTCGGGAAGTTTTCTCTGAGCTTGTGCAAGGTGGCCATGGCTATCTTGTCATGATGAAGAAAAAGGTTCTTATTTATTTACTTTCTATTCTTAAACAAACCTACTGTATTTTGAAATTTTATGGAGATTTATAGGCCCAGACCAATTTTTGCCTCTCCATGGAATTTTTTTTGCCCCCCTCTATAATTCTAATATGTAATTTGAGTTAAATTTAGAGTTAAAATTAGAATAAACTCCTTGAATTCTGATTAATAATTAGAATTAGAAGTCAGAGCATTGGAAAATACAAGTTAGAGCATTGTTTTTTATGTAGTACCCGATTAACTAATGAGTTTGAACTCAATTCGCCATTTGTTTGCCCCCCTGACGAAAATTCTTGATCTGCCTTTGTCCCCACCTACTATTATTCATCATAGAAATCATAGAAATAATTTTTGTATGATTTTTCTTTGTAGGATGGTGATATCCTGAATGAACTTGATCCTGAAAGGAGAATGGAGAAGTATATAGGTGTTAAAGTGAAGGTAACACACAATTTGGTTCTTAAGCTTTGATTCAATCATTATATATCTAAATTTTTTTGTAGAATGTTAAATTAATTGAAGTTAGAAAAATATGATAGGTGTCCTTCACAGGCAAAGGAGAAACACAGTCAATGAAACAGTTGTCAGGTGGTCAGAAAACAGTGGTGGCACTCAGCCTAATATTTGCCATCCAAAGATGTGATCCTGCACCTTTCTATCTCTTTGATGAGATCGATGCCGCACTTGATCCTCAGTACAGAACTGCTGTTGCCAGTATGGTACGTCGCCTTTCTGACACGGCAAACACGCAGTTCATAAGCACGACCTTCATGCCAGAGCTGGTAAAGGTGGCTGATAAGATTTATGGTGTCACTCACAAAAATAGAGTAAGCCATGTCAATGTTATCTCCAAGGAAGATGCTCATCGTTTCATCGACCGTGACCAGGCCGAAATTGCTTAAGTAAATATGTCAGTTCTTTACTGGTATATTTCTTCTTCAGCTGGCTTGAGCAGTAATTTTGAAGCTTTACTTCTTTACTGTTACCATAAGTTCATAGACCTGTTAGTTTTTTTTGTGTGTTTACGAGTCACAGCTATCGGAATGTTTCTTTTTTTCTTTTTGCATGGAAATGTGTAGGAAAAAAAGCTTTATTATGTTAATATCTGAAAATTCTATGAGAGGCTAAAATCTTACCTTTTTCCTTAATTTCGACCTGTTAAATGATCTTCACATGAAAATGTACTTGGAGATCAAATTTTATATTTTTTATATTTTTTACTTTTTCTTAAGATAGATAGAAAATCACTACTTTCGGATGGTCTACAATTTTTAAATTAAGTGATTTTTTACCTATCTAAATAATAGTATATATAATTTTTTTAAATGTAAATTTTGGTCTGCAAGTACATTTTCATACAGGGATCATGTTGATCGGCTCATATTAGCTATTTGAACTTTGAAAATGGAAATATGAGTCTACAACATAGACCGTATAAATGATTTATTTTCTTACTTGTGACGTGCACACAAGCGTATACCTAAATCCTACTGTATATGTGTCACTTGTAGAGAAATAAACCATCGCCCTAAAAAACTAACCAATTAGACTAATGAACATTTTTTTTACATGCACTATATATTTTGATTTTTCAAAAAAGGTATATGAGAACTTTATAAATTTAAAATGAGTTCAATAAAAAAAAGGCAATAATTGGGTAAGTTTGTAAGTTTTTGAAATTTAGAGGGGTAAATATGATATTAAGAATTTTAAGGGAGAAAATACGCAATTTTGATACTTTTTGAGGGGTATACATGAAATGTTCCTTCAGTTTCCAGAGGACACCGGGACTGAATTCATATCAACTTCTAAGGTAAACAAATTTTGAGTTTAGATCGAGACAGTCCGATTTGCTTTGGCACGAATATTAAAGGTACCTGTGCATTTCTCCTCGGCCCAGATTGGCCAGATTCTGATCAGACGGTCCAGATGTAAGCACAAAGTTTGAGTTACCTCAGAGATTCGTACTCCATGGTGACTTGGATTGGTTTCAACGTCCGGGCCATTGCATTATATGCACTATTCTCCAGTTTCTAAAACTGGAGATGCCCGTTATCCTGCTAGTACCGAAATTTTTATTAATCGAAAAAAAAAAAATTGCTATTGGGTATCATTTTGACGGAATTTCGAAATGTAGGTAAGATGAGTTGGCTTATCCCGTCCCACGGAACGGGTCATTTTAACCTGTTCAAATTAGCTAATTCGCTAACCCAAATCATCAATAAAAAACTCGGGACGTTATAGATTGTCCCATCCGACTGCCAAATAAAACAAGAAGAAAGTCTCGAGACATTATGAATTGTCCCGTCCGACGCCAAAAAAAACTATTGAGCAACTTTGGCTCGGAACGTTATCGTATAATGAGAGAAAACAAAAAGTATATTACGAATGCATTCAATGCTCAATAGTTTATACCGTCGGGGCTGTTCGGCAACGTAGATTAAGCATGCGAGGCTTAAGGTTTTAATCTTTACTAAGGAGCTTGTGTTCGGTGAGACACCGGATTAAGGATACAAGATAAGAATGAATAAAAAATATTTTTTAGCATCATATGTGTACAAAAGACCAAATTGTCCATTGCATTATTTGTTGTTATATAATAAATATTTATATAGTTAATTGCAATATACCTCATTTTGATTGCAATTAACAATTTAGTTATAGCAAACTGTATGTTGTATTTAATTAAAACAATTTGTTAAAAAATTAAAGAATAAATAAATTCATCTCTCTGGCATTTAGAAAAAAAAATCATATTTCTTTCCGAGGTTAGAAATTCTTCAAATTAGATAATTCGTTTTCTTCACCATCTCTTCTTTTGTTTATCTACCAAAAGTATTTATTCTTGCAAAAGTTGTGCAGATTAATTTAGTAATGAAGGTTGTTTTTTAGGAATAGTTGAGAAATCCATAATCTTTGTTAGCCTACCCACTCAGTCGGCGTGGAGCCTCACTTTTTGTAAGATGGAGGTCAACATGAAAGCTAAATCGGATACAAGCAGCACAAGAGATATCTTCAAGTTACACACCATTAGAAAAGCAAAATGAAGAGATGCAAGCACGATTAAAAAAAAAAGACAAATTAAATGAAAAAGGTACTATGGATGGATCTCAATAGAAAGAGCATTTCATCCTCAAGCTTTCTATACCCTTAATTTTGTGAGTTTATTGGAGATTCAACGATGATTTGAGCTACAAAAATGAGACCTTTTTTTTCTTCTTCATTGGATTGCGTGCACTCAAAAGGAAGAAGAAAGATGAAAAACAATAAACAATTCACAGGTGCTTAAGGAGCACACTTTACAAGGGTACTATAGACCGTGAAAATGAGCTAAGGAACCTCTAAAGGAGACAAATTGACTAAGGAAGGGGTGGACCTTCCTTAAGGATTTCTGCTAAGGAGGTGTTTTAATCCCATGTAAGGAACTCTTGTTCGGTTGGATTAAGAGTCCTTAGACTCTTAAGGAAGCTTAAGCATGTCTGCCAAACAGGTACGTCTTGTATAAACTATCAATGCTCAAAAGTATATTATCAATGCATTCAACTTTGACCAAAGTTGCTGACTTTATGGATTTTTCTCAATAGCTCGGAACGTTATCGCTGGCCTGGGACGGGATAGACTATACCGTCTCCAATTTTGGAAAAAAAAAATTTCACTGGCTTGAGACGGGTTAGTTTTTACCGTCTTGTATTTTTTTTTCCATTGCTCAATTAGCAATTTTGGTTAATTAACGAATAGTTAATCTGGACAGGTTAAAATGACCCATCCCATGGGACGGGATAAACCAACATGTCCTACCTATATTTTGAAATTTCATCAAAATGATACCCAATTATTTTATTTATTTATTTTCGATTAATAAAAATTTCGGCTGCTAGTACATGCAAGTTGTGTTACTAATTGCACCAGGAGGAGAAGTATAATCATAGAAATGGAGGGCAACAAGATATGAGATGACGAGAAACCTAAGAGCATCTCCAATGGTAATTGTTATTAAATTGCTAATCTGATGTGTCAATTGCTAATATAATTGCTGCGATGTATCAGAATTTCTAAATTAGCAAATTTGCTTTAAAAGAAAACGTTTTCTTTTTTATTTGATTGGTTAAAATTCTCTCTATGTATCTGTACCGCTCAATTTTTTTTTTTTTGGCTGACGTAGCATTAATTGCAATTCTAATTAAATTTCTGGGATGGAGTGCTTTAAAAATTATGAATGTCTTTAATTGCTAAATTTAGTGACGTGGAACAAATTAATTGCTAAACATTTGCTGGAATGGAGATGCTCTAATAAGCAGAAACCCGTACAAGTCCTATGCTGACGTACGCCAGGTTGAGATCCTCTCCAATATGCATAAAAGATTCCCTTCACTTTACGGTTTGAGATTTACTCTAAGACGCATTCAGATTCGGGCTAGCGCAGGGGGCAGTATTATTTGGGCATTGAGATTCGTGTGAAGTTAAAAAAAAAGTCGGGATCCACTAATTATAAAAGATTCCCTTTTACGGTACCGGGGAGAACGTGATATCGATTGAGAAATGGAAACCGTCGTGGTGGCCCCTAGAATTTAGTTTCCCTTTATTTAATTCATATTCTCTGCATCAACGCACCGTTACATTTTAGATCCCATCCGTTCGTTATATATTAACACTAATCTTGAAGGCCCCAATTCAAATCGGACGGTTAGTAGATAAATACAAACGGTACATTAATCCAGAGAAAAGTATCGCCCCTAGAATTAGGAATTTTTTTTAAAAAGCATAATTAAAAAAAAAATTAGCAAACCGACATGATTACTTTGGTTTTTATAAAAACAATAAGAATCGAGATGCCAATGTGGTCCTCATTTTTTTTTTCTCTCGGGACCGAATTAGTATTTCGGTTCCCTCTTTTCACACTTTTTCAGAACAAAACTTGTGATCTTTGGTGTAATACCTTGGGACCGAGATCCAATTCGGTCCAGGATATTTTCTGTGAGGACCGAATTGGCATTTCGGTCCCAAGATTTTTTTTTTTTTTTTTTCCGAGTTTCCAATGTCACTGTTTCAAGAAGAGGTCTTGATAAATAATAACACAATGCAACATCTCGGTCCAATGCACTGTGTCTTATTTCCAATGCACCAAGGCAGCAATTTCAAGAAGAGGAAAATAATGAGGCCAGATCATTGTTCATTGTTCACTGTGTCTTATTTTCAATGCACCAAGGCAGCAGCTCGGTCTCCAATGTCTCCAATGTTTTCAATGTTTGAATAGTGCACCAAAAAAAAAAACCATTCGGTCCCATGTCCATTTCGATTTTCTGTGGCGGCTCTGCGGAAAAAGTGTGAAAACGGGGAGGCCGAAATGCCAATTCGGTCCCAGGGAGAAAAAAAAATGGAGACCGAATTGGCATCTCGGTTCTTATGGTTTTTATAAAAACTAAAGTAATCATGTTCGTTTGCTAATTTTTTTTTTTTAATTACGGTTTTTAAAAAAATTTCTAGAATTAGTTTCACTTTATCGAATTTATATCTCTGCAGTAACGCACCCTTTGTTTTCAGATCCAATACGTTCGTTATATGTTAACACGAATTCTAAAGGCCTAGAATCTCATCGGACGGTCTAAAGATAAAATCAAACAGTGCGTTAATGCAGAGCATGAATATCGCCCCTCTCCTGCGTTTATTTATACCCCTGAAAATTTCTGATTAAATTATTCATTTTTAATTTCTTGCGAGAGAGAGAGAGAGAGAAGGAGAGATGAGGAATGAGGAAACAGTGAAGCTGATCAGCGCCGACGGGTTCGAATTCGTGATCGACAAAAGAGCGGCCATGGTTTCCAATACCCTTCGCAATATGCTCACGTCCCCTGGTAAGCGGTAACTTTATCTTTCTTTCTTTCTTTCTCGCGAGAAATTGAATTTGAATTCGACCTGATTTTCTTGCAAAAGGGAGCTTTGCGGAGACGCAGCATGGAGAGGTGAGGTTTCCTGAGATCAGCGGCGCTGTTTTGGAGAAGATTTGTCAGTATTTCTACTGGTCTCTCCAGTACTCCAGGTCAATTTCTGCTATAATTTCAGTATACTGTTATTTGGGTTGAATTGGAATTCTTGGTTCACAATTTCAACAGTGAATTGTGATTCTGGCATTTGGGTTGAATTGGGATTGAATTGGGTATACTGTTATCCTGGTGGAATTGGCATTGGTTGAATTGGGATTCTAGGTTCACAATTTCAACAGTGAATTGGGATTCTGGCATTTGGGTTGAATTGGGTATACTGTTAATTGGTACACTGTTATTTGGGTGGAATTGGGATTCTAGGTCTACTTTGTCTTTTATCTAGGAATTTCAGGTTGAATTGGGATTCTAGGTTCACAATTTCAACAGTGAATTGGGATTCTGGCATTTGGGTTGAATTGGGATTGAATTGGGTATACTGTTAATTGGTACACTGTTATTTGGGTGGAATTGGGATTCTAGGTCTACTTTGTCTTTTATCTAGGAATTTCAGGTTGAATTGGGATTCTAGGTTCACAATTTCAACAGTGAATTGGGATTCTGGCATGCAGATCTACGCTTGAAAACTCACAAATTGATTAATTTTTTATTTGAAATATGTGTGGATAAAACTGTTAACTTTGAATAACTGATGAAAGTCCAACTTTTGGGGTAAAGATTTTAACAGAGCAGTTTTGGCTTTATACAGCACACAGACTATAGAATCTAAACGACTCTGCATATGGTTCGTGTGCTGCATGAAGCCAAAACTGCTCTGTTAAATCTTTACCCAACTTTTGGTTCAATAATAAAACCAACAATCCATCAACACAATATGGAGAAAACAAGGAAAAAAAGAAAGTAAAGGCAGAAAAAGCAATATAATTCACATGTATATTTTCGGGTTGGAAATTTATATGAAATCAAAATTTAACTTAAAAAGATGTTTATTTTCGGACTCAGATAAACTTTTCCTATAAAAAAATAAAGATGTTAATTTTTTATGTACATCATTCCGTCTAGATTTTTGGTTTTTTTTGGCATTTCAGGGGAAAAGGAAGAGTAAAGTCCAACTTTTGGGGTAATTTTTTAACAGAGTAGTTTTGGCTTTATACAGCGCACAAACTATAGAATCAAAACAACGCTGCATATGGTTCGTGCGTTGCATGAAGCGAAAACTGCTCTATTAAAATCTTTACCTAACATGAAATAGGGGAGAAAACAAGGAAAAAAAATGTAAAGGGAAAAAATTGAAAATCGTGAAACCATAGGCTTATTGATTGGAATGAACTAGTATGTGTGTACTTCACACCAGTATATCACTTTTATCAGGCCTGATAATTCACATGTATATTTTCTGGCTAGAAATTTATATGAAAGCAAAATTTAACTTAATCTGTTAAATAATCTGAGACATATACATCACAAATTTATTGAACAGTTAATCTGTTGCATTGTGTGGCACTTGAAACATGTTGCATTAGGCATGTGTCAGTTATATTTCATGAAGAAATGTTGATTACATTGTTTAAGAGAAATTTAATGAAATTAATTGTATTGCAGTGGGAAGGAAACCGAATTTCATATAGAGCCAGAGATCACGCTCGAGCTGATGATGGCTGCTAATTTTCTTGATACATAAATCGGTATTCATGCGATCTATATTGGATGAAGTTGGTACCAATTTCTGTAACTTTAAGGTGATTGGTACCTTTTATTGGTATGAAGTTGTGCTAATATACTTGTAGGAACTAAAATCTATAGTGATTTAATAAATTGCTTGATAAATCTAAATCTCTCTTCTCTGATTCTTTTTCATCAGAGTTCTTATGCTCTGGATGTGAATAATTGACTCTGTATTTGAGAAAGTTCTTTGCTAGAATTGAAAAATGGATTAAAAGAATCTGTAACGAAGGGATTTTAAAACTTTCAACTGTGTTTTTTCTTTAAAATATATCAACATTTTTTTCTTATATAATATAAAGTTTGATACTTCCACATATTACTGATCTTCGTTGCTAAGAAATCTTTGGCATATTTTGAACCATTTATGAACATTACTGTTTCTACTAGAATCTGAATTGTACAGTATCTGGCGAGGCTCGGTACCAGTACGGTACCAATTGTCACGTAACAAATTAAAAGAGCTTCGGCTTTCTGTTGTTCTTTTTGGTTCTGAATTGGAATATATGATTGTTTATTATATCTAACTTCTATATCTTACTTCTCAATGAACCTAATCCTGTTGGTGCATATGGAATTATGAAGTATATTTCTATGTTTGTGCTTGGGCATTTCATGCCTTCTTATATTCTATGCACGCAAGGTGTTTGATGAAATGCCCAAGTGACACTTTCACCTTCTATTAGTAGGTAGAAGGCCCAGTAACACGGATTAGCTGATTCCGGGGGGGCATTCTTCGCTGACAGGGAATTTATTAATTATGAACTCAAATTTTTGTCGTTTTTGTACCAGTTCATTTTGTTTATTTTAAGATGATAACCATATATTGCACTGTTTTATAAGATGTGGAGTTTAATCTATAAACTTTAATTTCCATTATGCATTGATTTACCAGACTTGGGTTATAGCAAGTCCTGAAATCTAATTAACAGGCAAATAAAAACCAATCAAATCCCCCCTTTCTCTCTCTTTGCCAACTCTAATTATCACTATCACATATTACAGTTGCAGAATAGCAATTTTCAAGATACTGAGAGTTTGTGTCAGATATCTTTATACTGAGAATCTGTATAGAAAATTAGAAATAAAATTTTGAAAATTAAATGAAACAAGCACATACTCTCTCTCTCTAGATCTCTCTCTTAGCTCACATTGTTTATAGGAGAAGACATGGGATTACTCAATAACACATTCCTGTTAGGCAGAGTAGTCTTTCCTTCTCTCTTTACCACACCACTATTCTTACCATGGTTGGTAACATTATTTACTGATGGGTACTGGTAATTATGGAGAGGAGTAGAATTGCTATCAAGCACATGTAAGATAACCACCATGAAAACAGAGCATGCAAACATCGGTATCGGGCCGAAGATCCAAAGAAACAAAGTTGTGGCGAAGTACAAAGCCCGTAAACCCATCGACCAAAAATTACCGCCTCGTATTATCGCTGTCTGCACATAGCTAACTGGTATATCTGAATCTAGTGTAGACATGAGGAAACTCGCATGAACATAGTATCTGAAGAAACAGAGAACAAGAATTCAGTGCTGATATAGAGTTTACTGGTAGCATATTAATTGAACTTCAACAGAGCTTGATTTGAAGCTTAATTAAACAGGCATGGGACCTAGGGGTGTTCATTGGATCCGGTTTATTTGATTTTCAAATCAACCGATAAGTTTTGAATTAAATGGTTTGGTTTCTCGGTTTTAATAGCTCAATTCGGTTGAATTTTTGAAGTACTTCAGTTTTTTATATTTGGTTTGGTTTAATATCTTCTATTTCGGTTCAACCAAATAAACTGAAATTTACTTGATATTTACTTGAATTACTTCGGTTTTTTATATTTGGTTTGGATTAATCTCTCTTATTTCGGTTCGACTGATATTTATCTTTATACTTTTGTGTATGTATTGAGTTTTGACCTTTTGAAATTTCATTTCTCTTATTTCAGTTCAACCAAACAAACTAATATTTACTCTGTTTTTTTTGGTTCAGCTGTTATTCGATTGACTAGTTTAATTTAGTTGGTTCAGTTAGATTTTTTAAAACCGAATAAAATTTTAGGTTGACTATTTTAATTATGTTTTAACCGAACCAACCGTCTGAACCCCCTACCCCCACCCCACCCCCCACCCCCCCCCCACCCCACCCCCCACCCCACCCCCCCAGCCTAATGGAACCCAAATAAAATCACATCAGATAATGCTTGCCTGGTGGACTGAATGAAGCAAGTGAATGCTGCGAGAAAGCAAACAAGCAAAGAAATGTACTTGATCGAGGCGATGGTCTGGCCGGTGTCGCCATAAATTATACTGTTCGTGAAAATTGATGATGTGCTACCAGCCCAGGCACCGATGAGAGAACTCAGAGCAATCGAAAGAGATGCCAAGTTGCTTGATGCCGATATATTGCTCGCTATTACCGACATCGCCAACCCTGTCTCCTCTGGGCTCATCTTCAGAGGAACAAAGAGACCAGGGGCAGAACCAAAAAATTGAGATTAGGGGGACTTAATAAGTATCATGTAATTTTATTTTTCAAGGGGAGGCTAATAGTATTAATTTCTATGAAAATTAGAATTTTAAAAATATGAAAATGAAAATTTTCAATTCATAGGCGGTGCTAATAGTAATTTTGATCAAAATAAAGACAGTGTATTTTTCATCTCTATGGGCAAAAAAAAAGAAGTAATTTGATCAAATAAAGATTTTTGCAAGGACATAATAAGGTTAGGAAAAATACTTTTATGAAGAGAAGTTTGGTTTATAATCTGATAGTAAATACCAGGTGTTTTTATTCTGAGTCAAATATGTACTTTGATCAAAGAAAATTATCTCTCCTAATTTCTAAAAGAAGGGAAAAAAATGAAAAAAAAGGTAATTTTTTTATTATTTATTTCTCTAACCTGCATCATACGCTCGACCCATGCCCGCTTGTTGTGGTTTTCATACCCGATAACTGTTTTATGGGGGTACCGAAGAACCCGGTACAGAAGCATGAGATGGTACACAAACATTATCGCTAACCCGCATGGTACCAGTACCAAGTCTATGGATCCTTTGTTTAACAACATCTCTTTCTCTCTCTCTCTCTCTACTTCACATTTTGATCAGAACCTTCAATTCCATGGTAGAGAGAAAACTCAAGAGTACATCAACCTAAAGAGATAATGCTTACTTGTACTGGTATAGAAAATAAATGTAATGCCTACTTGTTTACATTTAGTTGCTTGTGAGAGTACAAATCTAGTGACAGGTACTCATTGAGAAGTTGTCAAGGCAAGCCAACTCAACCGGGTCGGGTCTGTTAGGATCTTAATTCAAACCCAATAAGCTCTGGCTTATTAATTTAGAACCACCAATTTACCAGTCCCCAAAAAAAATAAAAGAATATATTTTCCTTTAATAAAAATTTATAAAGAGTTGAATAATATATATATTTTTTAATTGTTTATGTTTGGATTTCTTGATGGGTTATCGGGTTTTGGAGCATCCATTATGCTATTGTTTAAAAGATTTTGCTTGCACTCAACTTCCTAAATTGGAGAGGTGCAAATGTTTAGGGCTTCTCAAAGGAGTCAACAAATGTGCATCATCACATGACCTATGTCCGTATTGGAATTTAATACTTGCTTATTGTTAATGCCACTGTTAATTATGTTTTTCTACAAGTAGAAATACAAGAGAATTTTTTGTCTATAGAAAATATTATAAAAGAAGAAAAATAAACAGAAAGAGTACATGTAAATTTTTATGAGTAGAAAGATCGGTAAGAATTTTACCGATCCAAACTTTTGATCGGTAAAATTATTACCGATCTAAACTAGTTTTTTTATTTCATTTTTTTTTCTAATTTTCTTTACTAAAATATTAAAAGTTTTAAAAAAATAGATAAAATATCTTAGAATTTAAATATATTAGAAAGACTCCATCTATTTTTCTAAAAACTTTTTATATATTAACAGAGAAAACAAAAAATAAAAAGAACAACTTGTTTGGTTCGGTAAGAATTCTACCGATCCAAACTAATTCAAACTTCAGATCGGTAGAATTCCTACCGATCTTTTTACTCATTAAAATTTAGAGATACTTTTTCATGTTTCTGTTTCTTCTTTTTTAATATTTTCTATAGACAAAAAATTCTCGAAATACAAAGTCAACTTTGCGGATACATCCTCCTAAAGCAAAATATTACAAAGAGTGTTTAGTTGTATATAGGATACATATAATAATTGACAAAAACAAAGTAAACGTGCCACAAGAGATCGAATGGTAAAAAATAAAAAGACCAAAATTGAAAGTCAATGATTATAAATAACTATTCTCAAATTTAATGAATAAACTATATTATTGTTGATAGGTGTCAATTATGAATTGACTTACCTAATTTATAGACCAACGATTAGAGTCAATAACACGCAATCCATAAAAATAGGGATTCTAGATTCTCTGTGGCTCATGAAATGCAGCTGCTGTTGTGCAGACTGATAATATCCCAACTGAAATATTAATTTGGTTTCATGGATATTATTTGATGAGAAGGTTATTATTTAATGAGAAGTATTATTTACATATTTCTTCTTTTGACCTCGGAAACAGGAGGGAAAAATGATATTTCATACAAAATCTCCATGCTGCATATATATGTATGAGTGAGGCTACGGTACTATGCATAGCTCGGATTGGTCCGTACTACGGCTCAATATTTGAATTTTCAAAATTTCAACGGTCGATCCGAACCGTTCAACATGATTATAAAATGAATATGTACATGCAAACCAAAATTTACATTTTTTTCAAATTTTTTTACTATTTTTTTAGATAGGTAGAAAATAACTGTTTTTGGATGGTCCAGAATTTTCAGATCAAATAATTTTCTACTTGTCTAAAAAAATAGTAAAAAAATTCAAAAAAATGTAAATTTGGTTTGCAAGTACATATTCATTTTATAGTCATGTTGAACGGTTCAGATCGACCGTTAGAATTTTGAAAACTCAAATATTGAGCCGTAGGACAGACCAAACCATGCTATGCATAGTACCGTGGCCTCACTCTGTATGTATTAATTGTTAAATATTAATTCCTACTACTTGCATGTTAATTCTTCATCAAATAAAGCTAAAAATATATATTTCACATAATCACACACCAAAACATGTAAATCCTAACACACACACACACACACACACACACATATATATATTTCACATCTTTAGTGGAACCAAAAAAATAAGTTCTTTAATTACGTACGTACAATAAATTCAGCAAAAAAAATTGAATTAAGAGAACTAATTAATTAGATCAAGCACATAGTTCCATTTCTAACCTATTGAAGATGGCCACCACCTCTGCCATCAACAGTCGGTACCCCCGGCTATTCCCGACGCATGCCGATGCCACCTTTGCCATCCTTACCAAAACCCTAATCTCCATAAATGGAAATGCCAACCTCTTGTCCAAGACCTCCTCAACTCTAGAAACCCTAATCAGAGGTAGGGCCCACTCCACCAGACTCCCCCCTTCACACCTTCTCCCACTAAGCATCTCCAAAATAATAACCCCAAATGCATACACATCATTCTCTTTGCACTCCTCATACCCTTCCTTATCGACATATCCGGCCATGCTTTTCCTCTCCTCTTCGCCTTGAAGAAGAAACCCTAACCCATAGTCGCTAACCCTAGCAAAATAATCATTGTCAATGAATACATTGCACGGTTTTAAGCAACCGTGTATTATGCCAAGCGCAGTTGACGCATGCAAATGCTCGAGCCCACGTGCAATCCCTGCGGCAATCTTGACACGTGTGCGCCAGCTCAGCTGACGCATCAACTGCCCGCCATCAGCACTGACATCATACAAGAAACTTTCTAGGGTTTTCTCCCGGACATACTCATATATAATGATACGTTCTCCGGGGGCTTCGGCATAGCCAAGTACCGGTACAATGTTCGGGTGACTAGCAACAAAAGAAAGAGATTTTATTGCCCGAGAGAAAGTGGGGCCTGGGTGACTAAGGACTAAACGTGAGTGGAGGCGCTTTATGGCAACTGAATTTCCAATGTCAGGAGCGGTTGACGCTTTATAGACGGTACCAAGACAACCTTTTCCGATAAGTCGAGAGTGATGAAAGCTGTCAGTGGCAGCCTCGAGGTCCGCCATTGGAAATGGGCCCGCACGCAGAAGTGCGGTTACGCTAGTGTCTTCAGCTGTGGCACAAGGAGAGCTAGGTTGTCGTCGATTCTTGTAACATAGGAAGAGGAGATACATGACTATGACAACGAGGAAAACGAGCGAGATGGCGACGATTATGTAATCAGAAAGCACAAGAGCAAAGTGTTGATGGTAAGTCATTAGATAATGAGATTCTTCTTCTTCTTCCTTTTTTTTTATTCTCAATGTTTTTTTTTTTTTTTTTAGGGGGGATGGTGACAGTGTTGACAGAATGCTCATGCATGGTTTACTGATATGTTTATTTAAATATATAAATTTTGTATGGGTTGGTAGGAAATTTGCAAGTCCTTTATTCTTGTTGACATCATATCATTATTTTTATATTTTACTTTTGATAGTGGTGGTAGTATTATCAGCTATGAATGGAATTTGTTAGGTTCTGATAGGTTAATCAGTTTTGACTTAATTTATTAGTTGGGTAATGAATTTTCTTGGTTATGTTTGGTGTATAAGTTGGCCAACTAATTAACTTTTTGCGCATCTATCTATAAGATTGTTATTTAATAGAATATAATCATATTAATTTAATTATTGTTTTTTCTTCTGTTTGCAGAAAAAAATAATAAATGATATTAAACAAAACAGAAATATAAAATAGTGATTCTGTTACTCAACCAAGAAAACAGTATGAATGTTGGTCAATCTAATGTGTATCATTATAAATTTAATCTGAAGAATAATATGATTATGGAGCTTTGACATGCGTCAATGATTCTCGCTGTTTTGAGGGGAAATATATAAATTTTTGTAACATTAGGAGACACGTACGTACGTACGTAGAATTAATGGTAATTTTAATAGTGGCAATTGGCATACAATAATTATTTATTTCCGGAATAGAAATTAATAGTGGTATATATTAAAATCTTGGGTAATTATAATATCCCTCTCTTTCCTTCTCTCATTTCTTCCTCTAACTAACTAACCTCCTTTTCTAACTATAATTATCAATTTTAACTACCTGGTGGTTCTTACAAATTAATTAGCAGATTTTGTCTTCCTTTATTTATTTCCTCTCTCTGCCTCACTCTCCCACCTCCGCCTCCCTCTCACTACTAGAATTGTCACATTTTCCGTGGGCTTACTCTTGGAAAAAGCCCTAAAATCATCATTTCCATGGGTATTCCATGGAAAAACTACCGTCACTAATACCCTCATTGGAAATAGTAAGTATTTCCAACGACACCGTTGGAAATGCTCATTTTCGACTTTTTCCATTGGACTTCTCTTGGAAAAAGGGCGCATGGAAATACTTTCATACTTGATTCTGTCTGGATTATTTCCAAGGGGAGCATCCGTGGGGCCCACCTTAGTTTTTCCAAGGCAATCAAACGATGGACCCACCCGAGTATTTCCAAGGGGAGGGAGCGTGGGTCCCACCTGATCATTTCCAAGGGTGACGCCCCTGGGCCCCTAGAGTATTTCCAAGGCAATCTACGTGGGACCCACTTGAGTATTTCCAATGGCAATTTACGTGGGACCCACTCCAGCATATCCATGGCCAGTGAAAGTGGGCCCACCTGGTCAGATCTGGTCGCTATTATTTACTTGGATATTCCGACAGAAATACTGACCTCCTTTTTTTGGTACTAGAATGGCCTGATTCCCCAATCCTCCAGGTACCCACCCAGTACTCCTTTACAATCCCCACTTCTCATTAAAACTGATAAACAAACACATCTTACAAATAGATAGAAAAGGCAATTGAGAAAATACAACATAAGGCATTAAATAATCATAAATCATTAACATTGCATAATCCACCTACATTGTACCCAAAAAAATGTGGAAAACTCATTAATACACTCCTTGTGTAATTGCACATTACTAATATACCCAAAATATACCCACTATGAGTTAACAAAAATTCACATAATAAGTTACATATATACTACTAGTTTATAGGTTAGAACTTGTAAATTCACAAAAAATGCACTTTCCGACAGTAGAAGGTCTGGTTCATGTTTAAGGTAGATTATCCCACCATTCGTCCCCCCTTTGCAATTGCATCATTTCCAAGTGGAGCTTGATTCAAGAGTGCTTGGAAAGCCCCTCCCTGATTTGGTTGCATAGGAAAAGGAAGACCCTACATATACCACATATATAGAGACAACATGTTATATTTATGAGGGTTGTTGCATGTACACCGTAAAAATAATAAATTTTGCAATTTAAGTATTGGAATCACAAATTTATCTTAAAAATAAGGGATTTCAGCAAATTTTGCACCATACTACGATAGTTTTGATAATGATATAAATGCAGGGAAAAAACCATTCTATGACCACTTACATGCACTAGTGGAAAAATGCATATCAGGATCGGCCTATTAGGATCGGACTTTCAATAATTCGATACTGATCTATTCTGGATCGGACTTTACAAACAACTGATCTTGAAAGGAACAATCAGGATCGGTTAAATATAAACTGATCTTAAAAGTGCTGGCCAAATCAAGATCGGTTATACAAACAACCGATCCTAATAGTCTTTAGAATCGGCCTTTATAATAATCGATCCTGATTTCTCAGTTTTAGGATAGGACCTTTAATAGAACCGACTCTGTTATTTCGCGGTATCATATTTTTTCTCCAGAACTTGGATAAAAATGAAATTGGTGATGATTTTCAAAATTCATTTTCAAAACGCGTCTCTCTTCTTCTTCAGAGCTTAGCTCCGCTTTTGAAGTCCGAATCCGATCTCCACACTCCCCACCTCACTTCCCCCAAAACCCGAATCCAATATGAATCCCGACGGAGGCGGAGGCGGCGTCGGCCCACGTCGACAAGAGGCCGACCGCTGGCTTGGCGTCGCTGGGAAACTTCTAGAAGCGCGCGATTTCGAGGGATGCAAGCAATTCGTCGAATAGTCGGTCTCCGCTGACCCTGTTGTCCCTGGTGCGGAGGAACTCGTCGCTGCTGCGGAGGTGCTCCAGTCGGTCGAGCAACGACGCATCAACGGCCACCCTGACTATTACGCTGTGCTTGGTCTCGACTCCTCCCTTCCTTCCTCCCTTGAACCCGCCACTGTGTCGCTCCACTACCAGCACCTCTCTCTCTCCTCCTCCATCGCGATACTCCTACACCTGCGTTTACGGATGCAACTCAATTGGTGGCGGAAGCCTGGTCTGTGTTGTCGGATCCCCCTTCAAAGGCTCTCTTTGACAGGTAATTGTTTTTCCTGGGCATTGTATCTGTTGATCCGGTACTGGTATAAGCTCTTACTGTGTAGTCATATCATGAGCTGCTATCTAGCTACCATCTTCCACCAGCTTTCTGACTTCAATTAAGATTTGTTATATTGAATATAAAATAATGAATAATTGTAATTATAATTTGAAAATTTTTACAATAATTAATAGAAACCGAAGAAAAGGCAGAGAAATTAAAGGGGGGACTAAGACACCTACTGCACAAGGGACCTCAGTTATATGGCAGGGCCAAAGAAGAGATCAAAGGACATCTTTTACAGAAGAACGGTAATTTCCTTTGCAAAAAATTTTATTTCATTTTTGCCTTTAGTTTTGGCAATGTATGATGTCAAGAACTTCAGAAATGACCTCTGTCAGCAAATCTGTCCCAATGAACTATTAAAAGGACCAAAATACAAAAAGAACAGTGCAGTCATGTAAAGGAGTTCAAAATACATAAAATGGACATAAATTTCATGTATTTGGATTTTTCTTTGATTTTATATTGAATTTCAAAGTTCAGCTTTTGAAATATGAAAAAACCAGTAAAAATACCCTTGCTGTTCCAGATTTACCCCTGCATTCAAGCCCCTGTCTGGTACAGCTAGGAAGCCCCAAAATTCATGAAATTTTACCAGCATGTAGAATGTCATCTCCTGAGCATTTTGATATAAAGAACACTAAATTCGGTTTAGTAGATCTCTCAGAATGATTTTTTAAAGGTAGCACTTACAGCAGTTTTCTGGTTTCTTTTTCTGAACTTTGAAAATAAATTCTTGACAATTGGCTAAACCATAGTGGTGTATAATTGCTTATTAGTTCTCTTTTATTTTGGTTCTTTGCAGTGTGATCAATTAAGAGCTGATAATCTCATGAGGAAATTTGGACCAAGTCTTAAAAAGGTTCAATGATTTAAAACTTTTCTTTTAAGTAAAGAAGCTTCAGTTCAGGCACTTTTGGTTGTTTTAGATTTGTTCTAAACTGTTTTTTTATGAAATGTTTGATATAGTTGTAAATTAGTGAACAAATGCTAGTTAGATGATTCTATGTAATTGTGATATTTTGATAATTCATTGTTATTATTTTGTTAAGTGACATGGCTGATATAGTTTGATTAATTGTTGGAATCGTGATTGTTGAATTTTATTTTGATAATTCTTTTGTTTGTCATTGTGGCATATTAATTATTGACCAGCCAAAAAAAAAAAAACACAAATAGCATCGGTTTTCTACAGTAACCGATCCTAATTGTCAATTAGGATCAGTTATTTACAAATATCCGATCCTAATTGTCTCAATTAGGATCAGTTATTTACAAATAACCGATCCTAATTGTCTCATTAGGATCGGTTATTGTAGATAACCGATGCTAATTCAAACTTTTAACATCGGCCGTTTAACCGACCCAGATTCTTACCGCATTTGCATCGCCTGGGCCAGCATCGCCTCTAGGTCCGATTCTAATGTGCGTAAATAATCGATCCTGATGTGTGTTTTTCCACTAGTGATGGTTGATGGGCATATTCATATGTGAAGCTCCATCTTTAGGGGGTTGAAATGGAGGCCCTTGACCCTAAAAATAAAATACAAAAATCACAATGTTATAATTCATAGATCTAAATAGTTGATCAGATTTATGAAATTTACATCATTCAGTTCACAAGTTAAAAGTTGTACCTCAAAAGTAGGCAAATTCGCAATGACACCTTGCTAAGTTCCAGAACCGTTTGCTTGAGCCTAAGTTTAACAATGCACAAGGTCTAATGTTAGTGTACCTCTATTATGTAAACTCCTGAGACAACCACAACAAGATCCAATAAGGCTTATAATTAGTGCAGAAATGCCTATGTTATGTACTTAATTATTTATTTCACATTTATGCCTATGTTCTGTGCTTAATTATTTATTTCACATTTTGGCCCCTATCAGTTCAAGGGCTGGTAAGAACACACAACCAATTGAAAGCCAATACCAGTTTCACACATCGATTACACAGCCAACACAGAGCACTAGCACAAGGAATCACTCAATCAAGCAAAAATAAAGAGGGGTTTGGTTAATAATTACCCGAGAGAGGCTCGCTCGTAGAAATTAGAATGTAGCCATCAAATTAGAATTACGTACCTGCAAAGTAGGCTTTTGAGCACCAAACATTGAGAATAATCTGTTGAAGTAAAAGTCAAAGGTTGCCATTTTTCTGTCCCTCTCGGCCTTCTCCTCATCATGACGACGGTCACGGTCAGCTAAGAGCATTCCTACTTCTGCGTGAGAGAACATTGTCTGCACTCCATTGTTTGTCACACCAGAAGTAGAAGATGCTGTGTGGTTGTTCTTGGTTCGGGTGGATGTTGGGTGCCCCTCTTTTTGAAGCATGCTTCCGGACCCTACCGTGGCTTGATCCGCCCATAGCTGAGAGAAACATGGCGCTCTCGTCTTGGTCAGAATTGGCTTGATCAGCCATCATGTCCCTCACCTTTTGCTATGAGTTGTTCCAAATTTAAAATATGAGAAAAAAACCAAGATTATTATCTGATCAGCCCTCAGCCCTAAATACTGTGCAGTGTACTTATACTAAAAATGACAGAGGCTACCGTTTGCAAGGCAAAAAAAATAACAGAGGCTACAGCTTATTAAGTGTTGTAATGGTGTCAGTACCAGTGGAGGTGCCGTGCTACTTAGTGGTTTTAATTTTTAAATAAATTGAAGAGATGTAATAGATAGAGTTGTAATGGCTACAACTTAAGTGTTGTAATGGCCTTAAAAATCATCGATTTTCAGCTTAGGTGCTGGTACTAACATGCCTTAAAAAAACATGATAAATACAATGTAATGTATATAATGCAACTTACATAAACCTCCTGTGATTTCGTGTTGGAAAATTTTAAGGTGTTGACATCCAAATCCGGAATCTCTGTGCAAATCTCCTTGGTACTTGCATCCCTTAGCCCATCACCATCAATGTTTTCATTGTTGTCCTCCGATCCAGACACAGCCTTCATGGCAGCTTCAATTTGGGCCGCAACCGGTGATTTGCCATTTACTTTACGACAATGAATATGTGCATAAAGTTGTACTTTAGATGGCTCTTTTCTGTTGCGTAACTTTGTCTCCATAAGAAAATGAATAAACAAGCAGTGGTAAATGTCAGATGAATACATAAATTACTAGTACTATTAATTTGGGAACATTAGTGTTCATGTAGCTTACCAGCATTCGATGATGCTGGTGTGAGCTTGCTAACCCACCGTGGTGTGCCGTGAGTCCTTGAGTTGTGCGGTTAGCATGGTTTTGTCTGCTAACCCCTTGCCAATCCTCTGTGAAAAAAAGATCACACAAACCCTGCCAGTTGAGGTGGTCAAGGCACCAATGCAGAATTGAGGCCTTCCATGCTTGCAAGTTTCAGCCAAATTTTTTGATGCAGGTATCCCTCGCCTCGTGAAGCTCCTCGCTGTAACTTTTGGTTGCTATGGCCTCCATAACATCCCGACAATGGTCGGGGTCTTCACCATCATGGTACCTGAATCTCTTCTGAAAAAAAATTATATGCACTGTCTTAATAGTAGTCCTTGGTTAAAATTTAAATAATTGCAAATCAACTTGAATGTCTACAAGATAGTTCACTTATATGTTGTTCATCTTGACCTTAATTATTCAATTAACTTTTCATCACTTATTCCATCAATTTTTTTTGGCACCTCAAATCAAAGGCTTAGATGTTTACTGTTTCCTTGTTTGTATAAAACATAGGGTGGCTCTTATTGTATTTGCGGTCATCACTAGATTACAATTGACAATTGCAGGTGTCATGGTGAATCCAAAATATACTCTAATTAAAAGGCTACCAAAAAGAGAAACTTGATATTATTCTTTGTGGCTTCATCAAAGGCATGGAAGCTTCGCAAAGGTGCCGGCATATGCTGTAGTGCAAGCCTATTGATAGCAACATGAGTTAAAATTTGTACCATAAGAGCAAATTTGGACCTTACTATACTTAACATGGGACAACGAAAATAGGGACAACTTTTTTTTATGCAGTTATCCCACGCCTCGTGAAGCTCTTCGTTGTACATTTTGGTCTCTAATTTGAGAAGGTCTTTAATTTTAAAGCAAGTTCAAAATTGAAAGAAGAAACTCCCTGTGGGGTGTAACTTCACCTATGTTCACAGCCCATCTCTTAGGGTTTTGTTTTGTGCATCACATTGATTTTGATTTGGATTTGGATTGCTGCCTTTAGTTGACCATGTGTAATATTTACTTAGTGATTGCTGCCTTTATTTGATTTGGATTTGGATTGCTGCCTTTAGTTGACCATGTGTAATATTTACCTAGTGATTGCTGCCTTTATTTGATTTGGATTGTCGTTGCATGTGAACTCGCGAGGTCCAACTGGCCAGATTATTGGGCGGTCTTCCGGTACATCTGTTGATTTTCTGATAATTCCAGGACCCCGTCCCTTCTTCTTTGGGGGTTCCGGTGGTGCAGTTTCACTGTCTGGGCTAGCATTTGAGCACTCACCAACATCAAGAACTCCCTGTGATAGACGCTTTCTCTTGGAGTATTTTTTGCAAGTTGCTCTGCGTAGACCATATTTTCCGGGGGCCATTTGTGCTGTGTTAAAGACCAACAGCTATGAGTTATATATAAGAAAGAGTGCTCATTTTAAAATGTTGTAAAAAATTAAAAGCACCAGTCCATTGTGCTGCTTTGAACAGTACTAATAGTTCCCATCTCTTTAAAAGTTGCTCTGAACAACACAATATATACAACCCATGTTATTGCTTGTAAAATCAATATAGAAAAGCATGCCTCAAGTGTAACAGTAAACGGATGAATCCAGTTTGTATCTTATTACAAATAACATACCAAATTAAAAATCTGCTATAGAAAGAATATAAGTAGAGACCAGCTATTAATGTTTTATATAGTAGGATGCTTACATAAGAATGATAACCTGATCGGGCTTTTATTTTCTTTAACTGGTACCAAAGGCTTTCTTTAGCAATGAAGATAACAGTACTTAACTGTTATATAATATAGTATATATACAAATTGGCTAGTTGAAATGCACAATTTTGGGAACTTGTGTATTGGACCAGTTTATGGGATAGAAAATGCCCCAATTTCCGAATTAGCTACTTCCTACTGGGAAAGCAAGTTACTTTGGAGAAAGATGCAGCGTTGGCAAAATTAGAAATAAGGAAAACACACCAAATGCACTGGTCTAGTAGAAAGTTTAGAATGTCCTTTGTGTAAATTCAGAAACAAGTCTTGTTGGATTGACACAAGTAACCTCAATAAAACAAAAATATGCACATGCTAAGTGTAAAATTAAAAGCACAAAACCCTAATGGTTCCCCTCTCTTTGCATTTGCTAAGTGTGAAATTAAAGACCAAACCCTGGAAGCATGTAATTCTGTATAGGCCAAACCCTGGACTCATATAAGGTTTCATTCTCAAGTAGGGAACAAATCAATGAAATTGAAAGGATGTCAAGGGGAATTACCAAATAAGTTCCAATAACTTGAAGTTCAGAAGGACCTCTTCCAGTTAGACACAGAGATGTGCTACCCGCCTCCAAGATGTGCTACAAAATAAGTTTCAGTTTGAAGGATTTCAACCCGCCTCCGAGATGTGCTACTAGTTTGACACAGAGGGAGTGAGATGATTGTGCAATGAGATTTTTTGAGAGAGAGGGGGGATTTTATAATGGGGCGAATTTGAGGTGAAAACGAGAGGGAAATTTTGGCGGCCATCGGAAAAATTATGGAGAGTATGGGCAAAAAGAGGATTAGAAAGGGGGGGAAGCGGCAAAAATTTGGGCAATTCTGGATCTTCTGCATTGAATAAGAGTAGAAGGTGATGGATGTCGTCGTCTGATCATGATCTAAGCCATTCCGGCCTCCGCCAGAATACGCATTACGCCCTTCAATATTCGTGCAGATGTCAATAAAACGGTTGAGATCTTTTAACGCACAATCCGCCATTGCAGAGGATACGACTTCATAAACCGGGTGCGTTTGGGGATACAATGCGAAATTTCTAGGGTTAATATAACAAAGCAGTTTATTCTTCATGCAGTCTATATCTACATAAAGTTGGGAGAAATTGTGTAGGGTGAGCGCTGCTCGTTTCCAAAACTGCTAGTTTAATTGCTAGATGTTAGAATTGACAGAGCTGTTTATTCTTTGTGCAGTTTTTCAATAGACAGTGGAAGCTCTTGTGATGTTATATTAAGATAATTGCTTCCATTCAAATAAGCTATGTTAATAAATCTTTCTGAAATATGTATACAGCAGAGAGTTGTTATTTTGCATAGAATGTTGTTAATTAAAATACTTTATTATGATTAAATGTATATAAGAAATTAAAATTGTTACAGTTTTAATTTTGAAGATATTATAGTCATTTATAAAATTGTTTATTTTAACTTATTAGAATGACCAAATGCTATTAATTACAATTTGTTTATTAAGTATATTACATGATTAGTTAATTAATGTATATAATTATTGTAATCTAATATTTAATTTGCAGACTATAATATTAGATCTAACTAACACGATAATGATTGAAATGACATGTTTATGATTTATTAATTGATTTAGAAAAAAAATTATGCATTACAACATGGTTGTTGCATCAGTAGCTCATCGCTTCAATGTTGAACATAGCACATGAACTCTTGAAGCATTACATAATGAAGACCCACGGGTCTACAAAGTCCGATGGTCAATCGGAACCGTTAAAATTGAAGAATATCATATTATAATCATTATATTGAAATTTCAAGAAATTTGGGGTTCATTTACTCATCAATCAAGCTCACGTAAAATACATTCATCGTATGGCCACAAACTCTTCGCGATGGATCGATGCTTCGACATAAGAAAAATTTGGAAATTTTTGTTTGGTTACGTTCAATGTTTGCCCTTGATCGTTTAGAAACTAATTTGGTATAATTTCATTGCGGATCGACCGTCGATCGAGCAAGTCAAAATGAACGGTCCTCAATTATTCGCTCAATTTTGAAAAGCAATTAATGTTGAAATTATATGACATTGACTATTTCAAACATTATTTGATCACATTGTATGTAAAAATGTACAAAATGTATTTTAGGAAATTTATTCCTATTACTTGTTGTACAAAATTCTCCAATTTCATCAATCTCTGATGTGGATCGTCCGATAGGTGATTAAGAGTTAGGATTACCAGTAGATATGTCCATTAGATAGTCCATGCGCTGGAGGTATTTTACTCTGAGGTAAGAAAATATTTCTGTTTATATCATACCACCTTGAAATACGGTCTAGCTGTTAATAATTGTGCTCACTCCAATCTCATGGCCCAGATTTCACATGATCTTGGACGTTACCTCAGAGGATACAAATATTTGGTTGGTGCACTGTAAATGCTTCCCATGTATACTCTCTGGGAGACCGGGACTTAGGCAAATTTTTGAAAAACCCTTGCCTATCTAAACCCTGTCTCCCTAAAGGCGCCCCTCTAACTTCTAAGCCTCTCTTCTTTGGAAGAACGACGATTGTCGCCACCCGAAATCTTTCTCCTCTGAACCAGATCCAACAAAGCCAACTGTTACACCAAAAGGTATAGTACAAAGTTTCAGTACAGTAAACTGTACTTTTTAACCTTCAATACACTTTTCAGTTCAGACTGCAAGTATACAATCCTATCGAGTAGTATAAATTCGGGTATCCATCAGAGGGACGGTTCAAGTCTTAACTAGAATTCCACCTAAATTAAATAAAGACTAGAAGTTCAAAAAGGTTGGTTTGTTGTTTATGGTTCCTACAGTTCAATGACAGTAATTAAATGCAAGAAAGTAAATCAACTTGGTTTCAATCAGAAGTAAAAGGCGTTTCCAAGGTTATGACTTCACTCAGTTCTGCCTCGAGGTACCCGGTCCGTATAGTGTCCTACATGGGCCGTGTCCAATGTACACAGGCCGGGTACTGTCATACACGGTCCGTGTGGCCCTCGAGTGAATGCAGCAGTTACTGTTTCTTTGTGTTGTTCCTTTGTGTAGGGTTCTGCTGACCAGACCTAATGTTCCTAAACCTCAACTGTCGTCTGTTGGTTCATTAACTTGGTATGGAATTGCAATATGTGCCCTCGTCGGGTTCTAGACCTCAACTGTCGTATGTTGGTCTGAATTATCTAGTTGCTTGTTTGGTATACTCAAGGTAACCTCATTCTGTCGATATGAGGAAATGTTCATCTGTCGGCTACTACTTAGTTTCACCTTCCGGATCACTAATCCTATCATGTACTTAGTTTGGTTGAGAGATTATAAGGGCCAAAGTACCTTCTAGATGTGCTCATTTATCTAGTGGTAAACCAATAAAAATCAAACAACTTAGACTAAGCAATTAAAATCAAACACAATCAAGCAAACACAAATTTCAACAAAAGAATCCAATAACTAACATGCAAAACAAAACATTCGATTACATCACAACCCTAGAAACTAAAGAATCTACTCAGACATAGTTCTAAAACAGATAAAAGAAATGATAAAAGGAATAGTCATGACAAAACCCGAAGAACAAAGAAGATCCGTCGAAAACTCGTGTCTTTTGCTTCTCAACTTCGTCTCCAAGCTTAGCCGCCAAGACCAAACCCTAGAAATTGCTTCTCTGCTCCAGAATGAATCCTCTAGTGCAAGAAATCCCACTTATAAGCTTTTCTGGCCGACCTTTCTTCAATTGGCCTTATTTCCAAATTATGGATCTGTTTCCGGAAATGCTTGACACGGCCCGTGTGAAATTCTACACGGACCGTGTACCTATGTTTTTGGCTCAGATTGTAGATCTTCTTGTAAGCTTTCCGAAAAGTGGTCATACACTCAAAACAGAGTTACGAGTCAAAATCTATGACTGTTTTAATTTCAGGTGCTGAAATTTCAGCATCATATACAGGTCGTGTGGATGGTGTCCTGGTCTTGTTTGTGGTCGGGCAAAGGGTTGTACGGTCCGCATAAGAAGGTACACGGACCGTATATAAACCTTTGAATTCCAGATTCTTCCTCGATTTTACCCATTTTCTGCAAAGTAAGAACAAATGCGCAGCAGTACCACATTCTATAGATATTCAATGAAATAAACACGATTTGACAGTTTTAGGCACATGTTTTGGTACAAAATTCGGGTCGGAATATAGATAAGTTTACGAGATATCATCAATCTTCACCTCTTAATCGCGGCCCCTCCTAGCATTTCCAGATCAAACCCTAGCCTCTCAGTCACACTACGGCGGCTCAATCGCCGGGCAAAGCGCAGCCATCGGAGAAAATATCAAGCAAACCGATCACAAACTCTCACTCTGGTACGTAGATTACTTTTATGCCTTTATTCCATTTTGATTATTCTAAAGTTTGTTGCAATGGTTTTTCTTGATTATAGGGCAAGGGTTTTTCTGATAGTAGACACCTGGTTTTTTCTGGTTTTGGGAAGGGTTTTTCTGACTCTATGGCTAAGTAGACACTAGGGTTTCTCACCATATTTTAGGGCTAAGAGCATCTCCATTAAAAAAAATAGGCTTGGCTTTACCAAAAATAAAATAAAAGGAAAATAACGGGATTTCTTGAGGAAGTAGTTTTTACAATCAAGCATGATGTACTAAGAACCAAATACATTAGCTATCGTGCTTTATACACGCATCATACTAGCAAGCATCAGGTGTTACTGAAACAATACCAGCAATAAACAAAACCCATGGCCTATCAATATCACAGAATCCTTGGAAATTTATCTCTAATATGAAGCAGTTACCTGAATTGTAATTTTAACAATACAAGCCAATACTTTGTGGTAACAACTACAAAATGAGATAGATCTGCTCAATTTTCAATCTAACATTTCCGTCACTGATCTCAGATATAGTTGCTATGATTTTGCTTTTCTTCATATACATGTTTCTAATTTGACAAGGTCCATTAGTTCACAAATTCACATGCTTTCTAGTAAAATATATGATTCTTAAACTGGTGAAGTTATCCTTGAACAGACTTGTAACCAAACCAACAAGTAACTTAGGGGTCCATCAATTGTATTAAATAGAAATGTTAAAAACTTTTGAGCGTTATTTCAATGTGGCACCATATTGGATGTGATGTTATGAGAAAGTCTAAAGATAATTTTTTGATTACTATTCAGGGCCAAGAATCGAATTCTACAACAAATTAAAAAAAAATTAAGAGAAAAAAGAAAAAGAATACAATGTATGTAGTCTAAAGATAATTTTCTGATATGGTTTTGTCCAGTTGGTTTTTCTAATATGTTATTAAGCACTCTATATACTGCATTGATCTGTCTGTTCCAGCAAACAATACAACTACACATTTTTCTGTTCTACTAGTAACTTATGATCGGTGCTGGCTATATTAGGGTTTAAATTAGGTTTTTAATGTAGGTTTTTTAAATTAGTTTTTTTAATTTGGTTTATGTTTTTAAATTAGGTCTTCAACTTAGTTCTACCTTGTCTGCTCAGGAAATTGAGCCTTTGGCTACTCAATAAAATAAGAAAAGTAGTATCCATATTATTTAGGTCTTTAAAGACCTAATTCCAACTTCGAGTATTTCCCCTCTAACACATCTGCCATTGCAATAAATTGCACACCTTCCTTTGCAATAAAAATAAGGCAGAAAAAAGGTGTATTAATTGACTATTACAATAATAATTGACCAAAACAAGCCACCAAAGGTAGAGCCCTACCAGATCAGACATTGGTTTGTAATAATTGACCATTATTGTCAAGTTTAGTAGTTGCAAAAAAGGTACAGCCCTACCAGATCAGATCAGACATTGGTGCAGCCCTACCAGATCAGACTTTGCAGAGATGACCTTAATATATTGTGATTTTGTAATCAGATCTACACCAAAGATGTCTACAGGATGAAATCATTACGGAAATTTTAATATATTGAACTTAGTATATATACCATTTTGCTATTATAATAGTAGTAGCTTAATCACCAAGAACTGATATAGGGTTGTGTTCTATTTTGGTTTACAGAAAACATGGCCAGTGATGATGATGCCTCCCAGTTCATGGTCGTATCTCGTCGTAAGTCCCGGAGACTCAATCCGTCTCTTGGAGAACCAGCGCCTTACCGAGAGCAAATGGCTTCCGCTCGTGCAACTCAGCCAGAGGAATCCCACCCCCCGCAAGTAACTCAGCCAGAGGATGCGCACTCACCCTAACTACCATCTCGGGTAGATCCTTGTGCACATCGTACGAAAAAATCATCTGCCAGTTTGAGCACTATGTCAAACCCTAGGAGATCTACGAGACTCAATCCTGTTGCTGAAGGGTCCCTGCCACTGTTGGATGCTCAGGCCCAGACATCCTCCACTGGCACGGGCGTGAAGTTTGTTTTGGCCCAAATCCATCTTGGCCAAAAGGTACAGAATGATTCAAAAAGAAAATCAGGACCAGCAAACCACCTGGCGAGACTCAGCCATCTACAGAGCCAGTCCATGCCCAGTCCATGCCACCGCCTAAGTCATGGCCGGATTCGGCCAAGTCACCGCCCCCTGCCGAGGTGTCACCGCCCTGTCACGAGGTGTCACCGCCCTGTCACGAGGTGTCACCGCCCCATGATGAGGTGTTACCGCCCCGTGCCAAGGTGTCACCGGCCTAAAATGAGGATGCACCCGCCCAAAATGAGGACGCACGGCCCCATGCTGAGGACCCGTGGGAATCACTGTCATGGCCTTTAACTGGTTCTGCTGAACAGTCACTGTCATGGCCTTCATGGGCCGATGTTGACACCGCCTCAAAGGGCAAAGATCCGTGGGAGGCTGCGGGCCAGTCAGCCACACCGGATCCACATGCAAACCAGACAGTTGCAGGTGATGAAGATGAATTTGAGACTGGTCAGTCGAGCGCGCCAGCGTCGTTATTGGATGATGATGGAGGTAGGAGGTGTCGCAACCGTCGGCCCTTCGCTCTTGTCCCGAATCTTTTACAGCATGCGGGCAAGAGCTTGAAGAGTCGGCAGCCAAAGGGACAACTGGCAAAGGAAAGAGAAAGAGAAACAAAAACAAAAAGTCTGATGTGAGGTGTGGGCAGGGTCTTGGGAAACCTCGTGATCCGACAAAACCGAAAGATAAACCAGAACTCATGGTCGTGGGTGACGGGGAGTTCACAACCTCGCCCCTCTGAAGGATGTGTGTTTTGAAAGTTATTTCTTTTAGTGATAATTTATATGTAGTTCATGATTTTATTACGAATATTATTATTCATGCTCCTTGAGATTTATATGTTATATCTTTGGAAGAGTTCAGGAAGATGCTCTTGGTCTTGAACCATAGAACTCCTAAGATGAGAAACATTTAATCACTAAATATGTTCACAATCGTGGTAATTAAGGAGGAACATTAATTACCGAGAAAGATTGTCATGTTGATTAAAGTACATTGCAGTTCTATAAATGTTGATAAAGGATTATCATTTAATAACATGAATATATAAATATGTGCATTTTATATATTGAACATGACCTAAATGAATGAAACATTATATGGATTGTGTTTTGTGTCATTAATGTTTTCATTGTGTCTTTAGAATCTAAGATATGAGATGTGTAGGTTTTCACATGAGAAGTATATAATGTGATTGCTATTTAAATACTATCTTCAGATAGGAATAAAATAGTAGTTCGTTGTGTACAACTTGTGCGGGAAAAATCTATATGTTAATATTATCATTGTCCCTCAATTTGAGTTATGATATTACTGGGCCCCTTGGTAAAGTGGAATTATATCGTATGCAATATAACTGATGTAGTTATAATTATAATTCACTTGAGAAACCAAGAAAAGAATATAATGCAAGAATGACACGATCCTATTTTGCATATTATTCATAATATCATGAAACAAGGATAGACACGAAATTAGTGGATTGAGTGAATGATTATTATGTCATTTGGATAACTATAATGTAATGATAGAACCTCTTATAGTCAATAATATAAAGTTTTATATTATTGCCAAGATGACATAAATCCTCTATACGGTCACACCAACTGAAGAGAAACAACAAGTATTTTATATTTCATAATGATGTATAAGATAAAATACATGAGATAAAATAATAAAATAAAATGTCATAATATGACATGCTTAGATCATAAATAAATTTGTGAAGTTATGCAAATATTATTTGGTATAATATTTGAATGCATTATAAGAATAATAAGAATATTGCATAATAGAATAATATGATTAATATTATTTATTCATAAATTAATTTATTAAACCAATCACAAGATGAGATTAAAGAGATTATAAAATGGCTAAACAAGGCTAGTGGCATTTGTGTAATTAATTTAAACATTACACAAATAGTTGCCCTAACCCTTGCCTATTTCAAGGGGTGTAATTAAGAAAAAGAGAGAATTTTTTCTGCTCATTTTTGGACGAAATTACTGTAGCAATTAGCCGAAATTACTGTAGCAATCCCCTTTGCTCAAGGCCAAAACCCTAGTGGTTCAATCTCCTCTCTAATCTCTTCTTGATAGGTTTAGCCACCAAGAAATCAAATAGATTGTTAATTTGAAGATCAAGAGGTGGTTGGATCTAAGCCTTGAACTTCACATCCATCTATCTAAGAGGTGTGTTAGTTCGTTGTTTAGGTTCAAGGTGAACCAAGAGGCGCTTCCAACAAGAACACGAGAAAGATAAGAGAAATCGGCTTCTCTCCATCAAGAGATTTGACAATCTCTTTAGGTAAAGGTTTTAATCCTCTTTAGCAATAAATTAGATGAGATTAATTTATTTTAATTTAGTATACATTAGTTTATTGCAAATCTTGTTTGCTTTTGTCGTATAAATAAGATCTTTTGTGTATTGAGTCAAGTGGTGATAGAAAAATTTTAAATTCTCACCATATAGGCATACACGTGAAATCCCAACAGTGGTATCAGAGCTAGAGTTCAATTTTATGACAATTAGACTATTTAATTAGTGCTAAGTTAAATGCACAAATATTTAGTTAACTATCTCTCAAGTTTCTAGTTCATAAATCTGTCAAATTTAGGTCCTTAAGGCATTAAGTCATTTTGATAATTTTGAATCACAATTTTTGTGAATATAAAAATTCCTACATTAGTTTATGATGTGTGGATTAAGATTCTAAAATAAAACAGAGAATTTAGATTGTTTTATTAAGGTAAACAAAAATGACAAAACAGGTACAGCGCTGGATTTTTCTGTCTCCAGTTTTCTGTTTTGCTGAGATTCAAAATAGAATAACTTCAGTTTGGATGAATGGATTTTTGTGAGCCACCTATCATTAGAAATATAATGAAGTCTAGTTTCTGAAAAACTATATTTTGCAATATAAAAATATTACGGATTTTGTGTGAAAATTAATTTTACAGAAGTACTACGATCAGGTCTCCAGCACTGGAACCTGTGATTCAAATGTAATTTTCTCACAACCTGCTGAATATTTTCGTGATTTCTTTATATATCCAGAAAGGTATCAAAGTCTAGTTTTCAGAAATGTATGGCTTGAATTTTTATTCAAATTACACAATTTTTAGCATAGAAAACATTGACAGGTGCGCAGCAGACTGAAACTGGAAATTTTATAATTTTCAGTCTCATCATCTTGAAATATTAATTTTTTGCAAGGGCTATTTTGCAAAATCTGTAATATTAGATCTCATTCAAATTTTGGACAGATTAAAAACAAATTAATTATGAATTAATGACATTAAAGGTTTTAATTAGCCATAATGGCAATTAAGAATGAGTTAATGACATTAATGATAATTAATTGACAATAAATGACATTAATGACATTTAATTAACAATGAATGACATTTAATAAATAAATGTTTATTCAACTGAAATCATTTTTTTAGGATTTAAAATGATTTAGATGAATTAAGAAATTGAGAGATATAGGATTAACTAAATAAGATTGAATAGTGCGACAAGATTGCACATGTGTACTAATTTTGCTATGCAGGAGGATTGTGGGTTAGTATGGCTCAAGATTTTCAATGCCTTGTGTGTTGTAATGAATGATGTGTATGAATGTTTGTAATGCGGCCTAAGGTGCCATTAAAAATTAATTAGAATAATTAAATTATGGCAAAGATGTTAGGTTGCCATTTATGTATTATCATTCAAGGCTTGCATGCCACATAGGATTTAGAATTGGGTAATTCTAAATGTAATTTTTCATTTTAATTTAGAATAACTCTAAAATAGAATGAAGATTGGGTGGGTACTTGTAGTTTAGAATTATATCAAGGTAATTGATAGAACTACAAGAGCGCAAGCGGGAGCCATACAACCCACGAAGATTGTGAATATATATGATATAATTTAATGATTAGGATAGGTATTGGTGTATGAATACATGACCTACCAAAATTATCAAAGTCATATATATATGCTATGTCCATGAAAAATTTAAGAATAACTTTCCTTCTCATTTTATCACTTTAAGCTAGTAATTAGGAATAAGCATGAGTGTGATCTTAATTATTAGAAATTGTGAATTTGCATGAATTTGTCATTAAGCCATAAGTGAGTGGGAGTTGTGTGAGACACACTTTGCTCATTATGTGGGAATAACTTATTCATGCTTGTTGACCAATAAAATGAGTTTTCTTATAACGAATCACCAAGATCTAGGCTTGGGTTTTGGGAAAGAGAGTTTTATTAAGAAAATGGAACATTCTTTCTTAATGAAAACGACAAGAGTCATAAAGTTAAGTTTTACTTAAATGTTATGATTGGTAAATGATACCTACCTTGGACAAATATTTTAGATGAGTCTATTTATTTGAAAAAGGTTCTTGAATGATTAACAAAACGGACAAACTTTATTTTTTTGTTAATATAAATTTTATAAATTCATGAACACTGACATATACCTTAAAATGAAAAATTTGTAGCTATGACTACACTTCCAAATTTTCTGCATTCTATGGTCGAAAAACACCCCCTTGCTAATGACGGGTCAAACTATTCCGATTGGATCCTCAAACTGAATATTGTGTTGCGCTTGGAGAATCTCTTACACATTCTGGATGGCAATTGCCCAGATGAGAAAGAGAAAGACAAGCCAACTGATAAAGAAAAGGAGGAACAAAAGAAATGGAATGATCAGCAGCGAGTTGTGCAGACATTGATCTTGGCCAGTATTGGCGATCAGTTGCAAAGAAAGTTCCTTGATACTCCAGCCAAGGAAATTGTGGCACAAATGGAGAAGATGTTCACTGATAGTGCTCGCAAGGAGCGCTATAAGACCACCATCGCACTCACAAGGTGCAAGATGATGGAGGGTGAATCTGTCTCAGTGCACTTTCTCAAAGTGCAGGGTTATCTGGAGAAGTTGGGGAAATTGGATTCTCCAATACCCGAGGATATTGCTGAGGATATCATTCTTGGGTCTCTTCCATATTCCTACAAGGAGTTTATCATGCATTATCACATGCGTGAAAAGAAGATGACATTGAATGAGCTCCATAATGCCCTCAAGACTGCTGAGGTTGACATGGGAAAGACAAAGGAGAAATATGTCTTGTCCATTGCGTCAAGTAGCAAGAAGATTGCCAAGAATAAAGGCAAGGCAAAGAACAAGACAAGTAAGGCGCATCCCTCGTTCAAAGGCAAAAGTGGAGGAGCTCAAGCGAGCACCTCCAAGGGAAGTAAGAAAAGAAACTCTCCTAGCTCAGACACTGAGTGCTTCTATTGCCATGAGAAGGGACATTTCAAAATGAATTGCTTCAAGTACAAACGTGACTTGGATGAAGGCAAGGTTGATCGCAAGCGCCCTAAAGGTATACTTGTTATTGAATTAAATTTAAATTTAGCCACAACTATCCAAGATTGGGTAATGGATACCGGATCATGTGCTCACTTAGTTTCTAATGTGCAGGCACTAAGGGATAGGAGACCTCTCTCCAAATGAGAGGTAGTGTTGAAGGTTGGAAATGGTGCAAGTGTTTATGCAATCACTGTAGGCACCCTTGATCTTCATTTATCTAGTGGTCTTTGTTTAAGTTTAAAAGATGTTTACTATGTTCCTTCAGTATTTCGAAACATTATATCTATATCATGCTTGGATGCAGAAGGCTTTTGTTTTGTAATAAATAACTCTCGTATGGTTATTGAAAAGGATGGTCTATTTTATGCAAATGCTTTCATTTCAAATGGATTATATTTGCTTGATTTAGGTGAGGATAAACATATATTGAATATCAGTAACAAGAGACTCAAGATGTCTCAAATGAATGAGACACTCTTGTGGCACTATCGCCTTGGTCATATAAATGAGAAACACATAAAGCAATTGCAGCAAGCAAATCTTTTGGGTTTGCTTGATGGTGAAGCAATTGGAACATGTGAATCTTGTTTAACTGGAAAAATGACCAAATCACCATTCAAGAAGAAAGGTGAGAGATCAAGTGGCTTATTGGAATTGATACATTCTGATGTATGTGGTCCAATGAGTACTAGTGCAAGAGATGGTTATAGGTACTTCATTACCTTCATAGATGATCACAGTCGATATGGCTATGTGTATCTTATGAAGCACAAGAGTGAATCCTTTGAGAAATTCAAAGAATACAAGAATGAAGTAGAGAACCAACTTGACAAGAGAATCAAGGCTCTACGAACTGATCGTGGAGGAGAATACTTGAGTAATGAGTTTAACACATACTTGAAAGAGTGTGGCATCATACCACAACTCACTCCACCCGGGACACCACAATGGAATGGTGTTTCCGAGAGGAGAAATCGAACCTTGCTTGATATGGTTCGTTCAATGATGTGTCAAACGGAGCTACCTTTATATTTTTGGGGTCATGCACTCCAAACTGCGGCTCACACACTAAACATTGTTCCATCAAAATCCGTTGAGAAAACACCTCATGAGTTATGGATGGGCAAACCACCCAATATATCTTTTCTCAAAGTTTGGGGTTGTGAGGCATACGTAAAACGTATGATGTCAACAAAACTTGAACCCAAAGCGGATAAATGCTTCTTCATTGGATACCCAAGAGAAACAAAAGGGTATAGCTTTTGGCACAAGTCAACGAATACTATATTCGTTAAAAAGGGTGCAACATTTTAGATAAAGAGTTTCTCGAAAGAATCAAAAGCAGTGGTAGTAGGGTGACACTTGAGGAAACTCAAGATGACCTACTAGTGAATGATCATGAGATGAATGATGACATTCAAGATGATCATGAAATACCACACGAAGCTCCTTTAATCAGTGGGAGTACAAGCAGTCAAACTTCACAAGGAATTGTTGAAGAAACTCAAACTTCTCCACTGAATGTTCATTTAACTCAAGATGAGTCACAAGAACATAGAGAGCTTAGAAGGTCAACAAGAGAAAGGAGAAGACCCGAACTATATATGGGTCTTCATGAGATCTTGGTAATGGATACCGACGATCCCTTGACCTATGAAGAAGCAATGGAAAGAAAAGACTCCAAAGCATGGCAAGAAGCCATGGGATCCGAAATACAATCCATGTATGACAACCAAGTATGGAACTTGGTAGATCTTCCTGAAGGATCGAAAGCCATTCGAAACAAATGGATTTTCAAGAGGAAGATGGACATGAATGGTAACTTGACAACGTACAAGGCAAGACTTGTAGCAAAAGGTTTTACTCAAATTCAAGGAATTGACTATGATGAAACTTTTTCACCAGTTGCCATGTTTAAATCTATTCGGATAATACTAGCTATTGCTGCATTTCATGATTATGAAATATGGCAGTTGGATGTCAAAACAGCTTTCCTAAATGGAAAATTAGATGAGGAAGTGTACATGGACCTCAAGGTTTTGAAGATCCGAAAAATAGTGGCAAAGTGTGCAAACTTCAGAGGCCATTTATGGCTTGAAGCAAGCATCAAGGAGTTGGAACAAGCGCTTTGATGAAGAGGTTAAAACCCTTGGATTCATTCAAAGTAAGGAAGAACCTTGTGTGTACAAGAAGGTTAGTGGGAGCCACATTATGTTCTTGGTCTTATATGTCGATGACATATTGCTGATAGGTAATGATAAATCTTTGATGGAGCAAACAAAGAACTCATTGAAAATGATATTTTCAATGAAAGACATGGGCGAGGCTCAATATATCTTAGGAATTAAGATATATAGAGATAGGTCTCGTAGGCTCATTGGTCTAAGTCAAAATGTATATATTGACAAAATCTTGGAAAGGTTCCATATGGAAAAGTCCAAGAAAGGAAATGTACCAATGAGTATGTCTGTGCATCTTAGCAAGTCGCAGTGTGCCACAACACGCAAAGACATTGAATACATGAAGAATGTTCCTTATGCTTCAGCCATAGGTTCCATCATGTATGCTATGACTAGCACAAGACCCGATGTCGCGTATGCTCTGAGCATGACAAGTCGTCATCAAGCTTCACCTGGTCCTGATCATTGGACTGCGGTCAAGAATATTCTTAGGTACCTGAAAAGGACCAAGAACAAGTTTCTTGTTTATGGTGGTCAAAGAGCGCTCATTGTAAAAGGCTACACTGATGCTAGTTTTATGACAGACCCGGATGATAGAAGATCTCAATCTGGATACGTCTTTCTTCTGAATGGTGGAGCAGTGAGTTGGCGTAGTTGGAAGCAATCATCTACGGCTGACTCAACCACCGCAGCAGAAGTCATGGCGGCCGCAGAGGCTAGCAAAGAGGGAGTCTAGATAAAGAAGTTTCTTGAGGAACTAGGTGTTGTTTCATCCAGCGAATATCCCTTGGAGCTATTTTGCGATAATAGTGCATCTATTTCGCAAATTAAGGAGCCGAAGTCACATCACAAAACAAAGTACATGGACAGAAAGTACTTTGTAACTCGTGACTTCATCGAAGAAGGAAAAATTTCATTGTTATGGGTTGACACCAACAGCAACACAGCTGATCCCTTCACTAAGCCCTTATCGCAAGCCAAAAGCGAAATTCATTTCGAGTCCATGGGTCTACAAGATCATGGAGAATGACATGAAGACTAAAAGGGACTTTGAGTTTTAAAGTTTATGCATTTGTTATGTATATGAAAAACTTTAAAAACAAGTGGGAGACTGAAGGATGTGTGTTTTGAAAGTTATTTCTTTTAGTGATAATTTATATGTAGTTCATGATTTTATTACGAATATTATTATTCATTCTCCTTGAGATTTATATGTTATATCTTTGGAAGAGTTCAGGAAGATGCTCTTGGTCTTGAACCATAGAACTCCTAAGATGAGAAACATTTAATCACTAAATATGTTCACAATCGTGGTAATTAAGGAGGAACATTAATTACCGAGAAAGATTGTCATGTTGATTAAAGTACATTGCAGTTCTATAAATGTTGATAAAGGATTATCATTTAATAACATGAATATATAAATATGTGCATTTTATATATTGAACATGACCTAAATGAATGAAACATTATATGGATTGTGTTTTGTGTCATTAATGTTTTCATTGTGTCTTTAGAATCTAAGATATGAGATGTGTAGGTTTTTCACATGAGAAGTATATAATGTGATTGCTATTTAAATACTATCTTCAGATAGGAATAAAATAGTAGTTCGTTGTGTACAACTTGTGTCGGGAAAAATCTATATGTTAATATTATCATTGTCCCTCAATTTGAGTTATGATATTACTGGGCCCCTTGGTAAAGTGGAATTATATCGCATGCAATATAACTGATGTAGTTATAATTATAATTCACTTGAGAAACCAAGAAAAGAATATAATGCAAGAATGACACGATCCTATTTTGCATATTATTCATAATATCATGAGACAAGGATAGACACGAAATTAGTGGATTGAGTGAATGATTATTATGTCATTTGGATAACTATAATGTAATGATAGAACCTCTTATAGTCAATAATATAAAGTTTTATATTATTGCCAAGATGACATAAATCATCTATACGGTCACACCAACTGAAGAGAAACAACAAGTATTTTATATTTCATAATGATGTATAAGATAAAATACATGAGATAAAATAATAAAATAAAATGTCATAATATGACATGCTTAGATCATAAATAAATTTGTGAAGTTATGCAAATATTATTTGGTATAATGTTTGAATGCATTATAAGAATAATAAGAATATTGCATAATAGAATAATATGATTAATATTATTTATTCATAAATTAATTTATTAAACCAATCACAAGATGAGATTAAAGAGATTATAAAATGGCTAAACAAGGCTAGTGGCATTTGTGTAATTAATTTAAACATTACACAAATAGTTGCCCTAACCCTTGCCTATTTAAAGGGGTGTAATTAAGAAAAAAAGAGAATTTTTTCTGCTCATTTTTGGACGAAATTACTGTAGCAATTAGCCAAAATTACTGTAGCAATCTCCTTTGCTCAATGCCAAAACCCTAGTGGTTCAATCTCCTCTCTAATCTCTTCTTGATAGGTTTAGCCACCAAGAAATCAAATAGATTGTTAATTTGAAGATCAAGAGGTGGTTGGATCTAAGCCTTGAACTTCACATCCATCTATCTAAGAGGTGTGTTAGTTCGTTGTTTAGGTTCAAGGTGAACCAAGAGGCGCTTCCAACAAGAACACGAGAAAGAGAAGAGAAATCGGCTTCTCTCCATCAAGAGATTTGACAATCTCTTTAGGTAAATGTTTTAATCCTCTTTAGCAATAAATTAGATGAGATTAATTTATTTTAATTTAGTACACATTAGTTTATTGCAAATCTTGTTTGCTTTTGTCGTATAAATAAGATCTTTTGTGTATTGAGTCAAGTGGTGATAGAAAAATTTTAAATTCTCACCATATAGGCATACACGTGAAATCCCAACACCCTCTACACAAGAGTCATAACCACGATTCAGATCTTGACTTTGGAGAACCTACCGGGACCTATAGGTCCTACAATATGTTTCCAAGTAGGTTGAGGTTGGCTATCCTACAACAGTTCCTGCAGAGGTACTCATGGGGGGAAGGCGAAGACATCGGGCGTTGTCTCGATGTTTTTGAGAACATAGCAGCAGACGCCTACAGTCGTGAGTTGTTTGAAACAAGAGATAGTTACACGAAGAAATACGGGAAAGAGAAGGCGGCATGGAAAGACATTCCTCCTAAATGGTGCAAAAATCTAGAAGCCTGGAAGGGGTTGTGTAACATTTGGTCAACTGCCAAATGGGACCATCAATCGTTGACCAACAGTACCAACATGAGCAATCAGGTCTACCATGTGACTGGTTCTAGGAGTATTTATCGTCACATGCAAAAGATGGTATTTATTAAATTAACATGAATTTCGTACAAAAAGATTTCTTTTTGTTAACATCGTCTATATAATTGTACAATTTGCAGACTTGTGAGAAGGATATGCCAGTGGGATTGAAGGAGCTTTTCGATCGAACTCACACGGTAGATTCTCCGGAAGGGAAGAAATACCTGACCGAGAGGGCTGAAAAGGCAGTGGTGAGTGCCTTAGTTTGTCACTTTATTATAATTCTCTATTTTGTCACTTTGAAATTAGTCTCACACATATTTGTCACTAACACAGCAATTTAGTCTCACACAAATTAGTCACTGTGAAATTACCAAAAATTTTATTAATAGAAATTAAAATATTAAAATATCGAGATTGAAGAAGACTTTTGTCGAAATTTCAAATATAGGAATTATGTGATTTACTATAACGGCCAGAGGCCGTTGTTGTCGATAACGGCCCGGTTAGTCATCAGATTAGCGATCTGATTTACGAAAACCAAATCCCGGGCTGTTATAGACAATCACAGCCAGGACGCAGTAGAAAAAAAAATCGGACCATTATAGAGAATCACGGCCAGGAAGCGCGAAAAAAAAAAGCTGGTCGTTATAGAGAATAACGGCCAGACTGAATATATTAATTTAAATTATTGATGAATTGGAGAGGAAGTCATATATCTACTAAAATTAACTCTGAAGGAGATAGAAGACATTTCATTGTTATGATTGATAAATCAATTGGGTCTTTCTTCATTGAGTAGCTATATATATATATATATATATATATAGAGGAGAGATCCGATTACATCTTTTTTGGTGACACACTTTGACACCTACCATTTTCAAAGTCCAAATAGTCGATTCAAACCGTTCAACATGATGAATATATTAAATTGTGCTTGGAGATCAAATTTTACATTTTTTTGAATTTTTTTGCTATTTATTAAGATGGTTACAAAAATCGTTGTTTTCAGACCATTGAAAAACAGCGATTTTGTAACCATCTTAATAAATAGTAAAAAAATTCAAAAAAAATGTAAAATTTGATCTCCAAGTACATTTTAATATGGTGATCATGTTGAACTGTTCGGATCGACTGTTTGGATTTTGAAATCGCAAAATTGACCTATATAAAAAACAGTGTCATGATGTGTCACCAAAAAAGGTGTAATCGGATCCATCCTCATATATATATATATATATATATATAGGGATGGGCTATGGTGAGCTATAGAGTAAAACGAGTTTGTACTTCACGCCATATTTTCATTTTGAAAATCTAAACAACCGATCTGAACCGTTCAAGTTGTTCTCCATATTGAAATGTGCTTGGAGACCAAATTTTACATTTTTTGGAATTTTTTTACTATTTATTAAGCCACTTTGAAAATCGCTGATCCATTGGTCCAGAATTTTTTACTGTTTTGCTACTGTTCACCCGGATCAGCGATTTTCAAAGTGGCTTAATAAATAGTAAAAAAATTCCAAAAGATGTAAAATTTGGTCTCCAAGCACATTTTAATATGGAGAACAACTTGAACGGTTCGGATCGGTTGTTTGAATTTTCAAAATGGAAATAATGAGGCGTGGAGTAAAAACTTGTTTTACTCCATAGCTCACCATAGCCCATCCCTATATATATATATTAAATAACTAATATTTTTCTTAGTAAGATAACTTATTGGGAAGCACAGAAATATTCTGATATGCATCAATTCCTCTCTCCTGGTGGCATGCTAGTTATTAATTAATGGGGGAATTTCACGTATACCCCTCAAAAACTTCAAAATTACATATTTTACCCTCTAAAGTTTGAAATTACATATTTGCCCCACTAAACTTTTAAAACTCACAAATTTACTCATTTTATTGTCTTTTGTAATAAAACTCATTTTAAATTTATAAAATACCCATTGTACCATTTATTAAAAGCATAAAAATTTGTACTTATTTAAGAAAAATATCGATCTTACAAGATACCCATTATACCCTTTACCCATTTTTGCCCTTGAAAACAAAAGACCCATTATACCCTTTACCCTTTATAAAATACCCATGTTGCCCTCAAAAACCGATCAAATATAAGAACGATATTTTTTTCTTAAACAAGCTACCAATTTTTTATGCTTTTAATTAAGGGCAAAATAGGTATTCTATAAATTTAAAGGGAGTTTTATTATAAAAGACAATAAAATGGGTAAATTTGTGAGTTTTGGAAGTTTAGAGGGGGAAATACGTAATTACGAAGTTTAGAGGGGGAAATACGTAATTTTGAAGTTTTTGAGGGGTATATATGAAATTGCCCCTTAATTAACTATATTGATGCATGGTTTCCAAAGCTAATTAAGCACGAGCTTTGAAACAATAAAAGCCAAAGAAGTGACTACATCTCTGGTCATTAATCCCAAGAGAATGTAAAGACATGTCAGTGTAAATTGTGGTCCACAACCAAGCAATATATATATAATGGCCTTTTCGTTCTAATATATTCTGGCCGTCATTCTCTATAACGGCCAGCTTTTTTTTTTCGCGCTTCCTGGCCGTGATTCTCTATAACGGCCTGGTTTTTTTTTTTCGCTGCGTCCTGGCCGTGATTGTCTATAACGGCCCGGGATTTGGTTTTCGTAAATCAGATCGCTAATCTGATGACTAACCGGGCCGTTATTGACAACAACGGCCTCTGGCCGTTACAGTAAATCACGGAATTCCTATATTTGAAATTCCGGCGAAAGTCTTCTTCAATCTCGATATTTTAATATTTTAATTTCTATTAATAAAAATTTCGAGTGAAATTAGCCAACTTACATATTTACCCAACTCCAGAAAACCTATTCTGACCTGGAGCTCTTATACACCGGTAAAAAGACTTCTGAAGAAATATGGGAGCTAGCTGTCGAAGGAGAGGACAGCCGAGGAAGGTTATTTGGATTTGGCCGGAAATCGAGGACCAGCAAAGCCACTCGTGTCTTGGAGACAGTGGAGGCAGAGCCGTCTAATCCAACTAAGAGTACTGCCACCTCTGCCAGTGATGCAAAGAGGAAATACTCAAAGGATGAGGTAGCAGATTTACTGGCAGCTGAGCGTTCTCAGTTTGCTGCTGAGATAGTTGCCCAAGAGCAGCGGCACAGATCTGAGATGGAGGAAGTTCACAAACAACATGACTACGCACAAACATGTTTTGCAACTCTATTCAAGGCTCTCGGCAAAAACCCTCCACCTCATCATGTAAGCACATAAACAAGTATTAATTTATTTTTGATACTATCCTGTCAATTAAATCACAAGCATGTCTTTGGTTGGCAGGGTACATCGTCTAAGGGCAATGGATGTTCGGGCCACATCAACAAAAGGACGGATGAACCGCATCCAACAACACCATAGAATGAATTTGTTTTTTGTTTTTTGTTCTGGGGGGATCCAACAAACATATATGATTTAGTTTACTATTTTTAAATGCTATGGTTAAAATTGGGATGTATTTAATTTAGGATGTGTTTAATGTTTTTCATGTGTTTAATTTTAGGATGTGTTTAATGTTTTTCATGTGTTTAATTTTAGGATGTGATTTGTTTTACTGTTTTGCATGTGTTCAATTTAGGATGTGTTTTTATGCAAAAGATGATATGTTTAACTTGAGATGTTAAATATATGCACACTGGGTATTGGGTGTTGAAAAACCATGGGTCTAGTGGTCTATAATAAGTCAAAATATGCATACACTGGGTACGCAAAAAGAAATATAAATTGTACTCAAACAATATGTACCATTATCTCCATTGGAATACCGTCAAAAATACCTCTCACTACCTCTTACCATCAATCGTCACGCCATAGAGCCATGCACTAAGTGTCGTGATTCTGTGAAAACTCTTACCATAAATCGTCGCGCTAACTCTTTCCTCTCTCTCTTTGTTAAAACCCCGTCGCAGCCGTCCACATCTCCTATTCTTGTTGGTTAAAGCTCTGGCTCTCTTGGGAAAACCCTGTCGGTGCCGTCCACAGCTCTCTTGGGAGCTCAGAACCCTTCGGATGTGGTTTCTTCCCATTTGTTTACTACATTCAGCGAGGTAACTCTCACTCTATCTCCACTCTCAATCATTTCAAAAGAAATTGATAAAATGGCCACTGTCCTTCTTGATAAAATACCCACTCTTTTGATAAAATGGCCACTGTCTTGATAAATACCCATTTGTTCACTCTTGATAAATACCCACTGTCTTGATAAATTGTGAAATTGAAATGGCCACTGTCCCTCTCTGTGTTTGATCCATTGTATAACTAATTGACTTTAATTTGTATAGATCCCACTAATCAAATGGCCACCGATAGGGGATGGATGTACAACAATCGAACAAATACGGGAGGAACTCTTGAACCCGACTTTATGGCAGGTGTTAGCAAATTCATAGCTTCAGCTCTTTCGAGGCCTTCAGTTGTGAGTGTAGATGCTAATGGAAATCAATGTATCTCCTGTCTGTGTGAAAAATGTGACAACATGTACAACCAAGAGTTGGAAACCGTCGAACTACATCTTTATCAACATGGTTTTTGCAACTTATATGATGTTTGGTACAAACACGGCGAACACCATCCGAACTCCGCTAACAACCAACCACTAAGTCCACCAACCACGAACAATGCCACTGATCAAATGGTGAGGGATGCCGCTGGTCAACAATTCAATTGGAATGATGAGGCACCGGCCGGTGCGGCTAAGAAATTCTTCGACATGATGGAAGCGTCAAAACAACCACTATGGAAATTGAACTCGACGGGTGAAGTGAATGCGAAGCACACAACGTATTGTCAGCTGTCTCGCGTGCCATAGCTTTGAAGTCTAAGCACCAATTGAGCCAAAAATGTTTTAATGATATGTTGGAACTCATGAAAAGCACTCTCCCGCCGGGTGAAGAAATGCCGGAAAATTGGTATCAAGCAAGGCGATTGGTTGATGAATTGGGCATGGAGGCTCACAAAATAGATGTATGTCCTAAATTTTGTATGCTATATTACAGTGAGGAGAACAAGAAGAAGACACGGTGTGATGTATGCGGTGAATCAAGATATAAGCCATCCGGACCTAACAAGAAGGCTAAACCCATTCCACAAAAGATACTTCGTTATCTACCAATCGCACCACGATTGCAAAGGATGTACATGACCGCAACATCTGCGAAGAATATGAGATGGCATAAGGAAGGTGTACGTCATAAAGCTCCGATGATGGTGCACCCGGCTGATGCCGAGGCTTGGAAGCATTTTGCTCGAAAACATCCCACCTTCGCAGAAGAGCTTAGAAATGTTTGGTTGGGGATCACAACGGATGGGTTCATGCCATTCAACTCGAGTGCAGCTCCATATTCGTGTTGACCAGTATTTGTCTTTCCGTATAACCTACCACCTGGGATGATAATGAAAGAAGATAGCATGTTTCTCGCGCTAGTCATCCCGGGACCAAAGCATGGGTCGGGACATTGACATTCTTCTCGAACCTTTAATCGACGAATTGAAGTATTTGTGGTTAGATGGAGAAATGACATGGGATGGGTATAAGAAAGAAAATTTCGAGATGCATGGACAATTACTTTGGACAGTGAGTAATTACCCAGCTTATGAGATGCTATGTGCTGGGATACAAAAGGCCGATTTGGGTGTTTTTATTGCATGGAGAAGACAAAGGCCTTTCAACTTCAGTATGGTGGAAAAACAAGTTGGTTTGATGGTACAAGGTGCTTCCTACCTCCGAATCACGCATTCCGTCGAGATAGGAAAAATTTTAAAAGAGGTAGAGTCGAGAATAATTCGCCACCACTGAGATTGATGGGAGAGCAGCTGCTCGATATAGTGAGTTTGATCCTAGATATTAAATGGGGTAAACAGGGGGGATTACAACAGATTCCGGGTTATGGTGACACCCACCATTGGCAAAAGAAGAGTATCTTTTGGAGTTTACCCTATTGGAAAGACAATTTGTTGCAACACAATTTGATATGATGCATTTCGAGAAGAATTTCACAGAAAATTTGCTATACACGCTGTTAAACATAGGTGGCAAAACCAAGGATAATGAAAAAATAAGGAAAGATTTGGCTCTTTATTGTGATCGTCCCACCCAACACCTAATTCCAGCACGTAACAACCCGAGAAAGATGGAAAAACCCAAGGCCCCCTTCGCACTTTCTCCAAATGATAAGAATATTGTTTTAACATGGCTCAAGGATGTAGTAAGGTTTCCAGATGGCTACGCATCCAATTGGTCAAGGTTGGTTAACCTAACTACTAGCACCTTCATTAGACTGAAAAGTCATGATTTACATGTTTTCATGGAGCGCCTCCCCCTTGTCGCTTTTCGAGATTTGTCCCGAATTCCGCATGGGATGTCTTATGTGAGATTTCAGCCTTCTTTAGAGAGATTTGTGCCAAAGAAATTGATCCAAACCGTATTGCGACATTAGAAAAAGATTTTGTTGTCACAATGTGCAAGGTGGAAAATATTTTTCCACCCGGTTTCTTCGATTCAATGAAGCATCTTGCGTTGCATGTAGCATACGAGGCTAGAATGGGTGGGCCAGTAGGGTCTCGATGGATGTTTCAATGTGAAAGGTTCGTTTTGATTTGGAATTTGTTTTTTATTTTACATAAAGGAACGTTGAACTTAACCATTGTTGCAATTACAGGCGTAACAAAGAACAGAGGATGAGAGTCACAAACAAGGCACGTGTGGAGGGTTCGATTGTAGAGGCCACAATTGCCAAAGAAATCGGTACATTTCCACACACTATTTTGCCAAAAAATCTAACATTGGCCAAGAAGGAGTTGAAACAAGTAATCGTTCGGCGGGACACCTTTCCATATTCGATACTCCGACCCGTTGCATTGGCAGGAGAAGACAAAGGCCTCTCTCTGAAACAGATTGTAATGCTGCACACACCTATGTCATCCTAAGTTGTCCAGAGATCTATGAGAAGTACATGGGGTACAATCTTATGAATTTTACTTTGATGATTTCAAAATTATCTATTCTAGAACTTATCAAAATCTACTATTTTGACATGTTCTAATATGCAGAGAGTTTGATACATGCATGCTCGACTCTGGAGTAGCCACAAGCCCATTAGATCTTCCAAAAATTCATCAAGAGGGTTTCGCAACTTGGTTACGTAAAAAGGTGATAAATTCTCGTGATGAATCTGATTACTACATACGAATGGCAGGAATCAAGCCTAGCAAAGAAGCGTACTTCTACGAAGGGTGCGAAGTCAACAGGTATCGATTTCACACACAAAAATATGGGCAAAACATGTCAACTAAAAGTAGCGGTGTTTGCATTAAAGGAGAGTGGGATGCAAACAATACACAAATCGACTACTATGGAATTCTCTAAGAGGTCATTGAGCTACAATATGATGCCCACAAGGTAATTATCTTTAGCTGTGATTGGTTCGACATAATAAACGGTGTAAAGGTGGACCGCAAACATGGTATTGTTTGAGGTTAAGCATTCTTCTCGCCTTACAAATTACGAGCCGTTCGTATTAGCGCTCAAGCAACACAAGTATGCTACCTACCTTATGCATCTCAAAAGGCCGACAGACGCCTATAGTGGGTGGCAATGAAAACAAGCCCAAAGTCGAGGTTTCGTGCCGAGGGCGACAATACAAACATTGAATTTTATCAAGAGGAAAGACCGGATAATCCAATTGAACCAACAATGGGCAAAGACATTGATTGGGATGGTATGGTCCTTCGAGAAGACGAGTTCGAGCTAGTGATTGATACGACGAATCTTCCGCCGGCAACATCAAATGAACCGCCGAGTTTGACGAGGGATGAAAATAACATAGAGGAGGATGAGAATGAGCATGACATGGAGCAAGATTGCTTAGGCTCCGATGATTCCGATCAAGAGTATTAATTGGTAAATCAACATACATGTGTTAGGTTTTTCACTATGAGTTACTATACATTTTTCTAATCCGGCGTGCTTCATTTTTGTTAAATGCCTTCTCTAACCTTGTTCTTTTTCTTTTTTGTAACAGGTGTCTACACAAGAGTCATTCAAAGGGAGATATTATGTATTGCTTGTATTTGTCATAAATTTTTGTATCTAAATTAAACTTTATTATGTCTTGTTATTGGGAAATACCTAAAATTTATGTTTTCATTTGCATGCTTTATTTTAAATATCTCAATTGAATAATGCTTGCTGCTGTGATTTAATTTTGTTGAAGATTCAAAGGGACATCTCAAATAAACAGAAACGTTTCTGTCTCCATGAACTTAACTTTTCCAACGGTACCCTCATGGAAATACTAAGTCCAACTATAAAATAATATAAACTGAACCAATAAAACATTTCCAAGAGCATAGGGCTCCAGTATTTCCATGAACCTCCACTATAAAATAATATAAACAAATTAAACAAAACATTTCCAAGGGTATCTCATGGAAATAATATGTCTCTCTCCTTCACACTTATTTCCAAGGGTAAGATGTAAAGTATTTCCATAGGCTATCAATAAAATATAGTATTCGGTCTGTTTGGCGGGTAATGGGTCTTGCAAAAGTATTTCCAAGAGTGAATATGAAACATTTCCAAAGGCAGACATCAGGGATTTCCATGCGCTACTATTTCCATAGGACTTCCGTTGGAAATGGTTAAGTGTGTCAGAAAAAGCGAATTCATTTCCATGAGCCCTTCCTCCTCTTGGAAATAACATTGCTCCCCATGGAAAATGTGAAAATTCTAGTAGCGTCTCCCACCTCCGCCTCCGTCACTCCATCCCAATCAAGTACGTCTCCGCGGGGTCAGATCCGCCACTGTTGACTGCCGGGTCAGATCCATCGTGTCTATGTTCCTCTTCCTCATGCAGTAGCGAATTATTTGCAAAGAACAAAGCTTCATTAATGGTGAATTAGGCCAGTGCGTACTAAGTACTAAGAAATGACAAAAAAACAAAATTTTGAAAAAATTAGAGGTGTATGAATGAATACTTGATGTCTTAGGTATAAATACTTCAACATGAATGAATGAATACTTGATATCTTAAGGTATATGTTGTGTATTTTAGGTATAGGATTTTCGATGTTGCATACACTTTTAACTTTTAAAATTTATAAACCTTCGTACAAAATAAATAGGTTAGTTGCAAGCGCACAACCTATCGATTGTAGTATGTAGGTGTCGATCCGAAGGGAGGTAGGGAAATACTAATTTTTACTAAAGTAAATTACTTTTAAAACTAAACAATAAAAGTAAAAAGGGGTGTTTTTTTGTAATTTCGTTTTTTTATGAAAATTAAAGGTTCGCAGCAAAGCAATTAAAATTCGGATGTGATTCGAATTGGAGAAGTCTAGGGGCTTTTGGCTTACAATTCCTTTGTTAATTTCTCATTTTTTTATATCTAAATTCATGTTTGCTTTGATGGGGTTTCTAACCATATGATGTGCTTAGATAATTCGGATTTCACGATTAAGTACTTCACCCTAACTACCTAGATTTAAGCGGTGTTAGCCTATTTCAACTAAGTATTGATACAACTAATTTGATGCGATGAGTTAATGTTCCTCTAGTTTTAGGGCTGTCATGATCCTAATAGGGATATTTAACATTACATGCACACAAAATAATATATCAATGTCTAATATAATATAGGGTTCCCAATTAGGTTTTAGGCTTCACAATTAAGTCCTTCACCCTAACCTAACCATTAATTCCTGTGGTTCCGGATAAAGATTAGAATGGTGTGTTGCTAATCTTAAATCCTAAGGTAGTTCAAGCACATAGTAAGGTACCATCAAGCAATTGTTCCAAGCAATTCAAGTTGTAAAACCTAATCGGGATACTATCAAGTACACAGATTATGTAATTAGCAAGAACTTATCAATCAACAAGAATAAACATGCAAGCAAACAATCATCATAAAGAGATAATCAAATAAACTAGAAATTAACACAAGATCATGTTTAATGCTTAAGCCCCTAGAGAGAAAATCTAGCCTCTCATGGGTGCTTAGACATCAACAAGAAAATACAAGATAAACATAGTAAAAACTAAGAAAATACGTAAGAGAAAAAAATACAACTAATCTCCTAGTTCCTGCCCAAGTTCCTCCCTTGTCACTTAAGCAAAACCTCGATTTCTTCCTTCTCTTCCTTCGAAATTTATCGCAACTTTGATCACCGCAGAAAATGGCTTAGAATCTTGATTGATGAGCAGTGATGAGCCATGATAATTTCTTCTGTGGTCTTCTTAACCTTATATAGCATTTTCTAAACTTGGAGATCAAGTTGTTCTATTTTCGGCGCCCACTAAGCCCACTAACTTCCATATTTAGCAGTTTTTCAGGCTAGTGTAGCCATTCGTGCGGCTGCACAAAATTTTACATTCTGAATTTAGATTTGTTTCCTTCATAAAAATTGTAGATCTTTTTGTCCTGGTTTTGTCAAGCTTTAATTCACCCAAATCGGAGTTCGTATGACCAAAATATAGCCAAAATATGAACTATATGTCGCAGCTGTGATTCTGTGTGACTAGTTAATCGTTACCAATGATTATCAATCGTTTGTAACGATTACGCTCTGTTTCAACATCGAATTTGTAGTGGCAGCTTGGAACAAGTAGTTAGTAACTAATCATTACCAATGATTATCAATCGTTACCAACGATTAGGCTCTATTTGCTCGATTTCTGCAATTTAAACAAAGGCGAAGGCAGTAACTTCGTTCTTTGATGTATTATATACTAAAGTAAGCTAAAATACAAGGAATTTGACATAGTTTTGGAGGTCAAACCCTATCCTAAGGTGTATATAAAAATGGCTTATCAGTATAAATACTTCAACGTATATGTATAAATACTTAATATCTCATGTATGAATACTTCAACGTGTATGAATGAATACTTGATATTTTAGGTATAAATACCTCAACGTATATATATGAATACTTCAATGAAGTATGTTTTGTTTCTTTTAAATATTGTTTTTGCTTTTTTTGTTTGTAACATTTTAATTACATGATATGTAAAATTTGATAGATTATTTTTGTTTCGACAATGAAACATGCCGCAACTATTTTTTATTTCGAAAAAACAAAATTGAACTACAAAGCAATAAAGCAATGTTCAATACTATTCGGCTACTCTTATAAAATTAATCGAGGCATGCACATATGCTTGTAATCTATTGATACATGAACTATTTACACTTACACGACGAGGTATGAATACTTGCTTGATGAGATATGAATACTTACATGACGAGACACGAAAGAGAAAATTGTGTAGAAGACGTTCGTGGTTTTAGATTTGTAAAATTCCTCACAGATCGTCAAAAATATTGGTTAGATTGAACGGAGAAAAAAATTACCTCTAAAACCGTGTAAAAGATGGGTGAGTGATGTGTCCAGTTTTTTTTTAAAATACTTGATATCTTAGGTAGGAATACTCAATGTATTATAGATGAATACTTGATGTAGTATATATGAATACTTATGCGCGCTGTTGAGTATTTTAGGTATAGGATTTTACGCTTCTTTTTATACTCTTTGAACTTTTAAATTTATAAACCTAATACTCAAAGATTGGTCGATTGCAAGCGCACAACCTATCGATTGTAGTATTGAGGTATCGATCCAAGGGATATAGGAAAACACTAATTTTAAACTCTATTAATTCGTTTCAGATTGTGCAAGAAAGTAAAGTTGATTTGGGGGGTTTTTAGTTCTAAATTCCAAATTGTTGGGTTCAATATCCTAAAAGGAGAGATTGTAACAATTAAACTAAAACTGAAAATTAAAGGAGAGTTTTGGTTGCTTTTCAAGGTTTGGAAGTCTAGGGGCATTCGGTCTACAATCCCTTGTTAATTCTATCTACTCGGTATTGTTTAAATTCATATATTATTTGATGAGGTTTCTAACCTAATATGTTAAAAAGGGTCACTTTCGTGAATTAATAACGTGCCTAAGTAATTCGGACTTCACGGTTAGGTCCTTCACCCTAGCTACCTAGACCATAAGCTCTTGTTAGTCTCTCCTCTCCTCGAATATTGGTACTTCACGATTAAGTCCTTCATACCAATATCCGATTCAATTTGAGATGTCCTAATTAGGAGTTGACTTCACAGTTACGTCATTCACCAAATCCCTAACCCTAATTTCTATAGTTCCGGTTTAGATTACAAATTGGTTAGACCCTAATCCAAACCTAGGGTATTTGTGTTCATAATTTGGTACTCTTCTATCCCATCCTAGCAATATTGGTTCTTTCGAATCCAACACGGGACTTGTCCAATTCAAGTACTAAACTATGTAATTAACACAAATGATAAATCATAGAAATTAACAATCAAATCCTATAAAACAATCATAATAAAAATAAATAACCGAATAAGATAAAATTAAACATGCATTGAACTAAACCCCTAGAGAGGAAGACTAGCCTCTCATGGAGATGCAAGTATTCATCAAAAGATTAAAACAAAACATGGCTAAAACAAAGAGAAATTAAAATAGAGAAATAGTTTACACCCTTCTCTAAATGAAGAACCTTGATCTTGCCTGCGATTGCTCTGAAATTCCCTTCTCCTTCCTTGATTCGCCTCCAAAAGATGAATTAATGGTAAAGAATATTGTAGGTGGATTGGTAGTGGATGATAAGTGGATTGGTCTTTGCGAAGAGATGTCTTGAATGAGAAAGATCTCCCCCTTTTAAAGGAGATGTAATGTTTATTCTGGAGAAAATGTACGTGGGGAGTCATTAGATACTTGCCCCACAAGTTTCTCCACGTCCCCACTTTTCATATTTCAAACCTGGGTCGTTTTTAGAAGCACCAAAAATAGAAAACTCGATTTTTAGGCTGAATGCGACCTTAGTGCGTCCGCACTGGATTTTACATTCCCAATTTGGATTTTTTTTCCTGCATGAAAGTTGTAGATCTTGTTGTCCTGGTTCCGTCAAGCTTTGATTCACCCAAATTGGAGTTCGTACGACCTAGTTATGGCTAAAATACGAACTGTATGTCGGAAGCTGAAATTTCAATGCGGCCATAGTGCGTCCGCACGGAACCTTAGTGAGTCCGCACTCAGCTTGGACTTTTTTGGCTTGCTCTGAAATATTCTGAATTCGTCTAATTACTGGATGTGTCCACATCCTGTGTTAGTGTGTCCGCACTGACTCCAAAAAGTGGTCATATGCTCAAATCGGAGTTACGAGTTAAAATCTAGGACCGTTTTAAGTTCAGGCGCTACTTTTGCGTGCTGCTACAGTGCGTCCGCATAGGTTTGGACTTTTTCTGTGCGACCAGAGTGCGGCTGCATCAATATGTGTGCGTCCACACGGATTTTGATGCACAGCTCATTATAAATTTTTCAAATTGGCGCGTGTCCAAAAATCCTTCTAAGTACTTAGTGTGGCCGTATCGCAATCCGTGCGTCCGCATTGGGTATTTTTCTTCATTTTTCTTCAGTTTTCTTCATTTCCTGCAAATTAAAATCGAGCAAACGCAGTAACTTGATTTTAGGTGTATTCTATTCTTTTTATGTTCAAAATACAAGATATTTGGTATTATTTCGTGATAAAAATCAAATCGAATATGTATATAATTTAGGTCTATCACGCGCCAGTTTAAAATATTTTTAATATTAGACGGTCCCCAAATAGTAAGTGGTCTCCCAAGTAGTTAGTAGTTACTCAAGTAGTTAATGACTGAGGAAATAAATGAGGAAATGTTACGCGGGATAGCTAGGTACTCCCTAAATCCGTTGTAAGTTTTAATCCCTAAATGAGAAAATGTTACGCGGGATAGCTAGGTACTCCCTAAATGAGGAAATGTTACGCGGGATAAGCAAAACTTTAACAATTTGTAAGTTTTAATCCGTTGACGCTCTATATATAGTATAGAACTATATATCTTCAAAATTTTCTAAATCCTTGACGCCCTCCATATCAATTTTAGATTTTTTTTATTTCCACCACAAAAATATGAGAAAAAAAGTTATAAATAAATGTGAACAAGTCTCTCGTTGTTGTTATTATGTCTTGTAAATTTCTAGATTTAAACATGTTGTACTTGGCGCCTTACAATTACATGCATGTGATTGTACACATAATTAATCTCAATATATTTTATTAATTTCCTTCTATGAAATTCTATATATGAATTGTGAATTGTGAATTTTGTTGTTTTAAATTAATGAGTATGGTAATTATATATTATTTTTAATAAAATAGGTTTTAATATAAATTCCCATAATAATATGTAAATAAAGGAAGCTGATAACAGTACCCGTAAAATTTCCACACCATAACTACTATAATTACTTAGGGAACCGCGAAAACTCCAACACTGAATATTTTTTTTGAAGTATTAAAACCTATGAGGTAAATAATTTTTATGTAAATAATTATCTTTCCAACCAAATCTCTCAAACGTATCCGCACCATAAATACCTGTGGGGGACAACTCAAACTTAATGGGGGACCATACACGTTTTTAGAGTTGTGTTTTTTTTCTTCATTCAATCTCGTCCATATTTCTGACGATCTGTGAGAAATTTTATGAATCTAAAAATACGAACGTCTTCTACGTAATTTGCTCTTTCAAATGAGATCCATGATGACATACTTTCGAGTTTGTCGTCCACAAATATTATATCTATACTTGCAAGTATTTTGTACATATGACACTGGATGACGTCATAAAGTATTAATATGAAGTTTTGCAAATATTTGTACCTATGCATTGAAGTATTGATAAATAGATTTCAGCCAAAACAAAAGATATATTATTGATTCACCTCTTGGGTTTATATAGAGATTACTACATACAAGTCTCTCGACTTTCTTTATATTCCTATTTTACGGATAGGTCCCTAAACTAGATACAAAATACCAACACTCCCCCTCAAAATGGGCGAAAGATATCCACTAAGCCCATCTTGTCACATAGTCTAGTTAGATCTACCGAACTGAGTCCCTTGGTAAGACAGTCTGTCATTTGCTCTCCATTATCTATATGACTCAGCTCCAGTAGCCCACTACTCAGCTTCTCTTTGATGAAGAACCTGTCTATCTCCACATGCTTGGTTCGATCATGCTGCACCGGGTTGTTGGCTATGTTAATTTCTGACTTGTTGTCGCACCACAACTTCATTTGGGCTCCTCGGTTCATCTTTAGCTCTACCAAGAGAGCTTTCATTTGGCCTCTGCATTCGACCTCTCTACTACTGATTGCTTCTTGTTTTTCCATGAGACCAAGTTGCTCCCTACAAACATATAATACCCTAATGTGGATCTCCTATCATCAGCACAACTCGCCCAGTCATAATCACAATAGCCCTCAATGTCAACATGACCATTCTTTCAAAAAATCAACCCCTTTCCTGGTGCACTCTTCAGATACCACAGAATCTGGTACACTGCGTCCATGTGGCCCTTCCTAGGGTCATGCATGTAGCGGCTCACCACGCTCACTGCAAATGATATATCGGGACGAGTGTGACTCAGATATATCAATCGGCCTACCAATCTCTGGTATCTCTCATGGTCAACTGGCTCTCCAGCCTCAGCACTCAACTTGAACTTCGGGTCAATTGGAGATGCAGTAGGCTTGCACCCCAACATCCCGGTTTCTGTGAGAATGTCTAGCACGTACTTCCTCTGAGATAGAACTATCCCCTCTGCTCCACGAGCTATCTCAATCCCAAGGAAGTATCGAAGCAAGCCTAGATCCTTCACCTCAAATTCTTTGCCCATTTCACCTTCAGCTGAGCAATCTCCCCCTCATCATCATCAATGATAATCATATCATCTACATACACAGCTAGCATGGTAACATGACCACCCTGTCGTCGGAAGAACACTGTGTGGTCGGCATTGATCTACTGATAGCCCAAGCCTACCATAGATTTCCTGAACCTGTCAAACCAAGCTCTAGGAGACTGTTTCAACCCGTACAGTGACTTCCTCAGTCTACATACCTTGCTCGCTGTCTGATTCGTACCAAAGCCAGGGGGATCTCCATATACACCTCTTCTAGCAGATCCCTATGAAGAAATGCATTTTTCACATCCAACTGGTGTAGCTTCCAACCCCCATTCACTGCAAGGGAGACAAGTGTCCTGACTGTGCTCATCTTCTCCACCGGTGCAAATGTCTCATCGTAGTCAATGCCATACGTCTGACTATACCTCTTTGCCACCAATCATTCCTTGTAGCGATCAACCTTCCCTTCTAGGGTCTGCTTCACTATAAACACCCATTTGCACCTAACTGTCTTCTTGCATGGTGGTAGTGACACAATCTTCCAAGTTCTGTTCTTATCAAGAGCCCCAAATTCTTCTTGCATAGCTGCTTTCCACTTTGGATCACCCTTAGGAACCTGCCAACACTTAAGTAAAGTAACAGAGTCCAAATATGCAATGAATGCTCCATGTGCAGGTGATATGTTAGAGTATGAGACAAATTGAGCAATATCATGAGGAAAACCATAACGATCAGGGGAAACTCCCGCATTGCTGCGAGAGGTCCTCTTTACTGTCATGAGAGTGGGAGGAGAAGAGAGAGGAATCATATCACCTGTGTAGTCTAAGTTTGAGGGTGGTGTAGGTGTCTTAGAAGTTGGAGTAGATCGGGACAAGGGACTAGATGGCACAAGTGGTACTGCAGGCGCTGGCACTGGTACCTCATTCTGCCTCCTTCTCCTTGTATATACTCTCAGCTTCCCCTGAGCTTGAGTCCCACCACCTATGGACTCCTCCTCCTCTTCTTCTTCACTCTCATGCTCCTCCTCAACCGATCCTCCCCTCTTAACAGGGCAAGGAATTGATAAAGGGATTGATCCCACATTCACCAACCCCTCACCACTCTCCCCCTCTCACCTCATACCTCCAGTATTGGGCAAGTCACTGAAGGGTGAAGTCACCTCTAGTGTGTAATATGGCTCGAATTCACGAAAATGCACATTCATGCTCACAAACAGTCTGTTTTCTACCGAGCTCCAACAAACATACCCCTTCTGGGTAGCAGAATATCCCACAATGACACACTTCACAGCTTTAGGGTCAAGTTTCCCTACAGATGGTCTGTTGTCCTTAAAAAAAAACACACAACCAAACACTTTCAATGGAAGGATCCCGCCATTATCTTCCTTCAGCATTTCACATGGGGACTTCCACTCCAATACTCTGGAGGGTATCCTGTTGATCAATTGAGCAGCTGTCAGAACTGCTTGCCCCCATAACTGCTTTGGGACATTCATTGAGATCATCATGCTTCTAGCTACCTCTAGAAGGTGTCTGTTCTTCCTTTCTGCTATCCCATTTTGAGCTGGTATGTATGGACATGTAGTCTGATGCTGTATTCCTTAAGCTGACAAGTATTCCCCAAATGCTCGGTTGGTATACTATGTCCCATTATCCGACCTCAATACCTTCACCACTGCTCCGTATTGAGTCTGAATAGACCTATGAAAGTCTTTGAAGCAACCAAACACATCACTCTTATTTTTCATCAAATATAACCAAGTAACACGAGAAAAACAATCAATAAAAGACACAAAATATCTAAAACCATTCATAGAACTCGTGGAACAAGGTCCCCAAACATCAGAGTGTATCAAATCAACAGCATAAGAGCTCCTATGACGAGAACTAACATAAGAGCTTCTAGTAAGCTTGCCAAACTCACATGCATCACACACAAGTTTCTGTTTATTCGCCTTTTCAAACAAAGCTGGATACAACCGACTCAACACATTAAACGAAGAGTGTCCCATGTGCTGGTGATGGAGCATCAGCACATCCTCAGCACTCCTCTCAGATCCTCCTACTCCTGCCCTCTTTACCAAAGATATCAACGCTGAGTCTATCCCCTCACGATCCAGGTACCACAGTCCACTACGCCATGTGTCAGTTCCAAGTCTCCGACCAGTCCCCTTCTCCTGAAAGATCACCTTGGGAATATCAAAAGAGACAACACATTTTAGTTGGAGTATGATGGCACTAATGGATAAAAGATTTACTGGAAAGGAAAGAGCATGCAAAACATTGGACAAAGTTACGGAACCAGTACAGTTCACTGTACCCTTACCAACCACAGGCTGTGATGTACCATCAGCGGTCTGAATGCTCTTTGGTATTGCTAGGTGAGTATAGGAAGAGCACTCACTTGCATTACCTGTCACATGTCGAGATGCACCAGAATCTACTATCCATTCTGGTGATCTAGTGGTAAATAAAGAGACAAGAGCATTAGTGTCACCTGTACCTTTGGCAGAATGAGCAAAAGTAGCAGTGTTACCCCTGGATGAAGATGAGGTGGATGCATCATCTAGCACACTCTTCCCATCACCTGCTGCTTTCTGCTTCCTCCTAAGCATCTGTGAACAAACCTCCAAAAGTGCCTGGTCCTCCTCAGTAAAGCCCACACCAATCACACCCCCTTCTTCCTCTTCCTCTGCTACCATTAGATTAGCCCGGTAGCTCCTTCTTCCACCTCTTCGACCCCCACGACCGCGACCGGAGTCTCTCTCCTTAGCCACAATTATAGCACTGTCGGGTCTCACCCTTGAACCCTGTGTTACCTGAGTTGGAGACCGCTAGAGCTAACTTCACCCCTGGAAGTCCTCCTGCCCCAGCCTGTAGCCTAATCCGGCTCTCCTCCTGTATCATGGCTGAGACTGCCTCCTCGAGTGAGGGAATCCTCGTCTGAGCCAGTAACATAGCAGCTCTCTGCTCAAATGCTGGCGCCAGATCCTGGAGGAACCCTATAGTTCTATCCTGCATGAAAGACTCTCTCTCCTTACACGCAAGATCAATTCAACCCACTCGAGCCCTGAGATGATCATGATCCAGACTTCTCCCCTTGTACTGCAGTAGAGATCTCCCTCTTGATCTGATAAACCCTCAGGTTATTCCCCACTCCATCATAGGTCCTCTTCAGTTTCTCCCAGACATCTCTCACTCTCTCAATGACATCCACTGTGGACGCAATAAACTGAGTCATCGAATTCAGGAGCCAGACATACACCAACATGTGAGTGGACTTCCACTCATCCCTTCCTGGAGTACCTTCAGCTGGCTCTGCCTTTTTTCCTGTCAAGTACCCCTCTATATTCTTCCCTGTTAGAGTGTACCTTACTCGACGCGACCAGCTCGGATACGAAGCTGACCCATCGAGTTTCGTATCAATAGGTGGGAGCTCCACCCTATGTGGCCTCGATGCGCTCTCACTCGCTGCCACACTAAACACTCGCATCAGCATCGAGATCTCTGAGGTGCTCAGCTTTTCCAAGATCTCCTCTATCGGATTCTTGCCCTCACTCGAACTATCCTCTGCCATCAATCTGACTCAGATCTGATCCTCTCCCACCAATCCCTGTTTAGATCCTCCTTATTCCTCCTTTAGACCTGATCTTGTACCCTCAAGATCTAGATCTTCCTCATCTCAACCCTCGCTTCCTTTTTCTTAACCCGATCTTGATCTATCTACTCATCAAAGATCAAGATCCAAACCCGATCAACCCTCCAACGGGTATCGTGGGGTATAGGCCCCACGCCGGCCTACCTCAATCGGTAGACAAGAGAAGAGGTACGGCGACGGCCGGGTGAAGAAAGAGAAAGGGCGACGAAAAGAGAGAGGCAGCTGGCGGTACTGTAGCAGCGGCAAGTACTGTAGCGGCGGCGGCACTGTAGCGACGGGTACTGTAGCAGGTCTAGGGTTAGGGTTAGGGTTGGCTCTGATACCAAATAGATTTCAGCCAAAACAAAAGATATTTTATTAATTCACCTCTTGGGTTTATATAGATATTACATCTTACATACAAGTCCTCTCGACTTTCTCTATATTCCTATTTTACGGATAGGTCCCTAAACTAGATACAAATACCAACATGATACCTATAAGGTGAACTATTTTTGTTAGAGAAATATTGATGCAGGACAATTGGAGAAAGTTGATGCGAGAATACCAGTTCCCCACTACTTCATTAGAGAGAGATTGGCGCATAAGCGATTGGAGACTAGAAAAGAAATGATCATAACAAGTTATGCATAAAAGTATCAATATCTTATTTTTCAAGTATTAATATATTATCTTTCAAATATTTATTAAAGTTGACACGAAGACGAGTGCAGAGACTAAAAAGAGGAGACTATATAATTAGTAAAGACCATAGTAAATTACTCCTCTAATGTTACTGTGGGGATTTTGGGGTACTGGAGTGCGGAGACTAATAATTATTCCAATTAGAAAATGCATTGGTACAAGAAGCAAAGCAACTAGAACAACAGGAAAAATTATTGTTACATCTAGTAAAAACATCGGTATAGAAGAAAACACATTGGTAGACTAATAAAAGTAGTAAAAACATTAATAGTATAAACAGAAAGCTTGTAAGTTCACATATAACTAAACATCCAACAGCATATATCAAAAGAGAGCAATCTAAATTCTGTAACAAAAAAATATAGTTCTGTCTATCAAAATGTACAAATAATTTTATGATGTTTTCCTTGTCATTATCAATCTAAATACAAAAGTTTTATGTTTGGATGCTATGTCAACTTCATTCATTCCAGTCTTTCATAGTATTTCTAGATTAATTATGTCCTGCATAAAAAGTAGAATTACAAATATCAAAAGAGACCATATACACAAAGGACCCATAACTATACAAATTGCAAATAAACAAAACCGACTATATAACCAAAAAAGAATATAGTAATATTTTAGAAAAGAGGCAGCATACCATCTGACTAAAAGCAATGTTTTGCAAAGGATAAAAGGGTGAAGGCCAGATAGTACTTGAATCATCCTACAACAATAGAAAGCTTTTGAATGTTTAACTTGTATGAAATTAACAAAATCAAGTAAAGAGGTTACCTGCATAATATGCAACAATGGCACTCACCATTAAAAGGTCGGTGAAACTAGATTTAATTTCATCTTGTGGTTGTTTTTCAGACATCCTTCCACATTCCTTTCCTCCAACAGAATTAGAAGTTAAACCTAGTACATCCAATGCCTATATAAAATGTCAAGTGTCAATACAAAAAATTAAAAAGAATAGCTATGAGCTTTGTTTCCATCAAATTATAAGAACATTATATGTTACTGTTGAAACGGCTTTACATGAGACCTAGCTAATGTAACAGTGAAATGCGCACAACAAGAAGGGTAATTTGGTCATTTGCTAGAACAATGACCAAAATTCAGCTTCTATTATTAGGGTCAACACTACCATAATACAATCACATTTAAGTAGATAACAAATTTATATAATCCCTCATAATCCGAAGTCATCTTGCCACTAGAAATTTTACAAAAGCACCCTCATAATTTTTCTTATCGGTCTCTATTTTGGCCTTCTACCACTGCTTCACCTTCAAGAGATTTCAGCATTTTTCCTATATCAGCGATATTAGCATCCCTATTCATGTGAGTCAATTTTTTCACAAAAAATTCTGAGCTGATCAGCATTGAAAAGTGATGTTAATTATTCAAAGAACAGTCACATCTAAGTAAATAACAAATTTTTATAACCTTTCATAATATAGAGTCATCTTGCATAGTGACATGACCAGATGCACTGCTCAATTATACACTCTTTTTAAGCTCAAGCAATGGAAAGTCCAATTTGGAAATTAACTGTCAAAAATCAAAAGCTGTTAATAAACCAGTTTGTTCCTTAGCTTTGACTTTAGAAAGCACTGAAATGATATTATATCTTCTCTAAAAGTGGTTGGCGACCAGAAAAACACGAGTCGTTGGTACAATTTTTTAAATAACAAATTGAAAATTAAAATGGCATCAAAGTTTTTACTTTTTTACCAGCTTCAGTATTGAGCAAGACATATCCAAAATACATTTTACTAACTGTTTGTACTAAAGACAATAAAATAAGGGAAAAATCTCACATACCAATTGCTACATAACTTTACAGCTTGCTTACATCTTTTGGCATGAGACATTTAGTTGCAATTTCAGTGTTTCCAGCTTCATTGAAAGAAACAGAATAAAGAATGAAGAAATGAAAATTTTATTAAAGGAAAGAAATGCTTGAAGAAACAAAAATGTAAAGGTGTGTGATCAATATTAATGTTTTTTACTGAATAATTACTGAAGTTGACAAATTTAGGGCTATTCCACATAAATAATTTAATGAAATAATAGATAGTGAAATTGACAAATTTAACCTCAAAATGTCATACTGGTATGATTTTCTATGCTGTTTACGTTTAGTTGGGGTTTCTTACACAAATGGTGCTGAATTTAAGGTTTACTTTGATCTCATGTCCAAGCTCAAATTAGGGGTAAGAAAAAGAAACAGACTTGGTCAGAAACAAGGCAAAACATAAACCAATTAACTACGGGGGAAACAGCATAGAATGTGGGTTTTATGCACCAAGAACATCAACCTTTTCAGCTTACTAGTTAAAAATGTGAAATATATTACCTTGGTAGTGAATATTGAATAGTACTGCATACGGGCTTTATGCAATGAAAACAAATAAGATATACCTGACATTGGATAGGAGAGAGCAGCTTGAAATTATGCTCCAACTGGCACTCACAGTCCCTTAATTAAAACCTTCAGCACTGTATCCAGCCTGATCATCTGCAATGATTGCTCGAAGTTAACAGTTCACGGAGGCGGCGGACGAGGGAACGCTCTCAAGAGAGATACTCAACGCCAACGCCAGAGGTTGCTGCTACAACTGCTTTTTTTCAATTAGGAAAGGGGTGAGGGTTAGAAGCGAAGATTGTTTGGAAAAGAAACATGATGCTTCAACGCAAATTTAATGTGTTAACCTTCCAAACAAAATTTCCTTTAAATTTAATGAAGAATATTTGCAGACAATAAGAGATATACTGACCATTCGATTATTAAAAATGAACGGTCCGTATTTCCTCTTACATCAGTAGAATTTGCTATTAATAATAACAAAATTACAAACCTGATTTCATTTATTGCAGATGTCAAATTTCTTTCCATGTCAGGACAGCCACAACCACGAACACACACATAACAAGGCCCAGGTGGAATCAACCCATCTGGCAGAAAACGAAGCAAATAACAGTTTTCGATTTCCAACCTTCCAAGTGATGCAATGCTCTGCTGGCCGGTATGTGGCTTTTCATGAGAGGAATCCCCGAAGGTCTCAGTAGATAAAACCAACTGCTTTCCACCCATTGTTAGTGATTTCAAGGCTTGACATGAATAAATTTCTAGTGCAGCCAACATATCTAGATCCCCTAGTCCGGTAATCAACTCAAGGTTGTCACAAGAAACAATCTGCAATTTTTCAAGCTGGTAGGATACCTGCTCCAGCTGCAGAACTCGAATACTAGAACATGCAACAATGGTGAGGTGTTTAAGAGTGTGAAAATTTTCGAATGGAAGAGATTGAATATTGACACAACATTCTAACAAGACTTCTTGAATTGACCGGAAGGAAGATGGATCCCTCATCCAGTTTGGTACTGTGGCAGATGGATACCATCTTACTAAAAGTTTTTTCAGGTTAGGATGTGGCTGGAGGCATTCTAGCAAGGAAAATGATACTACATCATCTGCACAAACTAACCCGCCCTTACAAGCTTCTGGTATGAGGCTTAACCTCAGCTCTGATTTCGCATCATAAGGTGATATGTAATATCCAGGATCCCAGCATAAATCCAAAGTTTCAAGTTTGCACTTATTTATCAGGTTAGCATGCTGGGCATCTTCTAAATTACTCGTGTTTTTTAATCCTCCAATAGAGAGTTTTCCTTCAAGGTCCTTCATATCCTTTAACCAATTTATAGTTCTTACTCCCAACCATGCTGCCATTGTCTTTATTGCCGGAAAATTAACAAAACCATGTGGGACATAATCGAGCTTGCCATCGGGTAAATCATCATATGAACCATCAAGAGACAACAAATTAAGCTCCTCTAAACTACTGAGACAGCCTATTGTATTAGGCAATGCTTGAATCCGATTAGAACGAATTGTTAATGCATGAAGGTTACAGAGGTTTTTGATTTCTAAAGGGACTTCCTCGAAATCATCACTTCTAATAACTAATCTTTGTAAGTTAGCAAGATTACCAATACTTTCAGGTAGATATTCAAGGGAAAAACAATCGAGAATTAAAGTCTGCAGGTTGTAAAGGAGGCCAATGGATAATGGCAACATTTTAAGACGTGAAGAGGTAATACAAAGATAGGCAAGATGTTTCAACTTGAAAATGGAATCAGGAATCTTTGTCAAATTATACCCTTTCAGTTCCAATACAGTGAGTGCTTGAAATTCAATGAGGTTACATATGGTTACTTCTCCATAACATTCTTCATAATTTTCTGACTGCTTTAAATTTAGGTCCATCGCCTCTGTATTTTTTATACAGTACTGGTGCTCCAATTCACCGCTGCAACCTCTCAGATCCATAGAAAGAGTTCTTAAACCTATCAGGTTTTGTTGGTTTTGTTGGAGCATTTGATTTACATATCCCGAAAAACCTCTTGCATATAAATGGTATACTTCTCGTGGAACATTTCCCTTTTGAATATTAAGTGGCTGATTGATCTCCACTGAATAATGTTCATTCTCAGAATTAAGTCGAGCAAGGTCATGGATAATGTCGTGCAACTTACAGCATTCAGAAGATTGACTTGAAAAATCATCAAGAATCGACCTCTCTTTTAATTCCTCATAATATTCACCACCAATTTCTGTGATTCTTCTATTGCCTTTGGACTCAATGTAGCCATGAGAGATCCATAATTCTATCAATTTCATCTTTTCTAATATGTAATCTTTCGGGTACAATGAGCAAAACAAAAGGCACGGCTTAAGGTGGCCAGGTAAATGAGCATAGCTAATCTGAAGTGCTGGGAATATATCACTCGATGGATTTGATTCCCAAAGATCACTTCTTAGAATCTCTCTCCAACCCTCTACATCTGTTTCATGGCTAAGGAGTCTTGCAATCAACTTCACAGCCAATGGTAACCCACCACACTTTCTCATAATCTCCTTTCCCATATCTACCAAGTGTGTTGGCACAGTGTTACTTGTACCACTAAATGCATAGTGCTCAAACAACTGCCAACACGAATTTTCAGGCAAGTTAGTTGGGCTAAAACAAGCCGTTGATTGCATGACATCAGCAACATATTTATTTCTTGTTGTCACAAGAATTCTGACCATCCTTGCTTCTTTAAAAGAAATCCGAAACAACTCCCAAAGACTTTGATTCTCGTTCCACACGTCATCTAAAACAAGCAGTACTGTTTTTCCCTTCACAGTTTCTGCAAGCTCTTCTTGCAATGGGCTCAACGCACTCACACCATAGTTGATTTTGGAGACCGATTCAACTGTTGCTTTAATGAGTCTCCTGACATCAAATACTTCAGAGACACATACCCACCCAAATAAATCAAAGCACCGAGAATCCCTTAAATCTTTGTAGACAAGTTCGGCAATGGTGGTTTTTCCGATGCCACCTTTGCCAACAATTGAAATAACCGAAAATGAATTTTCTTTTTCAGATAGTAAGAAATCGATGACCTCCATTTTTTCAACATCTCTGCCAAAAATGCTCACCTCATCCACCATGTGACCTGTTGGGAGTCGTAAAATGTTGTTGTTCAAACGCCTCACCCCATCGCTCTCCCTTAATTGGAGAGCCTCGCAACCCTTCGCTACTTCATCAAATTGACTTCTTATTTTGTTAAGCTGATCTACCATGCCATCGGAAATTGGAACAATGTACTGTCCAAAAATAAATGCAATACATAAGTATGTCAAATTTAATAATTTGTTAGCTAAAAGTGATAATCAAGGGATCTAGTGACCACTCTGATATTAGATTTGAAAAGCTAATAAGAAAACAAGTAACCACTCCAGTGAATGCTAATCCAACTAAAAAAAAAAGTTAAGAAAAAGGAAATTCAAATATGCTCCATTCACTTTTAGTACCACACATTGAACAAGAAAAGACACCAGCACAAGTTTCTAAATGAACATGGCACTAACCTCCATCTGTGTTCTCTTGTGAGACCCAGAAGCCTGAGAAGCCTTTCTTGTCTCTACTTGGAGGCGTGTGACCTCGTACCAGTACTCCCTGAGCACATCCTTATCGCCATACAATTCTTGAAGGTTGGTTAGGTGTCGTAGCCCTTGAGGAACACACAATTTGTCACATCCACTAATCCAGATATCTCTAAGAATGGGCATGGCCCCCTCCTCTATCTCCCAATCCTCTAGCAAGGTCAAGCCTATAAGGGACAAGGCTTCTAATTGGTTGAAGCCTTTAGCTGAACATCTCATTTTCCGATTAGTTTTGACTCCACGTAGAACGAGAACCTTGAGAAAGTTTAGATTCTCCAGTACCGGCATTACATCTTGCTGGAAGTGGCAATCACTAATCTCAAGATGAATGAGGTAAGGAGGTAACATGATAACATCAATGGCCATTTCATTAGAGGTGATCTTCCCATAGTTTGTAGCATATAATTTTAGAGATTGGAGATGCAGATAAAATGGGAAGTACCTCATATCAAATATGTCTCCCGAAAAAGAACCGCTTAGGATGAGAGAGATCAGGTTTTTTAATGTGCCCAGGAAAGCGGCAACTACCATCCATGAACATGATTTGTGTTCTAACCATAATGTACGTAAATTGGGTAGATGAGGATACCCAGTTTTCCATGATTCATTGGTAGTAACCTTTGTAAGCGTTTGCAAATTTGGTAGTTCTGTTGATGGTGGCAGTTCTGAACCACAAAATCCAGTCATGACATGCCTTAGTGTCTTGATGTGCCATGCACAGTCAGGAATATTATCTACGATTCCATCACGTACTCTTAGATTGATATTAAGGGTTTGTATACACTTCATGGTGCCTATCACTTTCTCCAAGTATCTTTTCCCATACATGCCATCTCGTCCAGTACACTCGTCACTTAGAGTCCCATAAAGATTCAGATATCTTAACTGACTTAATCCCTCAAACATTCTCACATTTATTTTTTCCATATCATTCACAGTGTTTACCACTTTGAGCAGCTTTTGCTTAGAACAATTCAGCATGACTTTATCATGAAAGCACAACAGAGTGCGGAGGTTTTGGCTCATCACGAGTTTATCACAATCTGGATGGTGAACTGCCACACGACGCGCCCTACTCAAGCTTTGTTGATCACAATCTGGATGTGAATACACCACAAGAAAGTTGTCCTCCTTGGCTTTTTCGATAGCAAGATCCAGTAGGAGATTGTGAATGCAGCAAAATTTGATAGAACCATCAAGAGATCTAGATTTTACTTGAACCAGGCTCCTGTTATACAATAAGAAAATTTGTTTTAAACATACAAGAACAAATTTGGAGTGCACATAAATGTCATAACTAAATTATTGGAGCTCACATTTTTCTATGGTAAGTAATTAATGAAAGTACTAATTATGTATTATAATATTAATTAACACTCAAAAATTTTGAGGACAGTAAACATTTCATCAAAAAACATATTTAGCTTCAAAACAATTTAGATGGAAACTCTATACATAACATGGCTTTAATTTTTTTTTTCCTTCTTTTCCTTTTGTTTCTCCTGTAGTGCTCCTTATATTGGATTCTTGTTCGATCCAAATGATTTACTATACGCCTAAAGGCTTTTATGAATAAATAAATTGAAACTAGTACTTGTACACAATGATATTAGCACGTTAAAGTAAAATGTGTAAAGCATTAAATGAAGTTATACCTCTGCACGAGATCCTCCAAGTAACTCTCTGCAGTTTCTTCCATTGTTCTGTCATCTTCTTGTGGTATGAAGCCCTCAGCAACCCACATTCGAAGTAAAGATGTAGCATTGATTTCATGGTCTTCGGGAAATGCAGCAAAGTACATAAAACATGATTTAAGAGCAACTGATAGATGCTCATAACTAGTGCCTATAATCTCGCTACATTTCTTTCCATCACCAACATGCCAACTCATTGTTTGTAACACCTTACTCCAAGCAGCATAACTGCATGGCTTCTTTGATAATAGGCCTCCTAAAACCGCCAATGCGAGAGGCAATGCACCACATTTATGGACAAATTGATCTATGATATCAGAAAGATCATGAAAATCATTTTTATTTAAATCTAGATTTGGAAAAGCCTTTTTCAAGAAAAGCTGTAAGCTCAACTCCTTTGTTAAGAACCCAAGTTTGTATGGTTCACACGTGGGATCTGCATTCTTAGCAACATTAAAGAACCTAGTGGTTATAAGTACTCTACTTCCCTTATTTTCATTTGGGAGTATTTCACCAATTTGAGTCCATAGATCGTCTGTCCAAACATCATCAAGGACTATGAGGTATTTTTTGCTTTTAAGAGACTCGTGAATCTTCATAAGAAAATCTCCTTTTGGTTGCTTGCTCGGATCGATATGAAAATTGAGTTGTTTCGCTATTTTTCTAAAAATGTCAATTAAATTGAACATTTGAGAAATAGCTACCCATATGCGAAATTCAAATTGTCTCTTGACATCAATACTGTAAAAATAAAACATTTACTAGATTTTAGTATAACAAAAATTTAAAGATGATAGACTCAAAAAAGAAAAAAATTATATGTGGGTGTTTTGATGGTTAAATTTATGCATAAATAGAAAAAAATTGTGATTTTTGTTACCAATCTAAAGGGCTATGGTTTGGCTATTAGGATGGAGACATCAATGTAGGTTTGAAAATGCAACTAGGGTTCAGAAGAAGGCCCCATACAGTTTACTACTTTCCTTTTTATCTATATCTTTCTTCCTTTTTAAATTTTGGCATGATATTGCCAAAGCTGTTGGTCCAATATCAATCAGCACGATTCAGCCGTTGTCTATGGGATCTAGATGTTGACATTGTTTAGATTTGCACAGTATCAATATACCCATTCAATATAAAAAGACACGAGTAGTTAAAATGTAGGTTTTTACCTACAAAAGTAATTATATGAGGCAGTTGTCTCGTAAATCATAGATTCACAAGACAATTTGTTCGAAAATTGTAGTGACTGGGTTTGATAATTTGGTAAACCGATTTACAATTTTTGTAAATTTATCAAACATATTTCATAATTTCTTCAAAGCTTGAAATTGAAATCAACAGTGGTATATAAAATTCAAGAAGCTCTATTGTTGCAAAATAAAGAGTGTAATCAACTTTTGAATCAAACAATTAAATTCTAAACTAATAGTTTTTCTAGAAAAACAAATATATAGCACATACCAATTGTATACTTTTTGTGCGAGAGTCGTTTTTCCGAGTCCACCAGCTCCCCAAATAGAAACGACCGAACGTCTCTGAATGGTCTCATCTAGCAATGCTTTGACAACATGGTCTTGATCCTCCTTGAACCCGACAATATCGGGATCAATGTCTGGTGTCACGAGTGGTCTAATTGGCAGTTTGATCTCTCCATTGTCCTCGCCCAGTGAATTAATTCCATACCTTGTTGAAATTAATATTTTAGTTAGAATAATAAACATAATAAATTAGTCAATTACTCAAATAATTGGGAGAATGATTTTGAAAATTTTCTACATAAATTAAATATTTAGGTTTTCTAGAGTCATATTGGATGTGCAATTTATGCACTTGATATTTGTATCATGTTTAATAACATTTATGTTTTTGGATTTGTAAATATCAGCATATGTCTTATAAATAGAAGATATGTCATTTGTAATATGGGAAATAAATCATCGAAGCTATTATTCTAATCTCAAGCATTCAATTTTCTCAATGTGCGAATCTCAATAAAGAAACTTTTCCATATGCAAATTTCAACAAAAATCACCCGTTGGGATTGGAATAACAGGTCCCTAGGAATAACATCTGATTTATTTCCTGTAATATGTGAGAGAATTGGAAAACATCAATTTAGTATGAAAATTTGTGCTACCTTTATTTTCCTTCCTCATTCTCTCTTCCACTAAATACACAGAACAAAATAAAATCAACATAGGTTGTGAATAAACCAACATATATACCTGAGTCTATTCGTCTCGATCTCAGTCATCCTTGTCTGGATATGTTCCATCTCATGGACAAGGTTGTGAACAGCCGGTAGTTTTTTTGTTTTCATTATCATCCTTTTCATGGTCTCCCTCACGACGACAGGTTTTTTCGGTTTTGAAGGGATCTCCAAGAGAAATGTGTCAATGGAATCTTCTATTAAATAGGCAACATCTCTCACCTCCTTTACCCAATACTTCTGCTTCTCATCTGTAATTTGTTTCTTGTCAGCATCTTTCAGAAAAACCTGAATCCAGCCGAGTTGACGGGTCACTGTCTCTACTTGCTCATCGACGTTGTACATGAGTAAAACCTCTTTAACTCCAACATCAGTGAGCTTGCTCAGAATAACCTTTACAATGCTCTCAGCCATCTCTCTTCTGTATTCTAGGTGGTAGCTGAAACCAGTGAAAAACAAAAAATGTTGGTGTGTTTATGAGAAAGGAATTACAAAAGGAAAAGAGAAATCTAAATGCCTCAACTGGCCACTGGTTGATGAGTGCAATGTTGTGTAAGTGAAGCATTAATTGTTTATATTGGGAAAAAAAACTAAAATAAGAATAACATACAAGACCAATAATCTTCATTTAAAGTAGTAGTTTGTACCAATTGCATCCATTACCAAATTTGTAAAAATCTTGATGGCAATTTTAACAGTTTGTAATAACTTAATTTCTAATGACTACTTTTCAAAGTTCTCGTACTCAAAAAGTTTCACCTTGTAATTTTCAATTCCAAAATGTTTCAAGTATTACAGTTTTTATTTCGCTAGATAGAAAAGTCCACTACCCCACATATATATACACACAAATATAAATATCAATGTGCATGCAAAAGATTAAATTTACTGGATTTGAATTTCACGACACCAGCCTCAGCCAACTTTTTTTTTTTTTCTCCGCAGTCCACGTAGAAAAAAAAAAAAGGACTCATAGAAAAAAAAGCACGGGCTAACAAATAAGATCACCTTGAAAAGGACCGAGTAATGACAGTTTTGTCAAGAAGCCTAAAACTCAAGAAATCGCACAACTGATAAGAAACAAAAGCAAAGGTATTGCTTACCAGTAAAAAGGGATGGAAAAGGGGTGTCAATAAAGAGAGCGTCTCGATGCGAACGTCGTAGAGCTGTCAGATTCGAGTTTTGGTATCTGGAGCACCACCAATTTTCGCCGGAGATAGAGATCTATTTTCTCCTAGGGAACCGGTGGCACAGGAGAGAAGAAAATAATAGAATATTGAAAAAGAATGGGAAGAGTTTTCATCTCAAGGAGCTCAGCTACGAGAGTCCATATAGTCTGAGGTAACAGCATATTTCTGTTTATATCCGGACCGTTTCATCAGAATCTGAACCAATCCCGTCCATAGAGAAACATAAATATTACCTTAGGTGCGGATCTCAATATAAATATTGGTGCGAATTGTAATCGAACGGTACGGATATAAGCAGAAATATCGCGTTACCTTAGGTGAAATGAATTCCAGCTGAGGAGTTTAATTTACCTTTTTCTCCACCGTGCAACTGCGCAGTCGGTCAATAATGCGCGTCTTAGATTTGTAAGAATTTATCTCCGTTTCGTAAAAAAAGGACAAGTCCAGTTACCCTCTGAAAGTATAGGTGATTGGTTTTTCCCGTGCAATAATTGGGAGAAAATAAGCCGAAGATACACTGGAAAAAGATTGCAGTGGATCCAACTATGGAGAAAAGGATTTTGGTACGGTTAGTGGAAAACAGCTGGTGGAGATTAGGACCTCACATTATTTATGTATTTCACTGTCATCTTGGATTAACCCGATTTTTTTAATATCCTCAAAAAATAAAAATTGCAAAGTTGCCTTCGGTTTTTTTTTTTTTGAGGATATGCCCTTACCTTTAGAATTTTTGGTCGTTCTATTTCCTTCAGAACGGTCAGAAATGATGGCAGTTCTGAAGATAATAGGACCGCAAAAAATTTTGATGGTGTCAGTCGAAAATTGCTCAGGAGTTATATATCTCTGTTTTCTTTGTTTTTCCACTCACAACTCATTCGAACCCAACAGAAAAAAAAAAAAAAAAAAATCGAGAAAGAGAAGAGACGATTTCAGAGACAAAAATAGTCATTTTTTTTGTAATTTTTTCGTTGGATCCAAATCCATCGACCAATGGAATACACTCGCTGCGTCGCCTTCATTACCGCACGCTCAAATTCAATTTACTTCCCATTTCGTCGTACACCAAGACTATTCAAAATTTTATAATCATTTAACCTCCTCCTTTGTGAAACGCGACTGCCCCCTTTTTGAATAGCGACTCCCCAAATTCTTTCCACTTTCTTGCCAAAAATACAAAATTGGTCCGATTTGAGTTGCAAAAACAAAAACTTTGCTCCAGAGACAAGGCAATGAGTGAAAATTCGGCCAATTGTTTTGATTTAACCCTGATTTTATCAATTTTCTGCATATAACTCATCCAACGGAGACAACTCGGCTGACTCGGCCAAAATTCGGTCTAACTCAGCTTAACTCGGTTGAATCGGCTTGACTCGGCCTAAAAATCGGCTAATTTGGCCGAATCAAGCACTGTTCATCCGAGTTTTGCTGAAAAACTCACACGGGCGTGAAACCCGGGTGAAAATCGGATCGGATACGGCCGATACCGAGTTAACTCGGAATCGGCCGATTTTCCAAACCATGTTTTTTAAATAGTATCAAATATATGTATCAATAAATTTTCGTCCCATGTAATAAAAATAATGAAACATAGTGATACGTCCTATCTCGGGAGATGAGGCCGTATGGGAAGGTGGGCTGAGTGAGATTCGTCCTGCCGAAAGATGGCAGGCCGAGGTGTGAAGGGAGTTGTGAACTCGAGGTGGATTGTGAGAGATTCTGACTCTATCCTGTATGATCTCTCGTGGTATTTCAAAAGTGTCCCCGCTTCATGGGAATCACTGCCTTATATAGTCCGTCCATAACTGCTATCTCGGGCAGTTATGGAGGACGTGGGTAGTTATGCCAGCCGTTACTGGGATGGGAGGCATTAAGTTAGCCGTTTCCACTATCATCCCGCATGTCGGTTAACATGAACCCTATTTAAGGCATATTGGGGCCGCTGTATTGGGCCCCGACTTGGTGGATCTTTGAGCCTTTCATATGACTTCGGGTTGGCCTCTTAGAGAGGTCCGAATCCCAGTCGTTCATGGCCCAGTTTAAATTAAGTAAAAGGGCCTGTGGAACATGGCCCTATCATTAGCCCCCGAAGTCGGAATGCATCAGCGAGATGCTTTCGACTTGAGGGTGAATAACTCGTAAAAACACATTTATTTAGGTTATCAATATCCGTGATGTAATATCTTCAGTTGCGAGACGTGATTGTGACATCGCGTGATGTATGATATCGATGTTTAAAGAATATACTAAATATAAACGAACTTTCATTGATAAAGACCCATTACAACTCGAGCTAAACTAAAGATTCAAACAAAAATAAAGGCTACAACTCGAGCTATACTAAGGATTCACGCAAAAAATAAAAGCGGGTCTACTTAGCCTATTAATTATTATTCTCACAAGTATTTTAATGAAATCCCGGAGGTGAAGGGATGAAATCCATCATCTCATTATCAGGATCTTCAAAATGGTCGTCTTCCCAAATCTGGTCCGGAGTAGCTGTGGCCAGTGTGGGTGCATTGGGATGTCGATTTTGGCAAGTTTGACATCTGAAAAATCGACGTCGGGGATCCGACCGATCATGAATCAAAAAATGAGAGGGATGCCACCATGTGCGACAACCCCGACATTTGACCATGTCTTCTTTTGGGGCGGGTTTTCCACATGCCAGGCAATCACGGAGAGGTCCGAGGAATTCGACGATGTTAAATTCATCGCCCACCTCCCTGAATACCGCCAGTTTGTAATTTAAAAGGTCTCGGATGGTGACGGACTCGTTATCCAGCATCCAATCCAAGTCGTTGGGAAAGTCTTGGATCAAGTCCTCCCTCTCCTCGGGTGTAAGTACACGTCGTTGTGTGGCCTGGGGACCTCGGCTGGAGCTGGATGATCCATCAGGGCGAGATGGTATAATCCAACGTTCAATAGCTCGACGTTGCCTTGCACGTTCCGCTAGGAACTCTAAAGCATGTCGGTTAACAGACATGATAGACGCGAGGTGGGATTGTTTTTCTAAGAAGCGAAAGCAAAGGGAAGTATGTAGGGAGAGTATGTAGGGAAAATATGTCCCCCTCTCTGGAAGGAATTCCCTATTTATAGTCGTTCAGCTGCCATCTGCCCAACTGTATACCATTAAATAGGCAGGTTTTAAAATAGGCAAGTTTAAATAGGCATGTCTGCTTTTTTTTTTTTTTTTTTTTTTTTTAAATGAAAAAATCAAGACGGAAGTCGGGATGGAACTCGACATAATCAAGACAAGGAATGAAACAGTTGATGAAATTTCATTAATATCGTAAAATCATACAATATAGGATTTAAACTAAAGACAACATGCGACATGCTATATCTAACTAAAACTATTCTAGACGACGGCGCTTGTTCTGGCGTGCTTGAGCAAGGCATTGCTTGCAAGTGAAGGATGTGAAGCGAGGGTCATGATGATTCCGAGGTGATCGTCGAGCCGAACACTCGGGATGAAAAGCTTCTTCGCAGTCATCACAATGAAACATTTGCGGAGAGTACCCCCTCAACTTGCAAATGGCACATCGGTCCCAAGCTAGTGGGTCGCCTTCTTCGTTTGATTTGTTGATGGCGACCTCGGGGCATGGATGTGGAGGGAGTGGTGGAGGTGACGGAATATCACCTATCTGAATGGTAACCTCATCATTCACTTGATCAGTCATCTCGTGATAGCGCGAGGTAGAAAGAAAAAGGTATGGTTGATGGATCGTTAAAGGGAGACGGAAGAAGTTTATATAGTATATCGGCATTAAATGCCTGACGCCTCGTCTTCCGTTAGCCCGCCGTCTGCCATCAAATCACCCATCAAATCAGTCAGGGAAACGAGGTGATGGCGCAATCCTTGCTTGACACGTGGCACGCGTTAACTCGGTGAGAGCTCGCGTCCGGTGAGTGAGCGCGGGAATCGAGGCGTCGCCATGATGAAAAGGGACAACGCGACGTTTCGTGGTGTCGTTTCGCAAGTATTGAGCGGGAAAAAAGAAGACCTCTATATATTTCGGCCCCCCCCATTTATGCAGTATCGTTTTCTTAAACCATTTGATATCGGAGCGAAAGAGCAAAAACAATCTCGGAATTCAGAAGTTGCCAATCGCGGAAGTGGACGTCGGACGAAAGTCGAGCAGTTCATCCTCCAAAAAGGTAAGCCGTTATCATCTCGGAAACTGGTCTTGAATTGGCACATCCAGCATGTTGTAATGTTTATTGGCCGAGGTTAGGGAGTAAAGTAATGAATAACATAAGTATGGTAATGTTATAGGAGTTTATTTGCCTACCATAACTTTGACATCTAATGTGCATCAGTAACATGAATGCTTTTAAAAACTGATATTGTAATAGTAAAGTCGGTGACTTAAGCCAATCATGTTTATTCGTAAATTTAGAAATGGCCAAAGAACAAGGTGGATCTCGGGACCAATCCCCCAATACCTATGAGGCGGTGTCCCCACTATCCTATTCACCCCCCCGCCCTGGTAGGGGCAAGAGTTTATATGGGATGACTCCCGTACATTCTGACGCAATATCGGGAGATAATGAGGAGGAAGAGTATATTGAAGTAGATGAGCACGAAAGTCAATCTCGGGGTGAACTAGTTGACACCCCCGTGGGAACATCACAAGGGCCTTCGGAACCCAAAAACCAAAAGGCCAAGAAAATAATAGTTCCTCGAGATGGCCACGCAAATGATACTAACTTCCCGACATCTGCTGGTATTTCACCCAAGCTGGTTGTCCAATGTGAAGATTATTGTAATGCCTTCTACGACGAACTTGTGCTGGAGGCCAATAGAGAAGAATATTCTCGAGGGGTAGTTCGGATGGTAGCTCCGGGTCCAAATGACCGAGCTCACGACTCAGAGCGCGGCATGTGCATATATTGGAAAATGCCGAAGTGCGGGTTCAAGATAAGATTATCCAAGTTCGCTCGCGAGATATTGCGACATCTCGAAGTGGCTCCTGCACAGTTGACCGCGCCCGCATGGTGTTACATCATGAGCTTTAAATATGTATTCGACTACTTGCCCGAGTTGAAGAATTATTTCCCGAGTGTCGGGTTATTCTTCCATTATTTCACCGTGTTATATAACACTGAAAGTTATCTCGCGATACGGAAGCGCCCTAATGGTTTGGCGCTTTTTGAACAACTGTCCAAAGCGGACGAGTGGAACCACGGGTGGGTATATCTCGAGAACCCTGAGGAATTGAAGTGCTTATCAAAGATACAAAAGGAATGGCGCCATCTAGAAAAGAAAAAATTGATGCCGACCTCACCTGATCCCCTGACTTCAGCTGATTTAGAGGCTAAAGAAATTCTTGATTGTTATTTCACAAGTTAGTGTTTTTTTTGCTTTTAATTTACACCGGTATACCTGTGCATCATATTTATTTATCTAACTTGTAATAACAGGAATATTATACTAACTTTCGCATACCCTTTATGTCGCAGGTCACGGTTATATGGCATTGCCTTGGAAGGCCGCTAGTTCCTTCCCACTCGTAGCTAACCCGGAGGGCGGGGTCGTTCAGAAGAAAGGGGTTAAGAACCCATCCAAGCCGAAGGCGGCTATAGTGCAGAAAACACCGAAGTCGGCCCCTACTCCCGTAACCCGTCAGCCGAGATCGGCACATACCGGGAAGAGTGTCAAGGACAACACCTCCGGTTCTTCCAAACTCGGGGGGTCTCAGAAGAGGAAGGAAGTATCTTCAGACGTTCCTCCACCTCCACGTCTGACAAGGGAGCAAAAGGGAAAGGGTACGGCTTCTGGTCATCCCGAGGCCAAAAAGCAAAAGATCCAATCCGAGATTGTTTCGGGTAGACCACAGGAGGTTGTAGAGGAACCTTCCCAAGCCCAAGTCGACGCTGCTCAAGGGGAATTAGATAAAATTATTGACGACGCAGCGGCCAACGTGTGGGACCCCTCAGAGGAACATAGGGAGTACCTGAAGTCGCGGGTTTCTAACCAAGAGCGACAAACTGGTTTTGTGTGGGGTACAAATATTTCTCAGGGTTTCCCGGACAGTATTTTGGCCTATCTCCCCGGATACTCGCTTATGCAGGACGAGGTAGACCATCCCGAGGTTCATGCTGCCTTTTCTCGGGAAACCTTCAGGTTAACCACCACTCAGTACCAAAGGAAATGGGCTGAGGAGCACCCCGACCAAGTTATTGGTCATGTATCAAGCTTACTGCATGATGCCGGGGTGTACTTCGGGTTTCTGAAGGACTCGATTGACAAACGGGATCCCCTCGTCATTCGTACTGACCAAGAGGCGCTAAACAGGGCTATTCTCGAGAGGAACTATTTTTTACAAATGGCAGCAAAAAAGGATAAGGAAATGAGAATAGCAAATGGCCAAGCTGCTGTGTTTAAGGCCAAACTGGAGTTTGCAACGCATATGGGCGTGCAAGCCGATACCCAGCGTAAGGAGGCAGAGGAGAAATGGCAGCGTCAGAAACGCAAGGCCGAGGACTACAAGGGCAAGTCGGCACGTCTTAAAACTGACCTCGAGCCCCGAACTAAAGAGTTGGAGGAAATTAAGGCAGAGAACGCCCGTCTTCGGGCCGAGATGCAGGAGTTGCCAAAGACAACACTGAGCAAATTTCTGGGAAGCAGAGCTTTCACACAAGCTGTCCCGTATGCATGTGTTGATATGATGACAGCAACCGTGCATAACTATCTCTCTGCATTAGCTGGCCATTACCCGTTTAAACCAGAGCAGGTAGGGTTTACCGAGGTGGACCACGAAAAGATTAGGATAAAAAATCTTTCGGGTTACCGGTGGGATGAAGAAAATGATTTATTATTGAGCCCGGACGGTACGCCGATTAATGGAGAACTTTTGCTTGCGAATCATCCAGCTACCGGTATCGTCCACCCCTGGCCAAAGGATAAATGGCCCAAGCATCTCGACTTGCCAGATGCCCCATCTGAAGATCTGGACGGTTTGCCGTCTGAGTTTGAAGAGCTAGACCGCGAGGTGATGGCAACTGAAGAAGATGAGGCGTTCAACCCTGATGGGCCAGGAAATGAAGCGACTTTAGATGCTCCCCTCTCACCTCGCGAAGGAGATAATGAAAGTCCTAAAGAGGCGGACCCATCTATTTGTAAGTGTACATTTATATATCTTATTCCTCGAGATGTTGTATTCTGGCCTATGTTCACTAAGTCCTTGTTTTTGTTTATATGCAGGATTATATCGAGCCGAGGAAGCAAGGAATTTTATTTTGTTTAGGAGTAAATGATTTTATACCCCCGAGATGTGGGGGTTAACAGAGATGTGATGTATTAAGTTATTCATACCCCCGAGATGTGGGGGTTTTAACAGAAATGTTGTAATATGATATTGCACGCCCCTGAGATGTAGGGGTTTAACAGAAATTTGTGTAATCCTTAAAACTATTATCATTTCGTAGTTCTTAACTTATCTTGATTTCTCTAAGATGTTTCTCTCGATTTTTATCTCGGTTCATGCTTTGTATATATCCTTCTTGCCCCCTTTCTTTTTTTTTATTTATCGACATCGGGGAAGAGGGAGGTCGCAAGAAACATATTCGTTACCCCGAGGGGTTTTCGATTAATGTCGCGTAAATAAAAATCATATTACTGGTTTAACAGTCGTCGTCTCGTAAGACTACATTTATTGTGTATCTCGGGAATATTAACCAAGACTTATTTCGTTGCCAAAAAGGCTTTCGTTCATATATCTCGTACCCAAATAATAAGAACACAATCAAATATCATATATATATTGAAAACAGCCTAGGACCATACAAAGATTTGTATCTCGGTCTAGGTATAATACATTAGATGTAACAGAAAAGGCTTATATCGCCCATAACATTACATGAAATAAAGGAAGTAAAACAATGTTAAAGTAAAATCATACATTAAGTGTAGAATTTCCGAAGGTGGCAAGCGTTTCATGGTCGAGTAAGGATGAAACCACTCGGATCTTCCAACTCATAGGCGCCTTTTCCTCGGGGTCGGATGACCTTGAAGGGACCTTCCCATTGAGGAGCGAGTTTACTCACATGTTTGCCAGTAGCTTCAACAGTTTTGAGAACCAAATCACCAGGTTGAAATGCACGAGGTACCACATGTTTGTCGAATGCACGCTTAACTCGACGTTGATATTCCATGGTGCGTATGCGAGCCTTCTCCCGACCTTCGGTGATGAGATCGAGGTCAGCAGCCCGTGCATCCTGGTTGGCTTTGGTGGAATATGCCAAAGTACGGAGAGATGGTTTCATCAGTTCAATTGGAGTGACGGCTTCCATCCCGAAGACGAGAGAATACGGTGTCTGCTGTGTAGCCTCGCGGGGTGTTGTGCGATAAGCCCACAAAATACCGTCAAGAATGTCGGGCCAATCTTTCCTGTTCTCCGCAACTTTCTTTTTCAGACCGTCTAAGATTGTACGGTTGGTGACTTCGGCCAATCCATTGCTAGCCGGGTGGCTGACCGAGGTAAAATTGTTTTGGATACCCAAGTTGGAAAGAAATGCGATGGTGCGAGCTGCATTAAATTGAGTTCCATTGTCCGAGATAAGTGCATGTGGTATGCCAAAATGACAAATGATGTTCTTCCAAATGAACTTCTCTGCTGCTGCGGCTGTAATTGTTGCCAGTGCTTCGGCTTCAACCCATTTGGTAAAATATTCCACCGCAACAATTATCCAACGGCGCTGTCTAACAGCTGTGGGAAATGGCCCGACTATGTCTATTCCCCATAAGTCAAAAGGCCAGGACCCCGAGATGGATATCTGGTCGTATGCCGGAATATTACTCAACTTGCTATGGTATTGGCATCGTTCGCATTTTCGGACCAAAGTTGCTGCATCATGTTGCATGGTTGGCCAATAAAAACCAGCTCGGAGAATGCGTTTTGCAAGAGTTTTCGCCCCTTGATGACTCCCACAGATGCCCTCATGTACTTCTGATAACATTTTTGATGCCATCTCTTCGTTTATACACTTGAGCCAAGGTCGCACATATCCTCGTTTATAGAGATGATTGTTGAAAATAGAATACATGGGCGCGATCCTTTTCAGACGTCGGGCTTCCAATTGGTCTGTGGGTAGGACCCCCGTGTTAAGGAAATTCCACATCGGGGTGAACCAGGACTCACCGGGTTCATTGATGGCGAGAACAGCTGTGGTATCAGTGTGAATGCTGGATTCGGGAACATCTAGAACAATCACGGACCGTTCTTTGTCAAGGTTGCCTGAAGCACCGAGTTTGGATAAAGCATCAGCTTGGCAATTTTTGTTGCGAGAAACATGTTGGATGTTTACCTCGTCGAAGTGACTCTTGAGCATGTGGAACTGCTGTCGATATTTGCGCAAGTTATCATCCAACACTCGGCATTCATCATTGATTTGCTTGACTGCTAACTCGGAATCACTGCGAAGATGAACCTCGCGGGCTCCCAATTCTTTGGCCAACTTAAGGCCTGCTATCATGGCTTCGTATTCCGCGGTATTGTTTGTTACCGGGAATTGAAAGTGAAGAGCATAATTCAAGGTTTCCCCTTGTGGACCAGTGAGGGATACCCCGGCCCCCCGCCCCTTGTAATGAAGAGGCACCGTCAACATGGATTACCCAGCGTCCCTCAGACTCGGGAGGAAGGCCGGAATATTCAGCGATAAAGTCGGCGAAGATCTGAGACTTCAAGGCATTCTGGGGGTGGAAGGAAATATCGAACTCGGATAACTCGAGCGCCCAAGCTAGCAATCGCCCAGATGAATCAAAGTTCGCCAAGGCTTTCTTCAGTGGAATCCCGGTATACACCTTTATGGAATGTGATTGAAAGTAAGGTCTCAACTTTCGTGCAGCTATGATTAAAGCATATGCCGCCTTTTCAATCTGGGAGTATCTGGTTTCGGCATCCCGAAGTACATGTGAAACGAAATAGACCGGCTTCTGATCTCGTCCCTCTTCTCGAACAAGGGCGACACTTACTACATGCCCTGTTGTTGCCAAGTACAACACCAATATGTCACCTGTGGTCGGCCTGCTGAGACACGGTGGATTGGCGAGATAGGCTTTGACCTTTTCAAAGGCTACCGCACATTCGTCTGTCCATTCAAATTTGGCCGACTTGCGCATGGCCTTAAAGAAAGGGAAACACACATCCCCAGATCTTGCAATAAACCTGTTAAGAGCGGCCAGTTTACCTGTGAGAGATTGCAGCTCTTTGAGATTTCGGGGTGGTTTCATGTCGAGGATGGCTTGTGATTTGGAGGGATGAATCACAATACCCCGCATAGAAACCATGAAACCAAGGAATTTACCGCCAGTTAGACCGAAGAAACTTTTCTTCGGGTTGAGTTTCATGTTGGCGGAATTTAAAGTCGCGAAGGTTTCACGGAGATCTCGGACATGGTCGAGGTCAGACATGCTTTTGACAAGTAGATCATCTACGTATGCCTCTACATTTCGTCCAATCTGACCTTGAAATACCGTGTTAACCATTCTCTGGAATGTGGCGCCAGCGTTGCGCAATCCAAAAGGCATGACCCGGTAACAGTAAAGTCCCGAGTTGGTAGTAAAAGCAGTTTTCTCTTCGTCGGCTTGGCTCATCCGGATTTGATTGTACCCGGAGAAGGCATCCATAAAACTAAGATAAGCATGTCCCGAGGTTGAATCGACTAATTAATCGATTTTTGGCAAAGGGAAAGGGTCCATAGGACATGCTTTGTTGAGATCGGTATAATCGATACACATGCGCCAATCGCCATTGGATTTCTTGACAAGCACAGGATTGGCTGTCCATTCCGGGCATTCGACATTTCTTATAAAGCCAGCGTCAAGTAATTTTGTTACCTCGCGCTTGACGGCTTGCTGTCGTTCGTCCCCCATATTACGCTTTCTCTGTCTGACTGGTTTTGAGCCTGGTTTAATGTGCAATCGGTGCTCGGCAATTGACCTAGGAATTCCTGGCATGTCGGCTGCAGTCCAAGCGAAAACAGATTGGTTTTCTTGGAGGAATTTGATTAACTCGGCCCGTGCCGACCCTTGGATCGCCTTTCCTACATTAAGTGTTTTACCATCACCTAATTCAATTTGCTCGACTTCATCAACGGGCTCAAGGGGAGCTTTTGCCTCAGCTTTATCCACTGGGTCCAATGCGAGGTCGGTGTTTGGAGGTAAAAAGTCAGTACTAGAACGCAACCGCTGTGGATTGTTCTTTGCATCAGGCTGATCCACTTGGTGAACAGAACCTCCATGACCTTGAATGGTTGTCATGTAGCATTCACGAGCTATCTGCTGTTAGCCACATTCTTCCCCTATCCCGTTTTCGGTGTGGAACTTGATTTTGAGGTGAGAAGGAGAAATGATAGCACCGATTTTATTAAAGGTCGCTCTTCCCAAGATCGCATTGTACGCAGAAGGGGCATTCACAATGAGGAAGTCCACCATGACTTCCACTGTCCGAGGGGATGTACCGAATGTCACTTTGAGTGGCATCATTCCCCGAGGTTGAAGGGCATCTCCCGTGAAGCCTATCAAGGGTGATATGTGTTGTTGGAGGGCGCGAGTGTTGAGACCCATTTGTGTGAAGGCTGGTAAATACAGGATGTCAGCCGAGCTGCCAGTATCAACTAACACCCTTTTCACCCGGTGTGTGTTGATCTTGAGGTTAAGTACTATAGGATCATCATGCGGGCCCGATATTGCACCGAGGTCTTTCTCGGAAAAAGATATCACTTCCTCAGATCGAGACCGTTTTTTGTCATTCATGGCTTCGACTGGTAGAACAGTAGGATACGGTTTTTGATTGTCGCGTGGCATGATTTGTCGGGCAGTACCGCGATGACCTCCACTGATCACATTTATGACAGGGCTGCCCTGCCGTTCTGGGCGCTGCGTCTCGGGACCATCCCGGGTTTGGGGACTGACCTCGCCAACCCGAGGTCCCGTGTAATCTTGTCTATATGGGATGGGTTTCTTAAAAACTTTACCTTGACCATTGTATTTCTTGAAAAACTTTTTGAAAAAGTCAGGGTTAATGAATTCGACTAGTTTACCCTCTCGGGCTAGTCTCTCCAGGATGTCCTTCAATTGGAGGCATTCTGCGGTGGAGTGTCCGTTGAATCCATGGTATTCGCACTTTTTTGAGTTGTTAATCACTGAAAAAATGCTCTTTGGCAGCGGCGGAGGGAGATCGAACATGCCCTCTATAATGTTGTACATCTCATGCCGCTTCTTAGTGAGAGGAGCATATCGCACAAAATGCTGTCGGTACCCTTTGGTACCTGAATTGTGCTCGGTTGGTTGGTTTTGCCGAGGTTCTCTTTGATTGCGAGACCTATCTTGAGTCTGCTGTTTGTTTGTCGGACGGGGAGATCGAGATCGGAACCTCGTGGGACTTCCATTGTCGTCCTCAGCACGAATGTAACCCTCAGCAAAGGCTACAAATTCCCTCAAAGTCGTCATTTTCTTCATATGTGCCTCGTAACGCAAAGTACCCGGACCCCCTTTGCGAAGTCCTTTCTTGATGGCGGCTAAGGCGAATTCCTCATTGAGATTCTGAATTCGCCGAGATGCTTGTATAAACCGATTAACGAACGCACCTGTTCTTTCATGCTGTCCTTGGACAATGTCTAGGAGCATCTCGCATGTAGCTTGTGGTGGCTTGATAATCGTATATCTTTCCAGTAATAGTTTTGCGAAGTCTTCAAACTTGTTGATGGATCTCCGGGGTAGCGTCATGTACCAGTCCCATGCTTCACCTGTTAAACAAGTGGTGAAGACGCGGCACATGATGGCGTCAGTGGCTCCAAGGAGGCGAAGTCGCTCCAGGAATCCGTACACGAAGTTATGCGGATCCTGAGTATCGCCGCTGCCCCGGAAGTTAGGAAGAGTTGTTGGATACTTGAAATCCGTCATGGAATGGCGGTAGATGTCTCTAGAGAGTGGTCCATCGTTGATCCCCATAGGCCGAGAGGTGGCTCCTGTCTTCTGAGATTCTATCTCGGCCAATTTAGCCGCAAGCCTTGTCTGGATCAATTCTTCAATTTGAGCCACATTTACACCTCGAAGTGGGGTAGGTGATCGCCTGCTTCTTCTTCGATCATCTCGGCGAGTTCTATCCCGACCTCGGGGTGGGCTTCGTTCGCGTTCCTTGTGAGGACGAGATTGTTCACGGCGTGACGGTCTGAAACCTCCGCCATGATTAGCTGATTCGCGCTCGTTACTACGATGAACTTCAGGATTCTCGACATGCAGCTGTCTTTCAGGATCAGGTTCCCTGCTTTCGCCCTGCCCTTCCTGCTGTCTTCTTTCGGTTTGTTGAGCTCCTACTAGTGGAATGTTTTGGTCCTGGCGTTTAGATTGAACCTGTTGGTCTGGCAGGATGGGCGTATCTGTCTCACTACCAGTTCGAACATCCATGAACTGAGAGTTCAGATTGCGAGGAGGAATTTTAACTGGCCGACTAAGGACACGGTTTGCTGATAGAGGCCGGGAAGCCGGCGCAGTTAGTGGCACGGTCTGGATTACAGGTCGCAGTGGTACCTGTTGGGAATGTGGCGTTGGACCTGTCATTGGATATACCCCTTGAGCGCCTCCCGGACCCCATTGTGCAGGTGGTGTCGCATAAGAATACTGGGGGTACATCGGGGTGTACGGCGTGTAGGTGGTCGCGCCATAAGGGTAAAACGGCGTCTGTTGAGTGTAGTGCGGTATGTATGGTGGGTGATAAGTACCGAGCAGCGGTGTGTGCTCAGTAAACAATGGTCTGCTCGCGTGTCCTTCGGTAAACAAAGGGTGAGCAGCAATGTCGGGTCCTGTGTGGCGAGGTTGTGTCGGTTGAGGACCAGAAGGTCGTATTATCGGATTATTAGGCCTCGCCGCATGAGGCTGACTGTGGGAAGGGTTCCCTGTAAGCGGGGTTACAAGGGGAGGTGGTGTGATCATTGCACCTAGCGGGACTGTGACTCCTGGTGGGAGCGGAACTGATGTGTTTTGTTGAGCCATCTAAATCTCTGTATGAGCAAAGGCGTGGCCCCACGGTGGTTGATACGTCCTATCTCGGGAGATGAGGCCGTATGGGAAGGTGGGCTGAGTGAGATTCGTCCTGCCGAAAGATGGCAGGCCGAGGTGTGAAGGGAGTTGTGAACTCGAGGTGGATTGTGAGAGATTCTGACTCTATCCTGTATGATCTCTCGTGGTATTTCAAAAGTGTCCCCGCTTCATGGGAATCACTGCCTTATATAGTCCGTCCATAACTGCTATCTCGGGCAGTTATGGAGGACGTGGGTAGTTATGTCAGCCGTTACTGGGATGGGAGGCATTAAGTTAGCCTTTTCCACTATCATCCCGCATGTCGGTTAACATGAACCCTATTTAAGGCATATTGGGGCCGCTGTATTGGGCCCCGACTTGGTGGATCTTTGAGCCTTTCATATGACTTCGGGTTGGCCTCTTAGAGAGGTCCGAATCTCAGTCGTTCATGGTCCAGTTTAAATTAAGTAAAAGGGCCTGTGGAACATGGCCCTATCACATAGTAGGAATAAATTTTTCTGGCCATATATAGCAAACGAAGATTAAGGCATAAATTATGTATATCCTTACAACAAAGAAATGAATCTGGCAAATAATTAACGCATGTTTGCAAATCCAAAATGTTGTTTTTAATTGACATAAGGCTCCCATTCAAATGTCAAAGGATTTGTCACTTGGGTTTATCTAACAAACAGGACGTCAACTTTTTCTCACTTAATTTATTAATATTTTTAACAACATGATTAGCCCTTGCCTTTATGTGGTGGTTAGATCACCATTAGTCATGAAACGTGAGAAAGAGATGTATTTTCTTTCTCACGTCTCATGATGCAGATCCAAACACTACTCATGATGCCAGAACATGTATACGTATTTAACAGAAGTCAAAACTACACGATTGGAAATGAGATGACGATTATTTAGTATGAAATAATCAAAATTGAGACAAATTTACTTAAAATTTATTCCCAGATTGGATACAAAACTAAATAAAATGATTGATTGTACGACATAATTTGATAAACATAATGATTTACTGAATACAAAATGCGGGGAACAGACTTAAGTAGTAAAATAAATTCACCTAGAGATTGTAAGACCCAAAATATTCAATTTTACATCACCACACTGGAATTAAAGTAGAGAAATTTAATCAAGGGAACGTTACGGATGGAATTCCACTATTTGTGGTTATCCTGCCCTTGAGCCTGAACCTTGAAATTGTGGCATGGACTCCCACTTTAAGTCACGAAGTGCGGTCAGGTGATGTACCTCGGGAAGCGCCCGCAACTTCCGGCAGCCGCATATCTTGAAGTAGTTTAGCTTCACCATAGATTCCTCCCTCATTTCCCAAACCTCAAGCTCAGTTAACTGAGACACCTCCAAATTTTTCAGGAGGAGGAATTGTCCTGCCGGACATGTCAGCTTTTTCCCAAGATAAGATTTCTTCAACAGTCGCAGCTTACATAGGTTTTTCAGCTTCGCCAATTCAGGCAGTGGGTCTTGGCAAAGCATGGAACCGGCAAGCGTGAGCTTTATAAGGAGTGGCGGGAACAAGCTCGCTTTCAAGGTGACGCTCTCGGACCATTTGCCTTCCAAGTACAAGGACTGTAAATTGCGGCAACTCATGTCCACGATCTCCAATGGGATCTTATCACCTTTTATCCCGAGGGAGACCAGGGACGGAAGAGTTGTGAGTACTCTGGTCACAATGTCCCATTCTCTAAATGTGTTCTTGATCCCAAATCTTCGTAGGTTGGTCAATCTTGGCAATTTCTTCCGCCATGTTTCTGAAACCAGTATCCACCGAAGGGTTTGGAGATGTTCAAGTTCTGCTGAGGATGCTGGTCCACTCAATGGTTCGCTCAACTCTACATGCCTCAGTGTATCTATTTTCCATAACAAATTATGCATCTTCGTTGAAGTGGTATGCGGTTCCATTGCAGTGCCTCGCAGATCCAAGATTTCAAGGTTCCTTAAACAACCAAAGGAACGGTAATCTAAGCAGATGTGTTTGCAATTCCTAATCCCTAGGTGTTTCAGGTTGATCAACCCGTTGAGTCCCCTTAGTTCTATGCCCTGCCCCATACCCTCAATTTGTAATACCTTAAGCAGCCTAAATTTAATAAAATTGGGGAGAAGCTCTCCAAAAAGGAGGAAAGAACGGGTATTGGGATTTATATCTTTTATGAGTTGAGAACTGCAAAACTGAAGTGAAACACGGCGTGTTGCCCTGTTCGGCTGATGTACAACTCCTTTTGAGAAAACCGTGACGAAGTTATCTTCTTCAGCTTCATGTACAGCCAAGTCACGAAGAAGATCATGAACTCTTAAGTTCTTGATAGAACCATCTGTGCATCTGCTTGATACTTGAACCATACACCTACAATAATATCGGTACATAAAGAAATCAATACAAAAGTTGTGTCAGTGTTTTTTTTTTTGGTTTCTTATATTTTATTTTTTTGCCCTTAAGATTGACCTCCTCATTCATGACAAAGTCTTCTCATATTTTCCTTCTTTGTTTCTATTTTGTACTTTTCTTTGTGACTAATAAGATTTTCTGGATGATTAATATTTGATCCACCTCAACACTTCCTTATTGGGAACACCTATTTATTAACTAAGATTGACAGTTCCTTCAAATGCTATAAATAAAATTTAAATCCTCTTATTAAATAATAGAAAAAAGATAAATAGCCAGATAAATTGAGCTAATGAGTAATTGTTTACTTCATCAAGAATTTTAATTTTAACAAATGAAAATCCAAATCATAGATTTTAAAGTTCTTAGTTATTAAAAATTAAAATTTTAAAAGAAATAGATAATAACTGTAGGATTGAAATATTTTCCTTCTTTCCAATTGATAAGTGAGGAGTGGTCAATTGGCTGCTTTAAATACAAATACAAGTAAGAGATAAATATAATATGACAACCTTTGAACAAGCTCATCCAAGTAATCTTCGGCAGTTTGCTCCATTGTTTTGCTCGCCATATGTGGTGTGAGACCTTCTGCTGTCCACAATCGGATCACATGTTTCGCAGAGATTTCGTAGTCTTCAGGAAAAGAAGAAAAATATATGAAACACGCTTTGAGATGGTGAGGCATGTCTTCGTAGCTCATGGCCAGGACGTCCATGCAGTCCTTTCCATCGTCTGAGTGCCAATCCATCGTATCCAACACTCTCTTCCACGCAAGATAGGATGGGTCTTTAGTTGAGAGGATGCCACCTACCACTATCAATGCCAGAGGTAATCCCTTACATTTCTTCGATAGTGGCTTCACAACCTCCTCAAGGAGGACAGAGGGGCAGCTTTCATCAGGGTTTGGAAATGGGAGAGCCTTTTTGAGGAGAAGATCTAGGCTTTCGTTCTCATTTAAGAAGTTAAGTACATAAGGTGCCATTAAAGGGTCAGCCGATTTAGCAACATTGATAAATCGGCTGGTCATCAGCACACGACTCCCATTATTTTCATCAGGTAATGCTTCTTTGAGTCGAGCCCACAAATATTTATTCCACACATCATCCATGATAATAAGATATCGTTTGCCGCTTAACAACTTTTTGAGCTTGGCACTGAGATGACATTCGTCTTGCTCCATTGGTTCAATGAGATGACCCTCGTCTTGCACATTTGGTTCAGAAGAACTGAGGTTAATCATTTGTCTCAGTATGTCAGATAAATTGAAGTTCTGTGAGATTGTCAGCCATATATGACTGTTGAATGCTTCCTTAGCACTGCATATATAAACAAGAAAAATAATTAAATTTGGTTGCAATTGAGTTCTTCTTCACAGTGGTCTTATCTGTTCTTTATTCAAACAGTACCTTAATTTGATATGTGAACTACAGTGCTACACAATTGTTCATAAATTGACGCAATCATCAAAACCCAAATATTTTCTCATGCAAGATGTAATACGTTTTTCCAGTAATTATAGCTGCTATTTGTGTTTATATTAACACATGGTTCTGAAACTCGGAATAAAAATCGGAATCGGATACTTGACCATATGGAATTGGAATCGGATGAATCGGCCAGAATCGGAAGAATCAGATCGCAAACTCGGATTTTTTTAGTAGAAACTTGTTTTGTAGCCAAAATATAAGAAAAAATTGGTCAAAAAATAATTTGTAACAAAACTATATAGACAAAAGATTATTCTCGAGTAATCCACTAATTATATAATATAATATAATATAAGCATTACAAATAGAACACACCTTTTATGCAAGCTAGCTATAATTTATGCATAGAAAAACAAGATTACATTGGCAGCATAAATTTAGTGCATGATTATCTTGACAAGGTATGTGTTAATTTTTTTTTCTAGTTCAAATTGTGTTTTGCATAATTTGAATTTTTTTGTGATTTCAAATCATATATCAAAAACTGCCAGAAAAAAACGTAAATTAATCGAAGGACTAGGCCTGATTTGGGCTTTACTCGGCCTAACTCGTGCTTGACTTGGATTGACTCGGACTGACTCAGCCTGAAAATCGGATAATTCGGCCGAGTCAAACACTGTTCAATCGAGTTTTGGTGAAAAAATCGCATGTGCGCGAGACTCGGATGAAACTCGGATCGGACACGACCAATACCGAGCTGACTCGTCCTAAATAATTTAGGTCTGTGGACATTTGAACTCATTTATATTTAGGAAATTCGATACTTCAAATTTGACTTATTGGGTCATTTGCATCCTATCCGTGTTATGATTCGTATAAACAATTTAGATCCACGGAGTGATTTAGATCATGGTTAAAGCAGATTGACCATGAAATAGGAATTAGGTGAATCGGTTGAAATCGGTTGAAACGAATTGGTTAAAGCAGATTGACCAGAAATTAAACTTTACAATTACTGAAACAGATTTAATGTACATGTAGATAAGAAAATTATAAAAAAATATTTCATTAATAATGAATTATTTTAATTGTGTCACTTTCTTCTTATATAATCTTAAAACTAATCCGTTTGGCACAGCACTGAAAGCTAGTCCATCAGTCATCAGACATCGTTTTAACTTTATAAAGATGAAAAGCAAACTTTTATTTGGAAGAAGGACAAAGTAATCAGAAGTAAGATAAAATAATAATGGAAATAAATATGAAATCAGAAAATGACCAAAAGTGCGGTCCATTCCTTTGTAATTATAATAATAAGTTCACCTAATTGGTGGTCCCCCATTGTCATACCCTTCTTCCTCTTTCTTTCCTTCCATTCTATTTAGAAAACAGATCGATGAAATGGTACATCTCTACTCAAAATCATCTAAATTTGCAGCGATTCAATGATTTCACTGATTTTCAAGACAAAACTCGGCCGATATATTCTATGATTTCGAGCCGATTTCTTCAAGTTTGTGGACAAAAATTGCCAACTGTGAAAATCGGATAATAATCAACTCCTGATCTCACACCAAATCGGCTCGAAAACCATGATTATTGTGAAAATCGGCTCCTGATCTCGCTCCAAATCGGCTCGAAAACCATGGTTTTTGAAAGTTGGCTTGAGTTCAAAAACCATGATTTAAATTTGTGCAGATTTAAACCAATCCGCACAAACCTCAATATGGATCAGAGATTAAACAGAATTTGATCCTAAACCCAGTACTTCCTTGCTTGTCTAGAACACGAATAAATATTGGTATGAGTCAGGTGTAGCTCGTTAATTCAGAATCTATATTATACACAATAATGAGGTAAATTAATTAATTTCATATCATGTTGTAAAATCCTAATTTTTAGATTGGAAAATAAAGGTTGAACTTGCCTTTTGTAGATCATTTGTGCAAGAGTAGTCTTTCCGACTCCACCGGGACCCACGATTGATATGACGGCGAGCCTAGATGGATTTTTGTCAAGCAGACCGAGGACGATGTTCTTGTCAGCCTGAAGACCAATAACTTCTGTTTCATCAATATCTTCGAGCGCATACTGCCGACGCAAGTGCTGTTTAGGCTCCCATTCCTTGCCTTGGTCTAGGCTCACTTCATAGCGGTTTTTGCTCTCAGAAATCTCACCAAGCATCACTTTAATTTTAGCAATCTTGGAGCCGAGGCTGTGGAGGACAAATGCTGGTACCTTAAAATGTTTCATTGAGAACAGGAATGTCCCACCACTTGGGCGATTGTACTTCATCTCTACAAAATACTCGTCGACGGCATCTTCAATCTTATAGGCAACATCTCTGACCTCGTTGATCCAGTGCCTTGCCCGCTCGTTTTTCTTGCGATTGGATGCGGCATCTCTGAGGAAGCTCTGGATGCGGCCCAGCTCACGCTTGACTGACTCCAGCTGGTCACCGACATCGCCCAGGAAATGAGCTTCCTTGAACAGGATATCTGCGATCTTACCCAACACAATTTTTACAATCGTCTCGGCCATGCTTCGCCACCGTGGGCTCTCTCTTAGTTACTCTCTTTAACTCTCTCTCTCTCTCTCCCTCTCTCTTTCTTTCGGAATTAATGTTATCGTTATCAGGTACGTGTCTGAGGGAGTTGATGATTTCATAGACACGGCACACTAATTCCCAAGTAAACTGACATAAATTGTTGGAGGTGCCTATGGGATTTGGGGGAAGGAGGAAGGCGAAGGTAGTCAGGAGCGTAACCCTAAGGGGGAGGAGGGGAGAAGGATTTGCTGAAGCGGCGCTATTTGGCGGACCAAACGAAGAGAAGCGATTTGCTTCTGTCGGACCGAGTGAAGGGGCTCAACCAAGCCGAGTCACGAAGCGAACCGGGTCCGCCTCCAACGCTAGCGGGTCCGCTCATACTAACGGATCTGCAGCCATATCCAGATCCGAATTTGCAAAGATTCTCTCCTCTCTAAGTGGGCTGCTGAATGGAAAGCCCAACACAGGTTTTGTTAAAACTCAATACTTAATAGAAGCCCAAAACGTAAAAATAAAATAGGAGCCCAAAACAGTGAACTGAGTATAGGCCCAAATCAGGATTTATATGTTATACCAAATAAAAGACGTACTATAAGCCCAAATAAATTTGAATCCAATAAAATAAAATGTATAAGTTTAGGAAACTTAGAATCAAGAACACTCCAAAAATAATTTGAATTGGATTTTAGATTCGAGTGCAACCGATCACATGACCGAAAACAAAAGTTTATTGTATAATTACCAAAAGGGCAAAGGTCAAGAATATGTATATGTTGCAAATGGTGAAAAAAAATGAAAATTTGTGGTTATGGCTCAATCAAATTCTTTTCCAAAGAAATTAAACATGTTTTACATGTAAAAAATTGCATCTCTAATTTATTATCTATAGAAAAAATTTAAAAAGAAATAAATTGTGAGATTATATTTTTATCTAGAAATGTATTTTTTCAAGATGTGACATCCAAGAAATTGATTGGTGAAGGTTTCTATCAAAATAGACTTTATTTTTTGAATAGCCAAAAATTCAATTTCAACACACAAATACAAGACATGGGAAGTTTATGGCATAAAAGAATTGGACATCCCTCCAATAAAATTTTAAAAAGTATTTTTGATTTTCCAAACCTAGATTGTAGTAATGTGAAGTATGTAAATTTGCAAAGCATACGAGACTTCCTTTTGTAACCTCAAATTCTAAAAGTAGCAAAATATTTGAACTTGTTCATTCCGATGTCTGGGGACCTTCTCCGGTAGACTCTTACAATGATTTTAAATATTTTGTTACATTTATAGATGATTTTTCACGATTAACATACTTATATATTTAAAAAAATAAAAGTGAAGTTGTATCTCACTTTCAAGATTTCTCAAATTTAATTGAAAACCAATACAATACAAAGATTAAGATTCTTAGGACCGATAATGGAACGATGGTTGCAATAGTTTTAGTAGCAATATATTTACAACCAACTCTTTGATTGCAATATGAATTTGTTTATTGCAACCGTAATTTGGTTGCTAGACCGACGTAACAATAAGGTATTGCAACCAAATAAATTATCGCTATTGCGTATTTATCGGAACAAAAAATGGTAGCAATAAAATAGTATATCGCAACGAAATCCATGGTTGCAATTGTGCAATTCTTGCAACCAAATTTTGGTTGCATGAAATTCGTAGCAATAATCTATTGCAACCAAATAAATGGTTGCTATTGCGCATTTATTGCAACTGAAAAATAGTGGCAATAAGATAGTATATCGCAACGAAATCCATGATTGCAACTTGTGCAATTATTGCAATCAAATTTTAGTTGCATGAAATGCGTAGTAATAAATTGCGCAATTATCGCAACCAAAAAATGGTAGCAATAAGATAGTATATCGCAACAAATCGATCGTTGCTATTTGTGCAATTCTTGCAACCAAATTTTAGTTGCAATTATTAAATCTAATGCAACCATAAATATTTTAATGCAACGAAATTAGTATGCAGATATAATTCTAAATGCAACCAAATTTTGGTTGCAATTAATAAATTTGATGCAACCATAAATGTTTTAATGGCAACGAAATTGGTATGCAGACGTAATTTTAATAATCATTGTAATTAGTCATTCTATTAATTCTGTTTTGAATAAATACTCTTGAATTTATAATATAAAATGGAGACAATAATTAATAAAAAAACACATTCATAATACATTAATATATATCATTCAAATTTACATTGATAATAACAAAAAAAAAATGTTGTCATCTAAAGAGAGAATGAATTAAGACATTATCGACTTCAGATGCACGGGCTTGTTCCTTGAGTAAAGCTGTCTCCTTGAGATCTTCACACTCTGTTTATTGAAAGACATTCCTACATGAGAATAACATATATTAATTCGTATGAGAATAACAGATTTACCCCTCAATTGTGATTTATTTTCTTTTTAATTTTGAACTTAAGGGCATGATTTGACTGTACAGAAAGGTTCTAAAGCAAGTCAGGCGCCTCCCTGTATTTTTCTCACATTTTTATTCAAACTTATTTCATTAATTTTCATTCAACTTTGTGTCATCAGCTTAGCAGTTAATACTTTCCCGGACAACCAGATTTGTGAATTTTGTTCTGGACAAACTACTACACCATTCTATAGTTATTTTTATTTAAATGTGTACAAAAACCTATTTTACATGCATGCTTTATTTGATAATTTTTGGAGATACTAAACTGACTGGTAAAGTGATTTCTAAAATGCAGGTTGGGGTACCAGCAGTTCATATGCAGTAAATAACAGAAAAGAAGATATTAAAAATCTGAGATTAAAAAATAACTAGAAAATAGAAGGAAAATCCTAAAAATACAAATTATAAGTATTCTAGTGTTCAGCATGAAGTCCTTTATATGACTGCCAAGTGGTATGACCTGAATCTTTTTGTGGATTTGTCTAGATTTTTCTGAGTCTTCAGAGGTCATTTTGGGTAAAAAATCATAGAGGTAAACTTAGCAAGGATATTTTTTAGAATTACATAGATCCTTTGTGGAGATCCTTGACAAAAGACGCACAGTCGTGTTGGAAAATTTGCTATATGTTCAACAAAAACTTTACCAAAACAATTTGCTAATTTTTGCTCTCTGTCTCGCACAACTCTGTTTCATACGAAGAAAATATTGGATTTTCTAAACTGCTAAAAAAACAGAAACTCTTTCATTCACTTTCTTTCGTTTTAATACATCTCCTGCTTACATAATTATGATACCTAATGCAAAGTCTTATTTTAGACCTCCACTACCTCCACTTTGATTTATTAATAAGTACATATTCTGTGTGTCAAAATTTAATAAAAATATAAAGAAGCTTTTCCTAATTTTTTATTAATAGAATTACAAAATTAAAAAATAAATTGGTATTAGCCTTTTGGGATGTTATTCATTCTCAGCGGTTCATATTTTCGGATGGCTCCTATTCATCTCGTCAAACTTTTTTATTGTAAATTTGTCTAATAACAAAAAATTATAAATTCAAAAATAATTATTTTAAATTAGACATTGTTTTTCAAATTAAAAGTGAAATTAATTATTCCTTTGTTTTCTAGGCCCCTTTCCTTCTCTCTCAATTTCTATTATAGCGGTAAGAATTTCTTCTCTTCTTATTTTTTTGTTTAAAAAAAAACTCTTCTTTTTATAATTAACCTCTGATGTGCTCTGTACAAACCCTTTGTGGTCCATGCATATTATTGTTACAGTCAAATCAGATTTAGTTATGCAAATGGTGGAATTTAGCATACTGATCAACTCTCGTGGTTAAGACATCTGTTTGCAATAACATTGATTATATTTATTGAATATCATCAAATAAGTGAACATCTCACAATTCTGTTCTGTATGAAGAGTAATTTTCAATTGTATGTGCAGACCACTCGAGAGAGATAAAAGAGGTCTTCCTTTGCATCTAATGACTTTGAGGTATGTACCATGTTTTGCTCGGTTTCTAGGAAGATATTTTCTAAGAGTAAAGGGAAGCTGAAAGCCAATTAATGATTAATAACAGACTGACTGCTTGCTTTTACATAATCTTTACATTATATATGCATCCCACCATAAACAAGTAATTGAAGTACAATAAAACCATCATTATTCTATACAAAAGAAATAACAGTGCAATTTTCAGGATACACTTGATTGGAAAATAGACATTATACAAAAAAATTTATTTCATTTCAACAACTTCCCAATTCTTAGCTTGCTTCGGAACCAACAGATGGCTTCTTTCTATTCTTCATTTCATTTCAGCAACAAGGGTGAACTCGAGCTTCCTGAAATCAGTCAAACAAATAACATTAAGGAACAAACAAGTAAAGTCAGACAATTTGCGACAAAGTGGTGGGTTGGGTTTCAGTCCAACCCGATCGAAAGAGCATTTGAATTGGTTCATCTCCTAGGTCGCATCAGTTGGTTTAGGCATTGGGAAACAGTAAGAATGAAGTATTCATCAATATTACTAAGATATGGATGTCTACTAAAACATGATGAAAACACTATCCTGTTTTCAATAGATTACAATTTTGTTTTTGCAATGTAAAACAATATCTACATATCATCCAGGTCAGGTCAGTTCTAGATGTCACATGGACCAGACAAGAAGGAAGGGTCCCGAGTCAGGTCAGGCACCCACTGTACTGATTTTTTGAATTTAGAAATTTTATAGGAAAAAACAGTCAGAAAAGACAGAAGATCAAAAAGATAAAATAAGGGCAATGCAGTCACAGTAATTAAGACTGTGCTCCAGAGCTTTGTAAAGGGGAGGGAAGGGGAGGGAAGGATAAGAGAGGAGAGAATTCAAGTGCATTCACTTGCTCGAGATATATACACACAGAGGTAAATCTGTTACTGTGTTTAGTTTTGATTTTAACTTGTATTTTATTTAAATATGACTATTTTGCCCTTATATCAGTAAAAAGAAGTTTTTATAACTTCTCATATATGATCGTCACATTTGACCAAAGAGCTGAAAACAGAACTGAATAGAATATTACAATTTACAAATAAATATCAAGTCTTTTGTATGCAGTACTATGTACCAATGTGTTGCGCATAGGTTGCACCTGATTTGCACTGGTATCAGCTCAGCTGTGCTACTAATGGTACTGGTTCAGTTCTTCATTTTTCTAATAAGCCAGTAACAAAGAAAGTAATATGTTGCAAGGGCATGACAAAGTACCTCATAGAACACTTCCATATAGTCCATAATATAGCATGTCAAAATGGACACATTTCTTTGAATCATCTTTTGGAAGGGAAGACTTACTGTGCCAGAATGCTCTTGGAAACCTTGTAATTACCCTTCTTTTCCTAGATAATTTCTTTTTTGTTTTTGGTTGTATGTCCCTTGAGGCATCACTCAGAGCTTCAAATGAAACATGATCAGCTCACATTTGCTTTTATTTTTGGTGCAGGGGGGCTTTTAATTGCTGAGGCATCACTCAGAGCTTCAAGGCTGCTAATCATAGTTCATGAGAATTTAATTTCGATCCAATTAATTCATTAATTTTTATCTTATGTTGCTATAAATCCAGTGAAAGGTCTAACTTATTTCAAATTTATGCTTAAATCAACAAAATGTAATTTTTAAATTTTGGCCAAGATTTTACCCGAATTTTCAAAATTCATTATATTTTGAAAATTTTCGAAATCCCGCTAAACAATACTTTATTACATGTATATAAATTGAGTTATAACATTAGAATCTTTGTTGAATCTCATTTCAAACTGATTTGCAAATTGCAAAAATTCAGCCAAAAATCACAAAATTCCAGAAGTGCAAATTATTCAAAACTCTGACATTGATCATTTGAGTATTGGTTTCATGACAATTTCAAAAAAAAAATCCAATCACACAATTGATTGGACCTGAGAGTCAAGAATTAACTGATCTTTTTGACATGTAGAAGTCACTACATATCTGATAGTGGGAATATGCACATTCCTAAAATATAGGAACTGATTAGTGTGCATGCTTGTGAATTTCTATCTTGACAATTTTGGTATCTACAAATGGTTGGTTGCCAGTTCTATTCTACTGGTTAATTTTGCTGAATTAGACCATAAGTACCAAACTATTGACAATTTTGCCCATAGTTGTAATAAGCCACCCCCACCCTCCAAAACAAAAGAATAATTAAACAAAAATTACAAACAAATGAAAACTTCAATATGGTTCTGAGTTTGCATGTATTGGTTAGAATATGATTTGGTTTGTTCAAGATGCAGAAGCCAGGTACAACTTAGATATCATGCAACTTCATGTTCTAGTATTGGAGTGTTGTTTGCAAATTCAGAAAACTAACTGTTTGTGCTTTCTTGAGACCAGTACGTTACCACATGGCCAGAGATTGACATATCTCTTTTCTCATCTGACAACGAGCCACAAACATGTCTCTTCCTTCTCGGTTTTTCACCATCTCTTGCAATCAAGTTCGCAAAAGATCTTGTTTCCTACATTTGAAAGGAAAAAACAAAAAGCCACACATTAAGTACATCAATTTTCAGCCACTTAGATTACCCATATTACAAAATAAATAAATAAAATCCAAAACAGTACTATCCAACATTAAATTTTATTTTTTTTAACAAATTATTCAGCACATGAATTATAAGTAAACTAATTTTGTATTTACTAATATTTTTTATTAATCTACATATATTTCTATTAATAATTCAACACAACTACAGAAAATGGTAAAATAAATAAATTATATACCTAAAGCCCCAATTTTCAAGCAGTAGCTGCTGACATTGACAAGATATATGAGCTGAACGGAGTAAAAAGAAAAAAAATTTAAAAATAAGATATTAAGTACGATTTGTGAACTTTAGGGCCTTTGAGTCATGCCCCGAATTTCCCAGATCTGTCCTGTGAAACCCTCTTTTGTGTTAACGCTAAATTGGGGCTGGTACCAGTTCAGTCTGCACAAATTAAAATACGTCTGATTTTAGGTGAAAGTACCTTAATAGAGCCAAACTCGAAGGAGAAGGGTAGCAGGTTTTTGGAATAGTCGACGCTGAGATGGAGATAGGCAGAGGAAAAGGAGGAGAAGGGTATGGATGGTGGGAAGGAGGTGAGCGGAGGAGGAGAAAGGGAGGAGAAAATCAGCGGAGGGAGAACAGGAGGTGAGCGGAAGAGACTGATCGATGCTGGAAGGGGGAAGAGGAAGAGGCGGAGAAGTGAGGATAAGGAAGGCAGGTGAGCTCAGCGAAACAAGACTAGAATGATTATTTTGCACATTACCCCAAAAAAGTTAAAAATTTAAGCAAACGGGGCAATTAAATATGACTTGGCAACGAGAATAACTGGTTGCAATAAATGTTATTTGGTTGCAATATTTTTTTTCGGGCAACAGTTAAATTTAGTTGTAATAAGAATTATTTTGTTGCAATAAATATATTCTAATACAACTAATTGATTTGGTAGCAATATTATTAATTTAATGCAAATAATTAGTTCATTAGTTGCAATATGTTGTTGCAAAAGATCAAAATTGGTGTAATATTAAGTACTAATTAACGGTACAATATAGGGGTGCAAACGGATCGGATAGTGGTAAAACCATATCCGTATCCGTATTTATTTTTCGGATACGGATACGGATCGGATATTAAACGGATACGGATACGGATCGGATATTAAATAAATACGGATACGGATCGGATATTAAACGGATACGAATACGAATACGAATATAATTCGGATACATAATTCTAATATTGTAATAAAATTAATTTATTATTGAACATATTATTTTTTTCATTAAAAAATAAAAATAACATTAAATAATGATATGATTTGAATATCCGATCATTATAGTAAATAAAATAATTTTTCTCATGACAAACTCGTTACATCAATACAAAAGTATTTGTTTTATGATCTTGATTATTCACATGTCTTGGTGTTTCATAATCACATTTGCCATTATTTTTATATTTTTTTTTTGTTTCGAGTCGTTGATTTAATGTATAACAACATTCGTCTTCTGATTCTGATGTAACAACATTCTTTACAAAAATACAAAGTGCAACAGCATTATACTATATATTTAAAATAATATTTGGAATAATATCTACAAAGGTTTTGATATTTTCGCTCAGAAATAATTAATTTAGTGAATATGGGAGAAATGAAGCCAAAGAAGTCAGAGGGTCAGCCACTAAACAAATTAATCGGTAGCACTAAACAAATTTCTGCTGCCGAGTTCAGCCACTAATTATCCGGATATCCGAAAATTGAAAAAATACGGATACGGATAATTATCCGTATCCGTATCCGCATAACTTGTATCCGTATCCGCATCCGTATCCGCAAAATATCCGTATCCGACTATCCGAATCCGTAAAATTTCAGATACGGATCCGGATCCAGACGGATAATATCCGATCCGTTTGCACCTAGTACAATAGGTTACATATTATAAATACTCATCATATCTGATTGTATAACATAAGAAAATATCAATATCAATACAATACTCAATACAATAGCAAAATATTTGTTCTCATAAAATTTACAGTCCCCGACAACTCTCAGTAAGTCAAGGGCAGTGATTAGATTTAGTATAATTTTGAATTAGGTTAAGTACACAATGCCAGCCGTGTTAATTTGTTTCCTTCACTGCAGCTTGCGAGCCAACGAATTAGGATCCGGTAACTTTTGGCACCCGAATTATTTTTAGAGTAGAACTAGGGTGTGATGTGCTCACCAAATTTTTTGGTGAGCATAACTCCATGATCTATCAAATTTACTTCAAACGAGACGAATATAAACCGTTCAAACCGATCTACTTCACCTACAGAAGGTGGCTTGACCTCTAACCATTACTCAAAAAAAATTTCAAGTTGGTGCTTTTTTGTGTACTAAATGGATCTGAAACATGTACCTACAGAAGGAGTCTGCATTAACTCAAAAGAGCATCTTTTGAGTTAACACATCTTGGCCGTCTGATTTTAAATGGAGTCAATCTGGCCACAACTTATAATTCAGGGGCCCTTTAATATTAGTGTAGATTTAGTCTGCACGAATCTTAAAGCAAATCGGATGGTCCAGATACATTAACTCCAAAGATTCTTTTTTGAGCTAATGCAGAGGATACGAATTCCTACATAGGTAGGTTCGTAGATAACACAGTGGGAAGCGCTCCCTTGTGGCCATATCGATATCGCCACTTAATATATTATTAAGCGCTCCTTTATCGTAACTAGTCTAGTGGGTGGTTGGTTTACTTTACCCGTGACCCAAAAAACGCTCTCTATTTGTATTATTTGGTTTCTAATATAATTTATTTTTGGTAGAACAAGAAATTATATTGGTTCATCAGCCATTAGGGGTGTCAATAGGTATGGTACGGGTCAGGTGGGGGTATTTTCATACCTATACCCACTTAAAATTAGTCTTACCTATATCATATTCTTATCCATATGCTACCCTTATCCATTAAGATAATGGGTAACAAAACAAATAACGGTAATTAGGAAATAAATTGATTACATATATAATTTAATTCAAAAGTATAACAAATAACAAATCAATATCATGCTCACAATATCACAAAATTTTAAAAAATTATAATTTTTTTATTCCATTTTTAATTTTTGATTCCATTATTTTAAAAGATATAAATTGCTAATTAAATGAATGATAAAATATTGTATCAATAAATTTGTCATAAATTACTAATTAAAAATATATATATAATATATTGGATAACTTAATTTATCATAAATTACTAAATATAAAAATATATGAAATATAATATAAATTAATCTAATTTCCAATTTTGTTAACTAAAAATGATAATTGAGAGATAAAGCGACCACTCTGATGTTAGATTTGGAAGGCTGGTAATTAAAACAAGTTACCACTCCAGTGGATGCAATCAGATAAAAGAGAATAAAATGAACATTCAAAGTTCCCCATTTGCTTTCAGTACCACACAATGAAAACACACACACACATACATATATACACACAATACTAGAACAAGTAAGATTCTTTTCAAATCTATATGCACAGAGTACTAATCTGCATATGCTTTCCCATGTGAGGACTGGAAGCCTCAGAATTATTTCTTGCCTCTACTTGGACACGTGTAACCTCATACCAGTACTCGCTGCGGACATCCTCGGCATCACAAGCGACCTTCTTGAGCTCCTTGAGCCAGAGCTTGACGGAGCGGTCTATGATCTCCCTCTCCTCAGCATCGTACAGTACCGTGACCTTGATGTGCTCTAGAGTTCTCATGAGCCTCTCAAGATCCTCCTCAACAGCTCGAGCACGCCGCCTTTCGGAGTTATTAGAATTTGATGAAGAAGGAGTGTGCCCAGAGGCTGTAATTGAGGGGAGCAAATTGGTGACTTGAGAGAGCAAAGAGGTTATCAAATTCCCAGCCATTTTGAACGGAACAAGTGTGTCTCTGCGTATGTTTTTTTCTTTTTTCTTTTTTTGAAACAAGGCTAACGCCCATTTGCATTAAACAGAGAACATTAGTTACTACATGAGCATGGATCACCACAACTTAAGGTTGTGGATAATAATATATCCCATGCAATCATGTATTGGTACTATATATGCTACTCTTTTATGTACCTGTTTCTAACCCAAAACTCAACTGGTACATACCAGTAACAACATACACCCGTATAATGTTTAGCACTTTATTACAAACATAGCAACAAGCATGTTATTGGAGGTGTGTTTTGTTTTTTAGATCTCAGTTGTGAAAATGAGTGAGAGGTAGGAAAGAACAAACACAAAGTCTTCTGATGTGATGAGAAGTAAGCTAAAGTCAACGTTCTGTGTAGAGAATATCAGGTTTTGTTTTCCCAATTTAAACCGGTATGAATATCCTAATCAAAACCCTCTCAACTTTTCCAAGTATAATATTATCAATTTGAAGGTGTACCTACGCGGGTGGCCAACATGCAATGCATGTCTCCTATGTTCTTCCCACTTGAAATTAAGCAACATTTCTAATTCCAAGTTTATTCTGACTTCTGAAATAATATTTGAATAGTAAATGAACTTAAAATATATAGTACTTAAAATATAAAAAAAATATTTGATTTGTAGTTAAAATAATTGTACTTAAAATATGAGTGAATAATATTTGAAAAGTAAATGGAAAACAAAATTAATTATTTTTTTCAGAAATATAGTACTGTAAATAGTGTAAATTAACTTTATTATTTAGAACAATGAAAACATTGTTTCATAAACAGTTACTTGGAATACTACAACACTATACTGGATAATAATAGCAATAATAATAATAATAATAATAATAATAAGAATTTGAAAATGTAAAGGCCTTCATTAATTCCGCCAAGTATTTTTTCATATTTATATAATGGTTAATATATTCTTTCGACAAACTTATTTAATTTATTACTATCATGAATGTAAATATAAAGAAAAAAAATTGGTATTCACTGGCATCCAGCGTTCATTTAGTTGATGAGCATATGCATATAACGTGTGGTGCATATATCTATCTCTTATTCCACTTGCGAAGAATTCAATGAGTTGACAATTTAATTTTTAATTCGTGTATAGCTGTATATCCTACCAATAGATAATGTATAGGTAGCTAGCTAGGCGGTGCGTTGAATCACGATCGGCAAACCCAACAACTATTGATTGTTTAAATAGTTACAACTATCCTTATCAATCAATTTTAAATTACCAAAAAATTTATCAAAGCCAACCGATTAATTTAATTATTAATAGCCGTCCAACAGAAATTTGATGTACAGGAACATTTTTTTTTTTAAATTTAGCTTAGTAAAATTTCTTAATTATCAGCAATATTACTTTTTGAATAGCACGAAAGCATATTTGTAAAACTGTAATTTAATTTCTGCTACATAAAGTAGGTATCAGGTTTTCATAAAAAAAAAAACAAACAAAGAAAAATAATGGATTGCCTATTATAGTTGTACCATTAACTTAGGTCCGAACGCTGGGCTCTTGGAAAATAACTTCATATGGGCTTCTCTGGGATAAAAATAAGATTAGTAAATGTCGATTAATTAATTAGGTCAGAATGGACCCACCTGCAGTTAAGATTCACTCAATAATCTCTCAAATCTCTCTTATTTATTGTTTCACCTGGTTTAGTTTCTTGCTTCATAAGTTGAAAAAGGCCTAATTCTCAGTATGTTCACCTCCTACATGGAAATCCACACACTTGTGATCAAGTAATTTTTTACCTATCCAAAAAAAAGTAAAATAATATAAAATTTGGTCTCCAATTACATTTTGAAAATGTAGATTATGTTGAGCGGTCTGAATTGACTGTTTATACTTTAAAAATAGAAATATGAAACTATAGTACAGATTGATGTGCATTATCCATAGTACCATATAGCCTCACTCTTAAAATTTTGTCCATTGAAAATGATTGTCTTGCAGCACTCCTAATCATTGAACAACATTTCTGAAGAAGCTGTGCCTTCTTTTCAAGATGACAAGTAACAAATATGTCATAAATTAAAGAGTAATTATATCTTCCTCCATCTATTTTTCCCGCATTTCTTCTCCCAACTAACTAACTTTTCTTTTTCGCTATAATTACCAATTCTTACCTTCTTTTCAAGATGACAAGCAACAAATATGTCATAAATTAAAATTACCGGACAAATATGTAAGACGACATGCGACAAATATATTCAAATTCCCACAACTTAAATTTGCAGGACATTACAGCAAAAGATATTGCATCAGAGCAAATGATATAAGGTACATTTCTGATTTTGTATAGTCTTCTTGTTCAAACAATACTACCTTATTTTAAAATAGTTGAGATATGTAAAATTAAATAATGTCATCTCAGAATTGCTTCAAGGAAAATTAAATCTAAGGAGAGTGATTCGAATATTATGTACCTATTCTCATCAATAAGAAGAAACCTTATAGAAGTTTCGCGGTTGTACAAAAAGATAAATTGGTGCACAATGATGATATTACTTAACGATTAATATAAAAAAAATTCATATCGATCTAAATTTACAAGAGTTATTATTTTGCATCCCCAAGGATGTACGACTACCATAAAATATATTGTTTGTCTTAATTAATTAGACCCCATTTTATTTTATTTTAAATAGTTGCAACTATATATCCTTATCAATCAATTTTAATTTACCACAATAATTGATCGTAGCCATCCGATTATTTTATTACTACCAAGCCAATAGAAATTAAATAATTATATTGACCCTCCTTTTCCAGTCCCCCAATCATCCCCGCACAACTTTCCTCTAATGAAATAGTGGGGATGTTGTATCTGTGCGTCAATCTTTCCCAATTGTTCCCGCGTCTAACAAAAAATAGTTGACCTCATAGATATAAATGAGGTATAAATACTTAAAAAATAAAATATTAATACTTGGAAAATAAGATATTAATACTTTGATGTGTAACTTGATATGATCATTCCCATTTTTCAGTTCTCTAATCGTCCCTGCGTCAACCTTCTCTAGCTAATTGTCTCTGCGTTAACATTTCTCTAATAAAAAAAGTTGACCACATTACATACTTGAAAAATAAGATATTAATACTTTGATATATAACTTAATATGCTTAAATGCCTGAAGATTAAACTTTGATATTAATACTTTCAGACGACATCCAGTGTCATATGTAAAAAATATCAAGTTTTATGATCCCCAAATAGTTATGGCAATATTAATATTTTAAAAAATGTATATGGTCACCCAATGTAGTTTGAGTGGTCCTAGGTATTTATGGTGCGGGAATGTTTGGGGGATTTTGTTGGGGATGACAATTATTTATGTCATAAATACTTTCATGTATAGAGTTAAATTATTGAGAATGACAAAATTAATACTTTTAGAAAAAAAAAATTCCAGTGCTAGAGTTTTGCAATCCCCCAGATAATTATGGCTCCCCATGCAGTTATGGTGTGGGGATTTTAGTGCGGGAATTGTTATCAGCTTCCATAGAAATTTTATGCACAAGAGTATTATTTTTCTATTATTCAACTTAGTAAAATTTCGTAATTATCAGTAATATTCTTTTCGAATAACACAAAAGAATATTTGTAGTAACTTTAATTTAATTTCTAATACATTACATAAGGTAGGTATAACGGAGTGCATATTTTATAGTTGGACTATTACTCAAGTCAGAACGCTAAGTTCATAGAAAATGAATTATATGGGCTTCACTGGGCTAATATGAAAGATAATTAGTAAATTTTTCTGGGCCCGATAGTCACCAATTGGGCTGCACTCAGTGGGCTTGATCACTTAGCTGTCTGTTATTTTGTGTCTACATTATTAGACGATGCAGTTAACCTGGTAGAAAGAATAAATCAACAAAATTTCTGTGCCTGCTAAGTCCAAAAACATAATGAATCTACAAAAATCCCATGTAAATATAAAATGATGAGCAGAAAAGAAAACTAAAGTCTTTAATTAATTAGGCACTCATAACCACACTTCCATCGGAGTACTGCTTTATCAGAATCCGAATCCTCATAAATTATTGGTGGGGCCTCCTCTTCAGCCTCACCTTCGTCAATCTACAACATTTCTTTAGTAAAAAATTAATTATTCTGAATTTAATAAAAGCACAAGCATAAGCATACCCCACTAAAATGATAATCTATACAAGTAGATTACTTCATTGCCGAACCAAATCTCAAGACACTTGAATCTATCAGTTACACGCTTTAGTTAGTTTTTGATGTTGACCAAGTCAAACATCATTAGTTAGTGCCTAACTGACTCTATTAGTTCATGTACCACTCCACATAAAAGCAACTCTTGTAAACAAAGTCAGTATCAAGAAATACCAACAATTTGATCTATCTCTCTGTTCTCTGTTATTACAAACCATTCTTTTACCACAATTTAAATCTAAATTAGAAAAAAAAAATTAGAAATAATGCTGATTTTTTTTTTTTGTGGGTATAAAGTATCTACCTAAATATAATCAAGCTTCTAACCCATGGAATTACACATGCCACAATCACTCCCCTAACAAGGAAATAGTGCAATTGAGCCTCATTTAAGTCTTAAACAATCATAAATTGGCAATTAATTAAGCTTGAATAATACCTTGATTGGATGATGAGCAGAAAGAATTTCATGAGCTTGATTACATCAGCCAGTGTCAGGAGCGAAATTGATTTCGCGATAACCTGCCATAAATCCTAAATTCAGATGACTACTCTTAACCAGCCAGTACTTACTTCACCAGTATAAAATCAAAGAAAATTTAATAAAATATATATTTCAATTGAACCTTGTCATCTGTGGTGTATAGACAATCCAATAATAAAGACCGATCATCAGCATGCAAGGCTTGCCTAATCAAAACATGCACAGAATCGGCACCAGGAGGGTTTTCAATTTCTTTTTCTTTTTGTCCAATGGCCAACAAATCAAGGCTTGCAAGCTTCCCTGCCATGCTTCGCTTGTCAGTATTCAACTCCACACCAGATTCATAGGATTTGTCTGGAAAGAATAATAACAAATGTATTTATAAATAACATAAAATAGCATCCAATTAATCAATTAAACAACATAAATATATAAATGAAAACTGTACAGAGAGGAATGTATCTGCATATACTGGTCTCGAGGGACCTTATGAACTGTTTCTTCATTTTCTGAGTTAGAATCCGGTACAGCTCTCTTCTTTACTTTTTCTTTCTCAGAATCAGCATTTCCCATATCTTGCAAAAAAACAAGGAGAAAGAAGGATATCTATCATCAGTTGAACAACAAACATTTGACCATGCTTTAGAGATCAAAGCATTGTTTAGAAGATTGAGAAAGCAATGAATAGTTGTTCGAAATTCACAGTTGTTGAAGTTACAAGCTAATACGTACATCAAGTTTCATATCTGATCCGGAGAAAGATGAAGAAAGAAATCAATAGAAGAATATTTGGTTAATATAAGGCTAGACGATATGTTCTGTATAGGCAATATTTGAATGGTATAATAGTGGTTTCCATAGTTGACCTATCTAGTGATTTATTTCTCCTAAAATTGATGTATTTCCTTTTCTAATTAATAGGCTGTGCGGCTCTATGAAGGTGATAAATAGAGGCACAGAGGACAAGCAGATTTATGTAAGAAAAATAGATTGATTGAAATAAACAAAGGGATGGCAGGGAGATTCATGGGAGTCTTGTGTTCTTGAGTTGTTCTATTATTATTTTTGTCAACAGTATAAATTACAGCAAATTAGTAGTTCTAAATTCACAAGATTTTTTTTAACCTTTTAAGCAGAAGAGGGGAGGGGGGGGGGGGGGGGGGGGGGGGGTTGTAACATCTTGAAAAGTTAAGTATTATTATTTATGGTTACAATTTTTTTATTAATATAATAATTTAATTATAGGTCTTTTGTAACAAAATTATATGTCATAAAATGAGTTGGGCTACGGTGCTATGCATATATAGTGTTGTTATGTGCTACGCGTTTTTCAGCTGTCGGATATACTTTAGATTCGTGCAAAATGTGGTCACTGGATGAAGCTAACGGAGACGGAAAGGATTAAAAAATTATTAAAATGTGTGTACTCTCCGTTAGCGTCCCATGTTGATTTGAAATTAAAGTGTGATGAAAGTGAAAAAAAGAAAAGAAAAGAAATTGAACGTCTCTGCGATCTTGATGTCCATGTTAATTTCTCTTTTGCTCTCATTCTCTCTCTCCCTCTTGCTCTCGTTCTGCACTTGAGAAAGCTTTGTAGATCTCTTTTCCATCTTTCTTTATTCTCCGCTCAATATCCTCAAGCTGATCACAACTCTATACTTGAATCAAGCTTTATATCTTGATCCTATTGGATCAGGTAAGAACCCCGTGTAATTGGCAAGGCTCTCTCTCCCTCTTTTTCTGGCCGATTTTGTCTTTCTCATATTATTTTTGAGTTTTTTTTTAGTACTGGTACCAATTTAAGGATCTTTTCTAGAGGGAGAAGAGCGGATAGAGTGGGCGAGCGAGACCGGCAAGTGGGGAAGACGCGAGCGAGACCGTCAAGTGGGAGGAGGCGCGAGGTAGTGGCTACAGGGGAGAGGATGGGGCAACACGAGATTAGCGTGGCCAGAGGGGGAGGCGAAAGATATTGTAATAGAGGGAGCATTTAATTGAAATCTTCGTTTGTCTCCATTAGCTTCATCCAGCGACCACATTTTGCACGAATCTCAAAGTATATCCGACAGCTGAAAAACGCGTAGCACATAACAACACTATATATGCATAGCACCGTAGCCCAATTCGTCATAAAATAATATTATGATAATTTGAATGCATAAATAAATATTATGGCTGGCTCTTTATATAAATTTTGAAGGATTTTGGTCTCTCTTTAACACTCATATATCTCTGGGAAAATAAAACTTTGTAAACAATATATATATTTAAATAAAAGAAATGAAACGGTAAAATTAGTAATTTTATTTTATTATCATTAATTATGCCAACTTTATAAGTTCTATTTTTATTTGATTCTGTTAATCACGTAGTTACAACATTCATTTCCATTTCAAAACAAATTCCAAAAAAAAAAACGAAACGCCAAAGTGGCGATACAGCCACGCAGCCCCATTGCCTTAATTGTCTCACGTTGATTCCTTCGTATGAACCATTTCCGTAAACCCTTATAAATTACCCTAAATGCTCCTCTTTAATTAACCCTAAATAACAAAGACAGAAAAGAAAAACAATGAAAAATAAATTAAATTAAAGAGAGAGATAATTCTGACTACGTGACAAATATTTTGATATTTGATTTCAATGTCAGATTCGATTTCCAACTACGTCGCAGTGATTAATTCTAAACTATCATTGCAATCCGATTTGGAATTTCAAATATCTCGCTATCATGTAACCGGACTTATCTATAATCTCACACCTTTTGCTTTATAATATTGCTGAGCGCACTTAAGTATACAATTTTAAAATATTGTTTGAGTGTATTAACATCATAAATTCATGTTAATTAAGCCTGCTGTTGGAGCGTTTGTTCTTTTTGTTGTTCTAATTAGTTTTAGAAATTAGGAAACCACACGATATTCTTGAAATGCTGCTCACCAAAAGAGATTTTGCCAAATTCATGTTAATTTGAACAGATTAGATTAAATTGGTTTCAAATTATTACATCAAAGCTCCGCAATAGCCCTTTCTTTCATTTTTGGCAAGAAACCCAAAGGCATGTCATATATAGCACAATATTTACAAACATTAGATACTCTCGGTTCAGAAAAGAGGATACTTAACATGCCCCAGACATTACATTATTCTTCCAAAAAACTACGATACCTAACTAGTATAACTAACTGTGCAGGTGCAATGTATACAAAACATACAACTGAGAGTATCTAAACCTGCCAGTAGTACACAGAGTGCAAAAACAATGAAATATCCCATCAAGTAGCTGCGCAGTGTTGAAAGTATGAGGCGCCTTGTAGGCACTCTTTGAATATGTAGGAAACTTGAAGATTGAGATAATGGCAAGAAAATACCCTTTTTACTTGAGTCCCTTTGTACCAGAAAAATTGATACACCCAAACCCAATTGTACAAGTTACCCTTTGTACCAGAAAAACTAAAAAACCCACCCCCAATTCTTCCATTACAAACCGTCCCTATGCATCCTTTGTACCATATTTACAACAAAACCCAACATATATCCCATATTCGAATGAGACCCTGATTGGCAACAAAACTCTCATAAAATATTCTTTTACATCAGAGAATCCAAGTACCAGCTCCTCCATCAATACGCAACCAAGTCTCAGACCCACCCAACTCTACATCATTGACCCCTGCCTCCTTTAAAGTTTAAACACAATCTTACCTTTAATATTCAATGAACAATAGGCTCCTCACAGTTTCACTTTCAAGCCCACATCACAAACATTATTCAATCCATAACAGCAAAAGAATCAATACAAAGGCATGTACACATGCCAAAAAATACCAGAATCTATATTCAGCTGACACATGGAGAAATGTTCTCTTCCATTTGACAGTGGCACAAAGTGCCAGTAACATCTCGTACAGTTTATTTAAAAAAAAAATCAATTCTGAGACTACTTCACATCTCCTACAAATCTCTTACAGCTACCATTAGCATCTTCAAAATGGAGCACACAACAAGAATAAAAAAAAATACAACATAACTGTTACTAATGTGTTTCGTCCTCGTCACCTTACTAATCTGTACATATATTCCCAAAATTATCATTCCACCCAAAAATATCAGCACAAGGATATCGAATAGACCCGAGCAGATTTTCCCTAATGTCTTTTTTCGGCTGTTTTCTGGTACCAGGATTGCTGCTATCCCGGCGGCGGTTGCTAGCAAAGTGATAAGACCTAAGAGAATGTACAACAATTTTTCGTCTTTGTTTCCTTCGGGGGTAGTTGTCAGAGAAGCCTATAGCAATAAATTTGATAAGAATTATCAGAGAATTTAATTTTGGAGATTATTTTTAGTGCTTCCAGGAAAAGCTGATAATCAGTTAATTGTCACTGATGATAAACTTTGGTGTTGTTTGTAGCGAATTACTAATAATAATTATACAGTGTGTAGCGAATTATGCATAGCTGCATGGTTTAAAAATAAAAAAACTAGCAGAAAAAAAACATTCTTATAGTTGTAAAGTATAAAGTACAGGAAATTCAAAATTAAAAGAACTACAAAAATTAAAAAATTAAAAAAATTAAAAAAACTACAAAAATTACAGGAAAAAAAAATTCTAAATTATAAAGTACTTGTAGCCATGTAAAGTATTGGGGAACTTTGCTACCCATGCAAAAAGAAAAAAATAGAAACGGATTATATGCATTTGTAAATCTATCAAGGATTTTGATGAAATCCCTGTAATTATTGAAATTGATGTTAACCTAATTAAATTATGCGTGACAACATCCACTTATTACACATTGGTAAAAAAGAGCAGGTACCAGCAATTCTTACAGAATAATGATATATCTACTAGAATAGGCTACGTATTTATACGCAAGACGTGAACATACAACATACATCATCAATAAAATATATATAGTACTACAGATTTATATATAAACCACATAAAATGTATAGAAATAAAATTAAACCCGCGTATATATCTTTGAAGAAAATAAAAATATTATTTTGTTGAAGATTTTTCTGCTTTCGAGCTAGACAGGTGTAAATTAGGAGTGTAAATTTATGTTTCCATTAATTGGAACAGGTGGTACGGATTGTACCACTTTTGTTAAACATAAAATAAAATATTATATAAATAACATATGAGAAACAATTTACAAACAAATACATATATATTTCCGGGTTGATTTTGACATTTATCTGCATCCACATTTCGTCATCTGATAACTAGAGTTATGAGTATTGGACATGACCGGCGGTCAGATCAGAAAAAACTGGAGATGGTCATTGTCCGGTTTGATTCTTTTAAATAATCGTTTCTATTATTGAGCCGGTCAAAACCGGTTTAACCAGTTGGCTTTAACTGAAAAATCACTGAATCGTTCGAAGGAAAAATCCAGTTCAAAATAAATTAATTTAAGTTCAGCCGTGTCCAGTTGGATGAGAAAATCCTAACTCAACATGTCCTTCTATAAAGAGGATGCCCCATCCAGACGGAGTGCCACTTGTGTGAGGCATACATAAGGCAAGGGACTACATCAGGTGGGATTGCGTCTATGCCAAATGTTTCTGGACGGCTTTACTGGCTCAGCACAACATATCCTTGCAAGGAGGGGCTGACATCCAAAAGATCTGGATCCGAGCTAGTTACATCCTATCGAAACAAGGACTATTTGGAATGTGGTATGGACAGCAGGTTCTTGGCCGCTATGGAGAGAGAGAAACATGAGGCTGTTTTCTAACAAGCGTAGAGTGGTTGGTCATCTCATTAATGACACATCACTGGAGATTGAGAGATGGTTGTTTAATTACAGTTTATTTAGTTTCTTATTCAGATACATGCTAGTTTTATAATGTTTTACTCTATTGTATAGTTAGAGTGAGAGTGGACATTATGTTTGTTAGGACCTTGTAAATGATTTCTTTTTTAATCAATATATATGTTGTCGGCAATTGCCGTTAAATCATAAAAAAATAATTTCAGCGGCGAGGAAAAGGAAAAGGTTCTTGCCATTGTGGAAAAGGGAGGAGGAGCTTTTCACATTGTGAAACTCATTAATATAAAGGTGTTTGCCATAGATTTTAAAGTCATTTAATTGGACTACACTCTTGAAGATCGTAATAGTTGTAGGATGTAAACTCTTCTAGGAATAAAAATTTGGAAAATGGTCTTTTTAAAAAAATATATATTTTAAGAATAAAATAAAATGAATAAATGATAATACTGAACCAGTAAAGAAAGATCTATCTATGATGCTTTATCTTCTACCGGGTATTAAAACAAATAAGAAGTAAGAGTACCAGGGTAGAGGGGCTCATGGTTTCATCCTCCTGGCACTTCTCTGGATCAGGAACGTCCATCTGAGATTGGCGGCCCTTGGTTTCATCGTCCTGGCTCTCCTTGAACCCGACAACATTGGGATTAATGCCTGGTAGCACGGGTGGCCCAATAGGCAGTTTTATCTCTCCACTGTCCTCGCCCAGAGTATTAATTCCAAACCTTGTTTAAATTAATAGTTTAGTTAGACATAATAAACTTAATAAATTGGTTAATTAGTCAAATAATTATGGTGAATGTATTTGAAAATTTCTACATAAATTAAATGTTTAGGTTTTCTAGAGTTTAGAGAGTTGAAAAATATCAATTTAGTATGAAAATTTCTATCACCCTTATTTTCCTTCCTCATTCTTTCTTCCATTAAGTACACAAAACAAAACAAACTAAATCAAAATAAACATAGACCATGAATAAGCCAATATACCTTTTTCTGGAAGCGTTGATCTCAATCATCCTTTCCTGAATCTGAGTTATCTTATTGACAAGTTTATGTACTGCAAATTGCCTTCTCTTAAATATCAACTTCTTCCTTACTGTGGGCATCGTCATGCTAGCGAGTTCTTGCGGATTTTCACGGACCTTCAAGAGAAAGGTGTCAATGATATGTTCTATAGAGTGGGCAATACCTTTCACCTCCTTCACCCAGTGTTTTTGTCTCTCATCTGTTATCTGCTTCTCGTCAACATCCATCAAAAAAGCCTGAATCCGGCTGAGTTCACGTCTCACTGTCTCCACTTGCTCACCGATGCCGTGTTTGAGTAAAACCTCTTTAAGTACATCATCATTGAGCTTGATCAGGGCAGACTTTACAATACTCTCAGCCATCTCTGTTCTGTATTCTAGGTGGTAGCTGAAACCAGTGAAAAACAAGAAATGTTTGTGTTATGAGAAAGGAATGACAAAAGGAAAAGAGAAATAGAAATGTCTCAACTGGCACCTAGTTGATGCGCTCAATATTGTGTAAGTGATGCATTAATATGTGAGCTGTGATAGCAACGTGGGGCCCACTCTCAAGTGGATGTGATAACTGGACTGCTTGTGACTCGTTGAGCTTGTTCGGCATGGGCTCTCCTTAAATGTGAAGGATTATTTAATTCTAGTTAAGGAGCACTTGTTCGTTTAGTAGTAAGATTAAGAACAAAGACTTAACATGAGTGAAATATAGATTATAGTATGTAAATACCTAAATACCATTGCATATTTTCTTCTTCTTTAATATCCTTGCACATTGACAAGTCTTCCCAAAAACCCAACTACGACCCATACCTCTCACAATATTAATTAACACAGAGAATAACGTTTTGACAAAAAACAGAAAAATATGATTTAGAGAATAACTTCTTTCATTCCTTCAGCAGTCATATTACCTATCAAGATGCAAACAAAATATTCAACACACGCATTTGAACCAAATAAAGAAGCAACATTCTAATGGAAGTTATTTCTTTCTGTGCATACACATCAAGGATAATTCCAATTTTATATTCAAATCCCTCTGACAAGGGATAATTACGAATTCATAGTAATTTAGTTTGTGTGCATTTAAATCAAGACTTGAAATGCAACTGGTGTACCAGTAACAGGAAAAACACTGGTACCATTGGTACCAATGTACAGAGAGATGCCAAGAGGGATTTAGAGTGATGATGACCTAACCGAGTCAAATAAAGCACTTGTACAATCCATATTAAAACTACTTTATGAGATTTGGTTTGTCCACAAATAATTTAATGTAATTAATTAGATGATACCGAGATGTGAAGTATAATGTCCGAAAATCATAAATAAATTTAGATATTCGGAACTAAGAAACTATCACAAATTAAACATTTTTACAAAACAAAAAAAAAAAAAAACATGTGTTATCAAGAAACTTAATGGCAAAACGATTGAGATGAGAAGTCAAAGCATTCTGGACAGTCTGTATCATGACAGATTAATGTTCATTATACTATTTGATTTTTTATTTATATTGTATTACATATTCAAGTGGCACTTAATGGTCAAAGTGACAAATATAAAAGTTGATCCTTATCAACAAAAATTTAATGAAATTTTTTTCAGTTTGATATTTTAGAAAGTCAAGGAAATAATTTGATTTTTTATTAAAAAAAAAAAGTATGAACCACGAAAGAGGTCCTCACTCTCCGCTTTTGTTCTCTAATTAAAACAGAGATTCTGAGAGAAATCCTAGAATAATCTTAAACAGGAGAGCGAGGATCACTTTTATTTTTATCTTATTTTTTAGTGTCTATCAAACATGCAGTAATTAATCTAAAGTAATTTTTCAGTTGAGCGAATCATATTTAGTATGAACAATCAAGTTGCACATCAAGTTGTAATATTTCACTTAAACAAATTGATTCCTAATTTTGACCCGACTTTTCAAAACAAAGTAAATAAAGCAATACTTCTATGCGTGCCGATCAATTCAACGCTCGATCGACCACCAATACATACCTATTTTTAATCGGTGCTACAACTTGATGTGCAACTTGATTGTTATTCGCATCAGCCTCTCCAGATCCTAGTTGCGAGTTACTAGAATTTCATGAAGAGGAAGAAGGAGCCTGAGCAGAGGCTGTAATTGAGGGGAGCAAATATGTGGCTAGAGAGAGCAGATTGTTGAGTAGAGGTGAGCTCTTGGAAGTGGCGTGGAGAAGACTTGACAGTACACTAGTCAATGCTTAGTTCATTTTTTCTTTTCTTTTTATTTTCTTTTTCACTAGTGGAGCAATTGTGAGATCTCATCTTTTAATTTTCTTTTTTGCTCTGTAGAGATCTCAATTGTGAAGATGAGAAATGAGTAAAGAGGTGTTGAGATCTGAGGGAGAAGGTAAGCTCTTGGTACAATAGTACACTAGTCAAAGCTTATTTCACTTTTTCTTTTACTTTATCTTTTCTTTTTCACTTTTTCTTGGAAATGGCGTGGAAGTGGAATGGAGTACTTTAGGGGGACATGGGGTCACTATGTCTATAGAAAGGTACCTTGCGGTTTGCTGTTTCAAAGAAACCACCTCAACCTGTTAACCATTTTCATGATATAAATTACGTTACCACCTGTTAACAAATGCTCCATTATTTTCATGTTGCAATTATGTCTCACATTCTTATCTTTATTTTTAAAATTCAAACAGTTGATCCAAACTGCTCCATATTAAAGTATCTTCTGAAAAACAGTAATTTTGTTCCTATCTAGAAAATATATACATTTTGATGTGGAGATCATGTTGAGCGATTCGGATCGATTTTCTGGACTTTGAAAATGGAAATAAAGATGTGAGACATGATTAGAGCACAAAAACAATTAGACATTTTAACCTACTCCTGTATATATGTTTCAGTCAAATAATTTATTAGTTTACAGAATTTGGGCGCTGTTTATGTTGTTAAAAAATATATTTTATTTTATATGTATCACAATTGGACATTATTTTATTTTATTCTTGTGCAACAACCCTTTTTCATCTAAAGTTGATCACCACTATAATTTGCTACCATTCAGCTTTTCCGTTTATGCATCAACAAGCAACAACAAGTGTACACCAAAGTTTCTGGATCAGTTGAAGAGGGCACATTAGCATTTCACAAACAATAGAAGTACATATAATAACTGAGTTTGCCAGAAAGACAATTAACACTAAACAACCACCACTGAACCTCAACATGATATCCACGTTAAAATATGCTTAGAGATCAATTTTTTTTACTATTTTTTAAGATAGGAACAAAATCATTGTTTTTCAAGAAATTGTGGACCATCTAAATGCAGTGATTTTGTACCTATCTTAAAAAATAGTAAAAAAATTCAAAAAAAATATAAAATTTGATCTCTAAGCACATTTTACCGTGGATATCATGTTGAGCAGTTCAGATCTTTGGTTTTAACTTTGAAATCGAAAATAAAGATGTTGGGGTACGATTGGATCATGAAACAATGAAGCATTTGAGCCCTCCTCTTCTTATATTATATTATATAATTTAATATGTGTGCGAATTTTTATAAGATATGATTATTTGTTAATGATCCTGATATCTCATATATATATAGAGAGAGAGAGATGGGCTATTGTGCTTTGCAAAGTAAAGCTATCATTTTACTTCGGCTTACTTTTTGGATTTTGAAAGTCCAAAACATCGATCCGACCGTTCAAGTTGATCTACATATTGAAATGTGCTTGCAGACCAAATTTTACATTTTTTTGAATTTTTTTACTATTTATTAAGCTACTTTGAAAATTGCTGATCACATGGTCCATAATTTTGTTGCACTGTTTTTTCTGGACCATGTGATCAGCAATTTTCAAAGTGGCTTAATAAATAGTAAAAAAATTCCAAAAAATGTAAAATTTGGTCTGCAAGCACATTTCAATATGTAGATCAACATGAACGGTCGGATAGACGTTTTGGACTTTGAAAATCCAAAAAGTAAGCCGAAGTAAAACGATGGCTTTACTTTGCAAAGCACAATAGCTCATCTCTCTCTCTCTATATATATATAGGGATGGGCTATGGTGAGGCGTGGAGTAAAACAAGTTTTTACTCCACGCCTCATTATTTCCATTTTGAAAATCCAAACAACCAATCCGAACCATTCAACATGATCTCCATATTGAAATGTGCTTGGAGGCCAAATTTTACATTTTTTGGAATTTTTTACTATTTATTAAGCCACTTTGAAAATCGCTAATCCATTGGTCCAGAATTTTTTACTGTTTTGCTACTGTTCATCCAGATAAGTGATTTTCAAAGTGGCTTAATAAATAGTAAAAAATTCCAAAAAATGTAAAATTTGGTCTCCAAGCTCATTTCAATATGGAGATCATGTTGAGCGGTTCGGGTCGGTTGTTTGTATTTTCAAAATGAAAATATTGCATGGAGTACAAACTTATTTTTCTCCATGTCTCACCATACACTACTACAGAAAAAGATATTGCACATGGACATAAATGGAGGAGCTACACGGATTTCCTGCCGTGTATAAAGTGAGGGTGTAAGAATAGGTCAATAACTACACACGGATATTTACCCGTGTGCGATTATAACGATTTCTACACGGATTACCTTATAAACAGCCGTGTACAAAGACTTGCCTGTGTCGCTCTCCATGTTACCGAGTTACACGAATATAACCTAAATATCCATGTACGAATACTCTTTCTACACGGACTTTTAATTTCATATCCGTGTAGCTATACCTATCATACACGGACATTTATAAAATAATCCGTGTACGATTACGCTTTCTACACGGACTTGTATTAAATATCCGTGTAGCTATACCTGTCATACACGGACATTTATAAAATAATCCGTGTACGATTACGCTTTCTACACGGACTTGTATTAAATATCCGTGTAGCTCTCTGAACTATCATACACGGACTTTAGTTAAATATCCGTGTAGAATTAACTAATTTTTTTTTTGTATTTTTTGGTTTTGGGCTAGCCTCCAGTTTTGCTACAGAATTATACAAAATTCATATAGCAAGAAATCCATATTTTTTAAATTAGCAAGAAATTCATATACACTAAATTATACAATATTCATATACACTAAATTATACAAAATTATGTAAATCCATATTGAGCATTACCAAATTCCATTCGAAACCACCTTGCCCACATACACCTGACATCGTCGATCTGCTCCTTGGTGTAATGCGGTTGCTTTGGCGCATTCTATAATTATAATTTGGTATTAGTTAGTAACAAGAAAAGGTAGATGCAAGACAGTTGCAAATATCAATTGCTATTATATAGGAACAATTAATATGAATTACATATCGCTTTTGGGAATTGGAATTGTATTCTTTCGACAAAGTCAAACATGAAAATCATCGTGTAATAAGCGCATTCCCAACTCTCCAACTGTTGTGGGCTCTGAAATTTATATTTAGCGGCCTTTGTTAGAATGACAATAATTTTTTGAACAAAATATGAAATTATTAACTCATAAAGTGTGCTCACCATCATCCACTTCCAATTCAACTTATTTTTCTGGCGGGTGCTTTGCAATCCTCCCTCGTTAATATATTTCAGAAAAGCCCTTACAAAATTGAGTGAATGTAATGAGGAATTTTATAATTTGATATAATTGAAAAAAATTCAAACCAAGTGAATTATTATTGCTTACTTAGTGACATAAGGGAATATATCTTTGCACTTGTCAATTGCGATCCTTCCTTTGGGCTTACAAGAATCAACGATTATGCTCGCATTTAGGTAAGGCACAATGATAATCAAACACCAGCGTTTGCTGTGGGAGGAGAAGAATTATAGTACTTTAGCATATAATAGTGACACAAGTGTTTGCTATGGTTGATGGTGTGATTTCATTTTTTTATGTTTCACTTTTATTTCCTTTATCCAATTCTTTAATTAAAATATAAACAATACATAACTTAAGGTTAGAATTAACCTCTGGTGCTATGGCAAGAGAATGAATTTCTTCTCCTCCTCCCTAGCACGATGCATCGCTGAACACATGTACTCGATAGCCATATCCGGATAACATTTCAGTGCCGTAGCACTCACTTTCTCGGGGTCCAGAAATATGCACAAGTTCTTCTTTTGTACCATCTCATCACAGTTTCGGACTAGCTTCCTGAAAACTCATCATTTTACATTAGAATATATATTTGAGTTCTATACAATAATGAAAATAATTTTTGGTCACTAACATGAGGAAAATGGTGATGAATGACACATCGAGCCATTTATCGGATGACGAGTGGTGGAGAAGGTCCTTGAAGTCTTTGAACGACAGCACGAGATCCCTGCCTTCGTGTAGAAACATCCCAGGTGGGACAGGGATGATGATATTCTTCATGCCTTCAGGTGCTGACATCAAGTGGCCGTGGAGAATGCGCAAATCATCGGGCAAATGGCTGTATTCTTCTTCGGTGACCATAGGACGGTCTGGTGATTCTGGCGCGTCAGCCCCGATGTCGCAAGCCATGTCCCTCTGTACCGGTGACATCATCTCCTGTGTACTGGTGACATCATCTCCTCGTGTCTGTATCAAATTTGAAACCTTCTTCAAGTATTTCAAAAAGAATGATTTGAATGTAACAAAATAAATGGATTATTTAGAGATTACTTGATCCAAAATAATCTGACTCTTAGGCCATTGGACAAATGTTGTCCGGGCATCATCAAGTGTAACCCTTTCGTCGGTAGGGACAGAAAGAGGTACGCGCGCCCATCCCACCACAACTAAGTCAACCTGCACGCATGCATGGTCGGGCCTTAGCTGAGCATGGTGTACACTTAGGGCTCCTGGATGTACAATGCTCTTAGCAACGGTCAGAGGAACACTACCCTGCCACAGGACGAGGTCGCATGCTCTGGGGTCCTGCAATTATCAGAAAGTTGTTATTTTTAATGGTGCAATATTGTCTAACAAGGTTACAAACAGGTATTAATTACCTTTAGACTATGAACAATTAGTGATTACCTTTAGATATCCAAATCGTCTAAGGCCCAAGTCCCGGATGCTTGACTACTTCGTCGAATTCCCAGTGAAATAGGAGGTGGTTGCTCGGATGGCTGCGTAAGAGATGTAATTTGGTTCAACAACCTTGATTCCATCTCAGCCAGCTTTGCGTCGTACTCTTTGCTGACCTCCGCACAAATCTGCGTAACTATCTCGTCTTTATTAACTTTGGCACGAGATTTTCTTCGAGGTTTTGGCCCCTACACCCCTTACTCGACCCGTGTGTTCTGGATTCTCGAGCGCTGCGGCCAAGGAATCATTTTGTCTGTCGACCCTCCGGGCACCCGAATTGACCTCCTCCACCTCCAACTGTTAATAGAAAAATTAGTTATAGCAAAAGACCAAGTGATGTACATTCAGAGTTATAATTTTGTTTGAATGACACAAAGTTATAACAAAGGACTCTTACCATTCTCTGACCCACGGGTTGCAATTTCTGTGGGAGTACTATCTTCCCGTCAGCGGTTAACTCGGATCTACCCATGAACCAATCTTGGCCTCTAGGATTTTGGATCCTAATCACGGGTGAGTCAGAATCTTTGTTTTGCTCCAGTATTGTCCTCCATTCTTCCGACTTACCCTCGTAACCACCTAACCCTAAATGGTGCGGATACTTGTTCATGGCAACGATCCTCCTACCTTCATCACTTTTTTTTTCACAAGTGTAAGAAAATCAATTAGTTTTAGAAAGATAAGTACAGATCGAGAAAGAACAAAAACTAATTTGGCTAAAGTTATGTACCTTGAACTCTACCGTGGACTTCAAAGCTTGAAACTCCTCCCACACCTCTTGTTTCAGCCAAGGATAGTATCCTACCGGATTTCTCCCTTTCTTCATGAAATCCGTCTTCAATGTGCTCTTGAATTGCTTCCAACCTTCATTCATTATCCTCAAACTCTTAACCTTTGGGGTTTCATTCTCGATGTTCCACTGAGCCAGATTGACACCAAATTTACTGTATTTAAGTTCATGTACAACAATGAAAATAAAGCAAAGAGTTGTTAGGTACTTTACCTTCACCATGTTTCACCAGTCGTTCTTATTCTCTTTATCAAACTAATCCCATCTCTCTACAAGGATACTTGCCTTTTGCTTCACCAAATTGCAACACCAATTTGAGTACGTCATCCGGTTTGGACCTTGCGCACGCTTGTCTTCCGTGAACCATATTTCCAACTACTTCTTCTCGGACGTGCTTGTGCACATTGTCGGACCTCTTTTCCTTCTTTCTGATGAGGCAGTAGCTTGCTGCTCCTCTTCTGCCATCATATCTACGTGCTCACCCTCAACCGACATGGTTCTGCCATAAAAAGAAATATTAATGAACCAAAAGCATACAAATTTAGAGATATATATATTTCAAGCTAGTCATAAATTCTTCAATTGTTAGTCCTAAGACATTTAATTTATAACTTGACACATATCCGAACTGGATCCTTCGAGAATCTTTGTGCATCTTTCGGAACCAAATTCTTTGAAATGTCTATCAATGTTTCTCCATTGAGAAGAATCAGTCGGGTGCCTTAATTTATCGTCATTTTTGCGCTCTTCTTCATGCCAACGCAATAATTTCGCATCTTTGGGATTCGCAAACAACTGTTTGAATCACGGTATTATCGGCAAATACCACAACACCTTAGCCGGAGGTCGGCCCTTTTTGTCCTCGTTACAATCATCAGTGTCCTGGTCCTTACGTTTATACCGTGAAATACCGCATTTAGGACAAACATGCATGACCTCGTACTCGTTACAATACAATACACAGTCATTCGGACATGCATGTATTCTTTCGATCTTCAACCCCATTGGACATATCAACTTCTTCGCCTAATATATTGTACCGGGTAACTCGTTGTTATCTAGGAGCATTTCTCGTAAAAGCTGTAATAAGGATGTAAAACTCTTATCGCTCCAACCATTGTCAGCTTTTAACTTTAATAATTTCAACACGGCTGACAGTTTCGTAAATTTGGTACACCCGAGATACAACTGCTTTTTGGAATCATTAGACAAATTTTGAAATTTATCATAATTTTTATCACTAATTTCATCTTCCGCATCATGTAACATTTCCTCCAGATTTTCAATAAACTCGTGTTCTACATTTTCATCAGAATTCATCTCCAGCTCATCATTGTCGTTTCTGGGTTCAACATTATCAAAATTTTCGACAATCTCATAATCCTCGTTCCAATCAAGTTCAAAATTATAAAAAATTTCTACATTCTCATCATTCAATTCACAACGATTAAAATCTTTATTGGTACTACTACTTTCTCCAAATTTCTCACCATGCATGATCCAACATGTATATCTCTTCTTAAATCCCTGACAAATCAAATGAGCTCTAATTTCTTCGGAGTCTCCAAATCTTAAAAAAATTTTACAATCTTTAAAAGGACACAAAATGACTTCTTATTTTTTCTTCACTCTATACCTCTCAGCAAATTTTATAAACTCATCAACGCGAATCAAATATTCTTCACTATCACGTCGCAATTCATACATCCAACTTCGATCCATTTGTAAATTAAATTAAAAAAATGATTTGATCAATTAATCATGCATGGTCAACATATAAATTGTACTAAATTTTGGACTTACAAAGGGCCATTTTACAATCCTAACCCACTCTTTGAATATTATGTTCCATATGTGAACACATATTAGCGAGATTTAATTAGTATTTAAGAAAAATTTGGCAGCATTTCCCCTTAACTCCCCAAGTATGCGTACGAACCACATACTCGTAGGAGCAATAAGGGAAAATACTGTCGAACTTTCCTCAAATACTAATTAAATCCCGCTAATATGTGTTCACATCCTAAATGAGACACAATATTCAAAGAGCAGTCCCAAAACGGGGACTATCCAAAATTAATCCCTATTGGATTAATTTTGAACGGGCATGGACCTAAAAGCATCTATAGGTCGGTTATTGGACCACAATACACTAATTATTTACATTATCTAATTAAGAAATCAAGCATGCATGAAATGACCTAAATAAGCAATAATAATTAACAAAAATTAGAGGAAGAAAAGGATTTGAATATATATACTAACCTTAGAAAGATGGAGAGGAGAAAATACAAACTTCAAAGATCTCAAATCCCAGCTGCTGGCCTCAATTCGCAGAAATCAGAAAAATTAAAGCTCAATACATAGAGACAGTGGCATAAAAGACTTGATCAAAACACGCGGCGCTGGAAGGAGAAGGCCTTTTATACTAATTAAAACCCTACACAGCCTTTTATGCACGAATTTATACTTATTAATCCGTGTAGCTCTCCAAATAATCATACACAGCTATTTATAATAAAATATGTGTACATTTCTACCATTTCTATACGGATATATTATCAAAAATCCGTGTATATATTCCTACACGGATATTTAACAAAAATCCGTGTAGCTCTCTCAAACGGTCTTCTTTCCACATGGATTTTTGATCCCTAATAAACCGTGTAGCTCTCTCAAACAATTCTACACTAATTCTTAACTAAATGTCTGTATATAATTCCCGCAGATTTTTTGGGCTTTCAAAAAATCATATTTGGTACACGGTTTTTTTATAAAATTGGAAAAACCGTGTACAATGTGAAGTGTAGTATTACCATTTCTGTAGTAGTGATAGCTATTAGCTCATCCCCATATATATATAGAGAGAGAGAGAGGAGGGAGAGAGGAGGGATCCACTTACAACATTTGTAAGTTACAACATAGTAAAAAAAGATATTTCCAGGGTTATGACTTTATCTCAGTTTTGCCTCGAGGTACCCGGTCCATGTAGTGTCCTACACGGGCCGGGTACTGTCGCACACGGTCTGTGTGGCCCTCGAGTGAATGCATCAGTTACTGTTTCTTTGTGTAGGGTTCTACTGATCAGACCTAATGTTTCTAATCCTCAACTGTCGTTTGTTGGTTCATTAACTTGGTATGGAATTGCAATATGTGCCCTCGTCGGGTTCTAGACCTCAACTGTCGTATGTTGGTCCGAATTACCTAGTTGCTTGTTTGGTATACTAAAGGTAACCTCTATCCGTCGATATGAGGAAATGTTCACCTGTCGGCTACTACTTGGTTTCACCTTTCAGATCACTAATCCTACCTCATGTACTTAGTTTGGTTGAGAGATTATAAGTGCCAAAGTACCTTCTAGATGTGCGCATGGATCTAGTGGTAAATGAATAAAATCAAACAATTTAATCTAAGCAATTAAAATCAAACACAATCAAGCAAACACAAATTTCAACATAAGAATCCAATAACTAACATGCAAAACAAAACATTCGATTACACCACAACCCTATAAACTAAAAGTCTACTCAAACATAGTTCTAAACAAATAAAACAAGTAAGGGAAGAGTAAATCATGATAAAACCCGAAGAACAAAGAAGATCTATCAAAAATTCGCATCTTTCGCTTCTCAACTTCGCCTCCAAGCAATAGCCGCCAATCCAAAAACCCTAGAATGCTTCTCTGTTCTAGAATGGTCCAAGATTGCCTCCTTGTTGCTAAGGATCCCGCCTATATAGCAGCTCTGCCGACCTTCCTCCAATTGGCCTCTATTTCCAAAATTCAATTATGTTTTCAGAAATGCTTTACACGGTCCGTGTGAAATAGTACACGGACCGTGTGCCTATGTCTCTGGTTCAGATTGTAGATCTTCTTGCAAGCTTTCTGTAAAGTGGTCATACACTCAAAACGGAGTTACGAGTCAAAATCTATGACTGTTTTAATTTCAGGTGCTGAAATTCAGCATCATATACAGGTCTTGTGGATGGTGTCCTGGTCGTGTCTGTGGTCGGGCAGAGGGTTGTACGGTCCGCATAAGAAGGTACACGGACCGTATATAAACCTTCGAATTCCAGATTCTTCCTCGGTTTCGCCCGTTTTTTGCAAAGTAAGAACAAATGCGCAGCAGTACCACATTCTATAGATATTCAATGAAATAAATACGATTTGACAGTTTTAGGCACAAGTTTTGGTACAAAGTTTGGTCGGATATACATAAAAAAGCGAGATATCATACAACAATTTGATTTTGCAATTTTCAAAATCCAAACAATCGATCCAAATCATTCAACATGATATCTATATTAAAATGTGCTTAGAGATTAAAATTACATTTTTTTGAATTTTTTTACGATTTATTAAGTATTTTACAAAACTGTTGTTTTCTAGTGGTCCATAATTGTCTAAAAAGAGCATTTTTGTAAAATACTTAGTAAATACGTTATTAATACTTAATAAATATCATTATTTTCATTTTCAAAGTTCAAACCGTCGGCCCGAATCGCTCAACAAGGTCTTCATACTAAGATATGTTTGGATAGAAACAAAATCACTGTTTTTCAGATAGAAACAAAATCACTTGTTTTCTATGCAAACACATTTTAATATGGAGATCATGTTGAGTGGTTCGGATTGACTGCTTGGACTTTGAAAACAAAAATAAGATATGATGCATGATTGGGACATGAAAATAATGGAGAATTTTAACCCTACTCTATATACAATTTTCCCAAAAACAAAACACCAAAAGTAACCTACTTTAGGAGTTATATCAAGAAAATCGTTAATAGGTGGAGATGGTTTTTTAGAAACAGCAAAACGAAATGTACCTACCTATAGACATAGTAACCAATTCCCCCTAAAGTACTCCACTCTGATGAAAAAGAAAAATAAAAGTAAAAGAAAAAGTGAACTAAGGATTGACTAGTGTACTGTCAAGTCTTCTACACCCCACATCTAATTGAGATCTCAATACCTCTTTGCTCTTTACTAATTTCTCATCTTCACAATTGAGATCTAAGGTTAGTTTCCTTCCTCTCTCTCTCCACAGAAATTGATCTACAGAGCAAAATGGCAGGGAATTTGAGCCCTCTCTAGCCACCAATTTGCTCCTTCCTCTTCATCAAATTCTAATAACTCACAAAATAGGCATGCACGAGCTGTTGAGGGTGATCTGGAGAGGCTGATGGGAACTCTGGAGCAGATCAAGGCAACCCTGTAAGATGTTGAGGAGAGGGAGATCACAGACTGCTACGTCAAGCTCTGGCTCAAGGAGCTGAAGAAGGTCGCTTATGATGCCGAGGATGTGCTCAGTGAGTACCGGTATGAGGTCACACGTGTTCAAGTTGACGCAATAAAGGCTTCTCAGGCTTCTGGTTCTCACAAGAGAAAGCATATGGAGGTTTGTGCCTTGTGCATATACAAATTAAAAAGGATTCTTACTTGTGCTAGTGTCTTTTTGTTGTTGTTGTGTGGTACTAAAATTAAACGGAGTATTCTTTTTTTTTTTCTTTTGATGGATTGGCATTCACCGAAGTGATCACTTGTTTTATACTAGCTTTCCATATCAAACATTAGAGTCGTCACTTGATGCATTCATTATCATTTTTAGTTAACAAATTATGAAATTTGGCATACTTACATAATTCTCTTTTTCTTTTTTTTGACAGTACGTACATTGTTCCAATTTCTGATGACATGGTAGATCCGCTCAAAATAAGAAATCAATTTGATAAAATTCCGAAGGATTGTGAGGCTCTCTAATTAAGGGAGAGTGACGATGTGAGGTGCCCAAACAACAAACTTTTACGAATCTCAACAGGTCACATGGTGGATGAGGTTAGCATTTTTGGCAGAGATGCTGAAAAAGAGGAGGTAATCAATTTCTTGCTATCTGAAAAAAAAAGAAAAGTCATTTTCAGTCATTGCAATTGTTGGCAAAGGTGGCATTAGAAATACCACCATTGCCCAACTCGTCTACAAAGATGGGAGCATAGAAGGCAAAATCGGCCGTTCCAGAGCGGGATCGGACGGTGCCGATCGGATTTCAGGCCGAGTTATGTGGTTAGTGTAGATTTTGTCCAATTTCGGCCGAAATAGACCGGTTCCACCGAAACGTGAATTAAACAAACTCCAAAATTTTTTGAGCTCTGCGTGAATTGAACCTATGACCTCTAGCTTAGCAACCAAAGCCAACTATCACCACCCCATACAACCTTTGTTGTTAGAAAACATAATTCATTTATATATAATAATTGTAATTTGTATTATATTAAAGAGTGTGTTTTTAGTTGTAATGCTTTTATTATATTATATTAGTGGATTATTTGATTGTAATTATTTGTCAAAAGAAAAATTGTTGACCAATTATTTTTTTATCAATTTTTTTTATTTTTTTAGTATAAAATAAGCTTCTAGTAAAAAAGTCCGATTTTTCTATCCGATTCGGCCGATTCCGATTCCATAGTCAAAAGACTGATCCCGATTCCGATTCCGATTTTTCCTTCTATGGATGAGAGGGTTTCTTGATGCTTTGATTTATTTGGGTGGGTATGTGTCTCTGTCTCTAAGTTTCATGCTCTCAACTACTTAGGATCTTCACTAGGCACCCCCCAAACTGGCATTGGCTGACTTAGCGAGTAGATTCATCAATCAGAGCTAGGGTCCCCTTTCCTTTGAACTTGTCAGAGGCATTTTTCTGAGGTGGGATGGCGGTTGTTGTGCCTTAGCGTTAGAACCACTGACTGGTTCGTTGCTGGAGAGAGGGGCTGGTAGTGTCTTAGCGGTCTTGACAGTAACACCTTGAGAGTCAGCAACAGGGATACCTGAGGGAACTGGACCAAGAGCAGTACTGGTATTGCCTTTCTTAAGCATCCAGTATTGTTTAGGGCACTGCTCGAGCCAATTGGTGTGTTCAGCTTTGATTTCCTAGTCGACAGTGATACACAGATCACAATAGAGCTGAGACCTATCATTATCTTGGAACCATGGTTTGGAAAATCGGCCGAGTCGGAACGGTATCCGCCGGAGACGATCCGATTTTTCCCGAGATAACTCGGATATTGATAAAATCGGTGCTAAATCGACACAATCAGCTGAATTTTCACTCAATTTTTTGTCTCTAGCTAGAGCAAAAGTGTAATGTTTTGGTGATTCAATTGAGTCAATTTCGTATTTTTTGGAAGGCAGTCGAAAGAATTTCGGGGAGTCGCGATTCAGAACAAAGAAGAAAGCTTAAACCATTATGAAATATTGAATAGACTTGGTTTATGTATGATGTACAGTTCTGTTTTGAAAATATAACATGGTTCATTGTGAGCCATTTCCAGACATGTTATTAAATAGGGAGGAGCGAACCAGTTATTAACCTGGATTTATTAAAAAGGGATGTTTAGACTTTAGAGTTTAGACTGTCTTAAAAAAATATTATTTAATAGAGACAGTTTGTTTTATTTATTTATTATTTTTACTTGATTAAAAATAAAATATTAATTGTTTATGAAATAAAATTTTTCTATGAAAATAAATTAACGCATATTCAAAATAAAATATGAAAATGTAAAAGTTAAATTAAATATTTATTTGTCTTTTGTAAATTTATTCATTTTTTTATTGTCTATTTAATTTTTAAATTAGATAAATATTATTTTTTTAAGTAATACACTGCAAATTTAATTGTTATCCGTCCAAATTTAATTATTATGAGTGTTGGAATGGATTATTTGACAAATTTAGTACAAAACATGCTTCTGCCAAAAAAATCTCAGTTTCCGATCCAATTCGTCTGATTTCAACCAATTCACCGGATTCCAATTCCGAGTTTCAGAACCATGCTTGGAACATAATACGACAGCAACAAGGAATTGAATCCTTGTCAGGAACCCCTATTTTCATTGGGAGAACTTCAAAATCTAAATGCTCAGCCAATCTAGGATCGACATCCTGTAAATTTCCTCCTAGTTCCTCTGCTAATTTGCGAAACTCATAGCCTCTCCATGGAAGCCTGTAGTAGAGATCCAGTAGGCAGTGGGAAGGTAGATCTGACAGTAGTCAGTTGGATCATAGGTCTCTAAAGGGAATGTCACATGGCCTAGGTTAAGGTATCCCCTTTTTAGGTTGACGGCACGCCACTTCTTATCACGAGGAGTTATCAGAAACCGATCTTTAGAGGGCTTGCGAACTACCCACACCTAGTCATCTCTATGGAAAATCTTGGTCAAATGAGTCAGAATGTACTAGGCTCTCGCAGAGAACTGTATTGAATTGGCGGTTGGCTTGATTGGAGTGCACCTTAATGACCGGTTTGTCCTGAGATCTCCCCATTGGAGGTGTAGAGGATGGAGTGCGAGAAGAAGGTGGGACTGTGGTAGAGAGACAGTTGGCTGATCTATGGCCCAGCCTACCGCACTAAAAACATACAACAATGTTGCGACAAGACGAAGCAAGGTGACCTATGTCATCTCACAAATAGCACATTGAAACACCTTTCAGAGAGGTGCAGCACAGCGCACTTAACTTTTTATTATTTGTTTTTTGTAATCGCAATTTATGTACACACTGTGAATATTTTGATGAAGAGAAAATTTACACAATATGACAATAGTGATAATTTCATATTGAAAACTAAAACAAGAAATCAATGATATCAAGCTTGCATTAACCAAGGGCTCTGTATGTGCTTCGTTTCAAACTGTGGTAATAAAATTGGATGATCTCAATTCTTCTTTTTAGTTCAATCAAATTGGATGATCAAAGCATGCCTCAGAAGTAATTGTAATAATAATCCTCAACCCAATCATGGAAAATGAGGCAATTAATAAATTTAAACGAGAATGCTTTCAGAAATTGATTTCCTTGGTATTTTGTACGAACTTTTTTTTATTACCTAAAGTAAATTTACTGCTCCTATTACAAACCAAACCAAACCAAACCAAAGCATGAAGCAGTTCAGGAACTTTAAAAGTAAAAACAAACAAAATACTTGCAACAAACTTAAAACAAAGCAGAGCGACAAGAAGTCCTGAATAATTATTCTCCATGTGACCCACGCGATAAAAAAAACATCACATCAAAATAAAAATTCTTAGCCTTGAATTATAATTAGAATAGAACATAAAACGAGTTAGAGTAATTATACTGAGCATACTATTGTGGAGGTAGCTAGTAGACATGCATCTTCTCAGTGCACTCTGGAACCTTCTTTATAGTTGCTTTCATGAGGTCAATGTATAATGGCAATTGTGCGATGGCAAAGAAAGTGACAGGAAAGCACATGATTGCGTATATGGGGTACACGGCAAATTTGAGCTTCTTTTCGACAACAAAAAAGTCTCCGGCACAGAATGAGACAAGCATAGAAGCAATTGACATGAAGAGAGAGGTCAGCCCCAGGATAAGCCTCACAGGAAGTCTCCAATTGAAATCCCTTACCTGATCAGCAAATAAATGAGAATTTCAGTTTTCTTTGTTGAAATATTAAAAGGAAGAAATTCTTTTTAAGATAGGGGTTTTGGTAACCTCGTAACGGGAGGTGAGTATTGCGAGGAACATGACAAGAGATGTAACAGAGAAGCAAAGAGCGACAAGGGATGAGATGGCGAACAACTGAAAAACTGGTTTTGAACTGAGTATTGGAAATCCAGAATTCTGGTCTACACCTCCTGGAACTGTGCTTGCAGATGCAAAGGCCACCGTAGCGACGAGAGCAGCCACCACAGAACAAGACTGGGAAGTGTTTGTCAGCCAGGCGCTTCCGCCTTTAACCAGTGGATCATGACTCTCTATGAACACCTCCTCTGGCTTCTTTCCATTCTTGTTGATTCTTGATATTATTTCTTGGTTCATTTTACTACTACTATGCACATACTGCACACCGCCATGCATATTACATATGTTCAGTTTCTATTTAAGTTTAGTCCATTTTTTAGAGAGAAGAGAGAGAGATCACCTTGTACCACTTGCTCTCCCATTGCATCTGAAGTGCCGCTCCAGGGATGCTCCATGGCCGGCTATCGCCGAGCTTGGCTGCGAGATGTAGGGCACTATTTTCATCTTTATCTACTTTCCGAAATACACTCTCCACAGTTGAAAAATCCAGCATGTACTTGTACACGTGGACCTGGCGGTGCTCCACTGCCAATAAAATAATATTTTTGTTATCCTTGTCTTTGTCCATGACTGCCACTGGAAACTTCTTGAGGATTCTTTTCACCATCTCTGTTATTCCACTCTTTGCAGCTACCAAAACAGGGCTTGCTGAAGCACATGTTGAAAAAATTGTAATTTATGTTAACAAAACGTGTAGCAACATGCTTTTGATTTCTCATCTCTCTTTTATAACAGTATCCAAAACAGGGCTTGCTGAAGCACATGTTGAAAAAATTGTAGTTTTCTATGGTGACTCTATAATGAATTTGTGTTCTATAATTTTATGCTTGAAAAGTAAGGTATCAATACCCTGATCATCGATATGAGTAGCTCCATTGATCTCTGTTATTCCACTCTTTGCAGCTACCGAAACAGGGCTTGCTGAAGCACATGTTGAAAAAATTGTAATTTATGTTAACAAAATGTGTAGTAAAATGCTTTTGATTTCTCATCTCTCTTTTATAACGGTATCCAAAACAGGGCTTGCTGAAGCACATGTTGAAAAAAGTGTAGTTTTCTATGGTGACTCTATAATGAATTTGTGTTCTATAATTTTATGCTTAAAAAGTAAGGTATCAATACCCTGATCAGTAGCTTCTACTGTTCTCCCTGGAGGGGATTCTGATTCGATATGAGTAGCTCCATCCATATGGTGATCTCCTGGTGTTATCCCTGGAGGGAATTTTGATTTGATATGACTAGCTCCATTGATAACTGAATCATCATCTGGTTCCTTTCCACCGCTGGCTTCCTCGTATTCCCAGAGTGTTGACGAATCCACCAGTTCCTTCATTATTTTCTTTGCATTTTTGTGCTGTTGTTTAATTTTCGTAATTGTCTGCAGTCTTGTTAACCCTTTAGGAAGACGTTATTCACAGAATGATATACTAAATTAATATTGTAAACAGCTGAGCAAAAAGACAATAATAATCGGCAACTTTTCTTTCATTCAATAGAATCTCAATTAATTGTTCCGATTTATATTAAGAATCATACTCCTTTCTTTCTCTGGCCATGCACCGGGAAATTAAGTTGGTACTATGGAGTCCGGCAACCATGACATCAGTGGCATACGCCACCAATCTTCAAAATCTATCGGATATACCACAAACAATAAGTTCAAACCATTCAATCCGATCTACTTCAGCATTTATATGCAAAATTTATAAATTTTTGATGGTATATAGTATCAAGTCAAGCAGTCAAAAAATGACAAAAAATGAATGCATTAAAATTAGCTTAAAACCTTCTTTGTTTGACCGCTTGACTTCATGCTGAATGCCATCAAATATCAATAAATTTTGCATGTAAACACATCTCATGAAGTAGATCATTTTGAACGGTTTGGATTTGTCGTTTGAAGCTTATCCGATAGATTTTGACATGGTGATATTTAGGCTTAAATACCACTGATGTCACGGTAGTCATACTCTTGATACTATGTTTGTACATTGTTTTTTCCTCTATTTCTAATAACTTGTTTTCTATTGTCTATATGAAAAGTTTGTACATCATCATGAACCAAATAAGTCTAAGCAAGCATCGAATACGAATATCATTGCCATTTGTCTTTATCAGACAAAATTTTACTTTTCTGACAAAAATTGCAATTCTAGAATTAGTATGAACTTCGAAAAGAACGGTCAATTACTTCATCTAGAAATTAAAAATGAACTGTGCATGTTGAGCTTATAATTAGTTACTTCTCATATACCTTCTATAAGATACACCTTCTATAAGAACAACTAGTTCATGTTATTCATATTTTAAATGGGAGAGCTTTTTATAATTATAAAATTACCTTTTTCAATCAGGGTATACCGATCACAAGAACTTTCAGCAGTTAATTGGTGTCGAAGAATAACTTGACATTTTCTTGAAGAAATTATGCAAATATATAGATGCACGTACCTATCCCAAGAACAACTACTAGGAGCTTAACGATAATCTTGAAAAATAAAATCATCATATCATAGTTCGCTGGGAACCATCTCTTTTCCTTTTGTGCTCCAGCTTTCATGCAGGATAAAATTAAGGGAAACAATAAAAATTGATGAACACAAGTAAGATTTCATTAAAAATTACCATATCATGTTATAATTTTTCCAAAAATTTCGCCCTGTATTATTGTTATCATTTTGGGCTAGAAGCTGCAATATCAAATATGAAAGTTTAGTAGCCAAGTATTACTAAATTCTAAAAAAAAAATGATTGGTATAATTATAACATAATGGTTTGTGTACTATACATGGGTCGTCTTCAACAGAAATTGGAGACTCGTATGGGTCTTCTACAACAGAAATGGGAGACTGGTGTGGGTCTTCTTCAACAAAACTGGGAGCATTACCAGTTTTTGAGCTAGAAGCTGCAATACCAAATATGAAAGTTTAGTAGCCAAGTATTACTAAATTCTAAGAAAAAATTTCATTAAAAATTAAAAATTACCATATCATGTTATCATTTTTCCAAAAATTTCATCCTGTATTATTGTTTTAGTCCTTAATGAATCATTTTATGCTTTTAAACCTTAGCGTGTTATACTGCCAAAAGTAATCCTTGACACAACAGAAAGAAATTCTCAATGATTTGATCCTTATTAACAACATATCAGTCTAATCAAAGATTTAATTGACAAAAGTATATCTTAAAATTAATATATCGTACAAAACTAAAATTAAATAGAATGATCCAATGCCCATGTTTTTTCTCCTTGCACAAAATTTAAAACGAAACAGTTTATCTTTCTTTTGTTTGTAGAGGAAAGAAATGACATCAAATTTTGACTTTTGTTTCGTACATATCAAGAAGACAAGAAACCAATGGTTTATGGTGGTTTATTTCCACCGTTGATTTATTCATACTCAGTAAAACACAAGTCTAAAATCATAATCTTTAACGAGAATCCATTACTTCAAAAATAAATCAAGATCAATGGTTCACATGTACTATCTGAATTTATATTTTAAATTATTAATAAAAATGGACTTGTGTTCATGGGGGAGACCAAAAACATTGACATTGGATTTCTCCTTGATTAAATACTGTGAGGTAAATATTGTTAAAACATTTTTCGTATACATTATTATAGGGTCTTTTGTACAATTAGTTATATGAAAGTCTGTTTCCGTTAGGTTATCAGTTTTATACCATTAGTTAACCTTAAGAATCTAGCCAAGTGTTACAAAATTCTAAGAAAACACTAGCTGATTGGTATAATTATAACATAATAGTTTGTATACTACACAAGGATCTTCTTCACCAGAATAGGATTCTTACCAGTTTTTGAGCTAGAAGCTGCAACAGTTTTTGGGCTAGAAGCTGCAACAGTTTTTGGGCTAGCTGCAATATCAAATATGAAAGTTTAGTAGCCAAATATTACTAAATTCTAAGAAAAAAATGATTGGTATAATTATAACATAATGGTTTGTGTACTATACATGGATTTTCAACATCTGTGCAACAAGCCTTATAGATACCAATTTTTGAGCAAGAAGCTGCAATAGGGCAAATATGAAAGTTTAGTCGACAAAAGAAATGATCTATATGAACAGTTAGTTCTTATTTGTTTAATTATATTGAGTATTTTTTTTCTCATACCATCAGTATTAAATATGAAGCAGATGGAATGCTTCATCAAAGAAAATAGGTCAATACAAGCTTTGTATGTTGGCGGCAGTAGTTTATTTTCATGGTCCGGCAGAATGTCTGTTGGTTCATCCTTTCCACCTTTTGTTTCTTTCTCCAAGAACTTATCAAAATGATACTCGAGTGGCTCTGTAAATGTACCTACAATCAAAGTATCAAATGTTCTCAAGTCAAATTGTAAAACACCACATAGCAATTATTATAATTGTAAAAATTGCAATTAAAAATTAATTTTCAACTACTGAAAATGGTGTTGCAATTAATATTAATGTAATTTATTGAGTAAAGTAGTCAAATTGTGAAATCACAATTAAGAATTAGATTTCAATCATTGAAAATGGTATCACCCTTAAAATTAAAGAGGTTTATGTAAAAAAAAAAGTTCCAAGTACAATGATATATAATCTTATCATATAAGTGAAAGCGAGTTCCACTCTTGAAAACAGAAGGCTGGTTGGCCAGAGTGTGAAGTGCAGTTTCTCCTCTTGAATTGACATAGTTCACCAACTGGGGATATAGGTGAATGATTTCATATGCCAAATCTACAGTCAATACATTTGAATAGTTATATTATGGCTTACTTTTTATTTTATTTATATTTTTCTGCTGAAAAAGCGCATACCAAATTGTTCCCCTTTGATGGCGTAGTGAAGGATATTGTTACCATCATCTCCCCTACAGTGAGTGATGTCTCTCTTCAATAAGCAGTTTTTTTCAATTATCAGCTTTTGTTCCTTATGGATGGCAACCTCAAGCTCAAAGAAGGCTTTCTTATTTCCGTGACGCACTGCCAAAAAGAGCGGAGTCTCCTGATGGTTGTTACGTGCACTGGTTACCATATCTGGACACATTTCTGCAATCCTCCTGCAAACCTTCTGTAGTCCGAGAGCTGCCGCCAGATGAAGTGGGGTATCCCCGGTGTTGTTTCGTTTTTTCAAGATTTCGAGCATCTGATCTGTGAGAATTGCATCAAATATTCTTAGAAGTTAAAATGAAAATTTAGTTGGGGTCTACGTGGTTATGGATTAATTGAATCATATTTTAACTTCCCTTTTACAAAGAAGCATGTCAAGGTCAATTGTCCTTTATTATTCATAAATCTCGAGAACACATAGCATTTGAATTTTCCAATAAAATAAACCTTGTAATTGAAAGAATTATAATTAATTTTGGTGAAGTATAGAGACCTAAAACTATCATTTTTCTATCTTACACATACAAAATGACTTTCTTATGTATATATAGACCTAATATAACATTTGAATTTTCCAACAAAAAACTAAATGACTATTAAAGGATGTGAGGCACGATGTGGCATGAAAGACATGAGGTATTTGAACCCTCCTCTTACAATATATACACTTTATCCAAAGCAACACATAGAATTCCAAATTAAATTTTCTTTTTTGTTCCAAAAAATCCTTTAGGACTAACTTCATAAATTATTCTTTTAAACTTGCATCTTCTTAATAATTAAGTTTATAATTTGCAGTAATTAGTAGGGACTGACGAAGTGTGTTATAATATTGTATAATATTCTGCCAAATTTGACAAGAAGTTACTGGATCATCCTTTCTTGCATGTGTGTTATAATATTGTATAATCTCAGTTCTTTTGTTCACAATTGTCACCTTGTTTGAAATTTATCACTTTATGACTTTTAAGTAAATAATATTTATTTCGCCTTGAATGAATATGTTTCCCGGTTCCATTGCTAATATACCATCATATATTTTAAGTATCCTACAGAATTTACATGCTCAGGAAGGGCTCGTTTTACATTTTCCTTATTTCAGTATTTAATCTTCTCATACTGCTTACTGGGACTCTACATATAGTTTTTATACAAAAGCTATTGGTAAAACATTTTAATTCCATATTAAAAGCCCTAATTATTGCATTGTGTCCATAAAACATCAAGAGCCTCAGTTAACTATTTATATGTGCATTAGTTAATTACTGACATATATTATTTCAAATTCATTTCTGCAACTTTTAGGTACCGATTTGAAAGTAGGTAATTGGGCAATTAGAAACTAAGATTATTAAGTTCGGTAACTTAAAAAGGAATCATCAAATAGTACAAATAATTAAGGACATGTATATGTACATATGTTAGCAGTAACTTCCTACAGACCCCACAACAGTTTTGGCAACTAGAGGAACCAAAAGGTTTGCATTATATTAAAAAGGCAGAATTTTAAATGATACATCACATAGCCATATATGGTACCTGGTATATAGCGTATTGTTTTTTTTTTCCTTAGATATAAAGTGGTAATACCTTCGTTATGCTTAACAATATTGAGGAGATCTAAAACTATTTTTTCCGTGGCACCAGAAACTGCAACATGAAGTAAGGTGTCCTTGGCACGTGTAATATGCTCGCCTTGGACTTCCTTATTTTCGTAGAGCTGAAGCACCTTTTTCCAGTCGCGATTCATTGCTTCTTTGAAGAGCTTCTTCCTCGGATGGTACATTGGGGGTTCAACAGAAGATATGGACATTGTTATTCCTCCCTCTCTTGTTTGTTTTTTTTTTTAATCTGAGTTGAATTAAGTTGTATGTGACTTTCGCTTGATAGGTAGAGAGTACCAGAGATATTATGATCCCTTTTATAAGGAACAAACTAGCAAGGAGAGCTTGTAGTTGTGTGATTGACTGCTCTTCAATGCTCACTTACGTAATAGATATTTATCATATCTGAGTCCTTACAAAAAGGAAAAGAGAAAGCTACTTGGCAAGGAATAAAGAACCTTACGTGTTGAAGTGCTTCAAGAGTTGTCTCTTTCAAATAATATGTTATAATTTTTTTTGAGTGAGTCATTAATACTTCATAATAAGTAAGAGTAAACATGATATATTTTCTTTTTAATTTTATTCAAGTTTAGAACAAATTAAGGTATCAATAGTCTCTCAAGTACCACCATCCAAATTGTAACATTTGATTAAAAAATACAACTTAATTATTAAAAATGACAAGTAGACCTCTTATTTTTAATACTAAATATATTGAGTACTCATAAATCATAATTAAGAAAAGAGCAGAATTAAACAACTTACTGCACACATTATTAGTTTACATGATTCAATATTTGCAATTAATATTACAAAACTTATTTACTAATAGACCTCGTACAAGTCAGGTTGTATTTGGATTGAATGGAGTTAGGTTCATATTACTTTTGGGTTTAATAGATACGTACGTATTGGACTCAAATTGAACAGATCGATTAATTTCAGTGTCAGTGTATTTTCAGATTTTAATAATTAACTATATGAGTTGGATTTTGCAGGTTCTGAATTTTTCAAGTTTTGGACCAATCTCAGTAATTTGGATGTCGGGTTGATTATATTTCTGTAATCTTGTGTTATGAGTAATTTAGTTCCATATTTCAAACATAAATCGGGTGGGTCGGATTGTGTTTGAATTGAATTAAGCTGGATTCAGATTAATTTTTGACTTTGATAAGTATTAGATTTGATTTATTTCTGATTATTTGAATAACTATGTCTAATGTGTATATAAATATATTTTTGGGTATAATGCATGTTTGTGTATATAAATATATTTTTGGGTTTAATAAAGAAACTTATAGTTTTATGTATTTAATTTAACCAAACCTTACTTTTTTTTATTAATAGAGACAAAACACTAAATAACTCAGTATTATGGAATAAATTATAATTTAACAGTTTAAATATTATATTGTGTACTTTGAGCTTTATGTTAAAAAAATTCTCAAATAACTGTCCTATTCAATACAAAAATAATATAATGTCCAACTTGTAAAAGCGACACGAACGGAATTAATCCCTTAGAAAGAAATTGACCCACAATTAATGAAATAGCATAATACAACCGGAAAAGATATTTCGTTCACCAACAAAATTGAAGAATCAAAACCTTAGCAGTGCAGGTAAAAAGGTTTCCACAACAAAATCTAAATCTTTTATCGGGTTACAATATTTTCCGGTTCATATTAACTCGTATTGGTATAATATAATTGTCATTTGGTTATACCATTTAGTTTGATTGCTTCGGGTTTGAAGATTTTTTGGATCATGGATCATTTGGGTTTAGAATAATTTATGTTCGGATATTCAATATTTATAAATTTATTTAGGTTTGGATACTTTTGAATTTGATTAATCACGAGTTCAGATCATTTATTTTTCAAATTTTTAGTAGGTCCGAATCGGATTGGAATGTCAATTTTATCAAGAGAGTTATTCCGGTTGGTTCAAATTTAATCAAGCATATATATGAAGTTCTATTCTCTTCTTTTTGATAATCAATCGGGTGCAGACAAATGTGAGAACTTTAAAATACTGCAATAATTGTGAGCAATGCACAACCCAACATACAATACAAAAGAGGTAGCTTATTGCTCTTATTCCTTGCTTGCAGTAAGAGAAAAAATGAATGCTTCTTGCTTTATCCCTTTTCTTTATTTCACTTCCTTCATTTAGACAGTTAAGAAAAAAGGGAAAAGACGACATGCTTTGAAGGATGCCAAATGTAGTGTCTGACAAGGAAACTGATCAATATTTTCAAAATTAAAAAGCAGAACAATACAAACCAAAATTAACATTTTAGTTTTGAACAATTGCATATCCCTCAAATGTGTTGTATTGTCATTGCACTAATTAAGTTGATCACTGTTCAGGTAAAAAGTTTAGTATCTTTGAACTAAGCAACTGCTTTAGAAACATTTGCACTACATACAGGTATGGGCTGTTAGCGGACATCATGCTTGGAGCTTTGCAGTTTCAGACCTGGTTAACCGAGGAGGCACCGACACTCAATCTATATATGGAAAGTGTACCACTAATTTCTAATTGAAATTCGAAGCAGCATTCATATTTTTTTATTGCAAAATAGTATAAACCCATAAACTGAAATGTTGGGAGATTATATGTATGCAACGTTTATTAGTCTAAGAGGACCCATTATCTATACTATGGCTTTAATTATTGTTGTTGAGATTTAATTTTGGTTTGGCATATAATGAAGTTCCTATCTCTTAAGTAATATGGAATTTGACTTTTCTTGTATATAAGTATATTAAAGCTACAATTTGTGAATAAGATACTGTTCATTGAAAATGATTGTATTTTTGGGGTTGTTATATATATATACACACTTTCTCGGATGCATACAATACATATATTTACTTGTAGATTTATAAGGTTAGCCGGGCCGTTGCTTGCTTTCGTAAAAGGTTTTGCTGGTAATGATAATACAACATTTCTGTCTATATTAGCAATAGCTGAGTAATTAAAAAAGGTTTAAACGGTCAGATTGCTTTATGGATGTGCTACGGATTTATTATAACAATATCTTGTTACCTGTGTCCCGTACATCCCATGAGGGAATTTTTTCTGCAAATCATAACAACAATTGGGTTATTGGTATCATCCAGTCCAATATTTAATATATAACAAAAAAAAAAAGTATTTTTTGAAATAGTATATTTGAAAACTAATATATAAACATATATACTTGAAACTATAACAGATTTGGGCTTAAAATATTAAGTAATAATTGGTTGAAATTTGGATTAGGGCTGGAAGGATTTTTGTCGGCATGCTGTTGATCGAGGGGTCTGTAACCTTGGTTCCTTGCTTACCTTTCTTCACTTTGAAATCAGTATTGTTACTTGTTAGTTTCTTGTTAGGTGTTTCAAACCATATAGCAAACAAGTATATAACAAAATATATCATGCACGGTATAAGGCGATAAGCAAACTACTTAATAATTAATATAATTTAACCATCCGTTTCATGACATAACAACTTTTGTTTAAATGGGGTTTCTCTCTTCTAGCTGTTACATTTTTTTATTTAATTTGTTCTCATCTAGAGCTTAGAATTAATGGAAATTAAAAGTAAACTCATAACCTCTCTTTACTCATCTACCCTGAAAAATACATGGAGCGCCACAGGAAAACAAGAATTTCTTTAATCTTCACTTTTGTTCAAAGTAGAGAATAAAGTAGAGAATTTCTTTAATCTTCACCTCTGGCCCCTCTCGTGCAGTGCGCCCACACAGGAATCAACCCCAATATTTTCTTACTCAGACGCTCTTTAAGAATTTAACAAAGACCACACATAAAAAGGCTTGTCTCCAGCTGGACACAGTACGGAAGAACAATTGACATGTGGTTCTTACGTGCGTAATAATTTATTAATTGGTGTCGTGCGTAATACTTTCCAGGCAGTTAGATATTTAATATACATTTTTTATTATAACGACCTAATGTAACTCAAATTATGAGAATTAATATGACCTAAAGTAACTCAAATTATTAGTTTGAAAGAGGATCGTTCAATCTGGTTGACATAAATATTAAAATAGATATGTGCATTAAAATTTGTGTTTGTAATATTTATAAACTTCAGAACTAGAAAGTTACATATTTTGTTAAACAGAAGAAAAAAAAAACTATGAATAGCTGCTTTTGATATCCTTACAAGAGCATAGAGTGGGCAAAATGGCACAGCAGAGCCAGTTCCATCACGGAAATGCACGGCACGCATATCAATTATGTGCCGTGACTCGCGTATCCCATGCCGTGACCATCTTTTGAAAATTTGGCACAACACGTCACGCAAAATATTTGGCTACGGCACGGTATGGCACGTGGTCACACGACTTACGTTTAATTAGGGTCATCAGATCTTGATCAAATGGTGAATCTTGAATAAACTAACCTAATTTATGAAAATAATATATAAATGTGACCAAATGTGACTAGTCACGTTTGGAAACGGCACGTTTGGGCACGATGTAACCACCCCTCAATATTTTGCTTACGGCACGGCACGGCATAGCATGTGAAAAATTGACTTGGTCACAACACAGCACGACATAGAACTAAAATCACAGCATGTTAATCACCGCATGGCATTTTTTGTCCACTCTACAAGCGCACTGCGCACCCCGCCTGATGAAACTCTCTCTCTCTCTTAAAAAGAAAAAGTGTTGCTCCTGTCTGTTTGTGTATTAAAATGAAACCCTATTCTTGATTCACTCCTACGGATATTGAACCTAATTGATTTAATATCTTTGCAATGGCCCGGTTTTTGATAAAAAAAGTCAGTAACTCGGTTTTAAGAAACCCGGCTTTCTAAGGGTTTCACTTTTTGACACTCTTTTCCATTCATGAGAACATGTGAAATCAATAAAGTGCATGCTATGCTATGATTTATTTTATTATATAAAATTTACAGTCCTCAAAATTTTAGATATTCAAAGAGAATCATTTATGTATATTATGAAAAATATATCTATTTTTTATATATTTAATTCTCTTGAAGATAACAATGATCACTATTTTTATTCTAATTTTTATTATTTTTGTTAAAGCGAAATTTATTTTTGTTGTATTTCTCTATTTTTATAAAGATATAATTAATTATTGTTACAAATTATCAAACAAAATAGAGCTTTGTCCACCAGACAATCAATCATTTTTAAAAAGATAATCGGAGCCAGTCTCAAATCTCAAGGAACATGCAAATTGATATTCTTACTAATTACTGATGTGTCCATGCCTCCATGGTAAAGATTAATAATTGTGGAATGATAATAAAAATATATATAATTTTGAAAGAAATTTTTTTGGGAAAAGTTAATTACATGATATGGAAAATATGCAAATGAAAATTAATAACAGAATTCTTTTAAGCAATTTCGCGGCGAGCCAACAATGACGAGTATTACCAATGAATCCATTGCTATATTGCTATATATCATATAGCAAAGTTTCTTTTTGATAAATTTATTATTAATCCATTGCTATATACTAACTAATAGAAACGTTACTACTACCTAGCTATTGCCTAGCTATTACTAATAAAAGCGGAGCCACCGCTGCATGGGGTAGCTGGTGAAGGCATAGTCCTTCTACGGGAGGAAAGGAGCAAAACTGGGGTGTGGTGTGCGTGCCTACGGGCAATACTAAAAAAAAAAAAAGGATGAAGAACTTTGATCAGTCAAATATATTATACAATATGGTATAGATATTCTGTTTAATTATTATTAACTAACTGTCAAAGTATAGGTATGTATATTCTAGTAATTATTATTAACTAAGTGTAAAGTATAGGTATGTATATTTTGCTAGACACTTAATAACTAAGTGTCTAATATATATTTTACAATATGGTATATATATACAATTCTGATATGAATCATTAAAATTTAAAATCATATTCGTAATTTTATTTGCACGGATATTCAAATATCAATATGTATATCTTATTTTCAAATACAAATCTGATATTATCCGCTTGTTTTGACCCATAATTGGGATGCAGGGTTTTATTTGATTCATGAAATGATTAGGACCAAAAACAAATACAAGAGTTTGTGTTGAACTGTTGATTGAAGAAAACAAAAAAGTTAGTTTATGAGCTCCATTCCAAGTCTCAAATATTCCATATTTTTACGAAGGTACTTGTTTGATGAATAGGTAAGAATCAAATACAATAATTTGCGGTTCATTGAAATTGGGAAGAAACAAAAAAAGATTTAAGAGAGCTCAATTCAATCAAAAGTGTCAAACGTCCCATGCTTATTTCTTTCGGCTGAAATTTATTAAAAAAAATTAAGTTGACACACTTCCATGGGTAAATTAGTTACGTATATTAAAAGTTTATATGGGTACACTAGGAATTTTCCTTAAAAAAAATAATCTCCTGCCTATGCTTAATTGGCACCAACCAAAAGAAAATGCACTACAAGAATGGGACAGTATCTGCGAGGGTAAAAAGTAACTATATGCGAGGGTATACCGACAGAAAGGTGTTTTTTCTATTAGCGACAAGAGTATCCGCGAGGGTATACTGATAGTATCTCTCACGGATACTGTCCCATTCTTGTAGTAGTATTAGTGTGGCTAACAGATTGACAAGTTCTACGTAATGCAACAACTAAAGAAAACTATGTCGTACATGTTTGACTTGTACACGGTAAGCTAATTAAACATAGGAACATGGGTAATTCCGTGTTGAATAATTATATTACTCCCCACACTCCTGTCCCCCCTCTGTCTCCGCAACAACATTAGAGGAAAATTGTACTGTGGTCCCCACTAATTATATGGTCCCCTTTTTCAATCCCCACAATCGTCCTTCGTCAACCTTCAATGGTATAAATACTTAGAAGAGAAGAAATTAATATTTGCAAACTAAAATATTAATACTTGCATGCGTAACTTGATATGACTACCCCCTTTTCTAGTCCCTCAATGGTCCCCGCATCAACCTTCCTCTAATGAAGTAGTGGGGACCCCGCATCCCCGCGTCCCTGCATCCCCGTGTCCCCGCATCCCCGCATCAACCTTCTCCAATCGTCCCTGCATTAACTTTTCTCTAACAAAAATAGTTGACCACATAAGTATAAATATTTCAGTGCATAGGTATAAATACTTGTAATATTTGATGTTAATACTTTCAGATGTCAGCTAGTGTCATATGTAAAAAATACTTGCAAGTATAGGTATAAATACTTGCACGATGAGGTATAAATACTTGTGTGTCGATGAGCCCGAAAGTACGTCATCACGGATATCATTTGACAGATAAAATTGTGTAGAAAATGTTTGTGGTTTTAGATTCACAAAATTCCTCGTAGATTAAATGGAGAAAAAAAATCACCTCTAAAAACGTGTATGATCCCTCCCCATGTAGTTTGAGTGGTCCCCCATACAGTTGACGAGACAATCATTTATGTAAAAATTGTTCCCGTCATAGGTATAAATACTTCTGTTCATATGTTTAAATATTTCCGTACATAGGTATTAATATTTAATAAAAAATCAGTGTTGTTGTTTTTGTGGTTTCCCATGGTAATTATGGAAGATATGTGGGGGGGGGTGATCGGGCCAAAACATATAGCGAAAATCACTATCTTTTCTTGCACAAAATAGCCAAAAGTGAATGCAAAGTAGCCATTTTTTTAATTTATTTACCGCAAATGTGTTTTTAGGCTATTTTAGCATGTTTTGGAGAAAGTTGCATATTTAGGCCAAAAATGGAGCAAAAGTGTCATATTTATGCGATTTCTGAACATAGCACCAAAACAGGGCATCGCATGGAGCATGCAACATCTCACACGAAGTGTACAAAGGGAAGAATAACAAGCATGCTATGAAGAAGAAAAGAAAGAGCAACCCACGCTTTTCATGGCGTATGAAGAAGTGGAAGGCAAAGATCCACAACCTTTCAAGAAGCAGCAAGAAATGAAACATGGCATCAAGCATTGCAAGAAGAATTGGTAGCAGCAAGAACAATGGGGGGATCAAGCATGCAAGTTCTGAAGAACAGAAGACTGACATTCTGCTGAAGGCATTGGCAAGAGAAAAGTTTGAAGAATCCATAATCAAACCTGTTGTAATCAATTTTGAATTAAGGGGGAGTGTTGAAAATTAATTCAAATTGATTAGAGCATGTACGAATCAGTTTTCACCAGCATAAAAACTGCATGGGTTATTTTAGGCATTGGTTATTTTAAGCATAGTTATTTTAGGAGTAGTTAGCATAGTGGTTAGCTATTTTTAGCATGTTGTACCGTGGCTGCTTAATTTAGGGAAGTTGTGGGTGTTTATTTTAGGAACATTATATTGCTTTAAATACTGCAGAACTCTATGTAATTGAGCAAGAGAGAAATGAAATAAAGCGTTGTTTCTGTTCAGAAAAATATTATTCTCTCTTCAATCTTTTGCATACTGGCACAAAGCAGTGCAGTATTGCTGAGTTTATCCCAACAAAATGGTATCAGAGACGATGGTTCGGTGCGACAAGCAATTGATGGCAGAGTCGATTCGCAATTGATGGTAGAGTCGATTAGTGCGCAACTTTGAAAAATTGCAGCAACAACAACCGCTAAAGAAGCATTGACAACCTTGAAGATGGCATTTCAGGGAAGTTCATGAGTTGTCGCCATCAAACGGCATAGTCTGTGTGGAGACCTTGAGACATTGCATATGAAAATAGAAGAATCAATGCAGATTTTTCTTTCAAGAGTATCAACCGTTGTCAACAAAATTCAAGTATATGGAGAAAACATGTCAGAGGAAACCATGGTGGCAAAGGTGCTGAGAAGCGTAGAACTAAAGTTTGATCATGTGATGGCAAGAATTGAAGAATCAAAAGATCTTTCAACCTATTTCTTTGACGAACTAATGGGTTCACTATAGACCCATGAAGCGAAATCTAGATCAGAGGAGAAAGGTGATGAAAGGGCGTTCTACAGAAAGGGGGAGTCCTCTCAAGGCAAAGCTAGACGTGGCCATTCTAGATTTGCCAAGTTCTTGTTTCAGCACGACATAAAAGATGTCCAGAGCGCCCACTCCAAAAGATATGGATATGTGCAAGCCGATTGTTTTAGAAAACAAAAGGAAGAACAACAAGCATGCTATGAAGAAGAAAAGAAAGAGCAACCGACGCTTTTCATGGCGTATGAAGAAGTGGAAGGCAAAGATCCACAACCTTTGAAGAAGCAGCAAGAAATGAAACATGGCATCAAGCATTGCAAGAAGAATTGGTAGCAGCAAGAGCAATGGGGATCAAGCGTGCAAGTTCTGAAGAACAGAAGGCTGACATTCTGCTGAAGGCATTGGCAAAAGAAAAGTTTGAAGAATCCATAATCAAACCTGTTGTAATCAATTTGAATTAAGGGGGAGTGTTGAAAATTAATTCAAATTGATTAGAGCATGTACGAATCAGTTTTCACCAGCATAAAAACTGCATGGGATACTTTAGGCATTGGTTATTTTAAGCATAGTTATTTTAGGAGTAGTTAGCATAGTGGTTAGCTATTTTTAGCATGTTGTGTAGTGGGTGCTTAATTTAGGAAAGTTGTTGGTGTTTATTTTAGGAACATTGTATTGCTTTAAATACTGCAGAACTCTATGTAATTGAGCAAGAGAGAAAGGAAATAAAGCGTTGTTTCTGTTCAGAAAAATATTATTCTCTCTTCAATCTTTTGCATACTGGCACAAAGCAGTGCAGTATTGTTGAGTTTATCCCAACAAGAAGGTAAGTTCTTGGAAGTGGTGTGTAGAAGACTTGACTGTATACTAGTCAATGCTTAGTTCACTTTTTATTTTCTTTTTCACCAGTGGAGTACTTTAGGGGGAATGGGGTCACTATGTCTAAAGGTAGATACCTTGCGTTTTGCTGTTTCTAAGAAATTGCATGCCGTTGCCACTTGTTAACAAATTGCCGTTGTGTGAACTTTTGGTGTTTTGATTTTGGGAAAATCGTATATAGAGTAGGGTTAAAATGCTCCTTTATTTTATGTTCTAATAATACTTCACGTTCTAATTTTTATTTTTTAAAGTTCAACCGGTCGATCGGAACCATTCAACATGATTTTTATATCAACTTTATCTTTATTATCATGAACAAACTTTTTTTTGATGTTGTCCGTTGTTTTATTACTTTATTTGAAATGGATGTAGGCACCGTCAACCAAATTGGAGTTGTTTAATTACTTTATTTTAAATGGATGTAGGCATCATCAACCAACTTTATTGTTTGTGGATTGCACGGTCATCTATCTATTATTGTATTATTATCTTTTTAACAATTTGATGAGCTACTTCTTTTATTAGGTTTGTTAGGTCTGAAAACAAATCCACAAATACAATCCTTATTGGTGCTTTTGAAGAAACAACCCTACAAATTAAAGGGGAGAATTTTACATTAGTGTTGATGAAAATTCAAAAAGAAAACATATATACAAGAAAATTATATATGTGAAAATAAATGAGGAAATTTTGGTGCTAACTTGTAACCTGAAATTTACTTTTGTCCCTACAAACAAGAAATTCCATGCACAACCCCACAGAAGAACAGAAATATCACATCTACCCCTCAAATTTTAAATATTTCAACATATCATTGAGGAAACCTCCCTAACAATTAGAATTTTTGGGAGCATTTTAATAGAAATTGTAAGTAATCTTTATCAGAAATATGCCCATGTTTTAGAGAGGCATATGAAAGTTCTTTTTCTGTAAGAAAAATGCATAATTTATTTTAAGCTAAAAGGGATACATAATTAATTTTGTTTAAGATGGCATATAGGAGATATCCTATTATGAAATTAAAAGTGAATATGAGGAAAGAGGAAACAACAAAGAAGTATACTTGTCACGAAAGTTGCCGAGCACCATGCCGGTTCATTTTATTGCTGCTACAGAAAATTCCTCCTGCAGCATTAGCTTGGAAAGAATGAGAAAAAGAGAAACACATTTTATATCAAATTATATTCTTTTAGATGGCTTCATTGAAAAATTACCTTGACAAACTCGATAAATACATATCTGGTGCTGCTCTTATGATCGCCCAGGAGTCTCATGCAAGATACCTACATCAATTATATGAATTCTTAGATTGTGATTTGTGCTTTAATGGGGTTTTCTAACTAGCACTATGATTGATTGAAAATTAGATGTTATAAAGGGGTGATTTTGCATACCTCTCAGCACTGCAACTCAAAAAACTACCTCAAATTTTTCTCTGTCAGCTGCCAAAATAAATATTATAAAAATTACATAATATCACAAATACAAAATGAAATTAAAACTTGAATTTATGTTTTGGTTACAAAATGTTTATCTACTGCCAAAAATAAATCATTCCATGGCTTATGATTACAGAAAAGTAAAAATGTTGAGTGGTCTAAAATCTAAAATTTCAAACTGATATAGGTCGATTAATTAATAGAATGGTTAATTAACCGACGGGCATTTCAAATAAAAAAAAACAAACAAAAAATAATGGATTGACTTTTTTGTTCTTGGAACATTGACTTATTAGTGGGGGCCTCTCTGGGTCACTGACAAAGGTCCCATGTGCATCGAACATATAGAATGAACCACAAAAGTAGGGGTGTCAACAAGTATGAAATGGGTCGGGTGGAAGCATTTTCATACCTTTAACAATTATTTTACGACAAAAAACTTTATCCTTACCCGTACCCGATAAACTAATTAAACAAAAAAATAACCTTACCCGTACCCATCTTATCGAATACGATATGTATCGGGTAAATTTTTTTTTTAAAAAATTAGATTTTTGCTGTACACTAGTCAAGAGGTGTCAGCAGATTGGATACGGACAGATAATATATAGAAAACAGGAAAGTGCTTTTGCAAAATAGTATCCATATCTATTTTAAATTAATTGCTTGCCTTGGAAAGTCTATATATAGGAATGAATCCTTGGAGGGTACCAGCTGCATCATAAACAAAGCAGGATAAAATAAATTCCAAAAATGTCATCAAAAAAAGCTCTCCCAATTCTCTGCATTCTCTTCCTATTTTTCACTAGCTCCCTCATATTGCCTTCTTCTGAGGCTGCTCGAACCCTAAAAGAGAGCAAGGCTGATGGTCAGTACGTAATTTCTCTCTTTCATAATTAATAGCTGTTGTATTATTTTTTGAGGGAAGAATTGGTAAGTTGAAATTTCTAGTAATAGATAAAGTGACAGAGATATTATCCGTATTTCTTTCATTAGTCAATTTTAAATTTTAAATCTAGTTTCTCATCTCCTCACTTTCAGCAATCCGTGCGGGAACATTAAATCCAAATTACCCTGCGGATCCATCTGGCACACCACGAAGGAACCCTTACACTAGAGGACCCTGCACTAAGGCTTATAAATGTGGTCATGGTGATCCCCGATCTCCTGGAATAAAGCCGTAGAAAAATGTTTCCTGGTTACATGAAAGAGTCGGAGTAAGAAGAAAGTAGCAAATAGTATTGATGTACTGGTATAAATAATAAGTGAGATTTATATATTGGTGCTCGATGGATATCCCAAATATGGAGAGGATTTCATATTTTAATATTGTAAAGTGTGCAATTAATAGTTACATAGGTTTGTGCTACAAACATATTTTAATCTAAGTAAATCTGCCAATGCAATCTATGTAATTATGTTGTTTGAAATAAATAGTTGTGATGGATACACTCTACTCCACTTGACCTCTGTGAATGATTCTCTTCATCACACAAAATATTATTTTGGTGCCAGACAAGTCAAATAAAGGACAAAGGGCAAGCCAACAGCACAACACACAGAATTTTGAAATTGTAAAAATTGGGTCGTCCGTTCCCTTTGTTTCTCAGTTTATGATGTAAAAATAAATTTAAATAAATTCAAAATCATTAAATTATTAACTTCTGACTAGATCCATTTTTTTTTTCCAAAGTTGACTCCCTATCTGCTAATTGATTCTACTGAGCTATGATAATTGAGGAAAAAAAAATTGTCATGCTCAGAGGTTTGAGTCAACTAACATTGACCAGAGGTCAACAGAGAAAAGGAATCATTGAAGAAAATAACAAAAGGTGTACTTGACAATGCATAGAATTTTGGTATGCAATCACTTTTGACCACTCCAATCCCATGTCCCATGATATTTGAATTCTTAAATAACTTTTAACACATCAAATGGCATGAAACAAGCCTGGATGATTGCAAATTTAATGGATCAGATTACTAATCGTTTTCAAAGAAAGAAACTAGTTCACAAAAAGGATTCTAAGGCCCAAACCATAACATTCTTAGAGGATTGCAGAGAAGGCCTTACTAACCACATCAAATTAAGTCCCATCTGCAGTTGCACCAACAATGCAGGACACCCAAGACTTAATCGACTTCACAGTAAATCAGACTACTCACAAAGACAGTCTTCTCGAGTTGTGTGGCTGCAACTGGGCCCCCAATTTATAAGTTATCCCATCTTTTGAACCAACACTTCAGCCTGTAATAACATGAGCGACCCTCTTGGAAGATGGGCTCATAGATTTCAATTTGCAAATTGTTTCATACTCTTTATTTGAATGAAAGCTCAAAAAACTTAAAAGAGAAATATATCTCCTTATTCATTGCTTGTACAAACAAGAAGGGGCAGAGAGAGGTACACTCTGCTATAGGCGTAATTCAAGGTCAGGGCAGCCGCAACCTTGGACATGCACATAACACCAAGGTCCAGATCGAAGCAACCCATCTGGCAGAGCACTATTTAATGGAAAAATACTAAACGAAAAAAAAGACTAAGTAAAAAGCAGACAACCATTTAATATTCAAAATTTTTGGCGTGCGGTAAACAAATTATTAAAATCGAAACCAAAGATTTGCGGAAACTTTACTCAAGTAATTGGTTGTATAGATGAACGAATTAGTAGAAAGAAAAGTACGAATTAATTTGATTAGTTCGGTTCGGTCGGGTGCACTAATGGGTCGGGCCCAGCTGACACGCATTTGCATGATATCATTTACTTTACAATCAGAGCTAAACTTGGAGATAAACACCGGAAGTCCATGCAAACAATTAGTGTAAAATGTAAATATATCATGTCTAATTGGAAATGCAAAAAAAAAGCAAAAAGATGGTCCAACCAAATTTACTTTTTAGAGAAAAAACATAGGCCAATCCCTTGCCACCCTATCTCAAGGAGAGAAATGTCTTCAGTCAACTAATCCAACAAATTAAGATCACAATCGTTGTCGAACAACAAAAGATCCTGACTTGTTGAAAAGTCATTTATGCATTGCCAAAAATTGAAAAATGCACCATAACTAACGACAAGCATGCCGAAAAGTTGCATTGACCAGAGGTAAACTGAAAAGATATTACACTTTAAAGGCTAACAGTAGGGTATTGCGGCTGCACCGAATTGTGTTTCAGTGTACCGTGTTTTGGTGTGTCCGGAATGAGGTCATGCTGGGCTAACACATCGAAGTTTCTAGACGCTCTGCACAGGACCGGAGATGAACACAACATGTTTAATGGCACAACACAGTTTGGTATGACATGCTTTAACATGCCTTGCTTGTACTTAGACGTACCGTGCCGGTTTATCTTTTTTTATAAAAAAAAATCTTGATAATTTGTTACTTTAAAAATGTGTGCTAATGTTCAAAAAATCTGAAATAAATTAAATTATATTTCTTTTTGTAAATTATAGTTTTTCTTAAATATAAATATTTTGTAGCATTTTTGTTTTGGCATAATTTGAGAAAATATTACTGGGTAAAAAAATGAATTTTTTTTTTTAAATTAGGACACAACACATGTAGTACTTAGATGTGTCATGCGTAGCTTTCTCTAGACGTGCCATGCTAATTAACATGCCGATTTAGAAAAATTAGGACACAACACATGTAAGGGCACGGCACGTCTAATAAACGTGCCACGTTGTGCTGTGTCCTTAGCCGTGCATGTCGGCACGTACCCGGCACGCTGTGCTTTTCTAATACACTAGCTAAGAGGTGTAAACAGATTGGGTACGGACGGAGATAATAGCTAAATCGTATCCATATCTGTTTTTCCTCAAAAAGTCTATATATAGGAATGAATCCTTGGAGGGTACCAACTGCATCATAATAGAAACCACAGTTTGAAAAATGTCAACAACAAGAGCTCTTCCAGTTCTCTGCATTCTCTTCCTATTTTTCACTAGCTCTCTCATATTTCCTTCTACTGAGGCTTCTCGAACCCTGGAAGAGAGCAAGGATGGTAGTAAGTAATCTCTCTCTTTCTTAATTAAGGAAATATTCAGACTTTAATTGACTTATAATTCAATGAAACGTGAACCAGTATCTTTGAATTTGCTCCTAATTAATTAAGTGGTAAGTTGAATTTTTTTGTAATAGATAAAGTGAGAGAGATATCTTCTGTAATTCTTTCATTATTAGTAAATTATTAATTGCAAATCTACTTTGCCATCTCCTCATTTTCAGCAATCCACTATCCAGATCCTAAGGAAAGGACACCAAGGACACCACGACAACGAGGCCAGCCTTACACTCGACCCTGCAGTAAGTATTATCAAAATTGTCATAGTTATCCTCCTCCTAAAGCAACTCCCTAGAAGAATGATTTCTGGTTACATGAAAGTTGAAGTATGAAGAATGCAACAATGTATTTATGTACGTTTATAATTAAAAAATGAGGTTGATGTATGTGCGTGCGTGGTTGAAATACCCAATATGGAGGGGATTTAATATATTAATATTGTATAGTGTGCAATTAATTAATAGAGTCATATAGATTTGTGGCAAAACCTAGTGATAATTCACCTAAATAAATCTTCCAATGCCATCTATATTACTTGGATGCAGTAACATGAACAGAGGTCAAGCAGTCCCACTTGATGACCCTATTTTTGTTATCCTTAAGTAATTATTCTGTGATGTTTCTGATGCGGTGCGTGTTGAAGACATATCCGATTCAGATTCGGATGTAAATGATGGCCACAACAGATCCATTCCAATCAAAGAGTTGTATGATGTACAACTTGAAATCTGATCCACATAAATGGCATGGATGGTCTTCTAGGACTTTTACTAATTTTCTTTGGAATTTGTTTTGTTCAACAATCTTTGTTTACTTCTTTTGACCAGCGGGATATATTCTTGCATGGCAAATTTATTGCTTTGGGTTTTGGGTTTTTAGTTAATTAGCATTTAATATTTTTATCTTAGGGGTTAAGTAATGTTTGGTTATAAAATAGATCGGATATGAAGGATGTAAGGAGTGAAGTTTATATATGAGTTTGAGTTGTGTTGTTTGAGTTTTAGACCAAAATTCCATTTTATTCTCCTCTTTACTGATAAACCGAGTACTTGAGCTTATCGGGCAAAACAGTATCGGCACCGCCTTGCGTCAATAAACTTAACTTAGCACTACCAACCATATAAATCCATACAAACTCGGGTGGGTGAACAAAGGAGCTGAAATCCAAGTCAGCAAAAGGTGCCATTTTCAACTCACACTCGGGCCACTTTACACCGCCACTATTTATGCCGATGTGGTTCCAATGGATGCATCGCATCTGATTCTCGGGCGACCTTGGCAATATTACAATCAATCCGTCTATGATGGAAGGAAGGAATGATGTAGACAGTGAAGTTTATATATGAGTTTGAGTTGTGTTGTTTGAGTTTTAGACCAAAATTCCATTTTATTCTCCTCTTTACTGATAAACCGAGTACTTGAGCTTATCGGGCAAAACAGTATCGGGACCGCTTTGCGTCAATTGGTATCAGAGCGAGGTTCAACAACCACCTTTGCGCTTGCGTGAAGTTGTATCCCCGACAATCACCCCGTTCGGCAATCATTTACATCACCGACAGTTCGACACCGCCATCAACAACCTCATGGCCGACCCTAACCTTCTTGCTGTTCTCGATCGTATGCAACAAAACCATGCCGAAACTATGCAAGTCCTCACTAATCTTGTGGCACGCCTTACTCCCACTGACAATCCACAAAATCCACAAAATCCACATTAACAATCATGGAACTCTACAAAACCGAGAATCCAAGTGGGATGTCGGCCTCCGAGTTGAAATTCCAGATTACTCGGGCAGTTTAAATCCCGAAGAGTATCTTGACTGGACGAATAAAGTTGAAGAAGTTTTTGAGCTCAAAGAAATCCCTCCAGACAAACAAGTGCCATTGGTGACAATCCGGTTCCGGGATAGGGCAGCAGCATGGTGGCAATCATTCAAATATCGCCGCTATCTCGACAGCCTTCCCCCTCTCAACGATTGGCTCGACTTGAAGCGTGAGATGAACCGTGAGTTTCTCCCTCTTAACTACCGCCAAACACTTTTCCAGCAATTTCAATCTCTCTCTCAAGGTGCGAAAAGTGTGGAGGAATACACTCTTGAGTTTTATAAACTGGAGGCACGAAACCAAATCAATGAAACCGAAGATTTGAGGGTTGCGCGATATTTGCACGGCCTTCGAATGAATATTCAGGATATGCTGGTGGTTCACACTTTCATCAATGTGGGCGAAGCTCAATCCAAGGCGAAAGCCGTCGAAAAACAGCTCGCAAAAAGCCGCAACTTTAACCGTGGTAATACTTCTTCTACCAACTCTAACTCTTCTCATTTTCGCCCCACTCCAAACAACACCACAAATTCCAACCGACCTCAATTACTCCCACCTCCACCTAAACCAAAACAACTTATTCCGGAAAGCTCTAAGGCCAACATCCACTGCCACAATTGCCGAGAAATGGGCCATTATGCAAGAGAATGTCCAAAGATTCGACCTCATTTATATGCCAACGAGGGTTTTGAGGAAGAGGAAGGGTGGAATGATGACGGGGATGAAGAGGAAGAAATTCACGAGGTTAATCCCGAAGATCTCGCGGCCGAAAGCTTAGTTATGAGAAGGCTTTGCTTGGGCCCGAAATCAACAGAAGATTGGAAGTGGCATGCCATTTTTAAAACTGTGTGTTATTGAGAACAAGAAGTGTGTCGTGATAATTGACTCGGGAAGTTGGGAAAATGTGATCTCGGAAGAGGCGGTAAGAAAACTTAACCTTAGCACTACCAACCATATGAATCCATACAAACTCGGGTGGGTGAACAAAGGAGCTAAAATCCAAGTCAACAAAAGGTGCCATTTTCAACTCACACTCGGGCCACTTTACACCGCCACTATTTATGCCGATGTGGTTCCAATGGATGCATCGCATCTGATTCTCGGGCGACCTTGGCAATATGACAATCAAGCCGTCTATGATGGAAGGAAGCACACGTATACCATTCAAGTTGGTCCAAAAAAGGTACGTATAAATCCAGTTCAAGAAGAGGCAAAAGAAACAAATACGGTGTTTTGTGTGCCGCGAGAAGAATTTGAGAAGGAACTGCGAGATGCTGAAATCTGTTTCGCACTCACCGCATGCGACTACACCAACCCCGAGATTGAGAAAAATATACCCAAGATGGTACAACCCCTGCTGGACGAATTCAAGCATGTGCTACCGGATGACCTTCCCGATGGACTGCCCCCGCTTCGCGACATTCAACACCAAATCGACTTGGTGCCCGGGGCTAGTCTTCCCAACAAAGCTCACTATCGCACGACCCCACAACAGTACCAATTAAAGCGACAAGTGCAAGAGCTGCTAGACAAAGGCTTTGTGCGGGAGAGCATAAGTCCATGTGCTGTGCCAGCTTTGTTGGTTCCAAAGAAAGACGGCAGTTTTCGCATGTGTGTGGACAGCAGGGCAATAAATCGGATCACGGTACGGTACCGATTTCCAATTCCGCGACTGGAGGACATGCTCGATCAACTCAGTGGAGCTGAGGTATTCTCTAAAATTGATCTTAAAAGTGGGTATCACCAAATTCGTATCAAACCAGGAGATGAATGGAAAACAGCTTTCAAAACTAAAGAAGGTCTGTTTGAATGGGTTGTCATGCCCTTTGGCCTTTCCAATGCTCCTAGCACCTTCATGCGGGTGATGAACCAGGTTTTGCGCCCTTTTCTTAACAAGTTTGTCGTTGTCTATTTTGACGACATTCTTATCTATAGCCGAAACCAAGATGAGCATCTCCAACACGTTCAATGTTAGTCATCTCCACAAGTACTATGAGGAAGACGCAAGCTTGAGGTCAAGCTTCAACCAACCCGGGGAGCCTGACGCAGTGCGTGTTGAAGACATATCCGATTCAGATTCGGATGTAAATGATGGCCACAACAGATCCATTCCAATCAAAGTGTTGTATGTACAACTTGAAATCTGATCCACATAAATGGCATGGATGGTCTTCTAGGACATTTACTAATTTTCTTTGGAATTTGTTTTGTTCAACAATCTTTGTTTACTTCTTTTGACCAGCGGGATATATTCTTGCATGGTAAATTTATTGCTTTGGGTTTTGGGTTTTTAGTTAATTCGCATTTAATATTTTTATCTTAGGGGTTAAGTAATGTTTGGTTATAAAATAGATCAGAGATGAATGCTGTAGACAGTGAAGTTTATATATGAATTTGAGTTGTGTTTTTTGAGTTTTAGACTAAAATTCCATTTTATTCTCCTCTTTACTAATAAACCGAGTACTTGAGCTTATCGGGCAAAACAGTATCGGGACCGCCTTGCGTCAGTTTCATAGCCTCTGCTACACCTGACCTCTGTGAATGTTAATCTACAACACACGCAGAATTGTGAAATGGTAATAATAAGTTAAAAATAATTCTTTAGGGTCGGTTCCCTTGTTTCTAAAGTTATGTTGTCAACACAAATTTCAACTTATGACTAGATCCAATTTTTTTTCCCAAGTTGACTCCGGTCCCTACACTAGTGCAGAACCATACATCAGGAATGGTAAAAAACAGACATCAGGAACGGACTTACACGCGATACTGACTCAGGCATTACTGATAGTACCACTAATCAGGATCGGTCAAATAGCTGATACAGATTCCCTAATCAAGAACGGTCGTTTGGTATATAGCCGATACAGATGTTGATAATCAAGAACGGCCTTTTAATAAATAGCCAATACAGATGTTGATAATCAAGAACGAACTTCTAATAAATAGCCGATAAAGATGTTGATAATGAAGAATGACTTTTAATGAATAGCTGATCCTGATAAGTCACTATCAAGAACGGTCAACAGTTCCTGAATTCTTTTTTATTTTAAAAAATAATTTTAATATTTGGCCAGCTACCATATATTTTTGCTGGCCTATATATGAAACAAGCATCAGGATATGAAACAAACTTAAACAATCTGAAATAAAGATCAACACATACTTAAAATTAAACAAGTTCAAGTTCACCAAATTACAATTATTCTAAATTATTACAAAATAACACATCCTAAAATTAATCAAGCTTTCTTTCTTTCCCATCTCTTCTTAGCCTGTCCGTCTGTGTTCCCTCAATGATTATAAGGTGCACAAAATAATAAGTAAAATTTCAATAAAAAATAAGTCAAAATTTTGAAAAATTTGTACAAAAGACTATCTAATGCAAAATTGATTGTTGATATTAGCCTACAAAGACCTCTATGCACGCAAAGCCTTCATTCCTCTCCCCAAAATTTTTTTAGTTGCCACAGTAAAAAATCAAAATTAAATGATTACACCGGATTAGCCATATTTTAAATCCTACTACCAACACGGACTGGGTTGGCGCACCAAATTGGGCACTCAGCCTGAAAGTATTACCAAAGCACTCAGCTCAAAATTCTTTCATTAGTAATTAAATTTAAAATTACAAATCTACTTTATCATTTCAGCACTCAGCCCGAAAGTATTCCCAAAGCCTTACACGCCGAAGTGCAACAAGTATCGTAAATATTATTGTCCTCCTGAAGCAAAGCCCTAGAAGAATGATGCCTAGTTACATGAAAGATTAAGGGCAAGAAGAATGCAACAACGTATTTATGTGTGTCACACCCCAACAACAGAGCCGATAACCCGCCACGCACAATAGCGCAAGGCGTTTCAATTATCATACACAATCACATATATACATACATTACCAATGGCAAGACAAGAGCCACAATATATGATAATTTTTCCCAAAAGTTTCATAATATACATTAGTAAGCAAATATAATATAAACCTGTTATGGTATAATTAAAGACAATCGAAATACCATAACAGATTTATTTTAAACAAACATATTTTTTTATTGTGGCAACTTTCGCAACCTTCCAATTCGACCTCTCGATACTTTGTCTAGCGCTTTGTACCTAGAACCCACCGAAGTGGAAAAATATTAGAGATTGAAAATCTCTAAGTGTGGTATTCAGTTCCAGTCACTAGTACAAAAAACCCCTACACCGACTGTTAAAATACCCCTACATCGACTGTTATTGAGGCATCAGTGATGGCGCCGGCAGTATAGGTATCTCTATACTGACGGATAAATAACAGTCAGTGTAGATACCCAACACTGACTGTTTTCAAAAACCGTCAGTGTTGAATATCTACACTGACTGTTAAAAAACAGTCAGTGTAGGTACCCAACACTGACGGTTCTCTTTAAAAAACAGTCAGTGTAGATAACCAACACTGACAGTTTTCTTGAAAAAACAGTCGGTGTTGGTCACCAACACCGACTGTTTTTTCAATAAAACAGTCAGTGTTGACATAAAATGTTGGCATATAGCATCCATTAGCCCACAAATAATTGAAATTTAAAAACTAGTATTTAGTAGAAAAAAATGAACCAGCGTAACATATAGCATCCATTACAAGAAACTATCAAAAATAGCAGACGCTTACAGCAGACGGCTCACAAGTAACAAAAGACACAAAATATTCAAACATATTAGTTGTTGATTCACTAAGCAATGCAACTATCAAAACTGGTAGAACAAAATCTAAGAACTCTCGACAGCTATAGGTGGGGCCAATGCCTGTCCAGGTTGGCAGCCCTGGAGAGATCCTTTCCAATTCAGAAGCTGAAATAGAACAAGATTTAGATAGAAAAGACTAGCCTATTGTTACATTAAAATAAACACAAATCTATTACTCCGTAAGACACTGGTACCAAAATTGCATAATAAAAAATAATATAAGACTAGTTGAGACATTTTTATAACAGGCAACAACAACTTGGGCAAACTAAATTACAAGGAATTTTTTTGAGAATCAAGCATCACAACAGAAAAATGAGCATATGACAAGCAATAGTTTCATACCAAGCTAAATTTCCACCTACTTGATCATAGTTCGTGATAAATTTGACCATATCAACTTACTGCTACCAGCATTAAAAGCTCAAGGTCTTAAACCTGAAAATTAGTAAATAATACTGTGAAGTTCAAAAGAACAGTAATTATAAAGTATACCTTTGGCATTGACACCGTCAGGGACAATTCTGCCCTCGCTCTTGTACTTAATGTACTCAGCACGAGTGAACTTGGTGAATCCCCTGGCAAAGAGAAGAAGGTTATAGCATTAAACCAACAATCATAATAAATTTTTCAAGTATACAAAACAAAACAAAATATAGTGGATACTTGGTACATACCACTTGCCACTGACAAATGATCTTCTGAAAGCCAGGGAACTTGAACTGGGCACGACGAAGAGCCTCCTCAGCATGCTGAGCATTGTTGTCTTTGCACCTGACAGAGAGCAACACCTGACCAATAGCCACCCTGGCACAATTCCTAAGGACAATTTGAACAAATTTATTTAATAGAGAAAGAAGTTACCTCGGCACAATTCCTAAGGACATAGTCAAGCCCGCAGCCATGAACCAAGTCATTCTATAACAAATTTAATAACATGTCAATAACAAAAAAGAAACAATAATAACTATTGTTGTCATAGTTCTTCAGAATCTTACTTGTACACTTCGGTACCATTTCTTCTTTTTGTTACTTCATAAATGATAAATCTACTCGACTCCAATGCTGGTTATGAGATCTCCAAGTTGTATTTTCTCACCAATTTAATGTATCTACAATTGAAATAGATAAATTATGAATTTCACAAGGTAAGCCTCACATATGCAACCAAGGCCAATTATAGCACCAATTAGGAAATAAGCCTCACTAAGCTTAACTTCCCAATTAAGCATCTAGTAACTCCAATTACATCGATTATTTACTATCTCGATTGCTATCATCTAAATTCAGTTGTACCCCAGTTAAACCTTTTAGCCTCAGCATACCCTTGATTCAAAAACCAGAAATCAAAAAATATTTTAAAAAAATGAGAAGTATACTCTTCAGCATTATAGTGCTTGACTCCAAGGTCTTCATCCCAAATAAAAATGTACTCGTACGCAGCCACTATATCTGGATGAAGAAATCTCTTCGCATACCACCTAGAGAGAGAGAGAGATTAGTTCTAGGTCTTCTCTAGATTTTTTTTAGGGCTGGTTTGGCCACGAACGGTGAAAAAATATACACGCACCATTTAGCTTGTTTCCTTGTGCTTATGTGGATTGCTCGTTGCAACCACTAAAATTCGTCCATTCAGTTATGCAATTTTGGAAAATGTGTATGCCAGCTCAGAATCATTTGGAAAGGAAATACTCAATAAAAAAGATGTACCAGTCCAGTACAATTCCATTGAAATAAGCCAAAGAAAACAGAAAAGATGTACCAGTGATGCAGTTCAGGGTACTGGTCGGGTACCTGAACCCGTATGGGCGGGGCGAGGCAGCAGCGCGGCTTTGTGCTCGGGGTGAGGCAGCAGTGCGGAGGAGACGAAGAGACGAGGGCGGCTTTGTGCTCAAGGCGGAGGGAGACAGCAGCGGAGGAGGCGGACTGGGAGCGACTTTGTGCTCAAGGCGAGGCAGCAGTTGAGGAAACAAAGAGAGACGGAGAATGGGGGTGTGCTCAAGGCAGAGGCGGAGGTGGCTTTGTGCTCAAGGCGGAGGCGCAGAGAGACGGCAAGGCGGAGGAGACGAAGAGACATGGTGCTGAGAGGCGGAGAGAGACCAAAAATTCGAAATGTTGGGAGGGTTTACCGCAGGAGCGAGGGAAATGAAATTTAGAAGGGAGAATTGATTCGCGCGGCTGATATAAAATTTTCGGTAGAAAATCACTGACGGTTCCGAAACCAACAGTCAGTGATGAACACAATCACTGACGGTTCATTCAGAAAAATAGTCAGTGAATGAATATAATTATTAACGGTTAATTGAAAAAAAATGTCAGTGAATGAATAGAATCACTGACGGCTAATAAAAAAAACAGTTAGTAAAGAATACAATCACTGACGGTTCCACAATAAAAACAGTCGGTGATCAAAAATTACAAAAAAATTGACAATAAAATTAACATAAAAGGAATATTGGAATTGGACCGTTCATTTTCAGGCAGGAAATCAACGGTCGATTTGCAGACAAATCATTTCAAATCTATTTTAAAATGATCAAGGGAGAATATTGAACGTGACCAACATAAAAGTTCGGAAGTTTTATTATGTATGAGCTTCGATCCAACACGAAGTGTTTATGGCCATACGATGTTTCAATTTTCGGTCAACTAGATGGATGGGTAAATAAAAACAAATTTTGATCAAACTTGGATGCAAAACAATAAATGCAATACTCTTTAATTTAAACGGTTTCGATCGATTCACGGACGACATATTCCCGTGCATCTTCATTAACTCATGAAACAAGAGTTTATGTTTCATGTATGCATGTTCTTGCATAGAAGATGTGAGTCAACATGCAACATGCATGTAATGCTATATAATTTAATGTGTTCAAATCATTTAATTAAGCAATAAACATGTTCTAACATTAATTATTGTATAAATATTACTAATATAATTTTCATTACAAAATATTTTCTAAAATTAAAGTCAAAATTTGATGTTAATTGCCTAAATTTCACTCATCACGTAAATTACTAATCATACTTATTAAATAGAATATGTTCATTCTAATAAACAAGCATTGCAATTTTTCAATGGAACAATTAATTAGTAATTTATTGCTTTAGGTTTTTCATTCCATCATTAACAAACTTTTAAACACTATATATATAACGAACGTCTTACCATATATAATTTCAATCCAATTTAATGAATAACAACGATAAATACTTATTGCATCTATAAATTCAATTTAAAGAAATAAACTTAATTATTAAATATCTTACAAAATATACACAATGCATAAATTTTTATTCTCAAATAGTTATACATTTTTATTCTCAAATAAACTTAATTATTGCTCAACACTGACTGTTAATAAATAGAAGGGTCGGTGTAGGTTATGAGAAACACTGACGCTTCCCTTGAAAAAATAGTCAGTGTTGGTGAACTGCTCAACACTGACGGTTTTATCAATAAAAGGGTCGGTGTAGGTATGAGCAACACCGACTGTTTTTAAAAAAAAAGGGTCGGTGTAGGGTATGTGCAACACTGACGGTTTTATCAATAAAAGAGTCTGTGTAGGTATGAGCAACACCGACTGTTTTTTAAAAAAAAGGGTCGGTGTAGGGTATGTGCAACACTGACGGTTTTATCAATAAAAGAGTCGGTGTAGGTATGAGCAACACCGACTGTTTTTAAAAAAAAAGGGTCGGTGTAGGGTATGTGCAACACTGACTGTTTTCTTAAAAAAAGGGTCGGTGTAAGTATAAGCAACACTGACTGTTTTTTTTTTAAAAGGGTCGGTGTAGGGAAGTGAACCAACACTGTCTGTTTTCTTAAAAAAAGGGTCGGTGTAGGTATGAGCAATACTTACTGTTTTTAAAAAAAAAAGGTCGGTGTAGGGTATGTGCAACACTGACTGTTTTCTTAAAAAAAGGGTCGGTGTAGGTATGAGCAACACTGACGGTTCGCTCAAAAAACAGTCAATGTTGGTGAACTGCTCAACACTGACGTTTTTCAATAGAAGGGTCGGTGTTGCTCATCCCTACACCGACCCTTTTATTTAGAAAACAGTCAGTGTTGGTTTACTGACGGTTGTTTACAATTGAACAGTCAGTGTTGAAGTTCTTCTTAATTACGATTTTACCATGCAGTCTCTATACTGACTGTTACATATTAAAACAGTCAGTGATTGGGGGTCAGTGAAGGGGTTTTTTGTACTAGTGAGTTGAGCTATTCTAAGACCCAACCGACATAAACCAAATAGCACCAAGCACAAATTATAAAAGAACAACATTCCACCTCCGTCGATTGATGCCATGGCCCAATATTCCGCCTCAGCACTTGATCGTACCACAAGATTTTGTTTATTTCTTCTCTATGTGTCAAAAGTTTCCGCCTACAAATGTGCAAAAACCGGTTGTCAATTTTCTATCGAAGCTTCCGGCCCAATTTGCATCAGAATAGCCACATAAGTTATTAGAATTATTATTTTTCATCAAAATTCTCATTCCGAGTGTCCCTTTTAAATATTTTAAAATTCTTTTTAAAGTTCTAGGAGCATGCATAATTGATTGAGTTACGGCCAGATAAATAAATTTTCCTAAAATTCTTTGAAATTTATTTATATCTTCTAATGGTTCACCATCCTCGATATTTAATTTATATTTATTATCAATTGGGGTAGAGGCCGGCATACATTCTGTTTTACTAGTTTCTTTTAATAATTCAAGTGTATATTTTCCTAGTGAAATAAATCAGCCTTCTTGAGACCAAGCTATTTCTATTCTTAAAAAATATTTTAGATATCTGATGTCCTTAATTTCAATTTTTCCCTCAATTACTTTTTAATTTTTCGGATTTATTGATAATCACTCCCAGTGATTACAATGCCATCTACATAAACCAAGATTAAGGTTCTTGATCTACCATCATTTTTGGTGAACAAGGAATGGTCCGCACTACTTATTTTGAAATTACAAGTCAATAAAAAAGAGCTTAGTTCATCATATCATGCTCGTGGAGATTGCTCCAGTCCGTAGATTGATTTATTTAGCCTACAAACTAAATTAGTATCGTTTTCTAATTTATGACCAGGTGGTTATGTTATGTACACCTCCTCTTCCAGTGTTCTTTGAAGAAAAAGATTTTTACGTCCATTTGGTGTTCACTTGATAAAGATCCCAACTATTATTTACGGTGATAGAGAATAAAATTCTCACGGTATTCATTTTGGCCACCTGTGCAAAAGTTTCATGTAATATATACCATAGGTTTGGGTGTATCATTTGGCAACAAATCTTGCCATATTTATTTGGTTTAATGGTAATTAATGGTACAGTCACAATTGTATTTCGTTATATAAATCCATTTACAATCGACATGTTTTGTATTTTTTGGTAAAGAAACAATTACCCAACTTTTATTTTTTTCTAGAGCTTGCAGTTCTTCTTTCATGGCTTCACACCAAATTGGAGTTTAAATATCCTCCTGAAATTTTTTTGGTTCTACTTCTTTTTGAAGTGATATGATAAAAGTCTTATGTTGATATCAAATATTTTCATATTAGACATAATTTTGTATAGGATATTGTACTGTACAGGTTACATAATACCTAAGTCGTGGAGATGATTGAGGTACTCTTGAGGCCTTCTATTTTTTCTATTTGATTGTTTGTCTCAATTTCATGATGGTCATGATGTGAGGGCTCTTGATCGAATATTATAGGTATGTGAGGTCTTACCAAATTATTTTGGTCATTGGTATAAGATTTTTTTATTTCTTCATTTTCTTTAAAGTATGGATTACTAAGTTAAAATTCCAAATTATATTATTACTAAAATATTAAATTCAATCTGAAGTGCTTGCCTTTTTGCGTTTATAACTATCCTATCATTATAATAGTTAAGATGACTTTGATGTGTCTTCATATTGTTCAATAAATTGAACAAGTATGGGACATAATGACTAATCTTGGACAAAATTAAATGTGTTCGTAATTAATATTCTGTGATTGAAATTTCTCATTCTCATTCGCCATGTATATTTCGTGAGTAAACTAACCGTGTATAACGCACGAGTAAAAATTAGAGACATTGATATTCTTTTTTTTATAACGTTGAAGTTTTTCTGATTAATAGTTTTTTATTTTGTCTAAGATAGAGTCAATACAGATAGAAAAACTAAACTTAAAACATATAATCAATAATCTTCTACTACAGACAATGTATCAGTGGAATTATTTATTATAAATATCAAGATATGGGTTACGATTTGTACAAAGCTATGTAACATGATATATAAAGAAAATTTAGGAAAGAAAAAAAGATGGTCCAAACAAATTTACAATTTTGAGAAGAAACATAGGAGAGAAATATCTTCAGTCAACTATTCCAACAAATTAAAATCACAATCGTTGTCAAACAAGAAAAGATGCTGACTTGTTTATGCATTGCCAAAAATTGAAAAATGTACCATAACTAAAGACAAGTATGCTGAAAAGTTGCATTGACCAGATGTAAACTAAAAATATATCACAGTTGAAAGGCTAAGTGAAGGGTATTGCGGCTGTAATGAACTGTGTTTCAGCGTACCGTGTTTTCAGCGTACCGTGTTTTTTCTTATTTCTCTTCAATTTGCTTTTCTTTATTTACTTTTCATTTGCTTTATGCTCAAATTTTTTGGGCAGAATTGTTTTTCTTATTTAGTTACATATCCTTTGCTACAATTTTTCCTCTAATAAATAGGCAATCCACCTTGATTTGTTTTGTTCTCTCATTAAATACCGGTATTGATTCAATAATCTTCTACTACAGACAATGTATCAGTTGAATTATTTATTATAAATATGAAAATATGGGTTACGATTTGTACAAAGCTATATAAAGAAAATTTAGGAAAGAAAAAAAGATGTAAATACAATAGTTTTCATATGTGTACATAGGGCTAGAGCGCTTGCCATTTTGGATTTTGTAAAAAAAAATTCTTATCTATACAAATGTTGGAGCAAAACCTCCAACCTTCAAAAAAGAAAATTTTGATCAGTCAGGTTGGGTTGGGTGCACTAATCAGATGACCTGCATCTGCTTGATATCATTTACTTTTAAATCAGATGCCAAACTTGGACTTAAACACTGGAAGTCCATACAAACATTTTTGCGTAAATCTACCATATCTAATTGGAAAGGAAAAAAGATGGTCCAACCAAATTTACAATTTTCAGAAAAACATAGGCCAATCCCTTGCCACCCTATCTCAAGGAGAGAAATTTCTTCAGTCAACTATTCCCACAAATTAAAATCACAATCGTTGTCAAACAAGAAAAGACCCTGACTTGCTTATGCAATGCCAAAATTGGAAAATCTACCACAACTAACGACAAGGATGCTGAAAATCTACCAATACTTATTTTTTTTTGGAACTGGATAATTCGTTACTTCAAAATAATTTTAAAAAATTGGAAAAATATCCAAAAAATCAGAAATAAATTAAATTATATATATTTTTTTTGTAAATTTTAGGTTTTTTAAAATATTTTGTAGTATTTTGTTTTGCTATAATTTGAGAAAATGTTACTAAGGAGTAAAAAAATTGAATTTTTTTAAAACGTGCCGTATCCGTGTGTAGACGTGCCATGCCAGTACTTAGATGGATCGTACCTGTGTCTAGATGTGTTGTGCTAAATGTGCCGATTTTAGAAAAAGTAGAACACAACACAGATAAGGACATGGCACGTCTAATAAGATGTGTCACGTTGTGTCTTGTCCTTAGCCGTGCGTGCCGGCACGTGTACCCGGCATGCCGTGCTTTTACAATACACTAGCTACGACGTGTAAACAGATTGGGTACCGACAGAAAATAGCTAAATTGTATCCATAGCTGTTTTTAATTAATTGCAATTGCCTTGAAAAGTCTATATATAGGAATGAATCCTTGGAGGGCTCCAACTCCATCATAATAGAAAACACAGTTTCTAAAATGTCAACAACAAGAGCTCTTCCTGTTCTCTGCATTGCCTTCCTATTTTTCACTAGCTCTCTTGTATTGCCTTGTACCGAGGCTGCTCGAATCCTGGAAGAGAGCAAGGCTGATGGTTTGTAATCTATCTCTTTCTTAATAATTTTTAGCAATAGATAAAGAGAGATATCTTCCATATTTCTGTCATTAGTGAAATTAATAATTGCAAATCTACTTTGTCATCTCCTCATTTTCAGCAGTCACAAGTCCAGGCAGCGTACCTTCCCATACACCAGGCGGGTCTTACACTTATCCAAAGTGCAGTAAGGTATATCAAAAAAATTGTTCTCCAGGAGAAAAGCCGTAGAAGAATGATGCCTGGTTTCTGAAAGATTAAGAGCAAGAAGAATTCAACAAAGTATTTATGTATACATGTATAAATAAAAGTGAGATTTATATATATGATCGTTGGAAAGCCCCAATAAGGAGGAGATTTAATATATTAATATTGTAAAGTGTGCAATTAATTAATAGAGTCATCTAAATAAATCTGCCAATGCCATCTACATCCCTTTCATGCAGTAACAAGGACAGAGGTCAACCAGCCCCACTTGACCCTAATTATGTTATACTTTAAGTAATTTTGTAGGTTGACATAAATTATTTTGAATGATTCTGTACAAAACAGAATTTTGAAATAGTAAAAATTAGTTTAAAGAATTTTCTATAATGCTATGTTCCCCTGTTTCTCAAGTTATGATGTAAAAACAAATTTAAGTAAACTACAATTCATTAAATCATTAAATATTAACTTCTGGCGATGTCCAAATTTATTTCAAAGTTGATCCACTACTGCTAATTTATTAATTATACCGAGTCATGAAATATAATTGAGGAAAAAAAAGGCTCATGCTCAGAGGCCCAGGTTCTTAGATTACTTTTTGGGAAAAAACACAGACCAATCAAATTTACAATTTAGAGAAAAAACATAGGCCAATCCCTTGCCACCCTATTCGAAGGAGAGAAATGTCTTCAGTCAATTATTCCAACAAATTAAAATCACAATCGTTGTCAAACAAGAAATGATCCCGACTTGTTTATGCATTGCGAAAAATTGGAAAATGTACCATAACTAACGACAAGTATGCTGAAAAGTTGCATTGACCAGAGGTAAACTAAAAATATATCATAGTTGAAAGGCTAAGTAAAGGGTATTACGGCTGTAATGAACTGTGTTTTAGCGTACTGTGTTTTGGCGTGCCCGGAACGAGGCCGTGCTGTGCTAACACATCAATGTTTTTGGACGTGCTCCATAGTACGAGATGAACACAACACGTTGAAAGGCACAATACAGTTTGGTGCGACTTGCTTTGCATGCCATGCCGGGACTTAGATGACAATATGCAATTCTTCAAGCTTATGAATGGATGACAATATCAAGATTACGAATGGCACAGAAAGGCCTTACCTGAACTCATATTTCTTCAATAAAACACTGAGGTTGTATACTCCATGTTTAACATATCAATGATAAGAGTTCCAGGGGAGGGCTGTAACATAAGCTTTTGGACGGAGAACTGGAGTTTAGGGATGTTATGCCATGTATATCCAAACCTATATACATATGCAATGGATAATGAAGCAACACTGCAGGAAGTTTTACATTCGGATTCTATGCAAAACTGCTTCATGCATAATCTCTCACACGAAGTGACAAAGGAAATGATAAGTTTAGAGGCTGTAATGATCAGCAATACAATTATCACAAACAAAGGATGGAATAACTTGGAGATGGAAAGCAGCAGGAATTTTTACTGTGATATGAGGTTATCAAGCGATGATGAATAGACCGAGTACAAAGGAAACAACCAATAGAATATGGAAATTGAAGGTGTCTCCAAGATTCAAGGTCTTTGCATGGTTGTTGTCATTTAACAAAATATTGACGGTTGACAATTTAAATAGACGGGGATGGAGTCTCATTAACAGATGTATCATGTGCAAGATGCAATCTGAATCGGACACATATTTTATGAATGTGTGCAAGCAAAGATATTATACATGTTAATAGAATTAAGGATGAAGGTCAAAATACAAGGAGGATTTTCCTACGGGAGTGAAAACACTATAGCAAGCTTAAAGGAATTCGAGGTTAACAAGAAAGAAAAGTCGATCTTGCTAATTACATAGTTTGTTATATGGAGAGAATGTTGTAACAGAACTTTTAGAGAAGAAAACTGCAATCTGCTGCAACTCGCTGAACAAGTGGAAGCACAATGGAGATATAGTTCATTAAGAGGTGCTTAAGAAGAATGGATTAGCATATACTAGTTAGCACTTCTTATTTTTCAAGTTATTTCTTATTTCTCTTCAATTTGTTCTTCTTTATTTACTTTTCATTTGCTTTATGCTCAAATTTTTTGGGGAGAATTGTTTTTCCTATTTAGTTACATATCCTTTGCTTGAATTTTTTCTCTAATAAATAGGCAATCTACCTCGATTTGTTTTGTTCTCTTGTGAAATACCGGTATTGATGCTATGTGTCGTGCCGCTTGATTGTCGCAAAATATTTTCATTGGTGTTTGAATTTTAATTCCCATATCCGTGAGGAGTTGCTTGATCCATGTCAATTCACTCGCGATTGATGCCATCTCCCAATATTCCACCTCAGCGCTTGATCATTGAATTCTTCATTTTCTTTAAAGTCTGGATTACTAAGTTCAAATTTCAAATTATATTATTACTAAAATATTAAATTCAATCTGAAGGGCTTGCCTTTTTGCGTTTATAACTATCATATCATTATAATAGTTATGATGATTTTGATGTGTCTTCATATTGTTCAATAAAATGAGCAAGTATGGGACATAATGACTAATCTTGGACAAAATTAAATGTGTTCCTAATTAATATTCTGTAATTTAAATTTCTCATTCTCATGTGCCATATATATTTCATGAGTAAATCGTGTATAACATAAGAAAAAATTAGAGACATTGATATTCTTTTTTTTTTATAACGTTGAATTTTTTCTTTTTAATAGTTTTATATTTTGTCTAAGATACAGTCAATACAGATAGAAAAACTAAACTTAAAATATGTATTAAATAATCATCTACTACAGACAATGTATCAGTTGAATTATTTATTATAAATATCAAAATATGGGTTACGATTTGTACGAAGCTATATATGTAACATGATATATAAAGAAAATTTAGGAAAGAAAAAAAGATGGTCCAACCAAATTTACAATTTAGAGAAGAAACATAGGAGAGAAATATCTTCAGTCAACTATTCCAACAAATTAAAATCACAATCGTTGTCAAACAGCAAAAGATCCTGACTTGTTTATGTATTGCCAAAACTTGGAAAATGTACTACGGCTGTACCATGTTTTGAAAGGCCAAGTGAAGTGTATTACGGCTGTAATGAACTCTGTTTCAGCATACCATGTTTTGGCGTGCCCGGAACGAGCACTACAAGAATGGAACAGTATCTGCGAAAGATATTATCGGTATACCCTCGTGGATAAACCTGTCGCTAATAGAAAAAACATTTTTTTGTCGGTATATCCTCGCGAATACTGTCCCATTCTTGTAGTGGAGGCCGTGTTGTGCTAACACATCGAAGTTTTTAGATGTGCTCCATAGTACCGGAGATGAACACAACACGTTTAAAGGCACAAATACAGATTGGTAAGAGATGCTTTGTGTGCCATGCCGGTACTTAGATGTACCGTTCTGGTTTTTTTTTTTTTAGAACTGAATAATTTGTTACGTCAAATTTTTTTAAAAAAATCTGAAAAATATCCAGAAAAATCAGAAATAAATTAAATTATATATATATTTTTTTGTAAATTTTAGGTTTTTTAAAATATTTTTTAGTATTTTGTTTTGCTATAATTTGAGAAGATGTTACTAAGGAGTAAAACAATTGAATTTTTTTAAAACGTGCCGTATCCGTGTCTAGACGTGCCGTGCCAGTACTTAGATGCATCGTACCTGTGTCTAGACGTGTTGTGCTAAACGTGCCGATTTTAGAAAAATTAGGGCACAACAGATAAGGACACGGCACATCTAATAAGATGTGCCACGTTGTGCCGTGTCCTTAGCCGTGCGTGCCGGCACGTGTACCCGGCATGCCGTGCTTTTGCAATACACTAGCTAAGACGTGTAAACAGATTGGATACCGACAGAAAATAGCTAAACCGTATCCAGAGCTGTTTTTAATTAATTGCAATTGCCTTGAAAAGTCTATATATAGGAATGAATCCTTGGAGGGTTCCAACTGCATCATAATAGAAAACACAGTTTCTAAAATGTCAACAACAAGAGCTCTTCATGTTCTCTGCATTGCCTTCCTATTTTTCACTAGCTCTCTCGTGTTGCCTTGTACCAAGGCTGCTCGAATCCTGGAAGAGAGCAAGGCTGATGGTTTGTAATCTATCTCTTTCTTAAGAATTTTTAGCAATAAATAAAGAGAGAGATATCTTCCATATTTCTGTCATTAGTGAAATTAATTATTGCAAATCTACTTTGTCATCTCCTCATTTTCAGCAATCAGCGTGCCAGCAGTCACAAGTCCAGGCAGGGTAGCTTCCACTCCGGCAGGCCGGCCTTACACTAGACCAAGGTGCAGTGAGGTATATAAAAAAAATTGTTCTCCAGGAGAAAAGCCGTAGAAGAATGATGCCTGGTTTCCTGAAAGATTAAGAGCAAGAAGAATGCAACAAAGTATTTATGTATACATGTATAAATAAAAGTGAGATTTATACTTGACCCTTATTATGTTATACTTAAGTAATTATGTTGGTTGACATAAATTATTTTCAATGATTCTGTCAAGGCCGGTCCTGAGGATTTTGGGGTCCGGGGCCGGAGAAAATTTTGAACCTTTATGTAAACAATTTTTTTTTATTAATATGACATATCATACAAAATAGAGAGGGACATAAAACCAATACCCTTCAAAATAAAACATATACAATGATGAACATACCCACACCTTGCTTCTTGCTTGCTTCTTGATAAATCAATTTTGAACACTTGTATGTTGTACCTGCACAAAAAACACATCTAAAATACATCTCATCTGAAATGACTCCTTCTTGCATTTTTAGAAGCAAAATCATCAATTATATGTTCAACATCAATAGTTTTTAACATATTTTTTTCAATACTTAATATTATTAATCCATTAAACCTTTCTTGAGTCATAGTTGTGCGTAAATAAGATTTTATCAACTTTAATTTTGAAAAACTTATTTCTGCAGATGCCACAGTAATACGTACAGTTAGTAAAACTCTATAAGAAATTAAAATATTTGGAAACATTTCCATCCTTTTTACAAACTCCATAATTTTAATGGAGTTCCACGCATTTCCATCTTGACACGCTTCATTTGATAGCATTACCTGCAATATCTGTAATTCTGCAAATAAACGTTGTGCATCAATATCACAGTTCTCACCATGTGTCAATGCATTTTCAAGTTTCAAACAACAATTTTTCATTCCTTCATCATCTAATGAAATTAACCGTGATGCATCAAACAAGAAACCAAATATAGATTCAAAAAGTTCAATTTGTTCAAATCTGATTTTCAATTGAGAAATTGCCATATCAACTAAAACAAGAAAATAGTCTGTTCTAAAATTTTCTTGAGCAGATTGTTGCTCTCTATCTGTATCAGGATTTTCATCAAAATGTTTATTTCTTATAGCTCTACGTTTTACCTGAAACACTGGTTCAATTTCCATTTCATCAGCAATCTCTTTAGCATCAATCATAGCAGAAGTAAACCCATTTTCTCTATATTTTTGAAAAAAAGAAACTAACCCTTTCAAACTTTCAATAGCTACATCAAGATGCATATTTTCAGATTGTAAGTTTTTGCTCACCAAGTTTATTTTGAACAATATTTCATGCCATATAACCAAACTCAAAATAAATTCAAAGTTGGACAATTCACTTGATACTAATTTTTCAGCATCCCAACTTATTTTTGGATCATCAGAAACTTCAGCTAATTTTATTAAAGCCTTTTTAATTTTGGGAGCTTGATATTTTATTGCTTTTACACTTTCTATACGACTTTCCCATCTTGTTACACACAAAGACTTCAAAGTTAAATCATCCACATATTGAAGTAAAATGTTCCATCGTTTTGTTGAATTAGCAAACACATTATACAAAGCCTGACATGCTCCAAAAAAAGATTTTGCTTTCAAACAAGAATTTGCCATATCACAAAGTACTAAATTAAGATAATGACAACCACATGGCATATAAAAAGCTCTAGGATTTAGGTCAAGCAATCTTTTTTGGACACCTTGATGTTTTCCTCTCATATTAGAACCATTATCATACCCTTGTCCCCTTACGTCATTAATATCTAAATCAAGAGAATTAAGAGCAGCTTGTAAATCACCAAAAAGACCCAATCCAGATGTGTTTTCTACATTTAAAAACTCTAAAAAGTACTCTTCTATTTTTATTGGGCAGCTTGCAACATCAACACATCTAATTACCAAAGTCATTTGTTCTGTGTGACTAGCATCAGGAGTGCAATCAAGAATCACAGAAAAATATTTAGCATCTTTTATTTTATTTATTATTGCATTCCTAACACTTGATGCCAACATGGCAATTAATTCATTTTGTATTTTATGACTAAGATAATGATAATAAATTTATTTATCTTGAATGAGTCGAAAATGATGTTTCATTGTTTGATCAAACTCAGCAATAGATTCTAGAAAGCCTAAAAAATTTCCATTAGAACCCTCATTAATTTTTTCATTTGTCCACGAAATGCCAAATTTTTCATTGCAAGACGCTTAATAACAGAAATTATTCTAATCATAACTTGTTTCCAATGTTCTGTATCTTTCTTGATTTGTTCTTGTAATTCTTTATCAATAGTTTGATTTGTTCCTAATCTAACTCTTAGTTCAACCCAAGCTTTAAGATTGATAAAATGTTCACTACTATCTTCATGTAGTTTAATTTTTTCACTTAGATGTTTCCAATCATCAACACCTATAGTTGCTATTTGACTTTTTGAACGAACATGTCTTACAACTTTACAACAAAAACAAAATACTTTTTTTAATTCTTTTGAGTAAACCAACCATTTTCTATCAATAAGTTCTCCATTTCTTAATTTTTGATCAAAATAATATGTGGAGAAACCCCTATTGTAACTATCTTTGGGAAAATTAATATTAGAATCTCTAATAGGGCCATTCTTAATAAGCAAATCTCTCAGTTTTGAATCTAAACCATCCCACACTCTAGGATCATATATATTCATAGATAAAGAAGAATCTAAGCACTCAGACACATGATTAATTTCTTCATTTTTTTCACTAGTCTCATTTTCAAGCATATTTGTTAGTTCTTCATTTACCTCATTCTCATTATCAGACACATTTGTTGTTTCTTCATTTAACTCATCTTCATTTATCTCATTTTCGTTTTCAGATACATATCTTGTGTTTTCGTGTACCTCAGTTTCAACTTGGTTTTCCATAGACTCATTTTGCGGTTTAATTTTTTTCCAAAGTTTTTGAATAGAACCTTTTTGAGGTTTTAGTTTTTCTTCTCCCTCTCCTTTTCTGTTTCTTTTTTCGCTACCTGATGCATATTTTCTAGGAAACATTGTTTTAAATAAATAAAAAAGAGGTATAGAAGTATACAACCTTGAGTAATGAGACACAAAGACAGCGCTAAGCCACTGACTTAGATCCAACTATGAGTTATCTAAATTTGATCTTTGCTGTAAAAACAAAAAAGAAATTGCTTTAATAAAAAATCCTAAATTTGACCAACGTAGCCCGTAGCTGCTGACTCTTTTAAAAGAAGGAATTGATTTAATCAAAAAAGTGCTCTATACCTTTGACCTTCGGAGAGCTTCTCTGACTCAAATTCTCAATCAAGAAAAAAAGTGCTCTATGCCTTTATCAAAAAAGGTTGCTTTAATCAAATAAGAAACGGAGAGAAACGGAGAGGCGGAGAGCAGGTAAATTTTTTGTTTTTACTGTATACACTGAGCCGACAGACAGCTGCGAGTCTAGGGTTTTTTTTTTCTACGGTATAATTTTTTTTTTTTTCGGGGCCCTCTGGGCTTTTGGAGCCCGGGGCCATCGCCCTGGGTACCCTGGGTAAGGGCCGGCCTTGGATTCTGTACAACACAAAAAACTTTGAAATAGTAAAAATTAGTTAAAACTAATTCTCTAGAATGGTGTGTTCCCCTGTTTCTGAAGTTATGATGTAAAAACAAATTTAAGTAAACTATATATGTACAATTCATTAAATTATTAAATCTTAACTTCTGGCTATATCCAAATTTATTTCAAAGTTGATCCACTGACTGCTAATTTATTAATTATACCGAGTCATGAAATATAATTGAGGAAAAAAAAGGCAATAAGAGCACAGACCAATAAGAACAGACTTGTTGGGAATAAGAACACACTTATTGGGAATAATAATATTTTACTTACAAAGTTTACTGCCTCTCTTTATATAAATTTTGTATTACCTAAATTTACACGAATAATAATATCTGGTGGTTTTATACGACCATTTTCGATATGATGTTCTACATATATTAAAAAAAATTCTTCCTAATCTGAAACTTCATTTATTAGACAATAAAGACAAATTAATCGCATATTTTGCCTCAATCTAAAAATTTAAAATGCTTCACATCGGAAAAGATTTTATATATACTAATATTAGCAAATTTATTTGTAGTTGCACCAACATCAAATTAAGTCCCATCTGTAGTTGCACCAACAATGCAGTACACCCAAGACTTAATCGACTTCACAGTAAATCAGACTACTCACAAAGACAGTCTTCTCGAGTTGTGTGGCTGCAACTGAGTACCCCTATGCGATAACTCATATGTCCGACGCTCAATATCTTTTGCTTCTTCCTGCTGGAGCGGATAGGCAATTGTTTCTTGACAAATTTTCTGAGCCTCTACAACAGTTAGGCTACGTGGCATATCCGTGGAGTGTGGCTATAAATAGTTACCCGACCCGTTTGAAGTACAAGGTTTGGATAGAGTTGAGGAGAATGTCGCCTCAAGCATGGTGCATAGAGCATCTGCTGGCTGCCATAAGTTCATTCGGAATAGTCATCGATCATACTCCGATGTCACGCGTTCATTCTCTCCAACGCATGGTTGCGGTCGTTGCTGTCCCCGACCTTAGTCACATCCCGCACGGTATAGTCATGTGGATTCGCGGGTTCTCGCGTGATATCGAGTTAGTGGTTCATTCTTGGCTAGAGGAGCCAATCCCTCTCTCCCTACCCGCTGATCCAACACCGAATGATCAATTCTTCGCTAAAATTCAGCAAGCAAACTTAATGGCACACACGGCTTCCTCTGTCAACCCGATTGACAACGGGAACATCATCATAGAGATAAAAACCTTACTGCTCATTTGGAGGAGCTTGCCGGCCGGACCAGAGAAGGAAAAGCTAGAAGCCTCCCTCCGATCTAGTCCTTGCTTTGAGGAGGGGATGCTTGCTCCACCTCACACTTCAATGGCTAGTGGATCGGGTCCCATTGATAGGAAACAAAAAGGTATTGCCATACCTGGAATTTTCCAAAGGGACACCTCCAGTCCGGGTGAAACTGCTGGCATGGTAAATTATCCTGAGGGAATCCCTAAGAGAAGTACTCCTACGCCTGCTAAAGAAAAGCATGTTTCTGACATTCCCTCTGCCTATGCCCCAACCTTAGACAAGACAGGTAACGGTGCCAGGTTGTTTCAAATTCAAAATCCCATCTCTGATTTCTCACAGCAGGCAGGCCAACCCCCTCTACCCCACATTACGGGCCAGGCCCAACTGGAGGCTTTTCTTTTCGGGCCTCCAATAAGAAACACTTCTCAACCTGATAACCTAAAACCAACCCCCATACCCCTAATATCAACACAGGCCTCCTTCACCTCTGATCTAAATCCAAACGACTTAACCCACCCCACAACTCCTTTCAATCCCAACCCATCTTCACATCTTAACCCAACCCCGACTCTTGCCTGTTCTCTTCTCCCACCACAACCAAACCCGCTAACCAAAATCAGATCCGCAAGTCACCTCATCCATAACTCAAACCATGAACTCGGAGCTTCTACTAATCCTATCCATATCTCACCAACATAATCTAATGCATCTTCAGAAAATTAACTTATACAACCGGGTATTTGCAATCTGGCTAGCGATGGTGAATCTCCTCTCGTGTCGATTCCCAATCTCAACCATCCACTTGAATCCGAACCAATGGAGGAAGTGGAATCAGAACCCATGGAGGTATCCCAACCAGGGGAATCAGATCCTGTTGAGGTTCCAGAACCGATAGAAGACGAATACGCGGAGGACCAATGGGCAGACTTCGCGGAGGCGCAAGATGAAAGTTTAGAGGTTAATGAAGAAGAGGAGAACGCGGCTAACTGGGGACCGGAGACTACGCAACAGCAGCTCCCATTACCATCTCGGGTGGTTAATCCCAACGACCTTGATGATCTTGACTCACTTTCAAGCCAAACATGGGATAGCTCTGATATGGATGCAGAGTTAATGGATTACGAAAGAATGGTTCGAGCTGAACAATTGGCTCTCAAGGAAGAGGAGGACGCATACAACAGCTCCATGGCAGATCCGGCGCAGGCACAGCTGCCACAAATTGACCTCACACAGGTCACTGATAACGGGTCAGACCTGCAATCTGACCCCGTCCAGCATTCTCCCCTGGGCCTAGCTTCGAATGTCTTAGCCCCCTTCCAGCACTGTCCTCACACAGCCTCCCCCCCCTTCTGGTGCCTTAGCCTCTACCCAAGTTGCCGAACACCACCATCATTTGGTCCCGGCCTCCTCTGAAGCAGCACTGCTGGCAGCGGATCTGATTCAGCCCTCACAGTTCGTCGCAGCACCTGCTGGAGAGGTGCAGATGGCGGAGGAGAGTGCTGTCCAGCACACACAAGCATCGCTGGCGCCACAGCTTCGCAGAAGTGCCCGCATCAGTAACCGTGCAACACCAAAATCCTATGCAGTCAGGAAAAAGAAGCGGTCTGGTAATAAGTCGGGATCTTCTACTCCGGACCCGTCTCGCAGTGCTCAAATCCTCCGGGCCCTACAAGAGGAAACGCTGCACGCTCATCCTCTTGGTCAGATTGAGGCTGACGAGGTTGGAGTCCACTGTGGTATACTCCCACAAGGTCAGCACCTTCATCAGCCAGGGTTGGCGGCTGAGCAAGTGAATTCGCAAGTGGGCTTTGAAAATGAGCTAGGGGAGTCCATTTTAGGGGAGTTGGAATTTGATAGTGAGGAGGACGATCTCTCTGATGGAGAGGATCAGGGTGGGGCAGCCTCTTAAAGGCTTGCTGGGCTAGGTAGTTGCCTTGATATTATGTTTAATTTTGGTGATTGTGTCTCTTAACATTTATCAAGAGCTTTTTGTGAACTACCCTATTTTAATGAATCAGTTTAAATTTCCTATCTCGGTTTTAAATTGGAATGTTCGTGGTCTTGGGGACATAAACAAATGCGCGGTTATTAAAGATGTGACCACCGATAATAACTCAGATTTGATTTGTTTTCAAGAAACTAAGTGGAGTGAGTGTTCAATTTTTGAAGTCAGACGTGTCTGTCCTCCAAAAATTAAACAATTTATTTCTTTAAATGCGGAAGGATCGAGAGGGGGTATATTGCTCGCGTGGAGTGATGTATACTCTCCAATCGATTCCTTCACTTTAAATTATTCGATTACAGTGGTAATCAAAAGAGGTGAATTAATTTTTATGTGCACAGGAGTTTACGGACCGCAAGAGGATAGCCAAAAATGGGTGTTTCTCTCGGAGTTACGCTCAATTAGGTCACTCAACAATTTACCATGGCTTATTTTGGGGGATTTCAACCTCTTGCGTACAGTGGAGGATACAACAGGGGGAATAAGGAATTTAGGTACTATGAGAGATTTCAATAATTTCATACATGAGACAGGATTAACAGAGGTTCCACTAAGCGGCAGATCCTTCACTTGGTCTAATAAGAGACCAAATCTAACTTTTTCTAAACTTGATCGTGCTCTGCTTTCACACCATTGGAATGACTTCGGGGCCTCTTACACACTCACTGACCTACCTACCTCGGCCTCCGACCACATCCCACTCATGCTTACTCTCAAACCGCATCAAAACCCGCCGAAAAGGCTATTCAGATTGGAGCTCTTCTGGCTAAAGTATCATGATATTCAGGAGGTTGTCGTTACGACCTGGAACTCGGTGACGAAATGAAATCCGGTCATCAGAATGCAAAAGAAAATATCAGTGATTCGACAAACATTGCGTCAGTGGGCGCAGGAAAATTCAAGAAGAGGGACAACTTTCTGTCAAGATCAAAGTGGGTTTTACAACAATTAGACAGAATGGAAGAGAGGCGTCCTCTCAGCTCACCGGAATTTCGATTACGCATCCGTCTGCGAGAACATATATTCACCTTAGCGGTAGACAAGGAAGCGAAATGGAAGCAGCGCTCCGGCTATACATGGCTCAAGTTGGGGGACAAAAATACAAAGTTTTTCCACGCGGTGGCCAATGGTAGAAAAAATATGAATTCTATCATCTCCCTTTCTCGAGATGATCCTCCTTCTACGGATAACCACTCCGTTCTGACTCAGGATCTACCACGGACTCTTAGAAACCATTTCAAAGGAATTTTGGGTACCCTGCCACCGCAACCTCCCCCTTTTGATCTCTCTGGTAAGATAGGCCCACAATTCACGGTCGGCCTCCGCAATTTGGATGACCCAATCACGCAAGCCGAGATTCATGGTGCGATAAATGTGATGCCTAAAGGGAAAGCTTGCGGGCCGGATGGCTTGCGGATAGAATTCTATCAGTTCTTTTGGGAAACGGTCAAAACGGATATAACTGACCTTGTCAGCCACTGTTACAGTGTCAATGCGACTTCCATGAAAGTGTTAAACAAAGCGGCTATTACCCTTATCCCAAAAAAACAGAATCCGGAACGAATAGCAGACTACAGACCTATCAACGTTATAAACACTATTGCCAAAATCATACCAAAAATCTTGGCAAATAGACTACAGCCACATGCAGTCCTTGATCTTGCCGAATCAGACAGCATTTGTGAGAGGTCGATCCCTTATGGAATCTTTTTTGGCAGCAAGAGAATTTGTGGGGTTTTGCTCTAAAGCCAAACTCCCCTCGGTTCTGTATAAGGTTGATTTTGAAAAAGCTTTCGACACGGTCAGTTGGTGCTTCTTAGTCAACCTCCTTATAGAGCGGGGGTTTCCACCAAGATGGATAGCTACGACGTTGGCCATACTGTGCTCATCCTCATCGACGATTAAGGTTAATGGGGTGCACACCCGTTACTTTACACACAGGAGAGGGCTACGTCAGGGTGATCCACTTTCCCCTCTGCTTTTCATCCTGGTCTCTGACTCATTAGCCAGATTCATCCGGAATGCGGATAGCACCATGCCGCAGCATGCATGTCTACCAACAGAAATAATCCAATACGCTGATGACACACTGATCATCACTGAGGCACACCCCATGGCACTCAAAATCATCTCTGGAATTTTGAGGATCTACACTGATTTTTCTGGTCTCAGACTTAACCCTCGTAAGTCATCTTTCGTTCTGATATCCATACCCGCACGATACATTTTGACAATTCAACGAATTCTATCGGCAACTCCGACACAATTACCAATCACATATCTAGGCCTCCCACTAACCATTAAAAGCCCAAGGAAAGTTCATTTCCAGCCAATGTTGTATGCGGTTCAAAACAAACTACAGGGCTGGACTTCGAATTTCTTATCATATGGAGGTAGGATTACTCTCGTCAAAGCGGTACTATCAGCCATGCCATTGCATTACATGCAAGCATTGAAGTTACCGGCTGGAGTGATTAAACACCTGGACAAATTGAGACGGAATTTTCTTTGGAAAGGTAACGAAGCATGCAAGGGAATCAACTGCCTGGTCAACTAGGAAAGGGTTTGTGCTTTAAAAGAGAATGGGGGCCTGGGGATCATTGACCTAGTACACCAGAATGATGCGATATTGACTAAATGGTTGTGGGAAATCGAGAAGAAACCGACATGCCTTTGGGCTTCCACACTGAGAAGGCTCCATGGAATAACTTCAATCGGGGATCGAATTGCCGGGCCACACGACTCCTTCTTTCTCAAATCACTGTCGTTGCTTACTCCACTATATTCGTGCTCAGTGGATAGGACTAATGGCATCACATGGAAATGGACCGAGTCTGGTCTATTCACATGCTCGTCCACGTACAGGTTGCTTCATCAGAGGGGTGTTATCTCCCCTAATTACAAGCTTCTCTGGAATATCAAGGTTCCGATGAAAATTCGAATCTTCATATGGCTAATGATGGACAATAAAATCCTATCGCAAGAGGTCCTACTCAATCGGGGGTGTATGGTACAATCGGGGTGCAGACTGTGCAACTCAACTGCGACGGAAACAACGAACCATATTATGTGGACATGCCATTATGCGAGGAACTTTTGGAGAGGGGTGTGGTTGCACTACAATCTCCCACAAAGGTTGGGCAGGAGTCTCGAACGCAGTTGGGACATGTCGCAACAAAGGACATCAAGGCACGAGCGTATACACCGAAACAGAATTTGGGCAGCAGGTCTTTGGGCACTTTGGAAAGAGAGGAATAGGAGGGTGTTCAGTGGACACTGCAAACCAGAATGTTTATTGATAAATGATACCACAACAGATGTTTTATTTTGGGCTCAGGATAGCTGAGGGGGGGACAATACGAATGGGCATCTATGCGAGCCTTTATTGTGTCCTCTTGATGGCAATATTTGCTAGTTGAACTTGTTTTACTTTTGAGCTAAACAGGAGATTCGCCATCATTTGATGGGAATATCCTTGTAAATAAAACATTTTCTTTATATCAATATATCTGCTGACGGCACCTTGCCGCTGGCCTTCAAAAAAAGTTATCCTATCTTTTGAACCAACACTTCAGCCTGTAATAACATGAGCGACCCTCTTGGAAGATGGGCTCATATATTTCAATTTGCAAATTGTTTCATACTCTTTATTTGAATGAAAGCTCGAAAAACTTAAAAGAGAAATTTATCTCCCTCTTCATTGCTTGTACAAACAAGAAGGGGCAGAGAGAGGTACACTCTGCTATAGGCGTAATTCAAGGTCAGGGCAGCCGCAACCTTGGACATGCACATAACACCAAGGTCCAGATCGAAGCAACCCATCTGGCAGAGCACTATTCAATGGAAAAATACTAAACGAAAAAAAAAACTAAGTAAAAAGCAGACAACCATTTAATATTCAAAATTTTTGGCGTGCGGTAAACAAATTATTAAAATCAGAACCAAAGATTTGCGGAAACTTTACTCAAGTAATTGGTTGTATAGATGAACGAATTAGTAGAAAGAAAAGTACGAATTAATTTGATTAGTTCGGTTCGGTCGGGTGCACTAATGGGTCGGGCCCAGCTGACACGCATTTTCAGGATATCATTTACTTTACAATCAAAGCTAAACTTGGAGATAAACACCGGAAGTCCATGCAAATAATTAGTGTAAAATGTAAATACATCATGTCTAATTGGATATGCAAAAAAAAGAAAGATGGTCCAACCAAATTTACTTTTTAGAGAAAAAACATAGGCCAATCCCTTGCCACCCTATCTCAAGGAGAGAAATGTCTTCAGTCAACTAATCCAACAAATTAAGATCACAATCGTTGTCGAACAACAAAAGATCCTGACTTGTTGAAAAGTCATTTATGCATTGCCAAAAATTGAAAAATGCACCATAACTAACGACAAGCATGCCGAAAAGTTGCATTGACCAGAGGTAAACTGAAAAGATATTACACTTTAAAGGCTAAGAGTAGGGTATTGCGGCCGCACCGAACTGTGTTTCGGTGTACCGTGTTTTGGTGTGTCCGGAATGAGGTCATGCTGGGCTAACACATCGAAGTTTATAGACGCTCTGCACAGGACCAGAGATGAACACAACATGTTTAATGGCACAACACAGTTTGGTATGACATGCTTTAACATGCCTTGCTTGTACTTAAGACGTACCGTGCCGGTTTATCTTTTTTTATAAAAAAAAAATCTTGATAATTTGTTACTTTAAAAATGTGTGCTAATGTTCAAAAAATCTGAAATAAATTAAATTATATTTCTTTTTGTAAATTTTAGTTTTTCTTAAATATAAATATTTTGTAGTATTTTTGTTTTGGCATAATTTGAGAAAATATTACTGAGTAAAAAAATGATTTTTTTGTTTTTTAAAATTAGGACACAACACATGTAGTACTTAGATGTGTCATGCGTAGCTTTCTCTAGACATGCCATGCTAATTAACATGCCAATTTAGAAAAATTAGGACACAACACATGTAAGGACACGGCACGTCTAATAAACGTGCCATGTTGTGCTGTGTCCTTAGCCGTGCATGTCGGCACGTACCCGGCACGCTGTGCTTTTGTAATACACTAGCTAAGAGGTGTAAACATATTGGGTACGGACGGAGATAATAGCTAAATCGTAACCATATCTGTTTTTCCTCAAAAAGTCTATATATAGGAATGAATCCTTGGAGGGTACCAACTGCATCATAATAGAAACCACAGTTTCAAAAATGTCAACAACAAGAGCTCTTCCAGTTCTCTGCATTCTCTTCCTATTTTTCACTAGCTCTCTCATACTTCCTTCTACTGAGGCTGCCCGAACCCTGGAAGAGAGCAAGGATGGTAATAAGTAATCTCTCTTTCTTAATTAAGGAAATATTCAGACTTTAATTGATTGACTTATAATTCAATGAAACGTGAACCAGTATCTTTGAATTTGCTCGTAATTAACTAAGTGGTAAGTTGAATTTTTGTAATAGATAAAGTGAGAGAGATATCTTCTGTAATTCTTTCATTATTAGTAAATTATTAATTGCAAATCTACTTTGCCATCTCCTCATTTTCAGCAATCCACTATCCAGATCCTAAGGAAAGGACACCAAGGACACCACGACAACGAGGCCAGCCTTACACTCGACCCTGCAGTAAGTATTATCAAAATTGTCATAGTTATCCTCCTAAAGCAACTCCCTAGAAGAATGATTTCTGGTTACATGAAAGTTGAAGTATGAAGAATGCAACAATGTATTTATGTACGTTTAAAATTAAAAAATGAGGTTGATGTATGTGCGTGCGTGGTTGAAATACCCAATATGGAGGGGATTTAATATATTAATATTGTATAGTGTGCAATTAATTAATAGAGTCATATAGATTTGTGGCAAAACCTAGTGATAATTCACCTAAATAAATCTTCCAATGCCATCTATATTACTTGGATGCAGTAACATGAACAGAGGTCAAGCAGCCCCACTTGATGACCCTATTTTTGTTATCCTTAAGTAATTATTCTGTGATGTTTCATAGCCTCTGCTACACCTGACCTCTGTGAATGTTAATCTACAACACACGCAGAATTGTGAAATGGTAATAATAAGTTAAAAATAATTCTTTAGGCTCGGTTCCCTTGTTTCTAAAGTTATGTTGTCAACACAAATTTCAACTTATGACTAGATCCAATTTTTTTTTTCCCAAGTTGACTCCGGTCCCTACACTAGTGGAGAACCATACATCAGGAACGGTAAAAAACAGACATTAGGAATGGACTTACACGCGATACTGACTCAGGCATTATTGATAGTACCACTAATCAGGATCGGTCAAATAGCTGATACAAATTCCCTAATCAAGAACGGTCGTTTGGTATTAGCCGATACAGATGTTGATAATCAAGAACGGTCGTTTGGTATTAGCCGATACAGATGTTGATAATCAAGAACGGTCGTTTGGTATTAGCCGATACAGATGTTGATAATTAAGAATGGTCTTTTAATAAATAGCCGATACAGATGTTGATAATCAAGAATGATCTTTTAATAAATAGCCGATACAGATGTTGATAATCAAGAACGAATTTCTAATAAATAGCCGATACAGATGTTGATAATCAAGAACAACTTTTAATTAACAGCTGATCCTGATAAGTCACTTTCAAGAACGGTCATTTATAAACAACAGTTCCTGAATTGTTTTTTAATTTAAAAAATAATTTTAATATTTGGCCAGCTACCATATATTTTTGTTGGCCTATATATGAAACAAGCATCAGGATATGAAACAAACTTAAACAATCTGAAATAAAGATCAACACATACTTAAAATTAAACAAGTTCAAGTTCACCAAATTACAATTATTCTAAATTATTACAAAATAACACATCCTAAAATTAATCAAGCTTTCTTTCTTTCCCATCTCTTCTCAGCCTGTCCGTCTGTGTTCCCTCAATGATTATAAGGTGCACAAAATAATAAGTAAAATTTCAATAAAAAATAAGTCAAAATTTTGAAAAATTTGTAAAAAAAAATAGTCAAAATTAAACCAGTATAAAAGACTATCTAATGCAAAATTGATTGTTGATATTTGCCTACAAAGACCTCTATGCACGCAAAGCCTTCATTCCTCTCCCCGAAATTTTTTTAGTTACCATAGTAAAAAATCAAAATTAAATGATTACCACCGAATTAGCCATATTTTAAATTCTACCACCAACGCGGACTGGGTCGGCGCACCAAATTGGACACTCAACCCGAAAGTATTACCAAAGCACTCAGCCTGAAATTCTTTCATTAGTAATTAAATTTTAAATTACAAATCTACTTTATCATTTCAGCACTCAGCCCGAAAGTATTCCCAAAGTCTTCGGTTCCATCAGGCGCAAGCCGAGGCCAGCCTTACACTCCAAAGTGCAACAAGTATCGTAAATATTATTGTCCTCCTGAAGGAAAGCTCTAGAAGAATGATGCCTAGTTACATGAAAGATTAAGGGCAAGAAGAATGCAACAACGTATTTATGTGTCACACCCCGAGAACAGAGCCGATAACCTGCCATGCACAATAGCACAAGGCGTTTCAATTATCATACACAATCACATATATACATACATTACCAATGGCAAGACAAGAGCCACAATATATGATAATTTTTTCCCAAAAGTTTCATAACATACATTTGTAAGCAAATATAATATAAACATGTTACGGTATAATTAAAGACAATCGAAATACCATAACAGATTTATTTTAAACAAACATATTTTTTTATTGTGTCAACTTTCGTAGCCTTCGAATTCGACCCCTCAATACTTTGTCTAGCGCTTTGTACCTAGAACCCACCGAAGTGGAAAAATATTAGAGATTGAAAATCTCAAAGTGCGGTAATTAGTTCCAGTTGAGTTATTCTAAGACCCAACCAACATAAACCAAATAGCACCAAGCACAAATTATAAAAGGACAACATTCCGCCTCCGTCGATTGATGCCATGGCCCAATATTCCGCCGCAGCGCTTGATCGTACCACGACATTTTGTTTATTTCTTCTCTATGTGTCAAAAATTTCCGCCTACAAATGTACAAAAACTGGTTGTCAATTTTCTATCAAAGCTTCGGGCCCAATTTGCATCAAAATAGCCACATAGGTTATTAGAATTATTATTTTTCATCAAATTTCCATTCCGAGTGTCCCTTTTAAATATTTTAAAATTCTATTTAAAGTTCTAGGAGCATGCATAATTGTTGGAGTTACGGCCAGATAAATAAATTTTCCTATAATTCTTTAAAATTTATTTATATCTTCTAATGGTTCACCATCCTCGGTATTTAATTTATATTTATTATCAATTGGGGTAGAGGCCGGCTTACATTCTGTTTTACCAGCTTTTTTTAATAATTCAAGTGTACATTTTACTTGTGAAATAAATCAGCCTTCTTGAGACCATGCTATTTCTATTCCTAAAAATATATTTAGATATATATATCTGATGTCCTTAATTTCAATTTTTCCCTCAATTACTTTTTAATTTTTTGGATTTATTGATAATCACTCCTAGTGATTATAATGTCATTTACATAAACCAAGATTAAGATTGTTGATCTACCATCATTTTTGGTGAACAAGGAATGGTCCACACTACTTATTTTGAAATTACAAGTCAATAAAAAAGAGCTTAGTTTGTCATATCATGCTCGTGGAGATTGCTCCAGCCCGTAGATTCATTTATTTAGCCTACAAATTAAATTAGAATCGTTTTCTAATTTATGACCGGGTGGTAATGTTATGTACACCTCCTCTTCCAGTGTTCTTTGAAGAAAAAGTTTTTTTACGTCCATTTGGCATCCACTTGGTAAAGATCCCAACCATTATTTATGGTGATATAGAATAAAATTCTCACGGTATTCATTTTGGCCACCGGTGCAAAAGTTTCATGTAATATATACCATAGGTTTGGGTGTATCATTTGGCAACAAATCTTGCCATATTTATTTGGTTTAATGGTAATTAATGGTACAGTCACAATTGTATTTCGTTATATAAATCCATTTACAATCGACAGGTTTTGTATTTTTTGGTAATGAAACAATTACCCAACTTTTATTTTTTTCTAGAGCTTGTAGTTCTTTTTTCATGGCTTTACACCAAATTGGAGTTTAAATATCCTCCTGAAAATTTTTTGGTTCTACTTCTTTTTGAAGTGATATGATAAAAGTCTTATGTTGATATCAAATATTTTCATATTAGACATAATTTTGTATAGGATATTGTACTGTACATGTTACATAATACCTAAGTCGTGAGATGATTGAGGTACTCTTGAGGCCTTCTATTTTTTCTATTTGGTTATTTGTCTCAATTTCATGATGGTCATGATGTGAGGGCTCTTGATCGAATATTATAGGTATGTGAGGTCTTACCAAATTATTTTGGTCATTGGTATAAGATTTTTTTAATTCTTCATTTTCTTTAAAGTATGGATTACTAAGTTAAAATTCCAAATTATATTATTACTAAAATATTAAATTCAATCTGAAGTGCTTTCCTTTTTGCGTTTATAACTATCGTATCATTATAATAGTTAAGATGATTTTGATGTGTCTTCATATTGTTCAATAAAATGAACAAGTATGGGACATAATGACTAATCTTGGACAAAATTAAATGTGTTCGTAATTAATATTCTGTGATTTAAATTTCTCATTCTCATTCGCCATGTATATTTCGTGAGTAAACTAACCGTGTATAACGTAAGTAAAAATTAGAGACATTGATATTCTTTTTTTTATAACGTTGAAGTTTTTCTGATTAATAGTTTTTTATTTTGTCTAAGATAGAGTCAATACAGATAGAAAAACTAAACTTAAAACATATAATCAATAATCTTCTACTACAGACAATGTATCAGTGGAATTATTTATTATAAATATCAAGATATGGGTTACGATTTGTACGAAGCTATGTAACATGATATATAAAGAAAATTTAGGAAAGAAAAAAAGATGGTCCAAACAAATTTACAATTTTGAGAAGAAACATAGGGGAGAAATATCTTCAGTCAACTATTCCAACAAATTAAAATCACAATCGTTGTCAAACAAGAAAAGATGCTGACTTGTTTATGCATTGCCAAAAATTGGAAAATGTACCATAACTAAAGACAAGTATGCTGAAAAGTTGCATTGACGAGAGGTAAACTAAAAATATAATAAATAATCTTTTTCATCAGTCAGGTTGGGTTGGGTGCACTAATCAGATGACCTGCATCTGCTTGATATCATTTACTTTTAAATCAGATGCCAAACTTGGACTTAAACACTGGAAGTCCATACAAACATTTTTGCGTAAATCTACCATATCTAATTGGAAAGAAAAAAAGATGGTCCAACCAAATTTGCAATTTTCAGAAAAAACATAGGCCAATCCCTTGCCACCCTATCTGAAGGAGAGAAATGTCTTCAGTCAACTATTCCAACAAATTGAAATCACAATCGTTGTCAAACAAGAAAAGATCTTGACTTGTTTATGCATTGCCAAAAATTGGAAAATGTACCATAACTAACGACAAGTATGTGGAAAAGATGCTGACTTGTTTATGCATTGCCAAAAATTGGAAAATGTACCATAACTAACGACAAGTATGCGGAAAAGATCCTGACTTGTTTATGCATTGCCAAAAATTGGAAAATGTACCATAACTAACGACAAGTATGCGGAAAAGATCCTGACTTGTTTATGCTTTGCGTGCCATTCCGGAACTTAGATGTACCGTGTTGGTTTTTTTTTTTTTTTAAACTTAATAATTTGTTACTTCAAAATAATTTATTAAAAATATGAAAAATATCCAAAAAATCAGAAATAAATTAAATTATATATTTTTTTGTAATTTTAGTTTTTTTTATTTTGTAGTATTTTTGTTTTGCTATAATTTGAGAAAATGTTACTACGGAGTAAAAAAAATAATTTTTGTTGTGCTAAACGTGCCGATTTTAGAAAAATTAGGACACAACACAGATAAGGACACGGCATGTCTAATAAGATGTGCCACGTTGTGTCTGGGACCCCGTGCACCTGGGATGCCATGCTTTTGCAATACAATAGCTAAGACGTGTAAATAGATTGGATACTGACAGAAAATAGCTAAATCGTATCCATAACTGTTTTTAATTAATTGCAATTGCCTTGAAAAGTCTATATATAGGAATGAATCCTTGGAGGGCTCCAACTCCATCATAATAGAAAACACAGTTTCTAAAATGTCAACAACAAGAGCTTTTCCTGTTCTCTTCATTGCCTTCCTATTTTTCACTAGCTCTCTCGTATTGCCTTGTACCGAGGCTGCTCGAATCCTGGAAGAGAGCAAGGCTGATGGTTTGTAATCTATCTCTTTCTTAAGAATTTTTAGCAATAGATAAAGAGAGAGAGATATCTTCCATATTTCTGTCATTAGTGAAATTAATAATTGCAAATCTACTTTGTCATCTCCTCATTTTCAGCAATCAGCGTGACAGCAGTCACTAGTCCTGGCAGCGTACCTTCCCATACACCAGGCGGGTCTTACACTAATCCAAAGTGCAAGAAGGCATATAAAAAAAATTGTCCTCCAGAAGAAAAGCCGTAGAAGAATGATGCCTGGTTACATGAAAGATTAAGAGCAAGAAGAATGCAACAAAGTACTTATGTATACATGTATAAATAATAAGTGAGATTTATATATATGATCGGTGGAAAGCCCCAATAATTAAGGAGGAGATTTAATATATTAATATTGTAAAGTGTGCATTTAATTAATAGAGTCATCTAAATAAATCTACCAATGCCATCTACATCCCTTTCATGCAGTAACAAGCACAGAGGTCAACCAGCCCCACTTGACCCTAATTATGTTATACTTAAGTAATTATGTAGGTTGACATAATTGTATCACGAACTCGTTTAAAAGTATGAAGCATTCTTTGTGTTAACCTGAATTTTATATATAACATGACATAGGACAATTAATAAAGAGAGGCAGCACAAAATTGCCTCCAGTAATTAAAAATATTTGCCTTCCTTTTTATTTTTCTTTCTTTCTTAGACTACAAGCTAATTAGTATCAAAATGTTTTTAAAAACAAAAAAAAACAAAATATGAATCCGAACATGTGTTACGATTTGTACGAAGCTATGTGCAAAGCAATATATGTAATACAGAGATATAATATATAAAGAAAAGTTAGGAAAATGAATTTCAGAAGAGTTTTTTTATTTTTCAATACCACAAAACTGATACAGAAATAACATTTTATCCAATTAACAGATCTGAGCATGCTTAGCTAAGTTTTAATGCAAGTTTGAAGTTATTTTTGTTGTTCAATTTTTCTAAAAGTGCACAACAAAATATAATTCAAATTTGGTAGGATTAATGGGTCGATTGATTAACCGACGGGCATTTTGTTCTTGGACTATTGATTTATTAGTGTGCACCACAGTCATTTGATTTTGAGTGAGGCTATGGTACTATGCATAGCACGGTTGGATATGTGCTACGGCTCAATATTTGAGTTTTCAAAATCCTAATGGTCGATCCAAACCGTTCAACATGATTATAAAATGAATATGTGCTTGCAAACCAAATTTTACATTTTTTCGAATTTTTTTACTATTTTTTTAGATAGGTAGAAAATCACTTGATCTGAAAATTCTGGACCATCCAAAAACAGTGATTTTCTACCTATCTAAAAAGATAGTAAAAAAATTTGAAAAAATGTAAAATTTGGTTTGCAAGTATATATTCATTTTATAATCATGTTGAACGGTTCGGATCGACCGTTAGGATTTTGAAAACTCAAATATTTAGTCGTAGCACGGACCAATCCGTGCTATGCATAGTACCATAGCCTTGATCACTCTTTGATTTTTGAATGAGATCGACAGAGTAATAGACAATATTCAATGTAAAATACTAAATGAAAAAAAAGACTTAAGTACAACACGGACAACCAGATAAGATGCGAAAATTTTGCATGTGGAAATTTTTTCCCGAAGTAATTGGTCGTAAAGATGAGCGATTTAGCAGAAAGGAAAGTAGGAATTAATTTGGTCAGTCAAACACGATTGTGGACGTCTGGTTGGATGGATGCACTAATCAGATGACCTGCACCTGCTTGATATCATTTACTTTTAAATCAGATGCCAAACTTGGACTTAAACACTGGAAGTCCATACAAACATTTTGCGTAAATCTACCGTATCTAATTGGAAAGAAAAAAAGATGGTCCAACCAAATTTACAATTTAGAGAAAAAACATAGGCCAATCCCTTGCCACCCTATCTGAAGGAGAGAAATGTCTTCAGTCAACTATTCCAACAAATTAAAATCACAATCGTTGTCAAACAAGAAAAGATCCTGACTTGTTTATGCATTGCCAAAAATTGGAAAATGTACCATAACTAACGACAAGTATGCGGAAAAGATCCTGACTTGTTTATGCTTTGCGTGCCATGCCGGAACTTAGATGTACCGTGTTGGTTTTTTTTTTTTTTTAAACTTAATAATTTGTTACTTCAAAATAATTTATTAAAAATATGAAAAATATCCAAAAAATCAGAAATAAATTAAATTATATATTTTTTTGTAATTTTAGTTTTTTTTTTATTTTGTAGTATTTTTGTTTTGCTATAATTTGAGAAAATGTTACTACGGAGTAAAAAAAATAATTTTTGTTGTGCTATACGTGCCGATTTTAGAAAAATTAGGACACAACACAGACAAGGACACGTCATGTCTAATAAGATATGCCACGTTGTGTTATGTCCTTAGCTGTGCGTGCCGGCACGTGTACCTGGCACGCCGTGCTTTTGCAATACACTAGCTAAGACGTGTAAATAGATTGGACACTGACAGAAAATAGCTAAATCGTATCCATAACGGTTTTTAATTAATTGCAATTGCCTTGAAAAGTCTATATATAGGAATGAATCCTTGAAGGGTTCCAACTGCATCATAGTAGAAAACACAGTTTCTAAAATGTCAACAACAAGAGCTCTTGCTGTTCTCTGCATTGCCTTCCTATTTTTCACTAGCTCTCTCATGTTGCCTTGTACCGAGGCTGCTCGAATCCTCGAAGAGAGCAAGGCTGATGGTTTGTAATGTATCTCTTTCTTAATATTTTTTAGCAATAGATAAAGAGAGAGATATCTTCCATATTTCTGTCATTAGTGAATTAATAATTGCAAATCTACTTTGTCATCTCCTCATTTTCAGCAATCAGCGTGACAGCAGTCACAAGTCCAGGCAGTGTACCTTCCACTCCACGAGGCCGGTCTTACACTAGACCAACGTGCAGTAAGGTACATACAAAAAATTGTTCTCCAGGAGAAAAGCCGTAGAAGAATGATGCCTGGTTTCCTGAAAGATTAAGAGCAAGAAGAATGCAACAAAGTATTTATGTATAAATAAAAGTGACATTTATATATATGATCGGTGGAAAACCCCAATAAGGAGGAGATTTAATATATTAATATTGTAAAGTGTGCAATTAGTTAATAGAGTCATCTAAATAAAACTACCAATGCCATCTACATCTCTTTCATGCAGTAACAAGGACAGAGGTCAACCAGCCCCACTTGACCCTAATTATGTTATACTTAAGTAATTATGTAGGTTGACATAAATTATTTTGAATGATTCTGTACAAAACAGAATTTTGAAATAGTAAAAATTAGTTAAAACAATTTTCTATAATGCTATGTTCCCCTGTTTCTCAAGTTATGATGTAAAAACAAATTTAAGTAAACTACAATTCATTAAATCATTAAATATTAACTTCTGGATATATCCAAATTTATTTCAAATTTGATCCACTGACTGTTAATTTGTTAATTATACTGAGTCATGAAATATAATTGAGGAAAAAAAATGCTCATGCTCAGAGGCTCAGGTTCTTAGAATACTTTTTGAGAAAAAACACAGACCAATCCCATGCCACCCTATCCCTATCCCAACAATCTTAAAGCTACAAAACATCAACTGAAATTTGTTGATATATTGACAAAAGGACAATTTTACTGAAACTTGCCTTTGACCAGAGGGCAACAGTGAAAATGAAATCATTGAAGAAAATAACAACAAGACTTGACAATGCGTAGAAATTTGGTACAAACCCTATCGTTGAACAAACAATACAAACCTCATTGTTGGACTACAATTGTTTTTGTATTTTGTATTTGAAATTCGAAAAAAAAATTGAATTTAAAGGAGAATTTTTGTTCTCTTTTATGCATGCATGCACATATATGTTGATAAAATGTATTTTTTATTGGAGATGCAATATGTTGGAGACCTTTAACAAAGAGAGATCATGTCATGGATCACATGGGCACTCTCCTTTTTCATATGTTGGATCTAATACAACTAGTATGTATGAAATTTTGGTCCAAACTAGATCATAGCCCAACGTTTTGGCAACATGAGAGAGCTAGTGGAAGGCGCGTTGATTGACTGAAACCTCTTGCATATAAATGGTACACTTCTTGCGGAAAGTTTCCGTTTTTAGTATTAAGTGGCTTATTATTAACCTCCATCGAATAGTGTTCGTTCCCAGCATTAAATCAGGCAATATCATGGATTATATCGTGCAACTTACAACATTCTGAAGCTTGATCTAAATAATCATCAATAAAGGACCTCTGTTTTAACTCCTCATATTATTGAACACCAATTTTTGTGATTCTTCTTTTGCCCTTGGACTCAATGTATCCATGAGAGATCCATAACTCTATCAAATTCATCTTTTTTAATAAGTAATCTTTTGGGTACATTGAGCAAACCAAAAAACATGGCTTAAGGTGGGCAGGTAGATGAGCATAACTGATCTAAAGTGCTGGGAATATATCAATGCAACCCACCACACTTTCTCATAATAATCTCCCTTACCATATCAAACAAGTGTGTTGGCACAATGTCGCGTGTACCACTAAATGAATAATGGTGAAACAACTGCCAACACGAACTTTCAGGCAAGTTACTTGACCTAAAAAGTGTTGTTGTTCGCATGGCATCTGCAACATTTTTATTTCTTGTTGTCACGAGATCTAACGATCTTTGCTTCTTTAAAAGAAACCCGAAACAACTCCCAAAGACTTTGATTCTCGTTCCACACGTTATCTAAAACAAGCAGTACTGTTTTTCCCTTCATAGTTTTTGGAAGCTCTTCTTGTAATGGGCTCAACTCACTCACACCATTATTTATTTTGTAGAGTGATTCAATGGTTGCTTGAGAAGTCTCCTGACATCAAATTCTTCAGAGACACATAACCACTCAAATAAATCAAAGGACCGGGAAACCTTTTGATCTTCGTAGACAAGTTGGGCAAAAGTTGTTTTTCCCAGGCCACCTTTGCCAACAATTGAAATGACCGAAAATGACTTTTCTTTTTAGATAGTAAGAAGTTGATGACAATCGTTATTTCAGCACCTCAACCAAAAATGCTTGCCTCATCCACCATGTGACCTGTTAGGGGTCGTAAAATTTACTGTCAAATGCTATGACGACCTGATTAGATCATCTCAACATCCTATATATTAAAATATAAAAGGGGATATTGTTGTATTGAGCTAAATAATAAAGTCATTAATGTGATAACAATCAATTTGTACTGTAATTACTTAAAAAAAATAAAATTTATTTAATTTTAAAATAAAATAGAGAAAATAGAAATACTAACTAATATTTACAAGAGAAAAATAAATTTTTTAATTTCTACTTTTATATTTTTAGAACAATCAAATTTCTAACCTAGTAATCCCATACGGCCATACTCCCATCCTTTAGTCAAATAAAAAAAAAAAAGACCACTTTGAGTGTCATCAGCTGTACACCTCAATTTGTTCAGATCTACATAACTACATCATACCAATAGTTGGTATGAACATGGTCTACGATGAAACAATTTATGTTCTCAAAATAAAACATTACAGTTCACGTACACCCAGTCTATTTAACATTTTATAATGCTTTAAACCTTCTTCTCTGTCTCCGCAGCCGCATCTATTTTCCCCAAATTTCTTCGACGGCAATGGAAAAATACAAATTGGTTCGATTTAATCATCAAAACAGTTTAATTTTGCTCTTAACGCAAGAGCAATAGATGAAATTTGGCCGATTGTTTCGATTGACAATCAATTTTATTGGTTTTTTGCACGTAACTTGCACACCCAAGTCAACTCAGGAAAAATCGGATCGCCTCCGGCCGATTCCGGTCCCACTCGGCCGAGTCAACTCGGAATCAGCTGATTTTCTAGACCATGGTTATTAGAGTTTCATTTTGAAGTTTGGAAAGGTCCTGAGTTCAATTCTCATTGACCAAATTATTTTTGACTTTTAACCCATAGAAGGAAAAATTGAAATTGGAATCGGGATCAGTGTTTTGACTGTGGAATCGGAAACGGGTGAATCGGTCGGAATCGGCCAAATTGGATCGGAAAATCGTACTTTTTTGCCAAAAGCTTGTTTTATATAAAAAAATAGAAAAAAATTGATAAAAAAATAATTTGTCAACAATGTCTGTTTTGACAAATAATTATAATCAAATAATCCACTAATATAATATAATACAAGCATTACAACTAAAAACACACTCTTTAATATAATACAAATTACAATTATTATATATGAATGAGTTATGTTTTCTAGCAATAAATGTTGTGTAGTGTGGTGGTAGTTGGCTTTGGTTGCTTAGCTAGAGGTCATAGGTTCGATTCATGGAGAGCTAAAAATTTTTGGAGTTTGTTTAATTCGCGTTTTGTCTGTTTCGGTGGAATCAGTCTATTTCGGCCGAAATTTGACTGGAATAGATCCGGAATGACTGAAATTTCGATGGAATTGAGCCGGAACATCCAAAATTGGACGAAATCGGTACTGTCCAATCCTGACCCGGAACGGCCGATTTTGCCTTCTATGGTTTAACCTCTCATATTCAAATTTTTTAGTTCCGCACCTAGTCTCTGCTCACTTCTTCTATTCCAGTTTCATTTCTCCTCGCCCTCTCAACCTGATGTGCTCTCTTTTCTTTCAACCTCATGGCTTGCATATCCCCGGAGCACCTTTCTTCCTTTCTCTCTTCAGCTTCATTCCTGCCTTGTTCCCTTGGTTTCTCTTCTGATACGATTTTCATGACTACTCTAATGGACGTGCGTATGCTAAGTGTGGCAGTACTGACATTGCAACTAAAATGTACGATGAAATGCCCCGTACGGACATTGCCACGTTGAATGTGGTACTATCTTGATTTTTATTATGTGGTCATCCTCAACTTCTACAGTCACTTGTGCAGTGGTGTATCATCAATTTCATGCCTCATGAAACACCCAATATCCTACGGTAATTGCTGTTCTCACCGAATACAGTCAGCCAGGCACAATTGCCTTGCCTATCGAGGTGCAGAGGTTCATTCATGCATGATCATTGAAACTCGATTCAGAATCATTGTACATAACGCTCTACTACATATTTATTCCCAAGTAAGGTCTCTTGGTGATGCCTTGGAAGTTTTTTACGTTGATACCTGAACAGGGGCAGAGGGATGTACAAGCAAAGGGGTGCTAACAGCAAAGTACCCCTACGAATTAGTTTTTTTTATTTTTTTCCTTCAAAATATTTTATTTTTACAATAATTATTGCTATTAGTTCCCTCATAAAATGAAATTAGACATTTACTTATTCAACACTCCCCCCTCTCAATTTTCTTGTTCCATCCCACTCAATACTATATTTTTTAGGCATTCTATACGAAAGAACAAATCAGTATCGGTAATCAACGGATTATTAAATTACAGTATGGTCAATCACTGCTTGCCTGTACTTGCACAAATCTTAAATAAAGTAAAATGTAAGCACGCTACAAGAAAAGCATATCTAGGTATATGGAAAACAAAGAATTGTCTTGTAAAACAAAAAAAACCAGTACAACATAACAACTGCTTCAATGCTTTACAAGATTATCTAAATGATTCAAGACAAGCTGAGTTCTCATAATTTAAAATCATTAAATTATCTAAACTCTCGTAATTATCCAGAATTTTCGTCTGGGGGGGGAAGGTAAAGTTAATTCAGGCCTATATATCTCCATAAAAATTCATCCAAGAAGGGGTGGAGGGGACAGAGGGGGCAAGGAGGGCAGAGGGTGCAGAGGGGGCGTGGCCTGGTTCTCCGCTGCTAGTAAAAAGATTAATATTAATACAACCACGGCGCCCAAATAGAACATCCACATGGGATCAGATAAATATGGATATATAGACCACCAGATGTTCTTGGGGTCTATATCACTAGCTACATATGGAATGTGTGTCAGTATTTTTGATTCCACCCTGGAACGCTTATAATGTAGTTGGAATGTGGCTACAATGCTTCCGACAGTATATATGGCAGTATACTCGAGAACTAGAAACCCAATAGAACCCATAGGAGCTAGCACCAGATGCAGACCTAATCCCAGTGCAATGAACATGCACCATGCAGCAAAAATAAACAACTCCATGGACCCATCAATGATCCTTTCCATCCTATCATAATTTTGAACCCACGAGCTGTGTATGAGGTTCGTAGTAGCCAAGAAGGAAAAAATAAATGCAAAGAGGTCTGCTAAGACAAATGCCCTGAACAAATATTTCCTTCCTAGAATTGGGGTGCCTGTTTCTTGATTGATACCTCCTGGAAGAGTCAAAGCTGCAGCAAATGTTACTGTTACAATAAGCACAGAACCCAGGCCCACTAACTGGGCTTTGGCCATCAAACTCTCTGAGTTCGTTTTAGCATGTCTTGCGTCCATTGTCGAAATGTGGTCCTCTTTGGTGCCTCTAATTAACTCTGTTTCTGACATTTGCTCTTTAGTGTAGTCCTGAAACCAACCTGTACTGAAACGAGCTCCTCTTTATTAACGTAAAATTCACCCAAGGCGTCCCTTCTCTTCAATCTTCCAAAATAAATACCTTCCTAGAAAAGAAAAAGGAAAAGGAACTTATAATTATAAGTTGGATTGGCAAAGTATTTGATGCACTAGATCCTAAGGAATAGCTTAACCCAATGAATTCAGCTCTGAAGGAAGTTGAAGTTTCAAAACAAATTACAAAACCACACAATTAGAAATATATGTTTAAGATGTGTATATGCAGGTAAGCCCTACAAGAGAAGAAACCACTCCACTTCTTTTAGAAATGGCTACTGCACCAGTTAAATATGGAATGGATATAAGACGGTTGGTTGGGCACACACTTCCATGCACAGGTGCAAGCACCAAACAGCTAGAAAATAAACAACATGCTTTCGAAAAGTAGCAGAACTAGAAGCCAACATTTGGAAAAATCTTGGAATGCCTCTATAAATCAAGTCCGGCTGTCACCTATTTTAAAGAAAAGAAAATTCGACCAAGGTTGATGAGAAATAGTAGGCAGCTAACCTGAGTGTCCCTTGCAGATTTCCTAAGTTGAATCACTGAAAGGTCGAAAGCTGTTAGACATTCCTTGTTTTGTAATGTCAGGTCTAATTCATTGTTCTCCAAAAGAGATATCATAACATCATTATATTCATGTTCTGCCGCTAAATGTAATGGTGTGTTTCCTTTGTTATCCATTGTGTTTACCATTCTATTCAACATTTTCTTCCAGTAGGAGATGGGAAGCTCCTTTTCTGAATCTTTAAGCAATTTAAAGATAACATTTGACTTCTTCGCTTCTATGGCAATGTGTAGGAAGTTCCTACCATTACCATCAAGTAGCTGACCTGAATCAAGGCACCTTTGTAAGAGAAGGACAATCATTTTTACATGGCCCATTCGTGCTGCAGTATGCACAGGAAATGATCCGTCTGAATCTGGGACGTATATCAAGGGCGGATCTTTATCCAATAGAAGTTTGGCAATCTTATGGTTTCCAGTTGATGCTACGAAGTGGAGAGGAGTTCTCCCTGTTTCATCTGCCCACTTATCAAGTGGTGTTGAGTACAGTTGTAATAGTTCTTCGGTGAGTCCTGTCAATAAGATAACACAGAGAAGTTCAATTAGGCAAACCATTGTTTTAGTTTCAGTAAGCAATAATTCCTTCCTTGCTGAATGAGAAGAAGCTGACTGAAAGTATTTTGCATCCTTTTTTTACACTCTATTAGCCACATGTACCATTAGTGCATCTGCGCATAATATATACAAACATACTACAAACTTTTTTAAAGCATTGGAAGAAGTTCATCTTATAGGGTATATTGTGATTACAGAGTGAGACTTCAGTTAAATTGGATGTCAACATTTGATTGAATGGACAGACATAGGGTGACAGCATTACTGACATATTGTCACTTTAAATTCATAAAATGAGAAGTCGAAGAGACCTGTTAATAAGAACTAAAATTTATTTAATTTGTGCTCTTACATGAGGAATTGTAGGTATTTTATGGAACTCATTTCTAACCAATGGGCATGTATGACGCAGCCGGCAATAACTTGTACAATGTTTATACTCTGTGCACTTTACATGAGAAAAGAAGCTGGAAGATGCAACAAGGTGACTTATTCCTTTTTTATTTCCTTATAAATGGAGGTTGTTATGTTCCCACTTAATTATGTTATAACTCAGTATTTATTAAGTAAAGTCATTTGGTAGAGCTATGAAGCCAAAGGCTAAGGGTGTTCATTGATTGATTTGGTTTAAACCGATCTAAAATTAGTCCAGCCAAATAATTCACCATTAACCAAAATACAAATTTGATCGACTAAATAATCTGATCAACTGAATTAGACACTGAACCAGATAAACCAAAGTTAATTTCGTTTTAACTAAATTGGTATGAAAAATTCAAATAATAATTGTAATATGAATATCAAGTATAGCTAATTTATGTATAATACATGTTATATTACAATAATAACACAATACTAGTAGATACTTGATTTGTTTGATCTCTTCAGTTTATTTGAAATTTGGCAAAATAAACAAAAAACCAAACTGATTTAACCAAAATAAATTTTATGGTTGATAAAAGTAAAGAAACTAGATCGTCTGATCAGACTTAGCAAGAAACTGCCGTCTCAAGTTGAATAACAAAAATCAATGGATATTGTTATGTACCTGGGTCTTGGAGCACTGCAGCATGCAACGTTGTCTGCTTTTTTGGTCCTGAGTAAAAAGCTGGTGTAATTTGGTGATTCAACATTTTTGCCACCATATTCTGTACGATATTGAGAGATCCCCTTGCAGTAGCCAAATACAAGGGAGAGACAGAATCATTGTTGACAAGGCCCGCCAATTCCAGATCTTCTTTCATTAGAGCTGAGACAACAACTCCATGACCGTGTCTGGTAGCTTCATGTAAGGCTGTTTCCCCTAGGCAGTTCTTTTGTCTAAGCAGCTCTTTCAACCCAGCCTCACCGAATTCCAAATAGGCATTTGCCATCAACCTCAAAATAGTGTTTACATGCCCATATCTTGCAGCATGGTGGAAGGGTGTCTCATTTCTTACATTGAGTGCCTTCAGCAATGAGCTATCTTTCATACAGATTGCAGACACAAGATCTCCGTGGTCATTGGCAGAGAGTATGTGAAGAATGGTATTCTCCATACCTGCAAAAGCAATTGTCAATTTTCATTTATTATAAAATGCAGACTAGTCTTTTACTTGGGTCAGGCGAATTTGGGTTAGGAATTTTTTTTTATTTTTAATTTCAGTCATTTCTGGGTCGTCATAAATGGGTCCTCAGATCCAGGTTAAATCAGGTCCTAGTAGACTCCATGCCTGGACTTCATGTTGTAGGTCTGTTCAAGGATCAATTGGGTCGACCGAACATTATTAGGTTGTGAGTTAATAAGGTCAGTATTTTTTCGTGTGCTGGTTAATCAAATTGGGATCCGAGTAGGCCGAATTTTTGGACAGTTGGTCCTCATGTAAGAAACTATTTGGACAGTCGGTATTTAGTTAATAAGGGTTAAAATAGGCCGGTATTTAGTGACCATTAATTATTTCCAATGTTTTAAAATTCAGTGATATAATTCTGATACCCAAATTTCTTGAAAGTCACTAATAATGGAAAGTGATTCATGAAATAAAATCATCATAAAATTATACATAAAAAATCATGAATTTTTTTATAAAGAAAACCCTAAAAACTCAAATGGAGTGAATTTATATGAATTTATGAAGTTCTGGAGACAATTCTGGGTGCACAAAATGGGGGTACACCTAATAGAAACCCAAATCAACTCCTTGGTGTCCGCATGGACGGTGCCGCATGTAGTTTATGCGTCGGCATGACCACATATTCAAATCCGCAAACACATGACTGCATGACATTTTGAGCCCGTCAGCGAACCGCATACACATATGCAGTCCATGCAACCGCATTTAAAAACACCGATTATTTCTGATATTTGCACGGTCTATTCTTATAGTTTACCATATTCTACTATTATTTATCATTAGATAGATGAGTTGTAGCTTTTAAACGAAGCACTATCATATTTCTCAATCGACTAGTCAATTAAATTTTCCAATTCTCCAGCCCCAACAAAAAAAAAACTAACGGTTGAAATTAAAAACGGACTATAATATAAGCTCTGAAGAAAGAGTGATTCTGGTTCAACCTCTAGATTTCAGCATAACACCAGTGAAATTTAAATTTACATTGTTACACCCGGGCCTTCATTTCTGAACAATTCAAAAGAGGCCCATTTTGATATTTTGAATTATTGGAAGCAGTGAGTGTTTATGACCCATTTTAATATTCATGGATCATGATACTTGTGGTACCATATCGACGATAGCTTCCAATTTTGCTCTTAGTGCATATAGCAGAGTTTTAACTAATGGTCATAACCATTTGACAAATAAAGCTTTTGAAATTATACTTGTATGCCTAAAAGATTTGCTTGGATGTCTAACAAAAAGCACATGACCAATCCAAAATAATGTTCGAAAATACCGAGTACACGGCATCAAGGATGATATGATGATTATGAATGGGGATTAAAGAGACCGGGGGAGTCAAATCTTGTAGAGGCCATTCGGTGACAAAAGAAGAATTAAATCTGAATCCACGCTAAGGAGCTCATGTTCGATTGTCTTAATCCATATATATATCCTAATGAGGTTTAATCCAGGGGTAAGGTTCCTTAAGGTACAGTCAGGGATTAAGATTTTAGGCCCAAAAAAAGAATAAAAGATATTTCTTAATCCTTGCTAAGCAATCAATGTTGGAAAGGATTAAAATTAAAGGAAGTTTAGTCCGCCCCCTTCCTGCTTTTCTAAATTTTAATTTCTAAATTTTTTTAAATGAACTCTGTAATAAGAATTTTTTTTTTTAGCTTTGCTTGTGTTTTTAAACGTAGACGGTTCAAAGTTGAAAAAAAAGGAGGAAAAATTAAAAATTTGCAAATTAATATTTTCTAGTACAATTTTATCATAATTTTATTTTGCTTCTTCCCCTATTTGTTGGTCATTTCTAAAAAAATATTCAGTTTTGTTACAATTTTTTAACATATTTTGGGATTTAAAAAAAAAATTGAAAGCCAAAAATACTTCTTAGACATGTGGCGTGTTCTTACATTTCTCATGGCTGATTTCCATACTTTTTGGCATATATACGATATTCGTAATTTGTAGCACGTGCATGCACGTCTGAGAGGCATAGACACGGCACGACACGGGTTAATTCACTAATCACATGTGACCTTAATGGATCATATTATGCCACAAGTTAGCAAGTCTACTTCTCGCCCTAAATCTTGGTACTCATGTCACTCTTGTTTTGCCCAAAATGTTTTTTACCTGCTACGCTTTTGATGAGGCAGTGAGATGGCTCAATTGGTGTCATTTCCTCAATAGGTATCCTTGTAGGAGGGGGATGGTCGTTCCATCCCAGAAGCTGCTTCAAATCTGCCTCGTTGCCATTAATAGCTGCCTCGAGGAGCTTGTGTGGCATTAGTGAGCGCTTAGGCTTAGTCTCTCAGTCTGAGTTTGTGGTTCTTCGGTCGCAGGAGAACTTGTTATCTCGCTAGCCATTTATTTTGGAGCTTAATCTAGTGTCTGATATGAGAGTGAGGAAGAAGGGTGTAGAGACCGGAAGAGGATTGGTCTTATATAATCAGGTATATAATATACGCCAATAAAAGAAATATATTAAAAAAATGTTTAAATAGTACAGAAATTTGTGGTCACCATACATGGTGGCAAATTTTGTTTTCAGCCAAACAATTGTTCAATTCTGATTAAGATTTGGGATATAAGCTGTGGTCCCTGTGTGAACAGATTGAAATGTGCGGCGCATATTTTAAAAATATATATTCAAATTAGAAAGATATTTACCTTCTATCAAATAATCAAAAAAAATTAATTGTGAAGTTTTAATTACTTTGTAATGAATAACCAATCAAATTTCAAATTGACTCTCAAATTTAATACATACTCTTTTTTAATAAAATGCAAAATGGAAAGAACTATATATATATATTTAAAATGAGTTTTAATAGAAAATATAATAAATTGTGCATATCTGTGAGTTTTTAAAATTCATTAGGGTAAATATGATATTACAATTTGAGGTTTTTGAGTGGCATACATGAAATTCGCCCTTAGTATTAATTATATATATCTTGGAATTACAAGATTTTGGGATAACAACTGGAAATAAATTTTTAATTACCCGGTTAGAAATATATATATAGTTGAGCTTTGCAATGCAAGAACCGGCACTTTACCTTATAAGTTGGAAATAAATTTTTAATTACCCGGTTAGGAAAAGAAGGTTAGTTTTTCCGATTTGCCAGAAAAACGGAATACAACTGGAATATATATATAAACGGACTTGCAATAAAATTTTATTTAAAGTAGTCCTTCGAACAAAATTCTATCCATTCCTTTCCGGACTTGTTCAAACTTTCTTCGCTAGTGACAAATTGAGAGATAGATAATAGTTGATCCAAGATGTAGGAAAATTTCCTCTTACTAGTTCAATGTTTCTCCTCCACAGAAAAAAGGAGTGGTTTTGCAAATAAATTAAAGAAATTTCCGGATGCTAATTGTTTGAAGTTGCAAAAATGAAGATAAACATATATGTACCAAAATTAAAATAAAATGTTATATACGAACAATCAAAGTCGTTGAAGAGTCAAAATAACAAGATTTTTTTGCTAAGGTCTTTTTTAGTAATAAATTTGACAGGGCCACGTGAAAGATCTAATCTCTTCAACTAGTGAGATGTAGTATTCAAAGAGTGGGTTAGGATTGTGCACTGGCCCACTATAAGATATTTTTTATTGGTAGAAATTAATCGAAAAGAACAAAGAGAAATAGAAAGAGTACATCTGTTCTTATATTGGTAGAAAGGTCGGTAAAATTCTTACCGATCTAAAAACAAGTTTGTTTTTTTTCCTTCAATTTTTTCTAGTAAAATATAATTTTTTTTACGAAAATAGATAGAGTATCTTAAAATTTAGATATAATAGAAATATTCTATCTATTTTTTGAAAAACTTTTCATATTTTGCTAGAAATATAATATAAGAATTTCCTCCATCTATACATCAGATTAAAAAAAAGGAAAACTAAGTTTGGATCGGTAGAATTCCTACCGATCCAAACTTTTTTATTTTTTGGATCGGTAAGAATTTTACCAATATTTCTACCAATATAAGAACTGATGTACTCTTTCTATTTCTCTCTTCTTTTCTATTAATTTGTACCAATAAAAAACTTCCTCCTTAAAGGAAATTAAAGGAAGTTTAGTCCGCCCCCTTCCTGCTTTTCTAAATTTTAATTTCTAATTTTTTTTAAATGAACTCTGTAATAAGAATATCTTTTTTTTTTAGCTTTGCTTGTGTTTTTAAACATAGACGGTTCAAAGTTGGAAAGAAAGGAAGAAAAATTAAAAATTTGCAAATTAATATTTTCAAGTACAATTTTGTCATAATTTTATTTTGCTTCTTTCCCTATTTGTTGGTCATTTCTAAAAAAATATTCAGTTTTGTTACAATTTTTTAACATATTTTGGGATTTAAAAAAAAAATTGAAAGCCAAAAATACTTCTTAGACATGTGGCGTGTTCTTACATTTCTCATGGCTGATTTCCATACTTTTTGGCATATATACGATATTCGTAATTTGTAGCACGTGCATGCACGTCTGAGAGGCATAGACACGGCACGACACAAGTTAATTCACTAATCACATGTGACCTTAATGGATCATATTATGCCACAAGTTAGCAATTAAGTCTACTTCTCGCCCTAAGTCTTGGTCTAAGGTACATACCAAGCTTGGTACTCATGTCACTCTTGTTTTGCCCTAAATGTTTTTTACCTGCTACACTTTTGATGAGGAAGTGAGAGGGCTGAATTGGTGTCATTTCCTCAATACGTATCCTTGTAGGAGGGGGATGGTCGTTCCATCCCAGAAGCTGCTTCAAATCTGCCTCGTTGCCGTGAATAGCTGCCTCGAGGAGGTTGTGTGGCATCAGTGAGCGCTTAGGCTTAGTCTCAGTCTGAGTTTGTGGTTCTTCAATCGCAGGAGAACTTGTTATCTCGCTAGCCATTTATTTTGGAGCTTAATCTAGTGTCTGATATGAGAGTGAGGAAGAAGGGTATAGAGACCGGAAGAGGATTGGTCTTATATAATGAGGTATATAATATACGCCAATAAAAGAAATATATTAAAAAAATGTTTAAATAGTACAGAAATTTGTGGTCACCATGGTGGCAAATTTTGTTTTCAGCCAAACAATTGTTCAATTCTTATTAAGATTTGGGATATAAGCTGTGGTCCCTGTGTGAACAGATTGAAATGTGCGGCGCATATTTTAAAAATATATATTCAAATTAGAAAGATATTTAGCCTTCTATCAAATAATCAAAAAAAATTAATTGTGAAGTTTTAATTACTTTGTAATGAATAACCAATCAAATTTCAAATTGACTCTCAAATTTAATACATACTCTTTTTTAATAAAATGCAAAATGGAAAGAACTATATATATATTTAAAATGAGTTTTAATAGAAAATATAATAAATTGTGCATATCTGTGAGTTTTTAAAATTCATTAGGGTAAATATGATATTACAATTTGAGGTTTTTGAGAGGCATACATGAAATTCGCCCTTAGTATTAATTATATATATCTTGGAATTACAAGATTTTGGGATAACAACTGGAAATAAATTTTTAATTACCCGATTAGAAATATATATATATAGTTGAGCTTCGCAATGCAAGAACCGGCACTTTACCTTATAAGTTGGAAATAAATTTTTGAAAAGAAGGTTAGTTTTTCCCATTTAATTGCCAGAAAAACGGAAAACAACTGGAATATATATATAAACGGACTTGCAATAAAATTTTATTTAAAGTCGTCCTTCGGATAAAATTCGATCCATTCCTTTCCGGACTTGTTCAAACTTTCTTCGCTAGTGACAAATTGAGAGATAGATAATTGTTGATCCAAGATGCAAGAACATTTCCTCTGACTAGTTCAATGTTTCTCCTCCACAGAAAAAAGAGTGGTTTTGCAAATAAATTAAAGAAATTTCAGGATGGAAGTTGCAAAAATAAAGATAAACATATACAAACCAAAACTAAAATAAAAGGTTATATACAAACAATCAAAGTCGTTGAAGAGTCAAAATAACAAGATTTTTTTGCTAAGGTCGGTTTTTAGTAATAAATTTGACAGGGCCACGTGAAAGCTCTAATCTCTTCAACTAGTGAGATGTAGTATTCAATGAGTGGGTTACAATTGTGCACTGGCCCACTATCGGATATTTTTTATTAGTAGAAATTAATAGAAAAGAACAGAGAGAAATAGAAAGAGTACATCTGTTCTTATATTGGTAGAAAGGTCGGTAAAATTCTTACCGATCCAAAAACAAGTTTGTTTTTTTTCCTTTCACTTTTTTCTAGTAAAATATAATTTTTTTTACGAAAATAGATAGAGTATCTTAAAATTTAGATATAATAGAAACATTCTATCTATTTTTCGAAAAACTTTTCTTATTTTACTAGAAATATAATATAAGAATTTCCTCCATCTATACATCAGATTAAAAAAAAGGAAAACTAAGTTTGGATCGGTAGAATTCCTACCGATCTAAAAAATAAAATTCTACCGATCCAAACATTTTTATTTTTTGGATCGGTAAGAATTTTACCAATCTTTCTACCAATATAAGAACTGATGTGCTCTTTCTATTTCTATCTCTTCTTTTCTATTAATTTGTACCAATAAAAAATTTCCCGCACTATATGTAAGCCCTAAATGGAAATGCGAAGACGAGTATCTAATATTGTTCTTGTTTTATGTTTTTATGTGCATATATGGATCGAGATTGGATGTATGAACCACAGCGTAATAGTCCTGAGTTTAAGAAGGGTGTTGATCATTTTATAAAAGTTACTGAGAAAAATAGAAAAAAGAAGGGTTTAACAACTATTTGTTGTCCTTGTCGATTGTGTTGTAATATTAAATAATTTGCTGACTTTGCGGATATTAAAAATCATTTGATTTGTAATGGGTTTAAAAATGAATACACACGTTGGATATGGCATGGTGTGGGTACCGGAGAAATTGGTGATGATATTGGGGAAACAAACAATAGTACTAGTAATTTTAATTGATTTTGAAATTGCATTTGAGGTTTTTGGTGAGAAAAATGGGAAAATTGGTGATAAAGTTGGTAATGAATAAATTAGTAGTGAAATTGGTAGTGATGATTATGATTCAGACCATAATTATGATCACAATGATGACAACGTTGATGATATGTATCTTGAGGTTAAGCAATAATTTACGGAAAAAAATACGAAAGGTTTTCAAAGAAATTTAAAAGTGATCACAAACGACAATTATATTCTGGTTGTACGAGATTTACAAAATTACAAGCTGTTTTGGGACTCTATCATTTGAAGGCGAGTAATTGTTGGAGTCATAAAAGTTTCAGTTAATTATTAGACTTCTCAGGAGAGATGATTCTCGATGGCAACGAGCTCCCAAATTCATGTTACAGAGCCAAACGAATGTTGTGTCCATTGAGTCTTAAAGTAAAAATAATACATGCATGTCCGAATGATGGTAAGTAATCTTTTTCTTTCTTATTTAAGGTGTATATATACTTTTTTTTTAAAGTATTCAAACTTTAATTGAGATGATAATTCAAAGAAACTCGACGCAGTATCTTTTAAGTAAGTGGTAAGTTGAAATTTTTAGTAATAGTAATAGATAAAGTGAGCGAGATATATTTTGTATTTATTTAAATTGAAAATTAAAAGATGCAAATCTACTTTGTCATCTCCTATTTTTCAGCAATCAGCGGGAGAACATTACACTCGACCCAGCACTAAAATGTATAATTGTGGTATTTATCCTCCTCCTGCCGTGCCGTAGAAGAATGATGCCTGGTTTATGTATGTGCAACAACCTATTAATTTATGTACGTGTATAAATAATAAGTGAGATTTATGTATGTGCGTGGTTGAAATTCCCAATATTGAAAAGTGTGCAATTAATTAATAGAGTCATATAGATTTCTGCCAATTTATTAATTATTTTAAAGTTGATCCACTGTCTGCAAATTTATTAATTATATTGAGTCATGTAATAAAATTGAGGGAAAAAAAATGCAGACCAATCGTTTGCCACCCTATCCCTATCCCTATCCTAGAGAGAGATAACAACGACTTGAGTCAACTAATCCAACAATCTAAAATCTCGCTGTTCAGCTCCAAAAACATCCAAATCAACTTGTTGATATATTAACAAAAGGACAATCCTACTGAAAACTTCACTTTGACCACAGGACCACAGAGAAAATGAAACCATTGAAGAAAATAACAAAAGGAGTCGACAATGCGTAGAATTTTGGTACGCAATTAATGGACAAAATTTGGACCAACATTAATATGTGCAAATCTTGTGAACAAAGTGCTAAGATGATACTGACAGATACGGTATAAATCTTATCGTTGGACTACAATACTATTTGCATTTTTATTTGTAATTGTACATCACTACAGATATATAAGATGTGCAACGACAGAGTAATTAATAACATAAAAATATAAATATAAATCACAAAATTGCTATTAATAAATCTGTGTAATTTTTTGAAATATATATATATATATATATATAGAGTATGGCTAATTTGCTTCCGGAAGCATTTCGGCCGAGGTGCTTACGGGAGCATATCTTGCAATTTGATGTTCAAACAACAAATTCAAACCGTTAGATGTTCAATCTATATTAAAATCTACTTGGAGACCAAATTTTACATTTTTTTTAAATTTTTTTACTATTTTAAGCTGGTTTGAAAACCGTTGTTTTCAATGCTTCAGAAATTTAATAAAAACAGCAGTTTTCAAACCAGCTTAAAAAATAGTAAAAAAATTCCAAAAAATGTAAAATTTGGTCTCCAAGTAGATTTTAATATAGATTGAACATCTAATGGTTTTAATTTGTTGTTTGAACATCAAATTGCAAAATATGCCCCCGTAAGCACCTCGCCGAAATGCTGCCCCATATCTCTATTCCATTATTAAGCACGTTAGGTGTCCGATCCGCCAACGGTTACGATTGAAAGATTAATTTTTGAATTTAATCTCAGCTCTCCAATCACATAATCTATTTTCTTTTGATTAAATGCATCTGTTTTATGTGTAGAAGTTTAAATTTAGCTACAAATATACTCGCCACACATACTGCCACACGTTACGTTGCAATTAAAATTAAACATACTCTAAAATTTAGTGATATAATTCTTCGTTTCCTTATTTTTTTTGTTTTCTTATTTCTCCCTCTCCAATTGAAATTTTTTTATACGGCGGATCACAATGCAAATTAATTTTTTGTTCACTTCCTTATTTCTATACGTATTACTGTGATAAATGTAGAATGTATTTCTAATTTTTTTTTTTGAAAATTTGTCATTTTGTATGAGAATTATTTTTGTTATCTTATCATATATTCCGTTGCAACGCACGGGCACAATACTAGTATATATATATATATATATAGAGTAGGGCTATTGTGCTTTGCAAAGTAAAGCCATCGTTTTACTTCGGCTTAATTTTTGGATTTTCAAAGTCCAAAACGTCGATCCGACCGTTTAAGTTGATCTACATATTGAAATGTGCTTGCAGACCAAATTTTATATTTTTTGGAATTTTTTTACTATTTATTAAGCCACTTTGAAAATTGCTGATCACATGATCCAGAAAAAACAGTGCAACAAAATTCTGGACCATGTGATCAGCAATTTTCAAAGTGGCTTAATAAATATTAAAAAAATTCCAAAAAATGTAAAATTTGGTCTGCAAGCACATTTCAATATGTAGATCAACTTGAACGGTCAGATCGAAGTTTTGGTCTTTGAAAATCCAAAAAGTAAGCCGAAGTAAAACGATGGCTTTACTTTGCAAAGCACAATAACATAATTCTATATATATATATATATATATATAAATATATGGTGTATAATGTAAGTAAAAAGTGGGGACATTGATATTCTTTCTTTTTTGAACATAACATTGAATTTTTTCTTATTATTTCTTCTTTTTCAAAGATACATTCAATTACTAGTATAGGAAATGTGACTAAATAAGGAATGTCATACACTAATGCAAAAAAATTCCACATTAACAGTGTGTAATGGGAGGAGGCACTTGCGCGAAAAATAGTTTTAACATACACATATGGTCTGAATGTTTTGTACTCAGTTAAATAATATTGAACCGCCTACGGTAGTATCATTCACTGTCTGCTAATTTATTAAAATATTAACTCATGCTCAGATGCTCAGATTCTTGGATTACTTTTTGCGAAAAAACTCAGACCATTCCCTTGCCACCCTATCCCTATCCCAAAGAGAAAGATCAACGATCCAACAATCTAAAATCTCGCTGTTAAGCAACAAAAATATCCAAATAAACTTGTTGATATACTGACAAAAGGACAATCCTACTGAAAACTTCACTTTGACCACAGGTCCACAGAGAAAATGAAACCATTGAAGAAAATAACAAAAGGAGTTGACAATGCGTAGAATTTATTGAATATGGTTAAATAATCAGGATATGGATACGGATAATTCTGTGAGGGTCTAAACGGAGCGCATATCCATATATATCCAGATCCATCCGGACCCGAACACGGACCCGCTAATTTTTTTCCTCCACTGGTATCGGGTCACCAGTGTTCGAGGACCAGGCAAGTGCCTTCTACTCTGCAGTCCGCTTATTTTATAGGCGCTCCTCCTAAGGACTCTTTTTAATATTATCGTGTGGGACTAAACAATCGCAAATGCTGGGAACCGGAGAGATGCCTCGTGACATGAATTGTTGTGTGGAGCTTGGCAACGTACTGTTGTGGACCTTTTAAATTATGAAAGGCATGTTTATCGTTGGGCCTGATTCGATATAAAAGTGTAAAATTTTGACAACTTCTGCAACCATGAGTTGGCATTTGGAATTCAAAATCCATTTGGAATTTAAAAAGAAGTGAATTAAAATTATATTATTTATTTGTATATTTGAGTGTAGCTAAAACATTATTATATATAAAATTTATATGACTCAATTATTTGACAATTATTCGTTTCGTATCCGTATTCGTGGATTATCTGCTCTGTATCTGTTTCCGTTTAAAGCGGATTTGGTTTTGAATTTTGACATCCGTTTACTATCCGTATCCGTATCCGTATTCGTATCCGCTCATTTTAAAAACGGATACGAATATGGTATCAGCATTATCCGCTCCAAATCCGCTTCGTTTACACCCCAGTTGTTTCGAATTCTGTTTTAGTTTTAATGTTGCTTGAATTTCTAGAGCTTTCTTATCTTTAGGTGCTATGGATAGCATAGGGCCTTCTGTACTACGGCCTCAAAAACCTATCGTATAAACTTTAAACTTTGATTAAGTAGCTCAGTAAATTGGTTATATAATGAACTTGTAGAATACAAATTATTTTTATTTTTGGAATTTTTACTATTTTTTACTATTTATGAAAGATGGCAAAAAATGACTTAAAAATAAAAGAAAATTGTCAATGTTTTGGGCTATTTTTTGCCATCTTTCATAAATCATAAAAAATAGTAACAAAATTCAAAAATAGTAAAACTTGATATTCTACAAGTTGATTATATAAAAAATTTACTAGCTACTTAAATCGAAGTTTGAACTTTATACGATAGGTTTTTGAGACCGTAACACAAAAGACTTAATGTTATCCATAGCACCTTAGCCTTACTCCTAATGTAATAAAAGATAATATTAAGAGTCGATAATAGAAAAAAGTTTGTTTGTTGTTCTTTTTTCTCCACGTATTGAAGTTATTGTATCTACCATTTATTTTTAACAAATCTACCATTTCTATTTGAAAAAGAAAAGATGGTGCAATCAATTTAATTTACTTTCAAGAGAAAAATAGCAGGTCAATCCCTTGCCACCCTATCTGAAGGAAATAATTGTCTTCAGTCAACTATTCCTACAAATTAAGATGGAGATCGTTGTCACACTACAAATATCCTACCTTGTAAATGCATCGCCAATAATTGAAAAATGCACCATGACTAATGAAAAGCGTGCTGAAAAGTTGCATTGACCTGAGGTAAACGGGAGAGACATCATAGTAGAAAGGTCTAGTGGTGTAAATACATCGGATATGGACAGATAATAGCTGAATCGTATCCATATCTATTTTTAATTAATTGCAATATTTATATAGACTTGTGCCAAAGCTAGTTTTCAACTAAATAAATCTTGTAATTAATGCCATCTACATTACTTGCATGCAGTAACAAAGAGAGTGGTCAAGCAACCCCACTTGACCCTATTTTTGTATATTTATCCTTAAGTAATTATGTTGGTTAACATAAATTATTGTGATCGATTTTTGTATATTGTATTGGTTGACATAAATTATTTTTGTATTTTTGCCTTTGCCAATGATTCTGTACAACACACATAATTTTGAAATAGTATATATTTGTTCAACTTAATTCTTTATAAGAGTCTGTTCCCCTGTTTCTCAATTTATGATGTAAAAACAAATTTAAGTAATTGACAAATCAATAAATTATTAAATCTTAACTTCTGGCTAGATCTAATTTATTAAATGATTTTTGACACATCAAAAGGCGGGAAACAACCTGGATGATCACAAATTTAATGGATCAGATTACTAATCGTTTTCAAAGAAAGAAACAAGTTCACAAAAATGATTCTACGGCCCAAACCATAACATTCTTAGAGGATTGCAGAGAAGGCCTTACTAACCACATCAAATTAAGTCCCATCTGTAGTTGCACCAACAATGCAGGACACCCAAGACTTAATGGACTTCACGGTAAATCAGACTACTCACAAAAACAGAACGACAGAAGTCTAGTTTTTAATGGTGAAGCTTTCTAGTCTTTTGGAGTTCCCTTTAAAGAGTTATGACTATTTTAGTGAAGGAACGTAAGAATTTACTGGGTTGTTTCAAATTCTGTTTTAGTTTTAATGTTGTATGAATTTCTAGAGCTTTCTTATCTTTAGGATTATAAAAGAACCAGTATTCGAAGTTTGAAGTTTATACGATAGGTTTTTGAGACCGTAGCACAGAAGACTTTATGCTATCCATAGCACCTTAGCCTTACTCCTGATGTAATAAAAGATAATATTAAGAGTTGATAATAGAAAAAAGTTTGTTTGTTGTTCTTCAGTTAACTGTTCCTACAAATAAAGATGGAGATCGTTGTCACACTACAAAATATCCTACCTTGTAAATGCATCGCCAAAAATTGAAAAATGCACCATTACTAACGACAAGCATGCTAAATAGTTGAATCGTATCCATATCTATTTTTAATTAATTGCAGTAATTACCTTGGAAAGTCTCTATATAGGAATGAATCCTTGGAGGCTACCAACTGCATCATAAAATATTCATTTTTGAATTTCTTATTATAAATATTCATTTTGTCCCAGTAGCCAGATCATTTTTGAATAATAATTTTGTCCACCGTGCCCAAGTAGCCAGATCATTTTGTCCGTTGTATAAATATTCATTTTTGAATTTCTTATTATAAACTGCTAAATTTCAAGGGGTATTTTTAATTATTGCCAAGAATAATAATTAGCAAATTAATTATTTACCATTAACAAAGAGAGAAGAAAATGTGTTTCCATTACTTTGAAGAGCATTGCTCATTCTCTCATATCTGCATAAGTCAGAATAAAATTAGTTATAATTTTGCTGATAGCTGCATTATCCGGTAAATAAATTATTCTAAATAAAATACCTTTGTTTTGGTTCTATATTGCCATTGTCGCAATTGTCATATTTAAAGTAATTCACCCCTAGAAAGAAATACAAACAAAAGATAGATAAATTGCTAACTTACTAACAAATTATGAAAATTAATATGAGTTTAAGATGAAAATAAAATAAAAATAACATACCCAGAATGCAAAGGTTTAACATATACCCTGCAAAACCTCAAAATATTAATATACCCTCCAGATAAGAAGCACTTCATGTCTCCTTCAAACAATTACACATGAGAGTATGGCTGTTGAGTAAAATTTGAATTTTCAAGCTACTTAGGGAGTATCAAATGTTATAGGATGATAATCATGGAATTATGAAAATTGCCATTCGGATGTGTCATACAAATTATACATGACAGTTATGTATAAACATTCAAAAGTAAGATAACTCGGCAATAATAGCTCCAATCAGAACTAAGAAGTATTGACCAATTTTTCAGTAGCTTTTAAGCAAAAAATGCGGCTGAAAAACATCTATATAAATGCAATTCTGCCGCATCTTTTGCACAAAAATTTATGAATTATATAGAATAAGCACAAACAATTCTTTGATCAAGTATCAGTTAATATTTGTAGGGTATCTGGAAATTTTGGTTAATTTATAACATGAAACGAGCCCATAAATTGATGAAAAACATCATAATATCAAAACAAAAGCAGAGAATACTTCAAATACATCTCTCAGGTGCCAAAGGAAAGGAATGCTTCTAAATTTTGGAAGGAACCGAAGTCCTGTCCGTGACTCTTCTATTGAATTTTCTATCTATGGAAACCCAAAGTTAATAAAAAAAAAAGATAAAAGGAGCACAGAAGAAAGAAGCTTGACAAATAGGCTGCGCTCCTTGGGATTGATTGCTGGGATAAAGGGATTCAATGGCTTGGTAAAATCTCTAGGTAGCTTTGGAGATACCAAACCCCACGTTTACCCTTGTCCCCAGACGTCGACTCTTTGAAAACTTTTCGACTTTCGGTTTACCTGTCCATGTCTCGAAATGTGATCCACCGATTCACTGAGTGAGTCTTTCTTTTATTTAGTCTCAATTCATATGTCAAAGCCCATCAAACCAATCTGGAAGCATACCAAATTCGGATCATTCTAGGAAAGAAATTGGGCTGGGAATTTCCTAAGGTTGATGGTACTGATCTCACAAAGTAGAGTTGAAGACTAGATCAAAGGCAGAACAAGAAGATAGGGCGAAAAGTGGATAAAAGTAATGGCAGCCAGAGTTAGGGAAGTAGGGAGGCCATCTTACCGAAGATGAAAGAAATACTCTTTTCTCTTTCCCAAAAGATACTATCAGTCAGGTAGATCTTAGACGTCAATCCGAAGGAAGTGGAAACAAAACGTATTATCGTAAATCAAATTGGTGTTGTTGCTCGGGCAACGACATCCCTGATTCTGCCGGCTAAAGTAAAGTCTGCGCATGCATCCCTTGCTAACTGCAACTCTGGTTTCCATAAAAACCTTCTTCTCTGGGTCTATATGCATCAAGTGCCTAATTTTAACAAATCTGTACAAAGAGTCCACCAGAGATCGAACCTACTGGGAAAAATATATGCCCACGGAAACAATTTTAACATTAAGAAAATTCTAAAATTAATCAAAGATGAAATCCATTTCTCAAGCATCGGCTAGAAATTATATCCTCATAAGACTTTAGTAAGTACAAAAAAGTAGTGAGATCTCTATCAAATATATAATAAAGCGATCCAGTTCATTTTTTCAAAGAGCATATTCCAGATCTGACGAGATAGATCAAAGGAACTCATGATTGAATAAAAAACCAACTACGCCACCGATTTCGTATTCCTAAAAGATCAAACTCAATAGGAGAATAATTTCTTACTATTCTGAATTCAAGGCTACGGATACAAGGCAACTTTAGGGGAAGATCAATCCTTTCTAACAGATGCGATGACAACAAACAAACAAATCGCCTAGAAGATCTTGTAGGGTTTTGAATCGAGAAAAAGGAAACGGAGAAATTGATTCTCTCCAATTTTGTTCCATTTCAATTTTAATTGTAACATAATATCGTGTGGTTGTATATGTATGTATGTGACGAGTATGTTTCTAACTATATTTAGACTTCTACATATAAAAAAAGATGCATTTAATCATAAAAAGACAGATTATGTGATTGAAAGGCTGAAATTAAATCTGAAATTTCATCTTTCAATCTTAGCCGTTGGCAGATAGGACACCCAATGTGCTTAATAATGGAATGGAGATAATGTACTTAAGAGACTAAGAAACAAATATAATACAAAGATTACCCATATCTACTTTGTATATCATTTATAATATCATGAGGCAAGGAATAGACACAAGTAATGTTATTTATAGCATTACTTTAAAGGATCGTGTATTGTAAAAAAATATCTTAAATCTGTGTTATTTGAATAACTATAATGTAGAGCTAGTACTGCCAATTTAGATTACTAAAATGTTATTCTGCTATTGTCAGCATAACATAGATCTCACAATATCACACCAATTGGTCCGGCCTAGCTGATTTGCATCCGCTTGGTATCATTTGTTTTACAATCAGAAGCCAAACATGGAGATAAACACTAAAAGATTGTCCAACCATTTTTACTTGTAGAGAAAAATTACAGGCCAATCCCTCGCCACCCTATCTGAAGGAGAGAAATGTCTTCAGTCAACTATTCCAACAAATTAAAATCACAATCGTTGTCAAACTACAAAAGATCCTGACTTGTACATGCGTCGCCAAAAATTGGAAAATGGACCATTAGTAAGGACAGGTGAAATTGGAAAATGGACCATTAGTAAGGACAGGTGTGCTGAAATGTTGTACCTGGCATTCTGTGCTAATACACTAGCTAAGAGGTGTAAACTGATTGGATTCAGAAAGAGATAATAGCTAAATCGTATACATATGTATTTCTAATTAATTGCAATTGCCTTGAAAAGTCTATATATAGGAACGAATCCTTGGAGGGTACCAACTGCATCATAATAGAAACCACAGTTTCAAAAATGTCAATAACAAGAGCTCTTCCAGTTCTCTGCATTCTCTTCCTATTTTTCACTAGCTCTCTCATATTTCCTTCTACTGAGGCTGCTCGAACCCTGGAAGAGAGCAAGGATCGTAGTAAGTAATCTCTCTCTTTCTTAATTAAGGAAATATTCAGACTTTAATTGACTGATAATTCAATGAAACTTGAACCAGTATATTTGAATTTGCTCCTAATTAATTAAGTGGTAAGTTCAAATTTTTTGTAATAGATAAAGTGAGAGAGATATCTTCCGTAATTCTTTCATTATTAGTAAATTATTAATTGCAAATCTACTTTGCCATCTCCTCATTTTCAGCAATAACCTATCGACCAGTGGTCTCAAGGCCAAACAGGGGACGCACTCCACTACCCTGCAGTAAGTATTATCGTTGTAATAGTTATCCTCCTCCTCAAGCAAAGCCTTAGAAGATTGAGGCCTGGTTACATGAAAGAGTCAGAGCAAGAAGAATGTAACAACCTATTTAATTAAATTATGTACGTGTATAAATAAAAAGTTAGATTTATGTATGTGCTTGGTCGAAATCCCCAATAAGGAGGGGATTTAATATATTAATATTGTAAAGTATGCAATAAATTAATAGAGTCATATAGATTTGTGCCAAAAACTAGTGTTCATCTGAATAAATCTTCAATGCCATCTGCATTGCATGCATGCAGTAACAACGAGAGAGGTCAAGCAGCACCACTTGACTATAGCTAATTTTGTTATCCTTATGTAATTATGTTGGTTGAAATAAATAATTGTGATGGATCATAGACTCTGCTGCACCTCACCTCTGTGAATGATTCTCTACAACACACATAATTTTTTTTTTTTTTTTTGATAAAAGGCCGAAGCCCGTTTCATTACAGAAACCAAATTAACTTACAAACTAATTTGCTATAAGGGATATCTCACAACAAAATGATACCCAAATAGTCTTGAGATGGAGCCCCATAATGGCTAGCTGAAAATGAAGTAAGCAATAGGATATTCTGATACTATAACTAAGCCTCACATAAGGGCTGTATGCATTAAATCACCACCAAGTTTGAAATAGTAACATTACTTAAAACTAATTGTCTATAATGGTCTATTGCCCTGTTTCTCAATTTATGATGTTAAAACAAAATTAAGTAAACTACAGTTCATTGAATTATTAAAATATTAACTTCTGGCTAGATCAAAATTTTTGAGAAAAAAAAATGCTCATGCTCAGAGGCTCAGATTCTCAGACTAATTTTTGAGAAAAAACACAGACCAATCCCTTGCCACGATACCCCTATCCCAAAGAGAGAGAGCAACGACTTGAGTCAACTAATCGAACAATCTAAAATCTCGCTGTTAAGCTACAGAACATCCAAATAAACTTATTGATATATTGACAAAAGGACAATTTTATTGAAACTTCACTTTGACCAGCGGTCAACAGAGAAAGCGAATCATTGAAGAAAAGAACAAACGGAGTGCTTGACAATGCGTAGAAATTTGGTACGCAATGGACAAAATTTGAACCAACAATAATATGTGGCAATTATTAGGATATCAGAATAGCATAGCAGAAGTGCAACTACAGCAAAAATGAGCATATCAGAATAAAAACATAATAATAAAAAGATGTAAATTACAAAATTATCAAGAAATCTTTAATTTGTGTTTGATATTCATAATCCATACTTGTAACTAAACTGAGTTTGGAAAATTCCATTCCAAAGCTCTATCTGTCAAACAGAAAGAACTTTATGAGTTGCTGGGTCATAAATCTAAAAACTCAAATGAATCATGTCCGTCCATTTAAATTTATACAAAAAGCAAAAAGAGGCAAGAGAGCCGAATACAAAACATTTGGGCTAATCCAAGCAGTGATTCCAAAAATTTTAGCTAAATTGTTTTTAGTCAGAATTTTTCCTTTTCTTGTAGCCACATAAAAACCCTTATTTAGTCAGAATTTTTAGCTAAATTGTTGCACGTACGCTTTGAAATTCTTCAAACACCAACTAATTAACCCCATAAAATTTCCCACCTCAAAAAACAAAAAAAAACTATAGTTCGAGTGCTCACAGAGCATTATTGGTGCTTTTGAAGCAACAACCATGCATACAAAACATGAGAATTTGATATAATGGTTCTTGAAAATTCAAAGAGGAATCAAATATATAGTGAAATTAAGAGCAAATAAATGGCATATTTGGTGCCTACCCTACAAAACAAAAAATATCATGCACATCCCTACGGAGTACAGAAAATACCACACCTACCCCCTCAAATTATAAATATATATTCACCCCTGTTTGCCCATATTATTTCAAAAATATCACTTAAGTAGCCTTCCTCAAGTATCTGATTTTTTTGTTTTTCTATTTTAATACAAATTATAAGTGAAGTCTTTATCAGAAATATCCCCATGTTTTAGATGGGCATACAAAATTGCTATTTTCTTTTAAGAAAAAATGCATACTTTTTTTTAGGCATATAATTGACACCAATGATTCATCACTAAAACTTTTAACCTCACGAGCCCATTACAAAGGCCCCTAATATTCACCCAGATCTACAGTTGTACACCCGTTTTATTATCACAGGGGCAAATGTTGCACGCATTGAAATTCTTCAAACACCAACTAAACCCGAAATTCCTATCCAAAAGAAAAAAAAAAAAAAAACTCTACATCGAATGCTGACCGGGCCTTATTGCGGCTTTTTAAGAAACAACCCTACAAAATAGGAGAATTTTACAAAAGTGTTAGTGACAATTCAAAAAGAAAATATTTATATAAGCAAATAAATGGGGCAATTTTGTGCCTACTCTACAGCCTAAAATTTTACTTTTTTTTTTCCTGCAAAATAAGAAATGTCATGCATATCCCTGCAGAGTACAGGAAATATCACATCTACGCCTAATTTTTTTTAATGTTTATGCACCCCGGCTTTCCCATTTTATTTCAAAATATAACTAAAGTAACCTCCCTCACAATTATCTAAAGTTTTTATTTTGGCATTTTAATAGAAATTGTAAGTACAATCTCATCAGAAACATGCCCCACATGTTTTATAAGGCCATATGAAAGTTATTTTTTATTTAAGAACAATGAATATTTTTGTTTGAGTACAAGGCATACATATTTACTTTTGTTAAGATGGGAAATAGGGGATTTTCTATTATGAGATTAAAAGTGCATAAGAGAAAATTGGAAATAACAAAGAAGTACCTATACATGACACGAAAGTTGCCATGCAGCATGCTGGTGCATTTGATTGCTGCCACAGCAAATTCCTCCTGTAACATTAGCAAACATTTCTTAAAGAGATCAAGGGAGAAAAAAAACACGTTTTATATCAATTTCTATTCTTTTAGATGGCTTTATTGCAAACTTACCTTGAGAAATTCACACCCTGCAATAAGTATTATAAATGTCCTCCTGAAGCAAAGCCCTAGAAGAATGATGTCTGGTTACATGAAAGTGTCAGATTAAGAAGAATGCAACAGCGTATTTATGTATGTGTTTAAACAATATGTAAGATGTATATATATGTGCTCGGACGTGGAGGGGATTTCATATATTTGTTGGGATAAATTTTTATAATATTCAGATAGTTATAAATTAATTAAAATAAATCAAATTGAAAAAGAGTTACCTGAATTGTGCGAAGCACTGTCATTAAGCGTATTCCGTTTTAAAATTGTTGTTTTAAAATAAATTATTAATTAAGTTAGTTTTAAAATCCCTATTTTCAATGTTCCAAATTTTTTTCATTTTTTATTAAAATCAGCAATTTTAAAACTAACTTAATAAATACTAAAAGTTCCAAAAAATGTAAAATTTGGTCTCCAAGCACAGTTTAATATAGACATCACATCTAACGGTTTGGATCGACCATTTGGACTTTGAAATTGGAAAACCAATTGGTTGCACCACGGCTCCGAAACAAACGTTTATATATATATTACCTCATGCCTTTCATATCTCATCATACCTCATATTTTATATCTCCGTTTTGAAAGTCTAAATTGCTGATCTGAACCGCTCAACATGATATCCATATTAAATTGGGGATGAAATTTTATAATTCTTGGAATTTTTTACTATTTTTTAAGATAAGTAATAAATGGCTATTTTTGAAATAAAAAAATCTGTAAGCGCATTTTATATACCAACGTTGATCTGCAAGCTCATTTTATATATATATAGAGAGAGAGAGAGAGGTTGGCTAATATACCAACGTTGATATAGAGCAGTTCGTTATACAAAATGAGTTTTGTGATTTCTAACTTCAAATAATTAATCTGAAATGCTCACTGTGTTCTCCATATTAAAATGGACTTGGAGTCCAAATTTTACATTAATTTTATTAAATTTGTTTGCTATTTTTTTTATTTTTGAAAATCAGTGTTTAATATGGTAAAAAAATAAAATAAAAAAATCTAAAAACTGGGATTTTTGAAAATCAGTGGTTACATATTTTTTCTTTTTTGAAATTAACATCAGGGGCCGACCGAATAAGGTCCGGAAGGTGCATCTGCCTCCTGTATTTTGAAATTCTGTGGAGAATTAAAGGCCCAAACAACTTTGCTTCCTCCGGAATTTTGTTTTACCCATTCTGAAAAGCCCAAAATGTTCAGATTAGTTGAAAAAAATTAAACGGGCCCAAAACCGTTTGGCAGGCCCAAAGTTCTCTTTCTCTGTTAGTGCAGGCGCAGCTTCTTGTTCAATTACTATTATTCTTTTCAAAACCCAAACGTTTTTTGTTAATATGGTGAACTAGCAGTGACGAAACCCAATGTTCTATTTTTTTATTTAATTCACCTTTTAACAAACACGTGATTTGTGAACCTCTTTCTTCTCTCTAACAAAGTTCATTGGATTGGACTACTCAATTAAATACAAAAAGGGGAAAATAAGTAAAAAATATATATTGAAGCTCAAGTTATTTGATAAAAAAAAAGCATTAAGATGTACAGATGGTTTATAAAATTAGTCAATATAACAATTATTTTTCATATTTTTTATTAGATAAAAGACTATTTTTGTTCTTTTTTTTATCTATTATCCGATTTGTTAATGAATTTGAATCATATAAGTTATATGAACCTACTTATTTGATGGGTTTGAACCCGATAATCTATTTGAATTCGATTCCTGCCTCACCCTGTATGTGCCCCTGAATAACATTGAATTTTTTTCTTATTAATAGTTTCTTCTTTTTCTGATACAGTCAATACAGACACAATATGATTCAAATTTAATTAGACAATTACCTGACTTGCGTTAAATTTAGTTGGATTAATGGATTGATTAATTAACCGACGGGCATTTTGAAATCCGAAAAAAACAAACAAAAAATAATGGATTGACTATTTTGTTTTTGGACTATTGATTTATTAGTGTGGGCCTCTCTGGGCTGAGATATGAAAGAAAACAAAGGTCAAACTAAGTGGACCTAAAGGCACGGGCTTGGCCACTAATAAAGGTGCCACCTGTATAAAATGGATAGAATGAACCATAAAAGTAAGGGTGTCAACGGGTATGAAATGGGTCGGGTGAAACATTTAAATAGCATTACCAGTTATGTTAACGGAGAAAAACTTACCCTTATCCGATCCAAAAACTATATCATATCATTAATCCAACAATCATATATGTACTTGTCTTATCGAATACGGTACGGATTTTGTAAACAAATAAAATGGTGTCATTTAATATATCTATATGAACCATTAATAAAACTATATCATATCATTCATCATCTCCATGTAAATATATATATAATATTATAATTTTTATTTTGAATTATTACCGTATAGGATAACGGGTAAGGAATAGTCTTTACCTATTATGTTAACGAAAGGAAAATTATTCTTACCCGTACCTGATAAATTAAACGAAAAAAAAATCTTACTCATTCTCATCCTATCAAATACGGTATGAGTCGGGTAAACGAATAAAGAGTGTCATTGAGTCATAAATTCCCACCACTATAATGTATATTGCTAAACTGGCTTCTTACTTTTCAATAATATATTGTGGAACAATATCTAAATAGACGAAATACACCGGGATGGTCCACACCAGCATATTTTCAGAAATTTTATCAGTTTGATTGTCCAAACTAGATGATAGATTTTGGCTTATTTCCTTTTCAAGTTCTGTTTGCTCTGTTTGTCATTCAGTGGCTTGGATCATACAAAAGGATATGTGGTGTACCTCATAAATATTAAATTAAATAAGGAACACGTGATGAGTTTTTATGGTCCAAACTAGATGATAGATTTTGGCTTATTTCCATTTCAAGTTCTGTTTGCTCTGTTGTCATTCAGTGGCTTGGATCATACAAAAGGAAATGTGAGGGCCGCACAACCGACCGCACAGAATCACAGCAGTCGACACACAGTTTGTATTTGGGCTATATTATGGTCATTCAAAATCCGATTTGGATGAATCAAAACTTTACGAAACCAGAACAAAAAGATCTAAATCTTTCATGAAGGAAACAAATCTAAATTTGGAATATAGAATTTTGTGCAACCGCACCTATCTAGATTTGGACAGATTTTATTACTAAATTGACTCAATTTTCATCATATTCACTTCTAGATCTTGTTTGCTTGCCCCAAAGTTACAAAAACTGTTATATATTGGCAGAGAAGCAACAGGAGAATCTATCTTTTAGTCATCTTTCATCTACTTTTAATTTAGCTTTTATTCTACACATATTTCTATCATCTCTTCTATCTTCTTCAACTGAATCAAGGCGATTGGAGCGAAGGATTGAAGGTTGTTCGAGCGGAACAAAGTGAAGACGAGGGCAGTGAGCGAGGATATTGGGGTAGTCTATTCCCTTTCTTATTTTTTCTCAGTTTTTATCATGTTTACTCTTGTATTTCTCTTGGATGTTAGCGCACCCATGAGAGGCTAAATTCCCTCTCTAGTGGCTTAGGTTTTAAGAATGAATTTGTGTTAAAATCTATCTTACTTGGATGGTTTTCTTTATGATTATTGTTTGCTTGCATGTTTGTTCTTGTGATTTTATTATTCATGTGATTGCGTGATTTGTGTTGCTTGTTAATTAGCATCCCGCTTAGGTTCAATCAACTTGAGTAGTTTTAGATTAAGAATTGATTGTACCAAATTATGACCAAATATAATTCTTAGTCCGGAACCACAAGGAACAAAGGTTGAATTGAGGTGAAGGACTTAATCGTGAAACCTCATATTTAACAGGGACACATAGAATTGAACATAATATTGGTGTAAATGACTTAATCGTGAAGTATCGGTATTTGGGAATAAACTAGGCTAATCTATCATTATGGTCTAAATAGCTACGGTGAAGAACTTAATCATGAAATCCAAATTATTTAGGCACGTTATTAATTTACGAAAGTGACCCTTTATCATATTTATGGCTTAAAAATTATTTCTAAGCAGATATGAATTTAGAAACCAAACAAGTATGGATTTGACCAAGTGATTGTATGTCGATAGCCCCTAGACTTCCCTCTATTTGAAAAACAAAAACTCATGTTATTTGTTTGTTTAAATTGCTTTGTTTTTAGTTAAACTCTCATTCGGGTATTAAACCCAACCAAACCAATTTTGCAACAAACCCCCCCTCTTTTACTTTAATTGCACCTTTTAGAATTAATTAATTTTGTAGAAAATAATATTTCCCGTTATCTTTGGAATGTAGAATTTTGTGCAGCCGCACCAACCTAGATTTAGATATATTTTATTGCCAAATTGATGCAATCTTCATCCGATTCACTTCCAGATCTTGTTTGCTTACTCTCAAAGACACAAAAACTGCTATATATTGGCAGGGAAGCAGCAGGAGAATCTATCTTTTATTCATCTTTGATCTACTTTTAATTTAGCTTTTATTCTACATATTTTTCTATCATCTCTTCTATCTTCTCCGAGTGAATCAAGGCGATTGGAGCGAAGGCTTGAAGGTTGCTCGAGCAGAACAAAGTGAAGACGAGGGCAACAAGCGAGGAGATTGGTGTAGTCTATTCTCTTTCTTGTTTTTTCTCAGTTTTTATCATGTTTACTCTTGTATTTCTCTTGAATGTTAGCGCACCCATGAGAGGCTAGATTTCCTCTCTAGGGGCTTAGGCTTGAAACATGAACTTATGTGTTCTAATTGATTTTATTATTCATGTGATTGCGTGATTTGTGTTGCTTGTCAATTAGCGTCCCGCTTAGGTTCAATCAACTTGAGTAGATTTGGATCAAGAATTGATGGTACATGAATAACCCTAGGATTTGAGACTAGAAATGACCAAATCTAATTCTTAGTCCGGAACCACAAGAAACAAAAGGTTGAATTGAGGTGAAGGACTTAATCGTAAAGTATCGGTATTTGGGAATAAACTAGGCTAACCTGTGCTTATGGTCTAGATAGCTAGGGTGAAGAACTTAATCGTGAAATCTGAATTGTTTAGGCACGTCATTAATTAACGAAGTGACCCTTAATGGTATTTAGGGCTTATAATCCTTTCTAAGCAAACATGAATTTAGAAACCAAACAAATATGGATTTCACGAAGTGATTGTATGCCAATAGCTCCTAGATTTCTCTCTATTTGAATCACAAAACTACATTTATTTGTTTGTTTAAATTGCTTTTGTTACAATTAAATCTCAATAAGTTATTGAACCCCCAAAACCAAATTTGCAACAAACCCTCCATTTACTTTATTTCCCGTTATCATTGAATAGATACCTATATTACTATAATGATAGGTTGTATGCTTGCAACTGATCTATTATTGTCTACTAAGATTTATTAATTTAAAAGTGAAAAGTGTATCAATTGACCAAAAATCCAATACCTAAAATACACAACGGTGTAGCTCATAAATATAAAATTGAATAAGGAACACGTGATGAGTTTTTATGGTCCAAACTAGATGATAGATTCAGTGGCTTGTATCATAGAAAAGGATATGTAGTGTAGCTCATAAATATAAAATCAAATAAGGAACACGTGATGAGTTTTTATGGTCCAAACTAGATGATAGATTTTTGCTTATTTCCTTTTCAAGTTCTGTTTGCTTTGTTGTCATTCAGTGGCATGGATCATACAAAAGGATTTGTGATGTATGATAAGCCTAAATTATATTGTACTGGAGTGTGGTCACTATCTACCTTAGATTGGCCAATGAAAGTGGTTGGGAGCATTTAATTGGGCGAGCATAAAGTCCAAGTGTGATAACTAAGTTGAGAGATACAAACAAAACAATCGTACTCGTTCATTCAAGCCAATTCAATGTGTGGCATTTAAAATATTAATTAGCTAAAATTGTATATCATATAGCTTTTTTTAATGTCTGCTTCATATTAAACTACTTCTGTTTGCTCTGTTGTGATTCAGTGGCTTGGATCATACGAAAGGATATGTGGTGTAGCTCATAAATATAAAATTAAATAAGGAACACGTGATGAGTTTTTATGGTCCAAACTAGATGATAGATTTTGGGTTATTTCCTTTTTAAGTTCTTTTTGCTCTGTTGTCATTCAGTGGCTTGGATCGTACAAAAGGATATGTGGTGCAGCTAATAAATTTGAAATTAAATAAGGATGTGGTGTAGCTCATAAATATAAAATTAAATAAGGAACACGTGATCATTTTCTGAATTGTCTCTCCAAGAACAAATTAAGGTTTGTGATCACCCATAAATACTCCCTCCTGATTCGAATTTATCAACAAACACATATATTGATATATACAAACTCACACCTAAAAGCAAAAGCCATGGCTTGCCAAATAATATTGGCTATAATCATATTTAGACCTATTAACCGTGTATTATTTCTAGTATAAATATATAGAATAGATGTTATGATGCTTATTTCTTTACTTATGTAACAGTAACACTTGTCTTATTACTGTTTAACATCATTCATATCCTGCATGCCATTCTAATTTAGATTTGTTTAAACATAATTAATACAATTATATATTATCAACCTAACAATTGGATTTATGAAATTCTGTATGAAGTTAAAGTTAGTATTCGTTGCATTTGACCACAAATGTCATATTATCGAATTTTTATTTGTTTTATCAGTTATTACGACATGTTACAAACAAATTTATCATTTACAAGTGGATAAAGAAAAACAGGTTCATTCACAGTAAAGGTTTTTTTTTTTTAACTTTCTTCTCCCATGCAACGAGGGTTGATCTACTATGAAAGTTAACAACATTACCAAAAAAAATTCATAACATCTCAGCAGAATCTACAAAAACATGCATCAAACCACAAAATATTACTCTAAAACAAAGCTAGCAAAAAGAAAGCAAAAAAAAAAAAAAAAAAAAAAAACTAAAGAGAATAACATTTCCCCTAAAGCAAATACAGCTCCAAAAAGAATCAACATAAACCTTATTCTAACTAAGAGACTAATTACCCCAGATCATGAACATGTTGGTACCTTTGGCGAAGTCAAATAGTGAGGCTCTTCTCAGTTGGTAAGATGCACGAGTTCATTGCGGATCATGTAGTTAAACATAATGATTACGACGGTTAACATCACCAAATTGCGCAGGTGATGCATTATCCCTCTAGAGTGGATAGGCATGAACGCCATATATGCTCGTCTATGTAATGGCAGCAGAAGGCATTTTCGAAGGATTTCTTAATGGATGGTATTATAAAAGCACAAATAACACACTGGTAATAAATCCTAACCCAAGTTTCTCAAGTAATTTTAAAAAAGAAAGAATTATTGTACTCATGCAATAAAATATACACGGTAAACTTATAAAGAGTTTGGCTAGCGTGCTATCAATGGTACAAAACATCCCGTGCTATTGCTCAAAAATCTATTGAATAGGCTTAAAATGATGAATTGAAACCGTTGAAATCGAACTACTTCACGAGTGATGCGTTTACATGCAATTTAATTCATAATGTAAAAAGTGAAGCGGTCAAAAAATGAAGATTTATAAGTTAATCTTAATACATTCGTTTTTCATAACTTTTTTACCGCTTCTCTTTATACTAAATGAAATTAAAAACTTGTTTATTTAACATGTAAATGTATCACTTATGAAGTACATCAGTTTCAACGGTTTGAATTTGTCATTTGATTGGATTTATCATATATTTGACATATAATTTTATTTCAAAGATCCATGGCTTAGCAATTTATTTTGATGGCAGGTTTATTGGGTAAGAAAACATGTATTTGTCAAAGTTTGGCATTCAAAAAAGGTGGGTATACTACTCTATGTGCTTTTTGCACAGATATTGTTTTGGGCAATTGTAGCAGGAATTCTTCACCGTGTATGTATTTACTGGAAACTGTAAAAAAATAGGTGTTAAAAGCTGTATTCTTGTTTATTAGTGCATATGCATTTTTTTTTTCTTTTTTCATTTGAATAAATTATGTAAAAGTTGTAATTATAAATGTGGGTAATGGTTCTTGTGTACAAGTTTGTATTGATATTAATAAATGTTACTATATTACGTTATTGCTATGTTTAGATTGTAAGTATTCTATTCCTTGTGTAATAACCAAAATTATCATGTTAATTCTGTCATTCTTGATTGGTAAAACAAAAAAAAGAGTATGATTTCAAATATGAATAACCTTTTCTTTTTGGAGAAATTTAGATATATGCCCATGAGTGTTTTTAATTGATTTAATTAAAAAATGAGTATGTTTATAATTTCGTTATATTTAGATGGGGAGATAATTAATGTTAAAGTTTTGATTGAGAAATATCTAATTGAAGAAGTTATGATAGCATATATGTAAATTTATTTAATTATTTTAACGAAAACAATAACAAATTCTAAAGCCAAATTCCATTGATGATTACCCCACAAGTTACTCTAAACCCACTGAAATTTTGCATAGAGATATTTAAAATTACATCATCTACTACCTAACATTGCAAAGAGCATTATTTAAGAAATCTTCTCTGAGACCAAAAGGTCACAATGACAGATCAAATTATAACAGAAAAGCAAAGATCATTACTTGAGAAATCTTCTTTGTACAATTATTATCTGCAAGCTGCAACAAAAACTAATCAAAAGCACACTAAAATTCTTCACACATCATTGCCTTACATTAAGCAACCCTTAAGTTCTTTGTAAAATTATATATACATACAGGCGAAAGCTAAACAACAGCATCAAACTAAGAATAAAAGAAAGGGAAAGAAATGTCCGAAGCCAACTGGAACAAGTTCCCTTTACACTTAAGATGCATTGATGTCAGATATGGTTTAAAGTAGGCATAAACCAAGTAATGGGGTATCCCTTAACGAAAGGGGTATAGATAAGTATTGTTTCACCATTATCTATGTCATACATATATATGACATGAACGTCACATAAATAATGTTACAAATATTATTTAGAAACCAAACAAGTATAGATTTGACCAAGTGATTGTATGCCAATAGTCTCTAGACTTCTCTCTATTTGAAAAACAAAAACTCATGTTATTTGTTTGTTTAAATTGCTTTTGTTAGAATTAAATCTCAATCAGGTATTGACCCCACAAAATCAAATTTGCAACGAACCCCCCATTTACTTTATTTGCACCTTTTTAGAATTAATTAATTTAGTAAATATAATATTTCCCGTTATCTTTGGATCGATACCTATATTACTACAAAGATAAGTTGTATACTTGCAACTGATTTATTATTGTATACTAAGATTTATTAATTTAAAAGTGAAAAGTGTATCAATTGACAAAAAAATTCCATACCTAAAATACACAACAGTGTAGCTCATAAATATAAAATTAAATAAGGAACACGTGATGAGTTTTTATGGTCCAAACTAGATTATAGATTTTTTCTTATTTCCTTTTCAAGTTCTGTTTGCTTTGTTGTAATTCAGTGGCTTGGATCATACAAAAGGATTTGTAATGTATGATAAGCCTAAATTATATTGTACTAGAGTGTGGTCACTATCTACCTTGGCTTTGTCAATGAAACGTGGTTGGGAGCATTTAATTGGGCGAGCTTAAAGTCTTAAGTGTAATAACTAAGTTGAGAGATACAAACAAAACAATCGTAGCCGTTCATTCAAGCCAATTCAATGTGTGGCATTTAAAATATTATTCTGTTTTCGAACCTTTTTTAAAATATTAATTAGCTAAAATTGTATATTTTTATAGTAAAATCGTATATCATCTACCTTTTTTAAATGTCTGCTTCATATTAAACAACTTCTGCTTGCTCTGTTGTGATTCAGTGGCTTGGATCATACGAAAGGATATGTGGTGTAGCTCATAAATCTCCATTCCATTATTTAGCACGTTGGGTGTCCGATCCGCCAACGGCTACGATTGAAAGTTTAATTTTTGAATTTAATCTCCGCTCTCCAATCACATAATCTATCTTCTTTTGATTAAATGCATCTATTTTATGTGTAGAAATTTAAATTTAGTTATAAATATACTCGCCACGCATACCGCCACACGATGCGTTACAATTAAAATTAAACAGACTCTAAAATTTAGCAATATAATTATTCGTTTCCTTATTTATTTGTTTCCTTATTTCTCCATCTCCAATTGATATTTTATATACAGCGGATCACAATGAAAATCAATTTTTTGTTCACTTCCTTATTTCTATACATATTACTGTGATAAATCTAGAATATATTTCTAATTTTGTTTTTTTATGAAAATTTGTCATTTTGTATGAAAATTTATTTTTGTTATCTTATTATATATTCCGTTGCAACGCACGGGCACAATACTAGTATAAATTAAATAAGGAACACGTGATGAGTTTTTATGGTCCAAACTAGATGATAGATTTTGGCTTATTTCCTTTTTAAGTTCTTTCTACTCTGTTGTCATTCAGTGGCTTGGATCATACAAAAGGAAATGTGTGGGCCGCACAATCGGCCGAACAGAATCACAACAGCCGATACACAATTTGTATTTTGGCCATATTATGGTCATTCGAACTCCAATTTGGGTGAATCAAAACTTGACGAAACCAAGATAAAAAGATCTACAACTTTCATGATGGAAAGAAATCTAAATTTGAAATGTAGAATTTTGTGCAGCCACACCAATCTAGATTTGGACAGATTTTATTGTCAAATTGACCCAATTTCGCCCGATTCACTTCCAGATGTTGTTTGCTTGGCCCCAAAGTTACAAAAACTGCTATATATTGGCAAAGAACCAACAGGAGAATCTATCTTTTAGTCACCTTTCATCTACTTTTAATTTAGCTTTTATTCTACACATTTTTGTATCATCTCTTCTATCTTCTCCGAGTGAATCAAGGCGATTGGAGAGAAGGATTGAAGATTGCTCGAGCGGAAGAAAGTAAAGACGAGGGCAGCAAGCAAGGATATTGGTGTAGTCTGTTATTCTCTTTCTTATTTTTTCTCAGTTTTTATTATGTTTACTCTTGTATTTCTCTTAGATGTTAGCGCATCCATGAGAGGCTAAATTTCACCTCTAGAGGCTTAGACTTTAAGAATGAACTTGTGTTAAAATCTACCTTACTTGGATGGTTTTTTTATGATTATTATTTGCTTGCATGTTTGTTCTTAATGATTTTATTATTCATGTGATTGCGTGATTTGTGTTGCTTGTTAATTAGCGTCCCGCTTAGGCTCGATCAACTTGAGTAGATTTGGATCAAGAATTGATTGTACCAAATTATGTACATGAATAACCCAATGATTTGAGATTAGAAACGACCAAATCTAATTCTTAGTCCGGAACCACAAGAAATAAAGGTTGAATTGAGGTGAATGACTTAATCGTGAAGGCTCATATTTAATTGTAAGATATAGAATTGAACCGAATATTGGTGTGAATGACTTAATCGTGAAGTATCGGTATTTGAGAATAAACTAGGCTAACCTATGCTTATGATCTAAATAGCTAGGGTGAAAAACTTAATTGTGAAATCCGAATTATTTAGGCACGTTATTAATTCACAAAAGCGACCCTTATTGATATTCAAGGCTTAGAAAATGTTTCTAAGCACATATGAATTTAGAAACCAAACAAGTATGGATTTGACCAAGTGATTGTATATCAATAGCCCCTAGACTTCTCTCTATTTGAAAAACAAACACTCATGTTATTTGTTTGTTTAAATTGGTTTTTTTGTAGTTATACTCTCATTCGGGTATTAAACCCAACCAAACCACTTTGTAATAAACCCCCCCTTTTACTTTAATTGCACCTTTTAAAATTAATTAATTTTTTAGAAATAAATATTTCCCATTATCTTTGGAATGTAGAATTTTTTGCAGCCGCACCAATCTAGATTTGGACATATTTTATTGCCAAATTGATGCAATATTCACCCGATTCACTTTCAGATCTTGTTTGCTTGCTCCCAAAGTCACAAAAACTGCTATATATTAGCAGGGAAGCAGCAGGAAAATCTATCTTTTATTCATCTTTGATCTACTCTTAATTTAGCTTTTATTCTGCACATTTTTCTATCATCTCTTCTATCTTCTCCGAGTGAATCAAGGCGATTGGAGCAAAGGCTTGAAGACGATAGTAGCAAGCGAGGAGATTGGTGTAGTCTATTCTCATTCTTATTTTTTCTCCGTTTTTATCATGTTTACTTTTGTATTTCTCTTGGATGTTAGTACACCCATGATAGGCTAATTTCCTCTCTAGGGGCTTAGACTTGAAGCATGAACTTGTGTTAAAATCTACCTTACTTGGATGGTTTTATTTATGATAATTGTTTGCTTGCACGTTTGTTCTTATTGATTTTATTATTCATGTGATTGCTTTATTTGTGTTGCTTGTTAATTAGTGTCCCGCTTAGGTTCAATCAACTTGAGTAGATTTGGATCAAGAATTGATGGTACCAAATTATATACATGAATAACCCTAGGATTTGAGATTAGAAATGACCAAATCTAATTTTTAGTCCGAACCACAAGCAACAAAAGGTTGAATTGACGTGAAAGACTTAATGGTGAGGCCTCATATTTAATTGGAACACCTAGAATTGAACCGAATATTGATGTGAATGACTTAATGGTAAAGCCTCATATTTAATGGTGAAGTATCAGTATTTGGGAATAAACTAGGCTAACCTATGCTTATGGTCTAGATAGCTAGGGTGAAGAACTTAATCGTGAAACCCGAATTGTGTAGGCACGTTATTAATTAACGAAAGTGACCCTTAATGGTATTTAAGGTTTAGAAACCCCTTCTAAGTAAACATGAATTTAGAATCCAAACAAGTATGGATTTGACCAAGTGATTGTATGCCAATAGCTCCTAGACTTGTCTCTATTTGAATTACAAAACTCAATTTATTTATTTGTTTAAATTGCTTTTGTTACGATTAAATCTCAATCAGGTATTGAACCCACAAAACCAAATTTGCAATGAACCCCCCCATTTACTTGATTTCCACCTTTTTAGAATTAATTAATTTAGTAAGAAATAATATTCCCCGTTATCTTTGAATCGATACCTATATTACTATAAGGATATTTTGTATGCTTGGAACTGATCTATTATTGTCTGCTAAGATTTATTAATTTTGACAGTGAAAAGTGTTTCCATTGACCAAAAATCCAATACCTCAAATACACAACAGTGTAGCTCATAAATATAAAATTCAATAAGGAACACTTGATGAGTTTTTATGGTCCAAACTAGATGATAGATTCAGTGGCTTGGATCATAGAAAAGGATTTGTGGTGTAGCTCATAAATATAAAATTAAATAAGGAACACGTGATGAGTTTTTATGGTCCAAACTAGATGATAGATTTTGGCTTATTTCCTTTTTAATTTCTTTTTGCTCTGTTGTCATTCAGTGCCTTGGATCTTACAAATGGATATCTGGTGCAGCTAATAAATTAGAAATTAAATAAGGATGTGGTGTAGCTCATAAATATAAAATTAAATAAGGAACACGTGATCATTTTCTGAATTCTCTCTCCAAGAACAAATTAAGGTTTGTGATACCCATAAATACTCCCTCCTGATTCGAATTTATCAACAAACACATATATTGGTATTTTAAAACTCACACCTAAAAGCAAAAGCCATGGCTTGCCAAATAATATTGGCTATAATCATATTTAGACCTATTAACCGTGTATTATATCTAGTATAAATATATAGAATAGATGTTATGATGCTTATTTCTTTACTTACGTAACAGTAACACTTGTCTTATTACTGTTTAGTATCATTCATATCCTGCATGCCATTCTAATTTTAATTTGTTTAAACATAATTAATACAATTATATATTATCTACCTAACAATTGGATTTATGAAATTTTATGTGAAGTTAAAGTTAGTATTCGTTGCATTTGACCACAAATGTCATATTATCGAATTTTTATTTGTTTATTAGTTATTACGACATGTTACAAACAAATTTATCATTTACAAGTGGATAAAGAAAAACAGGTTCATTCACAGTAAAGGTTTTTTTTTTTTTCAACTTTCTTCTCCCAAGCAACGAGCCGAGATTTTTATTTTTACCCCAAAAAAAATATATTTTAATATAATTAACCAAATTTTTGAAAAAATTAAATTTATACCCAAACCGCAAATAATATTTACGGTTTGAATTCCGAATTCAAACCGTAAATATTATTTGCGGTTTGAACTTTTTTTTTTTTTTTTTTTTTTTTTTTTTAGAGAAAAATAGCTAAAATGCTGAAATGAAATATAACACAAAAAATCGAATTGTTTTTTAAAATATTTGTTAGAAAATACGTTACGAATAGAGCCGATTTTGTGCTAAAATACGGTAAATTACAATAATTATGTCAAAAGACATGACGTATGTTTAAATACAAAGACCCTAAAAACTCTAAAATTATACAGAAAATATATATAAAAGATACATCAAAGACCCTAAAAACTCTAAAATTATAAAGAAAGGTCCAAAAGTCCATGAAGGAAGACTCGGATCGCGAATCTGAGCCCGCAAATGGGCGAAACGGATCGTAGATGGGTTTCGGGTCCAACATTGGGCTGTGGAGTTCCTGTCAAAATTTCAGCCCGATCCGACGGACGGATCAAAAGTTATGCTCATTTTCATGAAGCATGCGCAGGCCCATATTGCATCATTTCATACGTAATTTAGCGTAATTTACCGTATTTTAGCATAATTCTACATAATTATTGTAATTTCAGCAATTTAGTAAATTTCCCGTATTTTGGCATAATTATTGTAATTTACCGTATTTTAGCACAAAATCGGCTCTATTCGTAACGTATTTTCTAACAAATATTTTAAAAAACAATTCGATTTTTTGTGTTATATTTCATTTCAGCATTTTAGCTATTTTTCTCTAAAAAAAAAAAAAAAAAAAAAAAAAAAAAAAAAAAAGTTCAAACCGCAAATAATATTTACGGTTTGAATTCGGAATTCAAACCGTAAATATTATTTGCGGTTTGAATAAGAATTCAAACCGTAAATATTATTTACGGTTTGAATTCCGAATTCAAACCGTAAATATTATTTGCGGTTTGGGTATAAATTTAATTTTTTCAAAAATTTGGTTAATTATATTAAAATATATTTTTTTTGGGGTAAAAATAAAAATCTCGGAGCAACGAGGGTTGATCTACTATGAAAGTTAATAACATTACCAAAATAAATTCATAACATCTCAACAGAATCTACTAAAACATGCATCAAACCACAAAATATTACTCTAAAACAAAGCTAGCAAAAAGAAACAAAAAAAAAAAAACCAAACTAAAGAAAATAACATTTCCCCAAAAACAAATACAGCTACAAAAAGAAACAACATAAACGTTATTCTAACTAAGAGACTAATTACCCCAGATCATGAACATGTTGGTACCTTTGGCGCAGTCAAATAGTGAGGCTCTTCTCAGTTGGTAAGATGCGTGAGCTCATTCCGGATCATGTAGTTAAACATAATGATTACGATGGTTAACATCACCAAATTGCGCACATGATGCATTATCCGAGGATAAATAATCTGCAAAAACAAGGTTGTTAACAACAGCAACATAAGAGTTACAATGCAACCTAGAGATACATTGCTGCAAAATTTCAATAAATAACAAACCGAGTATGGTTACCAAAATAATACACGGATGCCTTGCATAAACTGTTTATATAACCCTTGTAATTGTACATGGTTACCTTGACCGTGTAGAAACCACCATTTTCAACGCCTTTTTTTTAGAATCAGAAACGGTTAGATTGTATTAACTGTGTATGTTAGTACTATATAGACACGGTTCAATAATTGTGTACAATGTACACTCCTATTCATACACAATTCTCACGAACACGGTCATGTAACCGTGTGACATTAGCTTTTTGAACCGTGTATGATCGCATTTTCTGTACTAGTGAATACAGACACAATATGGAACGAATAACTTCTGTATTTGCTCATATTTGCTCATATATATAATATTATAATTTTTATTTTTACTTATTACTGTATAGGAAAACAGGAAAGGAATAGTCTTTACCCATTATGTTAACTAAAGAGAAATTATCCTTACCCGTACCTGATAAACTAAACAAAAAAAAAAATCTTACTCGTACCCATCTTATCAAATATGGTACTAGTTGGGTAAAAGAATAAAAAGTGTCATTGACATCGTACATAAAAGAAAAATAACAGACTTCGGCACCTGTTATAGTTTTGGCACTATATCCACCTTTGCTGTCTTTCCGTACCTCAATTAATGTCATTGATTACTAGCACCCTTAAATGAACCGTTTTCTTTTGTTTGTATTAATGCCGATAGAAGAAGTCTATTTTTTTAAGAAGAATTTCATTTATATAATTAACTACCCCCTCCCCAATTTGCTAGGCAAAAATCAAAATAAAGCAACCGAAACAACATAACATAAATCAAGTTACATATATACAGACACACATATATACACAACAATCACAATTCTTTTCAAACTCATCCAATGCATATCTGTTTTTCACCCAAAACTATAAATTTTCATTGTTTCGTACCTTGTTGACAACCTCATCCAATAAATATTTAACAAAGAAACCGTGTATTTCCTTTAGATCGAAGTTCGTGTAGGATACCGGAGACATGAGATTCCGCATTGAAACTTTAAATTAGTAATTATTTTCAAACTTAATTATTTCAGAGGAGGATTAAAATACCTCATCCTACCTCACATTAAAAGCCTTGCATTTAATCAATTTTCCAACTTGTTTGCCAATCCAGTAAAACAATAAAAAGATACATTAAAAATTAAAATTTAAGTTGTTGCTTACAAGTCGAAAGTCCACGAGATTAGTAAGGGTCCGGTTTCTATTTCGTGCTTCTTCCGTTTATGCTCCAATGAATCAAGACAGCACACCTCTTTTCTACTAGGAATAATAACAAGAAGATACCGGTGTTCGCTATATTTTACTTAAAGAAGAAAGCAACAAAGAAAAGAAGAAAAGGAAGCATGCTTTTAATTAATTGGTTCAAGCAATATTGAGGTTACTAGATCCTTGGTATCACTGTCGGGCTTGCCATATCCATCGCCAAGTTGGTAAATACGTTGTGCCATGCGTGAGACATTGAGAGCAACATTATTGATGCACTTCTCAAAAGCAGAATGGCCTACGACTTCACCGTTGAGCATTGTCCAGTATTTCAAAATCAGTTCCTTTATTTCTTCGCGAGCAACAGTTTCTGTGACACCTTTGTCACGCATATAACATTGAATGGATTTGTTGGTATCCCCCCGCTCCATCTCATCCTGAAATTAAAATTGTTATGTGTAATGTAAGAAAATTGTTTGAAATTTGGTGTATAATACACGAAATTGTTTTCTTCTTTAATGTTCAGATGGTTCATGATCCTAATATTGATACCTTGTTCTATCCATATTATTTTTTAATATATGAACTTACAGTGGATGTTGCTAAGTCATTAAAAAGCCGAAAAATCATGGATGAATATCGAACAATGTCCGAATAACCAGATGAGAACTGCTCCAGATCTTTGGCAGTAACATAATCGTTTATACAGTAGGCGTAGGAAAGAACGATGTGGCCTGCAATTGAGACCCATGAGTTCTCAAGGTATTCCTCCAATGTTGGTGCATATCCATTGTGATACCATCTTGCTTCCACTATGTATGATTTGCATAGATCTTTCCACTGCCAAATTGTTTCCAATAATAAATGTACAAAAAAGCCAATAGATGATCAGTCAGCCTTCATTTTCAATATATTTTTGGAGAATTTCACGTATACCCCTCAAAAATATTGAAATTATGTATCCCAATAGAAAATTCATAATATCATATTTACCCTTCTAAATTTCAAAAATGCGCAAATTTATTAAATTTATTTTCTTTTTTATTTAAACTAATTTTAAATTTATAAAGTATCTATATATTTTACCGTTTGTTAAAAAATAAAATATGTAGTATGTTTAAGAGGAATGTTCAGTCTTCTAATCCGCCTTGTGTGAGGACACATGATTCATTTTCTTCTTGTGATATGAAACAAGCGTATGCCTAAATGCCATTGTGTATGCGTCACAAGTAGAGAACCTCATAAATTAGAAGACCGACCACACTTTTTTTACAGGGACAATATATTTTTATTTTTTAATAATTGGTAATGATAACTTCATAAATTTAAAATGATTTCAAACAGAAAAAGGCAATAAATTTAATTACTTTGTTAGTTTTTTAAATTTAGAATGGTTAATGTGATACTATGAATTTTAGAGGGGAAATACATAATTTCAAGATTTATGAGGGGCATATTTGAAATTATGCCTGCTTTTAATGATTGGATGGCAACCAAATTATGCAGAAGGAAAAACAGTGATATGGATTAATTAATTACCGCTAGCCTAAGATGCGGAATAACATAAAGCCCTTTCTCTTTCAAGATTTCACTACCCTGATCTTCGACGGTCTTAAAGAGAGCTAAAATGCACATCTGAAAGTTTTCAGGGAGCCCCTTTGTAGCAGTGACATCCCATCTTCAAAAGAAATGACAATTAAGAACTGAAATAGCCAATATATTATTCAGAATGAATCAAAATACAAGCACTTACTGTTGGATGGCGTTAGTAAAGACCTCAAGTTCATCCAACGTCCCATAAACATCATAGATATCATCAAGTGTTGTAATCAGGCAACCTGCCTGTGTCATTCCTATTCTATAACTTGAATGTTCCGGCTCAAAAGCGAAGCCTACATTCCCGATGTAGTTCTCCACCAGCCTGGTGCGAATAAACGGTAGTTTTTCATAAAGCTGCAAGTCTTTCCACCATCTGGACAAAAGATGAGTGAAAAGAAATTTAAAAGGATGTTAATAGGTCAGTTCCTTTTTTTTTATTGAATTTATGATGTGTTATAATTGGTATTTACCTTGACACCTGCTTTAGTTCTTTCTTGTATAAGTTTTGAATTAAGTTAAAATCCAAAACGGCTAGTTCCCTCAGTGCTGGTCTGATCTGCTCGTCAAACTTATATTGCTCGATAAACCAGCGAGTATGAATTCTTTCCATCCTCCAATTTAGAGGGAGCTCTAGTGCATGGGCAACCTGTTCTTTTAGCCTTAAATTAACAACAACAGAGCTCTCCAAATAATTTGTTAGGTGTTTGGTTGTGAAGTGTCGGGCCATCTCCAACGCCTTTTCTCCTTCTTTTGCTAGAAAAGAAGCCTCGTACAAACTGATCACCTCTTTAATGTCTGAATATTCCTTTGCTTTGCAGTTTCCTTTTCCGTCGAAGTAACTTTTGAATATATCTGCACAAAGTTGAAAATCTGGTTAAAGTTGAAAGACTTTATTTCCATCTTAATTTATCTTAAAAGGAAATGAAGAATAGTAAAATTATATATGGAAAACCTATGATCTTCTACATGAAAAATATTGATTATTTTCACTACACCAAAGACTAGTTCTCTATATCTTGCAACTCTAAAAACAACTCATTTAATGAAAAATAACTAACAACAAATTAATGTTTTTCTACTATTCTGTATTAAAACTATTGAAGGCATTCCGCCGCCTTTCAAACCTGATATATAATTCATTTAAAGTTAAATCACTAATTGTCAAAGTGAATATACAATAGTTGACAACTAAATCTCGTCTTAGAAATATAAAAAGATACAAAAAAATATACCTTCCTGTACGCTAAATCCATGCATCCTCAACAGTCTGAAAAGAAGTGATACTTCATAAAGGTCATGAGGCATTGCAGATCCCATTGATTCATGGATGTTGGTAAGCACACAGTTTATCTCGTTCTTGAAATGATATGCGACTCCGAGCTGTTGCAAGGCATCAACAAGCTCTAATTTATCCCTGAGCAACTCTTCCTTGTATATCATTTCACTCACCTCTTTCTTGAGCTTGCATACTCTTTCCATCTTTTTACCATCCTTCATGTACAAAAACAGAAACAAACAGCTTAAGGAGTTTCTTAATTTAGATACAGCTAAGCTTGAACATGTTAATTTGCTTACATGTTTGTTTCCACTATTTAATGATTGGATGAAGTTATCATTCCAAATGGTAGGTTGATAGTGTCCCGACCGTCGCTCGAACCCTATAGATTGTAAATTTGCGTAAATACAGAACCGGGATGAAATCACTCTCATTTGTTTCTGGCGAACCGGGATGAAAGACGGAAGAGCAAAGGTTAGAGCCATTTATGTATGGAGCTGTAATGAAATTGTAGGAGATACTTGTGGCTGTGTGTATATATAAATTTCGCATTGCTAGACTACTCTTCCATTTATAGATATATTGTCTATAGTCTAATTACCTAAAAACTCTCCTACACGTGGTCCACCAAGATCATACTATATTTAGAACAAATTAAAGATTTGGTAAATCATTGATTGCGTTTTTTTGTTCCACGTGGGACAATAGTAGGGGTGTCAATGATACCATTTTAACTGTTTACCCAACCCGTACCGTATTCGATAAGGCGGGTAAGGGTAAGATTTTTTTTCGTTAGCTTATCGGATATGGGTATGAGTAAGGATTTTTTTCGTTAGCTATATGGATAAGGGTATGGGTAAAGGCTATTTTGTACCCGTTACACTATAGGGTAATTATATAAAATAAAATTATATGATATTGTTTGAGTAATAATTAGTGATGGTAAAAAAAATCCGTTACCTTTATTTACATGTTTTGTTATTTAGTTAAATAATTGAATTTGTTCGAAAAGATATTCGTGTTTTTAAATTCTCTTGCTTTATAAAAAAAACAATATAGTTGGAATTGATTGAACATTTTTTTTAATAGTAATGTGATGGCATATGTGTGAAATGAATGATTTTTGATGTTATATTTGTAAAATATATTAAAATTAATTATTATATTAATATTATTCATTATTCACCCGCTACCATTTCATTACCCGATAATTTTAACAGGTAAAGTCAATTCTTAATGGGTAACAGTAGAGTATGGGTAAAGTAAATTCTTAGTGGGTATGGGTATGAAAATGCTTACACCCTACCCGTATCTTATCCATTGACACCCTTAGTCAACTTCACATGGCCAGCAATTAATCAAGAAAGATTTCTGTTAGCTGTCAGAAAGATTTCTGTTCTACTATGCCTCAAGCAAAAAAATTATATATTTTTACGACTGAAAACTCAAAGCAGAAAAGCCAAAAAATTCAGAGACTTGTGTATTTAATTGCAAGTTTACACTTTTTATTTTTATTAATCAAACAGCTAGTCAGAAGATTTATAAATTAAGTAGGAGTCAGGCTATGGTACTATGCATAGCGCAGATTGGTCTGTACTATGGATCAATATCTTCGTTTTCAAAGTTTGAAAAGTCAATTTTAACCGTTCAACATGATCTCCATATGAAAATGTACTTGCAGACAAAATTTTACATTTTTTAGAATTTTGGTACTATTTTTTTAAAGTGATTTTCTACCTATCTAAAAAAATATTGAAAAAATTGTAAAAAATGATCTACAAGTATATTTTCTTATGGATATTAAGTTGAATGGTTCAGATTGACTGTTTGGACTTTGAAACAAAGATATTAAATCATAGTACGGATCAATCCGCACTATGCATAGTACCATAGCCTCAGCTTAAGGTATCTTAACTCTTAAGGTATCATATAATAGGATATCATATTGTGATTATTGCCCCTTTTATACCTTTTCATTATTTATTTATTATTTTTTTTTTTTATGAAAATGAATAGCCATGCACTGAAGTGTCTCCCTACGAGGGCCCTTTTAAGGCTAACGCCCCAGCTTGGTGCATCGCGCCATTTGAACCGGAAGGTATCTTAAGGTATCATATAGGATATTGTTGTGATTTACACTGTCTTTATAAAATGAAACAAAGATAAGATAGTGATTGGCTCCTTTTGCTGTAGGCAGGGCCCTTCTTATCATAGATTCTAGTTATCATCTCCAAGAAATTATAATTGTAGAGAACGCGAAAAGTGAAACCCCAAATATTGTTATACTTGTTTGCATTAAGCCTGAAAAAGAAAATGTCACTTCTAATTGGTCTGTTTTCCTGGGCAAATGAGTCATTTCTGTACTTTTGATGCATACACAGTGACATTTATGTATATGCTTGTGTAAGCGTTGGAAGTAGAGAAATGACTCATTTGCCCTCGAAAACCAACCAATTATAAGACTGACACTTTTCTTAAACATGCTACATATTTTTATTTTTTCTTACCAAAGGATAAAATGGGTAATTTATAAATTTAAAATGAGTTTTTATATAAAAGACAATAAAATGGGTAAATTTGCAAGTCTTTGAAATTTAGAACGTTAAATATGATATTATGAATTTTAGAGGGGAAAATGCATAATATCAAAAAAATTTAGGGGTATACATGAAATTACCCCTTTAGAAAATGCTGGTGTCTCTGTCAGTATTTGTTGATGCTGTTTTAGTATAATATAGTGCTCATGAAAGGAGGGGCTTGATGGAGCAAATTGCAATAGTGTAGGGATTTTTCTCTCAAAATTTATTTTACTGCTTCATTTACTTTATGGTTTAAAGTAGGCATAAACCAAGTAATGGGGTATCCCTTAACGAAAGGGGTATAGATAAGTATTGTTTCACCATTATCTATGTCATTCATATATATGACATGAACGTCACATAAATAATGTTACAAAAATTATTTAGAAACCAAACAAGTATGGATTTGACCAAAGTGATTGTATGCCAATAGTCCCTAGACTTCTCTCTATTTGAAAAACAAAAACTCATGTTATTTGTTTGTTTAAATTGCTTTTGTTATGATTAAATCTCAATCAGGTATTGACCCACAAAATCAAATTTGCAACGAACCCCCCATTTACTTTATTTGCACCTTTTTAGAATTAATTAATTTAGTAAACATAATATTTCCCGTTATCTTTGGATCGATACATGTATTACTACAAAGATAAGTTGTATGCTTGCAACTGATTTATTATTGTATACTAAGATTTATTAATTTAAAAGTGAAAAGTGTATGAATTGACAAAAAAATTCCATACCTAAAATACACAACAGTGTAGCTCATAAATATAAAATTAAATAAGGAACACGTGATGAGTTTTTATGGTCCAAACTAGATGATAGCTTCAGTGGCTTGGATCATATATAGAAAAGGATTTGTGGTGTAGCTCATAAATATAAAATTAAATAAGGAACACGTGATGAGTTTTTATGGTCCAAACTAGATTATAGATTTTTTCTTATTTCCTTTTCAAGTTCTGTTTGCTTTGTTGTCATTCAGTGGCTTGGATCATACAAAAGGATTTGTAATGTATGATAAGCCTAAATTATATTGTACTGGAGTGTGGTCACTATCTACCTCGGCTCTGTCAATGAAACGTGGTTGGGAGCATTTAATTGGGCTAGCTTAAAGTCTTAAGTGTAATAACTAAGTTGAGAGATACAAACAAAACAATCGTAGCCGTTCATTCAAGCCAATTCAATGTGTGGCATTTAAAATATTATTCTGTATTCGAACCTTTTTTAAAATATTAATTAGCTAAAATTGTATATTTTTATAGTAAAATTGTATATCATCTACCTTTTTTAAATGTCTGCTTCATATTAAACAACTTCTGTTTGCTCTGTTGTGATTCAGTGGCTTGGATCATACGAAAGGATATGTGGTGTAGCTCATATCTCCATTCCATTATTTAGCACGTTGGGTGTCCGATCCGCCAACGGCTACGATTAAATTAATTTTTGAATTTAATCTCAGCTCTCCAATCACATAATCTATCTTCTTTTGATTAAATGCATATGTTTTATGTGTAGAAATTTAAATTTAGTTATGAACATAATCGCCACGCATACCGCCACATGATGCGTTACAATTAAAATTAAACAAACTCTAAAATTTAGCAATATTACTATTCGTTTCCTTATTTATTTGTTTCCTTATTTCTCCATCTCCAATTGATATTTTATATACAGCGGATCACAATGCAAATCAATTTTTTGTTCACTTCCTTATTTCTATACATATTACTGTGATAAATCTAGAATATATTTCTAATTTTGTTTTTTTATGAAAATTTGTCATTTTGTATGAGAATTTATTTTTGTTATCTTATTATATATTCCGTTGCAACGCACGGGCACAATACTAGTATAAATTAAATAAGGAACACGTGATGAGTTTTTATGGTCCAAACTAGATGATAGATTTTGGCTTATTTCCTTTTTAAGTTCTTTCTACTCTGTTGTCATTCAGTGGCTTGGATCATACAAAAGGAAATGTGTGGGCCGCACAATCGGCCGAACAGAATCACAACAGCCGATACACAATTTGTATTTTGGCCATATTATGGTCATTCGAACTCCAATTTGGGTGAATCAAAACTTGACGAAACCAAGATAAAAAGATCTACAACTTTCATGATGGAAAGAAATCTAAATTTGAAATGTAGAATTTTGTGCAGCCACACCAATCTAGATTTGGACAGATTTTATTGTCAAATTGACCCAATTTTCGCCCGATTCACTTCCAGATGTTGTTTGCTTGCCCCCAAAGTTACAAAAACTGCTATATATTGGCAAAGAACCAACAGGAGAATCTATCTTTTAGTCATCTTTCATCTACTTTTAATTTAGCTTTTATTCTACACATTTTTCTATCATCTCTTCTATCTTCTCCGAGTGAATCAAGGCGATTGGAGAGAAGGATTGAAGATTGCTCGAGCGGAAGAAAGTAAAGACGAGGGCAGCAAGCGAGGATATTGGTGTAGTCTATTATTCTCTTTCTTATTTTTTCTCAGTTTTTATTATGTTTACTCTTGTATTTCTCTTAGATGTTAGCGCATCCATGAGAGGCTAAATTTCGTCTCTAGAGGCTTAGACTTTAAGAATGAACTTGTGTTAAAATCTACCTTACTTGGATGGTTTTTTTATGATTATTATTTGCTTGCATGTTTGTTCTTAATGATTTTATTATTCATGTGATTGCGTGATTTGTGTTGCTTGTTAATTAGCGTCCCGCTTAGGCTCGATCAACTTGAGTAGATTTGGATCAAGAATTGATTGTACCAAATTATGTACATGAATAACCCAAGGATTTGAGATTAGAAATGACCAAATCTAATTCTTAGTCCGGAACCACAAGAAATAAAGGTTGAATTGAGGTGAATGACTTAATCGTGAAGCCTCATATTTAATTGTAAGACATAGAATTGAACCGAATATTGGTGTGAATGACTTAATCGTGAAGTATCGGTATTTGGGAATAAACTAGGCTAACCTATGCTTATGATCTAAATAGCTAGGGTGAAAAACTTAATTGTGAAATTCGAATTATTTAGGCACGTTATTAATTCACAAAAGTGACCCTTAATGATATTCAAGGCTTAGAAAATGTTTCTAAGCACATATGAATTTAGAAACCAAACAAGTATGGATTTGACCAAGTGATTGTATGTCAATAGCCCCTAGACTTCTCTCTATTTGAAAAACAAAAACTCATGTTATTTGTTTGTTTAAATTGGACCTTTAATTGCACCTTTTAAAATTAATTAATTTTGTAGAAAATAATATTTCCCATTATCTTTGGAATGTAGAATTTTTTGCAGCCGCACCAATCTAGATTTGGACATATTTTATTGCCAAATTGATGCAATATTCACCCGATTCACTTTCAGATCTTGTTTGCTTGCTCCCAAAGTCAGAAAAACTGCTATATATTGGCAGGGAAGCAGCAGGAAAATCTATCTTTTATTCATCTTTGATCTACTCTTAATTTAGTTTTTATTCTACACATATTTCTATCATCTCTTCTATCTTCTCCGAGTGAATCAAGGTGATTGGAGCAAAGGCTTGAAGACGATAGTACCAAGCGAGGAGATTGGTGTAGTCTATTCTCGTTCTTATTTTTTCTCAGTTTTTATTATGTTTACTCTTGTATTTCTCTTGAATGTTAGTGCACCCATGAGATGCTACATTGCCTCTCTAGGGGCTTAGACTTGAAGCATGAACTTGTGTTAAAATCTACCTTACTTGGATGGTTTTATTTATGATAATTGTTTGCTTGCACGTTTGTTCTTATTGATTTTATTATTCATGTGATTGCTTTATTTGTGTTGCTTGTTAATTAGTGTCCCGCTTAGGTTCAATCAACTTGAGTAGATTTGGATCAAGAATTGATGGTACCAAATTATGTACATGAATAACCCTAGGATTTGAGATTAGAAATGACCAAATCTAATTTTTAGTCCGAACCACAAGCAACAAAAGGTTGAATTGAGGTGAAAGACTTAATGGTGAAGCCTCATATTTAATTGGAACACCTAGAATTGAACCAAATATTGATGTGAATGACTTAATGGTGAAGCCTCATATTTAATGGTGAAGTATCGGTATTTGGGAATAAACTAGGCTAACCTATGTTTATGGTCTAGATAGCTAGGGTGAAGAACTTAATAGTGAAACCCGAATTGTTTAGGCACGTCATTAATTAACGAAAGTGACCCTTAATGGTATTTAAGGCTTAGAAACCCCTTCTAAGTAAACATGAATTTAGAATCCAAACAAGTATGGATTTGACCAAGTGATTGTATGCCAATAGCTCCTAGACTTGTCTCTATTTGAATTACAAAACTCAATTTTTTTATTTGTTTAAATTGTTTTTGTTACGATTAAATCTCAATCAGGTATTGAACCCACAAAACCAAATTTGCAATGAACCCCCCCCCCCCTTTTGCTTGATTTTCACCTTTTTAGAATTAATTAATTTAGTAAGAAATAATATTCCCCGTTATCTTTGAATCGATACCTATATTACTATAAGGATATGTTGTATGCTTGGAACTGATCTATTATTGTCTGCTAAGATTTATTAATTTTGAAAGTGAAAAGTGTTTCAATTGACCAAAAATCCAATACCTCAAATACACAACAGTGTAGCTCATAAATATAAAATTAAATAAGGAACACGTGATGAGTTTTTATGGTCCAAACTAGATGATAGATTCAGTGGCTTGGATCAAAGAAAAGTATTTGTGGTGTAGCTCATAAATATAAAATTAAATAAGGAACACGTGATGAGTTTTTATGGTCCAAACTAGATGATAGATTTTGGCTTATTTCCTTTTTAATTTCTTTTTGCTCTGTTGTCATTCAGTGCCTTGGATCTTACAAAAGGATATCTGGTGCAGCTAATAAATTAGAAATTAAATAAGGATGTGGTGTAGCTCATAAATATAAAATTAAATAAGGAACACGTGATCATTTTCTGAATTCTCTCTCCAAGAACAAATTAAGGTTTGTGATCACGCATTAATACTCCCTCCTGATTCGAATTTATCAACAAACACATATATTGGTATATTAAAACTCACATTTAGACCTATTAACCGTGTATTATATCTAGTATAAATATATAGAATAGATGTTATGATGCTTATTTCTTTACTTATGTAACAGTAACACTTGTCTTATTACTGTTTAACATCATTCATATCCTGCATGCCATTCTAATTTAGATTTGTTTAAACATAATTAATACAATTATATATTATCTACCTAACAATTGGATTTATGAAATTCTGTGTGAAGTTAAAGTTAGTATTCGTTGCATTTGACCACAAATGTCATATTATCGAATTTTTATTTGTTTTATTAGTTATTACGACATGTTACAAACAAATTTATCATTTACAAGTGGATAAAGAAAAACAGGTTCATTCACAGTAAAGGTTTTGTTTTTTTTCAACTTTCTTCTCCCAAGCAACGAGGGTTGATCTACTATGAAAGTTAATAACATTACCAAAAAAAATTCATAACATCTCAACCGAATCTACTAAAACATGCATCAAACAACAAAATATTACTCTAAAACAAAGCTAGCAAAAAGAAAGCAAAAAAAAAAAAAACCAAACTAAAGAAAATAACATTTCCCCTAAAACAAATACAGCTACAAAAAGAAACAACATAAACGTTATTCTAACTAAGAGACTAATTACCCCAGATCATGAACATGTTGGTACCTTTGGCGCAGTCAACTAGTGAGGCTCTTCTCAGTTGGTAAGATGATTACGATGGTTAACATCACCAAATTGCGCACGTGATGCATTATCCGAGGATAAATAATCTGCAAAAACAAGGTTGTTAACAACAGCAACATAAGAGTTACAATGCAACCTAGAGATACATTGCTGCAAAATTTCAATAAATAACAAACCGAGTATGGTTACCAAAATAATACACGGATGCCTTGCATAAACTGTTTATATAACCCTTGTAATTGTACATGGTTACCTTGACCGTGTAGAAACCACCATTTTCAACGCCTTTTTTTTAGAATCAGACACGGTTAGATTGTATTAACCGTGTATGTTAGTACTATATAGACATGGTTCGAGAACTGTGTACAATGTACACTCCTATTCATTCACAATTCTCATGAACATGGTCATGTAACCGTGTCACATTAGCTTTTCGAACCGTGTATGATCGCATTTTCTGTACTAGTGAATACAGACACAACATGGAACAAATAACTTCTGTATTTGCTCATATTTGCTCATATATATAAGATTATAATTTTTATTTTTACTTATTACTGTATAGGAAAACAGGCAAGGAATACCCATTATGTTAACTAAAGAGAAATTATCCTCACCCGTACCTGATAAACTAAACAAAAAAAAAATCTTACTCGTACCCATCTTATCAAATACGGTACATAAAAGCAAAATAACAGACCTCGGCACCTGAGTCATTTTGACTATAATTGACAGAATAATTGTATTTGTACATTTGCTCGAACAGTATCAAACCAGTACAACTTATCCTTTAGTATCAAGAACCACAAATTAAATTCTACTTATCACAAGACTTAGCAGTGCTGATTAACCGTACATGACCCACAATAAGGCTACAACACCACACACCAGGAACCAATCTGAGCAGGATATACAGAACAATGACCTGCATGCCTGCTCCACATATTTGTAAAAATGCAAAGAATGTGGTGGAATAATATCTATATAGACGAAATACACCGGGATGGTCCAAACTAGATGATAGATTTTGGCTTATTTCCTTTTCAAGTTCTTTTTGCTCTGCTGTGATTCAGTGGCTTGGATCGTACAAAAGGATATGTGGCGCAGCTAATAAATTTGAAATTAAATAAGGAACACGTGATCAGTTTTGATGGTCCAAACTAGATGATAGATTTCTGGACAACATTTTTACAAATGCTTACAAATTAAGATTTGTGACCACTCACTCGCACTTGATCCCACCCATAAATAAAGAAGTACTCCCTCCTGATTCGAATTTATCAACAAACACATATATTGATATATACAAACTCACACCTAGAAGCAAAAGCCATGGCTTTTTTTGTTTACCAAAGCATTCTCCTTTCCCTTGCTCTCCTTCTCTTCATCAAACAGCTTCTTTCTCACACTAAGGATGACAAGAACAAAAAAGTCCGACCGAGCCCACCGGCACTCCCGGTTATCGGTCACCTCCATCTCTTAAAGAAACCCCTCCACCACACTCTGGCTTCCATATCTGAAAAATACGGCCCAGCAACCTATCTTAAATTCGGTTCCCGGCCCGTCCTTGTCATCTCCTCTCGCTCCTTGGCTGAGCAATGTTTCACTACCTATGACATGGCTTTCGCCAACCGACCACATGTGCCATCTATGAAACATGCCAGCTTCGACTACAATCACATCGGCATAGCCAACTATGGACCACATTGTCGTAATGTTCGCCAGATTGCAGTTACTGAGTTTTTCTCTGCACAGCGGCTGCACGCATCTTCAGATGTCAGAGTCAGGGAGATTCGTGACATGGCCTGCCGACTCTTTCGTTCCTGGAATGCTTCTGCTGGTTCAAAGGGTTTGAGTTATTTTGAGAAAGTTGATCTCAATGAGAAGCTCTTTCAGCTATCTCTTCATGTGATGATGGTAATGATTGCCGGCAAAAGGTTCTACGGAGACAACATTGAGGATTCAGAAGAGACGAAAAGGTTCAGAGAGACACTGGAGGAGTTCTTTTCCTTGGCCTATGCTTCAAATACAGAGGACTACCTGCCGATTCTCAAGTTTCTTGGCATGGCAAAAGCGACCAAGAAGCTGAATCATTTGGCTGAGTTGAATAAAGAAATGGCACAGAAGCTCATCGACGAGCATCGGAAACCATGAGCCCAGAAGGAAGGTACCATGATCGCAAATTTGCTCGAGCTGCAGAAGGAGAACCCAGAAAAATACAATGATGAAACTATCCAGATAATTGTAGTGGTGAGTAATAATGGACTGTTGTTTTCATTGTTATGTATACTTAGAAGTTAGAACATAAAATTTAAAAATATTAAATCTTCCAAAATAAATATGATTTGTTCTTTTACTAAATATGACTTATTCTGATTTTTTTATTGTTTGCTAACTGACATTACCACTTCTATTACAGAGCTTATTGCAAGCAGGAACTGATATCATATCCAATACAGTAGAATGGGCAATCACTCTTCTCTTAAACAATCCTGACGTACTCAAGAAGGCATCAGCTGAAATCGATGCACATGTCGGTAACAAGCAGCTCGTTCTAGAATCTGATATGCCCAACCTGCCATATCTTCTTTGCATCCTCAATGAGGTGCTCCGCCTCTATCCTGGTGGCCCGCTTCTCGTACCGCATGAATCTCGGGAAAATGTTTTTATTGGAGGGTACGAAATTTCACAAGGTACAATGCTTTTGGTCAACACTTATCAAATTCACAGAGACCCGAGTCTGTGGGACGAGCCGAGCAAATTCATGCCTGAGAGATTTGAAAGTGGTAAAATAGAAGCCAAGAAGATGATCGTGTTTGGAATGGGAAGGAGGAGGTGCCCGGGTGAAGGCCTAGCGATATACGAAATCGGACTTATGTTAGGGACCCTCATTCAGTGCTTTGATTGGCAAAGGATTGGAGATGAACTCATAGACACGACTGAAGGTTCTGGTTTGACTCTTTCAAAGGCTGTTCCTCTCGAAGCCATGTATCGTCCGCGCAAATTCATGATGGATGTTCTCTCCGCCTTATAAATTGTGGCATTAAAATCGATCTACCGGTTATATTTGTTATGAATAAATTATTAAATATGGATGTCCAACTATTTTGTAACTCTCAATATTAATCACCTCATCCCCACTACTATTGGAATTTGTTTTCCCACTACTATTGTAATTAATTATAGATGGTTTTTCGTTTACAATTTGTAGCCTATAAATAAAGGCATTGTAATCTTGTATTGTACACATGAAAAATGTATGAATAAATATATTGTCATCTTTTATGTGTTCTCTATCTTGTTTATTATTCTTTGTCTTTATTTATAATACGTTATTAGCACGAGAGCTCTACTAGTTGAAGATTCGAGGTAACTTTGATATATATTATTTAATATTATTTCAATAAATAATATTTCCAATGCCACATTTTATAAATGACCCGATTATGTACATGAATAACTCTAGGATTTGAGATTAGAAATGACCAAATCTAATTCTTAGGCCGGAACCACAAAAAACAAAAGGTTGAATTGAGGTGGAGGACTTAATCGTGAAGTCTCATTTTTAATTCGAACACCTAGAATTGAACCGAATATTGATGTGAAGGACTTAATAGTGAAGTATCGGTATTTGGGAATAAACTAGGCTAACCTATGCTTATGGTCTAGTATAACCTCACCAGTTATGTTAACGCAAGAAAAAACGTTGATCAAGACTGTGGGTATCCTTACCAGTAATGGTAACAAAAAAAAATACTCTTGTTTGTGTCCAATAATTAAATTAAACGCAAAAAAAAATCTTACCCGTACGTGTCTTATCAAATATGGTACAGGTTGTGTAAACAAATAAAAGGTGTCATTTAATAGATATATATGAGTCATTGAGAAAACTATATCATATCATTCATCATCTCTATATAAATATATATCTATCTCTATAATTTTATATTTTTTTTTTAATTATTACCGTATAAGATAACGGGTAAGTAATAGTCTTTACTTGTATCCTTACCTATACTAGATAAGCTAAACAAAGAAAAATCTTACCCATACTTGTCTTATTGAATACGGTTTGAGTCGAGTATACGAATAAAAGAGTGCCACTAACACTCCTACGTAAAAGGAAAATAACATATTACAACACCAGGTTCTTCCAGTGCAGCTCAGTCATTTTGACTGAGATCCACAGAGTAATAGACATTATTCAATGAAAAACTACAAAATGAAAAAACGACTAAAGTAAAAAACATACGACCAGATGAGATTCAAAATTCTTTCGTGCGATAAACAAATTAAAATTGGAACCAAAGAGTTGTGGAACGAATTGGGTCGGGTGCACTAATGGATTGGGCCCAGCTGACCCGGAATTGGTATTATTTACTTTACAATCAGACGCCAAACTTGGAGATAAACACCGGAAGTCAATTGTGCGTACAAACAATTTGCGAGAATCTACAATATCTACTTGGCAAGGGAGAAAAATCGCAAGTCAATCCTTTGCCACCCTATCTTAAGGAGAGAAATGTCCTCAGCCAACTAATTAATCAAACAAATTAAAATCACAATCGTTGTCAAACTACAAAAGATCCTGACTTGTTCAAGCATTGCCAAAACTTGAAAATTGCACCACAATTAACAACATGCTTGCTGAAAAGTTGCATTGACCTGAGGTAAACGGAAAAGTAAACAGATCGTATATCGATCGATTATAGCTAAATCAGACCAATATTTGTTTTTGATTGCTTGCTTTGGATAGCTAATAAATAGGAATAAATCCTTTCAGGGTATGAGCCGCATCATAACAGAAACAGGATAAAACTAATTCCAAACATGTCCACAACAAAAGCTTTTCCAGTTCTCTGAATTCTCTTCCTATTTTTTATCAAGTTCTCTTGTACCGAGGCTGCTTGAACCCTGGAAGAGAGCAAGGCTGATAGTAAGTAATTAATTTATCTCTTTCATAATTAATATATAGTTGGTGCATTCAAAATTAAATTATTTCTTTTTTTTGAAGCAAGCTAGTATTTAAACTTTAATTGACATGACAATTCAATGAAACTTTGAACCAGTATCTTTTAATTTAATTTTTTTTTTTAGGTGAATGTTTTAATTTAATTGCATCTAATTAATTAAGTGGTATGTTGAATTTTTTAGTAATACATAAATTGAGAGAGATATTTCCCGTCTTTCTTTAATTATAAGCTGCAAATTTACTTTGTCATCTCCTCATTTTCAGCAATCGACCGGCCACCAATAGGATACCCTCCGCCTCCATCAGGCAATGGACATCCTCACAACAAACCCTGCTAAGTATTATCACAATTGAACACTGATAGCCTCTATAAGATTATCAGAAAAAAAAAAAGTATTATCCCAATTGTCATAGTACGTTATCCTCCTCCTGAAGCAAAGCCCTAGAAGAATAATATCTGGTTTGTATCCCTGTTGCAGCAGCTGACCTCTGTGAATGATTCACTACAACACACATAATTTTGAAATAGTAGAAATTACTTAAAACTAATTCTCTATAATGGTTTGTACCCCTGTTTCTCAATTTATGATGTAAAAACAAATTAAAGTAAACTATAATTTATTAAATTATTAAATCTTAACTTCTTGGCTAGATCCAAATTTATTTTACAGTTGATCTACTGTCTGCTAATTTATTAATTCGATTCGGAAGCTGTATCTCACAAAAAGAAAAGAACTTTGGCTGTTAGATCATAAATCTTAAAAATCAAAGAATCATGTACGTTCATTTAAATTTATACAAAAAAAGTGGCTAGAGAGCCGATTACAAACTATTTGGGTTAATGAAAGCAATGATTCCAAATTTTTTGAAATGCTGTACCAAATCTTCTACTAAACAGTGAAATGAAAGTTAGTAGTACAATTTTGCTTTTCTCCAAATAATTTTACGGTGAATTGAAACACATTGCACTTTCTGGTTGGTCCTCTGTCGAAAAGAGAACTGTCACGGAGGAAATTGGTTTGCATTCCTTTTTCTTTATTGTAATTCAAAGAAAATAGTGTATATCGTTTCTTATATTAATTTGAAAAATCTTGAGTTAGGTCAGAAGGCTATCAAATACAAAAAAAAAAAGGAAATTCAACGTATGAAAATGGATTTCTTATTTTATAGTTGGACTATTAAGTCATAACGCTGGGCTCTTGGAAAATAAATTAATATGGGCTTCTCTGGGTTAATATGAAAATTTTGTAAATGTTTTATGGGCCCTAATGGCCACCTATTGGGCTTCTTTTAGTGGCCCTGATTTGGTATTTTTAACATTAATCCCTACACACAAAAAAAGGAACCTTATAAAAAGAGAGCTCATAAAATGGTTATTTATTGACGGGTATATAATTGGAGGCAGCCATCATTTCCCCCAACTTAATTTACATTTTCAGGTTAAGATTCACTCAAAAAACTCTCTTAGTTGTCTAGATCTCCTGGTTTTTAATTTTTTTGAAAAGGCTCAACAACTCAATTTCACTTGAAAAAAGTAATTACAATCCAGACAACATGTTAATTTGTTTTTGAAGCTGGATTTTAGCAACTAAGTATAAAGGCAAAAAGAAAAAAATAATACGTATCATGTCATATTGTGAAGGATAATTATATTAGGTTTGAATGAGGTACTTCAAATTTTATTTTGTTCGTCTGGATCATAAATATCACTGAAATTGTACACACAAGATGAAACAGAGGGTGAGGTACTTTGTGCTATAGGCGTAAAAGATTGTCTCATAAGTAAAACAAAAAAGAAAAAGAAACTAAAGATGCTATGAATATTTTGATATGGTTATTCAGCTATCACATGATCAACTCATCGCTCCTGAGTCTCATAAAGAGTCTAAACATGATTAGTATTGGAAAAAAAATTCAACTATAATTTAAAATTTTGAAACGAAAGCAAATGATGTGCAACTATATTTTTTAGTCAGTATATATAACAACAACATTTGGAATCCCATATAGTTCTTAACCAACATACCTTCCTATGCGCTATGTGAAATGGTCCTAGAAACCGTTCATGCATATATACTGATTATATATATATTGATATATATATATAGATATATTGATTTATAAGTGATATATATATATATATATATATATTGATTTATAAGTGTGGGCTTCTCTGGGCTGATATGAAAGAAAACAGTAGACCTAAAGGCACGGGCTGGGACTGATAAAGATCCCATCCGCATAGAACGTATGGAATATACCATTAAAGGAAAATAATAGAACACAGAACCAAGCTCTTCGGTTCACCTCAGTCATTTTGACTAAGATCAACAGAGTATAATTGACACTATTCAATGAAAAAATACTAAATGAAAAAAAGGACCAAGTAAGAAACAGACGACCAGATAACTATAAGATGCAAAATTTAGTCGTGCGATAAACAAATTATGAAAATTGGAACAAATAATTATTAAAATCGGAAAATTTACTCAAGTAATTTGCTGTATAGATGAACGAATTAGTAGAAAGAAAAGTACAACTTAATTTGATTAGTTCGGTTCAGCCGGGTGCACTAATGGGTTGGGCCCAGCTGACCCGCATCTTATTGGTAGCATTTGCTTTACAATCAGACGCCCAACAGTTTGCACTGAAAGTCCGTACAAATTAACTATATGTGAAAATCTACCATATCTAATGGGAAAGGAAAAAAAAACATGGTCCAACCAAATTTACCACCCTATATATCTTGCCACCCTATCTACACGGAATACATAGGCCACTCTCTTGCCACCCTATCTTAAGGAGAGAATACATAGGCCACTCCCTTGCCACCCTATCCTAAGGAGAGAAACGTCTTCAGGCAATTATTCCAACAAATTAAAATCATGATCGTTGTCAAACTATGAAAGACCCGGACTTGTTTGTGTACTGCCAAAAATTGAAAAACACAACATAACCAAAACGACAAGTGTTTGGAAAAGTTGCATTGACTTGAGGTAAACGGAAGATAAATCATAGTAGAATGGTCTAGAGGTGGAAACCGATCAGATAAATTGTATTTGTATCTATTGTCAATTTTTGGAGACAAATAGTTTCACTTACAGATGTTGTTTGAATACTAAACAAATACGGATACAAATACAAGATAAGGACATTACATATAAATTGGTAAAAATGAACTACATAACATGTTCATAAAAAAATTATAAGTTAAAAAACTATATATTAACAAAACAAAATTAATCAATACTTATAATTATTATAAATTAATAAACTTCAAAATTTAATAAAGCATGAAACATAAGCATATATAATTGAATAAGTAGATCTAAAATTAAGTGTGTTTATAATACCATTTTTTATTATAGCAAGTACCTCAGCCCATTAAATGCAGTTTACGTAAGGTGAATTCAATTTCTTAAGTTAATTAACCCAACAAAAATCACGCTTTCAAACTATAAAAATTTCAAACATATTCTTTATGTGTTCCCAAAACTAAGAAATTGTACAGCCTAAATGGCAAACCTAACAAGTCATTTTGACTGAGATTAACAGGGTAATAAACGCTATCCTAATAAAAAAAAAAAAAGACCTAATAAAAAGCAGATGACTAGATATGATGCGAAAATTTTGTGGGGCGATAAACAAAATCGGCATCAAAGATTTGTGGAAACTTTAATCAAGTAATTGGTTGTATAGATGAACGAATTAGCTGAAAGGAAAGTAGGACTTAATTTGAACAGTTAGCTTGATTGGTTGGGTCGGGCCCAGCTGACTCACATCTGCTTGATATCATTTAATTTAAAATCAGAAGCCAAACTTGGAGGTGAACACGGGAAGTAGATAAAAACAATTGTGTATATATGTATACCGTGTGGTTTATATCTAATGGGAAAGAAAAAAAAGATGGTCCAACCAATTTTACTTATAAGAGAAAAAACAGGAACCAATCCCTTGCCACCCTATCTGAAGGAGAGAAATGTCTTCAGTCAACTATTCCAACAAATTAAGATCGCAATCGTTGTCAAACTACAAAATATCCTGACTTGGTTATGCATTGCTAAAACTTGAAAAATGCACCATAACTAACGACAAGCTTGCTGAAAAGTTGCAGTGACCAGAGGTAAACTGAAAACATATCATAGTTGAAAGGCTAAGTGAAGGGTATTGCGGCTGTAATGAACTGTATTTCAGCATATCGTGTTTTAGCGTGCCCGGAACGAGGCCGTGCAGTGCTAACACATTGAAGTTTTTAGACGTGCTCCACAGTACCAGAGATGAACACAACACGTTTAAAGGCACAATACAGTTTGGTACCACATGCTTTGCGTGCCATGCCGGTACTTAGATGTATTGTGCGGGTTTTTTATTTATTTTAGAACTTGATAATTTGTTATTTCAAAATAATTTTTAAAAAATCTTAAAAAATAAAAAAAATCAGAAATAAATAAATTTTTTTTTTTTGGGTAAATTTTAGTTTTTTTTAAATATTTTGTAGTATTTTTGTTTTGCTATAATTTGACAAAATGTTACTAAGGAGTAAAAATATTGCATTTTTTTAAAACGTGCCATATCTGTGTCTAGACGTGCCATGCCAGTATTTAGATGTGTCGTCCCCGTGTCTAGACGTGTTGTGCTAAATGTTCCGATTTTAGAAAAATTAGGACACAACACAGATAAGGACACGTCATGTCTAATAAGATGTGCCAAGTTGTGTCATGTCCTTAGCCGTGCTTTTGCAATACACTAGCTAAGACATGTAAATAGATTGGATACTGACATAAAATAGCTATATCGTATCCATAGCTGTTTTTAATTAATTGCAATTGCCTTGAAAAGTCTATATATAGGAATGAATCCTTGGAGTGCTCCAACTGCATCATAATAGAAAACACAGTTTCAAAAATGTCAACAACAAGAGCTCTTCCTGTTCTCTGCATTGTCTTCCTATTTTTCACTAGCTCTCTCGTTTTGCCTTGTACCGAGGCTGCTCGAATCCTGGAAGAGAGCAAGGCTGAGGGTTTGTAATCTATCTCTTTCTTAATAATTTTTAGCAATAGATAAAGAGAGAGATATCTTCCATATTTCTGTCATTAGTGAAATTAATAATTGCAAATCTACTTTGTCATCTCCTCATTTTCAGCAATCAGCGGGACAGCAGTCACTAGTCCTGGCAGCGTACCTTCCCATACACCAGGCGGGTCTTACACTAATCCAAAGTGCAATAAGGCATATAAAAAAAATTGTCCTCCAGAAGAAAAGCCGTAGAAGAATGATGCCTGGTTACATGAAAGATTAAGAGCAAGAAGAATGCAACAAAGTATTTATGTATACATGTATAAATAAAACTGAGATTTATATATATGATCGGTGGAAAGCCCCAATAATTAAGGAGGAGATTTAATATATTAATATTGTAAAGTGTGCAATTAATTAATAGAGTCATCTAAATAAATCTACCAATGCCATCTACATCCCTTTCATGCAGTAACAAGGACAGAGGTCAACCAGCCCCACTTGACCCTAATTATGTTATACTTAAGTAATTATGTTGGTTGACTTAAATTATTTTCAATGATTCTGTACAACTCACAAAATTTTGAAATAGTAAAAATTAGTTTAAACTAATTCTTTATAATGGTGTGTTCCCCTGTTTCTGAAGTTATGATGTAAAAACAAATTCAAGTAAACTACGTACAATTCATTAAATTATTAAATCTTTACTTCTGGCTATATCCAAATTTATTTCAAAGTTGATCCACTGAGTGTTAATTTATTAATTATACCGAGTCATGAAATACAATTGAGGAAAAAAAGGCAATAAGAGCACAGACCAATAAGAACAGACTTGTTGGGAATAAGAACACACTTATTGGGAATAATAATATTTTACTTACAAAGTTTACTGGCGATTTTATATAAATTTTGTATTACCTAAATTTACACGAATAATAATATCTGGTGGTTTTATACGACCATTTTCGATATGATGTTCTACATATATTAAAAAAAATTCTTCCTAATCTGAAACTTCATTTATTAGACAATAAAGACAAATTAATCGCATATTTTGCCTCAATCTAAAAATTTAAAATGCTTCACATCGGAAAAGATTTTATATATACTAATATTAGCAAATTTATTTTTGAATTAAAAGAAAGGGTAATTAATACTATGTGAGGTATCCGAATTTTCATCAATTTGTCTTTTACAAGGACTAATTTGAATATCATCCCAAAATATGTATTTGAGTAAGAATAGGAGTCAAGCTTCTATTTTATTAATCACAATTAATTAAATTGAGACAAATATGATAAAATAAAATATAATATATATTTTCTTAAATTATAATATATTACCACACGATAAAGAAATGAATGATTGATATTTTAAAAACCGTATTCTCCGTTTGTTAAATGGAACTTATTAGATTATCCATAGATTATTTTGTTGAGAGGTTCACACAAAACTCAGTAAAAATACTATGTAAATTGATTTTTTATATAAAAGATAATTTCTACTTTCAACAATATTTTTTGATGAGAGTATCAACTTTTAATTTAGTAACAAAAGATACGTCTTTCGTGTAAAAGGTTGTAGGTTCAAAACTCAAATGAGAAGTATTATGAACATTGGAATTTTAAAAAATAGACCTCTATCTTTTTTAAAGTTGCACGGTAATTAAGGTAACTAAAAAGTGACAAGAAGAATATATATTTTTTTAAATATAGACCTCTATTTTATTTTTTTACAGGTATTATGAACATTGGAATTTGAAAAAATAGACCTCTATTTTTTTTTAACTTTCTCTGGATTTAAATTGAAGAAAAAAATATGAAATGGTGCAAGATATAATTAATACTTCTCAATAAAAAAAACCAAAATGGTCCAAAATGACCCAACTGTTAATGCTTGATACTTTTATTCGGTGTAACCAATTAAACGCAACCCAATGACATATTTAGCCTACAACAAGTGTGTTCTTATTTTCAATGCAGGGGAAAAAACACATACCAATCCCATGTGTTCTTAGACTACTTTTTGGGAAAAAACACACACCAATCCCATGCTACCCTATCTTTAATTATCCCAAAGAGAGAGACCAACGACTTGAGTCAACAATCTTAAAGCTACAAAATAACAACAGGACTTGACAATGCGTAGAATTTTGGTACAAACCTTATCGTTGAACAAACAATACCAACCTCATTGTTGGGCTACAGTTGTATTTGTAACGAAAATTAATAAATAATACATAAAATATGGGGTTTATTGAAGTGCTGTTTAATCATTCATTTTAATCAAATTCTTTTAAAAGTCGCCTCGAAGTAAACAATTTGTTTAACTGAAATAGTACAACTTGATGTGCACACTGCTGTTATTCCAAAGAGATAACATTCTGATTCCAACCATTGATCTTTTTTGAGATTCGGTCACGAAATTTTTTTTTCTTTGAAATTTGCGCATGAAAAACTTTTAATGGTTGTGATAGGAATAACACGGGTCCTGTGATCCCTTTGGAATAACAGCAGATTTATATCCCAGTAACCACAGAGCGAACTATTTATTTATTCCTTTTGGGAGAGCGGACTTGGTACTCCCTAACAGATATACCAATTGAATGTGCACACTGCTTACGGGCTTGTATTAAAAAAAATAAAAAAATGAATGTGCATACTAAATCTGGACCGTTTAATTGGAAAGGTGCTTTCCGATTACTTTCTAGCTTTGCTAGACGTCAAACAAAAATAAAGAGGTCATCCCTCTCCTCTTTTTAAGATTAGGATTTATATCCGACTGAGGAGAGTGTGTGACCTCTTTGTATTTTGGTAAATTTCATAGACTTTGAAACTATACTCATTTTATTTTTCTAAACACAATTAAAATAAAAATAAAAAAGATAATTATTTCTAATTCTCAATTTTACTGATCAATTTAACACCAAGTTATTTTATTTCTTAATTAGTCTGTTATATGCTTATCATGGCCTCAAGACCCCATACTTTATGTATATATTACTGAAGTGCTGTGTGTACTAAAATAATTTATTTCTGGTAGGTAACGAAAATTGAATTGGTAAACCTGCCATTGATTGAAACCACCGTAAAAGAAAAATTGCTTTTAGTACACAGAGCTAAACAATATAATTGCATAAATAATTGTATCACGAACTCGTTTAGAAGTATGAAGCATACTTTGCGTTAACCTGAATTTTATATAGAGGCAGGACAAAATTGCCTCCAGTAATAAAAAATATTTGCCTTCCTTTTTATTTTTCTTTCTTTCCTAGACTACAAGCTAATTAGTATCAAAATGTTTTTAAAAAAAAATAAAATAACAAAATATGAATCCGAAAACAAGGCACAAAATTGTCGAATTTTTTTACTATTTTTTTAGATAGGTAGAAAATCACTTGATCTGAAAATTCTGGACCATCCAAAAACAGTGATTTTCTACCTATCTAAAAAAATAGTAAAAAAATTCGAAAAAATGTAAAATTTGGTTTGCAAGTATATATTCATTTTATAATCATGTTGAACGGTTCAGATCGACCGTTAGGATTTTGAAAACTCAAATATTTAGCCGTAGCACGGACCAATCCATGCTATGCATAGTACCATAGCCTTGATCACTCTTTGATTTTTGAATGAGATCGACAGAGTAATAGACAATATTCAATGTAAAATACTATATGATCGGTGGAAAGCCCCAATAATTAAGGAGGAGATTTAATATATTAATATTGTAAAGTGTGCAATTAATTAATAGAGTCATCTAAATAAATCTACCAATGCCATCTACATCCCTTTCATGCAGTAACAAGGACAGAGGTCAACCAGCCCCGCTTGACCCTAATTATATGATACTTAAGTATTAACTACAATTCATTAAATCATTAAATATTAACTTCTGGCTATATCCAAATTTATTTCAAAGATGATCCACTGACTGTTAATTTGTTAATTATACTGAGTCATGAAATATAATTGAGGAAAAAAAATGCTCATGCTCAGAGTCTCAGGTTCTTAGAATACTTTTTCAGAAAAACACAGACCCATCCCATGTGACCCTATCCCTATCCCAACAATCTTAAAGCTACAAAACATCAACTGAACTTTGTTGATATATTGACAAAAGGACAATTTTACTGAAACTTGCCTTTGACCAGAGGGCAACAGTGAAAATGAAATCATTGAAGAAAATAACAACAGGACTTGACAATGCGTAGAAATTTGGTACAAACCCTATCGTTGAACAAACAATACAAACCTCATTGTTGGACTACAATCGTATTTGTATTTTGTATTTGTAGATCACTACAGATATATATATAACAGATGTGCAACTACAACAAAAATAAGCATTTCACAATAATAACATAAAAATAAAACATAAAAATTACAAAAATATTGATATTAATAAATCTGCATGTTCTGTTTGATATTCGTAATCCTTAATTCTAATAAAAGGAAATTGTCAAATTCGATTCGGAAGCTTATTTTCATAGTTAGGTAAGAACGCTATCAAATACAAAATCGAAATTCTACGTATCAAAATGGATTGCTTATTTTTATAGTTGGATTATTAACTTAGGTCAGAACGCTGGGCTCTTGGAAAAATAAATTAATCTGGGCTTCTCTGGGCTAAAAATAAGATTAGTAAATGTTCTGTGGGCCCTGATTCGCTATATGGAACATTAATTCCTACCCCCAAAAAAGAGCCTTATAAAAAGAGAGCTCATAAAATGGTTTTTATTGACTGGTATATAATTGGAGGCAGCCATCATTGTCCCCAACTTAATTTACATTTTCACCCGTCGATGTACTAAAAAAACTCTCTTTGTTGTCTCTCCTGGTTTATTTTGTTTTGATGAGTTAAATGTTATCCCACACAATAAGGCCCTAGATCTCAATTTCACTTGAAAAAAGTACAATCTAGACAACATGTTAATTTGTTTTTGAAGCTGTATTTTTGCAACTAAGTATACAGGCAAAAAGCAAAAAAAAGATCATCCCATATTGCGAAGGATAATTATATTTAGGCATGGCTCTAAAAATCAGAATCGGATTCGGAATTGGTCACTTGACTGTGGAATTTGAATCAAGTAAATCGGCCGGAATCGGCTGAATCAGATCGGAAACTCGGATTTATTTAATAGAATATAATTTGTCAAGAAAATTATGTTAAGACAAAATATTACACTCAAATAATCCACTAGTATAATATAACACAAGCAATACAATTAGAGCATATATTTTTTAATAGACGACCTTACTAGATCATCTCGTCATCCTATATGTATTAAAATATAAAAGGGGATATGGTTGTATTGAGCCAATACTAAATACATTAATGTGATAACAATCAAATTTGTATTTAAATTACTTAAAAAAATAAAATTTATCTAATTTCATAATAGAAATAAATTAACAAGCAATACAAAAATGAAATGTTCACAAATCGTATCAAGCTTATGATTAGCAAAAAGTAAAAAAGTTCAGTGGTTTATAATACAAAATATTCAAATAATAATAAAATTATGAACCCGATTTGATTTATTGCAGAGGCATAATGTTAGGGCAGCCACAACCAATAACACACACAGAACAAGTCCCATTGGGAATCAACCCATCTGGCAGAACATGAAGCAACTCACAGATTATGATCTCCAATCTTGTAAGTGATGGATTGCTTTGCTGTTTGATATGTGGCACTTCATGATAGGAATCACCAAAGGGCTCAGTAGATTCCACCAACTGTAGTTCATCCATCGTTAGTGATTTCAGGAGAGAACAAAAAGAAATTTCCAGTGTAGCCAACATATGCAGATTCCCTTGTCAGGTAATCAACACCAGGCGGCCACAATCATAAATCTGCAATTCTTCCAATCGGGAGGGCAACTTCTCCAGCTGCAGAACTCAGAAACTGGAAAAAACATAAATCTTGAGGCGCTTGAGGGTGTGTAGACTTATACCGAATGGAAGAGATTGAATATTTTCACAAAATTCTAACGAGACTTGTTGAATTGACTTCAAGGAATATGGATCCCTCAAGTTTGCACTTATTTCTAAGGTTAGCACGCTGGGCATATACTAAATTACTCATCTTATCTAAGCCTTCAATAGAGAGTTTTCCCTCAAGGGTGTTCATATACTTGAACCAAGCTATATTAGGTACTGCTAGAGTCTGTGGAGAAAAAATTGTTAATTCATTAAGGTTATTAAGATTTCTGAGATCTGAAGGAACTTCCTCTAAATGATAACATTTAATAACTAATCTGAACAAGTTACTAAGTGAGCAGAGTGATTTCGGTAGCTTATTAATGTGGTGGGATTGAATATTTAGAAATCGTAAGTTAGCAAGATCACCAATACTTTCAGGTAGATATTCAAGGAAAGGGAAATCAAGAATTAAAGTCTGCAGGTTGTGAAGGAGGCCAATGGATAATGGCAATGTATCAAGATATGTAGATTTAATGTCAAGATAGGTAAGATGTTTCAAGTTTCAACTTGAAAATGGAGTGGGGAATCTGTTCGAAACACCCACGCACTTGCAATGCTCTCAGTGCTTCACATTTAGTAAGGTTACCTTCCAGTTCTTGGCTACTATCTACTCCATCCATTGAAAGAGTTCTTAAACCCTTCAAATTTTGTGAAAGAATTCCATTTACATCTTGCATATAAATGGTACACTTCTTGCGGAAAGTTTCCGTTTTTAGTATTAAGTGGCTTATTATTAACCTCCATCAAATAGTGTTCGTTCCCAGAGTTAAATCAGGCAATATCATGGATTATATCGTGCAACTTACAACATTCTGAAGCATGATCTAAATAATCATCAATAAAGGACCTCTGTTTTAACTCCTCATAATATTGAACACCAATTTTTGTGATTCTTCTTTTGCCCTTGGACTCAATGTATCCATGAGAGATCCATAACTCTATCAAATTCATCTTTTTAATAAGTAATCTTTTGGGTACATTGAGCAAAACAAAAAACATGGCTTAAGGTGGGCAGGGCGATGAGCATAACTGATCTAAAGTGCTGGGAATATATCAATGCAACCCACCACACTTTCTCATAATCTCCCTTACCATATTAAACAAGTGTGTTGGCACAATGTCGCGTGTACCACTAAATGCATAATGGTGAAACAACTGCCAACAGGAACATTCAGGCAAGTTACTTGGCCTAAAAAGTGTTGTTGTTAGCATGACATCTGCAACCTTTTTATTTCTTGTTGTCACGAGATCTAACGATCTTTGCTTCTTTAAAAGAAACCCGAAACAACTCCCAAAGGCTTTGATTCTCGTTCCACATGTTATCTAAAACAAGCGGTACTATTTTTCCTTCATAGTTTTTGCAAGCTCTTCTTGTAATGGGCTCAACTCACTCACACCATTACTTATTTTGTAGAGTGATTCAATGGTTGCTTGAGGAGTCTCCTGACATCAAATTCTTCAGAGACACATAACCACTCAAATAAATCAAGGCACCGGGAAACCTTTTGATCTTTGTAGACAAGTTGGGCAATAGTTGTTTTTCCCAGGCCACCTTTCCCAACAATTGAAATGACCGAAAATGACTTTTCTTTTCAGATAGTAAGAAGTTGATGACCATCGTTATTTCAGCACCTCAACCAAAAATGCTTGCCTTATCCACCATGTGACCTGTTAGGGGTCGTAAAATTTACTGTCAAATGCTATGACGACCTTATTAGATCATCTTGACATCCTACGTATTAAAATATAAAAGGGGTTATTGTTGTATTGAGCTAAATAATAAAGTCATTAATGTGAAAACAATCAATTTGTACTGTAATTGCTTAAAAAAATAAAATTCATTTAATTTTAAAATAAAATAGAGAAAATAGAAATACTAACTAATATTTACAAGAGAAAAATATTTTTTTTTAATTTCTACTGTTATATTTTTAGAACAATCAAATTTCTAACCTAGTAATCCCATACGGCCATACTCCCATCCATTAGTCAAATAAAAAAAAGACCACTTTGAGTGTCATCAGCAGTACACATCAATTTGTTCAGATGTACACAACTACATCATACCAATAGTAGGTATGAACATGGTCTGCAATAAAACAATTTATGTTCTCAAAATAAAACATTACAGTTCACGGACACCCAGTCTATTTAACATTTTATAATGCTTTAAACCTTCTTCTCTGTCTCCGCAGCCGCATCTATTTTCCCCAATTTTCTTCGACGGCAATGGAAAAATACAAATTGGTTCGATTTAATCATCAAAACAGTTTAATTTTGCTCTTAACGCAAGAGCAATAGATGAAATTTGGCCGATTGTTTCGATTGACAATCAATTTTATCGGATTTTTGCACGTACCTTGCACACCCGAGTCAACTCAGGAAAAATCGGATCGCCTCCGGCCGATTCCGGTCCAACTCGGCCGAGTCAACTCGGAATCAGCTGATTTTCCAGACCATGGTTATTAGAGTTTCATTTTGAAGTTTGGAAAGGTCCTGAGTTCAATTCCCATTGACCAAATTATTTTTGACTTTTAACATATTATGTATTTATTGTTTAACCCATAGAAGGAAAAATCGAAATCGAATCAGGATCAGTGTTTTGACCGTGGAATCGGAATCGGGTGAATCGGGTGAATCGGTCAGAATCGGCCAAATTGGATTGGAAAATCGTATTTTTTTGCCAGAAGCTTGTTTTATATAAAAAAATAGGAAAAAATTGATAAAAATATAATTTGTCAACAATTTCTGTTTTGACAAATGATTACAATCAAATAATCCACTAATATAATATAATACAAGCATTACAACTAAAAACACACTTTTTAATATAATACAAATTACAATTATTATATATGAATGAGTTATGTTTTCTAGCAATAAATGTTGTGTAGTGTGGTGGTAGTTGGCTTTGGTTGCTTAGCTAGAGGTCATAGGTTCGATTCATGGAGAGCTAAATTTTTTTGGAGTTTGTTTAATTCGCGTTTCGTCTGTTTCGGTGGAATCAGTCTATTTTGGCTGAAATTTGACTGGAATAGATCCGGAATGACTGAAATTTGGATGGAATTGGGCTGGAACGTCTGAAATTGGACGAAATCGGTACTGTCCGATCCTGATCCGGAACGGCCGATTTTGCCTTCTATGGTTTAACCTCTCATATTCAAATTTTTTAGTTCCGCACCTAGTCTCTGCTCACTTCTTCTATTCCAGTTTCATTTCTCCTCGCCCTCTCAACCTGATGTGCTCTCTTTTCTTTCAACCTCATGGCCTGCATATCCCTGGAGCACCTTTCTTCCTTTCTCTCTTCAGCTTCATTCCTGCCTTGTTCCCTTGGTTTCTCTTCTGATACGATTTTCATGACTACTCTAATGGACGTGCGTATGCTAAGTGTGGCAGTACTGACATTGCAACTAAAATGTACGATGAAATGCCCCGTACGGACATTGCCACGTTGAATGCGGTACTATCTTGATTTGTATTATGTGGTCATCCTCAACTTCCGCAGTCACCTGTGCAGTGGTGTATCATCAATTTCATGCCTCATGAAATACCCAATATCCTACGGTAATTGCTGTTCTCGCTGAATACAGTCAGCTAGGCACAATTGCCTAGCCTATGGTGCAGAGGTTCATTCATGCATGATCATTGAAACTCGATTCAGAATCATTGTACAAAACGCTCTACTACATATTTATTCCCAAGTAAGGTCTCTTGATGATGCCTTGGAAGTTTTTTATGTTGATACTTGAACAGGGGCAGAGGGATGTACAAGCAAAGGGGTGCTAACGGCTAAGTACCCCTATGAATTAGTTTTTTTTATTTTTATTTTTGTCCTTCAAAATTTTTTATTTTTACAAAAATTATTGCTATTAGTTCCCTCATAAAGTGAAATTAGACATTTACTTATTCAACACCCCCCCTCTCAATTTTCTGGTTCCATCCCACTCAATACTATATTTTTTAGGTATTTTGTACGAAAGAGCAAATCACTATCGGTAATCAACAGATTATTAAATTACAGTGGTCAATCGCTGCTTGACTGTACTTGCACAATTCTTAAATAAAGTAAAATGTAAGCACGCTACAAGAAAAGCATATTTAGGTAAATGGAAAACAAAGAATCGTCCTGTAAAATAAAAAAAACCAGTACAACATAAGAACTGCTTCAATGCTTTACAAGATTATCTAAATGATTGAAGACAAGCTGAGTTCTCATAATTTAAAACCATTCAATTATCTAAACTCCCGTAATTATCCAGAATTTTCGTTTGGGGGAGAAGGTAAAGTTAATCCGGGCATATATATCTCCCTAAAAATTCATCCAAGCAGGGGAGGAGGGGACAGAGGGGGCAAAGAGGGCAGAGGGGGCAGAGGGGGCGTGGCCTGGCCCACCGCTGCTAGTAAAAAGATTAATATTAATACAACCACGAAGCCCGAATAGAACGCCCACATGTGATCAGATAAATATGGATATATAGACCACCAGATGTTCTTGGGGTTTAAATCAGCTACATATGGAATGTGTGTCAGTATTTTTGATTCCACCCTGAAACGCTTATAATGTAGTTGCAATGGGGTTACAATGCTGCTGACAGTATAGATGGCAGTATACGAGAGAACTAGAGACCCAATAGAACCCATAGGAGCTAGCACCAGAAGCAGACCTAATCCTAGTGCAATGAACATGAACCATGCAGCAAAAATAAACAACTCCATGCATTCATCAATGTTCCTTTCCATCCTATCATAATTTTGAAGCCACGAGCTGTGTATGAGGTGCGTAGTAGCCATGAAGGAAAAACTAAATGCAAAGAGGTCTGCTAAGACAAATGCCCTGAACAAATATTTCCTTCCTAGAATTGGGGTGCCTGTTTCTTGATTGGTACCTCCTGGAAGAGTAAAAGCTGCAGCAAATGTTACTGTTACAATAAGCACAGAACCCAGGCCCACTAACTGGGCTTTGGCCAACAAAGTCTCTGAGTTCGTATTAGCACGTCTTGCGTCCGTTGTCGAAATGTGGTCCTCTTTGGTGCCTCTAATTAACTCTGTTTCTGAAATTTGGTCTTTAGTGTAGTCCTGAAACCAACCTGTACTGAAACGAGCTCCTCTTTTTTGAATGTAAAATTCACCCAAGGCATCCCTTCTCTTCAATTTTCCAAAAAGAATACCTTCCTAGGAAAGGAAAAGGAAAAGGAACTTATAAGTTGGATTGGCAAAGTATTTGATGCACTAGATCCCAAGGAATAGCTTAACCCAATGAATTCATCTCTGAAGGAAGTTGAAGTTTCAAAACAAATTACAAAACCACACAATTAGATATATATGTTTAACATGTGTATATGCAGGTAAGCCCTACAAGAGAAGAAACCACTTCTTTTAGAAATGGCTACTGCACCAGTTAAATATGCAATGGATATAAGACGGTTGGTTGGGCACACACTTCCATGCACAGGTGCAAGCACCAAATAGCTAGAAAATAAACAACATGCTTTCGAAAAGTAGCAGAAGTAGAAGCCAACATTTGGAAAAATCTTGGAATGCCTCAATAAATCAAGTCTGGCTGTCACCTATTTTAAAGAAAAGAAAATTCGACGAAGGTTGATGAGAAATAGTAGGCAGCTAACCTGAGTGTCCCTTGCAGATTTCCTAAGTTGAATCACTGAAATGTCGAAAGCTGTTAGACATTCCTTGTTTTGTAAAGTCAGGTCTAATTCATTGTTCTCCAAAAGAGATAGCATAACATCATAATATTGATGTTCTGCCGCTAAATGTAATGGTGTGTTTCCTTTGTTATCCATTGTGTTTGCCATTCTATTCAACATTTTCTTCCAGTAGGAGATGGGAAGCTCCTTTTTTGAATCTTTAAGCAATTTAAAGATAACATTTGACTTCTTCGCTTCTATGGCAATGTGTAGGAAGTTCCTACCGTTACCGTCAAGTAGCTGACCTGAATCAAGGCACCTTTGTAAGAGAAGGACAATCATTTTTACATGGCCCATTCGTGCTGCATTATGCACAGGAAATGATCCGTCTGAATCTGGGATGTATACCAAGGGTGGATCTTTATCCAATAGGAGTTTCGCAATCTTATGGTTTCCAGTTGATGCTACGAAGTGGAGAGGAGTTCTCCCTGTTTCATCTGCCCACTTATCAAATGGTGTTGAGTACAGTTGTAATAGTTCTTTGGTGAGTCCTGTCAATAAGATAACACAGAGAAGTTCAATTAGGCAAACCATAGTTTTAGTTTTAGTAAGCAATAATTGCTTCCTTGCCGAATGAGAAGCAGCTGACTGAAAGAATTTTGCATCCTTTTTTTACACTCTATTAGCCCCATGTACCATTAGTGCATCTGTGCATAATATTTACAAACATACTACAAACTTTTTTAAAGCATTGGAAGAAGTTCATCTTATAGGGTATATTGTGATTACAGAGTGAGACTTCAGTTAAATTGGATGTCAACATTTCATTGAATGGACAGAAGTAGGGTGACAGCATTACTGACATATTGTCACTTTAAATTCATAAAATGAGAAGTCGAAGAGACCTGTTAATAAGGACTAAAATTTATTTAATTTGTGCTCTTACTTGAGGAATTGTAGGTATTTTATGGCGCTCATTTCTAACCAATGGGCATGTATAACTCAGCCGGCAATAACTTGTACAATGTTTATACTCAGTGCACTTTACATGAGAAAAGAAGCTGGAAGATGCAACAATGTGACTTATTCCTTTTTTGTTTCCTTATAAATGGAGGTTGTTATGTTCCCACTTAATTAGGGGAAACTAGGATACTCTATATTGTTTTCCTAGAAGTTCTGAATTTATGATGTCCCCAAAATCATGTTATAACTCAGCATTTATTAAGTAAAGTCATTTGGTAGAGCTATGAAGCCAAAGGCTAAGGGTGTTCATTTATTGATTTGGTTCAAACCGAACTAAAATTAGTCCAGCCAAGTAATTCACCATTAACCAAAATACAAATTGGATCGACTAAATAATCTGATCAACTGAATTAGACACTGAACCAAATAAACCAAAGTTAATTTCGTTTTAACTAAATTGGTATGAAAAATTCAAATAATAATTGTAATATGAATATCAAGTATAGCTAATTTATGTATAATACGTGTTATATTACAATAATAACACAATACTAGTAAATACTTGATTTGTTTGATCTCTTCAGTTTATTTGAAATTTGGCAAAATAAACAAAAAACCAAACTGATTTAACCAAAATAAATTTTATGGTTGATAAAAGTAAAGAAAATGGATCATCTGATCAAACTTAGCAAGAAACTGCTGTCTCAAGTTGAATAACAAAAATCAATTGATATTGTTATGTACCTGGGTCTTGGAGCACTGCAGCATGCAACGCCGTCTGCTTTTTTGGTCCTGTGTAAAAAGCTGGTGTAATTTGGTGATTCAACACTTTTGCCACCATATTCTGTACAATATCGAGCGATCCCCTTTCAGTAGCCAAATACAAGGGAGAGACAGAATCATTGTTCACCAGGCCTGCCAATTCCAGATCTTCTTTCATTAGAGCCGAGACAACAACTCCATGACCGTGTCTGGCAGCTTCATGTAAGGCTGTTTCCCCTAGGCAGTTCTTTTGTCTAAGCAGCTCTTTCAACCCAGCCTCACCGAATTCCAAATAGGCATTTGCGATCAACCTCAAAATAGTGTTTACATGCCCATATCTTGCAGCATGGTGGAAGGGTGTCTCATTTCTTACATTGAGTGCCTTCAGCAATGAGCTATCTTTCATACAGATTGCAGACACAAGATCTCCGTGGTCATTGGCAGAGAGTATGTGAAGAATGGTATTCTCCATACCTGCAAAAGCAATTGTCAATTTTATTTATTATAAAATGCACACTAGTCTTTTACTTGGGTCAGGCGAATTTGGGTTAGGATTTTTTTTTTTTTTTTAATTTCAGTCATTTCTGGGTCGTCATAAATGGGTCCTCAGATCCAGGTTAAATCAGGTCCTAGTAGACTCCATGCCTGGACTTCATGTTGTAGGTCTGTTCAAGGATCGATTCGGTCGACCAAACTTTATTAGGTTGTGAGTTAATAAGGTCAGTATTTTTTCGTGTGCTGGTTAATCAAATTGGGATCCGAGTAGGCCGAATTTTTGGACAGTTGGTCCTCATGTAACAAACTATTTGGACAGTCGTTATTTAGTTAATAAGGGTTAAAATTCGGTGACCATTAATTATTTCCAATGTTTTAAAATTCGGTGATATAATATTCTGATACCCAAATTTCTTGAAAGTCACTAATAATGGAAAGTGATTCATGAAATAAAATTCATGAGAAAATTATACATAAAAAATCATGAATTTTTTTATAAAGAAAACCCTAAAAACTCAAAAGGAGTGAATTTATATGAATTTATGAAGTTCTGGAGACAATTCTGGGTGCACAAAATGGGGGTACACCTAACAGAAACCCAAATCAACTCCTTGGTGTCCGCATGGACGGTGCCGCATGTAGTTTATGCGTCGGCATGACCACATATTCAAATCCGCATACACATGACTGCATGACATTTTGAGCCCGTCAGCAAACCGCATACGCATATGCGGTCCAAGCGACCGCATTTAGAAACACCGATTATTTCTGATATTTGGACGGTCTATTCTTATAGTTTACCATATTCTACTATTATTTATCATTAGATAGATGAGTTCTAGCTTTTAAACGAAGCACTATAATCATTCCCAATCGACTAGTCAAATAACTGTTCCAATTCTCCAGCCCCAGCAAAAAAAAAAAACTAATGGTTGAAATTAAAAACGGACTATAATATAAGCTCTGAAGAAAGAGTGATTCTGGTTCAACCTCTAGATTTCAGCATAACACCAGTGAAATTTAAATTTACATTGTTACACCCGGGCCTTCATTTCTGAACAATTCAAAAGAGGCCCATTTTGATATTTTGAATTATTGGAAGCAGTGAGAGTTAATGAACCATTTTAATATTCATGGATCATGATACCTGTTGTACCGTATCAACGATAGCTTCCAAGTTTGCTCTCAGTGCATATAGCAGAGTATTAACTAATGGTCGTAACCATTTGACAAATAAAGCTTTTGAAATTATACTTGTATACCTAAAAGATTTGGTTGGATGTCTAACAAAACGCACATGACCAATCCAAAATAATGGGCGAAAATACCGAGTACATGGCATCAAGGATGATATGATGATTATTAATGGGGATATTAAAGAGACCGGGGGAGTCAAATCTTAGAGGCCATTCGGCGACAAAAGAAGAATTAAATCTTAATCCGCACTAAGGAGCTCATGTTCGATTATCTTAATCCATAGATATATCCTAATGAGGTTTAATCCAGGGGTAAGGTTCCTTAAGGCACAGTCAGGGATTAAGATTTTAGGCCCAAAAAAAGGCTAAAAAATATTTCTTAATCCTTGCTAAGCAATCAATGTTTGAAAGGATTAAACAACTAAGGAAATTAAAGGAAGTTTAGTCCGCCCCCTTCCTGCCTTTCTATCGACTCAAGCAAAAAAAAAGTATGCATCTCTGTTATACTTATTGAATTTATAATTAAAATAAATTTCAAATTTTTTTTAATGAACTCTGTTGTAAGAATATTTTTTTTAGCTATGCTTGTGTTTTTAAACGTAGACATTTCAAAGTTAGAAAAAAAGGAGGAAAAATTAAAAATTTGCAAATTAATATTTTCTAGTACAATTTTATCATAATTTTATTTTGCTTCTTTCCCTATTTGTTGGTCATTTCAAAAAAAAATTCAGTTTTGTTACAATTTTTTAACATATTTTGGGATATAAAAAAAAAATTGAAAGCCTTACATTTCTCATGTGGCGTGTTCTTACATTTCTCTTGCCTGATTTCTATACTTTTCGGCATATATACGATATTTGTAATTTGTAGCACGTGCGTGCACGCCTAAGAGGCATAGACACGGCACGACACTAGTTAATTCACTAATCACATGTGACCTTAATGGATCATATTTATGCCACAAGTTAACAAGTCTACTTCTCTCCCTAAGTCTTGGTCTAAGGTACATACCAAGCTTGGTACTCATGTCACTCTTGTTTTGCCCAAAATGTTTTTTACCTGCTACGCTTTTGATGAGGCAGTGAGAGGGCTGAATTGGTGTCATTTCCTCAATAGGTATCCTCGTAGGAGGGGGATGGTCGTTCCATCCCAGAAGCCGCTTCAAATCTGCCTCGTTGCCATTAATAGCTGCCTCGAGGAGGTTGTGTGGCATCGGTGAGCGCTTAGGCTTAGTCTCAGTCTGAGTTTTCGCAGGAGAACTTGTTATCTCGCTAGCCATTTATTTTGGAGCTTAATCTAGTGTCTGATATGAGAGTGAGGAAGAAGGGTATAGAGACCGGAAGAGGATTGGTCTTATATAATGAGGTATATAATATAGGCCAATAAAAGAAATATATTAAAAAAATGTTTAAATAGTACAGAAATTTGTGGTCACCATACATGGTGGCAAATTTTGTTTTCAGCCAAACAATTGTTCAATTCTGATTAAGATTTGGGATATAAGCTGTGGTCCCTGTGTGAACAGATTGAAATGTGCGGCGCATATTTTAAAAATATATATTCAAATTAGAAAGATATTTAGCCTTCTATGAAATAATCAAAAAAATTTAATTGTGAAGTTTTAATTACTTTGTAATGAATAACCAATCAAATTTCATATTGACTCTCAAATTTAATACATACTCTTTTTTAATAAAATGCAAAATGGAAAGAACTATATATATATATATTTAAAATGAGTGTTAGTAGAAAATATAATAAATTGTGCATATCTGTGAGTTTTTAAAATTTATTAGGGTAAATATGATATTACAATTTGAGGTTTTTGAGAGGCATACATGAAATTCGCCCTTAGTATTAATTATAGAGTAGAACTAAGGTGCTCTTAAGCTCACCAAGCCCTTTGTAAGCTTAACTCAAAAACCTATCGTCTTGACTTCAAACAACATTTCCAAACTGTTAGATGTTCAATCTATATTAAAATGTGCTTGGAGACCAAATTTTACATTTTTTGGAATTTTTTTACTATTTATTAAGCTGGTTTGAAAACCACTGTTTTCCAATGGTGTAGAATTTTAATAAAAACAGCGGTTTTCAAACCAGCTTAATAAATAGTAAAAAAATTCCAAAAAATGTAAAATTTGGTCTCCAAGCACATTTTAATATAGATTGAACATCTAACGGTTTGGAAATGTCGTTTGAAGTCAAGCCGATAGGTTTTTGAGTTAAGTTCACAAAGGACTTGGTGAGCTTAAGAGCACCTTAGTTCTACTTATATATATATATATATATATATATATATATATATTTGGGATAACAACTGGAAATAAATTGTTAATTACCCGGTTAGAAATATATATGTAGTTGAGCTTCGCAATGCAAGAACCGGCACTTTACCTTATAAGTTGGAAATAAATTTTTAATTACCCGGTTAGGAAAAGGGAAGCTGATATGAGTACCCACGCTACAGTACCCGCACTGTATCCACACCTAAACTGCCATAACTGCTTGTGGGGACTGCAACTGTTCCAAAACTGTAATTTTGTTTTTTTTTTAATTTTAATAGTAATACTGTGAAGTATATAGCTCAAACAGGGTAAGTATTTATACCTATACAATGAACTGCACCTGATATATGAATTTTCCTAAAATAACTGTACCCGCATCTTTTTTTTTCAAAAATTATTGTGTTGTACCCGCATTAGGGGACCACTCAAACGGCATGTGGGGACCGCAACTGTTCCAAAACTGTAATTTTTTTTTAAAATTTTAATAGTAATACTGTGAAGTATATAGCTCAAACAAGGCAAGTATTTATACCTATACAATGAACTACACCTAATATATGAATTTTCCTAAAATATCTGTACCTGCACCTTTTTTTCAAAAATTCTCGTGTTGTACCGCATTAGGGGACCACTCAAACGGCATGTGGGGACCGTAACTGTTCCAAAACTGTAATTTTGTTTTTTTTTTAATTTTAATAGTAACACTGTGAAGTATATAGCTCAAACAGGGCAATTATTTATACCTATACAAGAAACTACATATGATGAATTTTCCTAAAATAACAGTGCGGGTACAGTGCAGGTACTGTAACGTGGGTACTGAAATAATTATTCTAGGAAAAGAAGGTTAGTTTTTCTGATTTGCCAGAAAAACGGAAAACAACTGGAATATATATATAAACGGACTTGCAATAAAATTTTATTTAAAGTCGTTTTCCGGATAAAATTCGATCCTTTCCGGACTTGTTCGAAGTTCAATGTTTCTCCTCCACAGAAAAAAGAGTGGTTTTGCAAATAAATTAAAGAAATTTCAGGATGCTAATTGTTTGAGGTTGCAAAAATAAAGATAAGCATATACGAACCAAAATTAAAATAAAAGGTTATATACGAACAATCAAAGTCGTTGAAGAGTCAAAATATCAAGATTTTTTTGCTAAGGTCATTTTTTAGTAATAAATTTGACAGGGCCACGTGAAAGCTCTAATCTCTTTAACTAGTAAGATGTAGTATTCAAAGAGTGGGTTAGGATTGTGCACTGGCCCACTGTAGGATATTTTTTATTGGTAGAAATTAATAGAAAAGAATAGAGAGAAATAGAAAGAGTACATCTGTTCTTATATTGGTAGAAAGGTCGGTAAAATTCTTACCGATCCAAAAACAGGTTTGTTTTTTTTGCTTTCATTTTTTTTTCTAGTAAAATATAATTTTTTAGAAAATAGATAGAGTATCTTAAAATTTAGATATAATAGAAACATTCTATCTATTTTTTGAAAAACTTTTCATATTTTACTAGAAATCTAATATAAGAATTTCCTCCATCTATCCATCAGATTAAAAAAAAGGAAAACTAAGTTTGGATCGGTAGAATTCCTACCGATCCAAACTTTTTGATTTTTTGGATCGGTAAGAATTTTACCGATCTTTCTACCAATATAAGAGCTGATGAACTCTTTCTATTTCTCTCTCTTCTTTTCTATTAATTTCTACCAATAAAAAATTTCCCCCACTATATGTAAGCCTTAAATGGAAATGCCAAGACGAGTATCTAATATTGTTCTTGTTTTATATTTTTATGTGCATATATGGATCGAGATTGGATATATGAACCACAGCGTAATAGTCCTGAGTTTATGAAGGGTGTTGATCGTTTTATAAAATTTGCTGAGAAAAATAGGAAAAAGAAGGATTTAACAACTATTTGTTGTCCTTGTCGATTGTGTTGTAATATTAAATAATTTGCTGACTTTGCGGATATTAAAAATTATTTGATTTGTAATGGGTTTAAAAATGAATACACACGTTGGATATGGCATGGTGTGGGTACCGGAGAAATTGGTGATGATATTGGGAAAACAAACAATAGTACTAGTAATTTTAATTGATTTTGAAATTGCATCTGAGGTTTTTGGTGAGAAAAATGAGGAAATTGGTGATGAAGTTGGTAATGAAGAAATTGGTAGTGAAATTGGTAGGGATAATTATGATTCAGACCATAATTATGATCACAATGATGACAACGTTGATGATATGTATCTTGAGGTTAAGCAATAATTTACGGAAAAAAATACGAAAGATTTTCAAAGAAATTTAAAAGTGATCACAAACGACAATTATATTCCGGTTGTATGAGATTTACAAAATTACAAGCTGTTTTGAGACTGTATCATTTGAAGGCGAGTAATTGTTGGAGTCATAAAAGTTTCAGTGAATTATTAGACCTCTTAGGAGAGATGCTTCTGGATGACAACAAATTGTTGGCACTGATAAATTATAAATAAGAATTTCAAATAGGGAGAGGGAGAGAGACTAGAGATAAGATAACTATTGTTTCATTAGAATTTCAATACTACATGATACATGACACCACACTCCTATTTTAAAGTTTTACAAAGTCGGTTCATAGCCAAAACCGACATATCAAAATACAACTAAGCTATTGCTCATTAATTATAACAAAAATACAATTCAAACTTTTCTTCTAAATATGAAAGTCGGCAGCCTACATTTTTGACTATGCAAATTGTCATTTGACTTTTGACCGGTTTCTAACAAAAAACAGAGAGTTTACAGCTGGACCGAGACGGGGTAGTAAAACAGAGAATTACAGCTGTAACATGGAAGAAAAAACCAAAACTTTCTTGTATGTGCGTGCTAACATTTTGTAGCAGCCTTTTTTGACCAAGATGACCTCCTTTCACATTGTTGAATTTGAGTTTAATTCAACACGAATGATGTGTCTATTGAGTCTTAAAGTAAAAAAGAATACATATATGTCCAAATGATGGTAAGTAATCTTTTTCTTTCTTATTTAATAGCTGGTGTATATATACTTCATTTTTTTAAAGTATTCAAACTTTAATTGACATGATAATTCAAAGAACTCGAAGCAGTATCTTTTAAGTGGTAAGTTGAAATTTTTAGTAATAGATAAAGTGAGCGAGATATATTTTGTATTTATTTAAATAGTAAATTAAAAGATGCAAATCTACTTTGTCATCTCCTATTTTTCAGCAATCAGCGGGAGAACATTACACTCGACCCAGCACTAAAATGTATAATTGTGGTATTTATCCTCCTCCTGCCGTGCCGTAGAAGAATGATGCCTGGTTTATGTATGTGCAACAACCTATTTATGTACGTGTATAAATAATAAGTGAGATTTATGTATGTGCGTGGTTGAAATCCCCAATATTGTAAAGTGTGCAATTAATTAATAGAGTCATATAGATTTCTGCCAATTTATTAATTATTTTAAAGTTGATCCACTGTCTGCAAATTTATTAATTATACTGAGTCATGTAATAAAATTGAGGGAAAAAAAATGCAGACCAATCGTTTGCCACCCTATCCCTATCCCTATCCTAAAGAGAGATAACAACGACTTGAGTCAACTAATCCAACAATGTAAAATCTTTCTGTTAAGCTACAAAAACATCCAAATCAACTTGTTCATATATTGACAAAAGGACAATCCTACTGAAAACTTCACTTTGACCACAGGTCCACAGAGAAAATGAAACCATTGAAGAAAATAACAAAAGGAGTCGACAATGTGCAGATACGTGTTAATCTTGTGAACAAAGTGCTAAGATGATACTGACAGATACGGTATAAATCTTACCGTTGGTACTACAATACTATTTGCATTTTTATTTGTAATTGTACATCACTACAGATATATAAGATGTGCAACGACAAAGTAATTAATAACATAAAAATATAAATGTAAATCACAAAATTGCTATTAATAAATCTGTGTAATTTTTTGAAATATATATATATATATAGAGAGAGAGAGAGATGGGCTATTGTACTTTGCAAAGTAAAGCGAACGTTTTACTTCAGACTCGTATTCTCATTTTAAAGTTCAAAACGTCGATCCGAACCATTCAAGTTGATCTACATATTGAAATGTGTTTGGAGACCAAATTTTACATTTTTTGAATTTTTTTATTTATTTATTAAGCCACTTTGAAAATCGTTGATCCATTATGAACAGTAGAAAACAGTAAAAATATATGGTGTATAACGTAAGTAAAAAGTGGGGACATTGATATTCTTTCTTTTTTGAACATAACATTGAATTTTTTTCTATTATATCTTCTTTTTCGAAGATACATTCAATTACTAGTATAGGAAATGTGACTATACAAGGCATGTCATACAGTGATGCAAAAATATTCCACATTAACAGTGTGTAATGGGAGGAGGCACTCGCGCGAAAAATAGTTTTAACATACACACATGGTCTGAATGTTTTGTACTCAGTTAAATAATATTGGCCTCCTCCCGCGAAAAATAGTTTTAACATACACACATGGTCTGAATGTTTTGTACTCAGTTAAATAATATTGAACCGCCTACGGTAGTATCATTCACAGCCTTTTAGTAAACTACAATTCATTAAATTATTAAAATATTAACTTCTGGCAAGATCCAAATTTATTTCAAAGTTGATTCACTGTCTGCTAATTTATTAAAATATTAACTCATGCTCAGATGCTCAGATTCTTGGATTACTTTTTGCGAAAAAACGCAGACCATTCCCTTGCCACCCTATCCCTATCCCAAAGAGAGAGATCAACGATCCAACAATCTAAAATCTCACTGTTAAGCTACAAAAACATCCAAATAAACTTGTTGATATATTGACAAAAGGACAATCCTACTGAAAACTTCACTTTGACCACAGGTCCACAGAGAAAATGAAACCATTGAAGAAAATAACAAAAGGAGTTGACAATGCGTAGAATTTATTGAATAATTTATTGAATATGGTTAAATAATCTGGATATGGATACGGATAATTCTGTGAGGGTCTAAACGGAGCGCATATCCATATATATCCAGATCCATCCGGACCCGAACACGGACCCGCTAATTTTTTTCCTCCACTGGTATCGGGTCACCAGTGTTCGAGGACCAGGCAAGTGCCTTCTACTCTGCAGTCCGCTTATTTTATAGGCGCTCCTCCTAAGGACTCTTTTTAATATTATCGTGTGGGACTAAACAATCGCAAATGCTGGGAACCGGAGAGATGCCTCGTGACATGAATTGTTGTGTGGAGCTTGGCAACGTACTGTTGTGGACCTTTTAAATTATGAAAGGCATGTTTATCGTTGGGCCTGATTCGATATAAAAGTGTAAAATTTTGACAACTTCTGCAACCATGAGTTGGCATTTGGAATTCAAAATCCATTTGGAATTTAAAAAGAAGTGAATTAAAATTATATTATTTATTTGTATATTTGAATGTAGCTAAAACCATTATTATATTATAAAATTTATATGACTCAATTATCTGACAATTATTCGTTTCGTATCCGTATTCGTGGATTATCCGCTCCGTATCTGTATCCGTTTAAAGCGGATTTGGTTTTGAATTTTGACATCCGTTTACTATCCGTATCCGTATTCGTATCCGCTCATTTTAAAAACGGATACGGATATGGTATCAGCATTATCCGCTCCAAATCCGCTTCGTTTACACCCCTAGTTGTTTCGAATTCTGTTTTAGTTTTAATGTTGTTTGAATTTCTAGAGCTTTCTTATCTTTAGGATTATAAAAGAAGCAATATTCTATTGTAAAGAGTAAGGCTTAGGTGCTATGGATAGCATAAGGCCTTATGTGCTACGACCTCAAAAACATATCGTATGAACTTCAAACTTTGATTAAGTAGCTTAGTAAATTGGTTATATAATGAACTTGTAGAATACAAATTATTTCTATTTTTGGAATTTTTTACTATTTTTTACTATTTATGAAAGATGGTAAAAAATGACTTAACAATAAAAGAAAATTGTCAATGTTTTGAGCTATTTTTTGCCATCTTTCATAAATCATAAAAAATAGTAACAAAATTCAAAAATAGTAAAACTTGATATTCTACAAGTTGATTATATAAAAAATTTACTAGCTACTTAAATCGAAATTTGAACTTTATACGATAGGTTTTTGAGACCGTAGCACAAAAGACTTAATGTTATCCATAGCACCTTAGCCTTACTCCTATTGTAATAAAAGATAATATTATGAGTTGATAATAGAAAAAAGTTTGTTTGTTGTTCTTTTCTCCACGTATTGAAGTTATTGTATCTACCATTTATTTTTAACAAATCTACCATTTCTATTTGAAAAAAAAAAAGATGGTGCAATCAATTTAATTTACTTTCAAGAGAAAAATAGCAGGTCAATCCCTTGCCACCCTATCTGAAGGAAATAATTGTCTTCAGTCAACTATTCCTACAAATTAAGATGGAGATCGTTGTCACACTACAAAATATCATATCTTGTAAAAGCAACGCCAATAATTGAAAAATGCACCATGACTAATGAAAAGCGTGCTGAAAAGTTGCATTGACCTGAGGTAAACGGAGGAGACATCATAGTAGAAAGGTCTAGTGGTGTAAATACATCGGATATGGACAGATAATAGCTGAATCGTATCCATATATATTTTTAGTTAATTGCAATATTTATATAAACTTGTGCCAAAACTAGTTTTCACCTAAATAAATCTTGCAATTAATGCCATCTACATTACTTGCATGCAGTAACAAAGAGAGTGGTCAAGCACCCCCACTTGACCCTATTTTTGTATATTTATCCTTGAGTAATTATGTTTGTTAACATGAATTATTGTGATCGATTTTTGTATATTGTATTGGTTGACATAAATTATTTTTGTATTTTTGCCTCTGCCAATGATTCTGTACAACACACATAATTGTGAAATAGTATATATTTGTTAAACTTAATTCTTTATAAGGGTCTGTTCCCCTGTTTCTCAATTTATGATGTAAAAACAAATTTAAGGAATTTACCAATCATTAAAATATTAAATCCTAACTTCTGGCTAGATCTATTTATTTTATAGTTGATCCACTGTCTGCTAATTTATTAATTATACTGAGTCATGAAATATAATTGAGGAAAAAAATGCTCATGCTCAGAGGCACCGATTCTCAGACTAATTAAGAGAGAGAGACCAACGACTTGAGTGAACTAATGCAACAATATAAAATATCGCTTTTAAGCAACAAAAACTTCCAAATAAACTTGTTGATATATTAACAAAAATGACAATTTTATTGAAACTTCACTTTAACAAGAGGGCAACAGTGAAAATGAAATCATTGAAGAAAAGAACAACAGGACTTGACAATGCGTAGAATTTTGGTACGCAATCACTTTTGACAACACCAATCCCAAGTACCAATTATTAAATGATTTTTGACCCATCAAAAGGCGTGAAAGAAATCTGCATGATCACAAATTTAATGGAGCAGATTACTAATCGTTTTGAAAGAAAGAAACAAGTTCACAAAAAGGATTCTACGGCCCAAACCATAATATTCTTAAAGGATTGCAGAGAAGGTCTAGGGGTGTAAACGGATCCGGATTATTGGACTGCTCACTGAAATTTCAGCTTTTCTGAATTCTGACCTCTGTCAATTAATCGCTAAAACTGTACCAATCTGTAATATTTTTGTATAGAGAAATTATATTATCTGAAAACTAGACTTTCATATATTTATTTTGATATAAAGAACACAAAAATCCATGTAGCCATTTTCTCTAAAATGAATTTTGAATCTGATCAAAATTATAGGACTGCTCACTGGAATTTCAGCTTTTCTGAATTCTGACCTCTGTCAATTAATCGCTAAAACTGTACCAATCTGTAATATTTTTGTATAGATAAATTATATTATCTGAAAACTAGACTTTCATATATTTATTTTGATATAAAGAACACAAAAATCCATGTAGCCATTTTCTCTAAAATGAATTTTGAATCTGATCAAAATTATAGGACTGCTCACTGGAATTTCAGCTTTTCTGAATTCTGACCTCTGTCAATTAATCGCTAAAACTGTACCAATCTGTAATATTTTTGTATAGAGAAATTATATTATCTGGAAACTAGACTTTCATACCTTTATTTTGATATAAAGAACACAAAAATCCATGTAGCCATTTTCTCTAAAATGAATTTTGAATCTGATCAAAATTATTGGATTTCTGATTGAACACAGCAGAAAAAAAAATTTTGATTTTTTTTTTTTTTTTTTTTTTTACGGGACGTTTTCTGGGATGGCGTCCCGTCCCGTTTTTTTTTTTTTTTTTTTTTTTTTTTTTCACGGGACGTTTTCTGGGATGGCGTCCCTCAGGGACGCCATCCCGCGTGGCGGCCTTCTTATTTTTGAAATTCTGGTGAACAGTTTCTTATTTTTAATATTTTATTTATTTATTTTCTTATATATAAAAATCTCAGCTTAATTTACAAGACTCATAAGTGATGAGCTGATCCTTTGTTGGAAAAAAAATATTTGTATATGTAGGAGAATCTTTTATGCCCATGGCAGAAAGTACTTCTGCTTCTTCTTGTGCGTACAGGCTATGAATAGCGATAGAAGATCTCTAAATTATACACTAGCAAGTCTAGGAACACAAATTAGCAAAGTTCAAATCATTTATTTGGGCTTAATTAACCCATAAGTCTTTTGATTTTGATAGTTATTTCTACTATTTAATTATTCCTTCCGTGCAGAAATAATCTCTTTTAAAAGGAAGAATGCTACTGAGGTAAAATTTTGGTGCCATCAATTTATGATCCAAACGAACAGAGATTAAATTCGAAGTACCTCACTCCAACCAAACTTATCCCTCGCAATTTTAGATGAACTTTTTTTTTTTTTTTCCAAGTATATATACTTGCTAAAACCAGCTTCAAATGACATGTGTCTAGATTATGTTGATTAGCATGTGGATGGTTTTGTAACTATTTTTTTTTTCAAAGTTCGGAATAAAATAGCGAATTATTTTTGCATAAATATGTTGTACTTCTCAAAGAGGCCTCTTAATTTCTTAAACAGTCCGATCAAAATTTTAAACGGTCACTACTTTTTTTAAGCAAAATTCAAACATTTTTAAAGATTATCACTAACGCTAGTTTACATTTTTTTTTTATAACAAATTGGCTAACAAGGAAATATATTTCACTAAATTAATAAATTAATGAAAATCTATTTTATTACAGATGAGGCATTAAATGTCTCTATTTTATCTCTATTTTTAATTCTTTATTGAACTTAAAATCGAAATAGCTATTAAAATAAAGGGAGGGCCTAACCTTCCCCCGCCATCCATCCCTCACTTTTCCCCCAACTGAAAATAAGTAGGGGATCACAGTAAACTGTTAATAACCGTTGAAATAAGTAGGGGACCACAGTAAACCGTTAATTATTGGAAAATAGAAGGGGACCAAAAATGCCTCCACAGCATTACAGGCGCAGAAGTATTCACCCTTGTAAACTCAAGTATTAATCCATGTAAAGAAAAGTACTCATCTTTGAGAAATAACTATATAAGAAAACATTACAACCCATCTTTGACACGTTTTTAGAGGTGGTTTTTTTTTTTGTACGTTCACTCTAACTAATTTTTCCGACGATCTGTGAGAAATTTTTCAAATCTAAAACCACGAAAGTGTTCTACACAATTTTCTCTTTCAAATAAGATCCATGATGACATACTTTCGAGTTGTCCGTTACGCAAGTATTCACACCTCGTACACAAGTATTCATCTCTCATTGAACAAGTATTCATTCTCGTCGTGTAAGTGTAAAGAGTACATGAAGGTATGGTGGGACCGCACAACCGCGACTTCAGATAAGTAGGGGACCACAGTAATATGCGGAGATAAGTGGTGGAATTAGTAGGGGACGATTTGCGAAAAAGTATTGACACTTAACACGAGTTGTATTCATCCATATAAATAAAAGTACTCATCTTTGAGAAAGAATTATATATGGAAATATTACGACATTAAGAACATTAATTACGCGGAGATAGTAGGGTACCACAACTGCCGTCCGCTAAAAACAAAAGAAAACGCGTAATTAAGTGGGGGGACCGCACAACCGCCATCACTAACTACCGTGGGGACCGCATAACCGTCACCGCAAGTGGAAACAACATCAAGTATTCAACTATAATACATGAAGTATTCACATGTAATACATCAAGTATTCACCTTGATATATCAAGTATTTTTAAAAAAAACTGGACATATCACACCCATATTTTACACGTTTTTAGAGGTGGTTTTTTTTTTCTCCGTTCAATCTAACTAATATTTCTAACGATCTGTGAGAAATTTTGCAAATCTAAAACCACGAACATCTTCTACATAATTTTCTCTTTAAAATGAGATCCATGATGACATACTTTCGAGTTATTCGTTGCACAAATATTCACCCTCGTCATGCAAGTATTCATCTATCATTGAACAAGTATTCACATGTAATACATCAAGTATTCACCATGATATATCAAGTATTTTTAAAAAAAACTGGACATATCACACCCATCTTTTACACGTTTTTAGAGGTGGTTTTTTTTTTTCTCCGTTCAATCTAACTAATATTTCTAATGACATGTGAGGAATTTTGCAAATCTAAAACCACGAACGTCTTCTACATAATTTTCTCTTTGAAATGAGATCCATGATGACATACTTTCGAGTTATTCGTTGCACAAGTATTCACCCTCGTCATGCAAGTATTCATCTATCATTGAACAAGTATTCATCCTAATTGTGTGAGGCGGAGGCGGAGGCGGAGGCAGAGGCGGAGAAGAAGAGGCGGAGGCGGAGAGGGAGAGGCGAAGGTGGGAGAGGCGGGCGGAGGCAGAGGTGGAAGAGGGAGGCGGAGGTGGAAGAGGGAGAGGGAGGGAGAGAGGAAAGAAATAGAAGGAGAAAATCTACTAATTAATTTGTAGGGACCACTAGTTAGTTAAAATTGATTATTATAGTTAGAAAAGGAAGTTAGTTAGTTGGGGAAAAATGGGGGAAGGAATCAAGGGGTAACATATAATTACCCTAAAATAAAACAGTTAGATATATATGTTCCTCCATCTATTTGTTTCTAAAATGTTATGGATCATGTTGTCAACGACACAGCCCTTTAAACCAGACAGCTAATTATTAAGTGATGAAGCCAACTGAGAGCAGCCCAATAGGTGGCCACAAAAGCCCACAAAACATGCACTCATCTTTAATATTAGCCCAGAGAAAGCCCATATTAATGTATTTTATAATAGTACACCTCTATTGATGGTCTTTTGTTGTTTTGTTTTATATTTTATATTCAGTGGAAGAGAGAAATAGTAAGGAGAAGAAGGGTAGCAGAAATTTTCATAATATATTGATATTTTCAACTCTCATACATCTTACAAATAACAATTCATCTATTTATAGGCTATATGGTGACTTTTACAAACCCAAGAAAAATATACGTCAATAAACATGACCCTAAAAAATCTAAACATTTAACATATTTAGAAAACCCAAATTCATTCACTCTAACAATTTGAGTAATTGACCAAACATTAATTTTAACACTGGAATATCGAACCAGAGTGTTTTTTCTGTGGGTGGGAATATGGGGTTTAGTTGGTGTTTCAAGAATTACAAAGCGTGCAACATTTGCCTCTGTAATAATAAAACGGATATAGATGTAGGTGTATATATATTTTGGGTAGACTTATATGTGTAGGTTTGAATGGTACTATAATGAATATGGGTTTTATATTGTTAGCCTTTGTAACGTGCTCGTGAAGTTATGTTTCAGAGAAGGATCTTTGCTTTTAAATAAAAAATAAATCGTGAAATAAACATTGACTACTGTACAAAGTCTTCTCCTCAGATCTCAACTCCCTGCTGCTCTTTCTTCTTTACACATTTCTCACATTCACAACTCAGATCTAAGGTTCTTTCCTCCTAGCCTCTTCACAGAAATCTACAGAGCAAAATGGCAGGGAATTTGATAACCTCTCTGCTCTCTCTAGCCTCCAAATTGCTCCCCTCAATTACAGCCTCTGCACAGGCTCCTTCCTCCTCTTCATCAAATTCTAATAACCCACAAAAGGAGCGTGCTCATGCTGTTGAGGATGATCTCAAGTGGCTGATGCGAACTCTGGAGCGGATCAAGGCCACGTTGTATGATGCTGAGGAGAGGGAGATCATAGACCGCTCTGTCAAGCTCTGGCTCAAGGAGCTCAAGAAGGTCGCTTATGATGCCGAGGATGTGCTCAGCGAGTATCGATATGAGGTTACACGTGTCCAAGTAGAGGCAAGAAAGGCTTCCGAGGCTTCCGGTTCTCACAAGAGAAATGACATGGAGGTTAGTACCTCATTCATATAGATATTAAATATCTTACTTGTGCAAGTTTTTTTTTCTTGTGTCGTACTAAAACTTAATAGAGGATGGTTGAATTTTTAATTTTAGCTCGATTGGTATCCACCGGAGTGGTCACTTGTTTTATTATCAGCTTTTCCAATCTAACATCAAAGTTGTCATGACATAATACAATACATTTCCAATCTAATTATCATTTTTAAGTCATGTAATACATTTCTTTTTGGACAGTACATTGAGTACATTGTTCAAATTCCTGATGACCTGGTTGACCGGCTTAACAAAATAAGGAGTCGATTTGATGAAATAGCGAAGGATCGTGAGGCTCTCCAATTAAGGGAGAGTGACGGGGTGAGGCGTCCTAACAATAAAATTTTATGACCCCCAACGGGTCACATGGTAGATGACTCGAGCATTTTTGGGAGAGATGCTGAAAGAGAGGAGGTCATCGATTTCTTACTATCTGAGAAAGAAAAGCCCTTTGCGGTCATTTCAATTATTGGCAAAGGTGGTCTCGGAAAAACCACTATTGCCCAACTGGTCTACAAGGATGAGAGGGTAACCCGGTGGTTTGATTTATTTGGGTGGGTATGTGTCTCCGAAGAATTTGATGTTGGGAGACTCACTAGAGCAATCATTGAATCAGTTTCCAAAATCAATTACACTTTGAGTGAGTTGAGTTCATTACAAGAGAAGCTTGCCGATATTGTGAAGGGAAAAACAATAGTGCTTGTCTTAGATGACATGTGGAACGAGAATCAAAGTCTTTGGGAGTTGTTAAGGGTTCCTTTTAATGAAGCAAAGCTGGTCAGAATTCTCGTGACAACAAGAAATAAAAAGGTTGCAGATGTCATGCAAACAACGACCTATTTTAGGCCAACTAACTTGCCCGAAGATTTGTGCTGGCAGTTGTTTCAGCATTATGCATTTAGTGGTACAAGTGACACTGTGCCAAAACACTTGGTAGATGTGGGGAGGGAGATTATGAAAAAGTGTGGTGGGTTGCCATTGGCTGTGAAGTCGATTGCAAGTCTTCTTAGGTATATAACTGATGAAGAACATTGGAGAGAGATTCTAGAAAGTGACCTTTGGGAATCAAATTCATCGAATGATATATTCCCAGCACTGCAGATCAGCTATGCTCATCTACCTACCCACCTTAAGCCGTGTTTTTTGTTTTGCTCCATGTACCCGAAAGATTACATATTAAAAAAAATGAATTTGATAGAGTTATGGATCTCTCATGGCTACATCAAATCCAGTGGCAAAAGAAGGATCGAAGAAATTGCTGGTGAATATTATGAGGAGTTACAAGAGAGGTCCTTTCTTGATGAATATTCTGATCGGTATTTAACTAATCCTTTAGAATGTTGTAAGTTGCACGATATAATCCATGATCTTGCTCGGCTTAATTCTGAGAATGAAAATTATTCGGTGCAGATCAATCAGCCACTTGATATTCACAAGGAAAACATTCCGCAAGAAGCATACCATTTATATGTGGGTGGTTTCCATGGATATGTAAATCAAATTCTCCAGCAAAATATGAATGGTTTAAGAACTCTTTCTATGGATCTGAGAGCATGCAATGGAGATTTAGAGCACGAGTATTGTATATACAATACAGAGGCAATGGACCTAAATTTGGAGTTGTCAGAATATTATGAAGAATGTTGGAGAGATGTACACATATGTAACCTCACTAAATTTGGGTCACTCAGGGTTTTGGAATTGGAAGGGGATTTGACAGGGATTCCTGATTCCATTTCCAAGTTGAAACATCTAGCCTATCTTGGTATTACATCTTCATGTCTCGAAATGTTGCCACTATCCATTGGCCTCCTTTACAACCTGCAGACTTTAAATCTTCGTTGTCGTAGCATTGAATATTTACCTGAAAATATTGGTGATCTTCTTAACTTGCAGTATTTAAAAATTCGATATCACAAACTTTCAAATCTACCTAAATCACTCGGTAAACTTAGTAACTTACTAAGATTATCTATTGAAGGTCATAATTTCTTGGATTATGTCCCGCACGGGCTTGTTAATTTTCAGGCAATAAACAAAATGAAAGCAAGGTTGAGAGTTAAGACTATAGGTTGGTTAAAGGATATAACGGACCTTGAAGGAATTCTCTCTATTAAAGGAATGAGTAATTTAAAAGATGCCCAGCGTGCTAACATGAGAAATAAATGCAAACTTGAAAGTTTGAATTTATACTGGGTAAATGATTTCAATTACTCATTTGGTGATTCCCCTAAGGAACCACGTATGCTATTAAGCCTCGAACCAGAAGCTTGTGAGGACAAGTGGGTTGGTGTCCATGATGCAGCTTTTTCTTGGTTAGAATCCCTCCAGCCACATCCTAACCTCAAAATACTTAGAATAATAGGTTATTCTTCTACCACCCTACCGGGATGGATGAGTGATCCATGTTCCTTGCAATCAATTCAAGAAGTCTTGTTACAACAATGTTACAATATTCAAACTCTTCCATTCAGAAAACTTCACAGTACTCTCAAGATCCTGACCATCAAGGAATGTTCTAGTATCCGAGTTCTGCAGCTGGAGCAGCTGCCATCCCAGCTTGAAGAATTGAAGATTGTAGCGTGTAAAAACCTGGAGTTGATTACTGGACTAGGGAATCTGGATAAGTTGGCTACAATGAAAATTTCCTATTGTTTTCTCCTGAATTCAATAACGATGGATGGACTGCAGTTGGTGGAATCTACTGAACCAATTGGTGATTCCTCTCATATAAAGCCACATATCGGCAGACAGAGCATTTCATCACTTACAAGGCTGGAAATTAGTTTCTGTCATTTGCTCTGTAATCTGGCGAATGAGTTGATTCCATCAGGGCATTCTTGTGATGTGAAAGTTTATTGTTGCTGCTGCCCTGACATTAACCCTGAGAGCTACAACATATCAAATCAGGTTCAAAATTTTATTATTTTTATAATTATTATTATTTGAATATTTAGATTTAGACCACTGAACTTTTTTGCTTTTATGTAATCTTAAGCCTTGGTAGGATTTGTTGACTAATCCATCAAGCTGCTCCTGTTTTGACAAATAAATATTTCATTTTTATATTACTTGTTTGTTGCTGCTACATAAGCTCTTCTCCAATTCTTTTGCAGGGTTTTTGAGGATGTCTTCCTTTCACCCACAAGAAACATTTAGGAGTCCCCTTGAAGACCCTCGATATAAATAAATTTACTCTTTGATTTTATTATATGTTTTGTAATAAATGGAACGAATTTACTTTGCTTGTGTGGACTCATTTTCATTGATTTTGTATTTTTCCTGTACTTTTATTTTCCTGCATTTCTTCTCCTCATAAGAATGATTAAGCCAACAGTCATTTTTTGCTAGTTGTATGGCTCTTTTCTTTTCTTTTTCTTTTTTTTGTTGTCAAGGTTCTCGAGAGGAGGGGCTCGATGTAAAAGTTTAAAGCAGAGAAGGATTTCCAGTGGGTGTCTCACTTCTCCAATTAATGAAGGTTCTTCTCTATAGTACACCCCTATTGACATACATTTATTAAAATTCACAGCCTTGTGTCAAATTATTCTTTCTTTGTCTATGAAGTTTTTATCTTTTTACCTTTCCAAAATTAAATTTGATTCCGAAAACAAAAAAACAAAAATGAATTGGAAGTACAAATCTTAAGTTCATATCTTTCGAACTCAAGATCAAGCAAAAAGATTGACAACCAGAATAATTGCCATGTTATCCTGACAATAATTGCCATGTTCATATTGAAGGAAATGGGAGTGTTAAAGAAACACATAATTTAACCATCCGTTTCATGACATAACAACTTTTGTTTAAATGGGGTTTCTCTCTTCTGTTACATTTTTTTATTTAATTTGTTCTCATCTAGAGCTTAGAATTAATGGAAATTAAAAGTAAACTCATAACCTCTCTTTACTCATCTACCCTGAAAAATACATGGAGCGCCACAGGAAAGCAAGAATTTCTTTAATCTTCACTTTTGTTCAAAGTAGAGAATAAAGTAGAGAATTTCTTTAATCTTCACCTCTGGCCCCTCTCGTGCAGTGCGCCCACACAGGAATCAACCCCAATATTTTCTTACTCAGACGCTCTTTAAGAATTTAACAAAGACCACACATAAAAAGGCTTGTCTCCAGCCGGACACAGTACGGAAGAACAATTGACATGTGGTTCTTACGTGCGTAATAATTTATTAATTGGTGTCGTGCGTAATACTTTCCAGGCAGTTAGATATTTAATATACATTTTTTATTATAACGACCTAATGTAACTCAAATTATGAGAATTAATATGACCTAAAGTAACTCAAATTATTAGTTTGAAAGAGGATCGTTCAATCTGGTTGACATAAATATTAAAATAGATATGTGCATGAAAATTTGTGTTTGTAATATTTATAAACTTCAGAACTAGAAAGTTACATATTTTGTTAAACAGAAGAAAAAAAAAACTATGAATAGCTGCCTTTGATATCCTTACGAGAGCATAGAGTGAGCAAAATGGCATGGCTGAGCCGGTTCCATCACGGAAATGCACGGCACACATATCAATTATGTGTCATGACTCGCATATCCCATGCAGTAACTATTCACGTGCCGTGACCATCTTTTGAAAATTTGGCACGGCACGTCACACAAAAGATCTGGTTACGGCACGTGGTCACACGACTCACGTTTAATTAGAGTCATCAGATCTTGATCAAATGGTGAATCTTGAATAAACTAACCTAATTTATAAAAATAATATATAAATGTGACGACGTGACCACCCCTCGACATTTTGATTACGGCACGGCACAGCATGTAAAAATTGACTTGGTCATGGCACAACACGACATGAGACTAAAATCACAGCGTGCTAATCACGGCATGGCACGTTTTTTGCACTCTACAAGCGCACTGCGCACCCCGCCTGATGAAACTCTCTCTCTTAAAAAGAAAAACTGTTGCCCCTGTCTGTTTGTGTATTAAAATGAAACCCTATTCTTGATTTACTCCTACGGATATTGAACCTAATTGATTTAATCTCTTTGCAATGGCCCGGTTTTTGATAAAAAAAAGAGTCAGTAACTCGGTTTTAAGAAACACGGCTTTATAAGGGTTCACTTTTTTACACTCTTTCCCTTGCATTAAATATGAGAGAGATTTATTGTTACAAATTAATTATCAAACACGGCTTTATGCTATGATTTCTTTTATTCTATAAAATTTACAGAGTCCTCAAAATTTTAGATATTCTAAGAGAATCATTTATGTATAGTATGAAAAATATATCTATTTTTGTATATTTAATTCTCTTGAAGATAACAATGATCTCTATTTTTTATCCTAATTTTCATTATTTTTGTTAAAGAGAAATTTATTTTTGTTGTATTTCTCTATTTTTATAAAGATATAATTAATTATTGCTACAAATTATCAAACAAAATAGAGCTTTGTCCACCATACAATCAATCATTTTTAATAAAATCAGTATTATTATTTTATTTAACTGTTAAATTTAGAATATGTTTATAAATACATTCTTAAATTATATGATATTATTTAATATGTGTGTGCGAATTATTAAATAGACTAGCAATTCAATCGGTTGAACTACTAGTTCAACTAGTAAACTGTTGAACCGGAGCTTTACCACGTCGATATCCGGTCGAATTCTAATAACATTGCAAAAAATGGACCTGTCCTTATGACTTAAAAAGGAATAGAGCTCACAACCCTTTTATATATTCTTATTGGGGCATCAGGGTCCACAGAGGCCCATATTATTTTATTTTCCATGAGCCCACAGAAGCCCATATTATTTTATTTAACATGAGCCCAGTGTTCTGACCTACATTAATATACAGTTGAGCTATAAAATAGGCAATCCATTATTAATTATTTCAAATGACCAGTTTAGGTACAGAAATAATATTACATCAAATTATTAAACTAAGTTAAACTAACAAAAAATTATTATTCCATCAAATTTCTATTGGATGGCTATTAATAACTGAATCAGAACGTATCCGGTACTAACTTTTTATTGTCGGCACAGACTTTCACATGTGGCGTATGGCCTAGAAGTTTAGACCAGGGCTTTATTTTTAAAGAGATGTTTGTGCATTTTCATTTCCATATTGTAATCTGTTTAAACTTTCTGACTTTTCCTAATATATTCGTCATCGGTTATCCGTTGACCTTCAAAAAAAAAAAACTTTTTATTGTCGCTCTTTCGAAAATAATCGGAGCCAGTCTCAAATCTCAAGGAACATGCAAATTGATATTCTTACTAATTACTGATGTGTCCATGCCTCCATGGTAAAGATTAATAATTGTGGAATGATAATAAAAATATATATACTTTCGAAAGAAATTTTTTTGGGAAAAGTTAATTACATGTTATGGAAAATATGCAAATGAAAATTAATAACTGAATTCTATTAAGCAATTTCGCGGCGAGCCAACAATAACGAATGAATCCATTGCTAGCTATATTGCTATATATCATATAGCAAAGTTTCTTTTTGATAAATTTATTATTAATCCATTGCTATATACTAACTAATAGAAACGTTACTACTACCTAGCTATTGCCTAGCTATTACTAATAAAAGCGGAGCCACCGCTGCATGGGGCAGCTGGTGAAGGCATAGTCCTACATACCGGAGGAAAGGAGCAAAACTGGGGTTTGGTGTGCGTGCCTACGGGCTATACTAAAAAAAAAAAAAAAGGAGATTAAGAACTTTGATCAGTCAAATATATTATACAATATGGTATGTATATTCTGTTAATTATTATTAACTAACTGTCAAAGTATAGGTATGTATATTCTGATAATTATTATTAACTAAGTGTCTAATAATTATTATTAACTAAGTGTCAAAGTATAGCTATGTATATATTGTTAGACACTTAATAACTAAGTGTCTAATATATATTATACAATATGGTATATATATAAAATTCAGAGATGAATCATTAAAATTTAAAATCATATTCGTAATTTTATCCGCACGGATATTCAAATATCAAATAACTATATCTTATTTTCAAATACGAATATGATATTATCCGCTCGTTTTCACCCATAATTGGGATGCAGGGTTTCATTTGATTCATGAAATGATTAGGACCAAAAACAAATACAAGAGTTTGTGTTGAACTGTTGATTGAAGAAAACAAAAAAGTTAGTTTATGAGCTCCATTCCAAGTCTCAAATATTCCATATTTTACGAAGGTACTTGTTTGATGAATAGGTAAGAATCAAATACAATAATTTGCGGTTGATTGAAATTGGGAAGAACAAAAAAAGATTTAAGGGATCTGAATTCAATCAAAAGTGTCAAACGTCCCGTCCTTATTTCTTTCGGTTGAAATTTATTAAAAAAATTAAGTTGACACACTTCCATGGGTAAATTAGTTACGTATATTAAAAGTTTATATGGGTACACTAGGGATTTTCCTTAAAAAAACTAATCTCCTGCCTACGCTTAATTGGCACCAACCAAAAGAAAAAGCACTACAAGAATGGAACAGTATCTGCGAGGGTAAAAAGTAACTATCTGCGAGGGTATACCGACAAAAATGTGTTTTTTCTATTAGCAACAGGAGTATCCGCGAGGGTATGACAATATCTATCGCGGATACTGTCCCATTCTTGTAGTCCAAGTGTGGGTAACAGATTGACAAGTTCTACGTAATGCAACAACTAAAGAAAACTATGTCGTACATGTTTGACTTGTACACGGTAAGCTATTTAAACATAGGAACATGGGTAATTCCGCGTTGAATAATTATATTACTCCTCACACTCCTGTCGCTCCTCTGTCTCCGCAGCAACATTAGAGAAAAATTGTACTATGGTTCTCACTAATTATATGGTCCCCTTTTTCAGTCCCCACAATCGTCCGTCGTCAATCTTCATTGGTATAAATACTTAGAAGAGAAGAAATTAATATTTGCAAACTAAGATATTAATACTTGCATGCGTAACTTGATATGACTACCCCCTTTTCGATCTAGTCCCTCAATGGTCCCCGCATCGACCTTCCTCTAATGAAGTAGTGGGGACCCCGCATCCCCGCGTCCCTACATCCCAGTGTCCTCGCATCCCCGCATCAACCTTCCCCAATTGTCCCTGCGTCAACTTTTCTCTAACAAAAATAGTTGACCACATAAGGATAAATACTTGTAATATTTGATGTTTATACTTTCAGATGTCAGCTAGTGTCATATGTAAAAAATACTTGCAAGTATAGGTATAAATACTTTCACGATGAGTTATAAATACTTGTGTGTCGACGAGCCCGAAAGTACGTCATCACGGATATCATTTGACAGATAAAATTGCGTAGAAGATGTTTGTGGTTTTAGATTCGCAAAATTCCTCGTAGATTGAAAGGAGAAAAAAACCACATCTAAAAACGTGTATGATCCCTCCCATGTAGTTTGAGTGGTCCCTCATACAGTTGGAGAGACAATTATTTATGTAAAAATTGTTTCCCTCATAGGTATAAATACTTCTGTTCATATGTATAAATATTTTCGTACATAGGTATTAATATTTTAAAAAAATCAGTGCTGGAGTTTTTGTGGTTCACCATGGTAATTATGGAAGCTACGTGGGGGGGGGTGATCGGGCCAAAACATATAGCGAAAATCACTATCTTTTCTTGCACAAAATAGCCAAAAGTGAATGTAAAGTAGCCATTTTTCCAATTTATTTACCGCAAATGTGTTTTTAGGCTATTTTATGCGATTTTTTAACATAGCACCAAAACAGGGCATCGCATGGAGCATGCAACACCACACACGAAGTATACAACATGTGAAATGGCGAAATTACGGGTATGTGCAAGCCGATTGTTTTAGAAAACAAAGGGAAGAACAACAAGAATGCTATGAAGAACAAAAGAAAGAGCCACCAACGCTTTTCATGGCGTATGAAGAAGTGGAAGGCAAAGATCCACAACCTTTGAAGAAGCAGCAGGAAATGAAACATGGCATCAAGCATTGCAAGAAAGATTGGTAGCAGCAAGAACAATGGGGATCAAGCGTGCAAGTTCTGAAGAACAGAAGACTGGCATTCTGCTTAAGTCATTGGCAAGAGAAAAGTTTGAAGAATCCATAATCAAACTGTTGAAAATTAATTCAAATTGATTAGAGCATGTACGAATCAGTTTTTACCAGCATAAATGGGTTATTTTAAGCATAGTTATTTTAGGAGTAGTTAGCATAATGCTTAGCAATTTTTAGCAAGTGGTGCCGTGTGTGCTTAATTTAGGGAAGTTGTGGGTGTTTATTTTAGGAACATTGTATTGCTTTAAATACTGCAGAACTCTATGTAATTGAGCAAGAGAGAAAGGAAATAAAATATCGTTTCTGTTCAGAAAAATATTATTCTCTCTTCAATCTTTTGCATACTGGCACAAAGCAGTGCAGTATTGCTGAGTTTATCCCAACAAGAAGGTAAGCCCTTGGAAGTGGTGTGTAGAAGACTTGACTGTACACTAGTCAATGCTTAGTTCACTTTTTATTTCACGTTTTATTTTCTTTTTCACCAGTGGAGTACTTTAGGGGGAATGGGGTCACTATGTCTAAAGGTAGATACCTTGCATTTTGTTGTTTCTAAGAAATTGCATGCCGTTGCCACCTGTTAACAATTTGCCGTTGTGTGAACTTTTGGTGTTTTGATTTTGGGAAAATCGTATATAGAGTAGGGTTAAAATGCTCCTTTATTTTATGTTCTAATAATACTTCACGTTTTTATTTTTATTTTTTAATTAAACATAAAAAATAAGCTTCTCTAATCAAGCTAGTTATAATTTAGTGAAGATCTTTTTACAAAGCTTTGTGTCCAGAAATATTTGTTGATCGCAACCAGTCAACATGATTTTCATATCAACTTTATCTTTATTATCATGAACAAACTTTTTTTTTATCATGAACAAACTTTATCTTTATTATCATGAACAAACTTTATCTTTATCATCAACCAACTTTATTGTTTGTGGATTGCACAGTCATCTATCTATTATTGTATTATTATCTTTTTAACAATTTGATGAGCTACTTCTTTTATTAGGTTTATTAGGTCTGAAAACAAATCCACAAATACAATCCTTATTGGTGCTTTTGAAGAAACAACCCTACAAACTAAAGAGGAGAATTTTACATTAGTGTTGATGAAAATTCAAAAAGAAAACATATATACAAGAAAATTATATATGTGAAAATAAATGAGGAAATTTTGGTGCTAACTTGTAACCTGAAATTTACTTTTGTCCCAACAAACAAGAAATTCCATGCATAACCCCACAGAAGAACAGAAATATCACATCTACCCCTCAAATTTTAAATATTTCAAAATATCATTGAGGAAACCTCCCTAACAATTAGAATTTTTGGGAGCATTTTAATAGAAATTGTAAGTAATCTTTATCAGAAATATGCCCATGTTTTAGAGAGGCATATGAAAGTTCTTTTTCTGTAAGAAAAATGCATAATTTATTTTAAGCTAAAAGGGATACATAATTAATTTTGTTTAAGATGGCATATAGGAGATATCCTATTATGAAATTAAAAGTGAATATGAGGAAAGAGGAAACAACAAAGAAGTATAGTTGTCACGAAAGTTGCCAAGCATTAGCTTGGAAAGAATGAGAAAAAGAGAAACACATTTTATATCAAATTATATTCTTTTAGATGGCTTCATTGAAAAATTACCTTGACAAACTCGATAAATACATATCTGGTGCTGCTCTTATGATCGCTCAGGAGTCTAATGCAAGATACCTACATCAATTATATGAATTCTTAGATTGTGATTTATGCATTAATGGGGTTTTCTAACTAGCACTATGATTGATTGAAAATTAGATGTTATAAAGGGGTGATTTTGCATACCTCTCAGCACTGCAACTCAAAAAACTACCTCAAATTTTTCTCTGTCAGCTGCCAAAATACATATTATAAAAATTACATAATTTCACAAATACAAAATGAAATTAAAACTTGAATTTATGTTTTGGTTACAAAATGTTTACCTACTGCCAAAAATAAATCATTCCATGGCTTATGATTACAGAAAAGTAAAAATGTTGAGTGGTCTAAATTCTAAAATTTCAAACTGATATAGGTCGATTAATTAATAGAATGGTTAATTAACCGACGGGCATTTCAAATAAAAAAAAACAAACAAAAAATAATGGATTGACATTTTTGTTCTTGGACTATTGAGTTATTAGTGGGGGCCTCTCTGGGCCACTGACAAAGGTCCCACGTGCATAGAACGTATAGAATGAACCACAAAAGTAGGGGTGTCAACAAGTATGAAATGGGTCGGGTACAAGCATTTTCGTACCTTTAACAATTATTTTACGACAAAAAACTTTATCCTTACCCGTACCTGATAAACTAATTAAACAAAAAAATAACCTTACCCGTACCCATCTTATCGAATACGATATGTATCGGGTAAAAATTTAAAAAAAAAATTGGATTTTTGCTGTACACTAGTCAAGAGGTGTCAGCAGATTGGATACGGACAGATAATATATAGAAAACAGGAAAGTGCTTTTGCAAAATAGTATCCATATCTATTTTAAATTAATTGCTTGCCTTGGAAAGTCTATATATAGGAATGAATCCTTGGAGGGTACCAGCTGCATCATAAACAAAGCAGGATAAAATAAATTCCAAAAATGTCAACAAGAAAAGCTCTCCCAGTTCTCTGCATTCTCTTCCTATTTTTCACTAGCTCCCTCATATTGCCTTCTACTGAGGCTGCTCGAACCCTGGAAGAGAGCAAGGCTAAAGGTCAGTAATTTCTCTCTTTCATAATTAATAGCTGTTGTATTCTTTTTTGAGGGAAGAATTGAAACTTTAATTGACATTATAATTCAACGAAACTTGAACCAGTATCTTTAAATGGTGGTAAGTTGAAATTTCTAGTAATAGATAAAGTGACTGAGATATTATCCGTATTTCTTTCATTAGTCAATTTTAAATTGAAATCTAGTTTGTCATCTCCTCACTTTCAGCAATTGGTGCGGGAACATTAAATCCAAATTACCCTGCGGATCCATCTGGCACACCACGAAGGAACCCTTACACTAGAGGACCCTGCACTAAGGCTTATAATTGTGGTCATGGTGATCCCCGATCTCCTGGAATAAAGCCGTAGAAAAATGATTCCTGGTTACATGAAAGAGTCGGAGTAAGAAGAATGTAGCAAATAGTATTGATGTACTATTTATAAATAATAAGTGAGATTTATATATTGGTGGTCGATGGATATCCCAAATATGGAGAGGATTTCATATATTAATATTGTAAAGTGTGCAATTAATAGTTACATAGGTTTGTGCTACAAACATGTGTTCATCTAAGTAAATCTGCCAATGCAATCTATGTAATTATGTTGTTTGAAATAAATAGTTGTGATGGATACACTCTACTCCACTTGACCTCTCTGAATGATTCTCTTCATCACACAAACGATTATTTTGGTGCCAGACAAGTCAAATAAAGGACAAAGGGCAAGCCAACATCACAACACAGAATTTTGAAATTGTAAAAATTGGGTCGTCCGTTCCCTTTGTTTCTCAGTTTATGTTGTAAAAACGAATTTAAATAAATTCAAAATCATTAAATTATTAACTTCTGACTAGATCCTTTTTTTTTTTCCAAAGTTGACTCCCTATCTGCTAATTGATTCTACTGAGCTATGATAATTGAGGAAAAAAAATTGTCATGCTCAGAGGTCTGAGTCAACTAACTTTGACCAGAGGTTAACAGAGAAAATGAAATCATTGAAGAAATAACAAAAGGTGTACTTGACAATGCGTAGAATTTTGGTATGCAATCACTTTTGACTACACCAATCCCATGTCCCATGATATTTCAATTCTTAAATAACTTTTAACCCATCAAAAGGCGTCAAACCTGGATGATCACAAATTTAATGGATCAGATTACTAATCGTTTTCAAAGAAAGAAACAAGTTCACAAAAAGGATTCTACGGCCTAAACCATAACATTCTTAGAGGATTAAAGACAAGGCCCTGCTAACCGCATCAAATTAAGTCCGATCTGTATAGTTGCACCAACAATGCAGGACACCCAAGACTTAATGGACTCCACAGTAAATCAGACTACTCACAAAGACAGTCTTCTCGACTTGTGTCGCTGCAACTGGGCCCCCAATTTATAAGTTATCCCATCTTTTGAACCAACACTTCATCCTGTAATAACATGAGCGACCCTCTTCGAAGATGGGCTCATAGATTTCAATTTTCAAATTGTTTCATACCCTTTATTTGAATGAAAGCTCGACAATCAAGGGGCAGAGAGAGATGTACACTTTGCTATAGGCGTAATTCAAGGTCAGGGCAGCCGCAACCTTGGACATGCACATAACACCAAGGTCCAGATCGAAGCAACCCATCTGGCAGAGCACTATTCAATGGAAAAATACTAAACGAAAAAAAAAAGACTTAAGTAAAAAGCAGACAACCATTTAAGATTCAAAATTTTTGGCGTGCGATAAACAAATTATTAAAATCGGAACCAAAGATTTGCGGAAACTTTACTCAAGTAATTGGTTGTATAGATGAACGAATTAGTAGAAAGAAAAGTATGAATTAATTTGATTAGTTCGGTTCGGTCGGGTGCACTAATGGGTCGGGCCCAGCTGACACGCATTTGCATGATATCATTTACTTTACAATCAGAGCTAAACTTGGAGATAAACACCGGCAGTCCATGCAAACAATTAGTGTAAAATGTAAATATATCATGTCTAATTGGAAAGGAAAAAAAAAAAAGATGGTCCAACCAAATTTACTTTTTAGAGAAAAAACATAGGCCAATCCCTTGCCACCCTATCTGAAGGAGAGAAATGTCTTCAGTCAACTAATCCAACAAATTAAGATCACAATCGTTGTCAAACAACAAAAGATCCTGACTTGTTTATGCATTGCCAAGAATTGAAAAATGCACCATAACTAACGACAAGCATGCTGAAAAGTTGCATTAACCAGAGGTAAACTGAAAATATATCATAGTTGAAAGGCTAAGAGTACGATATTGCGTCCGTACCATACTGTGTTTCGGCTTACCGTGTTTTGGCCAATCCGGAACGAGGCCGTGCCGTGCCAACACATTGCAATTTCTAGATGTGTTGTGCCGCACAGTATCGGAGATGAATACAACACGTTTAATGGCACAATACTGTTAGGTATGATGTTCTTCGATGTTCCGTGTTGGTACTTAGATGTACCGTGCAGGATTTTTTTTTTAGATCTTGATAATTTATTACTTTAAAAAATGTGTGCTTGTAACATCCCAATTTTTAATATTTGAAAAAAAAATAATAATAATAAAAATTGAAGTAAATCACGTATTTGAAGATAGTTTATCATGTCATCATAATATTTTGGGAGCCATATTAATTTCTTGTAAAATAAACTGAACTATCTAGTGTATTAATTAACTTCTATGTTTCTGAAAATAGAAATATGTTGATGGGCTTGGGCCTTCATAAATTCTTAATCACATTAAAAATAAAGGACGGAGACTTTACTATATGGCCTCTTCTTCTTTTTATGGGGAACCGCTTATCTTCCCATCTTACTCGGTGAAGTTCTTCTTTTATTGGGGGTAGTCCGCCATTCCACCTGGAAAATATCGCAATTTACAACCAGATCAAAGAAAGAACAAATAATGAAAAAAAAAAAAAATAGAAGAAGGGAAGAAGTGAGAAATGAGGCATCGGCAGCTCTACGTGGCCCGGAGACGAGGAAGATCGAGGCGAAGGAAACATGCTGGATTTCATGGCTGATTGCTTGCGTGATTGCGGCTGCTCTTGAACGACTCGATTCTGAACAGTGAACTGATTTCGAGCCTTGTCGTTCCCTACATTGAGAGGTGCGGATTTCGAGTTATTCCTAGCTCCTTCTAACTAATTTTATTGTTATTGATTATTTGTGGATATTATTGTTTGATTGGTATTGCATGTTGTTTGTGTGACGACTGTGATTTGCTTGCCGGTAGCTTGCTTATCATTGTTGATTGGTTTGATTGATTTCTAGTTAAGTGCGGATAAATTACCTAGTTGTTGTTCAAATTTGCATGTCATGATTGTATTTGCTTAAAAACTAGTATATGACATAATATGAAGGAATTTGGCCAAAACATGAGCTTAATTTAAATGAACTATTTGCATGATAAGAATTCATCTAATTTCATATGAGACATTCCCATATTTTCTGAAATTAATTAATTGAGGTATAATTTGATTGGAATCATTTGAATAGAACCATGACCTATAGTGTAAATATGCATGGTATTTATTAGGTTAGTTAAATTGATGCATGAGCATATATTTCTAGAATAATTTTAGAATCTGAAATGCGACATGATTTTGCAAAGAATGGGTTATGATATGGTCCGGAATTGCATGACATGCATGCGTGCTACAAGGCATGAGCCTTACCAATATACTTGAGTTGCATAGAAAGCATGTTTAATTGATCCTTGTGCTGACCCAATTCTTTCATTGTATAACTGCATGCATGGTCATATTAGAGTTGCATGACATATATAAATAAATTGAATCATGAGCTTAGCAAAAAGTCTAGAAATTGCATAATTTGCATGAATGGTACAAATGATGACTGGAATAATGAAATTGTTATATTTGAGCTATGTTGAATCTTGTAAGCTTTATATGTACATAACTTGAAATTGGATATTTGACCGGTCATGTAGGCGCTGTCTTTTCGTGGTAGCGCATGACTGGGGTCACGTATTGATTGAATAATGAACTTGGAAACTTGATCGGTCATGTAGGCGCTGTCTTTTCGTGGTAGCGCATGACTGGGGTCACGTATTGATTGAATAATGAACTTGGAAACTTGATCGGTCATGTAGGCGCTGTCTTTTCGTGGTAGCGCATGACCGGGGTCATGTAGGCGCTGTATTCGTGGTAAGCGCGTAATTTCTGTTATGTAGGCGCCGTTAATTCGTGGAAGCGCATAACAGAAATTGCGTAGGCGCCGTATTCGTGGTAGCGCGTGATCCAGTTATGTAGGCGCCGTTGATTCGTGGAAGCGCATAACTGAAGGCACGTAGGCGCCGTATTCGTGGTAAGCGCACAATTTCAGGTTATGCGCATAACAGAAATTGTGTAGGCGCCGTATTCGTGGTAGCGCATGACCCGTAGTCAGAAAAGTGTCGAATCTGGATCGCAAGATAGAGATGTTAAAAAAATTGCTTTACAAGAATATTTGTGCATTAAGTAAGATTCATGAGTAATTGATATGATATGTTAGCATTTCATGCATGTTGCGAATTTATAATTATGTCTCTTGACTCGTAATCATGATACTTGAATTGTGAATTTAGAGCATTTGTGCAATAGTTATGTTACATGGAATTTGCATATGTGAACTTATTTTAGGAAAGTTGGCTAGTTATTCATTGATATATGATTATGCTTGTTGATTATTATATTTCTGAATAGTTTATTCAGAACGTAGACTTGCTTTATGGTTTACATTATTGGTGCTCGGTGCTACTTAGGATTTATGATCATGTTATGATAACTTGTTCCTTGGATTTCTATTATCGTTGTTGTTTTTCATATAATTGTGCTCGGTGTTGTATTTTGTTTCCGTTGATTGTATCTAAGGATAACTCGACTGGAACTGAATACCGCACTGGGAGATTTTCAATCTCTCACCATTCCACTTTGTGGGTTCCAGGTACAAAAGACAAGATAAGGAAATATGATTTCGAATTAGAAGACTGCGGGACTTGCAACGAAGAAAAGTAAGTTATGTCATTGGTAATGTATATGATATATGTGATTTTGTAAAATGATAGAAATCGCCTTGCGCTGATGAGCGCGACGGGTTGTCGGCCCGTTGTCGGGGTGTGACAGTGCTATTGTTAAAAAAATCTGTAAAATATCCAAAAAAAATCAATTTTTTTTTAATTTTAGTTTTTTTAAAAATATTTTGTATTATTTTTTATTTGCTATAATTTGAGAAAATATTACTAATTAAGGAGTAAAAAAATGAATTTATTTTTTTGCACATGCCGTGCCGTATCCGTGTCTAGAAGTGCCGTGTTAGTACTTAGACATGCCTTGTTTAAACGTGGCAATTTTAGAAAAATTAGGACACAACACAGATACGGACACGACACGTTTAACAAGACGTGCCACGTTGTGCCGTGTCCTTAGTTGTGCGTGCCGGCATGTGTACCCGACATTCTGTGCTTTTGCAATACACTAGCTAAGAGGTGTAAACAGATTGGATACGGATAATAGCTAAATCGTATCCATATCTATTTTTTTTAATTGCAATTGCCTTGAAAAGTCTATATATAGGAAGGAATCCTTGGAGGGTACCAACTGCATCATAATAGAAACCACAGTTTCAAAAATGTCAACAACAAGAGCTCTTCCAGTTCTCTGCATTCTCTTCCTATTTTTCACTAGCTCTCTCCTATTGCCTTGTACCGAGGCTGCTCGAACCCTGGAAGAGAGCAAGGATGGTAGTAAGTAATCTCTCTCTTTCTAATTAAGGAAATATTCAGACTTTAATTGACTTATAATTCAATGAAACTTGAACCAGTATCTTTTAATTTGCTCCTAATTAATTAAGTAGTAAGTTGAAATTTTTAGTAATAAATAAAGTGAGAGAGAAATCTTCTGTTCACTTAAACTTACAGGAGCAAAATGAGGATATCTTTCCGTTCACTTAAACTTACACAAGGAGCAAAAAGAGGCAAGCAGTGACTCCAAAATTTGTGCAATGCAGTAGCAAATCTTCAACTAAACAGTTAATTGAAGTTAGTGCAATTTTTCTCTTCTCCAAATAATCTGGCGGTGCATTGAACCGGGTTGCACTTTTCCATTGGCCCTCTGTCCAAAAGAGAACTGTCACAGAGGAAATTGGTTTTCATCCTTTGTCTTTTTTTAATTCAAAGAAAATAGTGCATATTATTTCTTTTATACCAATTCGAAAAATCTTGAGTTAGGTCAGATGGCTATGAAATACAAAAAGGAAATTCTACGTATGAAAATGGATTTCTTATTTTATAGTTAGACTATCAACTATTTAGGTCAGAACGCTGGGCTCTTGGAAAATAAATTAATATGGGCTTCTCTGGGCTAAAATTTAGATCAGTAAATGCTGTGGTTCCTGATGGCCACCTATTGCGTTACTCTTAGTGGCCCGGGCTCGCTATTTGGAACATTAATTCCTACCCCCAAAAAAAAGCTTACGAATGGATGCCAATATTGAAGATTACAAATGGCTTAGAAAGGCCTTACCCGAACTCATATTTCTTCAATAAAACACAGAAGGTTGTATACTCCATGTTTAACATATCAATGATAAGAGTGCCAGGAGCTGGCAATAACATAAGCTTTTGGATGGATAACTGGGGTTTAGGGATGTTATGCCATGGATATCCAAACCTATATACATATGCAATGGATAATGAAGCAACACTGCAGGAAGTTTTACATTCGGATTCTATGCGAAACTGCTTCACGCATACTCTCTCACACGAAGTGACAAAGGAAATGACAAGTTTAGAGGCTGTAATGACTACATCAGCAATGCAATTATCACAAACAGAGGATGGAATAACTTGGAGATGGATATTAGCAGGAATTTTTACGGTGATATCAGGTTATCAAGCGATAATGAACAGACCGAGTACAAAGGAAATGACCAATAGAATATGGAAAGAAGGTGCCTCCAACATTCAAGGTCTTTGCATGGTTGTTGTACTTTAACAAAATATTGATGGTTGACAATTTAAATAGACGGGGATGGAGTCTCACTAACAGATGTATCGTGTGCAAGATGCAATTTGAAACGGTCACCTATTCAATGAATGTGTGCAAGCAAAGATATTATACAGGTTAATAGAATTAAGGATGAAGGTTAAAATACAAGGATGATTTTCCTACAGGAGCGAAAACACTATAGGAAGCTTAAAGGAATTCAAGTTTAACAAGAAAGAAAGGTCCATCTTGCTAATTACACAGTTTGTTATATGGAGAGAATGTTGCAACATAACTTTTAGAGAAGAAAACTGCAATCTGCTGCAACACCCGGAACAAGTGGAAGCACAATGGAGATATAGTTCATTAAGAGGTGCTTAAGAAGAATGGATTAGCATATACTAGTTACTTAGCACTTCTTATTTTTGAAGTTTTTTCTTATTTCTCTTCAATTTGATTTTCTTTATTTACTTTTCATTTGCTTTATGCTCAAATTTTGTGGGAAGAATTGTTTTTCTTATTTAGTTACATATCATTTGCTTGAATTTTTTCTCTAATAAATAGGCAATCCAGCTCAATTTGTTTTGTTCTCTCGTAAAATACTGGTATTGATATTGATGTTATGTGTCGTGCCGCTTGATTGTTGCAAAACATTTTCATTGGTGTTTGAATTTTAATTCCCATATCCGTGAAGAGTTGCTTGATCCATGTCAATTCACTCGAGATTGATGCCATGGCCCAATATTCCGCCTCAGCGCTTGATCATACCACGACATTTTGTTTATTTCTTCTCTATGTGTCCAAATTTCCGCCTACAAATGTGCAAAAAATGGTTGTCAATTTTCTATCGAAGCTTCCGGCCCAATCTGCATTAGAATAGCCACATAGGTTATTAGAATTATTATTTTTCATCAAAATTCCCTTTCCGAGTGTCCCTTTTAAATATTTTAAAATTCTATTTAAAGTTCTAGGAGCATGAATAATTGTTTGAGTTACGGCCAGATAAATAAATTTTTCTATAATTCTTTGAAATTGATTTTAAATGGTTCACCATCCTCGGTATTTAATTTATATTTATTATCAATTGGTTCACCATTCTGTTTTACCGGTTTCTTTTAATAATTCAAGTGTATATTTTCTTTGTGAAATAAATAAGCCTTCTTGAGACCATGCTATTTCTATTCCTAAAAAATATTTTAGATATCTGATGTCCTTAATTTCAATTTTGTCCCTCAATTACTTTTTAATTTTGTGGATTTATTGATAATCACTCTCGGTGATTATAATGTCATCTACATAAACCAAGATTAAGGTTGTTGATCTACCATCATTTTTGCTGAACAAGGAATGGTCCGCACTACTTATTTTGAAATTACAAGTCAATAAAAAATAGCTTAGTATGTCATATCATTCTAGTGGAGATTGCTCCAGTCCGTAGATTGATTTATTTAACCTACAAACTAAATTAGAATTCTTTTCCAATTTATGACCGGGTGGTAATGTTATGTGCACCTCCTCTTCTAGTGTTCTTTGAAGAAAAAGATTTTTTACGTCCATTTGGCGTCCATTTGGTAAAGATCCTGACCATTATTTATGGTGATAGAAAATAAAATTCTTATGGTATTCATTTTGACCACCGGTGCAAAAGTTTCATGTAATATATAGCACAGGTTTGGGTGTATCATTTGGCTACCAATCTTTCCTTATTTTTTTTGGTTTAATGGTAATTAATGGTACAATCACTATTGTATTTGGTTATATAAATCCATTTATAATCGACAGGTTTTGTATTTTTTAGTAATGAAACAATTATCCAACTTTTATTTCTTTCATGGCCTTTTGAAGTGATATGATAACAGTCTTATGTTGAGATCAAATATTTTCATATTAGACATAATTTTGTATAGGATATTGTACGGTACAGGTTACATAATACCTAAGTCGTGTAGATGATTGAGGTACTCTTGAGGCCTTCTATTTTTTCTATTTGGTTGTTTATCTCAATTTCGTGATGGTCATGATGTGAGGGCTCTTGATCGAATATTATAGGCATGTGAGGTCTTACCGAATTATTTTGGTCAATGGTATAAGAACTTTGGTGTTATTTATTGTTCTATAAGACTTTAGATAATGTTGATATTTAGTACAAATATTGAATATACGGAATGTAAAAAAAAAAATGCTATGTGGCATAGCTTCCGCTATAGCGATGCTATTTGCTATAGCTTTTTTTGTATCCTTCCCGCTATGACGCTACAAACGCTATTTAGAACCTTGGTCTTCATATTGTTCAATAAAATGAACAAGTATGGAACATAATGACTAATCTTGGACAAAATTAAATGTGTTCCTTGTTAATATTCTGTGATTTAAATTTCTCATTATCATTCGCCATGTATATTTCATGAGTAAATCGTGTATAACGCAAGTAAAACTAGAGACATTGATATTCTTTTTTTTATAACGTTGAATTTTTTCTTATTAATAGTTTTTTATTTTGTCTAAGATACTGTCAATACAGATAGAAAAACTAAACTTAAAATATATATTAAATAATCCTCTACTACAGACAATGTATCTGTTGAATTATTTACTATAAATATCAAGATATATATGGGTTACGATTTGTACGAAGCTATGTAACATGATATCTAAAGAAAATTTAGGAAAGAAAAAAAGATGGTCCAACCAAATTTACAATTTAGAGAAAAAACATAGGCCAATCCATTGCCATCCTATCTGAAGGAGAGAAATTTCTTCAGTCAACTATTCCAACAAATTAAAATCACAATCGTTGTCAAACAAGAAAAGATCTTGACCTGTTTATGCATTGCCAAAAATTGGAAAATGTACCATAACTAACGACAAGTATGCTGAAAAGTTGCATTGGCGAGAGGTAAACTAAAAATATATCATAGTTGAAAGGCTAAGTGAAGGGTATTACGGCTGTAATGAACTGTGTTTCAGCGTACCGTGTTTTGGCGTGCCCGGAACGAGACCGTGATGTGCTAACACATCGAAGTTTTTGGGCATGCTCCATACTACCGGAGATGAACATAGCACGTTTAAAGGCACAATACAGTTTGGTACGACATGCTTTGCGTGCCATGCTGGGACGTAGATGACAATATGCAATTCTTCAAGCTTACGAATGGATGACAATATTCAAGATTATGAATGGCTTAGAAAGGCCTTAGCCGAACTCATATTTCTTCAATAAAGCACTGAAGGTTGTATACTCCATGTTTAACATATCAATGATAAGAGTGCCCGGAGATGGCTGTAATATAAGCTTTTGGACGGAGAACTGGGGTTTAGGGATGTTATGCCATGTATATCCAAACCTATATACATATGCAATGGATAATGAAGCAACACTGCAGGAAGTTTTACATTCGGATTCTATGCAAAACTGCTTCATGCATAATCCCTCACACGAAGTGACTACGGAAATGATATGTTTAGAGGCTGTAATGACTACATCGGCAATACAATTATGACAAACAAAGGATGGAATAACTTGGAGATGGACAGCAGCAGGAATTTTTATGGTGATATCAAGTTATCAAGCGATAATGAATAGACCGAGTACAAAGGTAACAACCAATAGAATATGGAAATTGAAGGTGCCTCCAAGATTCAAGGTCTTTGCATGGTTGGTGTCATTTAACAAAATATTGACGGTTGACAATTTAAATAGATGGGGTTGGAGTCTCATTAACAGATGTATCATGTGCAAGATGCAATCTGAATCGGACACCTATTCAATGAATGTGTGCAAGCAAAGATATTATACAGATTAATAGAATTAAGGATGAAGATCAAAATACAAGGAGGATTTTCCTACGGGAGCGAAAACACTATAGCAAGCTTAAAGGAATTCAAGGTTAACAAGAAAGAAAGGTCCATCTTGCTAATTACACAGTTTGCTATATGGAGAGAATGTTGCAACATAAATTTTAGCGAAGAAAACTGCAATCTGCTGCAACTCGCTGAACAAGTGGAAGCACAATGGAGATATAGTTCATTAACAGGTGCTTAAGAAGAATGGATTAGCACAATAGAGATATAGTTCACTAACAGGTTCACTAACAGGTGCAAGAAAACTTTTAGGGAAGAATGTTACTTAGCACTTCTTATTTTTAAGTTTTTTTCATATTTCTCTTCAATTTGCTTTTCTTTGTTTCCTTTTAATTTGTTTTATGCTCAAATTTTTTGAGCAGAATTGTTTTTCTTATTTAGTTACATATCCTTTGCTTGAATTTTTCTCTAATAAATAGGCAATCCATCTTGATTTGTTTTGTTCTCTCATGAAATACCGATATTGATGTTATGTGTCGTGCCGCTTGATTGACGCAAAACATTTTCATTGGTGTTTGAATTTTAATTCCCATATCCGTGAGGAGTTGCATGATCCATGTCAATTCATTCGCGATTGATGCCATGGCCCAATATTCCGCCTCAGCGCTTGATCGTACCACGACATTTTATTAATTTCTTCTCTTGGAGCATGCATAATTGTTTGAGTTGCGGCCAGATAAATAAATTTTCCTATAATTCTTTGAAATTGATTTATATCTTCTAATGGTTCACCATCCTCGGTATTTAATTTATATTTATTATCAATTCAGATAGAGGCCAGCTTACATTCGATTTTACCGGTTTCTTTAAATAATTCAAGTGTATATTTTCTTTGTGAAATAAATAAGCCTTCTTGAGACCATGCTATTTCTATTTCTAAAAAATATTTTAGATATCTGATGTCGTTAATTTCAATTTTTTCCCTCAATTACTTTTTAATTTTTTGAATTTATTGGTAATCACTCCCGGTGATTATAATGTCATCTACATAAACCAAGATTAAGGTTGTTGATCTATTTTTGATGAACAAGGAATAGTCCGCACTACTTATTTTAAAATTAGAAGTTAATAAAAAAGAGCTTAGTTTGTCATATCATGCTTGTGGATATTGCTCTAGGCCGTAGATTCATTTATTTAGCCTACAAACTAAATTAGAATAGATTTCCAATTTATGACCGGGTAGTAATGTTATGTACACCTCTTCCAGTGTTCTTTGAAGAAAAATATTTTTTAGGTCCATTTGGCATTCATTTGGTTAAGGTCCCAATCATTATTTACGGTGATAGAGAATAAAATTCTCACGGTATTCATTTTGGCCTCCGGTGCAAAAGTTGCATGTAATATATACCATAGGTTTGGGTGTATCATTTGCCTACCAATCTTGCTTTATTTATTTGGTTTCAAGGTAATTAATGGTGCCGTCACTATTGTATTTGGTTATATAAATCGATTTACAATCAACAGATTTTGTATTTTTTTGTAATGAAACAATTACCCACCTTTTTTTTTCTAGAGCTTGGAGCTCTTCTTTCATGGCTTTACACCAATTTGGAGTTTAAATATCCTCTTGAAAAATTTGGTTCTACTTCTTTTTGAAATGATATGATAAAAGCCTTATGTTGAGATCAAATATTTTCATATTAGACATAATTTTGTATAGGATATTGTACTGTACATGTTACATAATACCTAAGTCGTGTAGATGATTGAGGTACTCTTGAGGCCTTCTATTTTTTCTATTTGGTTGTTTGTCTCAATTTCGTGATGGTCATGATGTGAGGGCTCTTGATTGAATATTATAGGCATGTGAGGTCTTACCGACTTATTTTGGTCATTGGTATAAGATTTTTTTAATTCTTCATTTTCTTTAAAGTATGCATTGCTATGTTGAAATTACAAATTATATTATTATTAAAATATTAAATTCAATCTGAAGTGCTTTCCTTTTTGCGTTTCTAACTATCATATCATTATAATAGTTAAGATGATTTTGATGTGTCTTCATATTGTTCAATAAAATGAACAAGTATGGGACATAATGACTAATCTTGGACAAAATTAAATGTGTTCCTAATTAATATTGTGTGATTTAAATTTCTCATTCTCATTCGCCATGTATATTTCGTGAGTAAACTAATCGTGTATAACGTAAGTAAAAATTAGAGACATTGATATTCTTTTTTTTATAACGTTGAATTTTTTTCTTATTAATCCTTTTTTATTTTGTCTAAGATAGAGTCAATACAAATAGAAAAACTAAACAAATATGGGTTACGATTTGTACGAAGCTATGTAACATGATATATAAAGAAAATTTAGGAAAGAAAAAAAGATGGTCCAAACAAATTTACAATTTTGAGAAGAAACATAGGAGAGAAATATCTTCAGTCAACTATTCCAACAAATTAAAATCACAATCGTTGTCAAACAAGAAAAGATCCCGACTTGTTTATGCATTGCCAAAAATTGAAAAATGTACCATAACTAAAGACAAGTATGCTGAAAAGTTGCATTGACCAGAGGTAAACTAAAAATATATCACAGTTGAAAGGCTAAGTGAAGGGTATTGCGGCTGTAATGAACTGTGTTTCAGCGTACCGTGTTTTTTCTTATTTCTCTTCAATTTGCTTTTCTTTATTTACTTTTCATTTGCTTTATGCTCAAATTTTTTGGGCAGAATTGTTTTTCTTATTTAGTTACATATCCTTTGCTACAATTTTTCCTCTAATAAATAGGCAATCCACCTTGATTTGTTTTGTTCTCTCATTAAATACCGGTATTGATTCAATAATCTTCTACTACAGACAATGTATCAGTTGAATTATTTATTATAAATATGAAAATATGGGTTACGATTTGTACGAAGCTATATAAAGAAAATTTAGGAAAGAAAAAAAGATGTAAAGACAATAGTTTTCATATGTGTACATAGGGCTAGAGCGCTTGCCATTTTGGATTTTGTAAAAAATATTTCTTATCTATACAAATGTTGGAGCAAAACCTCCAACCCTCAAAAAGAAAAAATTGATCAGTCAGGTTGGGTTGGGTGCACTAATCAGATGACCTGCATCTGCTTGATATCATTTACTTTTAAATCAGATGCCAAACTTGGACTTAAACACTGGAAGTCCATACAAACATTTTTGCGTAAATCTACCATATCTAATTGGAAAGGAAAAAAGATAGTCCAACCAAATTTACAATTTTCAGAAAAACATAGGCCAATCCCTTGCCACCCTATCTCAAGGAGAGAAATTTCTTCAGTCAACTATTCCCACAAATTAAAATCACAATCGTTGTCAAACAAGAAAAGATCCTGACTTGCTTATGCAATGCCAAAAATTGGAAAATCTACCACAACTAACGACTAACGACAAGGATGCTGAAAAGTTGCATTGACCAGAGGTAAACTGAAAATATATCATAGTTGAATAAATTAATTTGATAGACATGCTTTGCTTGCCATGCCGGTACTTAGATGTACCGTGCCGGTTTTTTTTTTTTTGGAACTGGATAATTCGTTACTTCAAAATAAATTTTAAAAAATTGGAAAAATATCCAAAAAATCAGAAATAAATTAAATTATATATATATTTTTTGTAAATTTTAGGTTTTTTAAAATATTTTGTAGTATTTTGTTTTGCTATAATTTGAGAAAATGTTACTAAGGAGTAAAAAAATTGAATTTTTTTAAAACGTGCCGTATCCGTGTGTAGACGTGCCATGCCAGTACTTAGATGGATCGTACCTGTGTCTAGATGTGTTGTGCTAAATGTGCCGATTTTAGAAAAAGTAGAACACAACACAGATAAGGACATGGCACGTCTAATAAGATGTGTCACGTTGTGTCATGTCCTTATCCGTGCGTGTCGGCACGTGTACCCGGCACGCTGTGCTTTTGCAATACAATAGCTAAGACGTGTAAATAGATTGGATACTGACAGAAAATAGCTAAATCGTATCCATAACTGTTTTTAATTAATTGCAATTGCCTTGAAAAGTCTATATATAGGAATGAATCCTTGAAGGGTTCCAACTGCATCATAATAGAAAACACAGTTTCTAAAATGTCAACAACAAGAGCTCTTCCTGTTCTCTGCATTGCCTTCCTATTTTTCACTAGCTCTCTCATGTTGCCTTGTACCGAGGCAGCTCGAATCCTGGAAGAGAGCAAGGCTGATGGTTTGTAATCTATCTCTTTCTTAATAATTTTTAGCAATAGATAAAGAGAGATATCTTCCATATTTCTGTCATTAGTGAAATTAATAATTGCAAATCTACTTTGTCATCTCCTCATTTTCAGCAGTCACAAGTCCAGGCAGCGTACCTTCCCATACACCAGGCGGGTCTTACACTTATCCAAAGTGCAGTAAGGTATATCAAAAAAATTGTTCTCCAGGAGAAAAGCCGTAGAAGAATGATGCCTGGTTTCTGAAAGATTAAGAGCAAGAAGAATGCAACAAAGTATTTATGTATAAATAAAAGTGACATTTATATATATGATCGGTGGAAAGCCCCAATAAGGAGGAGATTTAATATATTAATATTGTAAAGTGTGCAATTAATTAATAGAGTCATCTAAATAAATCTACCAATGCCATCTACATCCCTTTCATGCAGTAACAAGGACAGAGGTCAACCAGCCCCACTTGACCCTAATTATGTTATACTAAGTAATTATGTAGGTTGACATAAATTATTTTCAATGATTATGTACAACTCACAAAATTTTGAAATAGTAAAAATTAGTTAAAACTAATTCTCTATAATGGTGTGTTCCCCTGTTTCTGAAGTTATGATGTAAAAACAAATTCAAGTAAACTACGTACAATTCATTAAATTATTAAATCTTTACTTCTGGCTATATCCAAATTTATTTCAAAGTTGATCCACTGACTGCTAATTTATTAATTATACCGAGTCATGAACTGTAATTGAGGAAAAAAAAATGCTCATGCTCAGTGGCTCAGGTTCTTACAATACTTTTTGAGAAAAAACACAGACCAATCCCATGCCACCCTATCCCTATCCCAACAATCTTAAAGCTACAAAACATCAACTGATATTTGTTGATATATTGACAAAAGGACAATTTTACTGAAACTTGCCTTTGACCAGAGGGCAACAATGAAAATGAAATCATTGAAGAAAATAACAACAGTACTTGACAATGCGTAGAAATTTGGTACAAACCCTATCGTTGAACAAACAATACAAATCTCATTGTTGGACTACAATTGTATTTGTATTTTGTATTTGTAGATCACTACAGATATATATATAACAGATGTGCAACTACAACAAAAATAAGCATTTCACAATAATAACATAAAAATAAAACATATAAATTACAAAAAAATGATATTAATAAATCTGTATGTTCTGTTTCATATTCGTAATCCTTAATTCTAATAAAAGGAAATTGTTAAATTCGATTCGGAAGCTTATTTTTATAGTTACGTAAGAACGCTATCAAATACAAAATCGAAATTCTACGTATCAAAATGGATTGCTTATTTTTATAGTTGGATTATTAACTTAGGTCAGAACGCTGGGCTCTTGGAAAATAAATTAATCTGGGCTTCTCTTGGCTAAAAATAAGATTAGTAAATGTTCTGTGGGCCCTGATGGTCACCTATTGGGCTGCTCCTAGTGGCCCTGATTCGCTATATGGAACATTAATTCCTACCCCCAAAAAAGAGCCTTATAAAAAGAGAGCTCATAAAATGTTTTTTATTGACGGGTATATAATTGGAGGCAGCCATCATTGTCCCCAACTTAATTTACATTTTCACCCGTCGATGTACTAATTCACAACAACAAAATAGGCACTTTTCGCGACGGGACTTCGTCGCGAAAAATACCGTCGCAAAAAGAAAAGCACATTTATGACGGTTTAGCGTCACGAAAAGTCACTTTTTATCCTCGCGAAAAGTGCCTGTCTTTTGTAGTAAAAAAACTCTCTTTGTTGTCTCTCCTGGTTTATTTTGTTTTGATGAGTTAAATGTTATCCCACACAATAAGGCCCTAGATCTCAATTTCACTTGAAAAAAGTACAATCTAGACAACATGTTAATTTGTTTTTGAAGCTGTATTTTTGCAACTAAGTATACAGGCAAAAAGTAAAAAAAAGATCATCCCATATTGCGAAGGATAATTATATTTAGGCATGGCTCTGAAAATCAGAATCGGATTCGGAATTGGTCACTTGACTGTGGAATCAGAATCAAGTAAATCGGCCGGAATCGGCTGAATCAGATCGGAAACTCAGATTTATTTAGTAGAATATAATTTGTCAAGAAAATTATGTTAAGACAAAATATTACACTCAAATAATCCACTAGTATAATATAACACAAGCAATACAATTAGAGCATATATTTTTTAATAGACGACCTTACTAGATCATCTCGATATGCTATATGTATTAAAATATAAAAGGGGATATGGTTGTATTGAGCCAATACTAAATACATTAATGTGATAACAATCAAATTTGTATTTAAATTACTTAAAAAAAAAAATTTATCTAATTTTATAATAGAAATAAATTAACAAGCAATACAAAAATGAAATGTTCACAAATCGTATCAAGCTTATGATTAGCAAAAAGTAAAAAAGTTCAGTGGTTTATAATACAAAATATTCAAATAATAATAAAATTATGAACCCGATTTGATTTATTGCAGAGGCATAATGTTAGGGCAGCCGCAACCAATAACACGCACAGAACAAGTCCCATTGGGAATCAACCCATCTGGCAGAACATGAAACAACTCACAGCCTATGATCTCCAGTCTTGTAAGTGATGGATTGCTTTGCTGTTTGATATGTGGCACTTCATGAGAGGAATCACCAAAGGGCTCAGTAGATTCCACCAACTGTAGTTCATCCATCGTTAGTGATTTCAGGAGAGACCAAAAAGAAATTTCCAGTGTAGCCAACATATGTAGATTCCCTAGTCCGACCAGGCGGCCACAATCATAAATCTGCAATTCTTCCAATCGGGAGGGCAACTTCTCCAGCTGCAGAACTCGGAAACTAGAAAAAACATAAATCTTGAGGCGCTTGTGGGTATGTAGACTTCTACCGAATGGAAGAGATTGAATATTTTCACAAAATTCTAACGAGACTTGTTGAATTGACTTCAAGGAATATGGATCCCTCAAGTTTGCACTTATTTCTAAGGTTAGCACGCTGGGGATATACTAAATTACTCATCTTATCTAAGCCTTCAATAGAGAGTTTTCCCTCAAGGGTGTTCATATACTTGAACCAAGCTATATTAGGTACCGCTAGAGTCTGTGGAGAAAAAATTGTTAATTCATTAAGGTTATTAAGATTTCTGAGATCTAAAGGAACTTCCTCTAAATGATAACATTTAATAACTAATCTGAACAAGTTACTAAGTGAGCAGAGTGATTTCGGTAGCTTATTAATGTGGTGGGATTGAATATTTAGAAATTGTAAGTTAGCAAGATCACCAATACTTTCAGGTAGATATTCAAGGAAAGGGAAATCAAGAATTAAAGTCTGCAGGTTGTGAAGGAGGCCAATGGATAATGGCAATGTATCAAGATATGTAGATTTAATGTCAAGATAGGTAAGATGTTTCAAGTTTCAACTTGAAAATGGAGTGGGGAATCTGTTCGAAACACCCACGCACTTGCAATGCTCTCAGTGCTTCACATTTAGTAAGGTTACCTTCCAGTTCTTGGCTACTATCTACTCCATCCATTGAAAGAGTTCTTAAACCCTTCAAATTTTGTGAAAGAATTCCATTTACATCTTGCATATAAATGGTACACTTCTTGCGGAAAGTTTCCGTTTTTAGTATTAAGTGGCTTATTATTAACCTCCATCGAATAGTGTTCGTTCCCAGAGTTAAATCAGGCAATATCATGGATTATATCGTGCAACTTACAACATTCTGAAGCATGATCTAAATAATCATCAATAAAGGACCTCTGTTTTAACTCCTCATAATATTGAACACCAATTTTTGTGATTCTTCTTTTGCCCTTGGACTCAATGTATCCATGAGAGATCCATAACTCTATCAAATTCATCTTTTTTAATAAGTAATCTTTTGGGTACATTGAGCAAAACAAAAAACATGGCTTAAGGTGGGCAGGGCGATGAGCATAACTGATCTAAAGTGCTGGGAATATATCAATGCAACCCACCACACTTTCTCATAATCTCCCTTACCATATTAAACAAGTGTGTTGGCACAATGTCGCGTGTACCACTAAATGCATAATGGTGAAACAACTGCCAACAGGAACATTCAGGCAAGTTACTTGGCCTAAAAAGTGTTGTTGTTAGCATGACATCTGCAACCTTTTTATTTCTTGTTGTCACGAGATCTGACGATCTTTGCTTCTTTAAAAGAAACCCGAAACAACTCCCAAAGGCTTTGATTCTCGTTCCACATGTTATCTAAAACAAGCGGTACTATTTTGCCTTCATAGTTTTTGCAAGCTCTTCTTGTAATGGGCTCAACTCACTCACACCATTACTTATTTTGTAGAGTGATTCAATGGTTGCTTGAGGAGTCTCCTGACATCAAATTCTTCAGAGACACATAACCACTCAAATAAATCAAGGCACCGGGAAACCTTTTGATCTTTGTAGACAAGTTGGGCAATAGTTGTTTTTCCCAGGCCACCTTTCCCAACAATTGAAATGACCGAAAATGACTTTTCTTTTCAGATAGTAAGAAGTTGATGACCATCGTTATTTCAGCACCTCAACCAAAAATGCTTGCCTTATCCACCATGTGACCTGTTAGGGGTCGTAAAATTTACTGTCAAATGCTATGACGACCTGATTAGATCATCTTGACATCCTACGTATTAAAATATAAAAGGGGTTATTGTTGTATTGAGCTAAATAATAAAGTAATTAATGTGAAAACAATCAATTTGTACTGTAATTGCTTAAAAAAATAAAATTCATTTAATTTTAAAATAAAATAGAGAAAATAGAAATACTAACTAATATTTACAAGAGAAATTTTTTTTTTTTTAATTTCTACTGTTATATTTTTAGAACAATCAAATTTCTAACCTAGTAATCCCATACGGCCATACTCCCATCCATTAGTCAAATAAAAAAAAGACCACTTTGAGTGTCATCAGCAGTACACATCAATTTGTTCAGATGTACACAACTACATCATACCAATAGTAGGTATGAACATGGTCTGCAATAAAACAATTTATGTTCTCAAAATAAAACATTACAGTTCACGGACACCCAGTCTATTTAACATTTTATAATGCTTTAAACCTTCTTCTCTGTCTCCGCAGCCGCATCTATTTTCCTCAATTTTCTTCGACGGCAATGGAAAAATACAAATTGGTTCGATTTAATCATCAAAACAGTTTAATTTTGCTCTTAACGCAAGAGCAATAGATGAAATGTGGCCGATTGTTTCGATTGACAATCAATTTTATCGGTTTTCTGCACGTACCTTGCACACCCGAGTCAACTCGGGAAAAATCGGATCGCCTCTGGCCGATTCCGGTCCGACTCGGCCGAGTCAACTCGGAATCGGCTGATTTTCCAGACCATGGTTATTAGAGTTTCATTTTGAAGTTTGGAAAGGTCCTGAGTTCAATTCCCATTGACCAAATTATTTTTGACTTTTAACATATTATGTATTTATAGTTTAACCCATAGAAGAAAAAATCGAAATCGGAATCGGGATCGGTCTTTTGACCGTGGAATCGGAATCGTGTGAATCGGTCGGAATCGGCCAAATTGGATTGGAAAATCGTACTTTTTTGCCAGAAGCTTGTTTTATATAAAAAAATAGGAAAAAATTGATAAAAAAATAATTTTTCAACAATTTCTGTTTTGACAAATGATTACAATCAAATAATCCACTAATATAATATAATACAAGCATTACAACTAAAAACACACTTTTTAATATAATACAAATTACAATTATTATATATGAATGAGTTATGTTTTCTAGCAATAAATGTTGTGTATTGTGGTGGTAGTTGGCGTTGGTTGCTTAGCTAGAGGTCATAGATTCGATTCATGGAGAGCTAAAATTTTTTGGAGTTTGTTTAATTCGCGTTTCGTCTGTTTCGGTGGAATCAGTCTATTTCGGCTGAAATTTGACTGGAATAGATCCGGAATGACTGAAATTTGGATGGAATTGGGCTGGAACGTCTGAAATTGGACGAAATCGGTACTGTCCGATCCTGACCCGGAACGGCCGATTTTGCCTTCTATGGTTTAACCTCTCATATTCAAATTTTTTAATTCCGCACCTAGTCTCTGCTCACTTCTTCTATTCCAGTTTCATTTCTCCTCGCCCTCTCAACCTGATGTGCTCTCTTTTCTTTCAACCTCATGGCCTGCATATCCCTGGAGCACCTTTCTTCCTTTCTCTCTTCAGCTTCATTCCTGCCTTGTTCCCTTGGTTTCTCTTCTGCTACGATTTTCATGACTACTCTAATGGACGTGCGTATGCTAAGTGTGGCAGTACTGACATTGCAACTAAAATGTACGATGAAATGCCCCGTACGGACATTGCCACGTTGAATGCGGTACTATCTTGATTTGTATTATGTGGTCATCCTCAACTTCCGCAGTCACCTGTGCAGTGGTGTATCATCAATTTCATGCCTCATGAAATACCCAATATCCTACGGTAATTGCTGTTCTCGCTGAATACAGTCAGCTAGGCACAATTGCCTAGCCTATGGTGCAGAGGTTCATTCATGCATGATCATTGAAACTCGATTCAGAATCATTGTACAAAACGCTCTACTACATATTTATTCCCAAGTAAGGTCTCTTGGTGATGCCTTGGAAGTTTTTTATGTTGATACTTGAACAGGGGCAGAGGGAGGTACAAGCAAAGGGGTGCTAACGGCTAAGTACCCCTATGAATTAGTTTTTTTTATTTTATTTTTGTCCTTCAAAATTTTTTATTTTTACAAAAATTATTGCAATTAGTTCCCTCATAAAGTGAAATTAGACATTTAATTATTCAACACCCCCCCTCTCAATTTCCTGGTTCCATCCCACTCAATACTATATTTTTTAGGTATTTTGTACGAAAGAGCAAATCACTATCGGTAATCAACAGATTATTAAAGGTCAATCGCTGCTTGACCTTTAATAAAGTAAAATGTAAGCACGCTACAAGAAAAGCATATTTAGGTAAATGGAAAACAAAGAATCGTCCTGTAAAATAAAAAAAACCAGTACAACATAAGAACTGCTTCAATGCTTTACAAGATTATCTAAATGATTGAAGACAAGCTGAGTTCTCATAATTTAAAACCATTCAATTATCTAAACTCCCGTAATTATCCAGAATTTTCGTTTGGGGAGGAAGGTAAAGTTAATCCGGGCATATATATCTCCCTAAAAATTCATCCAAGCAGGGGAGGAGGGGACAGAGGGGGCAGAGGGGGCGTGGCCTTGCCCTCCGCTGCTAGTAAAAAGATTAATATTAATACAACCACGAAGCCCGAATAGAACGCCCACATGTGATCAGATAAATATGGATATATAGACCACCAGATGTTCTTGGGGTTTAAATCAGCTACATATGGAATGTGTGTCAGTATTTTTGATTCCATCCTGGAACGCTTATAATTTAGTTGGAATGCGGATACAATGATGATGAGAGTATAGGTGGCAGTATACGAGAGAACTTGAGACCCAATAGTAGGAGCTACCACCAGATGCAGACCTAATCCCAGTGCAATGAACATGAACCATGCAGCAAAAATAAACAACTCCATGCATTCATCAATGTTCCTTTCCATCCTATCATAATTTTGAAGCCACGAGCTGTGTATGAGGTGCGTAGTAGCCATGAAGGAAAAAATAAATGCAAAGAGGTCTGCTAAGACAAATGCCCTGAACAAATATTTCCTTCCTAGAATTGGGGTGCCTGTTTCTTGATTGGTACCTCCTGGAAGAGTAAAAGCTGCAGCAAATGTTACTGTTACAATAAGCACAGAACCCAGGCCCACTAACTGGGCTTTGGCCAACAAAGTCTCTGAGTTCGTATTAGCACGTCTTGCGTCCGTTGTCGAAATGTGGTCCTCTTTGGTGCCTCTAATTAACTCTGTTTCTGAAATTTGGTCTTTAGTGTAGTCCTGAAACCAACCTGTACTGAAACGAGCTCCTCTTTTTTGAACGTAAAATTCACCCAAGGCGTCCCTTCTATTCAATCTTCCAAAAAAAATACCTTCCTAGGAAAGGAAAAGGAAAAGGAACTTATAAGTTGGATTGGCAAAGTATTTGATGCACTAGATCCCAAGGAATAGCTTAACCCAATGAATTCATCTCTGAAGGAAGTTGAAGTTTCAAAACAAATTACAAAACCACACAATTAGATATATATGTTTAACATGTGTATATGCAGGTAAGCCCTACAAGAGAAGAAACCACTTCTTTTAGAAATGGCTACTGCACCAGTTAAATATGTAATGGATATAAGACGGTTGGTTGGGCACACACTTCCATGCACAGGTGCAAGCACCAACTAGCTAGAAAATAAACAACATGCTTTGGAAAAGTAGCAGAAGTAGACGCCAACATTTGGAAAAATCTTGGAATGCCTCAATAAATCAAGTCCAGCTGTCACCTATTTTAAAGAAAAGAAAATTCGACCAAGGTTAATGAGAAATAGTAGGCTGCTAACCTGAGTGTCCCTTGCAGATTTCCTAAGTTGAATCACTGAAAGGTCGAAAGCTGTTAGACATTCCTTGTTTTGTAAAGTCAGGTCTAATTCATTGTTCTCCAAAAGAGATAGCATTACATCACTATATTCATGTTCTGCCGCTAAATGTAATGGTGTGTTTCCTTTGTTATCCATTGTGTTTGCCATTCTATTCAACATTTTCTTCCAGTAGGTGATGGGAAGCCCATTTTTTGAATCTTTAAGCAATTTAAAGATAACATTTGACTTCTTTGCTTCTATGGCAATGTGGAGGAAGTTCCTACCGTTACAATCAAGTAGCTGACCTGAATCAAGGCACCTTTGTAAGAGAAGGACAATCATTTTTACATGGCCCATTCGTGCTGCAGTATGCACAGGAAATGATCCGTCTGAATCTGGGATGTATACCAAGGATGGATCTTTATGCAATAGGAGTTTGGCAATCTTATGATTTCCAGTTGATGCTACAAAGTAGAGAGGAGTTCTCCCTGTTTCATCCACCCAGCTATCAAGTGGTTCTGAGTACAGTTGTAATAGTTCTTCGGTGAGTCCTGTCAATAAGATAACACAGAGAAGTTCAATTAGGCAAACCATAGTTTTAGTTTTAGTAAGCAATAATTCCTTGCTTGCTGAATGAGAACCAGCTGACTGAAAGTATTTAGCATCCTTTTTTTTACACTCTATTAGCCACATGTACCATTAGTGCATCTGTGCATAATATATACAAACATACTGCAAACTTTTTTAAAGCATTGGAAGATGTTCATCTTATAGGGTATATTGTGATTACAGAGTGAGTCTTCAGTTAAATTGGATTTCAACATTTGATTGAGAATGGACTGAAGTAGGGTGACAGCATTACTGACATATTGTCACGTTAAACTCATAAAACGAGAAGTCGAAGAGACCTGTTAATAAGGACTAAAATTTATTTAATTTGTGCTCTTACATGAGGAATTGCATGTATTTTATGGCACTCAGTTCTAACCAATGGGCATGTATGACGCAGCCGGCAATAACTTGTACAATGTTTATATTCTGTGCACTTTACATGACAAAAGAAGCTGGAAGATGCAACAAGGTGACTTGTTCCTTTTTTGTTTCCTTATAAATGGAGGTTGTTATGTTCCTTAATTAGTGGAAAACTAGGTTATTCTATGTTGTTATGTACCTGGGTCTTGGAGCACTGCAGCATGCAACGCCGTCTGCTTTTTTGGTCCTGTGTAAAAAGCTGGTGTAATTTGGTGATTCAACATTATTGCCACCATATTCTGTACCATATCGAGCGATCCCCTTGCAGTAGCCAAATACAAGGGAGAGACAGAATCATTGTTGACCAGGCCCGCCAATTCCAGATCTTCTTTCATTAGAGCCGAGACAACAACTCCATGACCGTGTCTGGCAGCTTCATGTAAGGCTGTTTCCCCTAGGCAGTTCTTTTATCTAAGCAGCTCTTTCAACGCAGCCTCACCGAATTCCAAATAGGTATTTGCCATTAACCTCAAAATAGTGTTTACATGCCCATATCTTGCAGCATGGTGGAAGGGTGTCTCATTTCTTACATTGAGTGCCTTCAGCAATGAGCTATCTTTCATACAGATTGCAGACACAAGATTTCCGTGGTCATTGGCAGAGAGTATGTGAAGAATGGTATTCTCCATACCTGCAAAAGCAATAGTCAATTTTCATTTATTATAAAATGCAGACTAGTCTTTTACTTGGGTCAGGCGAATTTGGGTTAGGATTTTTTTTTTTTTTTAATTTCAGTCTTTCTGGGTCGTCATAAATGGGTCCTCAGATCCAGGTTAAATCAGGTCCTAGTAGACTCCATGCCTGGACTTCGTGTTGTAGGTCTGTTCAAGGATCAATTGGGTCGACCGAACTTTATTAGGTTGTGAGTTAATAAGGTCGGTATTTTTTCGTGTGCTGGTTAATCAAATTGGGATCCGAGTAGGCCGAATTTTTGGACAGTTGGTCCTCATGTAAGAAACTATTTGGACAGTCGGTATTTAGTTTATAAGGGTTAAAATAGGCCGGTATTTAGTGACCATTAATTATTTCCAATGTTTTAAAATTCAGTGATATAATTCTGATACCCAAATTTCTTGAAAGTCACTAATAATGGAAAGTGATTCATGAAATAAAATCATCATAAAATTATACATAAAAAATCATGAATTTTTTTATAAAGAAAACCCTAAAAACTCAAATGGAGTGAATTTATATGAATTTATGAAGTTCTGGAGACAATTCTGGGTGCACAAAATGGGGGTACACCTAACAGAAACCCAAATCAACTCCTTGGTGTCCGCATGGACGGTGCCGCATGTAGTTTATGCGTCGGCATGACCACATATTCAAATCCGCAAACACATGACTGCATGACATTTTGAGCCCGTCAGCAAACCGCATACACATATGCGGTCCATGCGACCGCATTTAAAAACACCGATTATTTCTGATATTTGCACGGTCTATTCTTATAGTTTACCATATTCTACTATTATTTATCATTAGATAGATGAGTTGTAGCTTTTAAACGAAGCACTATCATATTTCCCAATCGACTAGTCAATTAAATGTTCCAATTCTCCAGCCCCAACAAAAAAAAAACTAACGGTTGAAATTAAAAACGGACTATAATATAAGCTCTGAAGAAAGAGTGATTCTGGTTCAACCTCTAAATTTCAGCATAACACCAGTGGAATTTAAATTTACATTGTTACACCCGGGCCTTCATTTCTTAACAATTCAAAAGAGGCCCATTTTGATATTTTGAATTATTGGAAGCAGTGAGAGTTAATGAACCATTTTAATATTCATGGATCATGATACCTGTGGTACCGTATCAACGATAGCTTCCAAGTTTGCTCTCAGTGCATATAGCAGAGTATTAACTAATGGTCGTAACCATTTGACAAATAAAGCTTTTGAAATTATACTTGTATACCTAAAAGATTTGGTTGGATGTCTAACAAAACGCACATGACCAATCCAAAATAATGGGCGAAAATACCGAGTACATGGCATCAAGGATGATATGATGATTATTAATGGGGATATTAAAGAGACCGGGGGAGTCAAATCTTAGAGGCCATTCGGCGACAAAAGAAGAATTAAATCTTAATCCGCGCTAAGGAGCTCATGTTCGATTATCTTAATCCATAGATATATCCTAATGAGGTTTAATCCAGGGGTAAGGTTCCTTAAGGCACAGTCAGGGATTAAGATTTTAGGCCCAAAAAAAGACTAAAAAATATTTCTTAATCCTTGCTAAGCAATCAATGTTTGAAAGGATTAAACAACTAAGGAAATTAAAGGAAGTTTAGTCCGCCCCCTTCCTGCCTTTCTATCGACTCAAGCAAAAAAAAAAGTATGCATCTCTGTTATACTTATTGAATTTATAATTAAAATAAATTTCAAAATTTTTTTAATGAACTCTGTTGTAAGAATATTTTTTGTAGCTATGCTTGTGTTTTCAAACATAGACAGTTCAAAGTTAGAAAAAAAGGAGGAAAAATTAAAAATTTGCAAATTAATATTTTCTAGTACAATTTTATCATAATTTTATTTTGCTTCTTTCCCTATTTGTTGGTCATTTCAAAAAAAAATTCAGTTTTGTTACAATTTTTTAACATATTTTGGGATATAAAAAAAAATTGAAAGCCTTATATTTCTCATGTGGCGTGTTTTTACATTTCTCATGCCTGATTTCTATACTTTTCGGCATATATACGATACTTGTAATTTGTAGCACGTGCGTGCACGCCTAAGAGGCATAGACACGGCACGACACGGGTTAATTCACTAATCACATGTGACCTTAATGGATCATATTATGCCACAAGTTAGCAAGTCTACTTCTCGCCCTAAATCTTGGTCTAAGGTACATACCAAGCTTGGTAGTCACGTCACTCTTGTTTTGCCAAAAATTTTATTTTACCTGCTACGCTTTTGATGAGGCAGTGAGAGGGCTCAATTGGTGTCATTTCCTCAATAGGTATCCTAGTAGGAGGGGGATGGTCATTCCATCCCAGAAGCTGCTTCAAATCTGCCTCGTTGCCGTGAATAGCTGCCTCGAGGAGGTTGTGTGGCATCAGTGAGCGCTTAGGCTTAGTCTCAGTCTGAGTTTGTGGTTCTTCAATCGCAGGAGAACTTGTTATCTCGCTAGCCATTTATTTTGGAGCTTAATCTAGTATCTGATATGAGAGTGAGGAAGAAGGGTATAGAGACCGGAAGAGGATTGGTCTTATGTAATGAGGTATATAATATACGCCAATAAAAGAAATATATTAAAAAAATGTTTAAATAGTACAGAAATTTGTGGTCACCATACATGGTGGCAAATTTTGTTTTCAGCCAAATAATTGTTCAATTCTGATTAAGATTTGGGATATAAGCTGTGGTCCCTGTGTGAACAGATTGAAATGTGCGGCGCATATTTTAAAAATATATATTCAAATTAGAAAGATATTTAGCCTTCTATGAAATAATCAAAAAAATTTAATTGTGAAGTTTTAATTACTTTGTAATGAATAACCAATCAAATTTCATATTGACTCTCAAATTTAATACATACTCTTTTTAATAAATGCAAAATGGAAAGAACTATATATATATATATATATATAGTGCTGGGCTTAGCTAAGCCATGGTGTAAAACGACTTGGTGCTCCACGCCTCATTATTTCCATTTTGAAAATCCAAACGACTGATCCAAACCGCTCAAGTTGTTCTCCATATTGATATGTGCTTGGAGACCAAATTTTACATTTTTTGGAATTTTTTTACTATTTATTAAGCCACTTTGAAAATCACTGATCCGGCGGTCCAGAAAATTTTACTGTTTTTTACTGTTCATAAGGATTTTCAGATTTTCAAAGTGGCTTAATAAGTAGTAAAAAAATTCCAAAAAATGTAAAATTTGGTCTCCAAGCACATTTCAATATGGAGAACATGTTGGAAGGTTCGAATCGACTATTTGAACTTTGAAAACGAAGATATGGCGTGGAGTACCAAGTCGTTTTACTCCATGGAGTAGCCTAGTCGGACTCTATATATATATATATATATATATATATATATATATATATTTAAAATGAGTGTTAGTAGAAAATATAATAAATTGTGCATATCTGTGAGTTTTTAAAATTTATTAGGGTAAATATGATATTACAATTTGAGGTTTTTGAGAGGCATACATGAAATTCGCCCTTAGTATTAATTATAGAGTAGAACTAAGGTGCTCTTAAGCTCACCAAGCCCTTTGTGAGCTTAACTCAAAAACCTATCGTCTTGACTTCAAACAACATTTCCAAACTGTTAAATGTTCAATCTATATTAAAATGTGCTTGGAGACCAAATTTTACATTTTTTGAAATTTTTTTACTATTTATTAAGCTGGTTTGAAAACCACTGTTTTCCAATGGTGTAGAATTTTAATAAAAACAGCGGTTTTCAAACCAGCTTAATAAATAGTAAAAAAATTCCAAAAAATGTAAAATTTGGTCTCCAAGCACATTTTAATATAGATTGAACATCTAACGGTTTGGAAATGTCGCTTGAAGTCAAGCCGATAGGTTTTTGAGTTAAGTTCACAAAGGACTTGGTGAGCTTAAGAGCACCTTAGTTCTACTTATATATATATATATATATATATATATATATATATATATATATTTGGGATAACAACTGGAAATAAATTGTTAATTACCCGGTTAGAAATATATATGTAGTTGAGCTTCGCAATGCAAGAACCGGCACTTTACCTTATAAGTTGGAAATAAATTTTTAATTACCCGGTTAGGAAAAGGGAAGCTGATATGAGTACCCACGCTACAGTACCCGCACTGTACCCACACCTAAACTGCCATAACTGCTTGTGGGGACTGCAACTATTTCAAAACTGTAATTTTGTTTTACAAATTTTAATAGTAATACTGTGAAGTATATAGCTCAAACAGGGCAAGTATTTATACCTATACAATGAACTACACATGATATATGAATTTTCCTAAAATAACTGTACCCGCACCTTTTTTTGAAAAATTCTCGTGTTGTACCCGCATTAGGGGACCACTCAAACGGCATGTGGGGACCGCAACTGTTCCAAAACTGTAATTTTGTTTTTTTTTTATTTTAATAGTAATACTGTGAAGTATATAGCTCAAACAGGGCAAGTATTTATACATATACAATGAACTGCACCTGATATATGAATTTTCCTAAAATAACTGTACCCGCACCTTTTTTTTTCAAAAATTATTGTGTTGTACCCTCATTAGGGGACCACTCAAACGGCATGTGGGGACTGCAACTGTTCCAAAACTGTAATTTTTTTTAAAAATTTTAATAGTAATACTGTGAAGTATATAGCTCAAACAAGGCAAGTATTTATACCTATACAATGAACTACACCTGATATATGAATTTTCCTAAAATAACTGTACCTGCACCTTTTTTTCAAAAATTCTCGTGTTGTACCGCATTAGGGGACCACTCAAACGGCATGTGGGGACCGTAACTGTTCCAAAACTGTAATTTTGTTTTTTTTTTATTTTAATAGTAACACTGTGAAGTATATAGCTCAAACAGGACAAATATTTATACCTATGCAAGAAACTACATATGATGAATTTTCCTAAAATAACAGTGCGGGTACAGTGCAGGTACTGTAGCGTGGGTACTGAAATAATTATTCTAGGAAAAGAAGGTTAGTTTTTCCGATTTGCCAGAAAAACGGAAAACAACTGGAATATATATATAAACGGACTTGCAATAAAATTTTATTTGAAGTCGTTTTCCGGATAAAATTCGATCCTTTCCGGACTTGTTCGAAGTTCAATGTTTCTCCTCCACAGAAAAAAGAGTGGTTTTCCAAATAAATTAAAGAAATTTCAGGATGCTAATTGTTTGAGGTTGCAAAAATAAAGATAAGCATATACGAACCAAAATTAAAATAGAAGGTTATATACGAACAATCAAAGTCGTTGAAGAGTCAAAATATCAAGATTTTTTTGCTAAGGTCGTTTTTTAGTAATAAATTTGACAGGGCCACGTGAAAGCTCTAATCTCTTTAACTAGTATGATGTAGTATTCAAAGAGTGGGTTAGGATTGTGCACTGGCCCACTGTAGGATATTTTTTATTGGTAGAAATTAATAGAAAAGAACAGAGAGAAATAGAAAGAGTACATCTATTCTTATATTGGTAGAAAGGTCGGTAAAATTCTTACCGATCCAAAAGCAGGTTTGTTTTTTTTGCTTTCATTTTTTTTCTAGTAAAATATAATTTTTTACAAAATAAATAGAGTATGTTAAAATTTAGATATAATAGAAACATTATATCTATTTTTTGAAAAACTTTTCATATTTTACTAGAAATCTAATATAAGAATTTCCTCTATCTATACATCAGATTAAAAAAAAGGAAAACTAAGTTTGGATCGGTAGAATTCCTACCGATCCAAACTTTTTTATTTTTTGGATCGGTAAGAATTTTACCGATCTTTCTACCAATATAAGAACTGATGTACTCTTTCTATTTCTCTCTCTTCTTTTCTATTAATTTCTACCAATAAAAAATTTCCCCCACTATATGTAAGCCTTAAATGGAAATGCCAAGACGAGTATCTAATATTGTTCTTGTTTTATATTTTTATGTGCATATATGGATCGAGATTGGATATATGAACCACAGCGTAATAGTCCTGAGTTTATGAAGGGTGTTGATCGTTTTATAAAATTTGCTGAGAAAAATAGGAAAAAGAAGGATTTAACAACTATTTGTTGTCCTTGTCGATTGTGTTGTAATATTAAATAATTTGCTGACTTTGCGGATATTAAAAGTCATTTGATTTGTAATGGGTTTAAAAATGGATACACACGTTGGATATAGCATGGTGTGGATACCAGAGAAATAGGTGATGATATTGGGGAAACAAACAATAGTACTAGTAATTTTAATATTGATTTTGAAATTGCATCTGAAGTTTTTGGTGAGGAAAATGGAGAAATTGGTGATGAAGTAGGTAATAAAGAAATTGGTAGTGATGTTTATGATTCATACCATAATCATGATCACAATGATGACAACTTTGATGATATATATCTTGAGGTTGAGCAAGAATTTAGGGAAAAAGAATATGAAAGGTTTTCAAAGAAATTTAAAAGTAATCACAAACGACAATTATATTCCGGGTGTACGGGATTTACAAAATTACAAGCTGTTTTGAGACTGTATCATTTGAAGGCGAGTAATTGTTGGAGTGATAAAAGTTTCAGTGAATTATTAGACCTCTTGGGAGAGATGCTTCTGGATGACAACAAATTGTTGGCACTCTGATAAATTATAAATAAGAATTTCAAATAGGGAGAGAGAGAGAGACTAGAGATAAGATAACTATTGTTTCATTAGAATTTCAATACTACATGATACATGACACCACACTCCTATTTTAAAGTTTTACAAAGTCGGTTCATAGCCAAAACCGACATATCAAAATACAACTAAGCTATTGCTCATTAATTATAACAAAAATACAATTCAAACTTTTCTTCTAAATATGGAAGTCGGCAGCCTACATTTTTGACTAAGCAAATTGTCATTTGACTTTTGACCGGTTTCTAACAAAAAACAGAGAGTTTACAGCTGGACCGAGACAGGGCAGTAAAACAGAGAATTACAGCTGTAACATGGAAGAAAAAACCAAAACTTTCTTGTGTGTGTGCTAACATTTTGTAGCAGCCTTTTTTGACCAAGATGACCTCCTTTCACATTGTTGAATTTGAGTTTAATTCAACACGAATGATGTGTCTATTGAGTCTTAAAGTAAAAAAGAATACATATATGTCCAAATGATGGTAAGTAATCTTTTTCTTTCTTATTTAATAGCTGGTGTATATATACTTCATTTTTTAAAAGTATTCAAACTTTAATTGACATGATAATTCAAAGAACTCGAAGCAGTATCTTTTAAGTGGTAAGTTGAAATTTTTAGTAATAGATAAAGTGAGCGAGATATATTTTGTATTTATTTAAATAGTAAATTAAAAGATGCAAATCTACTTTGTCATCTCCTATTTTTCAGCAATCAGCGGGAGAACATTACACTCGACCCAGCACTAAAATGTATAATTGTGGTATTTATCCTCCTCCTGCCGTGCCGTAGAAGAATGATGCCTGGTTTATGTATGTGCAACAACCTATTTATGTACGTATATAAATAATAAGTGAGATTTATGTATGTGCGTGGTTGAAATTCCCAATATTGAAAAGTGTGCAATTAATTAATAGAGTCATATAGATTTCTGCCAATTTATTAATTATTTTAAAGTTGATCCACTGTCTGCAAATTTATTAATTATTACTGAGTCATGTAATAAAATTGAGGGAAAAAAAATGCAGACCAATCGTTTGCCACCCTATCCCTATCCCTATCCTAGAGAGAGATAACAACGACTTGAGTCAACTAATCCAACAATCTAAAATCTCGCTGTTCAGCTCCAAAAACATCCAAATCAACTTGTTGATATATTGACAAAAGAACAATCCTACTGAAAACTTCACTTTGAACAGAGGTAATAGAGAAAATGAAAACATTGAAGAAAATAACAAAAGGCCTTGACAATGAGTGTTTAACCAATATTTGAGATTTATATGTGTGGTCGGTGGAAATCCCCAATAAGGAGAGGATTTCATATATTAATATTGTAAAGTGTGCAATTAATTAATTAAATAGACTTGTGCCAAAACTATTTTTCACCTAAATAAATCTTCCAATTAATGCCATCTACATTACTTGCATCCAGTTACAAAGAGAGTGGTCAAGCAACCCCACTTGACCCTATTTTTTTATATTTATCCTTAAGTAATTATGTTGGTTAACATTAATTATTGTGATCGATTTTTGTGTATTGTATTGGTTGACATAAATTATTTTTGTATTTTTGCCTCTGCCAATGATTCTGTACAGCACACATAATTGTGAAATAGTATATATTTGTTAAACCTAATTCTTTATAAGGGTATGTTCCTCTGTTTCGCAATTTATGATGTAAAAACATATTTAAGTAATTTACAAATCATTAAATTATTAAATATTAACTTCTGGCTAGATCTAAATTTATTTTATAGTTGATCCACTGTCTGGTAATTTATTAATTATACTGCGTCATGAAATATAATTGAGGAAAAAAATGCTCATGCTCAGAGGCACCGATTCTCAGACTAATTAAGAGAGAGACCAACGACTTGAGTGAACTAATGCAACAATGTAAAATCTCGCTGTTAAGCAACAAAAACTTCCAAATAAACTTGTTGATATATTAACAAAATGACAATTTTAATGAAACTTCACTTTGACCAGAGGGCAATAGTGAAAATGCGTAGAATTTTGGTAATGCAAGTTTGAAGTTATTTTTGTTGTTCAATTTTCCTAAAAGGCACAACAAAATATAATTCAAATTTGGTAGGATTAATGGGTCGATTGATTAACCGATGGGCATTTTGTTCTTGGACTATTGATTTATTAGTGTGCACCACAGTCATTTGATTTTTGAATGAGATCGACACAGTAATAGACAATATTCAATGTAAAATACTAAATTAAAAAAAAAAGACTTAAGTACAACACGGACAACCAGATAAGATGCGAAAATTTTGCATGTGGAAATTTTTTCCCGAAGTAATTGGTCGTAAAGATGAGCGATTTAGCAGAAAGGAAAGTACGAATTAATTTGGTCAGTCAAACACGATTGTGGACGTCTGGTGTGATGGATGCACTAATCAGAAGACCTGCACCTGCTTGATATCATTTACTTTTAAATCAGATGCCAAACTTGGACTTAAACACTGGAAGTCCATACAAACATTTTGCGTAAATCTACCGTATCTAATTGGAAAAAAAAAGATGGTCCAACCAAATTTACAATTTAGAGAAAAAACATTGGCCAATCCCTTGCCACCCTATCTGAAGGAGAGAAATGTCTTTTCAGTCAACTATTCCAACAAATTAAAATCACAATCGTTGTCAAACAAGAAAAGATCCTGACTTGTTTATGCATTGCCAAAAATTGGAAAATGTACCATAACTAACGACAAGTATGCGGAAAAGATCCTGACTAGTTTATGCATTGCCAAAAATTGGAAAATGTACCGTAACTAACGACAAGTATGCGGAAAAGATCCTGACTTGTTTATGCATTGCCAAAAATTGGAAAATGTACCATAACTAACGACAAGTATGCGGAAAAGATCCTGACTTGTTTATGCTTTGCGTGCCATGCCGGAACTTAGATGTACCGTGTTGGTTTTTTTTTTTTTTTAAACTTAATAATTTGTTACTTCAAAATAATTTATTAAAAATATGAAAAATATCCAAAAAATCAGAAATAAATTAAATTATATTTTTTTTGTAATTTTAGTTTTTTTTATTTTGTAGTATTTTTGTTTTGCTATAATTTGAGAAAATGTTACTACGGAGTAAAAAAAATAATTTTTGTTGTGCTAAACGTGCCGATTTTAGAAAAATTAGGACACAACACAGACAAGGACACGGCATGTCTAATAAGATATGCCACGTTGTGTCATGTCCTTAGCCGTGAGTGCCGGCACGTGTACCTGGCATGCCGTGCTTTTGCAATACACTAGCTAAGACGTGTAAATAGATTGGACACTGACAGAAAATAGCTAAATCGTATCCATAACGGTTTTTAATTAATTGCAATTGCCTTGAAAAGTCTATATATAGGAATGAATCCTTGAAGGGTTCCAACTGCATCATAATAGAAAACACAGTTTCTAAAATGTCAACAACAAGAGCTCTTCCTGTTCTCTGCATTGCCTTCCTATTTTTCACTAGCTCTCTCGTGTTGCCTTGTACCGAGGCTGCTCGAATCCTGGAAGAGAGCAAGGCTGATGGTTTGTAATCTATCTCTTTCTTAATAATTTTTAGCAATAGATAAAGAGAGAGAGATATCTTCCATATTTCTGTCATTAGTGAAATTAATAATTGCAAATCTACTTTGTCATCTCCTCATTTTCAGCAATCAGCGTGACAGCAGTCACTAGTCCTGGCAGCGTACCTTCCCATACACCAGGCGGGTCTTACACTAATCCAAAGTGCAAGAAGGCATATAAAAAAAATTGTCCTCCAGAAGAAAAGCCGTAGAAGAATGATGCCTGGTTACATGAAAGATTAAGAGCAAGAAGAATGCAACAAAGTATTTATGTATACATGTATAAATAAAACTGAGATTTATATATATGATCGGTGGAAAGCCCCAATAAGGAGGAGATTTAATATATTAATATTGTAAAGTGTGCAATTAATTAATAGAGTCATCTAAATAAATCTACCAATGCCATCTACATCCCTTTCATGCAGTAACAAGGACAGAGGTCAACCAGCCCCGCTTGACCCTAATTATATGATACTTAAGTATTAACTACAATTCATTAAATCATTAAATATTAACTTCTGGCTATATCCAAATTTATTTCAAAGATGATCCACTGACTGTTAATTTGTTAATTATACTGAGTCATGAAATATAATTGAGGAAAAAAAATGCTCATGCTCAGAGTCTCAGGTTCTTAGAATACTTTTTCAGAAAAACACAGACCCATCCCATGTGACCCTATCCCTATCCCAACAATCTTAAAGCTACAAAACATCAACTGAACTTTGTTGATATATTGACAAAAGGACAATTTTACTGAAACTTGCCTTTGACCAGAGGGCAACAGTGAAAATGAAATCATTGAAGAAAATAACAACAGGACTTGACAATGCGTAGAAATTTGGTACAAACCCTATCGTTGAACAAACAATACAAACCTCATTGTTGGACTACAATCGTATTTGTATTTTGTATTTGTAGATCACTACAGATATATATATAACAGATGTGCAACTACAACAAAAATAAGCATTTCACAATCATAACATAAAAATAAAACATAAAAATTACAAAAATATTGATATTAATAAATCTGCATGTTCTGTTTGATATTCGTAATCCTTAATTCTAATAAAAGGAAATTGTCAAATTCGATTCGGAAGCTTATTTTCATAGTTAGGTAAGAACGCTATCAAATACAAAATCGAAATTCTACGTATCAAAATGGATTGCTTATTTTTATAGTTGGATTATTAACTTAGGTCAGAACGCTGGGCTCTTGGAAAAATAAATTAATCTGGGCTTCTCTGGGCTAAAAATAAGATTAGTAAATGTTCTGTGGGCCCTGATTCGCTATATGGAACATTAATTCCTACCCCCAAAAAAGAGCCTTATAAAAAGAGAGCTCATAAAATGGTTTTTATTGACTGGTATATAATTGGAGGCAGCCATCATTGTCCCCAACTTAATTTACATTTTCACCCGTCGATGCACTAAAAAAACTCTCTTTGTTGTCTCTCCTGGTTTATTTTGTTTTGATGAGTTAAATGTTATCCCAGTATCCCACACAATAAGGCCCTAGATCTCAATTTCACTTGAAAAAAGTACAATCTAGACAACATGTTAATTTGTTTTTGAAGCAGTATTTTTGCAACTAAGTATACAGGCAAAAAGCAAAAAAAAAATCATCCCATATTGCGAAGGATAATTATATTTAGGCATGGCTCTAAAAATCCGAATCGGATTCGGAATTGGTCACTTGACTGTGGAATTTGAATCAAGTAAATCGGCTGAATCAGATCGGAAACTCGGATTGATTTAATAGAATATAATTTGTCAAGAAAATTATGTTAAGACAAAATATTACACTCAAATAATCCACTAGTATAATATAACACAAGCAATACAATTAGAGCATATATTTTTTAATAGACGACCTTACTAGATCATCTCGATATGCTATATGTATTAAAATATAAAAGGGGATATGGTTGTATTGAGCCAATACTAAACACATTAATGTGATAACAATCAAATTTGTATTTAAATTACTTAAAAAAAAAAAATTTATCTAATTTTGTGATAGAAACAAATTAACAAGCAATACAAAAATGAAATGTTCACAAATCGTATCAAGCTTATGATTAACAAAAAAGTAAAAAAGTTCAGTGGTTTATAATACAAAATATTCAAATAATAATAAAATTATGAACCCGATTTGATTTATTGCAGAGGCATAATGTTAGGGCAGCCGCAACCAATAACACGCACAGAACAAGTCCCATTGGGAATCAACCCATCTGGCAGAACATGAAGCAACTCACAGCCTATGATCTCCAATCTTGTAAGTGATGGATTGCTTTGCTGTTTGATATGTGGCACTTCATGAGAGGAATCACCAAAGGGCTCAGTAGATTCCACCAACTGTAGTTCATCCATCGTTAGTGATTTCAGGAGAGAACAAAAAGAAATTTCCAGTGTAGCCAACATATGCAGATTCCCTAGTCCGGTAATCAACACCAGGTGGCCACAATCATGAATCTGCAATTCTTCCAATCGGGAGGGCAACATCTCCAGCTGCAGAACTCGGAAACTAGAAAAAAACATAAATCTTGAGGCGCTTGAGGGTGTGTAGACTTCTACCGAATGGAAGAGATTGAATATTTTCACAAAATTCTAACCAGACTTGTTGAATTGACTTCAAGGAATATGGATCCCTCAAGTTTGCACTTATTTCTAAGGTTAGCATGCTGGGCATATACTAAATTACTCATCTTATCTAAGCCTTCAATAGAGAGTTTTCCCTCAAGGGTGTTCATATACTTGAACCAAGCTATATTAGGTACTGCTAGAGTCTGTGGAGAAAAAATTGTTAATTCATTAAGGTTATTAAGATTTCTGAGATCTGAAGGAACTTCCTCTAAATGATAACATTTAATAACTAATCTGAACAAGTTACTAAGTGAGCAGAGTGATTTCGGTAGCTTATTAATGTGGTGGGATTGAATATTTAGGAATCGTAAGTTAGCAAGATCACCAATACTTTCAGGTAGATATTCAAGGAAAGGGAAATCAAGAATTAAAGTCTGCAGGTTGTGAAGGAGGCCAATGGATAATGGCAATGTATCAAGATATGTAGATTTAATGTCAAGATAGGTAAGATGTTTCAAGTTTCAACTTGAAAATGGAGTGGGGAATCTGTTCGAAACACCCACGCACTTGCAATGCTCTCAGTGCTTCACATTTAGTAAGGTTACCTTCCAGTTCTTGGCTACTATCTACTCCATCCATTGAAAGAGTTCTTAAACCCTTCAAATTTTGTGAAAGAATTCCATTTACATCTTGCATATAAATGGTACACTTCTTGCGGAAAGTTTCCGTTTTTAGTATTAAGTGGCTTATTATTAACCTCCATCGAATAGTGTTCGTTCCCAGAGTTAAATCAGGCAATATCATGGATTATATCGTGCAACTTACAACATTCTGAAGCATGATCTAAATAATCATCAATAAAGGACCTCTGTTTTAACTCCTCATAATATTGAACACCAATTTTTGTGATTCTTCTTTTGCCCTTGGACTCAATGTATCCATGAGAGATCCATAACTCTATCAAATTCATCTTTTTTAATAAGTAATCTTTTGGGTACATTGAGCAAAACAAAAAACATGGCTTAAGGTGGGCAGGGCGATGAGCATAACTGATCTAAAGTGCTGGGAATATATCAATGCAACCCACCACACTTTCTCATAATCTCTCTTACCATATTAAACAAGTGTGTTGGCACAATGTCGCGTGTACCACTAAATGCATAATGGTGAAACAACTGCCAACAGGAACATTCAGGCAAGTTACTTGGCCTAAAAAGTGTTGTTGTTAGCATGACATCTGCAACCTTTTTATTTCTTGTTGTCACGAGATCTAACGATCTTTGCTTCTTTAAAAGAAACCCGAAACAACTCCCAAAGGCTTTGATTCTCGTTCCACATGGTTTAAAATTAGTCAATATAACAATTATTTTTGATATTTTTTATTAGATCAAAAGACTATTTTTGTTGTTTTTTTTATCTATTACCCGATTTGTTAATGAATTTGAATCATATAAGTTATATGAACCTACTTATTTAATGAGTTTGAACGTGATAATCTATTTGAATTCGATTCCTGCCCCACCCTGTATGTGCCCCTGAATAACATTGAATTTTTTTCTTATTAATAGTTTCTTCTTTTTCTGATACAGTCAATACAGACACAATATGATTCAAATTTAATTAGACAATTACCTGACTTGCGTTAAAAATTAGTTGGCTTAATGGATTGATTACTTAACCGAGGGCATTTTGAAATCCGAAAAAGCAAACAAAAAATAATGGATTGACTATTTTGTTTTTGGACTATTGATTTATTAGTGTGGGCTCTCTGGGCTGAGATATGAAAGAAAACAAAGGTCTAACTAAGTGGACCTAAAGGCACGGGCTTGGCCACTAATAAAGGTGCCACCTGCATAAAATGGATAGAATGAACCATAAAAGTAGGGATGTCAATGGGTATGAAACGGGTCAGGTGGAATCATTTATATACCATTAACAATTATGTTAACTGAAAAAAACTTACCCTTACCAGTATCCGAAAACTAAACGAATAATGACCATATTTGTACTTGTTTAATTGAATATGGTACGCATATTGTAAACAAATAAAATGGTGTCACTTAATATATCTATATGAACTATTAATAAAACTATATCATATCATTCATCATCTCCATGTATATATATATATAATATTATAATTTTTATTTTGAATTATTACCGTATAGGATAACGGGAAAGGAATAGTCCTTACCTATTATGTTAACGAAAGGGAAATTATTCTTACCCGTACCTGATAAATTAAACGAAAAAAAATCTTACTCATACCCTATCAAATACGGTATGAGTCAGGTAAACGAATAAAGAGTGTCATTGAGTCAGAAATTCCCACCACTATATCGTACATTGCTAAACTGGCTTCTTACTTTTCAACAATATATTGTGGAACAATATCTAAATAGATGAAATATGCCGGGATGGTCCACACCAGCATATTTTCAGAAATTTTATCAGTTTGATTGTCCAAACTAGATTTTGGGTTATTTCCTTTTCAAGTTCTGTTTGCTCTGTTGTGATTCAGTGGCTTGGATCATAGAAAAGGATATGTGGTGTAGCTCATAAATATAAAATTAAATAAGGAACACGTGATGAGTTTCTATGGTCCAAACTAGATGATCGATTTTGGCTTATTTCCTTTTCAAGTTCTCTTTGCTCTGTTGTCATTCAGTGGCTTGGATCATACAAAAGGAAGTGTGCGGGCCGCACAAAATCACAGCAGCCAACACACAGTTTGTATTTAGGCTATATTATGGTCATTCGAAATCCGATTTGGATGAATCAAAACTTGACGAAACCAAGATAAAAAGATCTAAACATTTCATGAAGGAAACAAATCTAAATTTGGAATATAGAATTTTGTGCAACCGCACCTAACTAGATTTGGACAGATTTTATTGCTTCTTTGCCAATATATAATAGCTTTTGTAACTTTGGGAATTAATTTGCTAATTTTAGTCATCTTTCATCTACTTTTAATTTAGCTTTTATTCTACACATTTTTCTATCATCTCTTCTATCTTCTTCGACTGAATCAAGGCGATTGGAGCGAAGGATTGAAGGTTGTTCGAGCGGAACAAAGTGAAGACGAGAGCAGCAAGCGAGGATATTGGTGTAGTCTATTTCCTTTCTTATTTTTTCTCAGTTTTTATCATGTTTACTCTTGTATTTCTCTTGGATATTAGCGCACCCATGAGGGACTAAATTCCCTCTCTATAGCTTAGGCTTTAAGAATGAACTTGTGTTAAAATCTACCTTACTTGGATGGTTTTCTTTATGATTATTGTTTGCTTGCATGTTTGTTCTTGTTGATTTTATTATTCATGTGATTGCCTGATTTGTGTTGCTTGTTAATTAGCGTCCCGCTTAGGTTCAATCAACTTGAGTAGTTTTGGATTAAGAATTGATTGTACCAAATTATGTACATGAATAACTCTAGGATTTGAGATTAGAAATGACTAAATATAATTCTTAGTCTGGAATTACAAGGAACAAAGGTTGAATTGAGGTGAATGACTTAATCGTGAAATCTCATATTTAATTGGGACACATAGAATTGAACAGAATATTGGTGTGAATGACTTAATCATGAAGTATCGGTATTTGAGAATAAACTAGGCTAACCTATGCTTATGGTCTAAATAGCTACGGTGAAGAACTTAATCGTGAAACCCGAATTATTTAGGTACGTTATTAATTCACGAAAGTGACCCTGTATGATATTTATGGCTTAAAAATTCTTTCTAAGCAGATATGAATTTAGAAACCAAACAAATATGGATTTGACCAAATGATTGTATGCCAATAGCCCCTAGACTTCCCTCTTTTTGAAATACAAAAACTCATGTTATTTGTTTGTTTAAATTGGTTTGTTTTTAGTTAAACTCTCATTCGGGTATTAAATCCAACCAAACCAATTTTGCAACAAACCCCCCTCTTTTACTTTAATTGCACCTTTTAGAATTAATTAATTTTGTAGAAAATAATATTTCCCGTTATCTTTGGAATGTAGAATTTGTGCAGCCGCACCAACCTAGATTTGGACATATTTTATTGCCAAATTGATGCAATCTTCATCCGATTCACATCCAGATCTTGTTTGCTTGCTCCCAATGACATAAAAACTAATATATATTGGCAGGGAAGTTGCAGTAGAATCTATATTTTATTCATCTTTGATCTACTTTTAATTTAGCTTTTATTCTACACATTTTTCTATCATCTCCTCTATCTTCTCCGAGTGAATCAAGGCGATTGGAGCAAAGGCTTGAAGGTTACTCGAGCGGAACAAAGTGAAGACGAGGGCAGCAAGCGAGGAGATTGGTGTAGTCTATCATCTTTCTTGTTTTCTCTCAGTTTTTATCATGTTTACTCTTGTATTTCTCTTGGATGTTAGCGCACCCATGAGAGGCTAGATTTCCTCTCTAGGGGCTTAGGCTTGAAGCATGAACTTGTGTTAAAATCGACCTTACTTGAATGGTTTTCTTTATGATGATTGTTTGCTTGCGTGTTTGTTCTTATTGATTTTACTATTCATGTGATTGCGTGATTTGTGTTGCTTGTTAATTAGCGTCTCGCTTAGGTTCAATCAACTTGAGTAGATTTGGATCAAGAATTGATTGTACCAAATTATGTACATGAATAACTCTAGGATTTGAGATTAGAAATGACCAAATCTAATTCTTAGTCCGGAATCACAAGGAACAAAGGTTGAATTGAGGTGAAGAACTTAATCGTGAAACCTCATATTTAATTGGGACACATAGAATTGAACAGAATATTGGTGTGAATGACTTAATCATGAAGTATCGGTATTTGAGAATAAACTAGGCTAACCTATGCTTGTGGTCTAAATAGCTACAGTGAAGAACTTAATCGTGAAACCCGAATTATTTAGGTACGTTATTAATTCACGAAAGTGACCCTGTATGATATTTATGGCTTAAAAATTCTTTCTAAGCAGATATGAATTTAGAAACCAAACAAGTATGGATTTGACCAAGTGATTGTATGCCAATAGCCCCTAGATTTTCCTCTTTTGAAAAACAAAAGCTCATGTTATTTGTTTGTTTAAATTGGTTTGTTTTTAGTTAAACTCTCATTCGGGTATTAAATCCAACCAAACCAATTTTGCAACAAACCCCCCTGTTTTACTTTAATTGCACCTTTTAGAATTAATTAATTTTCTGGAAAATAATATTTTCCGTTATCTTTGGAATGCAGAATTTTGTGTAGCCGCACCAACCTAGATTTGGACATATTTTATTGCCAAATTGATGCAATCTTCATCCGATTCACTTCCAGATCTTGTTTGCTTGCTCCCAATGACATAAAAACTGATATATATTGGCAGGGAAGCAGCAGGAGAATCTATCTTTTATTCATCTTTGATCTACTTTTAATTTAGCTTTTATGCTACACATTTTTCTATCATCTCCTCTATCTTCTCCGAGTGAATCAAGGCGATTGGAGCTAAGGCTTGAAGGTTGCTCTAGCAGAACAAAGTGAAGACGAGGGCAGCAAGCGAGGAGATTGGTGTAGTCTATTATCTTTCTTGTTTTTTCTTAGTTTTTATCATGTTTACTCTCGTATTTCTCTTGGATGTTAGCGCATCCATGAGAGGCTAGATTTCCTCTCTAGGGACTTAGGCTTGAAGCATGAACTTGTGTTAAAATCTACCTTACTTGAATGGTTTTCTTTATGATGATTGTTTGCTTGTGTGTTTGTTCTTATTGATTTTACTATTCATGTGATTGCGTGATTTGTGTTGCTTGTTAATTAGCATCTCGCTTAGGTTCAATCAACTTGAGTAGATTTGGATCAAGAATTGATGGTACATGAATAACTCTAGGATTTGAGATTAGAAATGACTAAATCTAATTCTTAGTCTGGAACCACAAGAAACAAAAGGTTGAATTGAGGTGAATGACTTAATCAGGAAGTATCGGTATTTGGAAATAAACTAGGCTAACTTGTGCTTTTGGTCTAGATAGCTAAGGTGAAGAACTGAATCGTGAAATCCGAATTGTTTAGGCACGTCATTAATTAACGAAAGTGACCCTTTAATGGTATTTAAGGCTTAGAATGCCTTCTAAGCAAACATGACTTTAGAAACCAAACAAATATGGATTTGACCAAGTGATTGTATGCCAATAGCTCCTAGATGTCTCTCTATTTGAATCCCAAAACTTCATTTATTTGTTTGTTTAAATTGCTTTTGTTACGATTAAATCTCAATAAGGTATTGAACCCCCAAAACCAAATTTGCAACAAATCCCCCATTTACTTTATTTGCACCTTTTTAGAATTAATTAATTTAGTAAGAAATATTATTTCCCGTTATCCATGAATAGATACCTATATTACTACAAGGATAGGTTGTATGCTTGCAACTGATCTATTATTGTCTACTAAGATTTATTAATTTAATAGTGAGATGTGTATCAATTGACCTTAAATCCAATACCTAAAATACACGACGGTGTAGCTCATAAATATAAAATTAAATAAGGAACACGTGATGACTTTTTATGGTCCAAACTAGATGATAGATTCAGTGGCTTGGATCATAGAAAAAGATATGTGGTGTAGCTCATAAATATAAAATTAAATAAGGAACACGTGATGAGTTTTTATGGTCCAAACTAGATGATAGATTCAGTGGCTTGGATCATAGAAAAGGATATGTGGTGTAGCTCATAAATATAAAATCAAATAAGGAACACGTGATGAGTTTTTATGGTCCAAACTGGATGATAGATTTTTGCTTATTTCCTTTTCAAGTTATGTTTGCTTTGTTGTCATTCAGTGGCTTGGATCATACAAAAGGATTTGTGATGTATCATAAGCCTAAATTATATTGTACTGGAGTGTGGTCACTATCTACCTTGGCTTGGATCATAAATTTAATTGCGCGAGCTTAAAGGCTTAAGTGTAATAACTAAGTTGAGAGATACAAACAAAACAATCGTAGCCGTTCATTCAAGCCAATTCAATGTGTGGCATTTAAAATATTATTCCGTATTCGAACCTTTTTTAAAATATTAATTAGCTAAAATTGTATATCATATACCTTTTTTTAATGTCTGCTTCATATTAAACTTCTGTTTGCTCTGTTGTGATTCAGTGGCTTGGATCATACGAAAGGATATGTGGTGTAGCTCATAAATATAAAATTAAATAAGGAACACGTGATGAGTTTCTATGGTCCAAACTAGGTGATAATTCAGTGGCTTGGATCATACGAAAGGATATGTGGTGTAGCTCATAAATATAAAATTAAATAAGGAACACGTGATGAGTTTCTATGGTCCAAATTAGATGACAGATTTTGGCTTGTTCTTTTTGCTCTGTTGTCATTCAGTGGCTTGGATCGTACAAAAGGATATGTGGTGGAGCTAATAAATTTGAAATTAAATAAGGATGTGGTGTAGCTCATAAATTTAAAAGTAAATAAGGAACACGTGATCATTTTCTGAATTGTCTCTCCCAGAACAAATTAAGGTTTGTGATCACCCATAAATACTCCCACCTGATTCGAATTTATCAACAAACACATATATTGATTTATACAAACTCACACCTAAAAGCAAAAGCCATGGCTTGCCAAATAATATTGGCTATAATTAGACCTATTAACCGTGTATTATCTAGTATAACTATATAGAATAGATGTTATAATGCTTATTTCTATACTTGTGTAACAGTAATACTTGTCTTATATTACTGTTTAACATCATTCATATCCTGCATGCCATTCCAATTTAGATTTGTTTAAACATAATTAATACAATTATATATTATCTACCTAACAATTGGATTAATGAAATTCTGTATGAAGTTAAAGTTAGTATTCGTTGCATTTGACAACAAATGTCATATTATCGAATTTTTATTTGTTTTATTAGTTATTACGACATGTTACAAACAAATTTATCATTTACAAGTGGATAAAGAAAAACAGGTTCATTCACAGTAAAGGTTTTTTTTTTTTCAACTTTCTTCTCCCAAGCAACGATGGTTGATCTACTATGAAAGTTAATAACATTACCAAAAAAATTCATAACATCTCAACAGAATCTACTAAAACATGCATCAAACCACAAAATATTACTCTAAAACAAAGCTAGCAAAAAGAAAGCAAAAATGAAAAAACCAAACTAAAGAAAATAACATTTCCCCTAAAGCAAATACAGCTACAAAAAGAAACAACATAAAGGTTATTCTAACTAAGAGACTAATTACCCAGATCATGAACATAGTGAGGCTCTTCTCAGTTGGTAAGATGCGCGAGCTCATTGCAATTTATCAGAAAACAAGGTTGTTAACAACAGCAACATAAGAGTTACAACGCAACCTAGATACATCGCTGCAAAATTTCAATAAATAACAAACCGTGTATGGTTACCAAAATAATACAAGGATGCCTTGTATAAACTGTTTATATAACCCTTGTAATTGTACATGGTTACCTTGACCGTGTAGAAACCACCATTTTCAATGCCTTTTTTTTAGAATCAGACACGGATAGATTGTATTAACTATGTATGTTAGTACCATATAGACACAGTACGAGAACTGTGTACAATGTACACTCCTATTCATACACAATTCTCATGAACACGGTCGTGTAACCGTGTGACATTAGCTTTTCGAACCGTGTATGATCGCATTTTCTGTACTAGTGAATACAGACACAATATGGAACGAATAACTTCTGTATTTACCAATATATGCTCATATATATAATATTATAATTTTTATTTTTACTTATTACTATATAGGAAAACAGGTAAGGGATAGTCTTTACCCATTATGTTAACTAAAGAGAAATTATCCATACCTGTACCTGAAAACTAAAAAAAAAAAAAAATCTTACTCGTACCCATCTTATCAAATATGGTACTAGTTGGGTAAACGAATAAAAAGTGTCATTGACACCCGTACATAAAAGAAAAATAACAGACCTCGGCACCTGTTATAGTTTTGGCACTATATCCACCTTTGCTGTCTTCCCGTACCTCAATTAATGTCATTGATTACTAGCACGCTTAAATGAACCGTTTTCTTTTGTTTGTATTAATGCCGATAGAAGAAGTCTATTTTTTTAAGAAGAATTTAATTTATATAATTAGCTACCCCCTCCCCAATTTGCCAGGCAAAAATCAACATAAAGCAACCGAAACAACATAACATAAATCAAGTAACATATATACAGACACACATATATACACAACAATCACAATTCTTTTCAAACTCATCCAATGCATATCTGTTTTTCACCCAAAACTATAAATTTTCATTGTTTTGTACCTTGTTGACAACCTCATCCAATAAATATTTAACAAAGAAACCGTGTATTTCCTTTAGATCGAAGTTCGTGTAGGATCCCGGAGACATGAGATTCCGCATTGAAACTTTAAATTAGTAATTATTTTCAAACTTAATTATTTCAGAGGAGGATTAAAATACCTCATCCTACCTCACATTAAAAGCTTGCATTTAATTAATTTTCCAACATGTTTGCCAATACAGTAAAACAATAAAAAGATACATTAAAAATTAAAATTTAAGTTGTTGCTTATAAGTCGAAAGTCCACGAGATTAGTAAGGCTCCGGTTTCTATTTCGTGCTTCTTCCGTTTATGCTCCATGAATCAAGACAGCACACCTCTTTTCTACTAGGAATAATAACAAGAAGATACCGGTGTTCGCTATATTTTACTTAAATAAGAAAGCAACAAAGAAAAGAAGAAAAGGAAGCATGCTTTTAATTAATTGGTTCAAGCAATATTGAGGTTACTAGATCCTTGGTATCACTGTCGGGCTTGCCATATCCATCGCCAAGTTGGTAAATACGTTGTGCCATGCGTGAGACATTGAGAGCAACATTATTGATGCACTTCTCAAAAGCAGAATGGCCTAAGACTTCACCATTGAGCATTGTCCAGTATTTCAAAATCAGTTCCTTTATTTCTTTGCGAGCAACAGTTTCTATGACACCTTTGTCACGCATATAACATTGAATGGATTTGTTGGTATCCCCCCGCTCCATCTCATCCTGAAATTAAAATTGTTATGTGTAATGTAAGAAAATTGTTTGAAATTTGGTGTATAATACACGAAATTGTTTTCTTCTTTAATTTTCAGATGGTTCATGATTCTAATATTGATACCTTGTTCTATCCATATTATTTTTTAATATATGAACTTACAGTGGATGTTGCTAAGTCGTTAAAAAGCCGAAAAATCATGGATGAATATCGAACAATGTCCGAATAACCAGATGAGAACTGCTCCAGACCTTTGGTAGTAACATAATCGTTTATACAGGAGGCGTAGGAAAGAACGATGTGGCCTGCAATTGAGACCCATGAGTTCTCAAGGTATTCCTCCAATGTTGGTGCATATCCATTGTGATACCATCTTGCTTCCACTATGTATGATTTGCATAGATCTTTCCACTGCCAAATTGTTTCCAATAATAAATGTACAAAAAAGCCAATAGATGATCAGTCTGCCTTCATTTTCAATATATTTTTGGAGAATTTCACGTATACCCCTCAAAAATATTGAAATTATGTATCCCAATAGAAAATTCATAATATCATATTTACCCTCTAAATTTCAAAAATGCGCAAATTTATTCAATTTATTTTCTTTTTTATTTAAACTAATTTTAAATTTATAAAGTATCTATATAATTTACTGTTTGTTAAAAAATAAAATATTTAGTATGTTTAAGAGGAATGTTCAGTCTTCTAATCCGCCTTGTGTGAGGATACATGATTCATTTTCTTCTTGTGATATGAAACAAGCGTATGCCTAAATGCCATTGTGTATGCGTCACAAGTAGAGAACCTCATAAATTAGAAGACCGACCACTCTTTTTTTACAGGGACAACATATTTTTAGTTTTTAATAATTGGTAATGATAACTTCATAAATTTAAAATGATTTCAAACAGAAAAAGGCAATAAATTTAATTACTTTGTTAGTTTTTTAAATTTAGAATGGTTAATGTGATACTATGAATTTTAGAGGGGAAATATGTAATTTCCAGATTTATGAGGGGCATATTTGAAATTCTGCCCGCATTTAATGATTGGATGGCAACCAAATTATGCAGAAGGAAAAAAAGTGATATGGATTAATTAATTACCGCTAGCCGAAGATGCGGAATAACATAAAGCCCTTTCTCTTTCAAGATTTCACTACCCTGATCTTCGACGGTCTTAAAGAGAGCTAAAATGCACATCTGAAAGTTTTCAGGAAGCCCCTTTGTAGCAGTGACATCCCATCTTCAAAAGAAATGACAATTAAGAACTGAAATAGCCAATATATTATCCAAAATGAATCAAAATACAAGCACTTACTGTTGGATGGCGTTAGTAAAGACCTCAAGTTCATCCAACGTCCCATAAACATCATAGATATCATCAAGTGTTGTAATCAAGCAACCTGCCTGTGTCATTGCTATTCTATAACTTGAATGTTCCGGCTCAAAAGCGAAGCCTACATTCCCGATGTAGTTCTCAACCAGCCTGGTGCGAATAAACGGTAGTTTTTCATAAAGCTGCAAGTCTTTCCACCATCTGGACAAAAGATGAGTGAAAAGAAATTTAAAAGGATGTTAATAGGTCAGTTCCTTTTTTTTTTATTGAATTTATGATGTGTTATAATTGGTATTTACCTTGACACCTGCTTTAGTTCTTTCTTGTATAAGTTTTGAATTAAGTTAAAATCCAAAACAGCTAGTTCACTCAGTGCTGGTCTGATCTGCTCGTCAATCTTATATTGCTCGATAAACCAGCGAGTATGAATTCTTTCCATCCTCCAATTCAGAGGGAGCTCTAGTGCATGGGCAACCTGTTCTTTTAGCCTGAAATTAACAACAACAGAGCTCTCCAAATAATTTGTTAGGTGTTTGGTTGTGAAGTGTCGGGCCATCTCCAACGTCTTTTCTCCTTCTTTTGCTAGAAAAGAAGCCTCGTACAAACTGATCACCTCTTTAATGTCTGAATATTCCTTTGCTTTGCAGTTTCCTTTTCCGTCGAAGTAACTTTTGAATATATCTGCACAAAGTTGAAAATCTGGTTAAAGTTGAAAGACTTTATTTCCATCTTAATTTATCTTAAAAAGAAATTAAGAATAGTAAAATTATATATGGAAAACCTATGATCTTCTACATGAAAAATATTGATTATTTTCACTACACCAAAGACTAGTTCTCTATATCTTGCAACTCTAAAAACAACTCATTTAATGAAAAATTAGTAACAACAAATTAATGTTTTTCTACTATTCTGTATTAAAACTATTGAAGGCATTCCGCCGCCTTTGAAACCTGATATATAATTCATTTAAAGTTAAATCACTAATTGTCAAAGTGAATATACAATAGTTGACAACTAAATCTCGTCTTAGAAATATAAAAAGATACAAAAAAATATACCTTCCTGTACGCTAAATCCATGCATCCTCAACAGTCTGAAAAGAAGTGATACTTCATAAAGGTCATGAGGCATTGCAGATCCCATTGATTCATGGATGTTGGTAAGCACACAGTTTATCTCGTTCTTGAAATGATATGCGACTCCGAGCTGTTGCAAGGCATCAACAAGCTCTAATTTATCCCTGAGCAACTCTTCCTTGTATATCATTTCACTCACCTCTTTCTTGAGCTCGCATACTCTTTCCATCTTTTTACCATCCTTCATGTACAAAAACAGAAACAAAGAGCTTAAGGAGTTTCTTAATTTAGATACAGCTAAGCTTGAAAATGTTAATTTGCTTACATGTTTGTTTCCACTATTTGATGATTGGATGAAGTTATCATTCCAAATGGTAGGTTGATAGTGTCCTGACCGTCGCTCGAACCCTGTAGATGGAAGAGCAAAGGTTAGAGCCATTTATGTATGGAGCTGTAATTGAATTGTAGGAGATACTTGTGGCTGTGTGTATATATAAATTTCAGATTGCTAGACTACGTACTCTTCCATTTATAAATATATTGTCTATAGTCAAATTACCTAAAAACTCTCCTACACGTGGTCCACCAAGATCATACTATATTTAGAACAAATTAAAGATTTGGTAAATCATTGATTGCGTTTTTTTGTTTCACGTGGGACAATAGTAGGGGTGTCAATGATACCATTTTAACTGTTTACCCAACCCGTACGTATTCGATAAGGCAGGTAAGGGTAAGATTTTTTTTCGTTAGCTTATCGGGTATGGGTATGAGTAAGGATTTTTTTCGTTAGCTATATGGATAAGGGTATGGGTAAAGGCTATTTTGTACCCGTTACACTATAGGGTAATTATATAAAATAAAATTATATGATATTGTTTGAGTAATAATTAGTGATGGTAAAAAAAATTCCGTTACCTTTATTTACATGTTTTGTTATTTAGTTAAATAATTGAATTTGTTGGAAAAGATATTCGTGTTTTTAAATTCTCTTGCTTTATAAAAAAAACAATATAGTTGGAATTGATTGAACATTTTTTTTAATAGTAATGTGATGGCATATGTGTGAAATGAATGAGTTTTGATGTTATATTTGTAAAATATATTAAAATTAATTATTATATTAATATTATTCATTATTCACCCGCTACCATTTCATTACCCGATAATTTTAACAGGTAAAGTCAATTCTTAATGGGTAACAGTAGAGTATGGGTAAAGTAAATTCTTAGTGGGTATGGGTATGAAAATGCTTACACCCTACCCGTATCTTATCCATTGACACCCCTAGTCAACTTCACATGGCCAGCAATTAATCAATGAAAGATTTCTGTTAGCTGTCAGAAAGATTTCTGTTCTACTATGCCTCAAGCAAAAAAAAATATATATATTTTTACGACTGAAAACTCAAAGCAGAAAAGCCAAAAAATTCAGACACTTGTGTATTTCATTGCAACTTTACACTTTTTATTTTTATTAATCAAACAGCTGGTCAGATTGGTCCGTACTATGGATCAATATCTTCGTTTTCAAAGTTTAAAAAGACAATCTTCACCGTTCAACATGATCTCCATATGAAAATGTACTTGCAGACAAAATTTTACATTTTTTAGAATTTTGGTACTATTTTTTTAAAGTGATTTTCTACCTATATTTTCTTATGGATATTATGTTGAATGGTTCAGATTGATTGTTTGGACTTTGAAACAAATATATTAAATCATAGTACGGATTGATCCGCACTATGCATAGTACCATAGCCTCAGCTTAAGGTATCTTAACTCTTAAGGTATCATATAATAGGATATCATATTGTGATTATTGCCCCTTTTATACCTTTTCATTATTTATTTATTATTATTTTTTTATGAAAATGAATAGCCATGCACTGAAGTGTCTCCCTACGAGGGCCCTTTTAAGGCTAACGCCCCAGCTTGGTGCCTCACGCCATTTGAACCGGAAGGTATCTTAAGTTGAATGGTTCAGATTGACTGTTTGGACTTTGAAACAAAGATATTAAATTATAGTACGGATCAATCCGCACTATGCATAGTACCATAGCCTCAGCTTAAGGTATCTTAACTCTTAAGGTATCATATAATAGGATATCATATTGTGATTATTGCCCCTTTTATACCTTTCATTATTATTTTTTTTTTTTTTTATGAAAATGAATAGCCTTGCTCTTTATTTCTCATTTATATTTTGAAAATATAATTTAAAGTGTTTCTTTTAAATAATAGGACAATATTGTTGGCAAGCGTAAATTCTTTCTCCCTCTGGAGTGGATAGGCATGAACGCCTTGCTCGTCTATGTAATGGCAGCAGAAGGCATTTTCGAAGGATTTCTTAATGGATGGTATTATAAAAGCACAAATAACACACTGGTAATAAATCCTAATCCCAAGTTTCTCAAGTAATTTTAAAAAAGAAAGAATTATTGTACTCATGCAATAAATTATACAGGGTAAACTTATAAAGAGTTTGGCTAGCGTGCTATCAATGGTATAAAACATCCCGTGCTATCGCTAAAAAATCTATTGGATAGGCTTAAAATGACGAATTGAAACCGTTGAAATCGAACTACTTCACGAGTGATGCGTTGACATGCAATTTAATTCATAATGTAAAAAGTGAAGCGGTCAAAAAATGAAGATTTATAAGTTAATCTTAATACATTCATTTTTCATAACTTTTTTACTGTTTCTCTTTATACTAAATGAAATTAAAAACTTGTATATTTAACATGCAAATGTATCACTTATGAAGTACATCAGTTTCAACGGTTTGAATTTGTCATTTGATTGGATTTATCATATATTTGACATATAATTTTATTTCAAAGATCCATAACTTAGCAATTTATTTTGATGGCAGGTTTATTGGGTAAGAAAACATGTATTTGTCAAAGTTTGGCATTCAAAAAGGTGGGTATACTACTCTATGTGCTTTTTGCACAGATATTGTTTTGGGCAATTGTAGCAGGAATTCTTCACCGTGTAGGTATTTACTGGAAAGCTGTATTCTTGTTTATTTAGTGAATATGCCTATTTGTTTTCTTTTTCATTTGATTAAATTATGTAAATGTTGTAATTATAAATGTGGGTAATGGTTCTTGTGTACAAGTTTTTATTGATATTAATAAATGTTACTAGATTAAGTTATTGCTATGTTTATATTGTAAGTATTCTATTCCTTGTGTAATAACCAAAATTATCATGTTAATTTTGTCATGCTTGATTGGTAAAACTAAAAAAGAGTATGATTTCAAATATGAATAACTTTTTCTTTTTTGTGAAATTTAGATATATGCCCATGAGTGTTTTTAATTGATTTAATTAAAAAATGAGTATGTTTATAATTTCGTTATATTTAGATGGGGAGATAATTAATGTTAAAGTTTTGATTGAGAAATATCTAATTGAAGAAGTAATGATAGCATATATGTAAATTTATTTAATTATTTTAACGAAAACAATAACAAATTCTAAAGCCAAATTCCATTGATGAGTACCCCAAATTAAAGTTACTCTAAACCCACTGAAATTTTGCATAGAGATATTTAAAATTACATCATCTACTACCTAACATTGCAAAGAGCATTATTTAAGAAATCTTCTCTGAGACCAAAAGGTCACAATGACAGATCAAATTATAACAGAAAAGCAAAAGATCATTACTTGAGAAATCTTCTTTGTACAATTATTATCTACAAGCTGCAACAAAAACTAATCAAAAGCTAAACAACAGCATCAAACTAAGAATAAAAGAAAGGGAAGGAAATGTCCGAAGCCAACTGGAACAAGTTACCTTTACACTTAAGATGCATTGATGTCAGATATGGTTTAAAGTAGGCATAAACCAAGTAATAGGGTATCCCTTAACGAAAGGGGTATAGATAAGTATTGTTTCACCATTATCTATGTCATACATATATATGACATGAACGTCACATGAATCATGTTACAAAAATTATTTAGAAACCAAACAAGTATGGATTTGACCAAGTGATTGTATTTCAATAGTCCCTAGACTTCTCTCTATTTGAAAAACAAAAACTCATGTTATTTTTTTGTTTAAATTGCTTTTGTTATGATTAAATCTCAATCAGGTATTGACCCCACAAAATCATATTTGCAACGAACCCATTTACATTATTTGCACCTTTTTAGAATTAATTAATTTAGTAAACATAATATTTCCCGTTATCTTTGGATCGATACCTATATTACTACAAAGATAAGTTGTATGCTTGCAACTGATTTATTATTGTATACTAAGATTTATTAATTTAAAAGTGAAAAGTGTATCAATTGACAAAAAAATTCCATACCTAAAATACACAACAGTGTAGCTCATAAATATAAAATTAAATAAGGAACATGTGATGAGTTTTTATGGTCCAAACTAGATGATAGATTCATCGGCTTGGATCATAGAAAAGGATTTGTGGTGTAGCTCATAAATATAAAATTAAATAAGGAACATGTGATGAGTTTTTATGGTCCAAACTAGATGATAGATTTTTGCTTATTTCCTTTTCAAGTTCTGTTTGCTTTGTTGTCATTCAGTGGCTTGGATCATACAAAAGGATTTGTGATGTATAATAAGCCTAAATTCTATGGTACTGGAGTGTGGTCACTGTCTACCTTGGCTTTGTCAATGAAAGTGGTCGGGAGCATTTAATTGGGCGAGCTTAAAGTTGAGAGATACAAACAAAAGAATCGTAGCCGTTCATTCAAGCCAATTCAATGTGTGGCATTTAAAATATTATTGTGTATTCGAATCTTTTTTAAAATATTAATTAGCTAAAATTGTATATTTTTATAGTAAAATTCTATATCACATACCTTTGTTTAATGTATGCTTCATTTTAAACAACTTCTGTTTTCTCTGTTGTGATTGAGTGGCTTGGATCATACGAAAGGATATGTGGTGTAGCTCATATATATAAAATTAAATAAGGAACACGTGATCATTTTGTGAATTGTCTCTCCAAGAACAAATTAAGGTTTGTGATCACCCATAAATACTCCCTCCTGATTCGAATTTATCAGCAAACACATATATTAATATATACAAACTCACACCTAAAAGCAAAAGCCATGGCTTGCCAAATAATTTTGGCTATAATCATATTTAGACATATTAACCGTGTATTATATCTAGTATAAATATATAGAATAGATGTTATGATGCTTATTTCTTTACTTATGTAACAGTAACACTTGTCTTATTACTGTTTAACATCATTCATATCCTGCATGCCATTCTAATTTAGATTTGTTTAAACATAATTATTACAATTATATATTATCTACCTAACAATTGGATTTATGAAATTCTGTATGAAGTTAAAGTTAGTATTCGTTGCATTTGACCACAAATGTCATATTATCGAATTTTTATTTGTTTTATTAGTTATTACGATATGTTACAAACAAATTTATCATTTACAAGTGGATAAAGAAAAACAGGTTCATTCACAGTAAAGGTTTTTTTTTTTTCAACTTCTTCTCCCAAGCAACATCCTTGTGGACTAGCTTATTCTCACGATTATCACAAGGTTTAAGGAAGTTATATTAGACAATTTAGTCATTGTTACAGTTTTGGCACTATATCCACCTTTGCTGTCTTTCCGTACCTCAATTAATGTCATTGATTACTAGCACGCTTAAATGAACCGTTTTCTTTTGTTTGTATTAATGCCGATAGAAGAAGTCTATTTTTTTAAGAAGAATTTAATTTATATAATTAGCTACCCCCTCCCCAATTTGCTAGGCAAAAATCAACATAAAGCAACCGAAACAACATAACATAAATCAAGTAACATATATACAGACACACATATATACACAACAATCACAATTCTTTTCAAACTCATCCAATGCATATCTGTTTTTCACCCAAAACTATAAATTTTCATTGTTTTGTACCTTGTTGACAACCTCATCCAATAAATATTTAACAAAGAAACCTTGTATTTCCTTTAGATCGAAGTTCATGTAGGATGCCGGAGACATGAGATTCCGCATTGGAACTTTAAATTAGTAATTATTTTCTAACTTAATTATTTCAGAGGAGGATTAGCATGCCTCATCCTACCTCACATTAAAAAAGCCTTGCATTTAATCAATTTTCCAACTTGTTTGCCAATCCAATAAAACAATAAAAAGGTACATTAAAAATTAAAATTTAAGTTGTTGCTTACAAGTCGAAAGTCCACGAGATTAGTAAGGGTCCGGTTTCTATTTCGTGCTTCTTCCGTTTATACACCAATGAATCAAGACAGCACGTACGCACACCTCTTTTCTACTAGGAATAATAACAAGAAGATACCGGTGTTCGCTATATTTTACGTAAAGAAGAAAGCAACAAAGAAAAGAAGAAAAGGAAGCATGCTTTTAATTAATTGGTTCAAGCAATATTGAGGTTACTAGATCCTTGGTATCACTGTCGGGCTTGCCATATCCATCGCCAAGTTGGTAAATACGTTGTGCCATGCGTGAGACATTGAGAGCAACATTATTGATGCACTTCTCAAAAGCAGAATGGCCTACAACTTCACTGTTGAGCATTGTCCAGTATTTCGAAATCAGTTCCTTTATTTCTTCGCGAGCAACAGTTTCTGTGACACCTTTGTCACGCATATAACATTCAATGGATTTGTTGGTATCCCCCCGTTCCATCTCATCCTGAAATTAAAATTGTTATGTGTAATGTAAGAAATTTGTTTGAAATTTGGTGTATAATACACAAAATTGTTTTCTTCTTTAATGTTCAGATGGTTCATGATCCTAATATTGATACCTTGTTCAGATGGTCTATCCATATTATTTTTTAATATATGAACTTACAATGGATGTTGCTAAGTCGTTAAAAAGGCGAAAAATCATGGATGAATATCGAACAATGTCCGAATAACCAGATGAGAACTGCTCCAGATCTTTGGCAGTAACATAATCGTTTATACAGTAGGCGTAGGAAAGAACGATGTGGCCTGCAATTGAGACCCATGAGTTCTCAAGGTATTCCTCCAATGTTGGTGCATATCCATTGTGATACCATCTTGCTTCCACTATGAATGATTTGCATAGATCTTTCCACTGCCAAATTGTTTCCAATAATAAATGTACAAAAAAACCAGTAGATGTTCAATCAGCCTTCATTTTCATTATATTTTTGAAGAATTTCACGTATACCCCTCAAAAATATTGAAATTATGTACCCCCCTTGAAAATTTATAATAACATATTTACCCTTCTAAATTTGAAAAATGCGTAAATTTATTCAATTTATTTTCTTTTTTTATTAAAACTAATTTTAAATTTATAAAGTATCTATATATTTTACCGTTTGTTAAAAAATAAAATATGTAGTCTGTTTAAGAGGAATGTTCAGTCTTCTAATCCGCCTTGTGTGAAGACACATGATTCATTTTTTCTCGTGATAGCAAACAAGCGTATGCGTCACATGTCGAGAACCTCATAAATTAGATTACTGACCACACTTTTTTTTACATGGACTACATATTTTTATTTTTTAATAATTAGTAATGAGAACTTCATAAATTTAAAATGATTTCAAACAGAATAAGGCAATAAATTTAATTACTTTGTTAGAGGGAAATACGTAATTTCAAGATTTATGAGGGGCATACATGAAATTCTGCCCGCTTTTAATGATTGGATGGCAACCAAATTATGCAGAAGGAAAAACAGTGATATGGATTAATTAATTACCGCTCGCCTAAGATGCGGAATAACATAAAGCCCTTTCTCTTTCAAGATTTCACTACCCTGATCTTCGACGGTCTTAAAGAGAGCTAAAATACACATCCGAAAGTTTTCGGGAAGCCCCTTTGTAGCAGTGACATCCCATCTTCAAAAGAAATGACAATTAAGAACTGAAATAGCCCATATATTATTCCGAATGAATCAAAATACAAGCACTTACTGTTGGATGGCGTTAGTAAAGACCTCAAGTTCATCCAATGACCCATAAACATCATAGATATCATCAAGTGTTGTAATCAGGCAACCTGCCTGTGTCATTGCTATTCTATAACTTGAATGTTCCGGCTCAAAAGCGAAGCCTACAATCCAGATGTAGTTCTCAACCAGCCTGGTGCGAATAAACGGTAGTTTTTCATAAAGCTGCAAGTCTTTCCACCATCTGGACAAAAGATGAGTGAAAAGAAATTTAAAAGGATGTTAATAGTTCAGTTCCTTTTTTTTATTGAATTTATGATGTGTTACGTTGACACCTGCTTTAGTTCTTTCTTGTATAAGTTTTGAATTAAGTTAAAATCTAAAACAGCCAGTTCACTCAGTGCTGGTCTGATCTGCTCGTCAATCTTATATTGCTCGATAAACCAGCGAGTATGAATTCTTTCCATCCTCCAATTCAGAGGGAGCTCTAGTGCATGGGCAACCTGTTCTTTTAGCCTTAAATTATCAATAACAGAGCTCTCCAAAAAATTTGTTAGGTGTTTGGTTGTGAAGTGTCGGGCCATCTCCATCGCCTTTTCTCCTTCTTTTGCTAGAAAAGAAGCCTCGTACAAACTGATCATCTCTTTAATGTCTGAATATTCCTTTGCTTTGCAGTTTCCTTTTCCGTCGAAGTAACTTTTGAATATATCTGCACAAAGTTGAAAATCTGGTTAAAGTTGAAAGACTTTATTTCCATCTTAATTTATATTAAAAAGAAATTAAGAATTGTAAAATTGTATATGGAAAACCTATGATCTTCTACATGAAAAATATTGATTATTATCACTACACCAAAGACTAGTTCTCTATATTTTGCAACTCTAAAAACAACTCATTTAATGACAAATAACTAACAACAAATTAATGTGTTTCTACTATTCTGTATTAAAACTATTGAAGGCATTCCGCCGCCTTTCAAACCTGATATATAATTCATTTAAAGTTAAATCACTAATTGTCAATGTGAAATATACAATAGTTGACAACTAAATCTCATCTTAGAAATATAAAAAGATACAAAAAAATATGCCTTCCTGTACGCTAAATCCATGCATCCTGAGCAGTCTGAAAAGAAGTGATACTTCATAAAGGTCATCAGGCATTGCAGATCCCATTGATTCATGGATGTTGGTAAGCACACAGTTTATCTCGTTCTTGAAATGATATGCGACTCCGAGCTGTTGCAAGGCATCAACAAGCTCTAATTTATCCCTGAGCAACTCTTCCTTGTATATCATTTCACTCACCTCTTTCTTGAGCTTGCATACTCTTTCCATCTTTTTACCATCCTTCATGTACAAAAACAGAAACAAACAGCTTAAGGAGTTTCTTAATTTAGATACAGCTAAGCTTGAACATGTTAATTTGCTTACATGTTTGTTTCCACTATTTAATGATTGGATGAAGTTATCATTCCAAATGGTAGGTTGATAGTGTCCTGACCGTCGCTCGAACCCTGTAGATTCTAAATTTGCGTAAATACAGAACCTACATGAAATCACTCTCATTTGTTTCTGGCGAACCGGGATGAAAGATGGAAGAGCAAAGGTTAGACCCATTTGTGTATGGAGCTGTAATTGAATTGTAGGAGATACTTGTGGCTGTGTGTATATATAAATTTCAGATTGCTAGACTACTCTTCCATTTATAGATATATTGTCCATAGTCTAATTACCTAAAAACTCTCCTACACGTGGTCCACCAAGATCATACTATAATTAGAACAAATTAAAGATTTGGTAAATCATTGATTGCGTTTTTTTGTTCCACGTGGGACAATAGTAGGGGTGTCAATGATACCATTTTAACTGTTTACCCAACCCGTACAGTATTCGATAAGCCGGGTATGGGTAAAAAAAATTTTCGTTAGCTTATCGGGTATGGGTACGAGTAAGGATTTTTTTCGTTAGCTAAATGGATAAGGGTACGGGTAAAGGCTATTTTGTACCCGTTACACTATAGGGTAATTATATAAAATAAAATTATATGATATTGTTTTTGTAATAATTAGTGATGGTAAAAAAAATTCCGTTACCTTTATTTACATGTTTTGTTATTTAATTAAATAATTGAATTTGTTCGAAAAGTTATTCTTGTTTTTAAATTCTCTTGCTTTATAAAAAAACAATTTAGTTGGAATTGATTGAACATGTTTTTAATAGTAATGCGATGGCATATGTGTGAAATGAATGAGTTTTGATGTTATATTTGTAAAATATATTAAAATTAATTATTATATTAATATTATTTATTATTCACCCACTACCATTTCGTTACCCGATAATTTTAACAGGTAAAGTCAATTCTTAATGGGTAACGGTAGAGTATGGGTAAAGTAAACTCTTAGTGGGTATGGGTATGAAAATGCTTACACCATACCCGTATCTTATCCATTGACACCCCTAGTCAACTTCACATGGCCAGCAATAAAAGAAAGATTTCTGTTAGCTGTCAGAAAGATTTCTGTTCTACTATGCCTCAATTAAAAAAATATATATATTTTTACAACTGAAAACTCAAAGCAGAAAAGCCAAAAAATTCAGACACTTATGTATTTCATTGCAACTTTACACTTTTTATTTTTATTAATCAAACAGCTGGTCAGATTGGTCCGTACTATGGATCAATATCTTCGTTTTCAAAGTTTAAAAAGTCAATCTTAACCGTTCAACATGATCTCCATATGAAAATGTACTTGCAGACAAAATTTAACATTTTTTTGAATTTTGGTACTATTTTTTTAAAGTGATTTTCTACCTATATTTTCTTATGGATATTATGTTGAATGGTTTAGATTGACTGTTTGGACTTTGAAACAGATATATTAAATCATAGTACGGATTGATCCGCGCTATGCATAGTACCATAGTCTCAGCTTAAGGTATCTTAACTCTTAAGGTATCATATAATAGGATATCATATTGTGATTATTGCCCCTTTTATACCTTTTCATTATTTATTTATTATTTTTTTTTTATGAAAATGAGTAGCCATGCACTGAAGTGTCTCCCTACGAGGGCCCTTTTAAGGCTAACGCCCCAGCTTGGTGCCCCGCGCCATTTGAACCCGAAGGTATCTAAGGTATCATATAACAGGATATTGTTGTGATTTACACTGTCTTTGTAAAATGAAACAAAGATAAGATAGTGATTGGCTCCTTTTGCTGTAGGTTGGGCCCTTCTTATCATAGATTCTAGTTATCATATCCAAGAAATTATAATAGTAGAGAGCGAAAAGTGAAACCCCAAATGGCACCTCCTCTCTGTTGATCCCCATATTGTTATACTTGTTTGCATTAAGCCTGAAAAAAAAATGTCACTACTAATTGGTCTGTTTTCGAGGGCAAATGAGTCATTTCTCTACTTTGATGCATACACAGTGACATTTATGTATATGCTTGTGTAAGCGTTGGAAGTAGAGAAATGACTCATTTGCCCTCGAAAACCAACTAATTATAAGACTGACACTTTTCTTAAACATGCTACATATTTTTATTTTTTCTTACCAAAGGATAAAATGGGTAATTTATAAATTTAAAATGAGTTTTTATATAAAAGACAATAAAATGGGTAAATTTGCAAGTCTTTGAAATTTAGAACGTTAAATATGATATTATGAATTTTAGAGAGGAAAATGCATAATATCAAAAATTTTGAGGGGTATACATGAAATTACCCCTTTAGAAAATGCTGGTGTCTCTGTCAGTATTTGTTGATGCTGCTTTAGTATAATATAGTGCTCATGAAAGGAGGGGCTTGATGGAGCACATTGCAATAGTTTAGGGACTTTTCTCTCAAAATTTATTTTACTGCTTCATTTACTTGTGCATAAATATTTTCATAGCTCGGTTTCTGCTATCTTGAGCACAATTATTGGGGTGCATTACGGACATGTTCTTGTGCACATTAAGGTAATTTTCTTTCACTACTTCACTAAAGAAAATAAAACAATATTTGCATTTTCATTTTTTTCACTTAATTTAATTTTTCACCAGACACACACAGGCAGACTTAAACATTGGAGTTCGATGGGCGTTGCACTTCTTGTTCTTGGGTTTATTTTGCATTTTAGCCATGGTAAATTTTACAAATTCTCACTTTTTGTTGCTTCTATATTAGGATTTTTCTTTCAAATGAAACTAGCTTTTTTTTCTTTCAGACTTGCCTTATGGTTTTCTGGACTCCGGTTCTGGTGCGCGTATGATTATCATGTTGAACGGTTCATATTGACTATTCAAACTTTGTAAATAGAGATTTTAATCCAAATTACGGACTAATGTGTGCTATCCATTGTATCATAGTCTTGCTCTTTATTTCTCATTTATATTTTGAAAATATAATTTAAAGTGTTTCTTTTAAATAATAGGACAATATAGTTGGCAAGCGTAAATTCTTTCTCCCTCTTGAGTGGATAGGCATGAACGCCATGCTCGTCTACGTAATTAATGGCAGCAGAAGGCATTTTCGAAGGATTTCTTAATGGATGGTATTATAAAAGCACAAATAACACACTGGTAATAAATCCTAATCCCAAGTTTCTCAAGTAATTTAAAAAAAAAAGAATTATTGTACTCATGCAATAAATTATACAGGGTAAACTTATAAAGAGTTTGGCTAGCGTGCTATCAATGGTATAAAACATCCCGTGCTATTGCTAAAAAATCTATTGGATAGTCTTAAAATGACGAATTGAAACCGATGAAATCGAACTACTTCACGAGTGATGCGTTGATGTCACACCTCGTTACTTGGGCATAACAGTTTCTGCCACGAATATACATGAAATGTATATCCGTAAGGCGTTTTATCTTTGATTCAATGAAAATAAAAGAAAAGATAACAGTAAAATCGGAGCAGTGAACAAAACATACATAACTATAAAACAAGTTTTTAGTACAATACTACTATACTACTGTCTAGACCACCAAGTAGATTTAAAATCTTACTCGGGTATAAAAGTGGTAAGGCCAACCGTACAAAACAAAAAGTAGCCAAACCCAAAAAGGTCTAAGATCTACCTAACCTGGTGCTCTACATATGCACCACATACATATATATATCTGGCAGGTCTGTGAGGAACAAGTATACAAAAGTACCACGACCAGTGGTCGTGTCGACAGCATGTAAAACGAGGTAGTCAACTATCATCATGGGCCTCTCCTGGTGACGTATTGCCTGAGCCCAAGTACTTACCCTCTGGGAAACCGCCTGGAACCCACGTCCAATGTGGCACATACAAAATAAATGTACGGGTGAGAATAAATTCTCAGTGCAGGTTTTAGTTCCAGTACATGAATTTATGCTAAATTTTAGTTTTTTTTTTAAATTAAATAAGAGAAATATAATTAAAAGAATTTTTAACAATTTTAAGTGTCAATGCAAGTATTACCCGAAGAAATCTATCGGAACATTGAAAGTAGGCATAGTCTGAAACAATTGAGCACAACACTTCGTTAGTACAGAAGAACCACCATATGTAAAATATATGTAATATCGGTGTCACCATCATCTGGCTCAAGTCATCACTCACATACTATCCTTGTCAGAGTCACTATCTCATGATCCGTTGACTAGTCGGATTGTCAGAATGAGTTTTCCTGCCTCGGGATGCATGAGGACATTCAATCCTCGTCCAGCGAGGGTCAGAAGGAAAATATCCAGAATATTTAGCGCTAAAAGACTAGCCGAATCGGGGATCAACCGATTTTGGAAGTGACGAGGATAAATGTTTCCATAAAAATTCCGATTCGATCAGAGTTTATTCAGACTATATTGATATTCAAACGGATTTACACTCAATGGTCAAGTTTGAATCAACAATTTATATGGGTTTAAGTACAGAAAAAGGATATCAAATACTTGGATAAATTGGTTAATTTACCAAGTCAGATTTATGACAAATTTTCAATTCGGATACCAATTCTTAGAAATGCTATTTGATATTTTTGGGGTATTTATTAAGTATGCCGAAACGAACTTGGAATATGCAAGTACGTTAAATTACATAATTCTATGTTCAAATGAACTATGTAACATTTAATTCTGATTACAAAATTTAGTAAAAATTCACGTAAATCCGCACCTGAATTTAGCAGAGATTTTTCCAAGTTTCCGACTTGAGTTTTTCCTGTTTCAATTGGTAATTTTCGTTAATCTCGGTTTGAGAAAAAAAAAACATTTAACAAATATATTTTAAAGTTTCGTCCTGAGTCTAATGACTTTTATTTGATATTATTTGCGTAGATCAACGACCAGGCCAAGAAACCGGGGGAGGTGGATCACAACGGATACTCTTAAGTACCAAGCCCCGATCACTATTCTAGACATCGTTAATCCACAATTAATAATTTAGATTGTATTATAACTAAAATTGTGGTTATTTAAATTTCGAGGCACATATTGTACATATGTTATTTAATATAGTAGTTTGTTATTATAATTTAGCTAGTGTACTATATCATGAAAGAGTTATTTTTATAATCGGACTTCTTTTCTTTTCTTGGTCAGAGTTTATTCTCATTTTCATTTTATTTTGATTTGTAACCTATTATTTTCCAGTTTCTTAGACACACATATCTAGAGGGCATATAAAATTATAATATAGCTATCATTACTATTATACTACTACTAAAGGATTTATACTATTATTAAGTTTTATTTAACCAACAGAAACATGTCTGATTAGTATATTACACCAAAAAAAATGCTTTCCTAATTACTTCGTACTACATCTATTTTGATAGTTACCTACTATATAAAATAAGTATGAACATAATTGAAGATATTATTTAATGTATCCTACTAATATTTCTCTGTAGTCCCATATAGCTTGTACCACTTTGCTTATGAGTTATAATTTAATTACCTAACACATTTGAGTTTGACGTGTTAAAGTATTTACGAATAAACTATTGTTTAGCATCTAATTGAAGAAATTTAATATTCATAGTAATGATTTATTAGCTAGGTAATCCTTACTCATTTTCTAATAAAATTTTCCATTCGTACAGATGTTCATGAAAACAGTTCAAGGTTTGCTATGCATATGATTAACTACATGTCGGTAAGGATGCTATAATTTCATACTAGTAGTTGAAACCATGCTATAATAAATTATCAACAACAACACAGTAGTATCGAGGCGTAGTGGTTCAGCACAATATAGAAACAAGAATTTGAAAATATAATGTACCGAAACGAGCAACACAAGGTTGTGTAAAGGCAAGGTCGTGCAAAGCAATTCTTGTACCGGCCTTCTCCTTTTCTTTCCTAGCTTCTCCGTATTGCAGGGTATGAAAGGAGAACATACCTACTCTATTATACAAGGTTTAGACGGTCTAAGAAGGGGGTGAGTCATAGCTCATGAATTTCCTGCCCTCCACGTGGAAGTGTAATGATTTCATTTTATGTCGGTAAAGTATGAACAGAGAATTAATTTTGAGAAAAGCCTTAAGGGATGTCTGGATAGCAATTTGATTTACTTGGATATATAATAGATTCATGAAAGTATATGGTCCAGCATATAAGTAGATTGTATAGTTGAGTTTTAATTCTAATACTACTAACTTATCTCATTAAATTTTTATAAACTAATTTAAAGATGTTACCAATCTCTAATCGTACAACTTAACTTTAGAAATATATTCTAAATCAGTATGTTAAATTTTAATTAGATTTTTCAAAATTATTGGAATACTTCATTACTTAAAAAAAAAATAATAACAAGATAAATTTAACTATTTTCATTAGTATTTTACAAGGTATTACAGTTGACATGCAATTTAATTCATAATGTAAAAAGTGAAGTGGTCAAAAAATGAAGATTTATAAGTTAATCTTAATACTTTCATTTTTCATAACTTTTTTACTGCTTCTCTTTATACTAAATGAAATTAAAAACTTGTATATTTAACATGTAAATGTATCACTTATGAAGTACATGAGTTTCAACGGTTTGAATTTGTCATTTGATTGGATTTATCATATATTTGACATATAATTTTATTTGAAAGATCCATAACTTGGCAATTTATTTTGATGGCAGGTTTATTGGGTAAGAAAACATGTATTTGTCAAAGTTTGGCATTCAAAAAAGGTGGGTAACTACTCTATGTGCTTTTTGCACAGATATTGTTTTGGGCAATTGTAGCAGGAATTCTTCACCGTGTAGGTATTTACTGGAAACTGTAAAAAAAATAGGTGTTAAAAGCTGTATTCTTGTTTATTTAGTGAATATGCATTTTTTTTTCTTTTTTCATTTGATTAAATTATGTAAAAGTTGTAATTATAAATGTGGGTAATGGTTCTTGTGTACAAGTTTGTATTGATATTAATAAATGTTACTAGATTACGTTATTGCTATGTTTAGATTGTAAGTATTCTATTCCTTGTGTAATAACCAAAATTATCATGTTAATTTTGTCATTCTTGATTGGTAAAACAAAAAAAGAGTATGATTTCAAATATGATTAACTTTTTCTTTTTTGAGAAATTTAGATATATGCCCATGAGTGTTTTTAATTGATTTAATTAAAAAATGAGTATGTTTATAATTTCGTTATATTTAGATGGGGAGATAATTAATGTTAAAGTTTTGATTGAGAAATATCTAATTGAAGAAGTTATGATAGCATATATGTAAATTTATTTAATTATTTTAACGAAAACAATAACAAATTCTAAAGCCAAATTCCATTGATGAGTACCGCAAATTAAAGTTACTCTAAACCCACCGAAATTTTGCATAGAGATATTTAAAATTACATCATCTACTACCTAACATTGCAAAGAGCATTATTTAAGAAATCTTCTCTGAGACCAAAAGGTCACAATGACAGATCAAATTATAACAGAAAAGCAAAGATCATTACTTGAGAAATCTTCTTTGTACAATTATTATCTGCAAGCTGCAACAAAAACTAATTAAAAGCTAAACAACAGCATCAAATTAAGAATAAAAGAAAGGGAAAGAAATGTCCGAAGCCAACTGGAACAAGTTCCCTTTACACTTAAGATGCATTGATGTCAGATATGGTTTAAAGTAGGCATAAACCAAGTAATGGGGTATCCCTTAACGAAAGGGGTATAGATAAGTATTGTTTCACCATTATCTATGTCATACATATATATGACATGAACGTCACAGAAATAATGTTACAAAAATTATTTAGAAACCAAACAAGTATGGATTTGACCAAGTGATTGTATGCCAATAGTCTCTAGACTTCTCTCTATTTGAAAAACAAAAACTCATGTTATTTGTTTGTTTAAATTGCTTTTGTTATGATTAAATATCAATCAGGTATTGACCCCACAAAATCAAATTTGCAACGAACCCCCCATTTACTTTATTTGCACTTTTTTAGAATTAATTAATTTAGTAAACATAATATTTCCCGTTATCTTTGGATCGATACCTATATTACTACAAAGATAAGTTGTATGCTTGCAACTGATTTATTATTGTATACTAAGATTTATTAATTTAAAAGTGAAAAGTGTATCAATTGACAAAAAAATTCCATACCTAAAATACACAACAGTGTAGCTCATAAATATAAAATTAAATAAGGAACACGTGATGAGTTTTTATGGTCCAAACTAGATGATAGATTCAGTGGCTTGGATCATAGAAAAGGATTTGTGGTGTAGCTCATAAATATAAAATTAAATAAGGAACACGTGATGAGTTTTTATGGTCCAAACTAGATTATAGATTTTTTCTTATTTCCTTTTCAAGTTCTGTTTGCTTTGTTGTCATTCAGTGGCTTGGATCATACAAAAGGATTTGTAATGTATGATAAGCCTAAATTATATTGTACTGGAGTGTGGTCACTATCTACCTTGGCTTTGTCAATGAAACGTGGTTGGGAGCATTTAATTGGGCTAGCTTAAAGTCTTAAGTGTAATAACTAAGTTGAGAGATACAAACAAAACAATCGTAGCCGTTCATTCAAACCAATTCAATGTGTGGCATTTAAAATATTATTCTGTATTCGAACCTTTTTTAAAATATTAATTAGCTAAAATTGTATATTTTTATAGTAAAATTGTATATCATCTACCTTTTTTAAATGTCTGCTTCATATTAAACAACTTCTGTTTGCTCTGTTGTGATTCAGTGGCTTGGATCATATGAAAGGATATGTGGTGTAGCTCATAAATCTCCATTCCATTATTTAGCACATTGGGTGTCCGATCCGCCAACGGCTACGATTGAAGGATTAATTTTTGAATTTAATCTCAGCTCTCCAATCACATAATCTATCTTCTTTTGATTAAATGCATCTGTTTTATGTGTAGAAATTTAAATTTAGTTATAAACATACTCGCCACGCATACCGCCACACGATGCGTTACAATTAAAATTAAACAGACTCTAAAATTTAGCAATATAATTATTCGTTTCCTTATTTATTTGTTTCCTTATTTCTCCATCTCCAATTGATATTTTCTATACAGCGGATCACAATGCAAATCAATTTTTTGTTCACTTCCTTATTTCTATACATATTACTGTGATAAATCTAGAATATATTTCTAATTTTGTTTTTTTATGAAAATTTGTCATTTTGTATGAGAATTTATTTTTGTTATCTTATTATATATTCCGTTGCAACGCACGGGCACAATACTAGTATAAATTAAATAAGGAACACGTGATGAGTTTTTATGGTCCAAACTAGATTATAGATTTTGGCTTATTTCCTTTTTAAGTTCTTTCTACTCTGTTGTCATTCAGTGGTTTGGATCATATGAAAGGAAATGTGTGGGCCGCACAATCGGCCGAACAGAATCACAACAGCCGATACACAATTTGTATTTTGGCCATATTATGGTCATTCGAACTCCAATTTGGGTCAATCAAAACTTGACGAAACCAAGATAAAAATATCTACAACTTTCATGATGGAAAGAAATCTAAATTTAAAATGTAGAATTTTGTGCAGCCACACCAATCTAGATTTGGACAGATTTTATTGTCAAATTGACCCAATTTTCGCCCGATTCACTTCCAGATGTTGTTTGCTTGCCCCCAAAGTTACAAAAACTGCTATATATTGGCAAAGAACCAACAGGAGAATCTATCTTTTAGTCATCTTTCATCTACTTTTAATTTAGCTTTTATTCTACACATTTGTCTATCATCTCTTCCATCTTCTTCGAGTGAATCAAGGCGATTGGAGATAAATATTGAAGATTGCTCGAGCGGAAGAAAGTAAAGACGAGGGCAGCAAGCGAGGATATTGGTGTAGTCTATTATTCTCTTTCTTATTTTTTCTCAGTTTTTATTATGTTTACTCTTGTATTTCTCTTAGATGTTAGCGCATCCATGAGAGGCTAAATTTCGTCTCTAGAGGCTTAGACTTTAAGAATGAACTTGTGTTAAAATCTACCTTACTTGGATGGTTTTTTTTATGATTATTATTTGCTTGCATGTTTGTTCTTAATGATTTTATTATTCATGTGATTGCGTGATTTGTGTTGCTTGTTAATTAGCGTCCCGCTTAGGCTCGATCAACTTGAGTAGATTTGGATCAAGAATTGATTGTACCAAATTATGTACATGAATAACCCAAGGATTTGAGATTAGAAATGACCAAATCTAATTCTTAGTCCGGAACCACAAGAAATAAAGGTTGAATTGAGGTGAATGACTTAATCGTGAAGCCTCATATTTAATTGTAAGACATAGAATTGAACTGAATATTGGTGTGAATGACTTAATCGTGAAGTATCGGTATTTGGGAATAAACTAGGCTAACCTATGCTTATGATCTAAATAGCTAGGGTGAAAAACTTAATTGTGAAATCCGAATTATTTAGGCACGTTATTAATTCACAAAAGTGACCCTTAATGATATTCAAGGCTTAGAAAATGTTTCTAAGCACATATGAATTTAGAAACCAAACAAGTATGAATTTGACCAAGTGATTGTATGTCAATAGCCCCTAGACTTCTCTCTATTTGAAAAACAAAAACTCATGTTATTTGTTTGTTTAAATTGGTTTTTGTTGTTGTTATACTCTCATTCGGGTATTAAACCCAACCAAACCACTTTGCAATAAACCCCCCCTTTTACTTTAATTGCACCTTTTAAAATTAATTAATTTTGTAGCAAAAAATATTTCCCATTATTTTTGGAATGTAGAATTTTTTGCAGCCGCACCAATCTAGATTTGGACATATTTTATTGCCAAATTGATGCAATATTCACCCGATTCACTTTCAGATCTTGTTTGCTTGCTCCCAAAGTCACAAAAACTGCTATATATTGGCAGGGAAGCAGCAGGAAAATCTATCTTTTATTCATCTTTGATCTACTCTTAATTTAGCTTTTATTCTACACATTTTTCTATCATCTCTTCTATCTTCTCCGAGTGAATCAAGGCGATTGGAGCAAAGGCTTGAAGACGATAGTAGCAAGCGAGGAGATTGGTGTAGTCTATTCTCGTTCTTATTTTTTCTCAGTTTTTATCATGTTTACTCTTGTATTTCTCTTGGATGTTAGTGCACCCATGAGAGGCTACATTTCCTCTCTAGGGGCTTAGACTTGAAGCATGAACTTGTGTTAAAATCTACCTTACTTGGATGGTTTTATTTATGATAATTGTTTGCTTGCACGTTTGTTCTTATTGATTTTATTATTCATGTGATTGTTTTATTTGTATTTCTTGTTAATTAGTGTGCCGCTTAGGTTCAATCAACTTGAGTAGATTTGGATCAAGAATTGATGGTACCAAATTATGTACATGAATAACCCTAGGATTTGAGATTAGAAATGACCAAATCTAATTTTTAGTCCGAACCACAAGCAACAAAAGGTTGAATTGAGGTGAAAGACTTAATGGTGAAGCCTCATATTTAATTGGAACACCTAGAATTGAACCGAATATTGATGTGAATGACTTAATGGTGAAGCCTCATATTTAATGGTGAAGTATCGGTATTTGGGAATAAACTAGGCTAACCTATGCTTATGGTCTAGATAGCTAGGGTGAAGAACTTAATCGTGAAACCCGAATTGTTTAGGCACGTCATTAATTAACGAAAGTGACCCTTAATGGTATTTAAGGCTTAGAAACCCCTTCTAAGTAAACATGAATTTAGAATCCAAACAAGTATGGATTTGACCAAGTGATTGTATGCCAATAGCTCCTAGACTTGTCTCTATTTGAATTACAAAACTCAATTTATTTATTTGTTTAAATTGCTTTTGTTACGATTAAATCTCAATCAGGTATTGAACCCACAAAACCAAATTTGCAATGAACCCCCCCATTTACTTAATTTCCACCTTTTTAGAATTATTTAATTTAGTAAGAAATAATATTCCCCGTTATCTTTGAATCGATACCTATATTACTATATGGATATGTTGTATGCTTGGAACTGATCTTTTATTGTCTGCTAAGATTTATTAATTTTGAAAGTGAAAAGTGTTTCAATTGACCAAAAATCCAATACCTCAAATACACAACAGTGTAGCTCATAAATATAAAATTAAATAAGGAACACGTGATGAGTTTTTATGGTCCAAACTAGATGATAGATTCAGTGGCTTGGATCAAAGAAAAGTATTTATGGTGTAGCTCATAAATATAAAATTAAATAAGGAACACGTGATGAGTTTTTATGGTCCAAACTAGATGATAGATTTTGCGCGAGCTTAAAGGCTTAAGTGTAATAACTAAGTTGAGAGATACAAACAAAACAATCGTAGCCGTTCATTCAAGCCAATTCAATGTGTGGCATTTAAAATATTATTCCGTATTCGAACCTTTTTTAAAATATTAATTAGCTAAAATTGTATATCATATACCTTTTTTTAATGTCTGCTTCATATTAAACTTCTGTTTGCTCTGTTGTGATTCAGTGGCTTGGATCATACGAAAGGATATGTGGTGTAGCTCATAAATATAAAATTAAATAAGGAACACGTGATGAGTTTTTATGGTCCAAACTAGGTGATAATTCAGTGGCTTGGATCATACGAAAGGATATGTGGTGTAGCTCATAAATATAAAATTAAATAAGGAACACGTGATGAGTTTCTATGGTCCAAATTAGATGACAGATTTTGGCTTGTTCTTTTTGCTCTGTTGTCATTCAGTGGCTTGGATCGTACAAAAGGATATGTGGTGGAGCTAATAAATTTGAAATTAAATAAGGATGTGGTGTAGCTCATAAATTTAAAAGTAAATAAGGAACACGTGATCATTTTCTGAATTGTCTCTCCAAGAACAAATTAAGGTTTGTGATCACCCATAAATACTCCCTCCTGATTCGAATTTATCAACAAACACATATATTGGTATATTAAAACTCACACCTAAAAGAAAAAGCCATGGCTTGCCAAATAATATTGGCTATAATCATATTTAGACCTATTAACCGTGTATTATATCTAGTATAAATATATAGAATAGATGTGATGATGCTTATTTCTTTACTTATGTAACAGTAACACTTGTCTTATTACTGTTTAACATCATTCATATCCTGCATGCCATTCTAATTTAGATTTGTTTAAACATAATTAATACAATTATATATTATCTACCTAACAATTGGATTTATGAAATTCTGTTTGAAGTTAAAGTTAGTATTCGTTGCATTTTACCACAAATGTCATATTATCGAATTTTTATTTGTTTTATTAGTTATTACGACATGTTACAAACAAATGTATCATTTACAAGTGGATAAAGAAAAACGGGTTCATTCACAGTAAAGGTTTTGTCTTTTTTCAACTTTCTTCTCCCAAGCAACGAGGGTTGATCTACTATGAAAGTTAATAACATTACCAAAAAAAATTCATAACATCTCAACAGAATCTACTAAAACATGCATCAAACAACAAAATATTACTCTAAAACAAAGCTAGCAAAAAGAAAGCAAAAAAAAAAAAAAAAAAACTAAAGAAAATAACATTTCCCCTAAAACAAATACAGCTACAAAAAGAAACAACATAAACGTTATTCTAACTAAGAGACTAATTACCCCAGATCATGAACATGTTGGTACCTTTGGCGCAGTCAACTAGTGAGGCTCTTCTCAGTTGGTAAGATGCGCGAGCTCATTCCGGATCATGTAGTTAAACATAATGATTACGATGGTTAACATCACCAAATTGCGCAGGTGATGCATTATCCGAGGATAAATAATCTGCAATTTATCAGAAAACAAGGTTGTTAACAACAGCAACATAAGAGTTACAACGCAACCTAGAGATACAACGTTGCAAAATTTCAAAAAATAACAAACCGTGTATGGTTACCAAAATAATACACGGATGCCTTGTATAAACTGTTTATATAACCCTTGTAATTGTACATGGTTACCTTGACCATATAGAAACCACCATTTTCAACGCCTTTTTTTTAGAATCAGACACGGTTAGATTGTATTAACCGTGTATGTTAGTACTATATAGACATGGTTCGAGAACTGTGTACAATGTACACTCCTATTCATTCACAATTCTCATGAACATGGTCGTGTAACCGTGTCACATTAGCTTTTCGAACCGTGTATGATCGCATTTTCTGTACTAGTGAATACAGACACAATATGGAACAAATAACTTCTGTATTTGCTCATATTTGCTCATATATATAAGATTATAATTTTTATTTTTACTTATTACTGTATAGGAAAACAGGCAAGGAATAGTCTTTACCCATTATATTAACTAAAGAGAAATTATCCTCACCCGTACCTGATAAACTAAACAAAAAAAAAATCTTACTCGTACCCATCTTATCAAATACGGTACTAGTTGGGTAAACGAATAAAAAGTGTCATTGACACCCGTACATAAAAGAAAAATAACAGACCTCGGCACCTGAGTCATTTTGACTATAATTGACAGAATAATTGTATTTGTACATTTGCTCGAACAGTATCAAACCAGTACAACTTATCCTTTAGTATCAAGAACCACAAATTAAATTCTACTTATCACAAGACTTAGCAGTGCTGATTAACCGTACATGACCCACAAGGCTACAACACCACACACCAGGAATCAATCTGAGCAGGATATACAGAACAATGACCTGCATGCCTGCTCCACATATTTGTAAAAATGCAAAGAATGTGGTCGAATAATATCTATATAGACGAAATACACTGGGATGGTCCAAACTAGATGATAGATTTTGGCTTATTTCCTTTTCAAGTTCTTTCTGCTCTGCTGTGATTCAGTGGCTTGGATCGTACAAAAGGATATGTGGTGCAGCTAATAAATTTGAAATTAAATAAGGATATGTGGTGTAGCTCATAAATCTAAAATTAAATAAGGAACACGTGATCAGTTTTGATGGTCCAAACGAGATGATAGATTTCTGGACAACATTTTTACAAATGCTTACAAATTAAGATTTGTGACCACTCACTCGCACTTGATCCCACCCATAAATAAAGAAGTACTCCCTCCTGATTCGAATTTATCAACAAACACATATATTGATATATACAAACTCACACCTAGAAGCAAAAGCCATGGCTTTTTTTGTTTACCAAAGCATTCTCCTTTCCCTTGCTCTCCTTCTCTTCATCAAACAGCTTCTTTCTCACACTAAAGATAGCAAGAACAAAAAAGTCCGACCGAGCCCACCGGCACTCCCGGTTATCGGTCACCTCCATCTCTTAAAGAAACCCCTCCACCACACTCTGGCTTCCATATCTGAAAAATACGGCCCAGCAACCTATCTTAAATTCGGTTCCCGGCCCGTCCTTGTCATCTCCTCTCGCTCCTTGGCTGAGCAATGTTTCACTACCTATGACATGGCTTTCGCCAACCGACCACATGTGCCATCTATGAAACATGCCAGCTTCGACTACAATCACATCGGCATAGCCAACTATGGACCACATTGGCGTAATGTTCGCCAGATTGCAGTTACTGAGTTTTTTTCTGCACAGCGGCTGCACGCATCTTCAGATGTCAGAGTCAGGGAGATTCGTGACATGGCCTGCCGACTCTTTCGTTCCTGGAATGCTTCTGCTGGTTCAAAGGGTTTGAGTTATTTTGAGAAAGTTGATCTCAATGAGAAGCTCTTTCAGCTATCTCTTAATGTGATGATGGTAATGATTGCCGGCAAAAGGTTCTACGGAGACAACATTGAGGATTTGGACGAGACGAAAAGGTTCAGAGAGACAGTGGAGGACTTCTTTTCCTTGGCCTACGCTTCAAATGCAGAGGACTACCTGCCGATTCTCAAGTTTCTTGGCATGGCAAAAGCGACCAAGAAGCTGAATCGTTTGGCTGAGTTGAATAAAGAAATGACACAGAAGCTCATCGACGAGCATCGGAAACCAGGAGCCCAGAAGAAAGGTACCATGATCGCAAATTTGCTCGAGCTGCAGAAGGAGAACCCAGAAAAATACAATGATGAAACTATCCAGATAATTGTAGTGGTGAGTAATAATGGACTGTTGTTTTCATTGTTATATATACTTAGAAGTTAGAACATAAAATTTAAAAATATTAAATCTTCCAAAATAAATATGATTTGTTCTTTTACTAAATATGACTTATTCTGATTTTTTTATTGTTTGCTAACTGACATTACCACTTCTATTACAGAGCTTATTGCAAGCAGGAACTGATATCATATCCAATACAGTAGAATGGGCAATCACTCTTCTCTTAAACCATCCTGACGTACTCAAGAAGGCATCAGCTGAAATCGATGCACATGTCGGTAACAAGCAGCTCGTTCTAGAATCTGATATGCCCAACCTGCCATATCTTCTTTGCATCCTCAATGAGGTGCTCCGCCTCTATCCTGGTGGCCCGCTTCTCGTACCGCATGAATCTCGGGAAAATGTTTTTATCGGAGGGTACGAAATTTCACAAGGTACAATGCTTTTGGTCAACGCTTATCAAATTCACAGAGACCCGAGTCTGTGGGACGAGCCGAGCAAATTCATGCCTGAGAGATTTGAAAGTGGTAAAATAGAAGCCAAGAAGATGATCGTGTTTGGAATGGGAAGGAGGAGGTGCCCGGGTGAAGGCCTAGCGATATACGAAATCGGACTTATGTTAGGGACCCTCATTCAGTGCTTTGATTGGCAAAGGATTGGAGATGAACTCATAGACACGACTGAAGGTTCTGGTTTGACTCTTTCAAAGGCTGTTCCTCTCGAAGCCATGTATCGTCCGCGCAAATTCATGATGGATGTTCTCTCCACCATATAAAATGGCATTAAAATCGATCTACCTGTTATATTTGATATGAATAAATTATCAAATAAGGATGTCCAACCATTTTGTAACTCTCAATATTAATCACCTCATCCCCACTACTATTGTAATTAATTATAGATGGCTTTTCATTTACAATTTGTATCCTATAAATAGATGCATTGTAATCTTGTATTGTACACATGAAAAATGTATGAATAAATAGATTGTCATCTTTTATGTGTTCTCTAACTTGTTTATTATTCTTTGTCTTTATTTATAATACGTTATCAGCACGAGAGCTTTACTAGTTGAAGATTCGAGGTAACTTTGATATATTTTATTTTAATATTATTTCAATAAATAATATTTCCAATAAGTAATTGCTAAATGGAATAAGTTATCAATTTATGTACATTTATTTTAAGATGGTTAGTACGGTTCATATAATTTTATATGAAGTGCAAATATTTTAAGTGTATCTTATCATTCTTGTTCTTCTTCTACATTAAAATTTTTGATTGGTCATATACTTCATCTACAAGTTCATCCTCCAGTTTTGATCTTCCAATGAATATTCTAGGACAACGCTCTCTCCAAATAATGGATTGCGTAAGTAATAAAACTTCTCTTTTTTCCTTGGGCATGGCCTTGCTTACGAGTGACGATATGAGATCAGGTACTCTTCGAAAGACTGCAGGTTCCTATGGAAAAGAAAAACATTGATCAACCTGCCTGTATAACCTCACCAGTTATGTTAACGCAAAAAAAAAAAACGTTGATCAAGACTGCGGGTATCCTTACCAGTTATGGTAACGAAAAAAAAAATTACTTTTGTCTGTATCTAATAATTAAACTAAACGCAAAAAAAAATCTTACCCGTACCCGTTTTATCAAATATAGTACAGGTTGTGTAAACAAATAAAAGGTGTCATTTAATAGATATATATGAGTCATTAAGAAAACTATATCATATCATTCATCATCTCTATATAAATATATATCTAAGTCTATAATTTTATAATTTTTCTTTTTAATTATTACCGTATGAGATAACGGGTAAGTAATAGTCCTTACTTGTATCCTTACCTATACTAAATAAGCTAAACAAAGAAAAATCTTATCCATACCCGTCTTATTGAATACGGTTTGAGTCGAGTATACGAATAAAAGAGTGCCATTAACACTCCTACATAAAAGGAAAATAACATATTACAACACCAGGCTCTTCCAGTGCAGCTCAGTCATTTTGACTGAGATCCACAGAGTACTAGACATTATTCAATGAAAAACTACTAAATGAAAAAACGACTAAAGTAAAAAACATACGACCAGATGAGATTCAAAATTTTTCGTGCGATAAACAAATTAAAATTGGAACCAAAGATTTGTGGAACGAATTGGGTCGGGTGCACTAATGGATGGGCCCAGCTGACCCGGAATTGGTATTATTTACTTTACAATCAGACGCCAAACTTGGAGATAAACACCGGAAGTCCATTGTGCGTACAAACAATTTGCGAGAATCTACAATATCTACTTGGTAAGGGAAAAAAAGATGGTGCAACCAATTTTACTTTCAGAGAAAAATCGCAGGCCAATCCTTTGCCACCCTATCTTAAGGAGAGAAATGTCTTCAGCCAACTAATTAATCAAACAAATTAAAATCACAATCGTTGTCAAACTACAAAAGATCCTGACTTGTTCAAGCATTGCCAAAACTTGAAAATTCCACCACAATTAACAAGCTTGGTGAAAAGTTGGATTGACCTGAGGTAAACGGAAAAGTAAACAGATCGTATATCGATCGATTATAGCTAAATCAGATCAATATTCGTTTTTGATTGCTTGCTTTGGATAGCTAATAAATAGGAATAAATCCTTTCAGGGTATGAGCTGCATCATAACAGAAACAGGATAAAACTAATTCCAAACATGTCCACAACAAAAGCTCTTCCAGTTCTCTGCATTCTCTTCCTATTTTTTATCAAGTTCTCTTGTACCGAGGCTGCTTGAACCCTGGAAGAGAGCAAGGCTGATGGTAAGTAATTAATTTATCTCTTTCATAATTAATATATAGCTGGTGCATTCAAAATTTAATTCTTTCTTTTTTTTAAGCAAGCTAGTATTTAAACTTTAATTGACATGATAATTCAATGAAACTTTGAACCAGTATCTTTTAATTTAATTGCATCTAATTAATTAAGTGGTATGTTGAATTTTTTAGTAATACATAAATTGAGAGAGATATTTCCCGTCTTTCTTTAATTATAAGCTGCAAATTTACTTTGTCATCTCCTCATTTTCAGCAATCGACCGGCCACCAATAGGATACCCTCCGCCTCCATCAGGCAATGGACATCCTCACAACAAACCCTGCTAAGTATTATCACAATTGAACACTGATAGCCTCTATCAGATTATCAGAAAAAAAAAAAGTATTATCCCAATTGTCATAGTTATCCTCCTCCTGAAGCAAAGCCCTAGAAGAATAATATCTGGTTTGTATCCCTGTTGCAGCAGCTGACCTCTGTGAATGATTCACTACAACACACATAATTTTGAAATAGTAGAAATTACTTAAAACTAATTCTCTATAATGGTTTGTACCCCTGTTTCTCAATTTATGATGTAAAAACAAATTAAAGTAAACTATAATTTATTAAATTATTAAATCTTAACTTCTTGGCTAGATCCAAATTTATTTTACAGCTGATCTACTGTCTGCTAATTTATTAATTCGATTCGGAAGCTGTATCTCACAAAAAAAAAGAACTTTGGCTGTTAGATCATAAATCTTAAAAATCAAAGAATCATGTACGTTCATTTAAATTTATACAAAAAAAGTGGCTAGAGAGCCGATTACAAACTATTTGGGTTAATGAAAGCAATGATTCCAAATTTTTTGAAATGCTGTACCAAATCTTCTACTAAACAGTGAAATGAAAGTTAGTAGTACAATTTTGCTTTTCTCCAAATAATTTTACGGTGAATTGAAACACATTGCACTTTCTGGTTGGTCCTCTGTCGAAAAGAGAACTGTCACGGAGGAAATTGGTTTGCGTTCCTTTTTCTTTATTGTAATTCAAAGAAAATAGTGTATATCGTTTCTTATATTAATTTGAAAAATCTTGAGTTAGGTCAGAAGGCTATCAATTATACAAAAAAAAAAAAGGAAATTCAACGTATGAAAATGGATTTCTTATTTTATAGTTGGACTATTAAGTCATAACGCTGGGCTCTTGGAAAATAAATTAATATGGGCTTCTCTGGGTTAATATGAAAATTTTGTAAATGTTTTATGGGCCCTAATGGCCACCTATTGGGCTTCTTTTAGTGGCCCTGATTTGGTATTTTTAACATTAATCCCTACACACAAAAAAAGGAACCTTATAAAAAGAGAGCTCATAAAATGGTTATTTATTGACGGGTATATAATTGGAGGCAGCCATCATTTCCCCCAACTTAATTTACATTTTCAGGTTAAGATTCACTCAAAAAACTCTCTTAGTTGTCTAGATCTCGTGGTTTTTAATTTTTTTGAAAAGGCTCAACAACTCAATTTCACTTGAAAAAAGTAATTACAATCCAGACAACATGTTAATTTGTTTTTGAAGCTGGATTTTAGCAACTAAGTATAAAGGCAAAAAGAAAAAAATAATACGTATCATGTCATATTGTGAAGGATAATTATATTAGGTTTGAATGAGGTACTTCAAATTTTATTTTGTTCGTCTGGATCATAAATATCACTGAAATTGTACACAAGATGAAACAGAGGGTGAGGTACTTTGTGCTATAGGCGTAAAAGTTTGTCTCATAAGTAAAACAAAAAGAAAAAGAAACTAAAGATGCTATGAATATTTTGATATGGTTATTCAGCTATCACATGATCAACTCATCGCTCCTGAGTCTCATAAAGAGTCTAAACATGATTAGTATTGGAAAAAAAATTCAACTATAATTTAAAATTTTGAAACGAAAGCAAATGATGTGCAACTATATATTTTAGTCGGTATATATAACAACAACATTTGGAATCCCATATAGTTCTTAACCAACATACCTTCCTATGCGCTATGTGAAATGGTCCTAGAAACCGTTCATGCATATATACTGATTATATATATATATTGATATATATATATAGAGTTGGGCTAACTTGCTTTGGGAATTAAAGGGGGCGTTTTACTTTGCGCTCATATCTTCATTTTCAAAGTTCAAATAGTCGATTGAACCTTCCAACATGTTCTTCATATTAAAATGTGCTTGGAGACCAAATTTTATATTTTTTGGAAATTTTTTACTATTTTTTCAGAATTTTTGAAAATCATCACTTTGCTGAATTTTTTATTATTATTTTTTTTATTGAAAAGTTGTGATTTTCAAAAATTCTGAAAAAATAGTAAAAAAATTCCAAAAAATGTAAAATTTGGTCTCCAAGCACATTTTAATATGAAGAACATGTTTGAAGGTTCGAATCAACTATTTGAACTTTGAAAATGAAGATATGAGCGCAAAGTAAAACGCCCCCTTTAATTCCCAAAGAAAGTTAGCCCAACTCTATATATATATATATATATATATTGATTTATAAGTGTGGGCCTCTCTGGGCTGATATGAAAGAAAACGGTAGACCTAAAGGCACAGGCTGGGACTGATAAAGATCCCATCCGCATAGAACGTATGGAATAAACCATTAAAGGAAAATAATAGAACACAGAACCAGGCTCTTCAGTTCACCTCATTCATTTTGACTAAGATCAACAGAGTATAATTGACACTATTCAATGAAAAAATACTAAATGAAAAAAAATACCAAGTAAGAAACAAACGACCAGATAACTATAAGATGCAAAAATTTAGTCGTGCGATAAACAAATTATGAAAATTGGAACAAATAATTATTAAAATCGGAAAATTTACTCAAGTAATTTGCTGTATAGATGAACGAATTAGTAGAAAGCAAAGTACGACTTAATTTGATTAGTTCGGTTCAGCCGGGTGCGCTAATGGGTTGGGCCCAGCTGACCCGCATCTTATTGGTAGCATTTGCTTTACAATCAGACGCCAAACAGTTTGGAGATAAACACTGAAAGTCCATACAAATTAATTATATGTGAAAATCTACCATATCTAATTGGAAAGGAAAAAAAAAAGAAGATGGTCCAACCAAATTTACATTTTAGAGAAAATACATAGGCCACTCCCTTGCCACCCTATCTTAAGGAGAGAATACATAGGCCATTCCCTTGCCACCCTATCTTAAGGAAAGAAACGTCTTCAGGCAATTATTCCAACAAATTAAAATCATGATCGTTGTCAAACTATGAAAGACCCGGACTTGTTTGTGTACCGCCAAATATTGAAAAATACATCATAACCAAAACGACAAGCGTTTTGAAAAGTTGCATTGACCTGAGGTAAACGGAAGATAAATCATAGTAGAAAGGTCTAGAGGTGTAAACGGATCAGATACGATTATATATTATCTAAGTTGTATTTGCATCTGTTGTCAATTTTTGGAGACAAATTGCTTCACTTACAGATGCTGTTTGAATACTAAACAAATACGGATACAAATACAAGATACAGACATTACATATAAATTGGTAAAAATGAACTATGTAACATGTTCATAAAAAAATTATAAGTTAAAAAACTATATATTAACAAAACAAAATTAATCAATACTTATAATTATTATAAATTAATAAACTTTAAAATTTAATAAAACATGAAACATATATAATTGAATAAGTAGATCTAAAATTAAGTGTGTTTGTAATACCATTTTTATTATAGCAAGTACCTCAGCCATTAAATGCAGTTTACATAAGGTGAATTCAATTTCTTAAGTTAATTAACCCAACAAAAATCACGCTTTCAAACATATTCTTTATGTGTTCCCAAAACTAAGAAATTGTACAGCCTAAATGACAAACCTAACAAGTCATTTTGACTGAGATTAACAGAGTAATAAACGCTATCCTAAGAAAAAAAAAAGACTAAATAAAAAGCAGAGGACTAGATATGATGCGAAAATTTTGTGGGGGCGATAAACAAAATCGGCATCAAAGATTTGTGGAAACTTTAATCAAGTAATTGGTTGTATAAATGAACGAATTAGCTGAACGGAAAGTAGGACTTAATTTGAACAGTTAGCTAGGTTGGGTCGGGTGCACTAATGGGTCGGGCCCAGCTGACCCACATCTGCTTGATATCATTTACTTTAAAATAAGAAGCCAAACTTGGAGGTGAACACTGGAAGTAGATAAAAACAATTGTGTATATATGTATACCGTGTGGTTCATATATAATTGGAAACAAAAAAAAATGGTCCAACCAATTTTACTTTTAAGAGAAAAAACAGGAGCCAATCCCTTGCCACCCTATCTGAAGGAGAGAAATGACAAGTCAACTAATCCAACAAATTAAGATCGCAATCGTTGTCAAACTACAAAATATCCTGACTTGGTTATGCATTGCCAAAACTTGAAAAATGCACCATAACTAACAACAAGCATGCTGAAAAGTTGCATTGACCAGAGGTAAACTGAAAATATATCATAGTTGAAATGCTAAGTGAAGGGTATTGCGGCTGTAATGAACTGTATTTCAGCATATCGTGTTTTAGCGTGCCCGGAACGAGGCCGTGGTGTGCTAACACATTGAAGTTTTTAGATGTGCTCCACAGTACCGGAAATGAACACAACACGTTTAAAGGCACAATACAGTTTGGTACCACATGCTTTGCGTGCCATGCCGGTACTTAGATGTACCGTGCCGTTTTTTTTTTTTAGAACTTGATAATTTGTTATTTCAAAATAATTTTTAAAAAATCTTAAAAAATCAAAAAAATTAGAAATAAATTAAATTATATATTTTTTTTTGGTAATTTTAGTTTTTTTAAAATATTTTGTAGTATTTTTGTTTTGCTATAATTTAACAAAATGTTACTAAGGAGTAAAAATATTAAATTTCTTTAAAACGTGCCATATCCGTGTCTAGACGTGCCATGCCAGTATTTAGATGTGTCGTACCCGTGTCTAGATGTGTTGTGCTAAACGTGCCAATTTTAGAAAAATTAGGGCACAACACAGATAAGGACACGGCATGTCTAATTAGATGTGCCACGTTGTGTCATGTCTTTAGCCACGTTGTGTACCTGGCACGCCGTGCTTTTGCAATACACTAGCTAAGACGTGACGTGTAAATAGATTGGATACTGACATAAAGTAGCTATATCGTATCAATAGCTGTTTTTAATTAAGTGCAATTTCCTTGAAAAGTCTATATATAGGAATGAATCCATGGAGTGTTCCAACTGCATCATAATAGAAAACACAGTTTCAAAAATGTCAACAACAAGAGCTCTTCCTGTTCTCTGCATTCTCTTCCTATTTTTCACTAGCTCTCTCGTATTGCCTTGTACCGAGGCTGCTCGAATTGCCGAAGAGAGCAAGGCTGATGGTTAGTAATATTTCTCTTTCTTAATAATTTTTAACAATAGATAAAGTGAGAGAGATATCTTCCATATTTCTGTCATTAGTGAAATTAATAATTGCAAATCTACTTTGTCATGTCCTCATTTTCAGGAATCACCGTGCCAATAGTCATAAGACCTAAACCTAAACCCATACCAAACCCTAAACCAAACTGCAAAACATGTCCATGCAAAAAATGTCCAAAGTGCCCAAAATGTCCTTCTCCTGCCGTGCCGTAGAAGAATGATGCCTGGTTACATGAAAGAGTCAGAGCAAGATGAATGCAACAACGTATTTATGTATGTGTTTAAACAATATGTAATATGTATATTTGTGGTATTTATCCTCCTCAAGCAAACCCATAGAAGAATGATTCCTGGTTAGATGAAAGAGTTGGAGTATAAGAAGAATAGAACAAAGTATTTATGTATACATGTATAAATAATAAATGAGAATTATATATGTGATCGGTGGAAAGCCCCAATAAGGAGGGGATTTAATATATTAATATTGTAAAATGTGCAATTAATTAATAGAGTCATATAGATTTGTGCCAAAAACTTGTGTTCATCTAAATAAATCTGCCCATGCCATCTACATCCCTTGCATGCATGCAGTATCAAGGAGAGTGGTCAAGCAACCCCACTTGACCCTAATTTTATTATCCTTACGTAATTATGTTGGTTGAAATAAATAATTGTGATGTATCATACAATGTGCTTCAGCTGACCTCTGTGAATGATTCTCTACAACACACTGAATTTTGAAATAGTAAAATTAGTTAAAACTAATTCTCTATAATGATATGTTCTCCTGTTTCTCAATTTATGATGTAAAAACAAATTTACATACATATTAAGTTCTTACTAGATCAGAATTTTTTCCAAAAGTTGACCCTCCATCTGCTAATTTATTCTACTGAACTATGGCATATAATTGAGGAATAATAAAATGCTCATGCTCAGAGGCTCAGAGCCTGAGATAATTACTTATTGTCAAAAAACACACACCAATCCCTTGCCACCCAACCCAATCCCAAGGAGAGAGAGCAACGACTTGAGTCAACTAATCCAACAATCTAAAAATGTCGCTGTCAAGCTGCAAAACATTTAAACTCTGATCGGCAAGGTGTGGAAACATCAAAACGTGAAAGCGAATTGGAAAATTTTCAAAATTCGTTGATCGAAAGGGAAGGAATGAGGCGACGTGATTTCAATCAACGGGATTCGACTGGTAAAAAAGCGCCACTTGAAATCTCGTGAAAATAGTAGAGATTCGACAAGAATCAGAATTGGTTGAGTAAAAATACATTATTACCCTTTTTAGTGGTGGTGTAAGAAGAGAAGTGGGATGGATAAAATCTAATCATGATCATTATCCGAAAAAATCAGCACCGTCTTCATCTTCTCGTTTCACGTCACCTCCTCTTATGTTTCAAAATTTACTTTGTATAGAATTGAATGGTCTGAAATTTTATTTAGGGTTTGAGTGGCAAGCTTTGTAAATTAAGATAATAACTCGGGTATTTTGTAACTCTTTATTAATGAATTCTTTACAGTAGGTACTGCTTTTCGATGAGCAAAGTTCAATTCTATATCATCTCTATTGAATTCTTCTCTATTGAAATGAACTGAAATCTCATTTAATATGGTTTCCCATCATAGGGTTAAACTTCACTTTGACCAGAGGTCAACAGAGAAAATGAAATCATTGAAGAAAAAAACAAAAGGAGTACTTGACAATGCGTAGAATTTTGGTAGGCAATGGACAAAATTTGAACCAACAATAATATGTGGTATCAACCTTATCGTTGGACTACAATACTATTTGCATTTTTATTGGTAATTGTATATCACTAGAGATATATAAGATGTGCAACGACAGAGTAATTAATAACATAAAAATAAAAATCACAAAATTGCTATTAATAAATCTGTGTAATTTTTTTGATATTCGTAATCCTTTGTTTTAATAAAAGGAAATTGACTAATTCGATTCCAAAGCTCCATCTGACAAACAGAAAGCTTGCAAAACTTACAATCCGAATTTTGAAATAGTAAAAATTAGTTTAAAATGACTCTTTGGGGTCTCTCTTTCCTTGTTTCTCAATTTAAGATGGAAAAACAAGGAATTCAAGTTAAGTTTCAAATTTTAAAATATTATTATGTTCTTCAAGTATTAATAACTAATGTATGTATCAATTCTAAACTTCTAGAGTATCATCACCAATTAACAAGTGCTGATCAAATTTTTAAAAATTACAATTCCTTTATTAACTTCTGACTATATCCAAAATTTTCTCCCAATTTGACCCAATATCTGCTAATTGACTGTCCTCAACTATGATATCTCATTGCAATTAGGAAAAAAAAACCCGAATAATTAGCAAAATTATCTAATTACTTTTTTAAAAACATACAAGAATATTTGTAGACCTGTAATTTAATTTATGCTAGTAATATTGGTAGGTCAGCTTTGCATCAAAAGGAGAAATTAAGTTAATGGATTAATAGCCGACGGGTATTCGAAATTCGAAAAACACAAAAAAAAAATAATGGATTGCATATTTTATAGTTGGACTACTAAGTACAAACTTAGGTCGGAACGCTGGGCTTTTGTAAAATAAATTAATATGGGCTTCTCCGGGCTAAATGAAGGGCTCTGATGGACACCTATTGGGCTGCTTTCACTGGGCTCGATCACTTAGCTGCCTGAATTAAAAGTGTTTGTGTCGCTGACAGTGCGGTCCCTACTATAAGGCTTATTCCTTTTAAAGTCATATTAAGAAGGAACTGACATACTGGGACCCGTCGTTCTATTTAAGTTGTCCCGCTTTTTTATATATATTCGAAATTTGGGTCATTTGCGTGTTGGATTGTGCTTCAGATCGTCTAGGTTTGGATCGTCATGGTATTCGAAGTTTTTGGATTCAGGTCGAATTGAGTTGCGACGGATCCTTTGATCCGAATCAGATTTTACCCATTCATTAATTGACTTCTTGCAGCAATTGTGAGCAATGAGGATTTTTTTCTTGTTCTCTTTCGTGACATAATTATCTGTTCTATGCCATTGTTTTGGAGCTTAATTTGTAACCAAAAATAGAAGAAAGAGCTAAATTCGTAGTAGAGAAAAAAGAATAATAAAGAGCTCGTAAATTAGGCTTTTATTGACATGTATGTATTGAAGGCAACAATCATTGTCCCGAACATGACATGTTGACTCGTCAATGGAACCTAAAAGGAATAATGGACCTACCTCCTGGTTTATTTTGTCTTCATAAGTTGATCTTGTCCCACACAAAAAAAACTCAAGATCTCAGTTTGGCTTGAAAAAATAATTACAAGACCTACATGGAAATCTACACAATCCTGATAACATGCTAATTTTTTGTAGCTGGATTCTGGCAAGTAAATTACTTCCAAAAAGAAAAAGAACAGATCATCTAAAATTACGAAGTATAATTTGGTTGGAACGAGGTACTTAGAAAAGATGCCACTTTTTTTTTCTAAATTTTGCCAATTACAACATACAGCATAAAAAATTGCCACAGATTTCAATTTGTAAATAGTTTTGTAATTTTTGTTTGAATGAAAGCTAGAAACACTTTAAAATGGAAATTTTCTTTCGCTATCCAATGCTTGTATGCACAAGAAAAAACAGCTAGAGAGGTACTTTCTCTGCTATAGGCGTAAATTTTTTTATATGCTTACGAAACAAGAAGAAATGAATATTTGGATATGCTTAATATTCTTTTGGAACAGATAATTGTTCAGGGTTCGTCTACTTACAAATTTTCAAACGAAAGTAGATGATATGAAACTATATTTTAAGTTTTTTTTTAAGGTTGAAACTATATATTAAGTTAGTGTAACAATTGAAACTCCATAATTTTGTTCACCAACATACCTTCCATATGCGCTATGTGAAATAGCCAAACTAACACTGACCCATGGTGAACTAGCTAGTACAGAGTATATAGCATGAAATGTTACAATGTATTAAACAATTTAAGTTATTTCCCACAATAGTTGAACAATGGATTGCTGTTTTGAAGTTCTTCTATGTAATCTATAATGCTTTTTATGCCTAGAAAAGAAAAGAAAAAACAAGCATATATCAGAAAGCCGGAAATTGGAAAAAGAGAAAAAAAAAAGAAAAAAAAGGGGAGATACAGATGACGACCAAAAACTGGCCAAGGACAAACATTGACTCTTGGCTTACTTAATTATTCTTAAGAGGTGAAGACTTGGAAAAAAAAAGAGTGTAGAAAAAAAACAAAATCAACGAAAATGAGTCCTCATAGCAACAAAAGTTTTCTCTACTTATTACAAATCATATAATAAATTGAATAAGTAAATTCCTTTCTATCGATCGAGGGTCTGGGAGGGGACTCCTAAATGTTCCAAATCTATGTGGTGAAAGGAAGACATCACCTTAAGAGGCTACAAAATAATTGTACAAGAGTTTATTTTGGCAGCAACAAAGAAGAAATTAAAAATTGAAGTGTTCATTTGTAAAACGAGGAGCAGTTCAATCAGTCGGCAAATTCTTCATATCCAATTTGGTACTGCATTGCAAAAAAATTGGAGTCACTGCTTTCTCTAGCAAAAAAGTTTTGTAATCAGCCCTAGCCTCTTTTTGCTCCTTGTGTAAATTTCAATGAACAGACATGATTCTATCGAGTTTTAGATTTATGATCCAGCAGCTCAAGGATTACGAATATCAAACAGAATATACAGAGAATTATAATCAATTATGTAATTTACATATTTTATTTTAATGTGTGTGTATTCTGAATTGCTCAATTTTATTGTAGTTACATATTTTATATATCTGTAATGATGACGATGTGGATATGAAACACAAATACAAATACAATTTCGATTGTAGTCCAACGATAAGGTTTATACCGTATCTGTCACTATCATCTTTGCAGTTCCAGAAGATTTCAACATAATATCTGTCAAAAATAATAATAGAACAACTCAAGAACACAAGACTCCCATAAATCTCCCTTCCCTCCCTTTGTTTATTTCAATCAATCTATTTTTTCTTACATAAATCTACTTGTCCTCTGTGCCTCTATTTATCTCCTTCATAGAGCCGCACAGCCATATTAATTAGAAAAGGAAATACATCAAGTTTAGGAGAAATAAATCACTAGATAGGTCAACTATGGAAACCACTATTATACCATTCAAATATTGCCTATACATAATATATCGTCTAGCCTTATATTAACCAAATATTCTTCTATTGATTTCTTTCTTCATCTTTCTCCGGATCAAATGTGAAACTTGATGTACGTATCAGCTTGTAACTTCAACAATATCATTTGTTCAAATTTTGTCCATATTATGATACCAAATTTCTACGCATTAATTGTCAAGTCATTTTGTTATTTTCTTCCATGATATCCCTTTCTCTGTTAACCTCAGCTGGTCAACTGAAGTTTCAGTATAATTTTCCTTTTGGATAAAGCATTTTCCTGAAATGTTGATGGCAAGATTTTAGATTGTTGGATAAGTTGACTCAAAAAGTAGACTGAGGCTATGCGCCTCTTAACATGAGCATAATATATTTTTTTCCTCAAATAGTAAACTTATTTGAGCATTCAATTAGATATCATACATAGTTCGGTATAATTTGGGCGCGATCCATAGTTCAATCAATTAGATATCATACATATTTTTTCATGCTCTGAATCTTTCATGTAACAGGGGAACATTCTTCTACGGCTTTGCTTCAGGAGGATCACAGTTATAATACTTATTGCAGGTTCGTCCAGTGTAAGGTGAACCATGTACATTGCTTGATGGAGACAAAACTTTTGGCTCTAATTGCCGCAGGCTGATTGCTGCAAATGAGGAGATGACAAAGTAAATTTGAAATTTTTAGTTTACTAATGAAAGAAATATGGAAGATATCTCTCTCAATTTATGATCTATTAATAAAATTTTCAACATACCACTAAATTTGTTAGGTGCAATTAAATTAAAGATTCTGGTTCAAGCTTCATTGAATTATCATGTCAATTAAAGTTTAAATACTAGCTTACTTAAATAAAAAGAATTAAAGTTTGAATGCACCAGTTCTATATTAACTATGAAAGAGAGAAATTACATACCATCAGCCTTGCTCTCTTCCAGGATTTGAGCAGCCTCGCTACAAGGCAATAAGAGACAGCTACTGACAAATAGGAAAAGAATGCAGAGAACTGGAAGAGCTCTTGTTGTTGGCATATTTGGAATTAGTTTTATCCTGCTTTCTATTGTCATACAGCTGGTACCCTCAAAGGATTCATCCCTATATATAGACTTTTCAAGGCAAGAAATTACTTGAAAATAGATGTGGATACGATTTAGCTATTATGTGTCCGTATGCAATCTATTAAAACCTCTAGACCTTTCTACTATGATATCTCTTCCGTTGATCTCAGGTCAATGCAAGTTTTCAGCACGCTTGTCGTTAGTCATGGTGCATTCTTCAATTTTTGGCGATGCATGTACAAGGCAGGGTCTTTTGTAGTTTGACAACGATTGTGATCTTAATTTGTTTGATTAGTTGACTGAAGACATTTCTCTCCTTCAGATAGGGTGGCAAGGAATGGGCCTGTAATTTTTCTTCATTAATTCTTCAGCGACACAACCCTTTAAATTAGCTGCTAATTGATCAAGACAACTGAGAGTAGCCCAATAGGTGGCCATCAGGGCCCACAGAACATTTATGAATCTGTCAGATTAGCCTTGAGAAGCCCGTACTAATTTATTTTCCACAAGCCCAGCATTCTGACCTAAGTTAATAGTCCAACTATAAATAAGCAATGCATTACTTTTTTCTTGTCAAATGCCACTCGGCTTTCTCCTGTTGATGAAGAAGCTGACATACTTTTATGTTATTCAAAAGTAATATTGTGCTAATTTGGTAATTAAACTATTATTTGAGCATTTTTTTTCTCTTTTTACAATTAGATAAAATAGTTCAGTAGAACCAATCGTTTTTTACAAGTAGATAGGGTAGGGGGTTATCTGAGGAATGTCGAATTTTGACCTATCCAAGGACCGAAAATGATAAAAATCGAAAAAGCTGGCACTGTACTGTACTGAATATCCATCAAACTTAAGGTGTGTGTGTATATATATATGAGATGGGGTATTGTGCTTTGCAAAGTAAAGCCATCGTTTTACTTCAGCTTACTTTTTGGATTTTCAAAGTCTAAAACGTCGATCCGACCGTTCAAGTTGATCTACATATTGAAATGTGCTTGCAGACCAAATTTTACATTTTTTGGAATTTTTTTACTATTTATTAAGCCACTTTGAAAATTGCTGATTACATGGTCCAGAAAAAACAGTGCAACAAAATTCTGGACCATGTGATCAGCAATTTTCAAAGTGGCTTAATAAATAGTAAAAAAATTCCAAAAAATGTAAAATTTGGTCTGCAAGCACATTTCAATATGTAGATCAACTTGAACGGTCGGATCGACGTTTTGGACTTTGAAAATCCAAAAAGTAAGCCGAAGTAAAACAATGGCTTTACTTTGCAAAGCACAATAGCTCATCTCTCTCTATATATATATATATATATATATATATATAGACACACACACACACACACACACAGATTGGAGTTCCTTTGACCATCTCTGAGGTTAAAAAAAGAGAACTAGAAAACAAACACAAAATAATAGTATCCTTCTTTATTATACTTGAAAAAAATCCACTTTGAATTAAACGGCTGGAATTTTGAAATCGCCTTAGCTATATGCAATTTCTTATTGCTAACTGGAAGGGAATGCAAGCTTTTCAATATTAATACTTCAAATATTTCCCACGTTTGCTGGTGTAATATTCTAACATCTTTCTGGGGATATAAAAGGAAGGCCCTATCACCAACTTTTTTTTATCCATGGAGACGAAGTAATTTCTAACTTCAAAGATTAGATCCATTTATTTATCTACTTGTTATTTTAATTTCTTATTTACTTGTGAAATCATATTTGATTTTTATCTTGTGGAGATGAACAAGATAATATCGTCCAGGCAGTCTATTGCAGTTCCATAGACAAGAGGGTAAGTTCAACCACCCCTACTTATGTTTTCCTAAAATAAATTATCTTTGGCAGTAGGTAAGGAACCTTTTTGTATTCAAATTAGTAGTTCCAATATATAAGTGAAAGTTGTGCCCCCCCCCCCCCCCCCCCCCCCCCCCCCCCCCCCCCCCTCCCGATTGTCCTCATGTGGAATTGTCAAATGATGTGATGGAACATAATCTTTTTTAATTGAGGAGATTGATGGAACCATGTGCATTGTTAAGATCAACCTTGATTGAACCCAAGGAAAGTTAGTATACCTCTTTGTTATTTCCTCTTTTCTCATATGCACTTTTAATTTCATAATAGAAATTCTGCTATATGCCAGCTTAAACAAAAGTAATTATGCATAGCCCTTTTAGCTTAAAACAATTATGCATTTTTTTTTTAAAAACAATAACTTTCATATACCCTCTGAAATATGGGGCATATTTCTGATAAAGAATTTATTATAATTTCTTTTAAAATGCCAAAAAAAAAAAAATCTCAGATAATTGTGAGGTAGGTGACTTGAGTGATATTTTGTAATAATATGGGTAAGCAGGGGTGCATAAATATAAATTTGTAGGGGATTTGAATTTCTTGTTTTATAGGGACGAAAGTAAAATTTTAAGTCGTAGGGTAGGTACTAAATTGCCTCATTTTTGCACGTAATTCCATGTATTTGATTCCTTATTGAATTTGCACTTGCCGTTATATAAAATTCTATTGTAAGGTTGTTTCTTCAAAAGCATCAAATTTCTCAAAAAAATAAAAAAAATAAGGCCTGGTCAGCACTAGAACTGGATTTTATTTTTTTGCTCTGAAATTGGGGGTTTGTTGGTGTTTCAAGAATTTCAAATTAAGCGTGCAACATTTACCGCATATAGTTTCATAAAATTTTACAGTCATTGAACCCAATTGATAATTGTGTGTTTTTTATATTTCCCATTTTGTCCATTTAGCCCAGTTGTGTTACATATAAAAAACAAAAAACAAAAATCCTAACAACATAAGCACCCACATGCTATGAACTAATTTGACACAAACATATATACAATTTCCCAAAACAAAACACCGAATGTAACATAATTTAGAAGCTATATCAAGAAAATCATTAACACGGCAAGGTTGTTTTTTAGAAACAGCAAGCCACAAAGAACCTATAGTAGAAGTAAAATAAACTTAATTGACTACGGTACTGTCAAGTCTTCTACAGGCCACATCCAAGAGCTTACCTCCTTAATCTGAAAAATATTTTAATATATACTATATTATTAGTCTTGTTTTTATCGTAATTTTTTTTTTCTAGTATAATACACTACTACAGAAATGGTCATTGTACACGGATTTGGCAATTTTATAGAAAAACCGTGAAGAAGTTGTAATTTTTTGGATGCCTGAAATATCTGTAGGATCTCTACACGGATATTTATTAAAGAATCAGTGTAGAAAGACGTGAGAGAGCTACACGGACGTTTACCAGGAAATGTACACGGCTAATTGTTTAAATAACAGTGGAGAAAGCCTTGAGAGAGCTACACGGATTCTTAATTAAAGAACCGTGAAGAAAGGCAAGAATTGTACACGGATAAATGTTTAAATGACCGTGTAGATAACCTGTGGGAGCGACACGGATGTTTAATAAAGAGCCGTGTAGAAATGTCTAATTTGTACACGGTTTTTTGTTTAAATGACAGAGTAGAAAGCCTTGAGAGAGCTACGCGGACGTTTAATAAAGAGCTATGTAGAAATGTTATTTTAGGTTTTTGATTATATAAAAGGCCTTCTCCCCAGCGCCGTTTTGATCAATCTCTCCCCTCTCACATTAATAATTGGGTTGAGATGTAGGTTTATCAATTGTGTTGGATCGCAAAAATTAGATCGATATGAGCTACTGTTTTGGGAGCTCACAGATGAGCGATCCAATATAATTGATAACCTACATCTCGAATTCCCATGCGAAGTGCTTCATTTCCCCAATTAATTGATCTGATTTCTGCGCTAAAGTGTTTTTCGAGGGTAAAGATGTTATAACTGGAGGCCGGATCTGAGATCTTGGAAGTTAATTTGTATTTCCCTCTAGATCTTGCTAAGGTGTTTAGTTTAGGACATATAACCAAAAGGCTACTTAGATTAATGTAACTAGTAGTCCTTACATTGGTTACATTAACCTAAGTAGTCTTTTGGTTAGTTCCTTACATGTCCTAACTAATTCGGGCCAGCAAGATCCAGAGGAGAAATTATCTCTCTTCTGATCAATTTTACTGGACGAAGAGTTGGCCGGTAAGAGTTGGGTGAAAGACCTTCAGAAAGAGGTGAATGTGACCCGGATGAAGAGGTGAATGTGACCTTCAAAGCCGGGTGAAGAGTCGAATGAAGTCGGAGATCATCCGACTCTTCATTCGTCTCTTCATCCGGCTCTGAAGGTCCTCATCGACCTCTTCCCTTTTTTTTTGAAGGTCCTTCATCCAACTTTTAACTCAACTCTTTAGTAAAACATATCTTCATATCACCCCTCTGTAAACCCTACTGGCACCAAAAGGAAAGAACCACCCTATTCTAGTCCTTAATGGAAATTTTTAGTTTACAATATGAATTTTTATTCCAACTTTTGTAATGCTTTAATTTTGTATAATTTAGTGTACATGAATTTTTAGTTTAAATTGCTATGTTTTGTAATTCTGGATTTTAAATGTCTTCCTCTGTTTTGGAAATTGTTTGTTTTGCTATCTGAAAAACATAGGAAAAAAAAACTAGTTGACAGCCAAAAAAAAAAAAAAAAAAAACAATGCTACACGGACGTTTAATAAAGAGCCGTGTAGAAACGAGAAATAGTACACGGATTTTTGTTTAATTAACAGTGTAGAAAAATAATTTACACGGCTGTTGATATAAAAGTCTGTGTGTCTTTCTACACGGATTTATAGCTAAATATCCGTGCACAAAGGTTATTAACTGAAAACAAAGGTACTTGCTCGAAATAATGGAAGGCTAAGCCAAAAAAAATAAAACAAAAATTATGAAAAAAAAAGAATTCTAAATGTCCGTGAAGAAAGTTTATCTTTTATATTACACACGGCTGTTTATATAAATGTCCGTGTAGAAAGATTATCTTTTATAAATGGCTACCTATATAACAGTCCGTGTAGCTCTCGTTATGCTTTTTTACACGGATTTATATATTATCATCCGTGTAGAAAGGTTATTTTAGGGTTGGAACTATATAAAAAGCCTTCTTCCGGCGCCATTTTGATCAATTAATACTTCTCTGTCTATCTCTGTATTGAATTGGTCTGATTTCTGCGCATAAGGAACGAGGCCGGATCTGAGATCTAGCTTGGAAGTTAATTCGCATTCTCCTCTCTATTGCCAAGGTTAGTCATACATATATATATATATATATTTCTCTTTTCTTTATCTAATTTTCTGTTACTGATTAATATTGCTTAATTATTTCTGTCAATTATTATTTAATGCATGCGTGCTTGATTTGTTAAGATAATGTAAATAATTAGTGTATTGTGGTCCAATAACCGACCTACTGATGCTTTTAGGTCCATGCCCGTTCAAAATTAATCCAATAGGGATTAATTTTGGATAGTCCCCCGTTTGGGACTGCTCTTTGAATATTGTGTCTCATTTAGGATGTGAACACATATTAGCGGGATTTAATTAGTATTTGAAAAAAGTTCGACAGTATTTCTCCTTATTGCTCCTACGAGTATGTGGTTTTTACGCATACTTGGGGAGTTAAGGAGAAATGCTGCCGAATTTTTCTCAAATACTAATTAAATCCCGCTAATATGTGTTCACATATGAGGCATAATATTCAAAGAGTGGGTTAGGATTGTAAACCGGCCCTTTATAAGCCAAAAATTTGGAACAATATATATATGCTGACCACCATATATGTTTAATTGGAATTTTTTTTTGTTTACTTTAATTTACAGATGGATCAAAGTTGGATGTACGAATTGCGACGTGATAGTGCAGAATATTTGGCTCACGTTGATGAGTTCCTAAAATTTGCTGAGAGTTATAGAGTGGACACAAAAGATAACAACATCTTGTGTTCTTGTAGAGATTGTAAAAATTTTATAAGATTTGGGGATTCGGAAGAAATTAGAGCTCATTTGATTTGTCGGGGATTTAAGAAAAGATATACATGTTGGTTTATGCATGGTGAGAAAATTGGGGAATGTAGTGGAACCAATAGAAATTTTGTTTTGGACGAGAATGATGATAATGTAGAAACTGTTGATAATTTTGAATTTGAATGCAACGATGATTTTGAGAATGTCAAAAATTTCGATAATGCTGGGCTTGATTGCAACGAGGATGATGAGGTGGAGATTGATGAAAATGCAGAATACGATTTTACTGAGAATCTAGATGACATGTTACGTGATGTGGAAGATGAAATTAGTGATAAAAAATTTAAAAAATTTCAGTATCTGTCTAATGAATCTAAAAAGCTGTTATACCCCGGGTGTACCCAATTTACAAAACTATCAGCTGTGTTGAACTTATTGAACTTAAAAGCAGACAACGGTTGGAGCGATAAGAGTTTCACGTCCTTATTAAAGCTGTTACGAGAGATGCTCCCAGATAACAACGAGTTACCCTGTACAATATATCAGGCGAAGAAGTTGATATGTCCAATGGGTTTGAAGATTGAAAAAATACATGCATGTCCGAATGACTGTGTATTGTACCGTGGAGAGTACGAGGCCATGCATGTTTGTCCTAAATGCGGTGTTTCACGGTATAAACGCAAGGACCAGGACACCGACGATTGTGATGAAGGAAAGAAGGCAAGGCCTCCGGCTAAGGCGGTGTGGTATTTCCTGATAATACCGAGATTCAGACGGTTATTTGCAAATCCCAAAGATGCGAAATTGTTGCGTTGGCATGAAGAAGAGCGCAAAAGAGATGGTAAACTAAGACACCCTGCTGATTCAATTCAATGGAGAAACATTGATAGACATTTCGAAGGATTTGGTGGCGAATCACGGAACCTTAAGTTAGGGGTGAGCACAGACGGAATGAGTCCGTTTGGAAGCATGAGCAGTCAGCACAGCACTTGGCCAGTTCTTATATGCATCTACAATCTTCCTCCTTGGTTGTGCATGAAACGCAGGTATATAATGATGTCATTACTAATCCAAGGACCCAGACAACCCGGAAATGACATAGATGTGTATCTCGCACCATTAATTGAGGATCTCCAGAAATTGTGGAGGGATGGCGTCCGGGTGTGGGATGCGTACGGCAAAGAGCAATTTAATTTGCGGGCCATGGTATTCTGCACCATAAATGATTTCCCGCGTACGGGAATTTATCGGGTTACACTTGTAAAGGAGCAAAAGCGTGCCCCATCTGTGAAGATGACACGCAGGTGCTGAGGTTGAAAAACTATAAAAAAAATGTTTTTATGGGGCACTGTAGGTTTCTTCCTGTTAATCACCCATACCGTAAGAAGAAGAAGGTATTCAACGGGAAAATTGAGCTTGGAGTGGCACGTCGTCCGTTAGATGGGAAGAATGTCTTCATGCGGGTTAAAAACCTTGCTGTTGTTTTTGGAAAACGTGCCAAACCACCACCGAAAGATATTTGGAAAAAGAAGTCCATATTTTGGGAGCTACCATACTGGGAATATTTAGAAGTGAGACATTGCCTAGATGTCATGCATGTTGAAAAAAATGTCTGTGACAGTTTGATTAGCACATTATTGAACATTTCGGGGAAGACCAAAGACGGTCTTAAAGTTCGAGAAGACATGAAATTAATGGGAATACGACCCGAGCTTGCACCGCAGGATAAAGGGAAGCAAAAGGCATACCTACCCCCCGCAATGTGCATAATGTCGAAGATCGAGAAAACGAGCTTTTGTAAGTGCCTTCATAGTATTAAAGTCCTATCAGGGTATTCTTCGAATATTAAGAAGCTGGTGTCGATGAAGGACCTGAAATTGATTGGTCCGAAATCCCACGACTGTCATGTTTTAATGACACATATGATTCCTGTTGCAATTCGGGGAATTTTACCGAAGCCCGTGCGGCAAACCATTACGAAGCTTTGTTTTTTCTTCAATACAATTAATTCCAAAGTGATAGACCCGCTCAAATTGGACGCTTTGCAGAAGGAGGTCGTCGTTACCCTTTGCCATCTTGAGATGTATTTTCCGCCATCTTTTTTCGATGTTATGGTTCACCTTGTTGTTCATCTCGTGAGGGAAATTCAGATCTGTGGTCCCGCGTTCCTGCGGTACATGTATCCATTCGAGAGATTCATGGGTATTTTGAAAAGTTACGTAAGGAACCGACATCGTCCCGAAGGTAGTATTGTGGAGGGATATTCCACAGAAGAGGTAATTGAGTTTTGCACCAACTATATGACCGGTGTGGGTCCTATTGGCGTTCCAAAATCTCGATACGAGGGAAGGCTCCAGGGAGTAGGGACAATAGGGTTGAAAGCCATAGTTGCTGATAACGATGACCTGCGAAAGGCACATTTTATTGTACTACAGCACATGGCAGATGTTGCTCCATATATAGATGAGCACATGACAATCCTTCGACAATATAACTACACGAGAAGTCAGAAGTGGCTTACTGACGAGCATAACCGTTTTTTTATAGGATGGATGAAAGACAGAGTGAAATCACACCCGAAATGTCCCCCGTAAATGAAACTGTTAGATTGCTGGGCGAAGGACCCCAAATGGTTGTTAGAACATTCCAAGGATACGAGATTAATGGATATACATTTTACACTAAATTACAGTGTGATAAGAGCACGATGCAAAATAGTGGGGTGACGTTGGTGGCGACGTCCCAAGAATTCAGTAGATCGGGGGATGCCCGGCCTGTAATAGCTTCAAAGTCTTATTATGGCGTTATTGAAGAAATTTGGGAGCTCGTTTACAATCCTCACCTTAGCATTCCCTTGTTTCGGTGCCAATGGGTCGAAGACCGGGGTGTTAAAGTTGATAACGACGGGTTCACCCTCGTTGATTTTGACAAAGTCAGGTATGTGGATGATCCGTTCATACTTGCCAAGCAAGCCACCCAAGTCTTTTATGTCACTGACCCGAGTGATGATAGGTGGAGTGTCGTCCTATCCGGAAAAAGAAGGATTGTTGGGGTAGAAAACGTCACCGACGAAGAAGAGTACGACCAGTTCGAAGAGATACCTCAATTTTGTACCGATGTGCAAGCTGAGATAGCAACAATTGCAGAACAAGACGAAGCAAATTACATGAGATCTGACCACAATGAAGGATTATGGGAAGATGTTCAAACAGTGGAAAAAAAGAGAAAAAGGAAAAAAAAATCCAATGTATAATATTTACTCCTTTTAAACTTGAAAATTTTAATATTTCTTATTTGGAAAAAAAAAATTCAATGTATAATATTTATTTCTTTTATAATATTTCAGAGAGCCCAATGAAGCTAAAGACTCAAGGCCGGTTTATCTCTGGATATTTCTGTCTCATTGTAATATTTTTATTTCGTTTCTAATATTTCTTTTTTGCATCATGAGCAAGAACCAGATAGATTATTTTAGATATGTGGGCAGAGTGGTTTCAACAGTAATTTTTGTAAACTAGAAATATGGATTTGTATAATTTAGTGTAGGATTTTTTGTATTAATTTTTGATATAATCTAGACATGAATTTTTGTATAATTTCTGATATAATTTAATTAGTACGTGAAATTTATAGTTTATTTGGTTAAATAAAAAAAACCCATCTTTCTAAGAATAATTTTTAATTTCATTAGAAATTCAAAGGGAGCGACACGGACATTTAATTAAACATCCGTGTACAAATACATTTATACGTTTCATTAAATGTCTGTGTAGATATTTTTTAATTTCATTACACATCCGTGTAGAAAGGTATTTTTTCCCCTAAAATTATTCTCAGAGAAAAAGTAATCGAAACGGGGGAGTGATCATTTGAATTCGTTTCGTCTTTTCAGAATTAAAAAGATAAGGCAACTTCTCGAATTCTGTAAATAACCTGTTCGAATTAAACGTTTTAACTTAAAATTGGACACGGACATTTAACTAAAAATCCGTGTAAGAAATTTTTTCTCCAGGGTCGTTTAATTTTCAAGAGTTTTTTCGCCTTCTAAGAAACATACACGGGCGTTTAATGAATAATCCGTGTACAAAAGGTTTTCTACACGGTTATTTAATTAAACGCCCGTGTAGAAATTGAAATATTAAAATTACATTATTTTAGAAAAAACTTTACTTGAACAACAGGGACTAAATTGCATGTTACAAACAGCGTCCCTGTTATTTTGAAATATATTTTTGTAAAAAATATTTTGAAATAATTACTTGAACAGAAGGTATTTTTTTTCGAAAAATTATTCTATGGTTGTTTTATAAATTTGTAAACCCAGATAAGGTCATATCAAGTAAAGTGTTCATTTATGTTTTCAAATCGGATTATTTAGAGAGCATTAGGCATTCTATGATATTATTTAGACAGATTATTTAAGTTAATTTTAAATAATTTACTTTGTAGTGATTATCAATAATAAATTATTTGTTGGTTGTTTTGTACTGCTAATTTATATCTATACCAGTATTTATTTAGATAGCATGAGGTATTTAACAAAATAGTTAATTAAACGGATAGAAAACAAAATGCTGATTAAATTAAGAACAAAATATATTACATCAAAAAAAAAAAAAGCTAACTTAATTAATTAAACACTCCGGCCTTAATTAATTAAACACTCCGGCCTTCACTGGCCTGGCTGGATTCCTGCTTGGCTTGACCCCCTCCTTCTAATCCAGGGTCTCTTTGGCCTGATCCAGGGATTGCCCCTCCTTTTGTAGGGCTTTGGTGGTGGATGCTCCCTTGGGCTTCGTCGTGGCACATTTGAGGGCGGCCATGGCCATGTCCTCCTGTAGTTGGGAGCATTTCATAGCCGGGAGGGACTTCGGGAGCATCTTCGGGAGCATCTTCAGGAATGACATAGCCGGGGGGCAATGGCCATGGCACATTTGCGTCTTCCGGTGGCACCGAAGCGGCCATTTCTTCTTCCAAATCTCAGAGAAAAGTAATCGAAACGGGGGAGTTTCTCAGATTATATAGAATTTTGAAGAGTCGTTTCATATTCTCAGAATTAAAAAGATAATGCAACTTCTCGAATTCCGTAAATTGAAACCTGTTCAAATATTAAACGTTTTAATTTAAAATGGACACGGACGTTTAATTAAAAATCCGTGTAAGAAAAGTTTTCTACACGGTCGTTTACTTTTTAATAGTCGTTTCCTTTTCAAAGAATCATACACGGTCGTTTAATTAAAAATCCGTGTACGAATGGCTTTCTAGACGGCCGTTTAATTTTCAAGAGTTGTTTCGCCTTCTAAGAAACGTACACGGGCGTTTAATAAAAAATCCGTGTACCAAAGGGTTTCTACACGGGTATTTAATTAAATGCCCGTGTAGAAATTGAAATATTTATTTGCATTTATTATTAAGTTCTGCTAGATACTCGAAGATATAAAATAGTTTTCAAGCTAAATAAAACTGAAATCAATCAGGTTCCTTTTTATTTTTAAGTTTTCCATTTTGAAAAATATGGAATTTGAAAAATATGAAAATTTGGAATTTGAAAAAATTAATCTAGAAAACCATATGTAGGCGCGCATTTCATAATTTCGCGTAAACTAATTATACACGGGTGTTTAATTAAACGTGTAGCTCTCTTACGTTTCTACACGGGTGTTTATTTAAATGTCCGTGTATATTTAGTTTACGCGAAATAAAATGCGTGCCTCGTCTCTGTCGCTCGATATCTTTTCAAAATCTCCTCGACTTCCCCTAAAACCTAAACCCCCTAGTCTCCTATCTCTTTCTGTGGTGCTGCCATCGTTCTCTCTCTCGGTGCTAGCTCGGTCTCCTCTGTCGCTCTCCTCTGAACTCGCTAATTGAATCTCTAAGCTCCTCTCGCGCGGTTGCTGTTCTCTCCTTCAAAGGTTCTCTCTCTCTCTCTCTCTCTCTCTCTCTCTCTAAGTTGCAATGCTCTCTATATCTTGGTTAAATCAAAACCCTTATCTCTGATTGTATTTTGGTTAAGTGAAAAGTTTCCTCAACTGACCTATTCTGGTGACATGGACACCTAATTAATGTTACAGGGACTAAATTGCAAAACCAACACTATGATTGAACAAAGGACCCAACAACACATAAGTTAGACCTAAATTTTACATTTCATAGCATTTGTAATAATGTTTCTTTTTTGTAGAAAGAACCATGTCACAGCCAGGTGAGAATGCAGATATGATTTTGGAAATAGTGGAACCGCAGGTAGATATGATAGTGGAAGAAGAGGACCAGCAGTCTCAGACAGAAAAGAGGAAAAGAGGTCCGACAATGTGCACGAAGACCTCAGAGGCGAAGGATTTGCAAATCGAGTTCAACAAAACCGGATGTCCGAAGGGTCCACGTAGGGCAGAGTACACAAATTGGTGTAACAATTTGGTGAAACAAAAGGCATCTATCTTGGTTGAGAGGTGGGACAAATTCGATGACGAAGATAAGAACGAATGGTGGAACATTGTGAAGGTAAAAAAAAAAACTGTACATGCATTATATATTCATTTTTCCTATTCTGTTTGTTATTTCTTTTTTTTGTTGGATACAAGTTTTCTAGCATGTCTTAACCTTTGGTATATTTCTAGGGGTGTAGGTGATAATTCTTGCTTTGTAGGACTATATCCCAAATTCTATCATTTAGCAGTTATACAGAGAAAAATTCAAAACCAAATATATATTACCTGCTGAATGAAATCAATGTAGTGTAGTGCACCATGCTTGAACTGGGTACCGCCACCAGGAAAGGTAAGGTAATCGCCAGACACCTTGACCCAATTCTGGTGCCCTTTACTTCTGCCAGCTTGGTATGAGGAACATTGCTATACCATATCTGCACCACATTGTATTTGCAATCACATAAAACTTGAGTTTATCAAAAGAATAGAATAATTTGGTCAGGTTATTGTCATGACAGATAGCAAAATCAGCAAAGAAATATCACTAACAAACTCAGCTAAATACAACACATTATTTCACTTTGATTTGGTCATAAAGGTTAGATTGCATGTAGGTAGTGACATAGGTTGTGCCCCAAAGTTTCCTAATATACAGAAAACAATTTGGTAGAGCAAGTGAAACACAAATTATTTTCAAGCTACTTATTCCCCATACTTTGGTTAAGTGCAAGTTATATATGTCTATACCTGACCTGAAAACTTGAATGAACTTACATGCAGTAATTTTGTTGTCAATCATGCAGGCTCATTAGAACATCCAGGATGACGACCCAAAGTCCGCGAACAAGAAAAAGACTCTGAGGAAAATGAATGACGCTTGGAAGCAATTCAAGAGCACGTTGAAGACGAATTTCATGGAGAAAGGGAGAAATCCGGTAGGCTACTATAAATAGCTGAAACAAGAGGACTGGGAGGAGTTTCAAGCTTTGAAGTCCACAGAAGAGTTCAAGGTATATAAATTCAGCCAACTTTGTCTATGTTCTTTCTCGATATGTACTTATCTTCCTTAAACTAGCTAATTGATATACCTTGATGTGTGAAGAAAAAAAGTGACGAGGGCAGGAGGATCGCGAAATTGAACAAGTACCCGTACAAATTAGGGTCAGGTGGTTACGAGGGTAAGTCGGCCGAATGGGCGGCAGTACTGGACCAAAACAAAGATTCTGACTCACCTGTGGTTAGGATTACAAATCCTAGGGCCCAACACTGGCTCATGGGAAGATCTGAGGTAACCGCTGACGGGACGATAGTACTCCCAAATGACGTGCAACCCGTGGCTCAGAAAATGGTAAGAGTCTTTGTGGTAACTTCGTGTACATCACTTTGTCTTTTGCTATAACAAATTTTTTTTAACAGTTGGATGTGGAGGAGGAGGTAAATTCGGGCTCCATGACTGTCGAAAGAGTGGATGATTCCTTGTCCGCAGTGCTCGGAACTAAAGAACACACGGGTCGAGTTAGGGGTGTCTCGGTCTACTGTGGCTAGAAGGATGTATACGACGGACCAAAACAAAAAAAAAGACCGCATGCCAAAGTTAGCACGGATGAGTTGGAATCAAGGTTGGCGCAGGTACTCCAGGAGGTACGCGAGGAGTTCAGAACGGAGTACGATGGAAGGATGGCTGAATTCGAATCAAGGTGGATCAACCAAATTACATCTCTTACGCAGCAATCCGAGCAAGAACCTCCCATTTCGCCGGGATTTCGGCGAAGCAGTCAAGCATCCGGGACCGAAGTTCTGGGTGTGTTGGACAATCTACATGTAATCACTACTTGTTCATAATCTACCCGTAATTTTGACTTGTTCATTAACTATTTGCTGATAATTATTGCAGGAGGCCACATCATGCGACCTCGTCATGTGGCACGATAAAACTCCTCTGACCATTGCCAAGGGCATTGTACATCCAGCAGGTTCTCAGCTAAGGCCCAACCATCTCCCCGTAACGGTTGACATGATTGTGGCCGAATGGGCTGCCCGCATACCTCTTCCTGTCCCTACCGACGGCATGGTGGTGCTTGATGATGCCCGTAGACAGATTGTCCAATGGCCCAAGTGTCAGATTATTTTGGATCAGGTAATCTCTAAATAAAATACGGATATCTTATGTTACATTCAAATGATTATTTTGAAATACTTGAAAAAAGGTTCAAAATTTGATACAGACCCGAAGAGGCGTTTCCAACGCTGCGGACGAAGCTTTGTCACCGGTACGGCGAGGCTTTCTCGGGGCTGATGCGCATGAATCTCCTTCTGCGCCAGCCGCTGCGCCTGCCGTTGCCCCAGCCGCTGCGGGGATAGACCGTACGGGGCTATCCGAAGAAGAGGTTAGCCGTTTGCCTGAGGAATTGCGAGATCTCCACGCCTGCTTGGTTAAGGCACCAGATGATATGCAGGACGTAGTATTCGCTGTCCCCCCCGATATTCTCCTACACGAAGGCAGGACGGTCCTGCTGGCTTTCAAAGAATTCTCAGACTTTCTGCATGCCTCGTCAAGCGATAAATGGCTCGATGAGGGAGTCCTCACCGTTTTCATGATGTAAGTGACCAAAAATCATATATATCATGTGTATAGCACTCAAATATATATTCTAATGTGAAATGATGATTTTTCAGGATGTTACAACAAAGAAAATCTGTGAATTGTGGGAAAGATAAGGTGCACAAATGTGCATTCTTGGACCCCGGCAAAGCTAATGCAACGATGGCGGAGTTTCAGCTGAAAGAAACTATCAAGTACTTGTGTTCAGCGATGCATAAGGCTCGTTCGGGGAAGAAGAGATTTATGCTCCTGCCATACCACCAGAGTAGCCACTGGTGTTTGATTGTGATTGTGCCACTTGAAAATTTGGTTTTCATCATGGATTCTTCACAGCCCGAACCGAGCATCACTCCTCAGGTCTCCAAAAGGATCTGCACTCATATAAAAAAGTAAGCAATAGTAATTCACTTGGTTTGATTTTTCCCAATTATATATAACAAATTGTGGAATTGCTAATTACATTCACTCAATTTTGTAAGGGCTTTTCTGCAATATCTTAAAGATGGAGGAATGCAAAGCACGAATCCGAAGCATAAAAATAAGTTGTGTTTCAGGTGGCAGCCGGTGAGCACACTATAATTTTTATAATTTCATATTTTTTGTTCAAAATTTATTGTCATTCTAACATAGGCCGCTAAATGAAAATTTCAGTGCCCGCAACAGTTGCAGGGTTGGGAATGCGGTTATTACACGATGATTTATATGTATTACTTTGTCGAATACACGCAATTCGAATGGCCACGATATCCGGTATGTAATATGTTTGCCTTGACTTGTCCATATAATCAATATTGATTTTCCTCTAATATTTTTATTCTACTAAATTTATTTTATTAGTTGCATTGTTATAATTGCAATATTTTTTTTTTATAAAGCAAAACAGAGATGTAGTTGTTAGATTGTATTTTTCTAATAACCTACATATTTTGAATTTTTTGTAGTATAACTCGACGAAACTGGCAGGGCATTACGACATGGAACAGATAGATTATTTTAGATGTATGTGGGCAAAGTGGTTTCAACAGGAATATTGTAAACCAGAGTATGGATTTATATAATTTAGTGTGCATGAATTTTTGATATAATTTTAGTGTACATGAATTTTTGTATAATTTTTGATATAATTTAGTGTAACATGAATTTTGTTTAGGGGTTGTATTCTCATATATTGGAAATTCTTTGTTATGGAATTGATTTTTAATGGCTAGCAAACGGGAGGCTAGCCAAAACATAAAATAAAAATTAAAAAAAAAATATAACCATTCTACACGGATATTTCACAAAAGTCCGTGTAGAAAGCCAGACAAAAAGCAAAATAAAAATATAAGATAGCTACACGGCTGCTTATGTAATAATCCGTGTAGAATAGTTATTCTACACGGATATTTAGATAGACGTCCGTGCAGAAAAATGATTGTACACGACCGTTTAATTAAATATCCGTGTAGATATCCAGGAATTGGACACGGTTGTTTATGTAATACGCCGTGCAGAATAACTATTTCTACACGGATGTTATCCTACAAAGTCCGTGTAGAAAGCGTAATCCTACACGGCTGTTTAGGTTCCAATCCGTGTAGAATAGTTATTCTACACGGATATTTAGATAGACGTCCGTGCAGAAAAATGATTGTACACGACCGTTTAATTAAATATCCGTGTAGATATCCAGGAATTGGACACGGTTGTTTATGTAATACGCCGTGCAGAATAACTATTTCTACACGGATATTATCCTACAAAGTCCGTGTAGAAAGAGTAATCCTACACGGCTGTTTATGTTACAATCCGTGTAGCTCGGCTTTGGAGAGCGCCACTTGGCAAGGAATTGAACACGGTTGTTTATGTAGGGATCCGTGTAGCTCGGCTTTGGAGAGCGCCACTTGGCAAGGAATTGGACACGGTTGTTTATGTAGTGATCCGTGTAGCTTGGCTTTGGAGAGCACCACTTGGCAAGGAATTGAACACGGTTGTTTATATAATGATCGTGTAGCTCTCAGGAATTGCACACGGGTAAATATCCGTGTATAATTTATTCAGGGGATTATACACCCTCGCACTCCACACGGCAGGAAATCCGTGTAGCTCCCCTGTTTATGTCCGTGTACAATGACTATTTCTGTAGTAGTAATATCATAATGTTGACTACAACTTATCCCTCGATCTGAAGACTCTGTCGCTCTTTACTCATTTCTCATTTTCACAACTCACAGTTAAACAAACCGTATCTATACAGACCTAACATACACAGTTAAACAAACCCAACCATGTCATATCACAAAAAAAAGGGCACTAAAAATAGTGGTTTCTACATGGTTGAATTAACCGTGTACAATGACCAACGTTATATACACGATTTTTACAAGTCATCCATGTATTATTTTCTTAACCATACATGGTTTGTTATTAGAACCATGTATGTTTTTTTTTTTTTTTAACGATTTATAATTGGCTAGCATCCATATATGTTACTATAACTTTAACATCGTAAAAAATTAATTGTTTTTCCATAAGAGGCTCTTTTATAATATATATAAAATTAACAGATAATGAATGAGCAAATAGGGAACACTTAACTTTAAATTTAAAAAAAGTTAAAATTTTATGGAATGACAAATTGTTGCGCAATACACTTAGAAATTGTACCCACAAATCCCAAGCTTAGAATTCCAATTTTCTGAAAAAAAGAAGAAACAAACCTACAGTAAATGAATTGATCAGGAGTTAATTTAAGGTATACATATGAAAGGAACCAAGGGACAAAAAATGCTGATACCTGTTTTTTATTCAGGCACAACTTTTCGTACCGACAACAAATTTTGCAATGAAGAAACCAATTGTGTCGGTATCAGAGACCGGATCAAACCTTTGTACCAATTGGGCTTCACTCTCTGTTAAACATTCCCAAAATTTGCATTACATACATCAGATGCAATCTTATGAAAAATCGGAGACATGATTTAATGTGACAAAATGTGTGAATGACTAGGTTGGCTTTTAACCGACACCCATTTATGAAATTTAGCAAAGCCAGTTTGAATTTATCCTTGAGTGAGGCTATGGTACTATGCATAGAGCGGATTGGTCCGTAATATGGATCAATATCTCCATTTTCAAAGTACAAAAAGTCGATCTGAACTGTTCAAGATGATCACCATATGAAAATGTACATGCAAATCAAATTTTACATTTTGTAGAATTTGTTTACTATTTTTTTAGATAGGTAAAAAATCACTTAACCTAAATATTTTAGACCATTCAAAAATAATGATTTTGTACATATCTAAAAAGTTAGTAAAAGAAATTCTAAAAAAATATAAAATCTAGTATGAAAGTTATTTTCATATGAAGATCACGTTGAATAGTTCAAATTGACTATTAGGACTTAGAAACGGAGATATCGATCCATAGTATGGACCAACCCACGCTATGCATAATACCATAGCCTCACTCTTTATACTTTCCTATTAATGATAACTTGATGTGGAACAATTTCACATATATTTTGGAAAGAATAAGAACAACCAAAGTTACAGAAATACAAAAGCTTACTCAATATGTGTTTCATCAATTTTGTAACTTCCCACGACACCATGCCCCCCAATTTTTGGATTCTGAAAAATAAAAATTAACATTGACTAGAGTTAATCAATAAATGAGAGAGAGAGAGAGGACCTTGAACTGCTGCCATGAATTGTTAGCTTAAGCACTAGTACTTACATGTTTGTCCCTCACACAAGGATGCAACGACTATGTAAACTTATGGCATGTAGATTACTTTGGCATATAGTACACATAACTATGTATGCAATGATACAATAAAAATGATTCAAAATAATAAAAGAAACTCAAATCAACATAAACAAAACATAAACATATATTAAAATATAATTAAGAATTCAAGTACAACCCTTACTCTAGAGATGATAAGTTTAGCTTCTCATGGTTATGGCAAAACAAAAGAAATAAAATAAAGAGAACATAAATTACAATCCAATTAAAGATGGATGAACCGTTGCCTCCTCAGATGACGTCTTCTTCTCCTGCTTGGCTTCCGATGGCTACCCTTCTCTCTCTAAGTACTCTATAACCTAACCTAGCAATGAGGATTGCTAATCTCGATTCTATGGACTTAACACAATTAAACACGCACACTGAAATCAATTACAAGAGGGGTATTTATAGCCTTCCTAAATGAGATATGAGTAGTGGAAGTAGTGGAGGTGAAGGAAACTTAGAGTGCACTTTAAGTTTACTCAAATGAAGCCAAAAATAGCTATCAAAGCTTGCCGCTGAAGCAATTGTGTCCATCTGGGAGAATTATGCCGAAAATAGCATCAGTGGTGGAGATTCGATCAAAATCTTCACAGTCCACGGATCGTGCGACGCAAGTATATGCCACATGCGGCATAGGGGACCTCGCATGACTTCCTGACTTAGCAGATTTTGTTGTAATTTTCGCATATTGTGCATTTCGTATGAGGTGTTGCATGCACGATGTGATGCCCTGTTTTGGTGCTATGTTCAGAAATCTCTTAAAGTCAACACTTTTGCTTTGTTTTTTGCCTAAATAAGTAACATTCTCAAAAATCTATCAAAAAGACCTAAAAACACTTTTGCGGTAAATAAATCGAGAAAATGACTACTGTCCATTTGCTTTTAGCCATTTTCCGGAAGACAAAAATATGAATTTTCACTATATATTTTGCCATCATCACTCCTCTCACTCCTTTCGCCAACCGACCACATGTGCCATCTATGAAACATGCCAGCTTCGACTACAATCACATCGCCGGAGCCAACTACAGACCACATTGGCATATTGTTCGCCAGATTGCAGCTATAGAGTTTCTCTCTGCACAGCGGCTGCACGCATCTTCAGATGTCAGAATCGGGGAGGTTCATGACATGGCCTGCTGACTCTCTCGTTCCTGGAATGCTTATGCTGGTTCAAAGGGTTTGAGTTATTTTGAGAAAGCTGATCTCAAGGAGAAGCTCTTTCAGCTATCTCTTAATGTGATGATGGTAATGATTTCTGGCAAAAGGTTCTACGGAGACAACATTGAGGATTTGGAAGAGACGAAAAGGTTCAGCGAGACAGTGGAGGAGTTATTTTCCTTGGCCTACACTTCAAATACAGAGGACTACATGCCGATTCTCAAGTTTCTTGGCATGGCAAAAGCGACAAAGAAGCTGAATCATTTGGCTGAGTTGAACAAAGAAATGGCACAGAAGCTCATTGACGAGCATCAGAAACCAGGAGCCCAGAAGAAAGGTAGAATGATCGCCAATTTGCTCGAGCTGCAGAAGGAGAACCCAGAAAAATACAATGATGCAACTATCCAGATAATTACAGTGGTGATTAATAATGGATTGTTGTTTTCATTTTTATATATACTTAGAACATAAAATTTAAAAATATTAAGTCCTCCAAAATAAATATTATTTGTTCTTTACCAAAATAGGACTTATTCTGATTTTTTTTATTGTTTGCTAACTGACATTACCACTTCTATTACAGAGCTGATGGCAAGCAGGAACTGATATCTTATCCAAGCAGCTCGTTCTAGAATCTGATATGCCCAACCTGCCATATCTTCATTGCATCCTCAATGAGGTGCTCCGCCTCTATCCCGGTGGCCCGCTTATCGTACCACATGAATCTCAGGAAAATGTTTTTATAGGAGGGTAAGTAATTTCACAAGGTACAATGCTTTTGGTCAACGCTTATCACATTCACAGAGACCCGAGTATGTGGGACGAGCCAATCAAGTTCACGCCTAAGAGATTTGAAAGCGGTAAAACAGAAGCCAAGAAGATGATCACGTGTGGAATGGGAAGGAGGAGGTGCCCGGGTGAGGCCTACCGATATGTGAAATCGGACTTATGTTAGGGACCCTCATCCAGTGCTTTGATTGGCAAAGGATTGGAGATGAACTCATAGGCATGAGTGAAGGTTCTGGTTTGACTCTTCCAAAGGTTGTTCCTCTCGAAGCCATGTATCATCCGCGCAAATTCATGATGGATGTTCTATCCAGTATTCACCTTATAAAATGTGGCATTAAAATTGATCTACCTGTTATATTTGGTTTATTCCTTTTTTTACTTGCTCATATTTGTTGTATGGATTGTTTGTTGTTATATATTTAAGTGTTAGTTACTTCATTTGTGTTATGTTTGTGTACAACCTGGTCAGTTTTGTTTTGTTCTGAGCGATTCATTTAATGTGAAATGCATTGCACTGTCTTTTCCTAAAAAGTTGCTATTTAATTTACAATTATGAATTAGCAATTTTTGAACAAATAAAACTCTTGTTTTTAAATTTTGTACATGGGCTCATCTAAACAAATTCAATTTCTTATATTAAAATTCATGAAAATATTCTACATTTAAAACCATGAATTTTAATATAAAATTCAAGCAAAATTTCAAAGGAATTAATTTTCCACAAATAAAACAAGTACTAGATACCTTCCTGGGTGCAAACAGCGGGGTGTACTTAGCAAAACAATGCAATAAGCCACTTTGGGTACAACTTGGGATGCGCAAAGGCGCTCTAACCAGGGCGGACCCACAAATCAGTGAAACATGATGTTTTTCGCTGGGTTCAAGAAATAGACAGACAGGGTTTAATGAGGCCCTAAACCAAACAACCAGTGGTGCTGGCCGTTGAATTTAAAAGAAATGAGACACTGACAATGGGACCCACCATGTCAACCTATTTTCATTTTGTATAATATTTGTGGGGGCTGACACTTCAACTGCCAAGAATATCCAAAAAAAATTAAATAGAGAGAGAATTCATAAATATGTTGCAGTAATATTTAATAATGGCATATTAATGCAGACATTGACGGATGTGACAGCCAATTTCCATGCTTCGTGACAGCAAAGTGTCACAATTTTGAAGGAGGACGAATGCCAACTCAACGTGGGACTCATTTATAGGTATGTTATTCTCTTTTCTGGATCAATAAATTTCATGAAACTTTGAATGTTGTTACAAGTATATCATTTATTCCCTTTTTGATCTGCACCATTTTGTGCATCGGGTATCAACTTAATGCCAACGGGTGAAAGGATTTTCTGTTGTATGAAAAATCCTTCTATTTAGAAATATTATTATTAGCAGAAAAACAAGTAATTTGATCATTCATGCAACAAATTATTAGTTGGTCCATCACACACTTTCTTTATTTTTGTCTCATAAATACATCAAATCAATTAGTTGTGAAATACTTATTATAATAATAAAAATTTGAAATTGTAACAATTAATACAAGTATAAATTTTATTCGTTTTTAGTTTGTATGATATTACCACACTAACAATATAATTACTAATATTTCGATTCATTTAGTTTGTTTGGTTTATTTGATTTATAGTTATTAAAACCCAACTGTAAATCGAAAATTGAAATATCATAATTTGTATACAAAATTGAACCCTAAAACCGACCAATCGAATTGTTATTTTTGTCACGTCCGGAACGCTACTAACCGACAATAAATAAGAAAAAGTCAGCTTTTTGTTTTTATTTTAATGGTGTTTAGAAAAATGAAATAAGTTCGATTCCAAATCCACTAGGATATTTCTATCCCACTTGGATCATTTTTATAAAATAATCCAATCCGTCCCTTATCTCTTGAAATTAAATATTCCAACCTCATAAATTAACTAGGACGGATGGAGGGGAGACTTTTTCCAAAATTTGAAACTTTGACCGTATATTTTAATTATTCAACCTTATTCAACATCTATACGTACACATCTTTCATTCTAATTCAAACGTGTTCGGCAAATCTAACAATATATATACGAATTTCGAATTAATTTTTAGAGTGCTTTGTTTTTTTTTTTCAGTAAACGTTGAACATCAAGAGATTATTCATCCGGATTTGAACCTGCAAAAACTCTCACATGGAGAGCTCCACTCAAAAAAAAAAAAAATCACACAGAGAGCATTGGCTTTGCCACCAGATAAGATCTTAATTGTTATAATACTTTGTTAATCAGGCTCTTAATCTGATTTCTATCCAACAACTTCGACTGCCCATAGTATCATGTTTGGTCCGATGATCATCAAATCTCCCTTGCCTCCAATCGAATACTCGATTTGATGTATATTGACCTCGCTTGCCACCGAATAAAGTAATATAAGATATATATAAAGAGGAGGGATCAAATTACACCTTTTTTTATGACACACTTTGAGACCTATCATTTTCAAAGTCCAAATAGTTGATCCAAACCGTTCAACATGATGGATATATTAAAATGTGCTTGGAGATCAAATTTTACATTTTTTTGAATTTTTTTACTATTTATTAAGATGGTTACAAAATCGTTGTTTTCAGACCATTGAAAAACAACAATTTTGTAACCATCTTAATAAATAGTAAAAAAATTCAAAAAAATGTAAAATTTGATATCCAAGCACATTTTAATATGGTGATCATGTTGAATAGTTCGGATCGATTGTTTGGATTTTGAAATATAAAAAAAACAGTGTCATGATGTGTCACCAAAAAATGTGTAATTGGATCTCTCCTCGTATATAAATAATGGAACCGACTAACTATCCCCCAGCTCCTATCCCCCATTCATCCCCCGATCAATAACTGCCTTTGTTGACCGCTAATTAAGAGGGGACCACAAATTTCAGCGCTAAAAAACAAAATAAAACGCGTCATTATCGCGGCGAGTGCAAGTTTTCATATATAATACATCAAGTATTCATATCTAAGATATCAAGTATTTTAAAAAAAATCTAGACACATCACTCACCCATCTTTTACACGTTTTTAGAGGTGGTTTTTTTTCTCCATTCACTCTAACCAATATTTCTGACAATCTGTGAGGAATTTTGCAAATTTAAAACCACGAACGTCTTCTACACAATTTTCTTTTTCAAATGAGATCCATGATGACATACTTTCGAGTTGTCCGTTGCACAAGTATTCATACCTTGTCATTCAAGTATTCATACCTCATCGAGCAAGTATTCATACCTCATCAGTATTTCACAAATAAAAAACTGGACACATCATTCACTCATTTTTTACCGATTGAAATTTCATTACCACTCATTTTTCGAAATACTTGATATCTTAGGTATGAATACTTGTTCGACGAGGTATGAATACTTGCTCGACGTGGTATGAATACTTGCACGACGAGATATAAATAATTTTACGAGGTATGAATACTTGCGCGACGGATAACTCAAAAGTACTTCATCATGGATCTCATTTGAAAGAGAAAATTGCGTAGAAGACGTTTGTGATTTTAGATTCACAAAATTCTTCACAGATTGTCAGAAATATTGGTTAGAGTAAACGGAGAAAAAAAAAACCACCTCTAAAAACGTGTAAAAGATGGGTGAGTGATGTGTCCAGTTTTTTTTTAAATACTTGATATTTTAGATATGAATACTTAGTGTATTATATATGAATACTTGTGCGCATCAGTTGTAAAAATTTTCAAATAAATGATTGATACGCGTTTTCTTTTGTCTTTTTATGCTTGAAGTTGTGGTGCCCTAGATAATTAATGATTGGGGATGAATGGGGGATAGGAGCCGGGGGAAAATAATCTTTATTCATAAATAATAGCACAAGAGAGAGAATTTAAATAATCTCCAACAATATACACTTGCTTAAAGTGAGTAGATATCTCCTATTTTTCATTAAATAGAAAGTAAGATCTTACTATTTTAAATTGAACCGTCCCATTCAAACAAATCAAATTTAAATAAAAAATCATTTATGAATTCTAAATCCAATTGATTTAGTCTGTTCATTTTAAATCGTACTCTTTATTATGCATAGTAGAGTGCTAATTTTCTTTTTTTGTAAGAAACAAATAGCGGATAATAAATTTCCCTTACAGCTGGCGTTGAACACTTCAGCTAATATCCAAAGTTGTGCTGCACTACACGTTAATGACGCAATATAATATAGTATGTACAATAGATAATCAATTGTCAATGTGCACATAGTTTTCATAAGAACCTCAAACTGCACTAATGGTGCATCGATCATTCATACAAACTAGAGAAATTAGTCGATTACTCGTTAATTAAGGCCATCAATACGATGAACGAAACAAAAAGAAACTCCTTGCAATACACTGTGCTGACAATGATACTAACCCAACTTCTCCTCCTCCTGCAGTCCAAAAGCACTGAATCTGCGAACACCATTTCTCAGCCCGGGTGCCCAGGGAGCTGTGGTAATATTGTCATCCCTTACCCTTTTGGCATTGGCTCAAACTGCTCTGTTTCTAAACAATTTACTGTCATTTGCAACACCACTAATGACGGTACATCTACACCTTACCTTGATGATTTCGCGATTCTGAATATAAGCTTGGAATTGGGCCAGGCACGTATAAGCAGCCCTATATCTTACCATTGCTACAACGGCACTTCACGGAATAAGGATTCCTGGACTAAACCAGGGTACTTGTTTGGTAAGACACCATTCTGGATCAACAACGAAAAGAACAAATTTACAGTCACTGGGTGTCAAGCAATTGCCTATGTCGACCTATTTGACTCTACTGGTTACTCAGGAGGAGGAGGGTGTCTTTCTTCGTGTGATAGCTTATCTACCCTTAGTAAGTATGGATCCTGCTCTGGAATTGGTTGCTGCCAGACAACTATCCCCAAAGGAGCATTTTTCTTTAATGTCTCGTTTGATGAGAAGTACGAGGCCAACTCGAGGGTGCATGATTTTTCTCCTTGCAGCTATGCTATGGTGGTGGAGTCTCAATTCATATTCAACACCACTTACGTCACTACTGACAGGCTGGCTGACCCTACTCGACCACAGCCAATGGTGGTCGATTGGGCCATTGGAAATGTGGGATGCAACATCGCACAGAATAGCGAATCTCCCTATGCATGCAGAAGTGATCACAGTGTATGTTTAAACTCAACCACTGGTCTAGGTGGTTATTTCTGCAACTGTTCCCATGGTTATCAAGGAAATCCTTACCTTCAAGGAGGCTGCCAAGGTCTTTCTCTTGCTCTCTTTTATTATATATTTTTTCATGATCTTTATGTCTTCAACGCATGGCTTGGTAAATCGGCCAAGTCCAAGTTGACACGGCCAAGTCAGACTGGTATCGGTTGGGGCCGAATTGATATTTGCCCGAGTTTCCTGTTCAAGCATTTTTTTTCACTGAAAATCGGTTGAACCAGGTTGACTCAGCCAAGCTAACTGATTTTTTATCTGAGTTAGTACGATTTTTCTGAGGTTTAGCCGATTCTGCATATTTGGTTTTTTCCCAGATTGGCAAGGATTCTATATCGTAAATAGAAGGAGAGGGGAAAGAAATGGATAAATTTGTGAGTTTTTGAAGTTTAGAGGGGGAAATACGTAATTTCAAAGTTTAGAGGGGAAAATACGTAATTTTGAAGTTTTTGAGGGGTATACGTGAAATTCCCCGTACAATTTAAAAGAAATGGGCGGAACTTAATTATTTGGGCCTCTTCTTATTCAATACTAACTGTCTCCATCTAGATCTGTTGTACCAAACAGATTTTTTATTAGCAAAGAAAAATCATTTTAATGCTGTGCCGGTCTATTTTATGATTATATAGAACAAGAATATTCCGCAATTAAGTAAAATAATTTAGAGTAACGAATTATTTTTGTTTTTTTTATCCTCGTTTACATTAGATCTGTTTCAATGATTCTAAGATTTAATTTATGCTCTACATTTTGTATTGTTATAATTTATCATCTATAAAAATAATTTATGTTTTACATTAATCATTTGTCTTAACATAAATTTCCGATCCGATTTGACATATTCCAACTGTTCACCTGATTCCGATTCTATTGTCGACTTACCCATTCCGATTTCGATTTTGAGACTCATGTTCAAGGTCAACTGCCTAGTATATCCTAGATAAAAAAAGAGAGAATTCATAAGTTGTTGCAGTAATGTGTAATATATTGATGCAGACATCAACGAATGTGCCATCCAAAATCCATGCTTCAAGCCAGCAAAGTGCCAAAATTTACCAGGATCATATCGTTGCTCATGTCCTTTCGGCTGGTGTAGTAACAACTGGAATGAATGCCAACTCAACGTGGGAATAGTTATAGGTATGTTAATTATTACCTTTTCAAGATCAATATATTTCATGAAATTTTGAATGCTGCTAGAAGCAATGTTTTAAAATACGGTTTTGTTCATGCATGCGGAAAGCCACTGCATACAGCATGTGTGGCATGTGGCCTCATATACGGATTTGTATGCAGAAGTACATATGCGGTTTTACTATGCATTGTAAAAAAAAAAGCAGAACTAGGGTGCTCTTAAGTTCACCAAGCCCCTCTATGAACTCAACTCTAAAACATATTAGATTGGCTTCAAATGATGAATCTGAAGAGTTGAAACCAAGCTACCTTACAAGTGATGCGGCTACATGTGAAAATTTTAAAATTAATTAAGCACAAAAGTCAAACGGTCAAAATTAGAAGTTTTATAAATTAATTGTAATGCATTCATTTTTTTAATTTTTTTACCACTTAACTCTATAAAAAATTAATTCGAAAGTTTAAAATTTTGCATGTAGACACATCACTCGTAAGATAGATGAGTTTCAATGGTTCGGATTCGTCGTTTGAAGCCAATTTGATAGGTTTTAGAATTTAGTTCACAAGGAGACCAGGTGAACTTAAGAACACCCTAGTTCTACTCATTAAAGGGATGTAGATAACGTAAAAACAAATTTATATCACAAGTGTTGTCTAGCCTACTAGTTTGTGTTCTTTACCATATTCTAAAGGTCTTGGGTTCTAATCTCCTTCAATGCAAAATAATTTATGGGCTTTTTTCAAAATCCGCATATACCGCTTATATGCGACTACATATCCAATCTGCATAGACCGCATGACTATATATTAGAAACTGCATGAGATTTTGTTTGCGGAAGACCAATGCATACGCATATGCGATCCGTGCAGCCGAGTTTACAAACACTGGTTACAAGTATATGTTATTTATCCTTGCACACTTTATGTCTCTTTTTGAAACCCTTGGCAGCCACCAAAGTATAATTTTCATTAATTGAACATAAGTTACACCCCTCATCCTACTAATGGTGTAAAAGGGTATAGATTTTTGTAGTGTATTTCATACACTTTTTACTTTTAAATTTATAAGAACCCTAAACACACAAAGTAAGATTTATTGCAAGCGCACAATCTATTCTTGTAGTAATCGAGAGTGTCGATCCAAGAGACAAAAGGAGAGATTATGTATTACTAAATTAATTAATTCTAAAACAAGTGCAATTAAGTAAATTGGGAGGGGGGGGGGGTTTGTTGCAAATTTTCCTTCTTTTTTTTTTTAAGGCCAGTTAGCAGAGTGCTTACTGACAATTTTCATTAAATAAAAAAGTTATGTACACAAATCTTTACAGTACACCAAATAAATAAACCAAACAAGAAAGATAACTTGTAGCTCAGAAGATTATAAAGCAAACAGCGTGGCAATGAAAATGGAGAATAGGGAGTCATAGTTAGAGCCCTCACTACCACTCAGATAACCGCGATCCATTGATTTATTTCCAGTTTAGCCTCATCCTTCAAACGATGAGCACTCCTCTCCTGACTCGCAAAGGTCCTTCGATTTCGTTCCCTCCACAAGGCCCATAGTCCCCCTGCCCATGTCGCATCCCACCTAGTACATGCCTCTTTGTTTTGCACCTCTCTTCCCGTCAACCAGAACTGCACCACCGTTGAGCCGAGGGGCCAGTTCCTCACTATATTAATGTCCTGAAGTAATGCATCCCATAATATTTGGGCATACGGACAAGAGAAATATATGATCTCTTTTCTCTTGGTCGACATCCCCACATAACACACACCCGTATGTTACATGACATCCCCGTCCCACAAGGACCTGCTGAGTGAGAACTTTATCCCGAATTGCCACCCATAGGAATACTCTAACTTTATATGGCGCCTTGATTTTCCATAGGTACCTATAGTACAGCCATGTCAACCCAGTGTTCTGTCTAATGGCATATACTAAGGCCGTACTGAAGTTGCCATTTTTCGTCCATCACCATGTCAAGGCTCCATTGTTCCCCTTTACCATCAATATCCTGAACAATTAATGGTATTAGATCTTGGAGGCATTTAATAAATAAGGAGTCGATCTGTACTAATTTGAGCTGTTGGACCGTCTAGATTCTATATAGACGGTTAATAGTCATCGCCCAATGCCCAAGCGGTTCCTTCTCTAACTTCCAAAGCCATTTCAAAAGTAGCGCCTCGTTTTGTGCTTCCAGACTCATAATTCCCATGCCCCCATTGGACCTCAATGCACACACCGTCTCCCAGTTCACCAAGTAGTTAATACCCTTACACTCCTCATTCCCTTTCCATAAGAAATTCCTACGGAACCTGTCTTACTGTTGAATGATGCCTTCCAGAATTCTAATTGCCTGCATGTAGTGCAGAGGAATCGCTGATAAGACTGATTTAATGAGAGTTAGTCTCCTGCCAAAAGACAACAGTTTGGCCTTCCATCCCGCCAACCTGTTCCTTACCGCCTCTATAGCCGGCTGGTAAAGGTGCCTAGCCGGCCTCTTCTTAGTTAGCGGTAGTCCCAAGTATTTGAGGGGTAAATCCGATGGCCCACAACCGAGAATTCATGAGACCGTGGTGATGCCCATTGGCGTGATGGATATTGGTACATACCAACTCTTGTGTCTATTGACCGTTAGGCCCGTTAGTTCCCCAAAGTGTTTTAGAACAGTTGCGATTACCTTAAGGTTTTGCGGATGTGCCTCGGCAAAAATGATTGTGCGCGAATTGAATAGCCTGCGGGGGAACTGCTACCTCTTGTTGCATGACACTTCTAGCTACTGCTAGAAATCTCTGTAATGCATCCGCCACTAAAATGAAAAGCATTGGCGACAAGGGATCACCTTGCCGCAAGCCCCGCTGATGTCGAAAATAACGTGTCATTGATGAATTAACCCTCCCCTTTCGATGAGGAGATTGATCATGAAGCACCAATCTACTGAGTCAAAAGCCCTTTTGAAATCCACCTTATACAGTATGGCCGGTATTTTATTCTTGGAACAGAAGGTCAGCAATTCTCGCGTGATTACAAAGGAATCCATGATGGATCTCCCCTTGATAAATGCCGTCTGTTCCGGGCAAACCAGCATCTGTAGGTACGGCTGAAGTCTGTTTGCTAGAATTTTTGAGATGATCTTTATAGACGTATTCATTACGCTGATCGGTCTGAAGTCTTCCACTGCCACAGCACCCTCCTTCTTCAGAATCAGTGTGATAGCCGACCGATTGAGACACGTAATATCAGTCCGGCCCGTGGTAGTGTCCATAACCAATCTGACGACATCTGTCTTAATTATTTGCCAGAATACCTGGTAAAACTTCGCAGGCAGTCCATCCAGGCCACTCGCCCAGTGTTTCGGTAACTGCATTACGACGTCCATTACTTCGGAGTCAGTTACGGCCAAATCGAGACCCGCCAGACCGGTCTGATACGCGGGTCCAACTCTATTCAACAAGTCAAAATATACCAACATGTAAAAATCAGACCCAAAGTGAACATCCAACAATGTATTTTCCTTCTTACTGGGTTCAATACCCAAAGTGATTGGTTTGTAGCAATTCAAGAGAAAGAGAGAGTTGAAATCAAAGAGGTTTGTTGACAATTGGACAAAGTCTACGAGCTTAAGGCTACTATCCGTTAGTTTTATTACTACTTGGATTAATATTCATGTCTTGATTTAATGGGGTTTCTAAGATAAATGGCTTAGCCTAGACCTATTCCAAAGAATCGTTATTACTATACTTATGAGTTCAAATAACCTTCCAATTCCATTGTCACGATTGGAGGCAATTTGCGACTTAAACATATACAAAAGTATTTCACTACAATTCATGGTCAAATCTAGGTGTCCCAATTCTAAGGCTTCACGATTAACTTCTTCACCTTTTAAAACTTTGTTCTTCCTAATTTGCAACTTAGTGGATTTAACACAAAAATAGATAAAAGTAGATGAAAATAAAGGGAATTTGGCCTATTTTGCTCAAAGAGTATATATAATTTGGCCCTATCATCTACATCCAAAACATGATCCACATCAAACTATACCAACATGTAAAAATCATTCACATCCGAACACATTAAACATCAATATCTAACAACACAAGCAACTAAAACAACAAAATAAAACAAACCCTATCCAGCGGTAGTAGACACTAACGACCTTCAGCATCGGCTGGCCAACAATTTGAGGAAAGGAGGGGCATCAATTTCTTCTGCTAGGTTTGCGAGGGGAAGATCGGTGCAGCCCCAGCGTCCCCTGCCTTATCAAGGTTTTTGTGTAGCGGATTAGAGGTGATGGGAGGAGGACAGAAGGGTACGGGTGGGAGGGTCTAGGACGCCCTAAGAGACGAGAGGGCTGGCGGCTTGTCGCCAACTCTCCCTAGAATTCTCGACGAGGGTGGAATAGGACGGGAAGGTGCCAGGAGACGACAGAGCTAGTGGTTATGGCTATCATCGCCGACTCTCTCTTCTCCTGAAGAGTGCTTAGGATAGCTAGGAGGCACAGAGGTTAACCTGCTGGCAGAGTGCGGTGGAGCGGAAGGGTGGACTGCTGCTGGTCTTTGTCCTCCACCCGATGTCGGGAGGGTGGAAGACGGAGGGTGAGTTGATGGCGGGGTGATGGAGCAGAGAGGTGCTTGCTTAGAAGGGAGGCGGGGAGGGAGAGGGGACGGACTGGGGGATGGGTGGAGGGGGGGGGTGAGATAGGGTGGCGGCTATATTTAACAAAGTCACTTTTTGCATAAGAAGTCACTTATGAATTCTTTCTCTACTCTCTTTGCATACTTTTCTATCTCATTTTGTTCATGGGGTATATATCAACTTAACATCAGTGGGCCTAATGATCAGATGTAGAGGTGGAAGGGGGTGATCGATCACAGGTCTAGGAGAAGGTCGAGAGGAGGGAGAGAGAAGGTAGCTGAGGACACCAACTCACAGCGATGCATGGAGGTGAGGTGGTTGGCTATCAGGTACGAATCCAAGTCTGACTCGTGTTCGGCACAGGTTCAGTCCAAGTGGAGAGAGCGAGAGAGAGCGAGAGAGAAGCAAGTGATGTTGGAATGATAGAGGAGACACAAGATAGGCTATTTAAATGGCATCTCATGCTTTTAATGTTGAATTACAAATTTACCAATCCGTCACATGAATGAGATCCTCTCACATGAAATTATATTAGTAATAACTTAAATAAATTGTCTATTGAACCAATGTTCCATTCAATGTAATATTCTCATCCATTTAGATGGCTTAATCAACAAACCTCTCCAAGCAAGCTCTCTATATCCAAAGATTGAACAATTCACAACTTTGCCACTCATTCCTCCATTGCCGAAATCTATTAGGCTTAAAAGCCCAATCGACTCAATGCAAATTTTACATCCATCATTAATTAATACTATTATTTATAAATCTCATGTGATTAAATTATTCGCCCAATTAATTAATTAATTCCTCCACATTATTATACACAAACTTATTTCATTAAATTAATCATTCCTTTCTTATATGTGTTGAATGAATTTAAATGTCATGTCATACATGCATATTAAATTCTATGATTCGATCTATTTCTTCATTATGACAAAAACAAGTATCATCTAATAACTATATTGGTGTGATCACTTAATATCTGTATCGTGATAGCAATAATGGAATCATTATTCCTTGAGTTTACCTTGACCAAAAGATCCTTAACATGATCAAATCCTCAATTCCTTTTTGTTTCTTTTTAGGTTTGAGTGAGCTTATCTGAATAAAATAAAAGTTCAGTAACTCGTAGGAAAATGATTTGCAACTCTTCTTGATGTAACGTGTAATTTAATAGTTCAGTTGCTTACGAAGTAGGTCATACAAGCTTCAACTAAACATAAGGCAATCAAAACAAAGGAGGGAATTTTGGTTTCTTGATTATAAAAAATGATGTAAAATAACTTTCTTGTTTTTATTTGTGACATTCTTTATTTTTCCACGCAGGTATGACAATCGCGATCGTATTTGGGACAGGCTTAAGCATTCTTTTATTATATTTTGCTATAGCTAAGCGTATCAAATTGTTTGAAAAGAGAAAACATGAAAAGTTAAAACAAAAGTTCTTTGTTCAAAATCGGGGGTTGGTTCTCCAACAACAAATGGCTTCCCATGAGGATGCAACACAAAATTTGAGAATTCTCAGATTACATGAGCTGGAAAAGGCAACAAACGGATTTGATAATGCACTCATTCTTGGCAGGGGAGGCCATGGAGAAGTCTATAAAGGTATTTTGTCAGATCAGCGTGTTGTGGCCATCAAAAGGTCCAAAATTATTGATCCGGGGGAAATAGATCAGTTCATAAATGAAGTTGTTATTCTCTCACAAGTCAACCATAGGAATATTGTGAAACTCTATGGATGTTGCCTAGAGACCGAAGTCCCATTGCTCGCTTATGAGTTCATTTCAAATGGGACACTTTATAATCATCTCCATGTAGAGGAACATTGTTCCTTGTCATGGAAGCATCGGTTAAGAATTGCCCTTGAGGCTGCAGGGGCAATTTCCTATCTTCACTCATCTGCCTCTATATCAGTTTTTCACAGAGACATAAAATCATCAAACATTCTCTTGGATGATTATTTCACAGCAAAAGTTTCAGATTTTGGGGCCTCAAGATCTGTCCCAATAGATCAAAAGGGTGTAACTACAGTTGTCCAAGGGACACATGGGTATATGGACCCTGAGTACTATCACACAGGCCGATTAACTGAGAAAAGTGACGTCTACAGCTTTGGTGTCATTCTAGCTGAATTGCTAACAAGAGAAAAGCCATTATTCTCCTGTAGGAAGTTTGAAGGGGGTAGTCTCGTTGGATACTTTGAATTTGCTATGCAAGAGAACCGTCTCTTTGAGATTCTGGATCCCCAAGTTTTTAACGAGGGGCACAGAACAGAACTTGAAGCAGTTGCGAATCTTGCAGAAATGTGCTTGAGAATGAAAGGAGAAGAAAGACCAACAATGAAGGATGTGGAGGTACGGCTCGAGGTCTTGTGGCGGTCCAACCGACAACAAAAACATCCTTCGACGTCTCGAAGTCTGCAGGAGAGGCAGCTTAAGCAACTAAACTACACCGCAGGAATTGATACAACCATGCAATGTAGTTTTGAACAAGAGCTACAGTCATCTAATTTTTTCTCGGTAAACGACCACTTTTCAACGTAATAATGTGAGTAATTATCAAATTTCAATTGTAATGTGTGATAAAAACATAGTGTTTTTGGAGGAAGAGAAAACAAGAACACAATTTCCTTTCTATTAGTTCTTAAACATATTTTCTTCTTTCACATACTTCACGGAACACCACTCAATTTGTAGACTCTTAATATGAAAACAAAATAAATGTAAAATAGAATTCTAAACAGCAGCTTTTAATTCTGACCCTTGGTTACTAGAACTGCCATAAATAATTGTAGGGATCTCCAAATGACTTGAAACCTTCACCATTAAAAACTAGACTTAAAGACCTTTATTCCATAAGCTATACACCCAGATTGACCAACGTTTGCCCTTTCAAATTAGCATTTAATTTTGCCTCAAAATATGACTGTGTTTGAGTTTATTCTTTAACAAATTTCTCCCTTAAACTCAAAAGCTTTGTAAAGATATCCGCCACTTGGTCACAACTCGCATCGTGTCTCATTCGAACATTTCCTTCCTTCACATGTTCCCGAATAAAATGAAAACGAACATCTATATGCTTACTCCTCTCATGGTGCACCGGATTCTTTGCCAACTCAATTACCGATTTATTGTCGACTCTTATTTCAGTTGCCTCGTGTTGCTGGAGTTTTAGCTCGTATAGCAAATTTCTTAGCCAAATTGTGTGCACACACACCAAGATGCTGCCACATACTCTGCCTCACATATTGACAATGTCACTATTGGCTGCTTCTTCGAGAGCCATGTGAAGGCCGTGTCTCTCATATAAAACACATTTCCCGATGTGCTTTTCTGATCATCTACATCTCCGTGCCAATCACTATCAGAATAACCGACCAGTTTGTATTCATTTTTGTCTGAGTAGAGTAGCCTGAGTGACTCCTTTCCTCGGATATATCGAAGAATCCTCTTCATAGCCTTCAAATGCGAGTAGTTCTATATACTGCTGGTTAATCACCGTTACCTCAGATTCACATATGATCAATAAAGTCATTTTTCCAGTGTGTCGTCACAGTCTGTCTGTTTGTGTACCTGTAATCACTAATAACAGACTCTGAATGGGTCTCCAAAAAGACACCACTATCGCCGCCATCACGAGAGGGGCCTAGTTTGGTAGGGTTCTTCATGCAGACAAGCTGCATGAGAAGGCTGGTTCGCTGGCTGAAGCAGCCCCAGATGGTGTGATGTATTCCTCAGTCTTCTCTCCGATACGCACCGCACCAGAGAATATATTGGTTGTAGCTTGTGGGTCCAATCCCTGCTTATTTTATTAAGTATTTTTTTGCATGATAATTGCATATTAAGATTATATTATCAAAGATCGATTTGCTGGTTTGTAATGTTTGAAAGTAATGAAAAAAATAAAATTAGTTTTTATTTTTACCTGGAGGGTTCGGCGGAGCGGCTGTGGGGGACCCTTGGTGATGCACGACTGCTTCCAGGTGATGTTGCCGTTGCATCCTATTGTGAGCATACAGCCGGCCAAGATCAAATAACATGTGGTAAAGAACAAGGAAAAGAAAAGGTCGGTATGCCTGAAAAGTTAAAAGTGTGCAAATCACAGGTGGTGCCGTGCAAGAGCAGAGTCACTCTAAAAAAATTAGCAACACCATAAACAAACTGGATAACCTGTGGCGCGGTCATGAAGAACATTACAAGGTGAAGCAAAGCATCAGGTAAAGTGCTGATCATGTCTCTGCCCCTGTTTCTTGTGATCTTGACTTGCTTCATTGTAAAAATCTTCAGAGGAATTTAGTCGAGCAAGTGATGTGCACATGATTTGTGCCAACAATCTGCTAAACCAGGTGGAGTAATTAAAACATAAACCCGTCCATTAAGATAATTAACCAGGTAAGAAATAAATTTATTATCTAACGGTTTAGGCCGATCTTGGCCTCAAGATACTAAACTAAAGGAATTATGACAAGTTAGAAAATAGGTTGAAAGATAATTGTATCGATTGATTCCTCAGGAACCGATATTAGATATATGGGCACGAATTTTTTCTATCGGTCACTGGTAGAGTACTAATAGAAGGTATTGAACTTATTATAGCAGTTATTATCCCAAATGATAAAATTATTTAATGTTCTTCTGATATCAGTTAATACATTAGTACCGATATAAGCAAAACAAATTTGTTCTCTTGATTGTGTTTTGAACCGTTAGAATTTGGAGACTTTAAATTGTGGTTTACCATACCATTGTCGTACCATAGCATCGTACCGGTCGTGTGTCCATTATGTACAGTATGCATCCCATTTATATTCCTGAAACAAATACCGTGTAGTTAGTCACCATCACCTCAGGTTCACATAGTTTTATTAAAAAAAAAGGGGAATTTCATGTATACCCCTCAAAAACATTGAAATTATGTATTTCCCCCTCTAAATTTCATAATATCATATTTGCACTTCTATATTTCAAAAAATCACAAATTTACCCAATTTATTATTTTTTTCTATTAAAACTCATTCGAAATTTACAAATTACCTATATTGCCCTTTATTAAAAAAAATCATCCCTTCTTTGAGTTCTCGTGAGAATCTTAGTTGGTTAGAGTTACATGTTTGTGAGGTCTTAGATTCAATTTTTAGTGAGCATATTAATTTTTCTTTTTCAAATATTATACATTTTGTAGTTTAGCGTTCAAATTTTTTTTTTCCGCCCCTGCGACCCGACACACAACTGACCCAAACTCCAATTTGATGCACACCCGAGACGACTAAAAAAACTGACCTTGTCCTTCACTTACAACAGGTCCCACTAATTAAGTCAGTTCCTTCTTAATTTTAGCTTCCTTTAACTTGAAAAATAACAAGCCTCACATGCACTATGGACCGCATTGGCAGCGACACAACCCTTTAAATCAAACCGCTAGCTAAGTGATCGAGACTACTGAAAGCAGCCCAATAGGTGGCCCATCAGGGCCCACAGAACATTTATGAATCTTTCAAATTAGCCCAAAGAAGCCCATATTAATTTACTTTACATGAGCCCAGCATTATGTCCTAAGTTAGTAGTCCAACTATATAATATGCTATCAATAATTTAATTTTTGTTTTTGCGTTTTCGGATTTTAATTACAGTTCTACAAATATTATTTTATATTTTTCAAAAAGTAATATTGATGATAATTAGCAAATTTTACTAATTATTCCAGCTTTTTTTTTTATTTCAATTAGATATCATAGTTCAGTATAATAAATTAGGAGATAGGTGGTCAAATTGGGAGAATAATTTGTACCTAGTCTGAAGTTAATAAATGATTTGTAATTTATTTATATTTGTAATTAGGAGATATATAGGTGGCCAAACTAAAGAACGTTGTTCTTTTTTGTTTTTGGGTAATTGGGTCTAAGACAAACAATTGATGTAGGTGTCTTTCATTAGACTCCTATAAGTGATCCTCACAGCAGTACCAGATATGGATTTATGAAGTTTTTCAAGGTAATTTTTTCAATAAATCCATCTAAAAGAATATAATTTGATATAAAATGGGTCTCTTTTTCCCTTTAATTCTTTCTGTGGCGGCAATCAAATGCATTGGCATCGTGTGCTTGGCAACTTTTGTGTCAAAGTGTACTGCTTTGTTATTTCCTCTAACTTTTCATTTCATAATAGAATATCTCCTATATCATATAGGCTATATCCCCTTTAGCTTTTAAAAAAAACTTTGCATTTTTCTTAAAGAAAAAAGAACTTTCAAATACCGCTCTAAAACATTGGTATATATTATATACGATAATTCCAATTTTCCAAGCTCTATTTGGAATATAAGCTCCCACATTCTACGAACTTATTTTACTGAAATATGTATATAATTTCCCAAAAAATAAAATCACCAGATATAATGGTACCTAGGAGCTCCATCATGAAAATTGCTAACAGGTGGAGGTGGTTTCCAGGAAACAGGAGTTGATATTCACACAACAATTTTTATTATTAACACAACACTAATTAATTTTTCTATTTGATGAACAATTGTTCTCCTACTTAGTTGTTTCTAGAATAATGTAATCTCTCTTCATTAATGGTCATGAAAATCAGAAAAAAAATAACCAAAAAAGACTTTAGTTAATACAATTCAAATTTAATTAATTACTATATTTTAGTGTACAATTAAGTCATTAAGTAAGATCTATCTTAAGGGAAGTAGAGTTTAAATATGAAAAGTATCTAATTCAAGATGATTTAAAAATATATGATCTCAAACAAGAGATCTTTTTCAATTTTAACGAGATATAATATTAAGGAAACTAAAGCAACACATCAATAAAGAGGAAAATTGTAATATTTGAGAAACAACTAAATAAAAGTATAATTGCCCACAAACTTAAAAATTAATTAATCTGTGTTAATAATAAAATGGTTGTGTAAATATGATATCCCAAACATCAAACCACCAGGTACCTATCTATAGACACAGTGACCCCACTCACCGAGAGTAATCCAAAAGAATATAAAAAGACAGAAAAAGTAGAAGGGAAATAAACATTGACTACTGTACCATCAAGTTGCTCTTTACTCTTTACTCATTTCACATTTTCACAACTCATATGTAAGGAACCTCCCTCTCTCTCTCCCCGCAGAAATCAACAGAGCAAAATGGCAGGGAATTTGATAACCTCTCTGCTCTCCCTAGGCACCAAATTGCTCCCCTCAATTAGAGCCTCTGCACAGGCTCCTTCGTCTTCCTCAAATTCTAATAACTCACAAAAGGGGCATGCTCGAGCTGTTCAGAACGATCTCGAGAGGCTGATGCGAACTCTAAAGTGGATCAAGGCCACGCTGTACGATGCTGAGGAGAGGGAGATCATAAACCGCTCAGTCAAGTTCTGGCTGAAGGAGCTCAAGATGGTCGCTTATGATGCCGAGGATGTGCTCAGCGAGTACCGGTACGAGGTTACACGTGTCCAAGTAGAGGCAAGAAACGCTTCTCAGGCTTCCGATTCTCATAAGAGAAAGCAGATGGAGGTTAGTGTCTTGTGCATATACAAATTAAATGGATTCTTATTGTGCTAGTGTATTTTTTTTTTGTCGTTGTGTGGTACTAAAAGTAAATTGTGTATGCTTGAATTTTCTCTCCTTTTTTTTAGATGGATTGACATTCACTGAAGAGGTGACTTGTTTTATTACTAGCTTTCCAAATCAAACATTAGAGTCGTCACTTGATCCATTAATTATCATTTTTAGTTAACAAATTATGAAATTTGACATATGTAATACATTTCTTTTTTACAGTACATTGTTTCAATTCCTGAAGACATGGTTAATCGGCTTAAAAAAATAAGAGGTCGATTTGATGAAATAGCGAAGGACCGTGAGGCTCTCCAATTAAGGGAGAGTGATGGAGAGAGGCGTCGAAACAACAAAATTTTACGACGCCCATCGGGTCACATGGTGGATGAGGCGAGTATTTTTGGCAGAGGAGCTGAAATAAACAAGGTCATCAGTTTCTTACTATCTGAAAAAAAAAAGTCATTTTCGGTCATTTCAATTGTTGGCAAAGGTGGTCTTGGAAAAACCACCATTGCCCAACTTATCTATAGAGACGAAAGGGTTTCCCAATGCTTTGATTTATTTGGGTGGGTATGTGTTTCTGAAGAATTTGATATTAGCAGACTCATCAAAGCAACCATTGAATCAGCCTCCAAAACCAATTGTGGTCTGAATGAGTTGAGCCCACTACAAGAATTTCTTGCAAAAACTATAAAGGGAAAAGCAATATTGCTTGTTTTAGATGACGTGTGGAACGAGAGTCAAAATCTTTGGGAGTTGTTTCGGGTTTCTTTTAAAGAAGCAAAAATGGTCAGAATTCTCGTGACAACAAGAAGTAATAAGGTTGCAAAGGTCATGCAAAAAACAATGCTATTCAGGCCAAGTAACTTGCCTGAAAGTTCATGTTGGCAGTTGTTTCAGCATTATGCATTTAGTGGTACAAGTGACACTGTGCCAACACACTTGGTAAATATGGGAAGGGATATTATGAGAAAGTGTGGTGGGTTGCCATTGGCTGTGAAGTCGATTGCAAGCCTCCTTAGACATGAAACAAATAAAGAGGGTTGGAGAGAGATTCTAGAAAGTGAACTTTGGGAATCAAATTCATCAAATGATATATTCCCAGCACTACAGATCAGCTATGCTCATCTACCTCCCCACCTTAAGCCATGTTTTCTGCTTTGCTCCATGTACCCGAAGGATTACGAATTAGAAAAGATAAATTTGATAGAGTTATGGATCTCTCATGGCTACATCAAATCCAGTGGCAAAAGAAGGATGGAAGAAATTGCTGGTGAATATTATGAGGAGTTACAAGAGAGGTCCTTTCTTGATGAACTTTCATATCAATCATCAGAATGCCATAAGTTGCATGATATAATCCATGACCTTGCTCGACTTAATTCTGAGAATGAACATTATTCGTTGGTGATCAACCAGCCACTTGATATTCTAAAGGAAAATGTTCCCCAAGAAGCATGCCATTTGTATGTAGGTGGTTTCGTTGGATATGTAAATCGAACTCTCCAAAAAAATCTGAAGGGTTTAAGAACTATTTCTACGGATCTGAGAGCATGCAGTGCAGATTTGGATCATGAGTATTGTATAAACAATATAGAGGCCGTGGACCTAAATTTGAAGTTGGCAGAATATTATAAAGAATGTTCGAGAGATGTGCACATATGTAACCTCACTAAATTTGAATTACTCAGGGTTTTGGAATTGAAAGGGGATGATTTGATAGGTATTCCTGATTCCATTTCCAAGTTGAAACATCTAATCTATCTTGGAATTACTGTTGGGACCTTATTACACTAAAACAATTCGGTCACATAAACAGTTCAATTCAATTCAATATGTCACTATTGATCTACCTATGCCAAAATGGCCATCATGCAAAAAATTATCAATTCTTAGGGAGCAGACGCAATACCTGATTCCATTAGCGTCTTTAAGCAAGGCTTCGCTCAAAAGCGGTTGATGAACTTGTGGGACAGCGGCAAGAAAACCTTCGTGCCGATGTAGAGGTTGAAGCGTCGGCGGCCTCCTCAGTGGTAGGATGAAGCCTTCCAAAGCTACAAGACTGCCCTTGTGAGATCGTGTTCACAATTCCTCAATGATCTCACCTCTCTATTCTTTAATGGGGAGAAGTAGAGAAGGCTACAGAATTGACTAGATTGACGGCTAGAAAATTCTGCAACGTTTCGTATGTCCTTGTGCTTTGGGGACCAATCCTATTTATAGAGATGTGGAGTCGGCATATTGCCAAACCCTAACTCAAAACCGACTTTCTGGCCATATGCCAACTTAAAAAAGGTATTTTGTGCAACTGCATAAAAAATCGTGCAGTTGCATCAAAATCCGTGCGACCGCTGGAGAATCGGTTTCCTTAATTGCAAATTTCAGAATCAGTCCATCAATGATTTGATCTTTGCCTAAATTGTTCTACACATTTGTGAACCATATCATAATGAATATATATTGATTGTCTATTACCTTATTTGATCACTTTAATTGACAATCATATATGACAGTAAACAATCCATAATTAGATACATATATGCTCAATGTTGGCATTAAATCCAACGAGGTTGACAATAAATCCAACAATCTCCCACTTGAGCTATATGTTCTGACTTTTTAATTATGCATTGTGTTCCTTATGTGCGCACATTTCTTTATTGTCTTCCTTATATATATTCCAAAACCAATTCGGTCCATCAACTATATTAGCAAAGGACTAAAGCGGCATTCATCGCATTTATTCGCAACTAAACTCTCAATAATCACATCACTAATACAGCTGAATGACATGAATCATGATGTGGATGTGTAGCATAGAAATTACATGCAATTGTGATATTCACATGCCTATTTCTAACTTGGTCTCCTACTTAAATCTGGAAACTAAATTTCATAATTTAACTGAATTAGAGGTCAAACATAAACGAGAAACAGAATGTTAAAACTTCATAATATATATAACACTTGTTACATGTCACAAGTTACATATTCAAAATTAAAATGAAAAATAGAACATTAAATTACAAATAACAGACTCCCACTAAAACTGAATATCCTCTATAGAGATTACACCCATATGAGCAACATGCTCTTCAAACTTAGCCGGTGTCAATCCCTTGGTAAGAGGATCTGCTAACATAGAGTATGTTCCTACATGTTCTATTTTCAATTCACCATTCTGTACTCTTTCCTTTACAACCAAGAACTTGATGTCGATGTACTTAGACTTCGACGAACTTCGGTTGTTGTTTGCGTACAGCACTGTCGAATTGTTGTCACAGAACAATTGTAGTGCTCTCTCAATAGAATCCACCACCCGAAGTCTCGTGACAAAATTCCGTAGCCATACACCGTGATTTGATGCCTCATAGCATGGTACAAATTCTGCTGCCATAGTGGAAGATGCAACAAGAGATTGTTTTACACTCTTCCATGAAACGGCTCCTCCGGCTAACATGTAAGTGTAGCCAGATGTTGATTTCATGCTATCCTGACATCCTCCAAAATCAGAGTCGGTATAGCCAATGACCTCTAGCTTCTCCGATTTCCGATACGTGAGTATATGGTCTTTTGTTCGCTTCAGGTACCTCAAGACTCGCTTGGCAGCTTTCCAATGATCTGGACCTGGATTTGACAAGTATCTCCCTAGCATGCCAGTGATGAACGCAATATCTGGACGTGTACACACTTGCGCATACATGATGCTCCCAACGACTGAGGCATATGGATACTGTAGCATTACTTCCTTTTCTGAATTGTTTTTCGGGCATTGGTTTAGACTGAACTTGTCTCCCTTTGCCACAGGGGTATTTCCTGGTTTACAGTTCTGCATGCCATATCTTGCCAAAACCTTATCGATATAATTCCTTTGGGATAATCCTAATATACCTTGAGTTCTATTCCTCAGTATTTCTATCCCTAGGACAAATGATGCATCACTAAGATCTTTCATGTCAAAATTCTTCATCAGAAAGTTATTAGTTTGTTGTAACATACTTATATCGTTACTGGCAAGCAAAATGTCATCGACATATAAAACCAGAAATACAAATTTACTCCCACAGAACTTGAGATATATACACTCATCCACAATGTTAGACTCGAATCCAAATGAGACAATCACACTGTGAAATTTGTAATACCATTGACGAGACGCCTGCTTTAGCCCATAGATGGATTTTTTAAGTTTGCACACCATAGACTTTGCATCTGCTGATACATAGTTTTCTGGTTGCACCATATAGATTGTTTCTTCAATGTCACCATTAAGAAACGCAGTTTTAACATCCATCTGATGAAGCTCCAAATTAAAATGCGCCACTAATGCCAATATGATTCTTAAAGAATCTTTCAGTGAAATCGGAGAGAAAGTCTCTTTATAATCAATGCCTTCTTTTTGAGTAAAACCTTTAGCGACAAGATGTGCCTTATATTTCTCCACATTACCCTTCGAGTCCCGCTTGGTTTTAATTATCCATTTGCAACCAATGGTTCTCTTTCTTGCTGGTAATGGGACAATTTCCCAAACGTCATTGTCTGCCATAGATTTTATTTCCTCATTCATGGCAGTAATCCACTTGTGAGAGTTAGAGTTTTCCATGGCTTGCTTGACATTAATGGGGTCATTGTCTAACATGCCAACATCAAACTCATGCTCTTGAAGGTAGACTACATAATCTGAAGATATTGCAGGCCTTCTCTCTCTAGTGGACCTCCTAATTGGCTCTTCTAAATTTTTCTAAGGATTTCTAGTATTGTCTGAAACAATCTGGCCTACAATAGCATCTTCCAGATCTTCTGGTGGCCTTGAGTGGCCTGCACCCGTTTCTGGATTTTCATTTTGTGCTATTTCATCTTGTTGAGTTTGAGTTTCAATAATGATTTTGTTCATAATGGTGTTTTGAGTAAAACTCGGATCTATATCCACAAAACTTGCAACACCTAATGGAATATTTGCATATTCCTCTTCGAAATCAAATATTTTCTCACCCCCCACAAACTCAACATCCTCAAAAATTTTTGCATTTCCCGTCTCAAATACATTATGTTATGTAGGATTATAAAATTTATAACCCCTTGAGCGCTCGGCATACCCAATAAAATAACAACTAACTGTCCTTTCATCCAGTTTCTTTTCGGTAGTTCGTAAGGCCTTGCCTCAGTTGGACATCCCCATACTCGCAAATGACCTAAACTTGGCTTACGCCCAGTCCAAATCTCGTATGGGGTTTTGTTAGTTGCTTTAGTGGGTACTCTGTTAAGGATATAAGCTGCAGATTTTAAGGCCTCACCCCATAGATTATCTGGTAAAGTAGTACGACTAATCATACTCCTCACCATGTCCTTAAGCGTTCTATTGCGCCTCTCAGATACTCCGTTCATTGCTGGCGAACCAGGCAATGTATACTGAGGGACAATTACGCATTCATCTATGAACTGAGCAAAAGGCCCTCGACGTTGTTCACCTGATCCATCATATCTATCATAGTATTCTCCACCACGGTCAGATCTGATGGCCTTAATGCGTCTGTTGAGTTGTAACTCAACTTCCGCCTTGAAACTTTTGAACATGTCAAGGGCTTGTGCCTTTTCTTTAATCAAATATACATAGCCATATCTCGAATGGTCGTCTATGAAAGACATGAAATACGGTGTCCGTTTCTTGTGGCCGTTGGAAATGGACCACAGATATCCGTATGTATCAATTCTAAGACTTTCGAACACTTTCTGGCTTGATATTTTCTTAAGTTGGTTTGTTTCCCTTTTATGTAATTTACACAATCATTAAGATCTGAGAAATCTAAGGGTTGGAGAATTTCATTTGACACAAGGCGTTCAATTCTTTTTATAGAAATGTGACATAATCGCTTGTGCTATAATGTGGCTGAGTTCTCATTTGTTAATTTTCTTTTTCTTGTATATGTTTGCAAAGCCTCAATATACGAGCTATTTACATCCAATATGTATAGATTATCATAAGCAGAAAGAAAACCAAAGCCAACACACTTTGAATCATGAAACAAATTAAATTTTCTATTATCAAAATTACAAGCAAAACCATGCTTGTCCAAAGATGATACAGAAATTAAATTTTGTCTAAAAAACGGAACAACAAAGGTTTCATACAAATCCAAATAAAAGCCTGATTTTAGTAATAATCTAAACACTCTAATAGCGTGCACTTCCACCTTGCTACCATCGCCCACAAAGATGAATCTTTCATCATCACTTAGCTTTCGGTAACTTTGGCAGCCCTGCAAAGATACACTTATGTGAGTAGTTGCTCCTGAATCTATCCACCAAGTGTATCTAGATACATAAATCAAATTAACTTCTGTACAAACCAAAGCAAGAGATGTACCTTTCTTAGCACGCCATGCGTGGTAAGCCTGACAGTACTTCTTCTTGTGTCCTGCTCCATTGCAAAAGAAGCAAACCGGCTCATCAGTTTTTGCAACTGACTTGCCCTTATCCGGTTTGTTCTGCTGCGCGAAGACTGCAGCTTTAGTATCCTTAGACTTGTCCGGTTTCTTGCGTTTGGCTCCACCCTTAGTCTTAGAGGTAGTAGCAACATAGACATTTTCTGTCTTATCCCGTTTCAGCCTCTCCTCTTCCTCCACACAGTGTGAAACCAACTCATTTATTGTCCATTTATCCTTCTGACAATTGTAGCTGATTTTAAACTGTCCAAAGTGTGAGGGAAGAGAGATCAATGCTAGGTGCACCAGAAGATCATCAGAGATCTCCATCTTTAGTGCCCTGAGCTTAGAAACGACATTAGACATCTCTTGATGTACTCTCTAATGTTTCATTTTTTCTTATATTTCATTGAGACTAGTCTTGTCAAGAGTGTTCCAATTTCACCTTTCTCACTCTTGACAAATCTATCCTCAATGTCCTTAAGGTAGAGTTTAGCGCTCAAAATGGACTCTGAAATAGTGCCCCGAAATACCTCTGGAATGGACCGTTTTATTATCATGAGACTCATGCGATTAGACCTGTCCCACTTTTTCTTTTTCTCCTTTTGATCAGGAGTACTTGTATCCGTAATAGTGGGACAAGTTTCTCTAAATGCAAGGTCCAAATCCATGACACCGAGAACTATCATTAGCTCTCATTCCAATACTTGAAATTGGTCCCATTCAACATAGGCATATCCTTAAGACCTGTAGTAATGCTAGCTGATTTACGAAAAAACACACCATAAACACGATTTAGTCTTAATTCAGAAATTTTAATTATAAATTATAAATTCTAGTAAAGGCCATAATGCTCAAAAAAATATTTTATGATTTTTCCTTATTGTCACAACACATCCGAATTTCACAACCAGGCAAGTTCCCAGGAAAGTCAGGGATCACAAGGATTTGCTTCAAATTCCGACTTGCCTAGACAGAACTTGCCTAGACATTGTTACGTTCATAGTGTTACAACTTGTCTTAATAAATCACCATATATTTTATGAGTCTTAATACCATCATAAAACCAAAGTATCGGATTCCATTAAGCGGCTACCTTTGGGTAACGGGTCAATTTCTTATGATACTTTGGCGCAATAATAAAGTACTGATAACCTAGAACATACCGAACAACATGACTTCCTTTAGGCCGACAATGTTGACATATGTGTAAAATTTTGGTCATCACTATACTTTATTATCACTCACTTGCACAAATAATTTTGTAACCATTACATTCCTTTGGGCCGATAATAATTACATCCATTAATTGCACCTTAACTTCTTTCATAAAATGCATTTGAATTAACCTCATCAAAAGAGGTACCTTTGGGTACAATTAGAATCAATTAATTCAAATCCAAATTACATATCCCTTTGCCTTTAAAAGAAATATAATTTATACTCTAATTATATAATCTAAATGTGCAATCAAACTAACGCAAAAGGAAAAATTTAATTGCTATACAATAATCTGTAGTTTTTGAAATTTGGCTTAACCCTATAATCAAATTATTGCATACTCTTTTGTGGTCTAAAAATAGCAGCTGAATACTTAAAAAAAAATGGCATAACATAATTGCGATTACTCTGTTATGAATTGCGTTACTTTGTTATTCGGAAATTAATTCCTTTCAATGGTCAATGGTCAATGTCACATACAAATCATTTATGGAGGCCCAAATACAAATCATGATAAATTTTAGCAAAAATCAAAATAGGAATTTTTAACAGAGTAACATACCATGATTAATTTGATCCGAATAATTTCCAAACTTTGATAATAAAACATTGACCATGTTTGATTAAATCAAAACTATACAAAGGTGTCAGACAAATCAATGCAATTTTTTGGAAAAATACAGATACAAATCAAAACAGAGTAATACACAATTTCTGAAAAATTCAGAACAGAGCTTATTCTAGAAGCAATTCAAAGCAATTGAAAAATCAACAATCAATTGCTTATTATCTAGATCAATTCTAAACAAATAATCCAAATTGGCATAGGAATGGCTCTGATACTACTTGTTGGGACCTTATTATTACACTAAAACAATTCGGTCACATAAACAGTTCAATTCAATTCAATATGCCACTATTGATCTACCTATGCCAAAATGGCCATCATGCAAAAATCATCAATTCTTAGGGAGCAGACGCAATACCTGATTCCATTAGCGTCTTTAAGCAAGGCTTCACTCAAAAGCCGGTTGATAAACTTGTGGGACAGCGGCAAGAAAACCTTCGTGCCGATGTAGAGGTTGAAGCGTCGGCGGCCTCCTCTGTGGTAGGTAGAAGCCTTCCAAAGCTACAAGACTGCCCTTGTGAGATCGTGTTCACAATTCCTCAATGATCTCACCTCTCTATTCTTTAATGGGGAGAAGTAGAGAAGGCTACAGAATTGACTAGATTGACGGCTAGAAAATTCTGCAACGTTTCGTATGTTCTTGTGCTTTGGGGACCAATTCTATTTATAGATATGTGGAGTCGGCATATTGCCAAACCCTAACTCAAAACCGACTTTCTGGCCATATGCCAACTTAAAAAAGGTATTTTGTGCAACTGCATCAAAATCTGTGCGGCCGCTGGAGAATCGGTTTCCTTAATTGCAAATTTCAAAATCAGTCCATCTATGATTTGATCTTTGCCTAAATTGTTCTACACATTTGTGAACCATATCATAATGAATATATATTGATTGTCTATTACCTTATTTGATCACTTTAATTGACAATCATATATGACAGTAAACAATCCATAATTAGATACATATATGCTCAATGTTGGCATTAAATCCAACGAGGTTGGCCATAAATCCAACATCAACAATAAATCAAATCAGGTTCATAATTTTCCTATTATTATAACTTATAAGGGGTAATTGGTTATATGCCACTCCAAAGTTCTTATATTGTCAAAATGCCATTCCAAATTTGAAAATTGTATAAATGCCATTGTAAAGTTCATAAATTTGTAATATTGCCATTTATACTGTAATTGTGTAATATTTTTATTAAAAATTATACGAAAAATACTGTTTTAGTATACGTATTTCTGTATTTCCGATTATACCCCCGTACAATTAATGATTTGTAATCTCTCCCGACTCCTGTCTCCTGTCTCCTCTTCAAAATTGAAGGTGTTATTGCTCCAGAGACATCGCCTCCTCCAGGCATCGCCTCCCTCATCCTCCTCCTCCCTAATCGCCTCCTCCTCCCTAATAGCCAGCAACCCTAATCGCCTCCTTCCATTGCCATTTCCAGTAACCCTAATCGCCTCCTCCTACCCAGCACCTTAATCGCCTCCTCCTCCTTCCGATCTAATCAGCATGCGTCGCTATCAGTCCTCGTTTGTGAACTCTACGCAATCGATGTCGTCCACCGCCGCCCAGCCGAGTGACAGTCGGTTGCCAATCGTGCAATGCCCGAATTGCGGGATCGATGTGAAGAGATTTGTGAGCGGTACCACAGCAAATCCACAGAGGATATTCTACAGATGCGTAAACTACAAAAAGGTACTGGATTTCTGACAAATGTTATCTAGGTTGTATGGTACATGGTACTGGTATTGTTAACGGTAATTTCTGACATGGTACTGGTACTGGTTTCACTGATCTCTAGGTTTTACGGTACCTGGTACTGGTACTGGTACTGGTTTTAAGGTTTTACTGGTACTGGTACTGATCTCTAGGTTTCATGTATCTCCACACAAGTAATTGTGCTTGCTTTGAATAATAGGTGCATAAGTACTTGTGCTGGCTTTGAATAACAGGTGCCTATGCATTGTAATGCTCATAAGATGGAAATTCTTAAAAGAAGAGCATCACAAAGGCTTAGGATATACAAAGGCTTACTGGCTTAGGATATACACTTAGCACATCTGAATCCAGTCAAGTTAGGAGTTTATCAGTTCATTCTATTGTTGGTGTTGGAGGCCCAGTTATTTTACAAACATGAAAGAGTAACCGCTGAATTTTGATATCTTGCAAGTTTTTCTCATTGATTCGATTAATTTGTTGCTCCTTTGGCAAGTGTAAAGAGGGACATGTAATTTGATTTATTTTGCTATACAAAAAAGAATTTACATGTGGTTTTATTTTATTTTGCAGAAGACAATTTCGTGCAGGTTCTGGATGTGGGAAGAGGACTACGAGGCATATCTTCGTGCCATTGGAGTTGTGGGCATGCCAAGTGATCCCGAGCATGACCTATGTGATGCTACGCAAATTTTCCCTAATCGAATTGTCGCTCGATTTGATAAAGAGATTGGCAAATTGAAGAAACAAAACTCCCAACTACTTGCATTAGTGGAGAAGATAATACTCCTTGTTATAAATGTTGTTGTGATGATTAGTATTTTGATTGTAATTATGTGCAAGTAGCTATAGATGTTGTGAATTCCTTTGGAGCAGACATAGTAAACAATTTTTTTATCTTAAGTGTGACTTTTTAATCTTAGAATATAGACTTGTTGTTTGATGAGTGAACCTTTTAAAATCATTGCTGCCGAGAGTTGAGGCCGCATATTATCCCTCAATATGGGTCGCTGCATGTAATTTTGCATGTAATTCTTGTTACTATTAGAAATAGATGTTGCAAGCAAAGTTGAAGATAGGTGCCAGTAAAACTTGAAGATAGGCGCCTGATTGAAGATAGGCTGGAATTATTGTTTCTGAGTTGGTACCTTGACTTGAGCTGGTACCTTGACTTTTTTATAATACCCCTCTTGTATAGTTTCTGAGTTGCTATTTTTAATGTGATCTTCACATTGTTATTTCTGTTTTTCATGAAGATGATGGTTTTGTAATCTTAGTTTTTTCTCTATTTTATTCAGTTGTTTTTTAGTTAATGAGACATCTGTTGTTTAGCAAGTACTTCTTGTGCAAAATATTCACTAGCATCCTCTATCACTTTGTTGGGTTGATATATTTTTTCTCAAGTAAATTTTGCTGTCAACTATCGTTGGTAAATAAGATTTTAGTGGCTACTAATAAAGTCGCGAATTGAGGTTATCTGTTGTCGCAAATTGAGCATAAAAGAGATAGAACAACACTGCAAGCTACTACTATCACAAAAAAAATGCTTAATAAACTGACTTGGGAGTGAAGCGCTAACCAGTTCCAGTACCAAGTTTGCAAAAAAAAGCTATGAAAAATTACAAATTCATCCCTACAACTCGGTATCTCCCATACTTCCATGAAAGGAAGCACATGCAACATACAAATCATACGGGGTTCTGAGGCGGAGGGGCTGCCTACTCGGGCCGATTGAGGCGGAGGGGCTGCCTCCGAGTCGGCGGCGTAGGGTTTGAGAGAGACCGTCGAAACTTTTCCCTAAATGTTGGCGTAGTGTTAGAGTGGAGGAGTGAGGTGTGGAGACTGGAGAGTGAAACGCTTCTCAGGAAACAGAAAGGGTATTTTAGTCCGAAAAAATTTATATTTTTTTTAACAACACGATTACAGTACAAATGGCAATATTACAAATTTATGAACTTTACAATGGCATTTATACAATTTTCAAATTTGGAGTGGCATTTTGACAATATAAGAACTTTGGAGTGGCATATAACCAATTATCCCTTATAATTATTATTATTTGAAGAACTTTATTTTGTTTTATTTTGTTTTATTTTTTATTTTTAGAAGAAATGTGGGAGTCCAGCTCCCAGATTCCATTGATAAAAGACACCAGTGGTGTCCATAAGTTACAAAAAAGAGAACCAAAGTTGATAAAGGAAAAGAAACGAAAGAAAATTAGCATAATATATTAAACTAACTGCTGCCTTTAAGCCATACAAGACTGTAGGACGCTATGTAGCCATTGATTCTATATCCCTATTCCTTGTCATGCTATTCCAAACCAGCTTCGAACTTCTTGCGCCACCTCTAATGCCAGTAGTGTGTCTGTTTTTGTAGTTTCCTGAAAAATGCATCTACATCTCTCTCGTCATATGACAAAACATACCGCCAATGTGATCTGCCGTTTCACCATTGGAACTTCTTTCTTACTGAGGCACCTGTAGTTTAGCCCCTCATTACAATCTTGTTCCTCCCATGCCGTGATATATGAACACATTAGCCTTCTCAGTCTATAATTTATCCGACATTCCTGAAAAAGATGCCTAACTGTCTCCTCTTCTTGGTAGGATTTGTTGACAAATCAAGCTGCTCCTGTTTCGACAAGTAAACATTTCATTTTCATATTACTTGTTTGTTGCTGCTACATAAGCTCTTGTCCAATTTTTTTGCAGCGTTTTCGATGATGTCTTCCTTTCACCCACAAGGAACTTTTAAGAGTCCCCTCCAAGACCTTCGATAGAAATGAATTTACTATTTGATTTATTATATGATTTGTAATAAATGGAACGAATTTACTTTGCTTGTGAGGACTCGTTTTCGTTGCTTTTGTAATTGTTTTTCTGTACTCTTTTTCTTTTCTTCAAATATTCTCATCTTAGAGAATGAATAAGCAAGCCGACAGTCAATTTTTGTATTAGCCAATTTTTGGTTTTTATCTGGATCTCTACTATATTTTTTTTCTTTGTTTCCGATTTTCAACTTTCAGATAGTGCCATTTTCTCTTTTCTAGGTATAAAATGAATAATTAAACAGCACTTCAATAATCTACATTTGACATTGCTAACAACTTAATTTGGTTCCTAATGGATAACAAAATCATTTTTAGCCCAACATTTTCCCTTGGGAAAAGGTGGCAATATATTTGTACTGTGTATGGTAATTGGCAATATTAATTAAGACGAACCTTTTGATGGAACAAAACCTATGAACATGATCCTTTTCAATTTTTTCTGCATTAAACTCAATGCACAATAATACTAACTCATGCATTCTGATTAGGCCAGTATCGAAAAACGAATTGTTCGACTTTAGATGAATTGAAAATTTGAGATATATCAGACGATGCAGATTCTAGAGAGGGTAAGTGGTCAATGTTAAGGTTTAGAGCAGAAAAGGATTTTTAGTGGGTGTCTCACTTGTCGAATGTACTTCTTCTCTATATATACACCGCTATTGACGTACATTTATTAAAACTTCACAGCCTTTTGTGCAAGTAATGAAACAATTAAACTAGTTTTTATCTTTACCTGGAGGGATCGGCGAAGCGGCCCTGGGGGACCCTTGGTGATGCACGAGTGATTCCAGGTAATGTGGCCGTTGCATCCTATTGTGAGCATACAAACCCGTCAAAATTGTTAAAGTAGTTGATTATTTTGTTATTGTGGTCAATCAGTTGATACAAAATCGTCATTGATAGTTGCTGAAAGAAGTCAATTAAAGAATAGGTAAAAGATATATAAAAGCGAAAAAATATGACCCGTTTCAAAAGATCCGTCCCAATCGATCCGAGCCATCACGACTCAAAAAACCAATCACCTTGTCTTTCACTAACAACAGGTCCCACTAAGGTAGTTCCTTCTTAATTTTAGCTTCCTTTGAATTGAAAAGAAACAAGCCTCACATGCATTATGGACCACGTTGTCAGCGACAAAACCCAATAGGGGGGCCATCAGGGCCCATAGAACATTTATTAATCTTTCATATTAGCCCAGTGAAGCTCATATTAATTTATTTTCAAAGAGCCCGGCGTTCTGGCTTAAGTTAATAGTCCAACTATAAAATAGGCAATCTATTACATTTTGCTTTTCAAATGCCCTCTCCTTTTGAAGAAAAAGCTGATACAGTTCTACAAATATTCTATAATGTTATTCAAAAGTAATAATGCTGATTATTTGGATATCAATTAATTATTTGAACATTTTTTTTCTTTTTTCAATTAGATATAATAGTGCAGTATAATCAATTAGATATAATAGTTCAGCTTGGGCACAATCCATCAGTTGATCTAACCCAATTTAAATGGGAAAATTATTTTATTCCTGATCTTACTACTCACTGCAGTTTGCTGTTTAGTTGAAGATTTTGTTTTGCATTGCACAAATTTTGGAGTCATTGCTTTCACTAGCAACAAAAGGTTTTGTAATCAGCTTTTGAATAAAGGGGGAATTTCACCTATACCCTCAAAAACTTGAAAATTACGTATTTTCCCTCTAAACTTTGAAATTACGTATTTCACCCTCTAAACTTCAAAAACTCACAAATTTACCCATTTTATTGTCTTTTGTAAAATGGATATTTTGTAAATTTAGAATGAGTTTCAATATAAAAGACAATAAAATGGGTAAATTTGTGAGTTTTTGAAGTTTAGAGTGGGAAATACGTAATTTCAAACTTTGGAGGGGGGAATACGTAAATTTGAAGTTTTTGAGGAGTATACCTGAAATTCCCCCTTGAATAAAATAGTTATTTCTGTTATGCATTAATTGCCGTGCAGGGATAATCTTTTATAAAAGAAATAATTAATGCTACTGCGGTAAAATTTTGGTGCTATCAATTTCATGATCCAAACGAATAAAATTTAGGTTTGATACTGATACTCTCCAAGTTTAGGATTGATACTTATTTACTAAATTTGAAAATTGATACTTAATTTATTAATACTTACAAATCATTCAATTAAATCTATATTTCGTCTTTTGTTAAGATTTATAATATTTTAATATATTTTTAGTAATAATGTAATCATAATTATTGATTATTTTTTTGTTAGTACATATTTTTTTAACCTATTAATCTGCCAGGACAATAATATATAGTTCATTTTTAAGAAAGTACATATTTTTTTTTCTTATGACATATATGTGATAATCTTATTTTTAAATCCAACTATATTCGTATCGGTGTTCGTATTCATTAAATATTCAATTCGTATTCATATCAAAAGATTAAAAAGAGACAAATATAATTTAGTTATTCTCTGTCAGTACCTGATCCAATTACAACCTGGGCCTATCTACTGTGACTTTTCTTATGTGTTTACATCAGGTCAATGTGACTGATAGCTATGCATCATTAAAGTTTGACACTGAAAGCTACGCATTATTGAAATTGTAAAATTCTAAAATTTAGAAATATAACATGGCAATTGAAATGACCACGTTTGATTTGTGTTATATATCATTTCATGAAATATTAAGATTTGACAAAATATAATACCAATTAAATTTATTAATATTAATGAGTTGTTATCATGTTTGATTTTGAATGACTATCGTTTTGAGCAATAACAATTGATTTCAAGAAAACCAATGGTAACTTTTTTTCTCCAAAAGAATATTGTTTCCAAAAATAGTAATTCTCATCAAGTGAGAATAGAAAATTTTCACACTTACCATGAGGAGAGTGATAGCCTTGAATTATGGAATCATAATGGCAAGATAATCAAAGATTACCATATCCTACCATTTTTGCCAAACATGCATATGTGTGTGATGAAAGAAATACAAAAAATTTCACGTCATCGATCCATACTTTCATGTTATAGCTTATCTCTATTTATTTTTTGTAAGTCATTTCTCCCATTCTAAAGCATCTCTTACCTACATATGTCTTCTAAATAGGCGAGGCTAGAGCAAAGAGATAAGGCAAGGGATGTGGTATCCTCACTGAGAGTGTTATCTCCGATTTTAGTGTTCTTTACCAATTCGGAAAGCTTGCAAGGAGAATATATCGAGAAAAACAATGAGAAGTCGGCACAATCAAAATTGCAAAAAAATAAAAGGAAGAGTGTCAAATCTTATGTTGAAATTTCCCATTAAGTTTTTCCTTTCTAATTTTCAATTTTATACTCTTTAACCATACTTTTTCTTAAACATTGTGAAACAAAACGGTCATGTTACGATGTTGCCTATTAAGCTCACGGAAATATCTATTTCATTTTCTGCCCTCGGCCCTCCAAAAGCAACATTGATAGGAAAAAAAAATTAAAAGCTATCCTTGGAATTGCAAACTGTGTAATGCTTATTAATTCTAAATCTGACTAAATCAACGAAGCTTTTAAAATACCGTCCCAAAATTAAAAGCTTTCCCATGCAGTCAAAGTTTGCAACTGTTTTAATTCTTCAAAACTCCTAAAATATCTCCTATGCATTCAAAGAAAGTTGTAATTCTTAATAAAGTCTATGCCGTCAACGTAGAAATGTTTAATTATTTAGAAGACCGCCCTGCACTCTTAGATTACCATCCAGTCAAACTTGCTTAATTAATTCAAAGGTTTTTCTTGGAAATACGGCCCATAATTTTATGGATCAAATTTCAGGTTGTATATACAACTTCTTGATCGGTTTGGATCTGGTGTGGCCATCTTTTACGTTCAAATCTGAATCGGACATTTCTTCGATACTCGCAGCGTCACATTATTCATAGAAATATATAAAATCCCATATCTAGAATTTTTTTGTTGTATTTTTATTTTTTAGTTATAATGTTATTTATGTAATGATAATATGTGATGTAATTGTAAATGTTGTTATATGGTTAAATGTATTTTTTAGTTATAATATTATTCATGTTATAATATGTGATATAATTGTAATATGTGATGTTATTCATGTATTTTTTAGTTATAATGTTATTCAGCACTCCATTTTTTTCCAGCAAGTAATTTATGGTCTATATCAACACTACATAGGTTTGACAATAATTTACTGATGAAATATGGTTGTAGATTTAGTTTACTAATTTTTTTTAAGAACAATTTTCTATAAAAATAAGTTTTACTAATAAAATAAGTTGCACAAACCAATTTCACCAGAAAACCAAACCTAAGTATTTCTTGAGGATTTATTCCTCATTTCTCAAATTATACAGTTCGTAGGAGATGCTAAGCAAACATCAAATCTAAGTCACAAAAAATGATTGATTATATTTTAGGCGACAGATCCCTTTTTCTTTGTATGTCAACATTTTTTTGTCAAATAATCTAAGAATGAATTATACCAGGGCTGTTTTTCGAGTTTCAGTTCAAAAAAGAAATTTGTGTTGGAGAAACTGAATTATTAGACTTCTTTGGTTACATAAATATTTCAAACTTCTTATTTTTTATAGTTTCAATTTAAGGAAGTTTCAAAATGGCACGGTGGAGTTGATTCCGTCACGGAACGGCACGACAAGCATGTCAGCTACATGTCGTGATTTGCGTGTCCCGTGCCGTGACTAACTTTTCAAAATTTAACACGGCACAGCATGTGAAAGATCTGGTCATGGCACAGCACGTGGTCAGGCGAGTCATGTCATTAGGACTGTTAGATCTTGATCAAATAATGAATATTGAATAAACTAACTTAAATTATGAAAAAATAGTTAAATATTAACAGACGTGATCAGTCACGTTTAGACACAGCATGTTTGATCATAGCGTGACTCATGTACCGTGAACAACCCTCGATATTTTAGTCACGGCACGGCACGTTTTTTCCCCTCTATCCTGAATGGTAACAAATTATAGCGGAGATTATTGCCGAATTTTTTTTTCTTACCACCCCATAAAATCCGAATTAAATGAATACCACCCGAATAATCAGATTTCAGATTCCGCCACGAACTCGGACTGAATCTGCGGACGGATCCCCAATCCGTTCCCGTATTGGGCCTGCGGACCGATCGGCTCGCGTATTGGGCCTGCGCACGTATCCGTGCGCGTACTAGGTCGGCGCACCGACCCGTTCGCATCCCGGGTTGGCGCACGCATTTTTTTTTTTTTTTTTTTTTACAGAAAAAATAGCTAAAATGCTGAAATCTAATACTACAAAATCGAATTGTTTTTTTAAATATTTGTTAGATTACTTTTTGGATAGCATATTTATACTAAAATACACTATGAATAGGGCCGATTTCGTCGTCGTTTTTCGCCTTCTCAGTGAAGATATCATTCCTATTCATACGTAATTTAGCGTAATTTACCGTATTTTTGCATAATTTAACATAAAAAAAAGAAAAGAACTTAACTCACTTGAAAATCAACCAATTTGATTTAGTATGCTGACCTCGAACTACACTTCGGCGCCTGAGCTTGTCAGGTTGTTCACTAGTGGGCCTGTTCGACCAGTCTCTCATTCGGTTGAGTCAAATCTAGTACCTAAGACTCGATGAGAATAGCTTGAATTAAGTAATTTAGCGTATTTTAGTATACATATGCTAATTATATATCAAAAATGTAATCTAGCAAATATTTAAAAATAAATTCAATTTTTTAGTGTTATATTTCAGCATTTTAGTTATTTGTCTCTTAAAAACAAGTTAACATAATTTAAAGTAATCTAGTGTCAATAAGCATAAATTAACATAATTTCAAGTAATTTAGCGTATTTTACTATAAAAATGCTATAAAAAAAGTAATCTAACAAATATTTAAAAAAACAATTCGATTTTTTAGTATTAGATTTCAGCATTTTAGCTATTTTTCTCTAAAAAAAAAAAAAAAAAAAAAGCGTGCGCCAACCTGAGATGCGAACGGGTCGGTGCGCCGACCTAGTACGCGCATGGATACGTGCGCAGGCCCAATACGGGAACGGATTGGGGATCCGTCCGCTGATTCAGTCAGAGTTCGTAGCGGAATCTGAAATCTGATTATTTGGATGGTATTCATTTAATTCGGATTTTATGGGGTGGTAAGAAAAAAAATTTCGGAGATTATTGCAGTAAAAGTAATTCTCTTAGCAATATCTTCAATTATTGCAATTTTCTTGAATCATCCGACATGAATGAATAATAGTTGCAGGCTACAGTACCAATGCATGTGACTCTTAGGTAACAGTGACTGTATTGTAGTGGCCCCACTCCACTGGAAGTAAATTAGGTAGAAGTTACGTAAGCATTCATATCCACTCTCGTTAAATAAAAAAGAAAAAGAAAAATAAATCGTGAAATAAACATTGACTACTGTACAAGGTCTTCTCCACACCACTTCCAAGAGCTTACCTTACCTCCTCAGATCTCAACTCCCTGCTGCTCTTTCTTCTTTACACATTTCTCACATTCACAACTCAGATCTAAGGTTCTTTCCTCCTAGCCTCTTCACAGAAATCTACAGAGCAAAATGGCAGGTAATTTGATATCCTCTCTGCTCTCTCGAGCCACCAAATTGCTCCCCTCAATTACAGCCTCTGCACAGGCTCCTTCCTCCTCTTCATCAAATTCTAATAACTCACAAAAGGAGCGTGCTCGTGCTGTTGAGGATGATCTCAAGTGGCTGATGCGAACTCTGGAGCGGATCAAGGCCACGTTGTACGATGCTGAGGAGAGGGAGATCATAGACCGCTCTGTCAAGCTCTGGCTCAAGGAGCTCAAGAAGGTCGCTTATGATGCCGAGGATGTGCTCAGCGAGTATCGATATGAGGTTACACGTGTCCAAGTAGAGGCAAGAAAGGCTTCCGAGGCTTCCGGTTCTCACAAGAGAAAGCATATTGAGGTTAGTACGTGGTGCATATAGATATTAAAAATGATCTTGCTTGTGCAAGTTATTTTTTCTTGTGTGGTACTAAAACTTAATAGAGGATGCTTGAATTTTTAATTTTAGCTAGATTGGTATCCACCAGAGTGGTCACTTATTTTATTATCAGCTTTTCCAATCTAACATCGAAGTTGTCATGACATAATATAATATATTTCCAATCTAATTATCATTTTTAAGTTATGTAATACATTTCTTTTTGGACAGTACATTGAGTACATTGTTCAAATTCCTGATGGCATGGTTGACCGGCTTAACAAAATAAGGAGTCGATTTGATGAAATAGCGAAGGATCGTGACGCTCTCCAATTAAGGGAGAGTGATGGGGTGAGGCGTCCTAACAACAAAATTTTACGACCCCCAACGGGTCACATGGTAGATGAGGCGAGCATTTTTGGGAGAGATGCTGAAATAGAGGAGGTCATCGATTTCTTACTATCTGAGAAAGAAAAGCCCTTTTCGGTCATTTCAATTATTGGCAAAGGTGGTCTCGGAAAAACCACTATTGCCCAACTGGTCTACAAGGATGAGAGGGTAACCCGGTGCTTTGATTTATTTGGGTGGGTATGTGTCTCTGAAGAATTTGATATTGGGACACTCACTAAAGCAATCATTGAATCAGTTTCCATAATCAATAACACTTTGAGTGAGTTGAGTTCATTACAAGAGAAGCTTGCAGAAATTGTGAAGGGAAAAAACAATACTGCTTGTCTTAGATGACGTGTGGAACGAGAATCAAAGTCATTGGGAGTTGTTAAGGGTTCCTTTTAAAGAAGCAAAGCTGGTCAGAATTCTCGTGACAACAAGAAATAAAAAGGTTGCAGATGTCATGCAAACAACGACCTGTTTTAGGCCAACTAACTTGCCCGAAGATTTGTGTTGGAAGTTGTTTCAGCATTATGCATTTAGTGGTACAAGTGACGCTGTGCCAAAATACTTGGTAGATGTGGGGAGGGAGATTATGAAAAAGTGTGGTGGGTTGCCATTGGCTGTGAAGTCGATTGCAAGCCTCCTTCGGCATGAACCAGATGAAGAGATTTGGAGAGAGATTATAGAAAGTGATCTTTGGGAAACAAATTCATCAGATGATATATTCCCAGCACTTCAGATCAGCTATGCTCATCTACCTACCCACCTTAAGCCGTGTTTTTTGTTTTGCTCCATGTACCCGAAAGATTACATATTAGAAAAGAAGAATTTGATAGAGTTATGGATCTCTCATGGCTACATCGAATCCAGTGGCAAAAGAAGGATCGAAAAAATTGCTGGTGAATATTATAAGGAGTTACAAGAGAGGTCCTTCCTTGATGATTCTGATTTTCGTATTCGTTTTGATGGACCTTCATGTAAGTTGCACGATATAATCCATGATCTTGCTCGGCTTAATTCTGAGAATGAAAATTATTCGGTGCAGATCAATGAGCCACTTTGTATTCACAAGGAAAACATTCCGCAAGAAGCATACCATTTATATGTGGGTGGTTTCATTGGATATGTAAATCAAATTCTCCAACAAAATATGAATGGTTTAAGAACTCTTTCTATCGATCTAACAAAAAGGGGCCAAAATTTGAATTTGATGTCGAATTATTATAAAGATTGTTTGAGAGATGTACACATATGTAACCTCACTAAATTTGAGGCACTCAGGGTTTTGGAATTGAAAGGGGATGATTTGATAGGGATTCCTGATTCCATTTCGGAGTTGAAACATCTAGCCTATCTTGGTATTACATCTGCACGTCTCGAAATGTTGCCACTATCCATTGGCCTCCTTTACAACCTCCAGACTTTAATTCTTGATTGCTTTGGCCTTGAATATCTACCTGAAAGTATTGGCGATCTTCTTAACTTACAGTTTTTAAATATTAAATCTAACAATCTTAGGAATCTACCTAAATCACTCGGTTCACTTAATAACTTACTGAGATTATTTATTGGAGGTCATAATTTCTTGGATTCTGTCCCGCATGGGCTTGTTAATTTTCTGGCAATAAAGAAAATGGGAGCAAGATTGAGAGTTAAAACTATAGGTTGGTTAAAGGATATGACGGACCTTGAAGGAAATCTCTCTATTAATGGAATGAGTAATTTAAAAGATGCCCAGCATGCTAACCTGAGAAATAAATACAAACTTGAAGCTTTGAATTTATGCTGGGTAAATGATTTCAATTACTCATCAGTTGATTTACGTAAGGAATCAGATGTGATATTAAGCCTCCAACCAGAAGCTTGTGAGGACAAGTGGGTTGGTGTCCATGATGCATCTTTTTCTTGGTTAGAATCCCTCCAGCCACATCCTAATATCAAAAAACTTAGAATAATATGTTATTTTTCTACCACACTACCGGGATGGATGAGTGATCCATGTTCATTGCAATCAATTCAAGAAGTCTTGTTACAAGAATGTTACAATATTCAATCTCTTCCATTCAGCAAACTTCACAGTACTCTCAAGCTCCTCACCATTAGGAAATGTTCTAGTATTCGAGTTCTGCAGCTGGAGCAGCTGCCCTCTCAGCTTGAAGAATTGCGTATTTATAATTGTAACCACCTGGAGTTGATTACTGGACTAGGGAATCTTGATATGTTAGCTGCACTGAAAATTGGGTGTTGTTATGCCCTGAAATCAATAACTATGGATGGACTGCAGTTGGTGGAATCTACTAAGCCAATTGGTGATTCCTCTCATGGAAAGCCACATATCGACAGACAGAGCATTTCATCACTTACAAGGTTGGAAATCGTGCAGTGTGATTTGCTTTGTGTTCTACCAGATGGATTGATTCTGTCTGGGCCCTGTTCTGTGTATGTTCGTTTTTGCGGCTGCCCTGACATTGTAATTGGGGATCGGCAATTAATCAAATCAGGTTCGTAATTTAATTAATATTTGAATATTGTAGATTTTACACAAATGAACTTTTTAATTTTCTGAAGTCATATGCCTTGGTAGGATTTGCTGACTGACAAAACAGCTACAGTTCGACAAATGAATATTTCATTTTTTTAATATTCTGAAGTCATATGCCTTGGTAGGATTAGCCGATTGGTGATTCCTCTCATAAAAAGCCACATATCGGCAGACAGAGCATTTCATCACTTACAAAGCTGGAAATTATTTTCTGTCATTTGCTCTGTGTTCTGCCGAATGAGTTGATTCCATCAGGGCAATCATGTTATGTGAAAGTTTATGGTTGCGGCTGCCCTGACATTGACACTGAGATCTACAACAAATCAAATCAGGTTCAAAATTTTATTATTTTTATAATTATTATTATTTGAATATTTAGATTTAGACCACTGAACTTTTTTGCTTTTATGTAATCTTAAGCCTTGGTAGGATTTGTTGACTAATCCATGAAGCTGCTCCTGTTTCGACAAATAAATATTTCATTTTTATATTACTTGTTTGTTGCTGCTACATATATAAGCTCTTCTCCAATTATTTTGCAGTGTTTTCGATGATGTCTGCCTTTCACCCACAAGGAACATTTAGGAGTCCCCTCGAAGACCCTCGATAGAAATAAATTTACTATTCGATTTTATTATATGTTTTGTAATATATGTAATGAATTTCCTTTGCTCATGAGGATTCATTTTCATTGATTTTGTATTTTTTTTTCTATACTTATTTTATTCTTCAAATATCCTCCTCTTAAAGAATGATTAAGCAAGCCAACAGTCAATTTTTCTACTACCCAATTTTTGGTCGTTATCTGGTATCTCTACTATTTTTCTTTTCTTTAGCCAATATTATATTTGTGCTATGTATGGTAATTGGCAATATTAATTAAGACGAACCTTTTGAAGGAACAAAACCTATGAACACGATTCTTTTCAATGGAGAACAAATGTTAATTTGGTCCCATTTCTGTTATCGCACTCCAAAATTTGAGTGGTGTCTATTGCTTTGTCGTTTTGGCTGTACTATTTCTACATTTTTTTCAGAACAATCCCTGCCACGATGGATATTACACATTAAATTATATCGACAGTGCCATATTTCAAAATTTTCACCAAATGGTGCTACATATTTAATTTAATTTTTATGAAATGCTATGAATGAAAAAGTTGGTATAATGACGTTATCGGCATCTTGCCCAAAACTAGTATTATCTATATAGGAAAAAAACTAAAATAATTAAATTAAAATTGAGTTGCTCGCCGTCTGAAAAAATTTATTAATGGGAGTAGCCATCAAATTTTATGAGCGTGTGTTGGTGGAATGAGGGAGGACTAGAGAGAGATTGATGCATCATTTGGTAGTGGCTAGGAAGGAAAACTTAGAAAGTGAAGTCCACATTAGGCAATAGTGGAAAATTTAGTAAGTGATATTATCCTAGTTTGAATTTGAGCCAAGACTAAGATGCAATATGTGATTGTTGCTTTTGAAATTTTGAGTCGAGTTAAGGAAGTCACTTTTAGCTAAATATTGTCTCACATATTTAAGTTGAGGAAACTTCATACTACAAATCAACTTAATTGAACCAAATTTGTATAGAAAAAGAAATATTGAAAAATTTTCTATTTAAAACACGTACATAAACTAAAAAGATGGTTGCTATTTATATAGTAGTATCGAGTTCGTGTGTTGCAACGGGAACATATTATAAAAGGAAAAATATATTTTTATATAAAAAAATAATGAAAATAATAATTATTCAAAAATTGAGAAACATGCTATTAGAAAATTTATATGATTCTGTATTTTAATTACATTGAACCGTTATCTTTGATAATAATTTAATGATGTGATGATTCTGTATTTTTAAAAAATAATTTGCAAATTTTTTTAAAAAAATAAAAAATGTCCTGACTATAAAAATATATTTGAAAATTATTTTTTGATTGGAAAATAATATTTCCTAAATATTAAAAAATAATTATTACTTTTGCCTATATTGTTGCTTGACAAATAAATAATTAGTTTTGAATTTCCTTATATAATTTTGTACCGAAAGAACTAGTGAAAATAGTGGTCTAAATAGTGCACTATAGCGTTTTCAGACCTTAAACGGTAAGCTATGGGATAAAACTGCACTATTCAGCTGCAACCGCAATAAATACGCTATGCTACATGGGCTTTTATTTAAAACCCCAAACTGAAAATTTATTTTAAGGACCAAATTTTTCAAGGCCTGTATTGCTTTTGCTTTTAAATAGAAAAAAAATAGATAGTTTATGCCATGATGCTTATGTTATTTTGAATTGAAAAAAGATAGATAGTTTATGTGATAATTCTTAGGTTATTTTGAATGGAAAAAGATAGATAGTCTATGATATTATTAGGGATATTTTGAATAAAAATTTGGACTTTGTACTGATTCAATATGAATATTCTAATTCCTTAATCAATGTTGTGTTACTTATTGTTCTATGAGACTTTAGATAATGGTAATAATTAGTGGAAATATAAAATATAATTTAAAAAAAAAATTGCAACGTATGATAGCTGTGCTATTCACAATAGCTTTTTTTTAGTCTTTCCACAATGATGCGATAATTGCTATTTAGAACCTTGAGTGAAATAGACATGTTTACAATAAAAAAAAGGTGAATTTATAAACAGTAGTGTCCGAAAAACTAAAAAATACTCTGCCGCTATGAACAGTGAGTAGAGGAAAAAATAATGTGATTTTCCAATAATAATGTTATCATTTAGTTTTTTTCAAAAAGCGATCAGAAAATAAATGCCTCATCTTTAACCTATTAATAATCCATTCGCATATTCCAAAAAATGCCTTTGCTTTTGCATGACTGGGATTAGCAGCATCAACAGCCCTTGAAACCTATTCGATCAACACTCCATCTATTTCCTGGTATCCCCCTCAAAAACCTTGAAATACAGTTGTAGATTTAGTTTACTATATTTTTTTAAGAAACCAAACCTAAGTAATAAATATATTGGTTTATATCCACCAAACTCATTCGATCAAGACTCCATCTTTAACCTATTAATAATCAATAATTTATTGGTTTATATCAACACTCCATCTTTTTCCAGCAAGTAATTTATTGTCTATATCAACGCTACATTGGTTTGACAATAAGTTACTGATGAAATATGGTTGTAGATTTAGTTTACTAAATTTTTTTAAGAACAATTTTCTATAAAAATATGTTTTACTAATAAAATAAGTTGTACAAACCAATTTCACCAGAAAACCAAACCTATGTATTTCTTGAGGATTTATTCCTCACTTCTCTAATTATGCAGTTCGTAGGAGATGCTAAGGAAACATCCAATCTATGTCACAAAAAATGATTGATTATATTTTAGGTGACAGATCCCTTTTTCTTTGTATGTCAACATTATTTTTGTCAAATAATCTAAGAATGAATTATACCAGAGCTGTTTTTCGAGTTTCCGTTCAAAAAAAAAATTTGTGTTGGAGAAACTGAATTAGACTTCTTTGGTTACATAAATATTTCAAACTTCTTATTTTTTATAGTTTCAATTTAAGGAAGTTTCAAAATATTATTAATATGATTGTAAAACCTATTCAATATTGGAATTATTTTACTTGTATAGGTGAGACTGTCAGAATCCTGCTCAAATGCAAAAGTTTTCAAGTTTACTGGGTATATTACAAAAATAATGAATTTTGCTTGCTAATTAAAAATTATTTATTTATGAAAATAGCAGTCAGATGAGAACCCTAGGGACTTAAATGCATGCTGCGTTATATAGTGTTTAATGCCTTTGTAGTTTAAGATCAATGAGTAATAGCAAAGCTGGTTCGCTAAGCTGTGGCTGTGTTTTCTGATTTAAATCAGAGAATAAATAAAAGATAGATTTAAAAAAATTGAATTCAACGTACCTTATTCCATCCAAAATTATCCTTCAAAATTTCAGATGATCTTCTTTTATTTTGCAATTATATTTGCTTGCTAAAATCCAGCTCGAAAAAATTAACATGTTGTCTGTATTGTGTAGATCTTAGTCCATCAGGGCCTGCAGAACATTTACTAATCTTTAATATTAGCCCATATTAATTTATTTTCCATGAATCCAACTATAAAATAGGTCATCCATTATTTTTTTTTTATTGTTTTTTCAGATTACAAATGCCTGTCGGCTAGTTAATCCATTAACTTTCTCCTTTTTGATAAAAGCTGATATACCTACTTTATGTAGGAGAAATTAAATTACAGTTCACTACAAATTATATTTCATGTTATACAAAACAAATATTGCTGACAATTAGGAAATTTTACTAAATTATTGAAAAATGCTCCAGTATACATCAAATTTCTGTTGGATGGTTATTAATAAATTAATCCGATGGTTATGATAAATTATGGTGGTCCATTAAAATTGATTGATAAGGATAGGAGAGAAAATCTTCTCCAATAATGAAAGGAGAGTTTTGTGATACTCTTTATAGTCTAACTTGGTGGAAAAGTCAAGTACCCGTTCACACTACTTGATTTTTCAAAATGAATAAAAATGAATTGAGAGAAAATCCTGACTTCATGCGGTACATTAATTATATATAACTAGTAAGAAAATATTTGATAATAAATAAAACAATAATCGAATTGTAATTTGATATAAATAAAACATTAATTTGATTGCTAATTCTTGTTAAAACAATAATTTGATTTAAATAAAATTAAAAAGAGATACAAATATAATTTAGTTAGGGACCGACTAACTATCCCCCAACTCCTATCCCCCATTCATCCCCCAGTCAATAACTGTCTTTGTTGACTGCTAATTAAGAGGGGACCACAAATTTCAGCGCTAAAAGACAAAACAAAACGCGTCATTATCGCGGCGAGTGTAAGTATTCATATGTAATACATAAAGTATTCATATATAATACATAAAGTATTCATATCTAAGATATCAAGTATTTAAAAAAAACTGGACATATCACTTACCCATCTTATACACGTTTTTAGAGGTGGTTTTTTTTCTCCGTTCACTCTAACTAATATTTCTGACAATCTGTGAGGAATTTTGCAAATCTAAAACTATGAACGTCTTCTATGCAATTTTCTCTTTCAAATGAGATCCATGATGACATACTTTCGAGTTGTCCGTTGCACAAGTATTCATACCTTGTCATTCAAGTATTCATACCTCATCGAGCAAGTATTCATACCTCATCAGTATTTCACAAATAAAAAACTGGACACATCATTCACTCATTTTTTACCGATTGAAATTTCATTACCACTCAATCATTTTTTACTTGATATCTTAGGTATGAATACTTGTTCGACGTGGTATGAATACTTGCACGACGAGATATAAATAATTTTACGAGGTATGAATACTTGCGCGACAGATAACTCAAAAGTACTTCATCATGGATCTCATTTGAAAGAGAAAATTGCGTAAAAGACATTTGTGATTTTAGATTCGCAAAATTCTTCATAGATTGTCAGAAATATTGGTTAGAGTGAACAGAGAAAAAAAAAACCACCTCTAAAAACATGTAAAAGATGGGTGAGTGATGTGTCCAGTTTTTTTTTTTTTAATACTTGATATCTTAGGTATGAATACTTAATGTATTATATATGAATACTTGATGTATTATATATGAATACTTGTGCGCGTCAGTTGTAAAATTTTTCAAATATAAGCAATCCCCCAAGTTAATTAGTGGTCCCCCACGTAATTAATGATTGATACACGTTTTCTTTTGTCTTTTTGTGCTTGAAGTTGTGGTCCCCTAGATAATTAATGATTGGGGGATGAATGGGGGATAGGAGCCGGGGGAAAAAAATCTTTATCCATTTAGTTATTCTCTGTCAGTACCTGATACAATTACAACCTGGGCCTATCTACTGTGACTTTTCTTATGTGTTTACATCAGGTCAATGTGACTGATAGCTATGCATTATTGAAGTTTGACACTGAAAGCTATGCATTATTGAAATTGTAAAATTCTAAAATTTAGAAATATAACATGGCAAATGAAATGGCCACGTTTGATTTGTGCTATATATTATTCAAGTTTGACAGTGATAGCTATGCATTATTGAAATTGTAAAATTGTAAAATATAAATATAACATGGCAATTGAAATGACCACGTTTGATTTGTGTTATATATCATTTCATGAAATATTAAGATTTGACGAATGTAATACCCATTAAATTTATTAATTGTAACGAATTGTTATCATGTTTGATTTTGAATGACTATCGTTTTGAGCAATGACAATTAATTTCTAGAAAACTAATGATAACTTTTTTTTCTTCAAAATAATATTGTTTCCAAAAATAGTGATTCTCATCAAGTGAGAATAGAAAATTTTCACACTTACCATGAGCAGCGCGATAGTCTTGAATTATGGAATCATAATGGCAAGATAATCAAAGATTACCATATCCTACTACTTTCGCCAAAAATGTATATGTGTATGATGAAAGAAATACAAAAAATTTCACATCATCGATCCATACTTTCATGTTATAGCGTATCTTTGTTTATTTTTTGTAAGTCATTTCTCTCATTCTAAAGCATCTCTTAATTACCTGCACATGTCTTCTAAACAGGCGAGGCTAGAGCAAAAGATAAGGCAAGGGAGGTTGTACCCTCACCGAGAAGGCTATCTCTGATTTCAGTGTTCTTTATCAATTCGGAAAGCTCGCAAGGAGAAGATATCGAGAAAAACAATGAGCAGTCAGTGCAATCAAAATTGCAAAAAAATAAAAGGAAGAGTGTCAAATCTTTATGTTGAAGTTTCTCATTAAGTTTTTCCTTTCTAATTTTTTATTTTATACTCCTTAACCATATTTTTTTTTTTAAATATTGTGAAACAAAGTGGTCCTGTTACGATGTTGCCTATTAAGCTCATGGAGAGATTAAGTAGTAATAGAGAAGAAAATAAAATCACAAATAGAACAAAACAACAAATATCTATTTCATTTTCTGCCCTCGGCCCTCCAAAAACAACATTGATAGGAAAAAAAAATTAAAAGCTATCCTTGGAATTGCAAACTGTGTAATGCTTATTAATTCTAAATCTGAATAAATTAACGAAGCTTTTAAAATACCGTCCCAAAATTAAAAGCTTTCCCATGCAGTCAAAGTTTGCAACTGTTTTAATTCTTCAAAACTCCTAAAATATCTCCCATGCAGTCAACGTAAAAATGTTTAATTATTTAGAAGACCGCCATGCACTCTTAGATTACCATCCAATCAAACTTGCTTAATTAATTCAAAGGCTTTTCTTGGAAATACGGCCCATAATTTTATGGATCAAATTTCTGGTTGTATATACAACTCCTTGATCGGTTGGATCTGATGTGGCCATCTTTTACGTCCGAATCTGAATCAGACATTTCTTCGATACTCACAGCATCACATTGTTCATAGAAATATATAAAGTCTCATATCTTGAATTGTTTTTTGTATTTTTATTTTTTAGTTATAATGTTATTCATGTAATGAATAATATGTGATGTAATTGTAAATGTTGTTATATGGGTAAATGTAGTGTTTTTGGTATGTGTTGTGTTTAAATTCATAGTTTTTTAAAATTAAGTTCAGTGTTTTTTGGTATTCAAATCTTGGGTTTCATTGGATTTTTGTTTTAAATAAATAGAAATTATACAAGGTGTTTACTAAGGGTTTTCAAACATAATTTTACTTTAAAAACCGTGTATGATGTGTTTTGGTGAATTTTTTATTATTTTTTAACATATAAAAAACATTGATTTTCAAAAATTATAAAAAAATAGGAATTTTTTTCTCAAAAATATAAAATTTAGTTTCCAAGCAGATTTTAATATGGAGAACATGTTAAGCGCTTCAGATCTTTAGACTTTGAAATTGTAAAAATGACTTGTTTGAATATAGACATCTATACAAGCATTTGGACTCTAGCCGGACTCTCTCTCTATATATATTATAAATCCGTAAAAAATATATTACTCTTAAAAATTAAAAAATATTTAGACTTGAGACGATAATTTTGTCGTCCCCTGCATATATGTGAGCAATTATTATGTGTATGTATAGTCTATAAATGTTTATTCCAAAATTCCTATATCTATTTAGCCTGCAAATTTTAAATTTGCTACCACCCCACATGTTGGAGTACAGCTTGGAGAAACTTGAAAATGTTGATTATTTTAAGAAGATTAGAAAGACCACAACTATCAATTTCTTCCAGAACAAAATTTCCTGAAAGGGCCTTATGCCCGTGAACTACACTTCTTTGAAAGGGCTTATATGTAAAATAGAACACAAGCTGCCTCTTTATAAGAAGAGGAGAGACCCGGCCCTTCTCTGTTTGTAACACGCATTTCCATAGAAATTTCTTTTTGACATGATGCTCTTTCAAAATATAATTCTTGCCTCAATAATGATGCTCCTTACTGTTGGTTTAATGCTTATCAGCCAAGCTCAAGTAGTCCAGGCAGGCAGCAGATTACCAGCTGGTACCCCAGGTTCATTTATCATTTTTTAATTTCTATTTCTATGAATAAAACTGGTTGTTATTATTATATCATTTTTTCAAATATTTTTCTTATAGCTAACTGATGATAATATAGTATATATTTTTAACTTGTACTTCAGAACTTGCATCAATTTTAAAACAAATTGTATATAATTCGAGTAATAACATACTTGGTTTCCTGTCCAAAATTTCTATTATTTGGGAAATCTCCTATTTTGATTGTATAAAGCACAAAAGATAAGTAGGTGAACTAGTCTCCTTGTAAAAATCTTAATATGTCCTCATATTTATATGTTTTTATTTTATTTACAAGGTCAAAAGGCGGGTAGTAATCCACACTGCGGTGTGCACTGCTAGAAGGAAGGCAGGAATAAGTTGAAGAAAACACAATTTTACATCTTTTCAATATGATTATAATAAGATAGCAATCAATCTTGTTTCACTTTTTGATAGGGATGCAGTGTGTGTGGTACAATTATATGATTCATTTTTTATTGAAAAATAATATATACAGTTTGAGATAACACTGGTACCTATAAGGTAGACAGGTAGTGCTCTCTATTCTATAGAATATGAGGTTAATAGTTTGAGATGAATATTTTGTTTGACCATAAATTAGTGATGAAATATGGTTGTAGATTTAGTTTACTAAATTATTTTAAGAAAAAATTTCCAAAAAAATAATTAGTTTTACTAATAAAATATGTTGCACAAACCAATTTCACCAGAAAACCAAACCTAAGTATTTCTTGAGGATTTATTCCTCATTTCTCTAATTATGTAGTTCGTAGGAGATGCAAAGCAAACATCAAATCTAAGTCACAAAAAATGATTGATTATATTTTAGGCGACAAATCCCTTTTTCTTTATTTGTCAACATTTTTTTGTCAAATAATCTAAGAATGAATTATACCAGGGCTGTTTTTCGAGTTTCGGTTCAAAAAAGAAATTTGTGTTGGAGAAACTGAATTAGAATTCTTTGGTTACATAAATATTTCTTATTTCTTATTTTTTATAGATTCAATTTAAGAAATTTTGAAAATATTGTTAATATGATTGTAAAACCTAGAGGTTAGCTAATATCAAATCGTTTGTTCCGGAGTTGTGGTGCAACCAATTGGTTTTCTAATTTTCAATGTTCAAATGGTCGATCCAAATTGTTAGATGTGATCTCTATATTAATAAAACCTATTTATTAAGTCAGTTTTAAAATCAGCGGAAAAATTTATGAATCATTGAAAACAACGATTTTAAAACTGACTTAATAAATAGTAAAAAAATTCAAAAAAATGTAAAATTTGGTCTCCAAGTCCAAGCACATTTTAATATAGATTGAATGTTGAATAGTTTGGATCGACTGTTTGGACTTTGAAAATGTAAAAACGGAAGCGTATGTGCCACAGTCTAAGAACAAACGTTTTAATATTAGCCAACCTTGTAAAACCTATTCAATATTGGAATTATTTTACTCGTATAGCTCAAATGCAAAAGTTTTCAAGTTTACTGGGTATATTAAAAAAATAATGAATTTTGCTTGCTAATTAAAATTTATTTATTTAAGAAAATAGCAGTCGAATGAGAATCCTTTGGGACTTGAGTTAAATGCATGCTATGTTATATAGTGTTTAAGATCAATGAGGTGTCTTTTTTTGGCTGTCATAAATTTACAAATAAGAGGGTGCAATTGCAAAAGACCAAAAATAGGAAAATCGTTAAAAAATAATAAAATAAAATAAAATAAAAGAAACAAACAAACAAAAGTTAAAAGAAGAAGTAATAACAAACCTGGTTCGCTAAGCAGTGGCTGTGTTTCCTGTTTCAAATCAGAGAATAAATAAAAGATAGATTTAAAAAAATTAAATTCAATGTACCTTATTCCAGCCAAAATTATCCTTCGCAAATGATCTTCTTTTGTTTTGAAATTTTCCTAAATTGAAGAAATATGCTCCAATACATCAAATTTCAATTGGATGGCTAATAATAAATTAATTAGTTGGTTATGATAAATTATGGTGGTCCTTTAAAATTGATTGATAAGGATAGGAGAGAAAATCTGCTCCAATAATGAAAGGAAAGTCAAGTACCCGTTCACACTTCTTGACTTTTCAAAATGAATACAAATGAATTGAGAGAAAATCCTGACCACATGCAGTACAATTATATATAACTAGTAAGAAAATAATTTGATATAAATAAAATAATAATCGAATTGTAATTTGATATAATAATTTGACTGCTATTCTTATTAAAACAATAATTTGATATAATAAAATTGAGAATGCATGGAAATATATATTAAATATTGACAATAATAACTATTAAGAAAAAAATTTGCTGACACATTTATATCAAAATAATAAAATTACAATTATTAATATTATATAATTTAGATATGTTGCATTTCAAACTTCGTAAAAAAGAAAATAAAAGAAAAAGAAAACGTGAAATAAACATCGACTACTGGCAAGTCTTGTCCACTCATTTCTCATTTCTCATGTCTCATTTTCACAACTCACATCTAAGCTTCTTTCCTCCATCTCTTTTCTCATTTCTCATTTCTCATTTTAACAACTCAGATCTAGAAAAACAGAGCATACACAGAGTGAAACACTTCGTTCCTGGCTAAATGGCAAGGAATTTGATAACCTCTGTGCTCTCTCTTGCCAACAATTTGCTCCCATCAATAACAGCCTCTGCACAGGCTCCTTCTTCCTCTTCATCAAATTCTAATTGTAAGTCTGTAAAGGGGTGTTCTGGTGCTGTTGTGGAGGATCTGGAGAGCCTCATGAGGACTCTGGAGCGGATCAAGGCGACGTTGTATGATGCTGAGGAGAGGGAGATCAGAGACCGCTCTGTCAAGCTCTGGCTTAAGGAGCTCAAGAAAGTCACTTATGATGCCGAGGATGTGCTCGGCGAGTACCAGTATGAGGTCACACGTGTCCAAGTAGAGGCAAGAAATGCTTCTGAGACTTCCGGTTCTCACAAGAGAGAGCAGATAGAGGTTAGTACCTTGTGCATATATAGAAATTAAAAGGATCTTACTTGTGATATTTGCTAAATGCAATTTTTTTTTTCTTTTCGTTGGATTGGTATCCACTGGACTAGTCACTTGTTTTATAATAAGCTTTTCAAATCTAACATCAGAGCGTCAATTTATCCCTTGAATATAATGTTTAGTTTACAAATTATAAAATTTGACATACTTATCTAATTAATAAATTCCTTTTTGGACAGTACATTGTTCCTATTCCTAATGGAACTGTAGATCGGCTTAACAAAATAAGAAATCGATTTGATGAAATAGCAAAGGATCGTGAGGCTCTCCGATTAATGGAGAGTGATGGGGTGAGGCGTCCAAACAACAAAATTTTACGACCCCCAACGGGTCACATGGTGGATGAGGCAAACATTTTTGGCAGAAATGCCGACATTTCAGAGGTCATCGATTTCTTACTAACAGAAAAAGAAAAGCCACTCTCAGTCATTTCAATTGTTGGCAAAGGTGGGCTCGGAAAAACCACCATTGCCCAACTTGTCTACAAAGATAAGAGGGTTTCCCGGTGCTTTGATTTAAATGGGTGGGTATGTGTCTCCGAAGAATTTGATGTTAGGAGACTCATCAAAGCAACCATTGAATCATTCTCCAAAACCAACTGTGGTTTAAGTGAGTTGAGTCAATTACAAGAAGAGCTTGCAAAAATTGTGAAGGGAAAAACACTACTACTTGTTTTAGATGACGTGTGGAACGAGAATCATAATCTTTGGGAGTCATTTCGAGTTCCTTTTAAAGAAGCAAGGATGGTCAGGATTCTCGTGACAACCAGAAATAAAAAGGTAGCAAAGGTCATGCAAACAACAACCTGTTTTAACCCAAGTAACTTATCTGAATATTCATGCTGGCAGTTATTTGAGCATTATGCATTTAGTGGTACAAGTTACACCATGCCAATACACTTGGTAGATATGGGAAGGGATATTACAAGAAAGTGTGGTGGGTTGCCATTGGCTGTGAAGTCAATCGCAAGTCTCCTTAGGTATGAAGGTGATGAAGATTTTTGGAGGGAGATTCTAGAAAGTGATCTTTGGGAAATAAAAGAATCAAAAGAAGTTATTTTCCCAGCACTTCAGATAAGCTATGCTCATCTACCTGCCCATCTTAAGCCGTGTTTTTTGTTTTGCTCAATGTACCCAAAAGATTACATATTACGAAAGATGGATTTGATAAAGTTGTGGATCGCTCATGGGTACATTGAGTCCCAGAGCAATAGAAAAATCATAGAAATTGGTGCTGAATATTATAATGAGTTAAAGAGAGGTCCTTTCTTGATGATACAACTACATATTCCAAAGAATATAGTAAGTTGCATGATATAATTCATGATCTTGCTCGACTTAATTCTGAGAATGAACACTACTCGGTTGAGCTCAATCAGCCACTTGAAATTCAAAAGGAAAACGTTCCGCAAGAAGCATGCCATTTATATGTCGGTCGTTTCGTTGGATATGTAAATCAAATTCTCCAACCAAATCTGAAGGGTTTAAGAACTCTTTGTATGGATCTGAGAGCTTGCCGCGGGGATTTGGAACACAAGTATTGTATAAGCAATACCGAGGCAATGGACCTAAATTCAAAGTTGTCGGAATGTTATAAAGAATGTTCGAGAAATGTTCAAATTTGTAACCTCACAAAATTTGAAGCACTCAGAGTATTGGAATTGAAAGGGGATAATTTGACAAGGATTCCTGATTCTATTTCTGAGTTGAAACATCTAGCCTATCTTGGTATTAAATCTTCACGTCTTCAAATGTTGCCACTATCCATTGGCCTCCTTTACAACCTGCAGACTTTAATTCTTGATTGTTCTTACCTTGAATATCTACCTGAAAGTATTGGTGATCTTCTTAACATACAGTTTTTAAATATTAAATCTACCTAAATCACTCGGTTCACTTAATAACTTACTGAGATTATTTATTGGAGGTTATAATTTCATGGATTATGTCCCGCATGGGCTTGTTAATTTTCCGGCAATAAAAACAATAGGAGCAAAGTTGACAGTTGAGACTATAGCTTGGTTAAAGGATATAACAGATCTTGAAGGAATTCTCTCTATTAATGGAATGAGTAATTTAAAAGATTCCCAGCGTGCTAACATGAGAAATAAATGCAAACTTGAAACTTTGAATTTAAACTGGAAAACTAATTTCGGGGCATCAAACCCTGAGGAATCAGAGCTGATATTAAACCTCAAACAAGAAGCTTGTGAGGACAAGTGGGTCGATGTCCATGATGCAGCTTTTTCTTGGTTAGAATCCCTCCAGCCACATCCCAACCTCAAAAACCTTCAACTAAGATATTATTCTTCTGCCATAGTACCAGGATGGATGAGTGATCCATCTTCCTTGCAGTCAATACAGGAAATCTGGTTACATTGTTGTTTCAATATTGAATCTCTTCCATTCCGCAATCTTCACACTCTCAAGCACCTCAACATTGTTAAATGTTCTAGTATCCGAGTTCTGCAGCTGGAGCAGCTGCCCTCCCAGCTTGAAGAATTGCAGATTTTATGGTGTGGAAACCTGGAGTTGATTACCGGACTAGGGAATCTGGATAAGTTGGAAAAACTGAAGATTGGCTCTTGTAAAGTCCTGAATTCAATAACGATGGATGGACTACAGTTGGTGGAATCTACTGAACCAATTGGTGATTCCTCTCATAAAAAGCCACATATCGGCAGACACAGCATTTCATCACTTACAAGGTTGGAAATCTTTTACTGTGGATTGCTTTGTGTTCTGCCAGATGGATGGATTCCGTCTGGACCTTGTTATGTGCATGTTAGTCATTGTGGCTGCCCTGACATTAAAATTGAAGATCTACGATAAATCAAATCAGGTTCATAATTTTATTATTTTATAATTATTATTATTTGAATATTTAGATTTAGACCACTGAACTTTTTTGCTTTTATGTAATCTTAAGCCTTGGTAGGATTTGTTGACTAATCAATGAAACTGCTCCTGTTTCGACAAATAAACATTTCATTTTTATATTACTTGTTTGTTGCTGCTACATAAGCTCTTCTCCAATTTTTTTGCAGTGTTTCTATGATGTCTTCCTTTCGCCCACAAGGAACATTTAGGAGTCCCCTAGAAGGCCCTCGATAGAAATAAATTTACTATTCGATTTTATTATATGTTTTGTAATATATGTAATGAATTTCCTTTGCTCATGAGGATTCATTTTCATTGATTTTGTATTTTTTTCTATACTTATTTTATAATTTTTCTACTACCCAATTTTTGGTCGTTATCTGGTATGTCTACTATTTTTCTTTTCTTTAGCCAATATTAAATTTGTGCTATGTATGGTAATTGGCAATATTAATTAAGACGAACCTTTTGAAGGAACAAAACCTATGAACACGATTCTTTTCAATGGAGAACAAATGTTAATCTGGTCCCATTTCTGTTATCGCACTCCAAAATTTGAGTGGTGTCTATTGCTTTGTCGTTTTGGCTGTACTATTTCTACATTTTTTTCAGAACAATCCCTGGGACGATAGATATTACATAATTTAGAACAAGGTTGCCAATCCTACAGTGGCAACATATATAGACCAATCACAACAATCAAATTGGAAAAGAAAAGGAAAATAATATAATCCTACAGATGAGGAGTCTCCTCAAATATCTTTCACACTAACAATTAGTGCTAAATAAATGAGATTCACTAATTAGTGCTAATCAAACGGATAAATTCAATTTCTATTCTCTCAGAAACAAATATTTTCTTTATAGAAAACATATTATTCTGCTATCATTGTTGAAAGAAGTTACATCAACCTCTACCACGGTTGCGTCCGCAGGGAAAGGAATACTGGCGTAACTTGGGGCAGTTTTAATCGATTATTCCTGCACTTAGAATGGGAAGTTGCCTTAGGTCCGCATTTTGCAGCTTCGGGTAACAAAGATTTAATTTTATATTCTTGATTAAATTTTAAATATAGGTTTTTATTTATTTTATTGATCAAAATTCAGATTTAAATAGTTGGTTATTTAATATTTTTCTAACACCCACATCATAGTGCCATTTATTCTAAAATTTCTCATATTTCCTTCAATTTCGCACTTGTCAATTCTTCTTTGGGGGAGGTCACATAATGGCACTTGCTTCTTATTTTTCTTTTTTGGTATCTTTTTTTTAGGGAGGCGCTATTTTGAGGGCAATAATTAGGTTATTCAGAGCAAAGAGAAATCTTTTCTTCTAAATACAATTTTATCCTTCTTAAATACTTTCTTATTTTTACTTTCAGTTATATACTGCTATAAATTAGGAAATTAAATAGACCAAGTAATTCTCATATAAGCAGTGTAGCATAAAAGGAAAATTTTAATATTTTTGATAGGGTAGTGATTATATATTTGGAAATTGTTTGGACTTTTGTGAGTGTCGTAAATTCAATTTGATAACTTTTGTTGGTCTTGCTAAAAAAAAAAGAGAATCATGTCCTCATTTGATTTCATTGATTACTGGCTACAAGAATTTTCTAACACTCTAATTCAAAAAAATGTAAAATTTGATCTCCAAGTACATTTTAATATGGTGATCATGTTGAACGGTTCGGATCGACTGTTTGGATTTTGAAATCGCAAAATTGACCTATATAAAAAACGGTGTCATGATGTGTCACCAAAAAATGTGTAATTGGATCCCTCCTCATATTCAATTCTCAGTAGCTACATTATTTTTGCCTTTTTAAAATATTATGTATTTTATATTTTTTTTTGCCTTTTTTCACAGCCTCTCTATTCAAATTTTCTAGTTTCATCTCTATCAGTGAGTAAGAAACATAGAAAGACTGGAAATTTATAATAGGAATCGCGAAAAAAATTTAAAAACTGGATTTGCTGAAAATTGATAGCCAAATTTCTATGTTTTGTACTTTAGTATCTTCATATTATACACTCAAATGGAATACTTTATTTCATGATTCCTATGTCACTGGACCCTTTGGAAGAGTATTAACTATTAAGCACTCAAAATCCTTGAAAAAAAGACATCAATCATCATAAGGTCCTATGGTTGTTTGTGACAGAAATTTTTAGATAGCTATCCTTATAGCCGAGAAAAATGTACTTAATTAATTGTATTTTGTTGCAAATTGATTATTAATTAGCTAGAGGCACCAAGTGCAAACAGGACCCACAAAAAGTAAGGTAGGTAGTTATTAATTAATCACACTACCCCTGGCCCTGACAAACTATTATGAGGTGTACAAACTGGGCCTTTTATTAAATAAATAAGACTTCCGCATTATCCGTCCGATATATTTTAAGCCCAAATTCCATCTATCTAAGCGTTAGAAATTGTGGGCCTTATAAGTGATTGAACCCACTTAGAGCAGCCCAATTAGTGTCCATCAGGGCCCTTCATATTAGCCCAGAGAAGCCCATATTAATTTATTTGACAAAAGCCCAGCGTTCTGACCTAAGTTTGTACTTAGTAGTCCAACTATAAAATATGCAATCCATTAGTTTTTTTGTTGTGTTTTTCGAATTTCAAATACCCGTCGGCTATATATTAATCCATTAGCTTAATTTCTCCTTTTGATGAAAAGCTGATATACCAATATTACGAGCAGAAATTAAATTACAGGTCTACAAATATTCTTGTATGTTATTCAAAAAGTAATATTGTTGATAATTAGGGAAGTTTACTAATTATTCGAGGTTTTTTTTTCCTTATTTCAATGAGATATCAATTAGCAGATAGGGCGTCAAATTGGGAGAAAATTGTGGATCTAGTCAGAAGTTAATAAAGGAATTGTAATTTTTTTAAATTTGATCAGCACTTGTTAATTGAAGATGATACTCTACAAGTTTAGGATTTCATTAGTAACTAATACTTGAAAAACTAAATAATATTTTAAAATTTGGTACATAATTTGGATTCCTTGTTTTTCCATCATAAATTGAGAAACAAGGGAAGAGACCCCAAAGAGTTAGTTTAAACTAATTTTTACTATTTCAAAAATCGGATTGTAAGTTTTGCAAGTTTTTTGTTTGTCAGATGGAGCTTTGGAATCGAATTAGTCAATTTCCTTTTATTAAAACAAAGGATTACGAATATCAAAAATATTATACAGATTTATTAATAGCAATATTGTAAATTAATTTTTTTATTTTTATGTTATTAATTACTCTGTCGTTGCACATCTGTTATTGAGTAGAACTAGGGTGTTCTTAAGCTCACCAAGCCTTTTTGTGAGCTTAACTAAAAAATCTATTGGATTGGTTTCAAACAACACATCCAAACAGTTGAAACCGATTTACTTCATGAGTAATGCATTTACATGTCAAATTTATAATTTTTCGAACTAGTTTAGTATAAAGTCAAGCGGTCAAAAAATGATGAAAAATGAACTCATTAAAATTAACTTGTAAATCATCTTTTTTTTTACCGCTTGACTTCATACTAAATTAGTTCAAAAATTTAAAAATTTGACATGTAAATACATCACTCATGAAGTAGACCGGTTTTAACGGTTTGGATGCGTCGTTTGAAGTCAATCCGATAGGTTTTTGAGTTAAGCTCACAAAGGGGCTTGGTGAGCTTAAGAACACCTTAGTTCTACTCTCTGTTATTCGTTCCATATATACCTTTATATATCTGTAGTGATGTACAAATACCAACACAAATTTCAATGTTGGTTCAAATTTTGTCCATTGCTCGTTCCAAATTTCTATGCATTGTCAACTATTCCTTTTGTTATTTTCTTCAATGATTTCATTTTCAGTGTTGCCCTCTGGTCAAAGTGAAGTTTCAGTAAAATTGTCCTTTTGTCAATATATCAACAAGTTTATTTGGATGCTTTTGTAGATTAACAGCGAGATTTTAGATTGTTGGATTAGTTGACTCAATTCGTTGCTCTCTCTCTTTGGGATAGGGTTGGGGTGGCAAGAAATTGGTCTGCGTTTTTTTTTCCTCAATTATATTTCATGACTGATTAGCAGACAGTGGATCAACATTGATGCAAATTTGGATCTGGCCAGATTTTAATGTTTAATAATTTAAAGACATGTAGTTTACTTAATTAAATTTGTATTTACATCTTATAGAGAATTAGTTTTAACTAATTGTTACTATTTCAAAATCCTGTGTTGTAGAGAATCATTCACAGAGGTTAGCTGCAGCAGAGTCTATGATCCTTCACAATTATTTATTTCAACCAACATAATTACTTAAAGATAATAAAATTAGGGTCAAGTGGGGCTGCTTGACCTCTCTCCTTGTTACTGCATGCAAACAATGTAGATGGCATTGACAGATTTACATAGATGAACACAAATTTTATGCACAAACCTATGTAACTATTAATTGTACGCATTACAATATTAATATATGAAATCCCCTTCTCAGAACATATATATAATTCTCACTTATTATTTATACAAGCACATAAATACGTTGTTGCATTCTTCTTGCTCTTAATCTTTCATGTAACCAGGTATCATTCTTCTAGCTAGGGCTTTGCTTCAGGAGGACAATTTTTTTTTATATAACTTATTTCACCTTGGTCTAGTGTAAGGCTGGCCTCGTGATGTGTAAGGATGGCCTGCGGGGTTGCGTGATGGAACCAAAGGCTTTGGCTGTATTGTTGCTGAAATGACAAAGTAGATTTGTAATTTTAAATTTAATTACTAATGAAAGAAACACAGAAGATTTCTCTCTCACTTTATCTATTACTAAAAATTTCAATTTGCCACTTAAATAATTAGGATCAAATTAAAAGATACTGGTTCAAGTTTCATTGAATTATAAGTCAATTAATGTCTGAATATTTCCTTGACTAAGAAAGAGAGAGATTACTTACTACCATCCTTGCTCTCTTCCGGGGTTCGAGCAACCTCGGTACTAGGAAATATGAGAGAGCTAGTGAAAAATAAGAAGAGAATGCAGATAACAGGAAGAGAATGCAACCAAGGATTCATTCCTATATATAGACTTTTCATGTCAATTGCAATTAATTAAAAATAGATATGGATACGATTTAGCTATTATTTGTCCATATCCAATGTATTGAAAAAGCACGGCGTGCCGTGTACACATGCCGGCATGCACGGCTAAGGACACGGCACAACGTGGACGTGTCGTTTCCTTATCTGTGTTGTGTCCTAATTTTTCTAACATCGGCATGTTTAGCATGGCACTTCTGGACACGGGTACAGCATGGCAAGTCTTAAGTACTGGCATGGCACGTCTAGACACATATACGGCACAGCACGTTTGAAAAACAATATTTCAAATTTTTTACTCAGTAATATTTTCTCAAATTATACCAAAACAAAAATACTACAAAATATTAAAAAAAAAAAATTACAGCAAAAAATTGAAAATGTGTCAAGGACAAGGTAACAAATTATCAAGATCCTAAAAAAGTGAACCCGGCACGGTATGTGTAACCAGAATGGCACGTCAAAGCATGTCGTACCAAACTGTGTTGTGTCGTTAAATATGTTTTGTTTATCTCTGGTACTGTGCAGCACGGCATGTCTAGAAACTTCAATGTGTTAGCACAGCACGGCCTCGTTTCGGGCACACCAAAACATGGTAAGCCGAAACACGATTTGGTATGGCCGCAACACCCTTCTCTTAGCCTTTCAACTATGATATCTTTTCAGTTTAACTCTGGTCAATGCAACTTTTCAGTATGCTTGTCATTAGTTATGGTGTATTTTCAATTCTTGGCAATGCATAAACAAGTCAGGATTTGTAGTTTGACAACGATTGTGATCATAATTTGTTGGAATAGTTGGCTGAAGAAATTTCTATCCTTCAGATAGGGTGGCAAGGGATTGGCTACTGTTATTTGTCTGAAAGTAAAATTGGTTGGACCATTCTTTTCTCAATTAGACATGGTATATTTACCAAAATTGTTTGTACACTTCCAGTGTTTATGTACAAGATAATATTGGCGTCTGATTGTAAAGTAAGGTAAATGATATCAAACAGATGTGGGTCAGCTGGATCCAACCTAACTAATAAATTAATTCGTACTTTCCCTTTTGCTAACCCGTTCATTCATACAACGAACTTGAGTAAAGTTTCCACAAACCTTTGGTCCCATTTTCATTTATCGTATTCAAGTTTTTTTGCATGTTATCTAGTCATGTGTTTTTTATTTAGTTTTTTTTTTCTTTGAATGGTGTGTATATATTACTCTGTCGATCTCAATCAAAATGACTTGTTAAGTTTGTCATTTTGGTTGAACTATTTCTTTAGTTTTGGCAACACATAAAGAATATGTTTGGACTTTTTATAGTTTGAAAGCACGATTTTTGTTGGGCTGAGTCAAACTTGTTGTGTGCGATGCTATGGGCAGAGCACTTTATCCATCTAAAATGGCAGGGAATTTGACAACCACATAATTCTTATCTTTATAAAGCTAGAAGAAATATGATTAATCTGCTCTTCCTTTTATGTGTGGATAATTTTACCCCTGATCAGATCTAAAGATTACTGTACTGTCAAGTCTTCTACACGCCACTTCCAAGAGCTTACCTTATACCCCTCAGATCTGAGCACTCTGCTGCTCTTTACTCTTTACTCATTTCTCACTTTCACAACTCAGATCTATTAAGGTTCTATCCTCCCACTTCCCAGAAATTAGTCTACAGATCAACAAAATGGCAGGTAATTTGATAACCTCTGTGCTCTCCCTAGCCACCAATTTGCTCCCCTCAATTAGGGCCTCTGCACAGGCTCCTTCTTCCTCTTCATCAAAGGGGCATGCTCGAGGTGTTGAGAAGGATCTAGAGAGGCTGATGCGAACTCTGGAGCGGATCAAGGCCACACTGTATGATGCTGAGGAGAGCGAGATCATAGACCGCTCTGTCAAGCTCTGGCTCAAGGAGCTCAAGATGGTCGCTTATGATGCTGAGGATTTGCTCAGCGAGTACCGGTACGAGGTCAGACGTATCCAACTAGTGGCAAGAAAGGCTTCGCAGGCTTCTGGTTTTCACAAAAGAAAGCAGATGGAGGTTAGTGCCTTGTGCATACAGAAATTAGCAGCATCTTATTTATGCTCCCCATATATGGACTGGTTCCATGGTGCCTTTTGCCATGTGGTTCTTTTTTATTTTTTTCCGTTGAGTGGTACAGACAAATTGTTCGAAGGAAAAGTACCGTTAAAGATTCTGCAGGAGTTTACGGTGCAGGAGGCCTAGTTGTGGTTGCAATTTCGCTAGGAGATACTCGAGTATTTTTTTTCTCAGTTTTAGAATTGTATTGTTAGATGTCCTGATGTAATTTTCCTTTTATTCATTTAACAGCCACTGTTAGTATTTTCAAAAATAGAGCGGTACAGACAAATGGACGGTCCTTCATTTTTCTTTAGTAGGATTGGCATTCACTGGAGTGATCAATTATTTTACTACCAGATTTCCAAATCTAACATCAGAGTAGTCACTTGAACCCTTAATTATCACTTTTAGTTAAAAAAATATGAACTTCGACATACTTATGTTATACAATACATTTGTTTTTGGACAGGACATAGTTCCAATTCCTGATGACATGGTAGATCGGCTTAACAACATAAGAAATCGATTTGATGAAATAGCAAAGGATCGTGAGGTTCTGCAATTAAGGGAGAGTGACGGGGTGAGGTGTCTAAACAACAAAATTGTACGACCTCCAACGGGTCACATGGTGGATGAGGCGAGCTATTTTGGTAGAGATGCTGAAATAAAGGATGTCATTGAATCCTTACTATCTGAAAAAGAAAAATCCTTTTCGGTTATTTCAATTGTTGGCAAAGGTGGCCTGGGAAAAACCACTATTGCCCAACTTGTCTACAAAGATCAAAAGGTTTCCCAGCACTTTGGTTTATTTGGGTGGGTATGTGTCTCTGAAGAATTTGATGTCAGGAGACTTATCAAAGCAACCATTGAATCAATCTCCAAAATAAATAATGGTCTTAGTGAGTTGAGCCCATTACAAGAAGAGCTTGCTAAAACAGTGAAGGGAAAAACAATTCTTCTTGTCTTAGATGATGTGTGGAATGAGAATCATAGTCTTTGGGAGCTGTTTCAGGTTCCTTTTAAAGAAGCAAAGATGGTCAGAATTCTCGTGACAACAAGAAACAAAAAGGTTGCAGATGTGTTGCAAACAACAACACTTTTTAGGCCAAGTAACTTGCCTGAAAGTTCGTGTTGGCAGTTGTTTCAGCATTATGCATATTGTGTTACAAGTGATACTGTGCCAACACACTTGATTGATATGGGAAGGGAGATTATGAGAAAGTGTGGTGGGTTGCCATTGGCCGTGAAGTCGATTGCAAGCCTCCTTAGGCATGAAACATATGAAGAGTGTTGGAGAGAGATTCTAGAAAGTGATCTTTGGGAATCCAATCCATCAAATGATATATTCCCAGCACTTCAGATCAGTTATGCTCATCTACCAGCCTACCTTAAGCCATGTTTTTTGTTTTGCTCAATGTACCCAAAAGATTACTTATTAAAAAAGATGAATTTGATAGAGTTCTGGATCTCTCATGGCTACATTGAGTCTAAGGGCAAAAGAAGAATCACAGAAATTGGTGTTCAATATTATGAGGAGTTAAAACAGAGGTCCTTTCTTGATGATTATTCAGATCAAGCTTCAGAATGTTGTAAGTTGCACGATATAATCCATGATCTTGCCCGACTTAATTCTGGGAACGAACATTATTCGATGGAGATTAATAATAAGCCACTTAATACTCAAAACGGAAACTTTCCGCAAGAAGTATACCATTTATATGCAAGAGGTTTCAGTCAATATGTAAATGAAATTCTTTCACAAAATTTGAAGGGTTTAAGAACTCTTTCAATGGATGGAGTATATAGTAGCGAAGAACTGGAAGGTAACCTTACTAAATGTGAAGCACTGAGAGCATTGAATGTGCGTGGGTCTTTCAAACAGATTCCCCACTCCATTTTCAAGTTGAAACATCTTACCTATCTTGGTATTGAGTCTACATATCTTGATACATTGCCATTATCCATTGGCCTCCTTTACAACCTGCAGACTTTAATTCTTCGTTGTAATTCCCTTCAATATCTACCGGAATGCATTGGTGATCTTTCTAACTTACAGTTTCTAAATATTGAATCCTACTTAATTACGAAGCTACCGATATCACTCTGTTCACTTAGTAACTTGCTGAGATTAGTTATTAAATGTAATCGTTTAGAGGAAGTTCCATTAGATCTCAGAAATCTGCATAACCTTCATGAATTAACAATTTCTTCTCAACAGAGTCTAGCACTGCCTAATACAATAGGCTGTCTGAGTTGTTTAGAAGAACTTAACTTCTCGTTTTTTGGTAACCCAGTCAATCATTTACTTGGTTATGTCCCACATGGTCTTCTGAATTTTCCGGCAATAAAGAAAATGGCAGCAGGGTTAAGAGTTAGAAATATAGCTTGGTTAAAGGATATGAAGGACCTTGAAGGAAGACTGTCTATTGATGGATTAGAGAAGAGTAATTTAGTAGATGCCCAGCGTGCTAACCTGAGAAATAAGTGCAAACTTGAAGCTTTGGATTTATGCTGGGATCGTGATCCAGATTTTGATTTTCTTCCAGTTAGGAAACCAGACCTAAGATTAAGACTCAGACTAGAAACTTGTGAAGGAGAGTTTGTTGTTGCAAATGATGTAGATTTTTCCTTGTTAGAATGCCTCCAGCCACATCCAAACCTCATAAAAATTCGAATAAGAAGGTATTGTTCTGCCACAATACCAGGATGGATGAGGGATCCATTTTCTTTGCAGTTAATCCAAAAGGTCTCGTTAGAATATTGTGACATGATTCAATCTCTTCCCTTTGGCAATCTTCACACTCTCAAGCACCTTAAGATTGAGAATTGCTATAGTATCCGAGTTCTGCAGCTGGAGCAGCTACCCTCCCAGCTTGAAGAATTGGAGATTTTTTGCTGTGATCATCTGGAGTTGATTACCGGACTAGGGAATTTGGATATGTTGGTTGCCCTAGAAATTTATTCATGTTACTACCTGGAATCAATAACGATGGATGAACTACATTTGGTGGAATCTACCAAGCCCTTGGCCGATTCCATTAATGAAAAGCAACATATCAGCCGACAGAGCATTTCATCACTTACAAGGTTGGTAATTGAATACTGTGATTTGCTTCGTGGTCTGCCTCGTGGGTTGATTCCTTCTGGACCTTGTTATGTGCGTGTTCGTTATTGCGGTTGCCCTGACCTTGAAAGAGAAATGGACATCTGCAATAAATCTGATCAGGTTTGTAGTTTTATTATTATCTGAATATTTACATTTTAATTAGATCACGGAACTTTTATACATTTTAGTAATCATAAGTCTTGGTAGGATGTGTCGACTGATTAAACTTCTCCTGGTTTGACAAATGAACATTTCTTTGTTTATATTACTTGTTGGTTGCTACTAAATAAGCTCTTGTATTATTTTGCAGCTAATTTCGATGATGTCTACCGTTCACCCACAAGGTACATTTAGGAGTTCCCTGATAGATTTAATAAAAAAAAACATCATTTATTCTAGTGGCAAAGGTAATTCTCTACGTGTGAGAGGTCGCTGGTTTGAAACTTGGATAGGGGATCCCTTGTGAATATTATTTTAGTTGGGTGGCTTGCCCTCAATTTTACCCAACAAAAAAAAATTTAATTTACTAGTCAATTTATTGTATGATTTGTAATAGAAGGAAAAAAATATTTGCTTATGGGGCCTCATTTTCATTGATTTCGTTTTTTTTTTTCTATACTCTTCTGATCCTCTTAAGAATGATTAACTAAGCCAACTGTCAACGATAATGACTTGGGTTCGATGGCCATCAAAGGCAAATATGGGTTCGATGGGTATCGGAGCTGTCTGATGGGATTTAAGATGCGCACGAATCTCCGATGCAACAGCTCCATTGCCCATTGGACCCAAATTTGCTTCCAATGGCCATCAGACAGAAGACTTACCCAAACAGTGAATTTATTGCCTTGTTGGCTGGATCCCCCTATTTTTTTCGCTATCTCCGAATAATGTCCTCTTTTTCTTTTGTAGGGTTAAAAAGAGTGACTAAACAGCAACAGTTAAATAATATATCTACTCGAGATTGCTACAACCCTCCATAGAAAATAATTTACTTTTAAATGTATTAGACGATTTGCAATAAATGGGAAGAATTTTTTTTATGGAGACTCATTTTCATTGATTTTGTATTTTGTCTATACTCTTTTTCTATAGGGCCACAGTCATTTTTTGTCCTTGGCCGATTTTTTCTTCTTGTCTAGATCTCCCCTGCTTTTGGTTTTCTGATAAGGCCTTTCTTTTTCCCCTTCTATGTATATAAATAATTATTAAATAGCGTTACAATAATCTATTATGTTCCTAATGAGTGACAAAATATTTGTGGGCCAACATTAATTCGCAATATTAAGACGGTACTTTGAAACATACTATTGTATATTTACTTGCTAAAAACTAACTTCAAAAAATTAAAATGTTGTCTGGATTGTGTAGATTTCCCTGTAATAGGTTTTGTAATTATTTTTTCAACTGAAACTGGGATATGGGACCTTTTTTTGTGCTAACATAAACTTATATGCAGACAAGAAACTAAACCAGGTGATTGTGTTAACATAAACTTTTTTTGTGTTAACATGAGCAAATAAGAGAGATTCTTGAATGAACATTTAATTACCTGAGATGGGTCCAGATATTAAACCGTCAAGTTTCGGGCAAATGATTGCTACCTCCAATTTTATACATGTCAATAAAAAGAAACTACTTTATGAGCTCTCCTTTTGTAAGTTTTTCTTTTCTCTTTACGAATTAAGATGAGGAAAAGGGCATAAAAGTGATAATAGGTCCCGAATAGTAAATCATTTTTGCATAAATATGTTGTACTTCTCAAAGTGGTCCCTTTGTTTTTAAGATAGTCCCATCAATTTATAAAAAATGTCACATCTATTATTTTTAATTTAAACATTGAAAATAATATACTATCACCAAAGCTAGTTGACATCATGTTGTCAAAGAAAATAGACTAACAATGAAATTATATTTCACTAAACTAATATCAATGGAAATCTATTTTTATTAAATATGAGGTTAGTACCCTGTGCATATAGATATATATAACAAGTGTCTCACTTGTTGTAGATATTGTGTGTGTGTGTGTCTTTTTTTCATTGTGTGGTACTCAAAGCAAATGGGGAATGCTTGAATTTTCATTTTATTTTCTTTTCTCTGATTGCATCCACTAGAGTGGTAGATTGTTTTAATTACCAGCCTTCCAAATCTAACATATGACTGGTCACTTGATCTCTCAATTATTATTATTTTTTTAAATTTGAAGTTTGGAATACTAACGAAATCCATTTATTTTGGACAGTCCATTGAGTATATTGTTCCAATTCATAAAGATATGGTAGATCAGCTTAACAACATAAGAAGTCGATTTGATGACATAGTGAAGCATCGTGAGGCTCTCCAATTAAGGGATAGTGACAGGGTGAGAAGTCCCAACAACAAAATTTTACGATAAAAAAATAGTAATTTTTTTTCAAAAATTATAAAATTTGGTCTCCAAGCATATTTTAATATGAATATCATGTTGAGCGGTTCGGATCAACAGTTTGAACTTTGAAAATGAAGATATAAAATGTGAGGCATGATGAGGTATGAAAACATGAGGTATTTGAACCCTCCTCTTAGGATATTTAACTAACTTAAATTATAGAAAAATACTCCAGTACACCAAATTTTTGTTGGATGTCTATTGATAAATTAGTGGGATGGCTATGTAAATTACTGTGGTACTTTAATTAAAATTGATTCATTAGGATAGTTGCACATCAAGTTGTAATTTCGTTTGACGCGACTTTTCAAAAGAAAATAATACATTACTTTAACCAACAGTCCGAAATTTATTTTTACCATCTTTTGAAAAGTAGTAAACAATTTAATCAGTTTTTGAGAAAATTTAATTTTTTGTCTGTCCGAAAGATAAACCTGTGAAATCGGAATACTAGAATCACATATTTAAACTGCGGTTCAACCGAATTACCATCTTTCTACCATCTTTTCAAAATTTCTGTAGGTCCGCCGGTTCATCTATAATTTCTGTGGGACCACTATAGGTCCTGTAGCGACCTTTCTACATTTTTGTCCTCTAATGATCTTCAGAAATCAAACCATCTTATTCAAAACTTCACGTGTGGGCGCCACTATCAAGGGATTTTGTAAAAAAAAAAAAAAAAAAAAGCTGGTTCAGCAGATTAAATCTGCCAACTTAATATGTTTTTTGGAATTAACGCCATCGGCTTAGGGTTCGAACCGATAATCTTAGTACCTATACCATCGGTTAAACCGATGGGGATCACTGTGTGGTCGTTTAGTCTTCCCAATATTTTTGTATCAACGCCATCGGCTCACAGATCTGCAATTTTGTTATTTAATATTTCTGCTTTTTCGGATCCGACGTATGGATCTAAATTGAACTTTGCGTTACTTTAGGATAGGGTTATTCGAACAGTGGATTGAATATAACCCACCAAATTTGAGCTCACTGCTTAATTTCGCGCTAGAATATTGGAATTTTTGCTCTATAATTAATGCACTCTAAGTCTTGGAACACAAATTAGCAAAGTTCAAATCATTTATTTGGGCTTAATTAACCCATAAGTCTTTTGATTTTGATAGTTATTTCTACTATTTAATTATTCCTTCCGTGCAGAAATAATCTCTTTTAAAAGGAAGAATTCTACGTGGTACATTTTTGGTGCCATCAATTTATGATCCAAACGAACAGAGATTAAATTCGAAGTACCTCACTGCAACCAAACTTATCCCTCGCAATTTCAGATGAACTTTTTTTTTTCCAAGTATATATACTTGCTAAAATCAGCTTCAAATGAAGTGTCTAGATTATGTTGATTAGCATGTGGATGGTTTTGTAACTATTTTTTTTTTTTCGAAGTTCGGAATATAATAATGGTTGTTGCCTTAAGTTCCATAGACGTCAATAAAAAACCACTTTATGAGCTCTCTTTTACGTAGGGGTGTCAATGACACCCGTTTACCCTTTTACCCTACCCGTATCGTATTCGATAAGACGGGTATGGGTAAGGTTTTTTTTTCGTTAGCTTATTGGGTATGGGTATGGGTATGGGTAAAAAAATTTTTCATTAGATAAACGGGTATGGGTACGGGTAAAGATTATTTTGTACCCGTTGGGTAACGGGTAATTATATGAAATAAATTATATATAGATATATCAATATTATATTCAATTTATTTATTTTCCTATTTTTCATATTGCTGTATCAATGCTGGAGAATGCTAAACATATTAATTTTTTATTTGAATGTTTTGTTATTTAGTTAACGAATTGAATTTGTTAGAAGAGATATTTGTGATTTTTATTTTATTTTTTCTTTATAAAAAACTATTAGTTAGAATTGATTGCATATTTGTATTTTTATTTTTATATTAGTAATTGTGATGGCGTATGTATGACGTGGTGAATTTAGATAGTTTATTTGTAAAAATAGTAAAATCAATATATTAGTATTTTCGTTATTCGCCCACTACCGTTTCATTACCCATTAATCATAACGGGTATGGGTAGGGTATGGGTAGATCAATTCTTAGTGGGTATGCGTATGAAAATGGTTCCACCCTACCCGTATCGTACCCATTGACACCCCTACTTTTACTAGGTTCTATTTTATTGGTTATGAATTAAGCGCAGAAAAATGGAATAAAATAGCGAATTATTTTTGCATAAATATGTTGTACTTCTCAAAGATTTTAAATGGTCACTACTTTTTTCAAGCAAAATTCAAACATTTTTAAAGATTATCACTAACGCTAGTTTACATTTTTTTTTTATAACAAATAGGCTAACAAGGAAATATATTTCACTAAATTAATAAATTAATGAAAATCTATTTTATTATCTCTATTTTTAATTCTTTATTGAACTTAAAATCTAAATTTCTATTAAAATAAAACAGTTAGATATATATTTTCCTCCATCTATTTGTTTCTAAAATGTTATGGATCATGTTGTCAACGACACAGCCCTTTAAACCAGACAGCTAATTAAGTGATGAAGCCTACTGAGAGCAGCCCAATAGGTGGCCACAAAGGCCCACAGAACATTTACTTATCTTTAATATCAGCCCAGAGAAAGCCCATATTAATGTATTTTATAATAGTACACCTCTATTGATGGTCTTTTGTTGTTTTGTTTTATATTTTACTTTTAGTGGAATAGAGAAATAGAAAGGAGAAGAAAGGGTAGGAGAAAATTTTCAAAATATATTGATATTTTCAACTCTCATACATCTTACAAATGATAATCCATCTATTTATAGGCTATACGGTGACCTTTACAAACCCAAGAAAAATATACGTCATTAAACATGACCCTAAAAAATCTAAACATTTAACATATTTAGAAAACCCAAATTCATTCACTCTAACAATTTGAGTAATTTACCAAACATTAATTTTAACACTGGAATATCAAACTAGAGTGTTTTTTCTTTGGGTGGGAATATGGGGTTTAGTTGGTGTTTCAAGAATTACAAAGCGTGCAACATTTGCCTCTGTAATAACAAAACGGGTATAGATCGATGTAGGTGCATATAAATTTTGGGTAGACTTATATGTGCAGGTTTGAATGGTACTATAATGAATATGGGTTTTATATTGTTGGCCTTTGTAATGTGCTCGTGAAGTTATGTTTCAGAGAAGGATCTTTGCTGTTAATTGTTTTTGGGGCATACTCATTAATATATTGTGAAGTCTGGTTTTATAATTTATAGGGTTGTGAAATCCTGAATTAGAGCGGTAAAAACGACACGGTGGAGTTGATTCCGTCACGGAACAGCACGATAAGCGTGTTGACTACATGCCGTTACTTGCGTGTCCCGTGCCGTGACCATCTTTTGAAAATTTAACATGACACGGCACGTGGTCAGGTGAGTCACATTTTATTAGGACCGTTAGATCTTGATCAGACGTGATCACATTTTATTAACAGACGTGATCAATCACATTTGAACACGGCACGTTTAGTTACAGCATGACTCACGTAACGTGAACAACCCTCAATATTTTAGTCACGGCACGGCACGTTTTTTCCACTCTATCCTGAATGGTAACAAATTATAGCGGTGATTATTGCAGTAAAAGTAATTCCCCTAACAATATCTTCAATTATTGCAACTTCCTTCAATCATCCGACATGAATGAATAGTATTGCCAGGCTACAGTACCAATGCATGTGACTCTTAGGTAACAGTGACTGTATTGTAGTGGCCCCACTCCACTGGAAGTAAATTAGGTAGAAGTTAAATAAGCATTGACCCCACTCCACCTAAAGTATTCATATCCATTCTCCTTAAATAAAAAATAAAAAGAAAAATATATCGTGAAATAAACATTGACTACTGTACAAAGTCTTCTCCACACCACATCCAAGAGCTTTACCTTACCTCCTCAGATCTCAACTCTCTGCTGCTCTTTCTTCTTTACACATTTCTCACATTCACAACTCAGATCTAAGGTTCTTTCCTCCTAGCCTCTTCACAGAAATCTACCGAGCAAAATGGCAGGGAATTTGATAACCTCTCTGCTCTCTCTAGCCACCAAATTGCTCCCCTCAATTACAGCCTCTGCACAGGCTCCTTCCTCCTCTTCATCAAATTCTAATAACTCACAACAGGAGCATGCTCGTGCTGTTGAGGATGATCTCAAGTGGCTGATGCGAACTCTGGAGCGGATCAAGGCCACGTTGAACGATGCTGAGGAGAGGGAGATCATAGACCGCTCTGTCAAGCTTTGGCTCAAGGAGCTAAAGAAGGTCGCTTATGATGCCGAGGATGTGCTCAGCGAGTATCAATACGAGGTTACACGTGTCCAAGTAGAGGCAACAAAGGCTTCCGAGGCTTCCGGTTCTCACAAGAGAAATGACATGGAGGTTAGTACCTCATTCATATAGATATTAAAAATTATCTTACTTGTGCAAGTTTTTTTTTCTTGTGTGGTGCTAAAACTTAATAGAGGATGCTTGAATTTTTAATTTTAGCTAGATTGGTATCCACTAGAGTGGTCACTTGTTATATTATCAGCTTTTCCAATCTAACATCAAAGTTGTCATGACATAATATAATACATTTCCAATCTAATTATCATTTTTAAGTTGTGTAATACATTTCTTTTTTTGGACAGTACATTGAGTACATTGTTCAAATTCCTGATGGCATGGTTGACCGGCTTAACAAAATAAGGAGTCGATTTGATGAAATAGCAAAGGATCGTGAGCCTCTCCAATTAAGGGATAGTGACGGGGTGAGGCGTCCTAACAATAAAATTTTACGACCCCCAACGGGTCACATGGTAGATGAGGTGAGCATTTTTGGAAGAGATGCTGAAATAGAGGAGGTCATCGATTTCTTACTATCTGAGAAAGAAAAGCCCTTTGCGGTCATTTCAATTATTGGCAAAGGTGGTCTCGGAAAAACTACTATTGCCCAACTGGTCTACAAGGATGTGAGGGTAACCCAGTGCTTTGATTTATTTGAGTGGGTATGTGTCTCTGAAGAATTTGATGTTGGGAGACTCACTAAAGCAATCATTGAATCAGTTTCCAAAATCAATTACACTTTGAGTGAGTTGAGTTCATTACAAGAGAAGCTTGCAGAAATTGTGAAGGGAAAAACAATACTGCTTGTCTTAGATGACGTGTGGAATGAGAATCAAAGTCTTTGGGAGTTGTTAAGGGTTCCTTTTAAAGAAGCAAAGCTGGTCAGAATTCTCGTGACAACAAGAAATAAAAAGGTTGCAGATGTCATGCAAACAACGACCTATTTTAGGCCAACTAACTTGCCCGAAGATTTGTGCTGGCTGTTGTTTCAGCATTATGCATTTAGGGGTACAAGTGGCACTATGCCAAAAAACTTGGTAGATGTGGGATGGGAGATTATGAAAAAGTGTGGTGGGTTGCCATTGGCTGTGAAGTCGATTGCAAGTCTTCTTAAGTATATAACTAATGAAGAGCGTTGGAGAGAGATTCAAGAAAGTGACCTTTGGGAATCAAATTCATCGAATGATATATTCCCAGCACTTCAGATCAGCTATGCTCATCTACCTACCCACCTTAAGCCATGTTTTTTGTTTTGCTCCATGTACCCGAAAGATTCCAAATTAGGAAAGGTGAAATTGATAGAGTTATGGATCTCTCATGGCTACATCAAATCCAGTAGCAAAAGAAGGATTGAAGAAATTGCTGGTGAATATTATGAGGAGTTACAAGAGAGGTCCTTTCTTGAAAAATTTTCTAATTTTTATTTGGATGGATCTTTCCAATACTGTAAGTTGCACGATATAATCCATGACCTTGCTCGACTTAATTCTGAGCATGAACATTATTCGGTGGAGATCATTCAGCCACTTGATATTCAAAAGGAAAACGTTCCGAAAGAAGCATGCTATTTATATGTAGGTGGTTTCTTTGGATATGTAAATCAAATTCTCCAACAAAATATGAATGGTTTAAGAACTCTTTCTATGAATCTGAGAGCATGCAGTGGAGATTTAGAGCACGAGTATTGCTATTGTATAAACAATACAGAGGCAATGGACCTAATTTTCGAGGTGTCAGAATATTCTAAAGATTGTTCGAGAGATGTACACATATGTAACCTCACTAAATTTGGGTCACTCAGGGTTTTGGAATTGGAAGGGAAAGATTTGACAGGGATTCCTGATTCCATTTCCAAGTTGAAACATCTAGCCTATCTTGGTATTACATCTTCACGTCTCGAAATGTTGCCACTGTCCATTGGCCTCCTTTACAACCTGCAGACTTTAATTCTTGATTGTTCTTACCTTCAATATCTACCTGAAAGTATTGGTGATCTTCTTAACTTACAGTTTTTAAATATTAAATCTAACAATCTTAGGAATCTACCTAAATCACTCCGTTCACTTAATAAGTTACTGAGATTATTTATTGGAGGTTATAATTTCTTGGATTATGTCCCGCATGGGCTTGTTAATTTTCCGGAAATAAAAAGAATGAGAGCAAGGTTGAGAGTTAAGACTATATCTTGGTTAAAGGATATGACGGACCTTGTAGGACTTCTCTCTATTAAAGGAATGAGTAATTTAAATGATGCCCAGCGTGCTAACATGAGAAATAAATGCAAACTTGAAGCTTTGAATTTATGCTGGGTAAATGATTTCGATTACCCACCAGAGTACCCATCATATAACCCAGTAGGTTACCCTAAGGAATCAGAGGTGATATTAAGCCTCGAACCAGAAGCTTGTGAGGACAAGTGGGTTGGTGTCCATGATGCAGCTTTTTCTTGGTTAGAATCCCTCCAGCCACATCCTAACCTCAAAAAACTTAGAATAATATCTTATTCTTCTACCACACTACCGGGATGGATGAGTGATCCATGTTCCTTGCAATCAATTCAAGAAGTCTTGTTACGAGCATGTTACAATATTCAATCTCTTCCATTCAGCAAACTTCACAGTACTCTCAAGCTCCTCACCATTCAGGAATGTCATAGTATCCGAGTTCTGCAGCTGGAGCAGCTGCCCTCCCAGCTTGAAGAATTGCATATTGAATTTTGTTACCACCTGGAATTGATTACCGGACTAGGGAATCTGGATAAGTTGGCTACACTGAAAATTTGGAATTGTGATGTCCTGAAATCAATAACGATGGATGGACTGCAGTTGGTGGAATCTACTGAACCAATTGGTGATTCCTCTCATAAAAAGCCACATATGAGCAGTCAGAGCATTTCATCACTTACAATGTTGGAAATCTTTCACTGTGGATTGCTTTGTGATCTGCCAGATGGATTGATTCCGTCTGGACCTTGTTATGTGGATGTTAGTGATTGTGGCTGCCCTGACATTAACATTGTGGATCTACGATAAATCAAATCAGGTTCATAATTTTCTTATTATTATAATTATTAATATTTGAATATTTAGATTTAGACCACTGAACTTTTTTTCTTTTATGTAATCTTAAGCCTTGGCAGGATTTGTTGACTAATCCATCAAGCTGCTCCTGTTTCGACAAATAAACATTTCATTTTTATATTACTTGTTTGTTGCTGCTACATAAGCTCTTCTCCATTTTTTTGCAGTGTTTTCGATGATGTCTTCCTGTCGCTCACAAGGAACATTTAGGAGTCCCCTTGTCACACCCCGGAACAGGGGGTCGCGCAGTTCTCGCCGTGAATATACAGTTGCCCGTATATTCACAAGGCATGTACGATATAATCTACTCAACCAAACACTTTAAACATTTATACACATATCATATGATTTGATTTAAAACAAATTTGGTTCAAATCCGATTCAATTCAGCCCATTTATACTCAAAACAGTGAATTCAGAACACCCATTGCGGCCCGCAGTAGGGCCCATTGCGGCCCGCAACCTCTACTCAAATTTCCTTCTGCCTTATTTTCTAGTTTCTGACTCAAGTTGTTGCGGCCCGCAACCACCCCTATTACGGCCCGCAATAATCCCTCTGACTCAAAACCCCACTGTCGTTGCGGCCTGCAAGGAAATGGTTGCGGCCCGCAATCCATATACGAATTTCTCAGCTGAGTTTTAAGTTCTGTCTCCTCTCATTGCGGCCCGCAATCAATTCATTGCGGCCCGTAATGATATACACAGATTCATCCAGAGCCATTTCCCGGCTCTGTCTCCTTTATTGCGGCCCGCAATAAGGTTATTGCGGCCCGCAATAAGCCTACGGAATTCATTCCTTAGCCCATTTCATGCCATTTCAACCCCGTTTTCAAACCCGATCAATCCCCTTATTATTTAAACAGTCTAACCCCATTTCACTAGCAATTCAAACATCACCTCACATGTATTTAAGACATTTAAACCATGCAAATCTAAAATCGAAATAAACGGAAACGATTAAGCAACGTATTCATAAATATTCCGCAAAAACAACATGTCTTATCAAATTTACAAATAACAAGGCCTGTTTAATTTGGTTACACCACAAAATACCGGGATGGTTAAATCTACAGGCATACCCTATCTATGCGGCTTAGGCCTCACTTGTCGCGCCCGAGTGCCCTTTTTCACTCGCGTTTACCTGCACACATTTATTTAAACAGAAGAAAAATTCCCCGAGGGGATGGGGGTGAGAAAACTTGTCATCCGTTTTCTCAGCGCGGAATTTATAGGGCTACTGGATTTGTAAGAAACCCATTACTAGAACTAAACAATTACCGCATCTAATTATTCAATTAATCAATCAGTCATGATGACATGCATATGCTCACACACCGATTCAAACGAATTCCAACTATTATTTCATTCAAAAGTAATCAAAGGATTTCTAGAATTATTGGGGCTTAACTAGTAACTTTGCACAGTCCGGTTAACAACGATAGATATCAACAATCTATCCCATCTGGCTTAACAATTCTCTTACCTGGTTTCAAGTCATACATTCATATCACAAAATCAATTCGAATAATCACTAGCATATCTCGCGACTATGCAACAGAATATCACTTTGTTAAACGAGAACAAATAAACTTTTCACTGAACCACTTAAAACACTGAACCTCTGAACCTCTGAACCACAGTTTCACTACCTGCAATCACACTACACTTATCCCTTACCCAACCGGTACTGGGTTCACTAGGGCCATTCACCAGATGCGCATAAGGGTCCTGGAGTAAAGTCTAGTAGCTAATTAGACTTTACAATTCACTGTTCACTTTAATCATTCAATTCAATTCAGTACTGTGGTTCCATTCACTTATCCAACACGATAGAACAGAAATCGATAAACCATACCAACATGAGAATCATCACAGATATAACAATTCAATTATGTTAATATGCAATTCATGCAAATGCGACAACTAATGCTTTCAATCAGAGATTCAACATGATGATATGCAACGTATATTCAATCAAGCCATCAATATATATAAGTTATATGCACCGTTATTTAGTTCTACGAAATAAATCCCAAAACAGATTCCGTGAACCCCCGCACCTGGTTATGTAGGGCACGTAGAGGGTCCGCGATCTTGCGACTCAATAAGCTCGTCTATTCCAGTACGCGTGCTCGTGCGGATCTATTCACAGGTCAATTCAATCAAATTCAGACACTTTTGCGGATTAAACCCTTAACTTTACGTATTCACTAATTCTAGGGTTTAAGGCATAAATAGTCACAATTCGGTTTGGTTATCGATTAACTTAGTCATTAGGGCACTGACTCACTCACAAACACGATTCGGGTCAGGTTTGATTCAATTCAAGAGAACGGTACCAAAATTCAAATCGATTTCGAAGAAGTCCATAAATCGAAAATTTGGTTACAAATTGGAACACGAAATCGACAAATAAACACTTTAGAAACAACAAAGACATAGTACAATCAATTTGGTGCAATTCTACGGGTTTTCACCGAAACCCTAGAAATACGAAAACTCGAAATGAGAGAGAAATAGAGAGGGGATTTACCAACCAATCGGGTGAGGGTGCGAGATTCAAGCTTCTCTCTCGGAATCTCGATTTTTGGGCGAAATGGTCACCGGGGTCTCTCTCTCACTCTCTCTCACTCTCTCGTTCTGTCTCTCTTTGGCGAAACAGGAAAAGAAGAGGAGGAGGGGTGCAGGAAAAGAAAGGAAGAAAAGAGAAGAAGAAAGGAGGAATGACAAAAGGGCCCCACTTGTAAATTTCAAATTTTGCAAATAAAACCTCACACTTGTCCCATATTCGATATAATTGAAAATCTTACACATTTTACTCTTCTCTCTTAACACAAATTATCGTATAATTATTGTTCACCATCCACGTCACTAGATTCGTATATACGTATATATATATTATTCGATTTACCACTTATCATTTTAATTAAATCTGAATTTTAAAAGTTCACGGTGTTACACCCCTCGAAGACCCTCGATAGAAATAAAGTTACTATTCGATTTTATTATATGTTTTGTAATATATGTAATGAATTTCCTTTGCTCATGAGGATTCATTTTCATTGATTTTGTATTTTTTTTTCTATACTTATTTTATTCTTCAAATATCCTCCTCTTAAAGAATGATTAAGCAAGCCAACAGTCAATTTTTCTACTACCCAATTTTTGGTCGTTATCTGGTATCTCTACTATTTTTCTTTTCTGTAGCCAATATTATATTTGTGCTATGTATGGTAATTGGCAATATTAATTAAGACGAACCTTTTGAAGGAACAAAACCTATGAACACGATTCTTTTCAATGGAGAACAAATGTTAATTTGGTCCCATTTCTGTTATTGCACTCCAAAATTTGAGCATCTTATCTAGAAGTCTGTTTTTTATTTAGCTCTTTGAGTGGTGTCTATTGCTTTGTCGTTTTGGCTGTACTATTTCTACATTTTTTTCAGAACAATCCCTGCCACGATGGATATTACACATTAAACTATATCAACAGTGCCATATTTCAAAATTTTCACCAAATGGTGCTACATATTTAATTTTATTTTTATGAAATGCTATGAATAAAAAAGTTGGGATAATGACGTTATCGGCATCTTGCCCAAAACTAGTATTATCTGAATAGGGAAAAAAGTAAAATAATTAAATTAAAATTGAGTTGCTCGCCGTCTGAAAAAATTTATTAATGGGAGTAGCCATCAAATTTTATGAGCGTGTGTTGGTGGAATGAGGGAGGACTAGAGAGAGATTGATGCATCATTTGGTAGTGGCTAGGAAGGAAAACTTAGAAAGTGAAGTCCACTTTAGGCAATAGTGGAAAATTTAGTAAGTGATATTATCCTTGTTTGAATTTGAGCCAAGACTAAGAATGCAATATGTGATTGTTGCTTTGGAAATTTTGAGTCGAGTTAAGGAAGTCAGTTTTAGCTAAATATTGTCTCACATATTTAAGTTGAGGAAACTTCGTACTACAAATCAACTTAATTGAACCAAATTTGTATAGAAAAAGAAATATTGATAAATTTTCTATTTAAAACACGTACATAAACTAAATAGATGGTTGTTATTTATATAGTAGTATTGTGTCCGTGCATTGCAATAGGAACATATTATAAAAGGAAAAATATATTTTTATATAAAAAAATACAATGAAAATAATAATTATTCAAAAATTGAGAAACATGCTATTAGAAAATTTATATGATTCTGTATTTTAATTACATTGAACCGTTATCTTTGATAATAATTTAATGATGTGATGATTCTGTATTTTTAAAAAATAATTTGCAAATTTTTAAAAAAAAATAAAAAATGTCCTGACTATAAAAATATATTTGAAAATTATTTTTTGATTGGAAAATAATATTTCCTAAATATTAAAAAATAATTATTACTTTTGCCTATATTGTTGCTTGACAAATAAATAATTAGTTTTGAATTTGCTTATATAATTTTCTACCGAAAGAACTAGTGAAAATAGTGGTCTAAATAGCGCACTATAGCGTTTTCAGACCTTAAACGGTAAGCTATGGGATAAAACTGCACTATTCAGCTGCGACCGCAATAAATACGCTATGCTACATGGGCTTTTATTTAAAACCCCAAACTGAAAATTTATTTTAAGGACCAAATTTTTCAAGGCCCGTATTGCTTTTGCTTTTAAATAGAAAAAAAATAGATAGTTTATGCCATGATGCTTATGTTATTTTGAATAGAAAAAAGATAGATAGTTTATGTGATAATTCTTAGGTTATTTTGAATGGAAAAAAGATAGATAGTCTATGATATTATTAGGGATATTTTGAATAAAATTTTGAACTTTGTACTGATTCAATATGAATATTCTAATTCCTTAATCAATGTTGTGTTACTTATTGTTCTATGAGACTTTAGATAATGGTAATAATTAATGGAAAGATAAAATATAATTTTTGAAAAAAAATTGCAACGTATGATAGCTGTGCTATTCACGATAGCTTTTTTTTAGTCTTTCCACGATGACGCGATAATTGCTATTTAGAACCTTGAGTGAAATAGACATGTTTACAATAAAAAAAAAGGTGAATTTATAAACAGTAGTGTCCAAAAAACTAAAAAATACTCTGCCGCTATGAACAGTGAGTAGAGGAAAAAATAATGTGATTTTCCAATAATAATGTTATCATTTAGTTTTTTTTCAAAAAGCGATCAGAAAATAAATGCCTCATCTTTAACCTATTAATAATCCATTCGCATATTCCAAAAAATGCCTTTGCTTCTACATGACTGGGATTAGCAGCATCAACAGCCCTTCAAACCCATTCGATCAACACTGAAATATGGTTGTAGATTTAGTTTACTAATTTTTTTTTTGAAGGAAACCAAACCTAAGTAATATATTGGTTTATATCAACCAAACCCATTCGATTAACACTCCATCTTTAACCTATTAATAATCAATAATTTATTGGTCTATATCAACACTACATAGGTTTGACAATAAATTACTGATGAAATATGGTTGTAGATTTAGTTTACCAATTTTTTTTAAGAACAATTTTCTATAAAAATAAGTTTTACTAATAAAATAAGTTGCACAAACCAATTTCACCAGAAAACCAAACCTAAGTATTTCTTGAGGATTTATTCCTCATTTCTCTAATTATGCTAAGCAAACATCAAATCTAAGTCACAAAAATGATTGATTATATTTTAGGCAACAGATCCCATTTTCTGTGTATGTCAACATTTTTTTGTCAATAATCTAAGAATGAATTATACCAGGGCTGGTTTCCGAGTGTTAGTTCAAAAAAGAAATTTGTGTTGGAGAAACTGAATTAGACTTCTTTGGTTACATAAATATTTCAAACTTCTTATTTTTTATAGTTTCAATTTAAGGATGTTTCAATTTACATAAATATTGCGAAGCTGGTTCGCTAAGCAGTGGCTGTGCTTCCTGATTCAAATGAGAGAATAAATAAAAGATAGATTTCAAAAAATTAAATTCAAAGTACCTTATTTCATCCAAAATTATCCTTCAAAATTTCAGATGATCTTCTTTTATTTTGCAATTATATTTGCTTGCTAAAATCCAGCTCGAAAAAACTAACATGTTGTCTGGATTGTGTAGATCTTAGTCCATCAGGGCCTGCAGAACATTTACTAATCTTTAATATTAGCCCATATTAATTTATTTTCAATGAATCCAACTATAAAATAGGTAATCCATTCTTTTTTTTATTGTTTTTTCACATTACAAATGCCCGTCGGCTAGTTAATCAATTAAATTTATCCTTTTGATAAAAGCTGATATAGCTACATTTATGTAGGAGAAATTAAATTACAGTCACTACAAATATTATTTCATGTTATTCAAAACAAATATTGCTGACAATTAGAAAATTTTACTAAATTATATTAGAAGCTCAAGTAGATCAAATTTCTATTGGATGGCTAATAATAAATTAATCAGATGGTTATGATAAATTATGGTGGTCCTTTAAAATTGATTGATAAGGATAGGGCAGAAATTCTGCTCCAATAATGAAAGGAAAGTTTTCTGATTTTCTCTCGATAGTCTAACTTGGTGGAAATGTCAAGTACCCATTTCAAATGAATAAAAATGAATTGAGAGAAAATCCTGACCGCATGCTGTAGAATTATATATAACTAGTAAGAAAATAATTTGATAATAAATAAAACAATAATCGAATTGTAATTTGATATAAATAAAACATTAATTTGATTGTTAATTCTTGTTAAAACAATAATTTGATTTAAATAAAATTGAGAATGCATAGGATGTCATTAGTCCGACAGTAGTAATATATATATCAAATAATGGCAATAATAACTAGTAAGAAAAAAAGTAGCTGACACATTTATATCAAAATAATAAAATTACAATTACTAATATTATATAATTTGAAAATCAAACTTGTGCACTTTGAAAATCAAATGGCATTCATTGAACAATTTAAATATTTATAACGGTCAATCTAAATTTTTACAAGAGATACAATCAATGAAAAACTTGTTTTTAACTGTCAAACGAAATTTTGATTCCTAGTAAAATATTTTACTTCCAAGAAAAGTAAATACAATTGAAAGAACAAACCTTCAGTTCTTAACTGTCAAGCTCAAGATCAAGAAGAACAATAACCAGATATATATACTTCCAAGTTCTTCTGTCACTAACAATCACTAACAGCCATTAAGTGTTAAAAAAAATTAAAAAAATCTTGGTTAGTAGAGACAAACAAACACCCAATAATTTGAAAATTAATCTTGTACTCCCTAAAGACGACCACATAATTCTTATCTTGAAGTATACTGTATTGTCAGATCTTCTACACGCCACTTCCAAGAGCTTACCTTCTCCCTCAGATCTCAACACCTCTTTCTTCTTTACTCATTTCTCATCTTCACAATTGAGATCTCTACAGAGACCAAAATGGCAGGGAAGTTGATAACCTCTCTGATCTCTCTAGCCACCAGTTTGCTCCCATCAATTACAGCCTCTGCCCAGGCTCCTTCTTCCTCTTCATCAAATTCTAACAGCTCCGAAAGGGAGCGTGCTCTTGCTGCCCAGGAAAATATGGAGAGGCTGATGGTAACTCTCAAGGGAATCAAGGCCACGTTGCTTGATGCTGAGGAGAGGGAAATCAGAGACCACTATGTCAAGCACTGGCTAAAGGAGCTCAAGAAGGTAGCTTATGATGCCGAGGATGTGCTCAGCGAGTACCGGTACGAGGTTACACGTGTCCAAGTAGAGGCAAGAAAGGCTTCTCAGGCTTCCAGTTCTCATAAGAGAAAGCAGATGGAGGTTAGTGTCTTGTGCATATACAAATTAAATGGATTCTTATTGTGCTAGTGTATTTTTTTTTTTTTTTTTGTCGTTGTGTGTTACTAAAAGTAAATTGTGTATGCTTGAATTTTCTCTTTTTTTTTTAGATGGATTGACGTTCACGGTAGAGGTGACTTGTTTTATTACTAGCTTTCCAAATCAAACATTAGAGTCGTCACTTGATCCATTAATTATCAGTTTTAGTTAACAAATTATGAAATTTGACATATGTAATACATTTATTTTTTACAGTACATTGTTTCAATTCCTGACGACATGGTTAATCGGCTTAAAAAAATAAGAGGTCGATTTGATGAAATAGCGAAGGACCGTGAGGCTCTCCAATTAAGAGAGAGTGATGGAGAGAGGCATCCAAACAACAAAATTTTACGACCCCCAACGGGTCACATGGTGGATGAGGCGGGTATTTTTGGCAGAGATGCTGACATTTCAAAGGTCATCGATTTCTTACTAACTGAAAAAGAAAAGTCATTCTCAGTCATTTCAATTGTTGGCAAAGGTGGGCTCGGAAAAACCACAATTGCCCAACTTGTCTACAAAGATCGCAGGGTTTCTCGGTGCTTTGATTTAAATGGGTGGGTATGTGTGTCTGATGAATTTGATGTCAGCAGACTCATCAAAGCAACCTTTGAATCATTCTCCAAAACCAATTGTGGTCTGAATGAGTTGAGCCCACTACAAGAAGTGCTTGCAAAAACTATAAAGGGAAAAGCAATATTGCTTGTTTTAGATGATGTGTGGAACGAGAATCAAAATCTTTGGGAGTTGTTTCGGGTTTCTTTTAAAGAAGCAAAAATGGTCAGAATTCTCGTGACAACAAGAAGTAATAAGGTTGCAAAGGTCATGCAAACAACAATGCTATTCAGGCCAAACAACTTGCCTGAAAGTTCGTGTTGGCAGTTGTTTCAGCATTATGCATTTAGTGGTACAAGTGACACTCCGCCAACACACTTGGTAAATATGGGAAGGGATATTATGAGAAAGTGTGGTGGGTTGCCATTGGCTGTGAAGTCCATTGCAAGCCTCCTTAGACTTGAAACAAATAAAGAGGGATGGAGAGAGATTCTAGAAAGTGATCTTTGGGAAACAAATTCATCAGATGATATATTCCCAGCACTTCAGATCAGCTATGCTCATCTACCTACCCACCTTAAGCCGTGTTTTTTGTTTTGCTCCATGTACCCGAAAGATTACATAATAGAAAAGATGAATTTGATAGAGTTATGGATCTCTCATGGCTACATCAAATCCAGTGGCAAACGAAGGATCGAAGAAATTGCTGGTGAATATTATGAGGAGTTACAAGAGAGGTCCTTTCTTGATAAATTTTCTGATTTTTATTTATATTATCCTTCAGAAAGTTGTAAGTTGCACGATATAATCCATGATCTTGCTCGGCTTAATTCTGAGAATGAAAATTATTCGGTGCAGATCAATCAGCCACTTGATATTCTCAAGGAAAACATTCCGCAAGAAGCATACCATTTATATGTGGGTGGTTTCGTTGGATATGTAAATCAAATTCTCCGACAAAATATGAATGGTTTAAGAACTCTTTCTATCGATCTGAGAAAAAGGGGCCTAAATTTAAATTTGATGTTGTCGGATTATTATAAAGATTGTTCGAGAGATGTACACATATGTAACCTCACTAAATTTGAGGCACTCAGGGTTTTGGAATTGAAAGGGGATGATTTGATAGGGATTCCTGATTCCATTTCCGAGTTGAAACATCTAGCCTATCTTGGTATTACATCTTCACGTCTTCAAATGTTGCCACTATCCATTGGCCTCCTTTACAACCTGCAGACTTTAATTCTTGATTGCAATCTCCTTGAATATCTACCTGAAAGTATTGGTGATCTTCTTAACTTACAGTTTTTAAATATTAAATCTAACAATCTTAGGAATCTACCTAAATCTCTCGGTTCACTTAATAACTTACTGAGATTATTTATTGGAGGTTATAATTTCTTGGATTATGTCCCGCATGGGCTTGTTAATTTTCTGGCAATAAAGACAATGAGAGCAAGATTGAGAGTTAAAACTATAGCTTGGTTAAAGGATATGACGGGCCTTGAAGGAAATCTCTCTATTTTTTTTTTTTTTTTTTGATGAAAGGCAACTAAGTGCCCGTTTCATATATGAAACAAAAATGTTTGATTACATATTACTAAGTTTGCAAAGCTACTACCACAGAAATACAAAAATGTAAGAATAGAATCATAACAAAACAGAACACATATGCTCTCCTTTTTAACATCCACCAAAAGATTGTAATAGTAAAAAAGCCTATCACTAAGCCTCCCAAACTGGGGCTATGGTAAGTAGATCCTTTCAAAGGACCTGTATAAACTGAAGTATTTGGACTCATCAGAGTGAAGTGGCTGGAATCCCAGTCGCCCCATCCATCTGCTCTACTGGATCCGCAAGCCCCTGGTACAGTACCAGTTGATGGTCATTCGGATCCCAGACCCGTAAAGGGATAACCTCCATGTCAACAGGCAAGTATGCAGCTGCCGCCACTTTAATCCGTTTATCCATACGCCCTGTCCAGTATTCAAACACAGAAATAATGAGCAAAATAAGAGATTTGATCGTTTTAACTTGGGAACTTTGAAATATAATCTCGTTTCGATGTTTCCACAAGGTCCAACAAAAGGCACTGTAAATTACCAAGAAGGCCTGTTGGTGTATTTTGTCTAATGAACAAGAAAATTCAAATATATCAGAACAAGTATTCCAGTGCAAAAAGTGTTGTTGACACTGTCCTAACCAGAACCATAAATGCCGAGCCATTTTACATTTGAGAAATAAATGTGTAGTGGATTCAGATTTGGAACAGAATTGGCATTGGAGGCTTCCAGGCCAACCTTTTTTCTGCAATTTTTTTTTGGTAAGAATCCTATTAGTAGATAAAAGCCACATAAAAATTCTTATTTTAGGAGGAATGGGGATTTCCCACCAGAGAGCATACCGATTTCTAATAATCCCTCTAAAGTTTAGGATTTGATAAATGGACTGTACTGTAAATTTTCCAGTAGATGTCCAGCGCCAAGCTACCTTGTCCATATGATGTGTAAAACTACAAGAGCTAAGTAGAAAAAGGATCTCATGCCACTCAGTTAACAGAACACCATCTAATTGGCGTCGAAACTTCATAGCATCCCCTTGGGAATTAACCATAGCAGTAATAGTGATATTAGGGTTGGAGCAGATTTTGTACAAGTGAGGGTATTGTGTTGCTAGGGTGCACTGACCTTGCCAAAGTGCATGCCAAAAAGGAAGATTAGATTGAGAACTAGGTTCAAATGTAATACTAAGTTTGCCTATATTGTCTAAGTTTACAATTGAGGTCCAAAAAGGGGAGAAGGGAAAATTGGTCCTATGATTATAATATTTATGCACAATCACTGTTTTCCAAAGCCCCTGGTAAGAAGGATCGTGGTATTTCCACCACCATTTGAGCAATAAAGCAATGTTCATGTTGCGTAAGTTGAGAATGCCTAGCCCCCCATGTTGTTTGAGCAAACATGCTTTGGACCAGTTAACTAAGGAGTATTTTTTCCTATTAATACAACTGCCTTGCCATAGAAACCTATTTCGTATTGTATCTATTCTCTTTATAATTGTTTTGGGTGCTAAATAGATTGAGAAGGTATACAATGGTATAGTGGATAGAACTGCATTAATAAGAGTTAGTCTACCTCCTAGTGAGAGAAGTTGTCTCTTCCATTGCTGTAAGCGATTCTCTATTTTATCAACTAAGAAATTCCAATCATGCATAGCTAATTTTTTATCTTTAAGAGGTAAGCCTAAGTATTTAAGAGGAAAAGATCCTACTTTACATTGGAATGTATTAGCAAAGGGTGCTCCAGCTATGTTAATGGAATATAACTCAGTTTTGAGAAGATTCATTTTGATACCCGAAAGGGCTTCAAAACATATCATCCCCCACCATGCTGATTCGACATTAGAGTGAGTGGCTTTAAGAAAGAGTATAGTGTCATCAGCATAATGACAATTGGTTATGGCTTTATTATCGACACATTGAGGTCCTAATCCAATTATTTTGTTAGCCTTTCTTCCTTTAGAGAAAAGTTTACACAAAGTGTCTGCTGCAAGGATGAAGAGGAAATGTGAGAGAGGGTCACCCTGCCTAACTCCCCGTTTACAATAAAAGTACTGTGTAAGGTCCCCATTAAAATTAATGCAGGATTGAGAACTATATAGCCGGTCAGTAATCCAGTGGCACCACTTCTCTCCAAAACCTCTACTAACTAGAATTTCTAAGATGTATTCCCAATTAATTTTATCGTAGGCCTTTTCAAAATCGATTTTAATGACAACACCAGGTTCTTTAGAGACACTACAGTAATGAATAAGCTCTTGGCTTAATACGACATTATCTAAAATGTATCTATTTTTGAGAAAAGCAGATTGGCCTATATCAATTATTCTACTCATAATACCATCTAGTCTAGTAGTAAGTATTTTAGAAATAATCTTAAACCCTAAACCCTAAACCCTGGGCTGAGGAAGCAAAAACTGCTGTTTTAATTTCCTGTTCAGAAATAGGGAGTTCTAAGGTTTGTTTTTCTAATTCAGTGAGTTGATCGTGAGGATCCCAAAAATGGGTATCTAGATGTGCGTATTTAATCCCAGGGGTTCCTAATAGCGTTTTATAAAAATCTACAACATGTTGTTTCATAAGTCCTATATCGGTTGTGGTGGTACCATTAATCTCAAGAGAGTTAATCCTATTTTTCTTACTTCTATGTGAGGCCATGACATGAAAATATTTAGTATTTTGATCACCCTCCTCTAGCCATTGTTGTTTAGACCTAGCCTTCCAATAGAGTTCTTCTTCTAAATATATGTCATCTAGTTGTTTTTTGAGGAATACCCATTGCAAGTATTCATCATCAGTGAGGTCCTGGACCTCTTGTAATACATCTAATTTATGTAACTCTGTGATTATTTGGGATTTAAGTCGTTTTTTCTCACCATAGTAATTTTTTGCCCATCCTCTAATTTTTTGTCTCATATATTTTAACTTTGAAGCCCAACTAAGTCCTATATTACCTACATCTAAAGACCAAGCATTCCACCATTTAGTGATCAGTTCTCTAAATCCTTCTTGTTTGATCCATTCAGGATCAAATCTAAACTGTGGCATACTTATTTTTTCTTTGGGTCCAATTTGGAAAAGTAATGGACAGTGATCAGACCCACTTTTGTGAAGATCCTGAATCTTACTATGAGGATATAAGTTGTCCCAAGGGAGAGATGTAAATATTCTATCAAGTAATGCAAAGTTCCTACCACTAGCCCAAGTATATTTCCTAGTTTGTAGTTTATGTTCTACTAAAGAATGTTTATTAATAAAAAGATTAAACTCTGTACTTAAGCTAACATCAAAGTTATGACCAGACTTCTCTTTGTGATGTCTAATGCTATTAAAATCTCCACACAAAAGCCATAAGGGGATATGGGGTTGTTTAATTTGATCTAAAGCAAGCCAGAAGTCTTTTTTAAAAGTCCTAATAACAGGGCCATATACAATGGTCATCTGCCAAGTGTTAGAGTCTGCCTTATTTTCAAAAATAATATCTAAGTAATGTTTATGAAGATGGTAGTCTAAAATCTTAATTTTGTTACTATCACAGCCAAATAATATACCACCTGATCTTCCTATAGAGGGGACCCATTGCCATTCATCTAATCTACTGGAAATCGTATTTAGAAATCTCCGAGTAAAATCCTCCTTTTTTGTTTCTTGAATGGCAATGATATCTAGTTTGAAGTCTCTAATAAATTCATGCAAAACCTGTTTTTTCCTAGTTGAATTTAAGCCTCTACAATTCCAATTTAAAATATTCATTGAGCATCTATACCGCCACTATTGACTATTACAGCCGTAGGATCTAACAAGTCTAAGGTAAGTCTAACAGGGTGAGTACTACATCTAGCAGTTTTAATGATTTGAGTAACTACCTTTTCAAAGTGTTGCCTATCTAGCTGTTGGATAGCTGAAATAATAGGAATAGTATCCTCTGAACTATTACCTAAGTGGATCTGATATACCTTGAATAGTTCACTAATTTGTTCTACCGTAAGCCTATTATAAGGAAAATTGTTGATTAAGGGGATACCTGCAGTACTGCTAGAGCCTACGTCCTTATTGGATACCCTCTTAACCGCCTTGCTCATAGTGGAGGAGGGGTCTGCCTGAGCTCGAACCCTCAAGCTCTTTCTGGTAGCCTGCTTGGTGTTGTCTGTCACCGCAGGAGTAGATGTAGCGATGTTCATAGAATCAGAAGAGTCAGGTATCAGGACACTGCTTCTCAGTCTGGTTGCTATGCCACCCTTACTAGATCTTCCCAGAGTGACTTTGGTTTTGATTTTAATCGGGTGCTGTTTTCCTTTGCTAGCTGTTGGAGTTTGGCTAAGACGAGAAATCATTTTGAGTATCGGTTCATCTGCACTGTCGAGAGCAGTGGGAGTGTGGAGAGAGGGAGAATTATTACCAGCATCACTCAGGGGTTGAAAAGGGTTTGGAGAAAGAGCAATGGTAGGTGACTGGTGGGAAGATGAGTGTTTCTTACCCGAGCCGCCTCCAGATTTTGTACCAGAATTCCCCAGTTTAGTACCCGAGCCACCTGCTTTAGAACCTGGAGCACCAGCTCGGGGTGTTTCAGCCCGAAATCCAGCACCTTTCTTGCCTGAACCACCAGATGCACCATCATCGTTGTCTCTTTTTCTTGCCAAACTCGAACCAGTACGACAGCCAGAGGTAGCCCCCGGCGCTGCCGGACGGACCAGGGTAACTTTCTTAGCAGGAGGAGACGCGGCATGCCCATTCTCAGTCCCCTGCTCCATCACTGTATCGTCATCTGCTGGTATAGGAACTTCCTCAATGCCCTCAACCGAATTGTTAGTAATAACAACTTCATCTAATACTGGTTGCATCCCAAATTCGGTGCCGTTAGGATAAGGTCGTCCCTGGAGGCGAGCACGCCACGCATGGACACTCTCCGTGTGCTCATTCTCTACCTCAATGGCTACATCAAAAACCTTGATCTGACCCGATGGGCTAAGACGCTCCACATAGTGAATAGGAGGGAGCAGAGTAACATCACACACTCCAAGTTTAGCCCTGATGAACCTCCAGTCGTAACGACCTCCCGTCCCCGGATCCAGTTCCAGGAGATGAGCCCCCAAAGGGTTGAGTACCTGTTCCAGGTCGAACCAAGACCACTGGAATTTAGGGAAACCAGTGATCCTAACCCAAACTGGAGTGAGATCCATTCCCTCATCAAAGTCTGGCTCCCAAGCCAGAACTGGAAACTCCACATCCGCCAATGTCAGAAAGCCTTTCTTGGTAACGGACTCCAACCACGGTTTGGTCGGAGCTCGGATCAAGTACTGGAATTCCTCGTATACAGTAGCAATCCAGCGATGGTCGGCTCTGTGTAAGCGCCGTTCGAGCACCTTTTCGATTTTCTCAGGGCCCCAGCCAGCAATATCATCTAGGATGAAACTAAGTCGGAAACCTTGTTCAATCAGCTCCGCCTCGGCGGAAGGAGTCAGGGTGACGATCGGAGTGCGCAGCCGCGTTGCCATAGGTGGATTGAGTCTAGCTCTTTGGAAAATGGTGCGACGATCAGCAAGTGATCTAGGTTTTCTCGGAATTGGGGGTGGAGTGGGCGGGAAATCCACTGTTGTCGTTTTGCAGACACGCGATTTGTGCCCGATTTTGTTACAAACAAAACAGAGCTGGCCATTACGACAATCCTTAGCCATATGCCCAATCGATCCGCATCTGATGCAAATCGGGTGCGAAGGAGTGGATCGGGCCATCAGCTCTCCTAGTTTCCGCTGGATCATCTGAGTTTTCGATTCACCAGAAGACGGATTAACTCGGTTTGGGCCAGACTTCACTCGCCATGCAAAAACATTGTGTGTTGCTACATCACGATAACTACGAGCCCGATAAGGCACCATTAATGGCGGATTAACAGGCCTTTGGAAATCTCTCTATTTATGGAATGAGTAATTTAAAAGATGCCCGGTGTGCTAACATGAGATATAAATGCAAACTTGAAACTTTGAATTTAAGCTGGGAATTCATACCAGCTGAGGAATACGAGGCACCATTATATTGCTCTGAGGAATCAGAGGTGATATTAAACCTCAAACCAAAAGCTTGTGAGGACAGGTGGGTCGGTGTCCATGATGCAGCTTTTTCTTGGTTAGAATCCCTCCAGCCACATCCTAACCTCAAAAAACTTCAACTAAGAAATTATTCTTGTACTGCACTACCGGGATGGATGAGCGATCCATGTTCCTTGCAATCAATTCAAGAAGTCTTGTTACAAGGATGTTACAATATTCAATCTCTTCCGTTCAGCAAACTTCACAGTACTCTCAAGCACCTCACCATTGAGGAATGTTCTAGTATCCGAGTTCTGCAGCTGGAGCAGCTGCCCTCCCAGCTTGAAGAATTGAAGATTATAGCATGTAGAAACCTGGAGTTGATTACCGGACTAGGGAATCTGGATAAGCTGAAAATTTCCTTTTGTTTTCTCCTGAATTCAATAAGGATGGATGGAAATCAGATACTGTGATTTGCTCCGTGTTCTTCCAGATGGGTTGATTCCATCTGGGTCTTGCTATGTGCGTGTTCTTTACTGCAGCTGCCCTGACATTGAAATTGGGGATCTGCAATTAATCGAATCAGGTTCGTAATTTAATTAATATTTGAAGAGTGAGGCTATGGTACTATGCATAGCATGGTTGGGTCCGTGCTACGGCTCAAAATTTGAGTTTTGAAAATCCTAACGGTCCATCCAAACCATTCAACATGATTATAAAATGAATATGTACTTGCAAATCAAATTTTACATTTTTTCGAATTTTTTTACTATTTTTTTAGATAGGTAGAAAATCACTTCATCTGAAAATTCTGGACCATCCAAAAACAGTAATTTTCTACCTATCTAAAAAAATAGTAAAAAAATTCGAAAAAATGTAAAATTTGGTTTGCAAGTACATATTCATTTTATATTCATGTTCAACGGTTTGGATGGACCGTTTGGATTTTCAAAACTCAAATTTTGAGCCGTAGCACGGACCCATCCGTGCTATGCATAGTACCATAGCCTCACTCATATTTGAATATTGTAGATTTCGCACAAATTAACTTTTTAACTTTCTGAAGTCATATGCCTTGGTAGGATTTGCTGACTGACTAAACAGCTACAGTTCGACAAATGAATATTTCATTTTTTTTAGTATTTATTTGTTGCTGCTAAATAAGCTATTGTCCAATTATTTTGTAGATCTTTCGGAAGACTTCGACCCTGGATAGAAATGAATTTACCATTCAATTTATTATATGATTTGTAATAATTGGTAAGAATTTTCTTTGCTTATGGGAATTCATTTTCATTGATTTTGTATTTTTTCAATACTTTTTTCTTCTTCAATTCTTCTCCTCTTAAGAATGATTAAGCCAACAGTCAATTTTTGTCCTTGGCCACTTTTTGCTGGTTGTCTGGATCTCCCCTGTTTTTTTTTTTTTCTCTTTCTCTGCTTTTCGGCTTTTTTATAAGGCCTTGTTTTTTCTTTTCTTTTCTAGGCATAATACCCTTGATTAGATAGATGAACTACAGAATATCAATACTAGACTGGTTTATATCCAATGGTTAAGTACTGTACAAAAATAACTTAAAATATTTTAATACATTGTAACATTACAAGCAAATAGGTATGTTAGTTCAGTTAACGTTCAGCTATCTCCATAACATAGCGTATATGGAATTCTAAGTGTTATACTAACTTAAAATTATAGTTTTACATCATTTGCTTTCATTTAGTTTAAAATTATTGTTTCACAATTATTTGTTCCGAAAAACTTCTTGTTTAGACTCTTTACAAGATTCATGCGTGATGAGGTGATCATGTGATAGCTGAATAAACATATCAAAATATTCATTGAATCTTTAATCAGTTTACTTTTCTTGTTTGTTATAAAAATGGGAGAATCTTTGTAATTTTGACACGGCACTTGAGATTGACAGATGGAGGGCATGCACTCAAGTGGGGCCGAATGCGGGTTGGGGTTAGGAAATCATACTTTTCTTAATCTTTGTAATTTGAGTTAGTTCCTTGTTTTTCAATTTACATTTCGTATTTATGTAAATATTACTTTTTTATCAATATATATGTTGTCGGCTATCGCCGCCAACCATCAAAAAAAAAAAATGGGAGAATCTTTTAGCAGAAAGTACCTCTCTCTGTTTCCTCTTGTGCCTACAACCTATAATATTAACGAATCAAAAGTTCCTCTTTTTAAGTTTTTCTAGCTTTCTTTCAAGTAAAGATCATGAAATTATTTCAAATTAAAATTTGTGCGCCAAATCTTCTAAGAAAATTATTTTTTAAAGAGCACGTCAATAATCTACATTCAAGTTTGGTACAACCTTGGGTTCCTATTGGGTGACAAAATCATTGTGAGTCCAACATCTTCCCGCAATTTTTATTAATACCCTAAAAAAAAATTGCAAATATACCATCCGCATTGAAATAATTTTATAAATACCCTAACCGCCACACGTTGGGGCGGTTTCTTATTTACATATGTTTAGCTGACTGCCCCACAGTGGAGCGGTTTCTTATCTCAGACGATGCGGATTCTAGAGAGTGTAAGTGGTAAATGTTAAGGTTTAGAGCAGAAAAGGATTTCCAATGGGTGTCTGACTTGTCGAATGTACTTCTTAAAACTTCATAGCCTTTTGTCAAATTATTACTTCTTGGTCTATGATTTTTTTTATTTTCCTAGATGTGCTCTCTTAGTATTATGTATGATCTGGAAGCTGGTTATTTACAAAATTAAATTTGATTCCAGGTAAAATATCTTACTTCCAAGAAAAGCAAAAGGACTTGATCAAAAACAAAACCTAGGAGAAATATTATTAATCTACTCTTCCTATTATATATGGATATTTTGCCGGTTTGCCGTGTGAAAGTAATGAAACAATTAAATTAGTTTTTATCTTTACCTGGAGGGATCGGCGGAGCGGCCCTGGGGGACCCTTGGTGATGCACGAGTGATTCCAGGTAATGTGGCCGTTGCATCCTATTGTGAGCATACAAACCCGTCAAAATTGTTAAAGTAGTTGATTATTTTGTTATTGTGGTCAATCAGTTGATACAAAATCGTCATTGATAGTTGCTGAAAGAAGTTACTTAAAGAATAGGTAAAAGATATATAAAAGTGAAAAAATATGACCCGTTTCAAAAGATCCGTCCCAATCGATCCGAGCCATCACGACTCTGAAAACCGATCACCTTGTCTTTCACTTACAACAGGTTCCACGTGCTAAGGTAGTTCCTTCTTAATTTTAGCTTCCTTTGAATTGAAAAGAAACAAGCCTCACATGCATTATGGACCACGTTGTCAGCGACAAAACCCAATAGGGGGGCCATCAGGGCCCATAGAACATTTATTAATCTTTCATATTAGCCCAGTGAAGCTCATATTAATTTATTTTCAAAGAGCCCGGCGTTCTGGCTTAAGTTAATAGTCCAACTATAAAATAGGCAATCTATTACATTTTGTTTTTCAAATGCCCTCTCCTTTTGAAGAAAAAGCTGATACAGTTCTACAAATATTCTTTAATGTTATTCAAAAGTAATAATGCTGATTATTTGGATATGAATTAATTATTTGAACATTTTTTTTTTCTATTTTCAATTAGATATAATAGTTCAGCTTGGGCACAATCCATCAGTTGATCTAACCCAATTTAAATGGGAAAATTATTTTATTCCTGATCTTACATGATGTCCCTAGTGGAAACAAAGGCTTTTCAACTCATTACCAAAAAATAAATAAAAGGAAAGCTAACCAATTTCCTCTGTGACAGATTCTTTTTGACAAAGGGCCAATTGGAAAGTGCAACATGTTTCAATTCACCACCATATTATTTGAAGAAAAGCAAAATTGTACTACTCACTGCAGTTTGCTGTTTAGTTGAAGATTTTGTTTTGCATTGCACAAATTTTGGAGTCATTGCTTTCACTAGCAAAAAAAGGTTTTGTAATCAGCTTTTGAATAAAGGGGGAATTTCACCTATACCCTCAAAAACTTCAAAATTACGTATTTTCCCTCTAAACTTTGAAATTACGTATTTCACCCTCTAAACTTCAAAAACTCACAAATTTACCCATTTTATTGTCTTTTGTAAAATGGATATTTTGTAAATTTAGAATGAGTTTCAATATAAAAGACAATAAAATGGGTAAATTTGTGAGTTTTTGAAGTTTAGAGGGGGGAATACGTAATTTCAAACTTTGGAGGGGGGAATACGTAAATTTGAAGTTTTTGAGGGGTATACGTGAACCCCCTTGAATAAAATAGTTATTTCTGTTATGCATTAATTGCCGTGCAGGGATAATCTTTTATAAAAGAAATAATTAATGCTACGTACTGTGGTAAAATTTTGGTGCTATCAATTTCCTGATCCAAACGAATAAAATTTAGGATTGATACTGATACTCTCCAAGTTTAGGATTGATACTTATTTACTAAACTAGTATCGTGCCCGTGCGTTGCAAGGGAATATATGATAAGATAACAAAAGTAAATTCTCATACAAAATGACAAATTTTCATAAAAAAAAACAAAATTAAAAATATATTATAGATTTATCACAGTAATATATATAGAAATAAAGAAGTAGATAAATAAGAAAGTGAACAAAAAATTGATTTGCATTGTAATCCGCCGTATAGAAAATTTCAATTGGAGAGGGAGAAATAAGAAAACAAATAAATAAGGAAACAGAAAATTATATCGCTAAATTTTAGAGTCTGTTTAATTTTAATTGTAACGCATCGTGTGGCAGTGTGTGTGGCGAGTATGTTTGTAGCTAAATTTAAACTTCTACACATAAAACAAATGCATTTAATCAAAAGAAGATAGATTATGTGATTAGAGAGCTGAGATTAAATCAAAAAATTAATCTTTCAATCGTAGCCGTTGGCGGATCGGACACCCAACGTGCTTAATAATGGAATGGAGATTTGAAAATTGATACTTTATTAATACTTACAAATCATTCAATTAAATCTATATTTCGTCTTTTGTTAAGATTTATAATATTTTAATATATTTTTAGTAATAATGTAATCATAATTATTGATTATTATTTTGTTAGTACATATTTTTTTAACCTATTAATCTGCCAGGACAATAATATATAGTTCATTTTTAAGAAAGTACATATTTTTTTTTTCTTATGACATATATGTGATAATCTTATTTTAAAATCCAACTATACTCGTACCAATAAATCCAACTATACTCGTACCGGTATTGGTATTCATTAAATATTCAATTCGTATTCATATCAAAAGATTAAAAAGAGACAAATATAATTTAGTTATTCTCTGTCAGTACCTGATCCAATTACAACCTGGGCCTATCTACTGTGACTTTTCTTATGTGTTTACATCAGGTCAATGTGACTGATAGCTATGCATTATTGAAGTTTGACACTGAAAGCTATGCATTATTGAAATTCTAAAATTCTAAAATTTAGAATATAACATGGCAATTGAAATGACCACGTTTGATTTGTGTTATATATCATTTCATGAAATATTAAGATTTGACAAAATATAATACCAATTAAATTTATTAATATTAATGAGTTGTTATCATGTTTGATTTTGAATGACTATCGTTTTGAGCAATAACAATTGATTTCAAGAAAACCAATGGTAACTTTTTTTCTCCAAAAGAATATTGTTTCCAAAAATAGTAATTCTCATCAAGTGAGAATAGAAAATTTTCACACTTACCATGAGGAGCGTGATAGCCTTGAATTATGGAATCATAATGGCAAGATAATCAAAGATTACCATATCCTACCATTTTTGCCAAACATGCATATGTGTGTGATGAAAGAAATACAAAAAATTTCACGTCATCGATCCATACTTTCATGTTATAGCGTATCTCTATTTATTTTTTGTAAGTCATTTCTCCCATTCTAAAGCATCTCTTACCTACACATGTCTTCTAAATAGGCGAGGCTAGAGCAAAGAGATAAGGCAAGGGATGTGGTATCCTCACTGAGAGTGTTATCTCCGATTTTAGTGTTCTTTACCAATTCGGAAAGCTTGCAAGGAGAATATATCGAGAAAAACAATGAGAAGTCGGCACAATCAAAATTGCAAAAAAATAAAAGGAAGAGTGTCAAATCTTATGTTGAAATTTCCCATTAAGTTTTTCCTTTCTAATTTTCAATTTTATACTCTTTAACCATACTTTTTCTTAAACATTGTGAAACAAAACGGTCATGTTACGATGTTGCCTATTAAGCTCACGGAAATATCTATTTCCTTTTCTGCCCTCGGCCCTCCAAAAGCAACATTGATAGGAAAAAAAATTAAAAGCTATCCTTGGAATTGCAAACTGTGTAATGCTTATTAATTCTAAATCTGACTAAATCAACGAAGCTTTTAAAATACCGTCCCAAAATTAAAAGCTTTCCCATGCAGTCAAAGTTTGCAACTGTTTTAATTCTTCAAAACTCCTAAAATATCTCCTATGCATTCAAAGAAAGTTGTAATTCTTAATAAAGTCTATGCCGTCAACGTAGAAATGTTTAATTATTTAGAAGACCGCCCTGCACTCTTAGATTACCATCCAGTCAAACTTGCTTAATTAATTCAAAGGTTTTTCTTGGAAATACGGCCCATAATTTTATGGATCAAATTTCAGGTTGTATAAACAACTCCTTCATCGGTTTGGATCTGGTGTGGCCATCTTTTACGTCCGAATCTGAATCGGACATTTCTTCGATACTCACAGTGTCACATTGTTCATAGAAATGTATAAAGTCCCATATCTAGGATTTTTTTGTTGTATTTTTATTTTTTAGTTATAATGTTATTCATGTAATGAATAATATGTGATGTAATTGTAAATGTTGTTATATGGGTAAATGTAGTGTTTTTGGTATGTGTTGTGTTTAAATTCATAGCTTTTTAAAATTAAGTTTAGTGTTTTTTGGTATTCAAATCTAGGGTTTCATTGGATTTTTGTTTTAAATAAATAGAAATTATACAAGGTGTTTACTAAGGGTTTTCAAACATGATTTTACTTTATGCATGATGTGTTTGGTGAATTTTTTATTATTTTTTAACATATCAAAATATTGATTTTCAAAAATTATAAAAACATAGGAATTTTTTTTCTCAAAAATGTAAAATTTAGTTTCCAAGCACATTTTAATATGGAGAACATGTTAAGCGCTTCAAATCTTTGGACTTTCAAATTGTAAAAATGACTTGTTTGGATATAGACATCTATACAAACATTTGGACGCTAGCTGGATTCTCTCTATATATATATTTATAAATCCGTGAACTTGACAGTTTTTTTCATATTGCTCTTAAAAATTAAAAAATATTTAGACTTGAGACTATAATTTTGTCGTCCCCTGCGTATATGTGAGCAATTATTATGTGTATGTATAGTCTATAAATGTTTATTCCACAATTCCTATATCTATTTAGCCTGCAAATTTCAAATTTGCTACCACCCCACATGTTGGAGTACAGCTTGGAGAAACTTGAAAATGTTGATTATTTAAGAAGATTAAAAAGACCACAACTATCAATTTCTTCCAGAACAAAATGGCTTATATGTAAAAGGGGGAATTTCATGTATCCCCCTCAAAAACATTGAAATTACGTATTTCCCCTCTAAAATTCATAATATCATATTTACCCTTCTAAAGTTTAAAAACTCACAAATTTATCCAATTTATTAATTTTTCTAATAAAACTCATTTTAAATTTATAAATTACCAATTTTACCCTTGCTTTTTTCTTTTTCTGCTCTCTTCGTTCCAAGAGAAATTCCAAAAATCCCACCTTTCGTACTTTGACAATTATCTAGTGATGTAAAGTTATCAAAAAATTTGATACAGCCGTCCCTGATTTGCAATCCCACCTTCCATTATATGATCTCCAACTTTATGTGGGGACGAAATGCATTAATTGAATGCAAAGTTTTTTTTTAATCAGAGAGTATAAAACCCACTCCATTTGCATGCTTTGCCAGCAATTCGCATCTTCCAAAAAATGCCTTTGCTTCTGCATGACTGGGATTAGTAGCATCAACAGCCCTTGAAACTAGGGGTGGTAAAAAAGCTCGTAGCTTATGGCTCGATCGTGACTCGCACCTGACTCGCTCACTAACAGCTCGCTCGTTACTGGACCGAGCTGTTAACGAGCCAGCTCGTCACTAGCTCGGTCCAGAATTAACGAGTTCAAGTTGGAGTCTAGCTTGCTGCCAGCTCGCGAGCTACCTCAGTTAGGCATCAATTTGTGAATTTGTATGAAGTTGTATGTATTTTATACTATTTAGCTCGGTCCAGCTAGGTTTAGCTTGATTCAGCTCGGTTAAAACAAGATCCAGTCAGACCTAGCGAGCCAGCTGGTCAGCTCGCGGGCTACCTCGGTTAGGCATCAATTTGTGAATTTGTATGAATTTGTGTGCATTTTATACTGTCTAGCTCGGTCCAACTAGGTTCAGCTTGGTTCAGCTCGGTTAAAACAAGATCCAGTCAGACCCAGTGAGCCAGCTGATCAGCTCGCGGGCTACCTCGGTTAGGCATCAATTTGTGAATTTGTGTGAAGTTGTATGCATTTTATACTGTTTAGCTCGGTCTAGCTAGGTTCAGCTTGGTTCAGCTCGGTTAAAACAAGATCCAGTCAGACCCAGCGAGCCAGCTGGTCAGCTCGCGAGCTAGCTCGGGCTGGCTTGTCACGATTTCAACCTGAGGTTTTAACTCGGATGCCCTAGGTCCAGCTCGCTCGGTCCAGAATTAACAAGCTGAGCTAGGGCCCAGCTCGGCCCGAACCAGCTCGTTGACAGTCCTACTTGAAACCCATCCGATCAACACTCCATCTTTTTCCAGGTATCCCCTCAAAAACCATGAAATATGGTTGTAGATTTAGTTTACTAAATTTTTGTAAGAAAACCAAACCTAAGTAATTTATCGGTTTATATCAACCAAACCCATTCAATCAACACTCCAACTTTAACCTATTAATAATCAATAATTTATTGGTTTATATCAAACACTCCATCTTTTTCTAGCAAGTAATTTATTGTCTATATCAACACTACATAGGTTTGACAATAAATTACTGATGAAATATGGTTGTAGATTTAGTTTACTAAATTTTTTTTAAGAACAATTTTCTATAAAAATAAGTATTCCTAATAAAATAAGTTGTACAAACCAATTTCACCAGAAAACCAAACCTAAGTATTTCTTGAGGATTTATTCCTCATTTCTCTAATTATGAGGAGATGCTAAGCAAACATCAAATCTAAGTCACAAAAAATGATTGATTATATTTTAGGCGACAGATCCATTTTTCTTTGTATGTGAACATTATTTTGTCAAATAATCTAAGAATGAATTATACCAGGGCTGTTTTTCGAGTTTCAGTTCAAAAAAGAAATTTGTGTTGGAGAAACTGAATTATTAGACTTCTTTGGTTACATAAATATTTCAAACTTCTTATTTTTTATAGTTTCAATTTAAGGAAGATTCAAAATGGCACGGTGGAGTTGATTCCTTCACGGAACGGCACGACAAGTGTGTCGGCTACATGCCGTGATTTGCGTGTCATGTGTTGTGACCATCTTTTCAAAATCTAACACGGCACGGCACGTGAAAGATCTGGCCATGGCACGGCACGTGGTCAGGCGAGTCATGTGTCATTAGGACCGTTAGATCTTGATCAAATGGTGAATATTAAATAAACTAACCTAAATTATGAAAAAAATAGTTAAATGTTACCAGACGTGACCAGTCACGTTTGAACACGACACATTTGGTCACAGTGTGACTCGTGCCATGAACACCCCTTGATATTTTAGTCATGACACGGCACGTTTTTTCACTCTATCCTGAATGGTAACAAATTATAGCGGAGATTATTGCAGTAAAAGTAATTCCCTTAACAATATCTTCAATTATTGCAACTTCCTCCAATCGTCCGACATGAATGAATAGCAATGTTCTAAATAGCACGCTATAGCGTTTTTGGACCTCAACCGCTACGCTATGACATCAAAATGCGCTATTTGCGCTACGGACGCTATAGCGGCCGCTACAGCGCTATAGTGGCCGCTACAGCGCTATAACGGTCCGCTATTTGCGCTATACAATATGGGTTTTTTTTTTTAAGCAATTTATATGGGTTTGAAATAAAGATAAAAAAAATCTCAAACCAAATTTGAATTTGTTGCTACTTGCTACAGATAAATCAATTTGAAATTGGGAATAGAAATTGAAATTTGAATAGAAAAAAAGTCCAAACCGAAATTAAAATGTGAATAGAAAAAAAAAATTAGATTATGTCATGAATCATGATGCTTAAGATATTTTTAATAGGAAAAATCGATAGTTTATGATATTACTATGGATATTTTGAACCGCAATTTGGACTTTGGACGGGTTCAATATGAATATTATAATTTCTTAATTACTTTGGTGTTATTTATTGTTCTATGAGACTTTAGATAATGTTAATATTTAGTACAAATATTGAATATACGAAATGTAAAAAAAAAAACGCTATTTGGAATAGCTTCCGCTATAGCGACGCTATTCGCTATAGCTTTTTTTTTAGCCTTCCCGCTACGACGCTATAAACGCTATTTAGAACCTTGATGAATAGTAGTGGCAGGCTACAGTACCAATGCATGTGACTCTTAGGTAACAGTGACTGTATTGTAGTGGCCCCACTCCACTGGAAGTAAAATCGGTAGAAGTTAAATAAGCATTGACCCCACTCCACCTAAAGTATTCATATCGACTCTCGTTAAATAAAAAATAAAAAGAAAAATAAATCGTGAAATAAACATTGACTACTGTACAAAGTCTTCTCCACACCACTTCCAAGAGTTTACCTTACCTCCTCAGATCTCAACTCTCTGATGCTCTTTCTTCTGTACACATTTCTTTCACAACTCAGATCTAAGGTTCTTTCCTCCTAGCCTCTTCACAGAAATCTACAGAGCAAAATGGCAGGGAATTTGATAACCTCCGTGCTCTCTCTAGCCACCAAATTGCTCCCCTCAATTACAGCCTCTGCACAGGCTCCTTCCTCCTCTTCATCAAATTCTAATAACTCACAAAAGGAGCGTGCTCGTGCTGTTGAGGATGATCTGAAGTGGCTGATGCGAACTCTGGAGCGGATCAAGGCCACGTTATACGATGCTGAGGAGAGGGACATCATAGACCGCTCTGTCAAGCTCTGGCTCAAGGAGCTCAAGAAGGTCGCTTACGATACCGAGGATGTGCTCAGCGAGTATCGATATGAGGTTACACGTGTCCAAGTAGAGGCAAGAAAGGCTTCCGAGGCTTCCGAGGCTTCCGGTTCTCACAAGAGAAAGCATATGGAGGTTAGTACGTGGTGCATATAGATATTAAAAATGATCTTGCTTGTGCAAGTTTTTTTTTCTTGTGTGGTACTAAAACTTAATAGAGGATGCTTGAATTTTTAATTTTAGCTAGATTGGTATCCACCGGAGTGGTCACTTATTTTATTATCAGCTTTTCCAATCTAACATCAAAGTTGTCATGACATAATATAATACATTTCCAATCTAATTATCATTTTTAAGTTATGTAATACATTTCTTTTTGGACAGTACATTGAGTACATTGTTCAAATTCCTGATGGCATGGTTGACCGGCTTAACAAAATAAGGAGTCGATTTGATGAAATAGCGAAGGATCGTGACGCTCTCCAATTAAGGGAGAGTGATGGGGTGAGGCGTCCTAACAACAAAATTTTACGACCCCCAACGGGTCACATGGTAGATGAGGCGAGCATTTTTGGGAGAGATGCTGAAATAGAGGAGGTCATCGATTTCTTACTATCTGAGAAAGAAAAGCCCTTTTCAGTCATTTCAATTATTGGCAAAGGTGGTCTCTCACGTCTGTGTAGCTCTCTCACGTCTTTCTATACTGATTCTTTAATAAATATACGTGTAGAGATCCTACAGATATTTCAGGCATCCAAAAAATTACAACTTTTACATGGTTTTGATATAAAATTGCCAAATCCTTGTACAATGTGCCGTGTACAATGATCATTTCTGTAGTAGTGTGTGTCTCGATTGTGTTGATTTCCATGTGGATGGTTTTGTAATTTTGTTTTTTCAAGTTAGGAATAATGGTTGTTGCTTCATGTTACATAGAAGTGATAATAATATCCCAAATAGCGAATTATTTTTGCTTAAATATGTTGTACATCTGAAAGAGGCCTCTTTATTTCTTAAACAGTCCAATCAAAATTTTAAAAATGGTCACTCCTATTTTCAAACAAAAATTCAAACATTTTCAAAGATTCTCACTACCCTGGTTTACATCTTTCTTTTTTTTCAAAACAAATAGACTAACAAGGAAATATATTTCACTAAAGTTATAAATTTATGAAAATCTATTTTATTACACAAGAGGCTTGAAATGTCTCTATTTTTAATTCTTTATTGAACTTAAAATCTAAATAGCTATTAATATAAAACGAGTAGAACTAGGGTGTTCCTAAGCTCACCAAGCCTCTTGTGAGCTCAACTCTAAAACCTATCGAATTGACTTCAAACGACATTTCCAAACCGTTAGATGTTCAATCTATATTAAAATGTGCTTGGAGACCAAATTTTACATTTTTTGGAATTTTTTACTATTTATTAAGCCGGTTTGAAAACCGTTATTTTTATTAAAATTCTACACCATTGGAAAACAGCGGTTTTCAAACCGGCTTAATAAATAGTAAAAAAATTCCAAAAAATGTAAAATTTGGTCTCCAAGCACATTTTAATATAGATTGAACATCTAACGGTTTAGAAATGTCGTTTGAAGTCAATTCGATAGGTTTTAGAGTTGAGCTCACGAGAGGCCTTGGTGAGCTCAAGAACACCCTACTTCTATTCATATAAAACAGTAAGATATATCGTTTCCTCCATCTAATTGATTCTAAAATGTTATACAAGCAAAAACAAAAAAAATTCTAAAATGTTATGGATCATGCTGTCAACGACACAGGCTGTTAAGTGATGAAGCCTTCTGAGAGCAGCCCAATGGAAAGCCATCAAAGCCCACAGAACATTTACTCAACTTTACTATTAGCCCAGAGAAAGCCCATATTAATTTATTTTACAATAGCCTGCAACTGCAACGCATATCTTAAGATCCATAAAAATTGAATTGAAGGAAAGGGAAAATATTCTTCTTGGTGTCTGACTTCTCTACTGTTCTTCTCTATAGTACATCCATTTAGAGTTTTGGACATACATCTATTAAAACTTCACAGCCCTTTTAGTCTAACATGTTAGGAGCAAAGTTTCAAATTCTTCTTAGTCTATCATTTTTTTTTCCTGATATATGCTCTATACTTATTATATCTTGAGCTCCAAGCTGGTGCTTTACCAAATTAAATTTTATTCAACAAAAATATTTTACTTCCAAATTAAAAGATAATTGAACGAACACCGAACAAACTTAAAAATTAAATCGTACTCTCTAAAAACATCCACATAATTCATATGTTGAAAAAAAACCTAGAAGTATGATTAATCTGCTCTTCCTTTTGTACATATACACACAAACATGCAACATAGAAAACACTATTAAGATGTGCATAAGCATCAGATTTGTGAACAGATAGATTCCACACAACCAGGTTAATGTTTAATTAATATACAAGATTATTTTCATCATCATCGTATAATATCTCCACAGACCTGAACAATCCTCAATAGGGTTTAATAGAGCATATATACCATTCATGAAAAATACTTTTTAACCTAATACAAAGATGCACAGTACGATCCACCTTGTAACTAAGCTCCAGTCGCATTTAGGCGTCTCCATATATAATTCCTTGGCTGTAACATTCAAATATATTATGCTACTCGTATTGCTCTCTATATATATATTATAAATCCGTGAACTTGACAGTTTTTTCATATTGCTCTTAAAAATTAAAATATATTTAGACTTGAGACTATAATTTTGTCGTCCCCTGCATATATGTGAGCAATTATTATGTGTATGTATAGTCTATAAATGTTTATTCCACAATTCCTATATCTATTTAGCCTGCAAATTTTAAATTTCCTACCACCCCACATGTTGGAGTACAGCTTGGAGAAACTTGAAAATGTTGATTATTTAAGAAGATTAAAAAGACCACAACTATCAATTTCTTCCAGAACAAAATGGCTTATATGTAAAAGGGGGAATTTCATGTATCCCCCTCAAAAACCTTGAAATTACGTATTTCCCCTCTAAAATTCATAATATCATATTTACCCTTCTTAAATTTAAAAACTCACAAATTTAACCAATTTATTATTTTTTCTAATAAAACTCATTTTAAATGTTTGAATTACCAATTTTACCCTTGCTTTTTTCTTTTTATGCTCTCTTCGTTCCAAGAGAAATTCCAAAAATCCCACCTTTCGTACTTTGACAATTATCTAGTGATGTAAAGTTATAAAAAAATTTGATACAGCCGTCCTTGATTTGCAATCCCACCTTCCATTATATGATCTCCAACTTTATGTGGGGACGAAATGCATTAATTGAATGCAAAGTATTTTTTTAATCAGAGAGTATAAAACCCACTCCATTTGCATGCTTTGCCAGCAATTCGCATCTTCCAAAAAATGCCTTTGCTTCTGCATGACTGGGATTAGCAGCATCAACAGCCCTTGAAACTAGGGGTGGCAAAAAAGCTCGTAGCTTATGGCTCGATCGTGACTCGCACCTGACTCACTCGTTACTGGACCGAGCTGTTAACGAGCCAGCTCGTCACTAGCTCGGTCCAGAATTAACGAGTTCAAGCTGTTGACAGCCCTACTTGAAACCCATTCGATCAACACTACATCTTTTTCAAGGTATCCCCTCAAAAACCTTGAAATATGGTTGTAGATTTAGTTTACTAAATTTTTTTAAGAAAACCAAACCCATTCGATCAACACTCCATCTTTAACCTATGAATAATCAATAATTTATTGGTTTATATCAACACTCCATCTTTTTCCAGCAAGTAATTTATTGTCTATATCAACACTAGTTTACTAATTTTTTTTAAGAACAATTTTCTATAAAAATAAGTTTTACTAATAAAATAAGTTGTACAAACCAATTCCACCAGAAGTATTTCTTGAGGATTTATTCCTCATTTCTCTAATTATGCAGTTCGTAGGAGATGCAAAGCAAACATAAAATCTAAGTCACAAAAAATGATTGATCATATTTTAGGCGACAGATCCCTTTTTCATTGTATGTCAACATTTTTTTGTCAAATAATCTAAGAATGAATTATACCAGGGCTGTTTTTCGAGTTTCAGTTCAAAAAAGAAATTTGTGTTGGAGAAACTGAATTATTAGACTTCTTTGGTTACATAAATATTTCAAACTTCTTATTTTTTATAGTTTCAATTTAAGGAAGTTTCAAAATGGCACGGTGGAGTTGATTCCGTCACGGAACGGCACGACAAGCGTGTCGGCTACATGCCGTGATTTGCGTGTCCCCTGCCGTGACCATCTTTTCAAAATTTAACACGGCACGGCACGTGAAAGATCTGATCATGGCACGACACGTGGTTAGGCGAGTCATGTGTCATTAGGACCGTTAGATCTTGATCAAATGGTGAATATTGAATAAACTAACTTAAATTATGAAAAAAATAGTTAAATGTTAACAGACGTGATCAGTCACATTTGAACACGACACATTTGGTTACAGCGTGACTCATGTGCCATGAACACCCCTCGATATTTTCGGCACGGCACGGCATGTTTTTTCACTCTATCCTGAATGGTAACAAATTATAGCGGAGATTATTGCAGTAAAACTAATTCCCTTAACAATATCTTCAATTATTGCAACTTCCTTCAATCATCCGACATGAATGAATAGTATTGCCAGGCTACAGTACCAATGCATGTGACTCTTAGGTAACAGTGACTGTATTGTAGTGGCCCCACTCCACTGGAAGTAAATTAGGTAGAAGTTAAATAAGCATTGACCCCACTCCACCTAAAGTATTCATATCCACTCTCGTTAAATAAAAAATAAAAAGAAAAATAAATCGTACGTGAAATAAGCATTGACTACTGTACAAAGTCTTCTCCACACCACTTCCAAGAGCTTACCTTACCTCCTCAGATCTCAACTCTCTGCTGCTCTTTCTTTTTTACACATTTCTCACATTCACAACTCAGATCTAAGGTTCCTTCCTCCTAGCCTCTTCACAGAAATCTACAGAGCCAAATGGCAGGGAATTTGATAACCTCTCAGCTCTCTCTAGCCACCAAATTGCTGCCCTCAATTACACCCTCTGCACAGGCTCCTTCCTCCTCTTCATCAAATTCTAATAACTCACAAAAGGAGCGTGCTCGTGTTGTTGAGGATGATCTCAAGTGGCTGATGCAAACTCTGCAGTGGATCAAGGCCACGTTGTACGATGCTGAGGAGAGGGAGATCATAGACTGCTTTGTCAAGCTCTGGCTCAAGGAGTTGAAGAAGATCGCTTATGATGCCGAGGATGTGCTCAGCGAGTACCGGTATGAGGTTACACGTGTCCAAGTAGAGGCAAGAAAGGCTTCCGAGGCTTCTGGTTCTCACAAGAGAAATGACAAGGAGGTTAGTACCTCATTCATATAGATATTAAAAATTATCTTACTTGTGCAAGTTTTTTTTTCTTGTGTGGTACTAAAACTTAATAGAGGATACTTGAATTTTTAATTTTAGCTAGATTGATATCCACCGGAGTGGTCACTTGTTTAATTTATTATCAGCTTTTCCAATCAAACATCAAAGTTGTCATGACATAATATAATACATTCCCAATCTAATTATACATTTCTTTTTGGACAGTCCATTGAGTACATTGTACAAATTCCTGATGGCATGGTTGACCGGCTTAACAAAATAAGGAGTCGATTGGATGAAATAGCGAAGGATCGTGAGGCTCTCCAATTAAGGGAGAGTGACGGGGTGAGGCGTCCTAACAATAAAATTTTACGACCCCCAATGGGTCACATGGTACATGAGGCGAGCATTTTTGGGAGAGATGCTGAAATAGAGGATGTCATCGATTTCTTACTATCTGAGAAAGAAAAGTCCTTTGCGGTCATTTCAATTATTGGCAAAGGTGGTCTCGGAAAAACAACTATTGCCCAACTGGTCTACAAGGATGAGAGGGTAACCCGGTGCTTTGATTTATTTGGGTGGGTATGTGTGTCTGAAGAATTTGATGTTGGGAGACTCACTAAAGCAATCATTGAATCAGTTTCCAAAATCAATTACACTTTGAGTGAGTTGAGTTCATTACAAGAGAAGCTTGCAGAAATTGTGAAGGGAAACACAATACTGCTTGTCTTAGATGACGTGTGGAACGAGAATCAAAGTCTTTGGCAGTTGTTAAGGGTTCCTTTAAAAGAAGCAAAGCTGGCCAGAATTCTCGTGACAACAAGAAATAAAAAGGTTGCAGATGTCATGCAAACAACGACCTATTTTAGGCCAACTAACTTGCCCGAAGATTTGTGCTGGCAGTTGTTTCAGCATTATGCATTTAGTGGTACAAGTGACACTATGCCAAAAAACTTGGTAGATGTGGGAAGGGAGATTATGAAAAAGTGTGGTGGGTTGCCATTGGCTGTGAAGTCGATTGGAAACCTCCTTAGGCATGAACCAGATGAAGAGAGTTGGAGAGAGATTCTAGAAAGTGATCTTTGGAAAACAAATTCATCAGAAGATATATTCCCAGCTCTTCAGATCAGCTATGCTCATCTACCTCCCCATCTTAAGCCTTGTTTTTTGTTTTGCTCAATGTACCCAAAAGATTACATATTAGAAAAGATGAAACTGATAGAGTTATGGATTTCTCATGGCTACATCGAATCCATTGGCAAAAGAAGGATCGAAGAAATTGCTGGTGAATATTATGAGGAGTTACAAGAGAGGTCCTTTCTTGATGAATTTTCTGATTTTTCTTTAGATGAACCTTCAGAATGCTGTAAGTTGCACGATATAATCCATGACCTTGCTCGACTTAATTCTGAGAATGAACATTATTCGGTGGTGATCAACCAGCCACTTGATATTCAAAAGGAAAATGTTCCGCAAGAAGCATGCCATTTGTATGTAGGTGGTTTCATTGGATATGTAAATCAAACTCTCCAAAAAAATCTGAAGGGTTTAAGAACTATTTCTACGGATCTGAGAGCATGCAGTGGAGATTTGGATCATGAGTATTGTACAAACAATACAGAGGCAGTGGACCTAAATTCGGAGTTGCCGGAATATTATAAAAAATGTTCGAGAGAAGTGCACATATGTAACCTCACTAAATTTGAATTACTCGGGGTTTTGGAATTGAAAGGGTATGATTTGATAGGGATTCTCGATTCCATTTCGGAGTTGAAACATCTAACCTATCTTGGTATTATATCTTCAGATCTTCATTGGTCTCCTTTACAACATGTTTCCCGATTCCCGATTCCATTCCCGATTCCCGATTCCATTGGCCTCCTGTACAACCTGCAGACTTTAATTCTTGATTGTGATCGCCTTAAATATCTACCTGAAAGTATTGGTGATCTTCTTAACTTACAGTGTTTAAAAATTCGATATAACAAACTTTCAAAACTACCTAAATCACTCGGTTCACTTAATAACTTACTGAGATTATTTATTGGAGGTCTTACTTTTTTCAAGGATTATGTCCCGCATGGGCTTGTTAATTTTCCGGCAATAAAGACAATGAGAGCAAGTTTGAGAGTTAAAACTATAGCTTGGTTAAAGGATATGACGGACCTTGAAGGAAATCTCTCTATTTATGGAATGAGTAATTTAAAAGATGCCCAGCGTGCTAACATGAGAAATAAATGCAAACTTGAAACTTTGAATTTAAGCTGGGAATTCATGCCACCTCAGGAATACGGGGCAGTATTATATTGCTCTGAGGAATCAGAGGTGATATTAACCCTCAAACCAGAAGCTTGTGAGGACAAGTGGGTCGGTGTCCATGATGCAGCTTTTTCTTGGTTAGAATCCCTCCAGCCACATCCTAACCTCAAAAAACTTCAACTAAGAAATTATTCTTCTGCCACAGTACCGGAATGGATGAGTGATCCATCTTCCTTGCAGTCAATACAGGAAATCTGGTTAGATAGTTGTTTCAATATTGAATCTCTTCCATTCCGCAATCTTCACACTCTCAAGCACCTCGACATTATTGAATGTAACAGTTTCCGAGTTCTGCAGCTGGAGCAGCTGCCCTCCCAGCTTGAAGAATTGCAGATTGAATATTGTCGCCGTCTGGAGTTAATTACCGGACTAGGGAATCTGAAAATGTTGGCTACACTGAGGATTGACTCTTGTGAAGTCCTGAAATCAATAACGATGGATGGACTGCAGTTGGTGGAAACTACTGAGCCAATTGGTGATTCCTCTCATGGAAAGCCACATATCGGCCGACAGAGCATTTCATCACTTACAAGGTTGGAAATCGTGTGGTGTGATTTGCTTTGTGTTCTACCAGATGGATTGATTCTGTCTGGGCCCTGTTCTGTGAATGTTCGTTTTTGCGGCTGCCCTGATATTGTACGTAATTGGGGATACTGAAATCATTAATTAAAGGTTCGTAATTTTATTGTTTTATTATTATTTAAATATTTAGATGTTTGACCACTGAACTTTTTTTACTTTTTATGTAAGCATGTTAAGAATACACTCGGCAGCTAAAGATTTGGAGATCAACCAAAATATGCTAGGATCCATTCCAAGAAGGAAAGAAGATATGCAATGATATGCACAGCATATATATTGTGTCATATATAGATAATAGTTGATTTCCTTCTAAATGATAGACTTAGGATTCTATGTTTAACAATTGTAAATGATTTCTAAAAGATTGAGCTGTGGAGATAAAAGGAGGTTGCAACATACATGTAAACAATTAAGAAAGAAAAGAAATAAAAATCAGGGAGGGAAGGGAGATTCTTGGGAGTCTTGTGTTCTTGAGTTGTTCTATTAATTTTGACATGGTATCAGAGCCTCGTTTCGAGTGCTAATCCAAACACAAAGAGAGATGTCAGAAGCTGAATCCCAAGAATCGACCACCACTGCCGCCTTGATTGAGCAGATAGCTAGAATGATGACTCAGATGGCGGCCATACTAGCAGCCACCGCTACAGCTTTGGGCAGCCGAGGGGCCAGCAAGCCACAAGCAACCAGAATCGGCCAGCAGCTAACAGCAATGAGAAGCAGCCAGCTGCAGCCAGAGCCTTACCTGTATGATCAGCAAGCAGAAACCATAACCGAGCCACTAACAGAAGAAAATAATCATAATTGTGAAGGTAAAAATGGTATTTTGGAATTAAGTATGGGTAAGTGCAATATCTCGAATCTGAACAGCAATAGAAAAAATGAAGGTTGGGTTATTGATTCGGGTGCAACCGATCACATGACACATGAAAAAACTGCTTTAGAAACATTGTGTACACCACGTAAAACCGGAATTATTAATGCAAATGGGGAAGTTTATCCTGTAGAAGGTGCAGGTGAAATTGTGTTATCAAATCAAATCAGGTTGAAAAACACACTTGTGGTTCCTTCCCTTGCAACAAAACTAATATCGGTCAGTCAACTTACAAAGGATCAAAATTGCGTTGTGCTTATGTTCCCTGACCATTGTGTATTCCAAGATATTCTCACGAAAAGGATCATTGGGCATGGTACTAGACGAGATGGGTTGTATTACTTGGATGAATCCAAAACTGGCAACAATTACGTAGTAAGGGGAGATCATATATCTACTAAGAATAAAATTTGTGTATGGCATAAAAGACTAGGTCACCCATCTTTTGGATACATGAAAAAGCTTTTACCCGATTTATTTTTGAATTTAGATCCTAAAGATTTTGTTTGTGAAACTTGTATCAAATCTAAAAGTCATAGAACAACTTATTATAGCAGTCCAAATAAATGTAAGAATCCCTTTGATTTGATACATACAGATGTTTGGGGACCATCCTCTATAATTTCCAAATCCGGTTGTAGGTGGTATGTTTCCTTTATTGATGATTGCTCCAGAATGACTTGGCTCTATTTACTTAAAACAAAAGATGAGGTTTCTAAAGTTATTCAAGATTTCCATAAATTGGTAAAGACTCAATTTGGGAAAGAAATAAAAACCATAAGGAGCAATAATGGGACAGAATACTTGAACCGAAGTGTACAAAAATATTTTAGAGAAAATGGGATTATTCATGAGACAACATGTGTAGGAACACCTCAGCAAAACGGCATTGCCGAACGAAAAAAATAGGTATCTCCTTGAAATGACCCGATCACTACTACTTGAAAATAGAGTACCTCCTATGTTTTGGGATAATGCCATTTCATTTGCTGTATACCTCTCAAATCGTACACCCACAAGTGCAAATGATTATAAAACTCCCATCCAAGTCCTATCATCTCATATGACCATACCATCTGTCTTAAATTTGCCTCCTAAAATATTTGGGTGTGTTGCTTATATCCATATACAAAAACTATTTCGCACAAAGTTAGAACCTAGGGCTGAAAAATGTGTTTTTTTGGGAATGGGAGCAAATCAGAAAGGTTATAAATGCTATAATCCAGGTACTAGAAAATTGCATACTACCATGGATGTTACTTTTTTAGAAAATGAGTCATTTTTTAACAAAATCCAAGATCCGATTCAGGAGGGCAGCAGTCATGATGAATCGGACTTTGATCTAACCTTTTTATCCAGTCCAGGCTCAGCAGGTGATTCAGGTCCAGCAGCTGATTCGGGTCCAGCAGCAGCTGATTCGGGTCCAGGCCCAGCAGCTGATTCGGGTCCAGGTCCAGCAGCAGCTAATTCAGGTACAGATCCAGCAACTAATTCGGGTCCAGCAGCAGTTGACTCAGGTACAGATCCAGCAACTAATTCGGGTCCAGCAGCAGCTGATTCAGGTACAGATCCAGCAAATAACTCGGGTCCAGCAGCAGTTGACTCGGGTTCAGAAAATGATGAAGGCTCTGAGCAACAAAATCTAGTAGAAACAAGTCAGTCGGGCTCTTCGCCAAATAGAATTAAGTTACGGATAGATCTTACTGAGGCAATATCACGAGAGGATAACAACGAGGTATGTTCTTCTAAAACCCAGCCTAGATTTCCTTCACGTGTTAATCATGGCAAACCACCAAGAAGATACATCCCGGAAGATGGGACGAGTAATGAAATAACTTATCCAATTGCAAACTATACCTCAACAGAAAAATTACCACAACCATTAAAGAATTTCGCAGACCAACTATCTTCTATTGCCATACCCGAAAAGGTTGAAGATGCAAAAAAGAGTGAGAAATGGACTAGAGCAATGAATATAGAAATGGAGGCTCTCGAAAAAAATTGTACGTGGAAAATTGTTAATTTACCACCGGGAAAAATGACAGTTGGGTGTAAATGGGTGTATTCAATTAAGTACAATGCAGAGGGAAAAATCGAAAGATATAAAGCCAGGTTAGTAGCGAAAGGATATACACAAACGTATGGGGTTGACTTCCAAGAAACAATTTTCCCTGTTGCAAAACTAAATTCGGTTCGAGTTCTATTATCTCTTGCAGCTAACTTTGACTGGTCATTACATCAATTCGATGTTAAAAATGCATTTCTTCATGGCGATTTGGAAGAAGAAATTTATATGGATCTACCCCCCGGTTACGAGCACATTGGACCGGCAAACAAGGTGTGCAAGCTAGAGAAGGCATTGTATGGCTTGAAACAGTCACCTAGGGCATGGTTTGGAAGGTTCTGCAGGGCCATGAAGAGCTATGGGTATAGTCAAGGTGACTCCGATCACCCACCATGTTCTTTAAAAGAAGTGAAGGTAAAATTGCAATCCTTATTATCTATGTTGATGACATGATTATTACAGGTGATGATAGAGCTGAAATTGAAAGACTTGAAACAAAGCTCTCGAAGGAATTTGAAATGAAAAATCTGGGAGGTCTAAAATATTTTCTAGGAATTGAAGTGTCAAGAACTAAAAAAGGTATACTTCTTTCTCAAAGGAAATATGTTCTTGATCTCTTGGCTGAAACTGGGATGATGGAATGTAAACCAGTTAGTACCCCAATGGAACAAAATATGAAATTTGAAATATGTCCTGAACAATGTCCCAAAAATAAAGAGAGATACCAGAGGTTAGTTGGTAAACTAATATACCTATCGCACACCCGACCAGACATTGCATATGCAGTAGGGGTAGTGAGTCAATTTATGCACAACCCGAGTGAAGATCACATGGGAGCTGTAATACGAATATTATGATACCTCAAAGGGACACCCGGTAAAGGAATTAAGTTTGAGAAGAATAAACATATAAAGATTGAAGGTTATACAGATGCAGATTGGGCAGGAAACATCATGGATAGAAAATCAACTTCGGGCTACTTTACATTTGTTGGGGGTAACTTGGTAACATGGAGAAGTAAAAAGCAGAATGTGGTTGCCCTATCCAGTGCTGAAGCCGAATTCAGGGGGATGGTGAAAGGAATTTGTGAGCTACTATGGTTGAGAAAGTTGATTACTGAGTTAGGAGTGGAATACGAAGATGAAATGAGATTGTACTGTGATAACAAGGCTGCCATAGACATCTCGCACAATCCAGTACAGCATACAGGACAAAACACAGAGGTAGATCGACATTTTATTAAAGAAAAACTTGATTCTAAAATTATATCTCTACCATTTGTTAGATCCACAGAACAGGTAGCTGATATGTTAACTAAGGCAGTGGCAACTAAACCTTTCGAAGAAATGCTAGAGAAGATCGGAATGGTGGATATTTACTTGCCTTCGTGAGGGGGAGTGTTAAGAATACACTCGGCAGCTAAAGATTTGGAGATCAACCAAAATATGCTAGGATCCATTCCAAGAAGGAAAGAAGATATGCAATGATATGCACAGCATATATATTGTGTCATATATAAATAATAGTTGATTTCCTTCTAAATGATAGACTTAGGATTCTATGTTTAACAATTGTAAATGATTTCTAAAAGATTGAGCTGTGGAGATAAAAGGAGGTTGCAACATACATGTAAACAATTAAGAAAGAAAAGAAATAAAAATCAGGGAGGGAAGGGAGATTCTTGGGAGTCTTGTGTTCTTGAGTTGTTCTATTAATTTTAACAAAGCATAACGTAGGATTTGTTCACTAATCAAATTGCTCTCCGATTTCCACAAATAAACATTTCATTATTAGCTGCTTGTCGCTGCTACATAAGCTCTTGTCCAATTATTTTGCAGTTTAATTTTTCGGTGATGGCTTCCTTCCGCTGAAAAGAAAGATTTTGGAGCCCCCTCGAAGATTCTCGGTAGAAATAAATTTATTATTCAATTTATTATAAGGTTTGTAATAAACTGAAAGAACTTTTTTTTTCCATGGTGACTCATTTTCATTGAATTTGTATTTTCCCTATATACTCCTTTTTTTTATTCAGCCCACCTTAAGATATGATTCAGCCGACAGTCTTGTACTTGGCAAACTATTGCTCGGATCTCGCATGTTTTTAGTGGAGTATCTATCCTCTGAGAAATATCACATTTTCAGCTTATCAAATGCTGGGTCAATTTTTTTTCAATATTTATTCAGAATGCAGTGATTCAGTATTATTATGCTTTGAGATTTGTGCAGAAAGAATTTGAATGACCCAGATTTTCCACAGATCAACTCAAAGTCTGAAATATCTCAGACGATGTGAATTCATTTTTTGTGTCCAGGTGCTCCATGTCAAAGTTTAGAGCACAGAAGAATTTCCAGTGGGTGTCTGACTTCTCCAATGTTCTTTTCTAGAGTACACCTCTTTTGCACGTACATTTATTAAAACTTCACAGCCCTTTTTCTAACTTTATGGATCGGAGCAAAGCTCTAAATTCTTCTTTCTTAGGCTGAATTTTTCTATCTTTTCCGAGATGTGCTCTATTAGTGTTATATATTGAGCTCCAAGCTAGTGCTTCACTGACATCCATCAGAGGGATGTTAAAAATACATTTAAAAATCTTCCTGACATACAAACCTTGGACTAAAATTGAAACAAGTATTTCTGTGAAGATACTAACCCGTAAAACCAGACAAACACCCACTAATTTCAAAATTAAATTGTACGATAAATATGATTAATCTTCTTTTTCTTTTTAATGTGGATAATTTTACTTCGCATAGAAACAATACATAAACACACACAAACACAACATAGAAAACACCATTAAGACACCCATAAGCATCAGATTTGTCAACAGAGAGAACTCAACGCATCGAGGTTAATTGTTTAATATTATTTTCATCATCATCACTATATGTCAAGAGAACTGAACAACAAATGTTTAATATACAAGATTATTGTGATCTTGACTCGCTTCATAGTTAAAATTCTCAGAGGAATTTAGTCAAGCAAGTGATGTGCACATGATATGTGCCAACAATCTGCTATACAAGGTGGAGTAACTAGAAAGGAAACATGATACACAATTAATCTGTAAGAAAAGAAAACATGTCTTTAAGTTTTTTTATTTTTAAATTTTGTTGGCATGATTTGTGAAATTTTTATCAAAATTGTCAAGATATAAGTCATTGTCAAGAAATTCTCACTTCTTACATATATATCCTTCATATTGGATTATATTAATTAATTTCTCATGTCCAATGTGGCCCATGGGTGCTAGTTTTTTTTCCTAATACAGAGTAAAAAAATAATTGTTTTATTGATTTATTAACATACCAAAAAAAATATATACAAATTAAGAAACAAAATTGGTCATGCATGCTGCTCTATATCATGCCTTGTCATTTTGATTTTTAATTCATGTGCACTCATTCCCATTTAAGGTCGGCCGGCGGTAAGAAATAGTCATGTCTCATCTATCTTAAAATCAGCTTCTTCAATTACCCATGTCTCATCTATCTTTAATTACCCATGTCTCATCCAAATCACAGGTGATGCGATGCAAGAACAGATTATTCACATGTTGGTGAATCATAAAGGTAAAAAAATTACGCCTTATCTAGGGATCAAACAATTACATCTCATCTAGGGATCAAACACTTACACCCGGGGAAAGAGAAACAATTCTCACCTTAATCTAAGGACCGTCGTATGCCAAAAGCCAACCATAAACTTAAATCTGAAATGCGGAACATAATACTTGATTCCATGGATATTTCCATAGAATAACTTGATCTTTTTGAGAAATCGCCTACCGTCTCTGTGAGCACGAGACAAGTCTTCAATAGCAAGATGCCCCCTTCTTGTCGATTCGTCATATGATTGTAGGAATAGATCTTTCAAGACAGCAAGATGTGGCCGTGAGAGATTATCTCTAATTTTCTTAATGGATCTCTCCTCTCTTTTCTTTAATGGTGGAATAAGAAGAGAATGCACTCATATCTGTAAAATTGTGGCTGTTCAGAAACTTAGTGTTTCTTGTTGTCTTGTGCCTTGGAGACCCATCCTTATATAGGGGTGCACTTCCAGACTGCGCGTGCAGGCGCACAAACCAAGTCGGTTGTGCTGTGAACCATCTTTCTTTTAGCCCTAATTTCCAAGTCTGGAATTTCGTGTGACCAAGTTCTGGCCGCACAGAATTTTGTGTGGCCATACTTGGCCGCACAACTGGTCGCAGAGAATTCGTGTGGTCACACTGGGCCGCAGCTATGGCCGCACAGGCTCTCTAGAAAAGGCAGTTTTCTGAATTGCAATTCTTAGAATCAGTCCATCAATAATTTGATCTTTGTATAAATTATTCTACACATTTATGGACCACACCCTATTAAATATATAGATTGTCTAATATCTTAATTCCATATTAGATCATTTAATTGTGACAATCATACATGATAATATACAATTCATAATTATATTACATATATACTCAACGTTGGATTATGATCCAACACACCCTAAAAGATTTTGCAATACCATAAAGGGCATTACAAGATAAAGCAAAGCATCAGGTAAAGCGTTGGTCATGTCTCTGCCCCTGTTTATTGTGAGGAATTTAGTGGAGCAAGTGGTGTGCACAAGATTTGTGCGAACAATCTGCCAAACCAGGGGAGTAATTAAAACATAAACCCGTCCATTAAGCTAAAGAGATATCTGAGAACCCTCAGAAAATCTCGTTTAATGACTGCCCAAAATTGTGATCAACATAAAAAAATCACCAGTTCCGAACAACATTTGGAAAGAAACAGATCAGATTTGTACCTCTCTATGAAGAAGAGAGAGATAGAAGGGGGTGAAACGTGAAGAGACACCCAATGAAAGAGGGATAGAGAATCTTTTGTTTATATTTGTCTTTTTAGTAATGATTACATTTGACTAGTGGACTTGACAAAACAAGGAATTAGTTATAATTAATTGAAGGCCTATTACAAGGACTTCATAGAGCCCAGTAATTGATAATTTGAGAGAAACAGGTGGGCTAGGCCTTATGGGCCGTTGAAGCCTAGTAATAATTTATTGACGCACGTTAACTACATGCTACATGCCAATTTAGAATAATTTAGTTTGAATGTAGATTGAAGTAGTACAATTTAATTTAGTGTATTTTAGGATTTTTTTTTATAATGTAATTAGTTTTAATTTACTGTAATTTATGCATTAGTTACTGTAATGTATTGTAATTTAGGTTTTTTCATGGATTAATTAATTTAATATATTTTATGGATTAATTCACTGTATTTTGTTATATTATTTTTGTCATTTCTTGCAGGCATGCTTATGATTTATGTTTAATTTTATTTTTTGTAACAATAGTAACATAGAGATACAATCAGTAAAACAAATTGAAATGAAATAATATCATAATAATAACAACAAACAAAAAATAAATATACACAACAATAATAAGGAGAAAAAATAATTAAAACAACATAAACTTATAAAACAACAAATAATAGTATTCGGCACTCCCAAATGGTCACAGTCTCTCGGCTGGAGGGAGGACCAATTTAAAGAGTAATTAATATTTTGTATATTATTTTTTTTTCAAAATGCAAACAATCAATTATTATGAGATTAAAAAGAAAACACTTGTAGAAGGCGAATGTCGCCATTTTTCCCAATTAGCACATTAAGACGAATCTCAGATTTGTTTTCTTGCTTTATTATGTACAGTCCAATTGTGTTACATACCCAAAAAAAAATTTGACTGAAACATATATATACAATTTTCAAAACCAAACATCAAAAGTAATAATACAGACAGAATTTTTTTTATTTATAAAAATTATATAAAAATAATATTGGATATTAGATGGATTGTGGTAGAATTTTGGTGCAATAGAAAGAACTGAACCACTAATGCAGTTACCGAACTAATGGTTTGATTCCTTCTATTATATCAAAATTTAACCGCAATCTTTCTATTATCTTATATTATTTCTTAAAAGGGGAAGGAGGTTTCTTACAAACAGCAATACATATATAATGACCCTGGTAGGGCTGGCATGGTCCATTACATAGAGGTCAGCTGCAGCAGAGTCTATGATCCATTACATTTATTTATTTTAGGATAAAGATTTTTTTCTCCCAGCTTCTATCCCCCATTCATCCCCCAATCATTAATTATTTAGGGGACCACAACTTCAAACACAAAAAGACAAAAAAAAAACGTGTATCAATCATTAATTACATAGGGACCACTTATATTTGAAATTTTTTACAACTGACGCGCAAGTATTCATATATAATACATCAAGTATTCATATGTAATACACTAAGTATTCATATCTAAGATATCAAGTATTTAAAAAAAAACTGGACACATCACTCACCCATATTTTACACGTTTTTAGAGGTGGTTTTTTTTTTTTCCGTTCACTCTAACCAATATTTCTTACAATCTGTAAAGAATTTTACGAATCTAAAATCACAAACGTCTTCTACGCAATTTTCTCTTTCAAATGAGATCCATGATGAAATACTTTTGAGTTATCCATCGCGCAAGTATTCATACCTCGTAAAATTATTTATATCTCGTCATGCAAGTATTCATACCACGTCGAGCAAATATTCATACCTCGTCGAACAAGTATTCATATCTAAGATAGAGTGTACTGGACACTTCCAGTGATTGAGTGGTAATGAAATTTCAATCGGTAAAAAATGAGTGAATGATGTGTCTAGTTTTTTATTTGTGAAATACTGTTGAGGTATGAATACTTGCTCAATGAGGTATGAATACTTGTGCAACGGACAACTCGAAAGTATGTCATCATGGATCTCATTTGAAAGAGAAAATTATGTAAAAGACGTTCGTGGTTTTAGATTTATAAAATTCCTAACAGATTGTCAAAAATATTGGTTAGAGTGAACGGAGAAAAAATCCCACCTCTAAAAACGTGTAAAAAATGAGTGAGTGATGTGTCCAGTTTTTTTTAAATACTTGATATCTTAGATATGAATACTTGATGTATTAGATATGAATACTTGATGTATTATATATGAATACTTGATGTATTATATATGAATACTTGATGTATTATATATGAATACTTGTACTCGCCGCGATAATGACGCGTTTTGTTTTGTCTTTTAGCGTTGAAATTTGTGGTCCCCTCTTAATTAGCAGTCAACAAAGACAGTTATTGACTGGGGGATGAATGGGGAATAGGAGTTGGGGGATAGTTAGTCGGTCCCTTTATTTTAACCAACATAATTATTACTTAAGGATAATATAAATTAAGGTCAAGTGGGGCTGCTTGACATCTCTCCTTGTTACTGCATGCGAGAAAATGTCTTTGGCATTCGCAGATATATTTAGATGAACACAAATTTTTGTCACAAACCTAGATAGAACTATTAATTGTACCCATTACAATAATAATATATGAAATCCCCTCCTCAGCACATATATATAATTCTCACTTGTTATTTATACAAGTACATAAATACGTTGTTGCATTCTTCTTGCTCTTAATCTTCCATGTAACCAGCCATCATTCTTTTAGGGCTTTGCTTCAGGAGGACATTTTTTTCTATAATACTTATTGCACCTTTGTCTAGTGTAAGGCCGGCCTCGGGGTCGGGGTGTAACTGATGCAGCTTGTACTCTCCAAGGATTCAATCCTATATATAGACTTTCCAAGGCTATTATCTGTCCGTATCCGATCTGTTTACACCTCTAGACCTTTCTACTATGAAATCTCTTCCGTTGACCTCAGGTCAATGCAAGTTTTCAGCACGCTTGTCGTTAGTCATGGTGCACTTTTCAATTTTTGGCGATGTATGTACAAGCCAGAATATTTTGTAGTTTGACAACGATTGTGATATTAATTTGTTTAATTAGTTGACTGAAGACATTTCTCTCCTTTAGATTGGGTGGCGCGCAAGGGATTGGACCCCGTTTTTCTCTACAAGTAAAATTGGTTGGACCATCTTTTTTTTCTTTTCAATTAGACATGGTGTATCTACACAAGTTGTTTGTATGGACTTCCAGTGTTTATCTCCAAGTTTGGCATCTTATCCAGCCCACTGAGAGCAGCCCAGTTAGTGTTCATCGGGCCCACAAAACATTTACTACTCTTTCATATTCGCCCAGAGAAGAACATATTAATTCATTTTCCAAGAGCCTAGCGTTCTTGGAACCCAAATCGATCCGATGCCGATTGGAACTATCCAATTCGCTTCATGATCCATGCACACTTGATATGCATGAATCATGAAGCGAATTGGACAGTTCCAAGCAGGTATCAGACCGATTTGAGTCTGATGCCCGTCAGACGCACCCCACTCCTAGCGTTCTAACCTAAATAGTCCTGATCATAAAATAGGCAATTCATTTTTTTTTGGTTTTGAGCTAATGAATCCAATAGATATCTCCATTTGATTTTGATAAAGGAAGCTGATAACAGTACCCTCGCTATAGTAATCGCACCATAACTACCATAACTACTATAACTATCTGGGGGGGGACCGCAAAAACTCCAACATAGAATTTTTTTTCTAAAGTATTAATACATATGTAATTAAATATTATACCGATGCACGGAAGTACTAATTCTACATTTCTACATATTTATACCGATGCACGGAAGTCTATTTCTACATTTCTACATATTTATACTGATGCACAGAAGTACTATTTAGAACAAGGTTGCCTATCCTACAGTGTCAACATAGACCAATCACAACAATCAAATTGGAAAATATAAGTAAAATAATCTAATCCTACAAATAATGAGTCTCCTCAAATGTCTTTCAGACTAACAATTAGTGCTAATAATAAAATTAGATTGTCTGCTTTGGCTATGGGAATCTGCAACTTCAACACCTGTCAAATTTTTCTTTCATAGTCTATGAATTTTTCCATATTTTCCGAGATGTGCTTTACTAAATTACATTTGATTCCACATAAAAATATTTTACTTCCAAGAAAAGAAAAAGTTATTGAAAGCACAAATCTTATGTTCTTAACTGTCAAACTCAATATCAAGCTAATAGAAATATTACCACGTTCCCCTGTCAGTCTGTCACTAACAATCACTATTGAGGTAAATGGGAGTATTACAAAAAAAAAAAAAAAACAGTAACCTTATATAAGAACATCCTAACAGGAATCAACAGTATCAAAATCACTACCACAAACCTGTGACTAAAGTATTAACAAGTACTTCAGTGAAGATACTAACCCATAAAACCAGACAAAACACCCACTAATTTCAAAATTAAATTGTATTCTGTAAACACAGTCACATAATTCTTATGACGAAAAAAAATAAGACAAATATTATTAATCTGCTCTTCCTTTTATATATGGATAATTTTGCTTCACATGACAATACACAAACACACAACATAGAAAACACTATTAACATGCCCATAAGCATCAGATATGTCAACAGATAAGACTCAACACAGCAAGGTTAATATTTCATATACAAGATTTATTTTCATCACCATCACAATATCTCCATGGAACCGAACAAGAAATGCGAAAGGCATTCTTGTTAGTGGACGTACCCTGAACAATAATTTGTTCCTAAATAATTCTTGATTAGACTCTTTACATGACTCATAAGTGATGAGCTGATCCTTTGATGGAAAACAATTATTTGTTGTACTTGTGTGGGAGAATCTTTTATGCCTATGGCAGAAAGCACTTGCAATGAATAGCGATGGAAAATCTCTAAATTATACACTAACAAGTCTAAGAACACAAATTAGCAAAGTCCAAATCGTCTATTCGGGCTTAATTAACCCAAATGTCCTTTGAATTAGATAGTTATTTCTACTATTTTTGTTACCTCTGTGCAGAAATAATCTCTTTTAATTTAAAAGGAAGAATGCTACTGTGGTAAAATATTTACTTGCTAAAACCAGCATCAAATGATTAACATGTGTCTCGATTGTGTTGATTTCCATGTGGATGGTTTTGTAATTATTTATTTTTTTCAAGTTCGGAATAATGATTGTTGCCTTAAGTTACATAGACGTCAATAAAAAAAACCGCTTTATGAGCTCTCTTTTACTAGCTATGTTCTATTTTATTGGTTATGAATTAAGCGCAGAAAAATGGAATAAAATAGCGAATTATTGCATAAATATGTTGTACTTCTCAAAGAGGCCTCTTAATTTCTTAAACAGTCCAATCAAAATTTTAAATGGTCACTACTTTTTTCAAGCAAAATTCAAACATTTTTAAAGATTATCACTAACGCTAGTTTACATCTTTTTTTTAACAAATAGGCTAACAAGGAAATATATTTCACTAAATTAATGAAAATCTATTTTATTACAGAAGAGGCTTTTAATGTCTCTATTTTATCTCTATTTTTAATTCATTATTGAACTTAAAATCTAAATAGCTATTAAAATAAAAAAGTTAGATATATATGTTCCTCCATCTATTTGTTTCTAAAATGTTATGGATCATGTTGTCAACGACACAGCCCTTTAAACCAGGCAGCTAATTAAGTGATGAAGCCCACTGAGAGCAGCCCAATAGGTGGCCACAAAGGCCCACAAAACATGCACTCATCTTTAATATTAGCCCAGAGAAAGCCCATATTAATGTATTTTATAATAGTACACCTCTATTGATGGTCTTTTGTTGTTTTGTTTTATATTTTATATTTAGTGGAAGAGAGAAATAGTAAGGAGAAGAAGGGTAGCAGAAATTTTCATAATATATTGATATTTTCAACTCTCATACATCTTACAAATGATAATCCATCTATTTATAGGCTATACGGTGACCTTTACAAACCCAAGAAAAATATACGTCAATAAACATGACCCTAAAAAATCTAAACATTTAACATATTTAGAAAACCCAAATTCATTCACTCTAACAATTTGAGTAATTGACCAAACATTAATTTTAACACTGGAATATCGAAGAATTACAAAGCGTGCAACATTTGCCACTGTAATAATAAAACGGATATAGATGTAGGTGTATATATATTTTGGGTAGACTTATATGTGTAGGTTTGAATGGTACTATAATGAATATGGGTTTTATATTGTTAGCCTTTGTAACGTGCTCGTGAAGTTATGTTTCAGAGAAGGATCTTTGCTTTTAAATAAAAAATAAATCGTGAAATAAACATTGACTACTGTACAAAGTCTTCTCCACACCACTACCAAGAGCTTACCTTACCTCCTTAGATCTCAACTCTCTGCTGCTCTTTCTTCTTTACACATTTCTCACATTCATAACTCAGATCTAAGGTTCTTTCCTCCTAGCCTCTTCACAGAAATCTACAGAGTAAAATGGCAGGGAATTTGATAACCTCTCTGCTCTCTCTAGCTACCGAATTTCTCCCCTCAATTACAGCCTCTGCACAGGCTCCTTCCTCCTCTTCATCAAATTCTAATAACTCACAAAAGGAGCCTGCTCGTGCTGTTGAGGATGATCTCAAGTGGCTGATGCGAACTCTGGAGCGGATCAATGCCACGTTGTACGATGCTGAGGAGAGGGAGATCATAGACTGCTCTGTCAAGCTCTGGCTCAAGGAGCTGAAGAAGGTCGCTTATGATGCCGAGGATGTGCTCAGCGAGTATCGATATGAGGTTACACGTGTCCAAGTAGAGGCAAGAAAGGCTTCCGAGGTTTCCGGTTCTCACAAGAGAAAGCATATGGAGGTTAGTACGTGGTGCATATAGATATTAAAAATGATCTTACTTGTGCAAGTTTTTTTTTCTTGTGTGGTACTAAAACTTAATAGAGGATGCTTGAATTTTTAGTTTTAGCTAGATTGGTATCCACGGAGCGGTCACTTGTTTCATTATCAGCTTTTCCAATCTAACATCAAACTTGTCATGACATAATATAATACATTTCCAATCTAATTATCATTTTTAAGTTATTTAATACATTTCTTTTTGGACAGTACATTGAGTACATTGTTCAAATTCCTGATGGCATGGTTCACCGGCTTAACAAAATAAGGGGTCGATTTGATGAAATAGCGAAGGATCGTGAGGCTCTCCAATTAAGGGAGAGTGATGGCGTGAGGCATCCTAACAATAAAATTTTACGACCCCCAACGGGTCACATGGTAGATGAGGCGAGCATTTTTGGGAGAGATGCTGAAATAGAGGAGGCCATCGATTTCTTACTCTCTGAGAAAGAAAAGCCCTTCTCGGTCATTTCAATTATTGGCAAAGGTGGTCTCGGAAAAACCACTATTGCCCAACTGGTCTACAAGGATGAGAGGGTAACCCGGTGCTTTGATTTATTTGGGTGGGTATGTGTCTCCGAAGAATTTGATGTTGGGAGACTCACTAAAGCAACCATTGAATCAGTCTCCTCAAAATTTGATTATGGTTTGAGTGAGTTGAGCCCATTACAAAAAGAGCTTGCGAAAACTGTGAAGGAGAAAACCATACTGCTTGTTCTAGATGACGTGTGGAATGAGAATCAAAGACTTTGGGAGTTGTTAAGGGTTCCTTTTAAAGAAGCAAAGCTGGTCAGAATTCTCGTGACAACAAGAAATAAAAAGGTTGCTGATGTCATGCAAACAACGACCTATTTTAGGCCAACTAACTTGCCCGAAGATTTGTGTTGGAAGTTGTTTCAGCATTATGCATTTAGTGGTAGAAGCGACACTGTGCCAAAACACTTGGTAGATGTGGGGAGGAAGATTATGAAAAGGTGTGGTGGGTTGCCATTGGCTGTGAAGTCGATTGCAAGCCTCCTTAGGCATGAACCAGATGAAGAGAGTTGGAGAGAGATTCTAGAAAGTGATCTTTGGAAAACAAATTCATCGGATGATATATTCCCAGCACTTCAGATCAGCTATGCTCATCTACCTACCCACCTTAAACCGTGTTTTTTGTTTTGCTCTATGTACCCGAAAGATTACACATTAGAAAAGATGAATTTGATAGAGTTATGGATCGCTCATGGCTACATCAAATCCAGTGGCAAAAGAAGGATCGAAGAAATTGCTGGTGAATATTATGAGGAGTTACAAGAGAGGTCCTTTCTTGATGAATTTTCTGCTTTTTATTTATTTGATGAATGTTGTAAGTTGCACGATATAATCCATGATCTTGCTCGGCTTAATTCTGAGAATGAAAATTATTCGGTGCAGATCAATCAGCCACTTGATATTCACAAGGAAAACTTTCCGCAAGAGGCATACCATTTATATGTGGGTGGTTTCGTTGGATATGTAAATCAAATTCTCCAACAAAATATGAATGGTTTAAGAACTCTTTCTATGGATCTGAGAGCATGCAGTGGAGAATTAGAGCACGAGTACTGTATAAACAATACAGAGGCAATGGACCTAAATTTGGAGTTGTCGGAATATTATAAAGAATGTTCGAGAGATGTACACATATGTAACCTCACTAAATTTGGGTCACTCAGGGTTTTGGAATTGGAAGGGGAAGATTTGACAGGGATTCCTGATTCCATTTCCGAGTTGAAACATCTAGCCTATCTTGGTATTACATCTTCATGTCTCGAAATGTTGCCAATATCCATTGGCCTGCTTTACAACCTGCAGATTTTAAATCTCGATTGCTCTATCCTTGAATATCTACCTGAAAATATTGGTGATCTTCTTAACTTACATTTTTTAAATATTAAATCTAGCGATCTTTCAAATCTACCTAAATCACTCGGTAAACTTAGTAACTTACTGAGATTATATATTGGAGATGATAATTTCTTGGATTATGTCCCGCACGGGCTTGTTAATTTTCCGGCAATAAAAAAAATGAGAGCAAGGTTGAGAGTTAAGACTATAGCTTGGTTAAAGGATATGACGGACCTTGAAGGAATTCTCTCTATTAAAGGAATGAGTAATTTAAAAGATGCCCAGCGTGCTAACATGAGAAATAAATGCAAACTTGAAGCTTTGAATTTATGCTGGGTAAATGATTTTGATTACTCATTAGTTGATTTCTTTAAGGAATCAAATGTGATATTAAGCCTCGAACCAGAAGCTTGTGAGGACAAGTGGGTTGGTGTCCATGATGCAGCTTTTTCTTGGTTAGAATCCCTCCAGCCACATCCTAACCTCAAAAAACTTAGAATAATATGTTATTCTTCTACCACACTACCGGGATGGATGAGTGATCCATGTTCCTTGGAATCAATTCAAGAAGTCTTGTTACAAGAATGTTACAATATTCAATCTCTTCCATTCAGCAAACTTCACAGTACTCTCAAGCTCCTCACCATTGAGGAATGTTCTAGTATCCGAGTTCTGCAGCTGGAGCAGCTGCCCTCCCAGCTTGAAGAACTGCATATTTCTAATTGTAACCACCTGGAGTTGATTACCGGACTAGGGAATCTTGATATGTTAGCTACACTGAACATTTGGTATTGTGATGTCCTGAAATCAATAACTATGGATGGACTGCAGTTGGTGGAATCTACTGAGCCACATATCGACAGACAGAGCATTTCATCACTTACACTGTTGCTCATCCGTCAATGTAGATTGCTTTGTGTTTTGCCGAATGGTTTGATTCCATCAGGGCATTCGTGTTATGTGCAAGTTTATGGTTGCGGCTGCCCTGACATTTCACTGAGATCTACAACAAATTAAATTAGGTTCAAAATTTTATTATTTTTATAATTATTATTATTTAAATATTTAGATTTAGACCACTGAACTTTTTTTGCTTTTATGTAATCTTAAGCCTTCGTAGGATTTGTTGACTAATCCATCAAGCTGCTCCTGTTTCGACAAATAAATATTTCATTTTTATATTACTTGTCTGTTGCTGCTACGTAAGCTCTTCTCCAATTTTTTTGCAGCGTTTTCGATGATGTCTTCCTTTCCCCCACAAGGCACATTTAGGAGTCCCCTTGAAGACCCTCGATATAAATAAATTTACTATTTGATTTTATTATATGTTTTGTAATAAATGGAACGAATTTACTTTGCTTGTGTGGACTCATTTTCATTGATTTTGTATTTTTTCCTATACTTTTTTTTTCCTCCATTTCTTCTCCTCATAAGAATGATTAAGCCAACAGTCATTTTTTGCTAGTTGTATGGGTAGGGCTGCTAATGAGCCTGACTCGGCTCAGACTCGGCTCGGACTCAATGAGAGAAGCATAATGGCCCGGCTCAGACTCGGCTCGGCTCATGTAAATACTTGACTCGGCTCGGCCCGGCTCGCGAGCCGACTCAGACCATATTTGGGCTTTTTCTTTCTTCTGCTCCAGGAAGAAATCTCATCAGCACAGATGGTGATTACGTCAGACTTCAAACTAAAGATCATCCTTAGAAGCACATATATATTCTCCTTGTGTATATATTACCTAAGTGATCTTATATATATGTTGTTTTGCTGCGTAGTCCCACTGAAGAAGTCATGCACATTGTTTTGAACTCAAAGTAGCCATTGATTAATGCGTATATATGGTTGTGCCAAACTAAAGATCTGTAATGATGCTTGATTATTGCTTGGCGTTGGGCATAGGTTGACTATTACAATTCTATAATGGAAATATTGGAATACATATTTGAATATTACTTTAATGCCTTTTTGCTTGTTTGTTGTTGGTTCAGTAATACAAACAACTTAGAGAGTAGAGAGAGAGCGACAGACGGAAGAAACGGAAGAAGAGACTCTCGGCTCATGAGCCAACTGGGGCTCGGCTCGGCTCGGCCCGTTTTGAGTGATTAAATATGAGCCGAGTCGAGTTCGGGCTTTATTTAGTTTAGGGCCCGGCTTGGTACAATTTATTGAGCCGTTCGACTCATTAGCTCATGAGCTGGCTCGGCTCATTAGCAGCCCTAAGTATGGAATAGTGCAATTTTCAATATGGAACAACAACAAGAGACAGTGCCTTGCAACACTGGCGCTGGATGGAATAGAAATAGGACGTAGCTAATTTTTATTTCCTTCTTTAATTTTACTGTCTTAGACTAAGCATTGTTTTTAATTTACTGCCTTAGAATTAATGTCCAACTTTAAGTTTCATTTAGATTTCGATTCCCTTTGATACTGCACTTTAGGATTTCTTTTCAAAAGGTACTATTGAATTTGTAATTTCCTTTATGATTAATGCAAATGCCTACGGGTTTACAATAAAAAAAAAATATACAAGATTATTGTGATCTTGACTCGCTTCATAGTTAAAATTCTCAGAGGAATTTAGTGGAGCAAGTGATTTGCACATGATATGTGCCAACAATATTCTGCCATACAAGGTGGAGTAATTAGAAAGGAAATCATGAAAAATGAACTCATTAAAATAATGAAAAATGAAAAATAGTAGAGATAACGACCAAAAATTGGGTAGTAGAAATATTCTCTACTATTTTTGGTCGTCACCTCAATACATTTGGGACTTTTGTACGAATAAGATGGTTATTTCTGCTATTAATTTACTGCCTTGCAGGGATAATATTCTCTTTTCAAAGGAACAATGCTACTGTGATAAAATTTAAGTGCTATTCATGATCCAAACGAACAAAAATAAAATTCATAGTACCACATTACAACGAAACTTATCCTTCGCAATTTTATTAAGTTTTGGGTACGAATTAAACTAAAAAAATGACATAGAAGTGATATTAATATCACAAAATAGCATTTATTTTTGCAAAAAAATCCGACACGAAACCAAATGACCCAAATTTAATGTAAAAAGAATAAGTCAAAAAAAAAAAAAACGGTTATTGGTTCCACTGCGGTATTTACTTCTTAATTTTAGTTTTTATGACTTAAAAAAGGATTAAGCCTCACTTGCACTATGAACCATGTTGTCAGCGACACAAACCTTTAAATCAGGCAGCTAAGTGATCTATGAGGGACCACAGAACAGCATGTAATTAATCTTTCAGATTAGCCCAGAGTAGCCATATAATTAATTTATTTTCCAAGAGCCCAAGTTCCCGACCCAAGTTAATAGTCCAACCATTAAATAGGCAATCCATTATTTTTTGTTTGGTGTTTCAGATTTCAAGTACCCATCAGCTAATTAATCCATTAACTATCTCCTTTTGATGAAATGCTAATAAAGTAGCTAGATTTAAAATGTACCATTGGTTTTAAGCCCCAACTATACTTCACATCTCTATCTCTGTTTTTAAAGTTCAAACAGTCGATCCGAACCGCTCAACATGATCTCCATATTAAAATGTGTTTAGAGACCAAATTTTATTTTTTTGAAATTTTTTTACTATTTGTTTAGATAGGTACAAAATCATTGTTTTTGAATTGCCCATAAACAATGATTTAATTTGTACCTTTAAAAAAATAGTAAAAAATTTCCAAAAAAATATAAAATTTGGTCGCTAACCACATTTTAATATGTAGATCATGTTAAGCAGTTCAGATCGACTGTTTGAACTTCGAGAACAGAGATAAAGATATGGGATATGGTTGGGGCACAAAACCAATGGTGCATTTTAGCCCTCATATACTTGAGTTATGTAACAGAAATTAAATTCAGTTCTACAAATATTTCTTCTATGTTATTGAAAGTAATATTGCTGATAATTTGGAAATTTAATAATTATTCCAGCATTTATTTTTCTTATTTCAATTAGATATGATAGTTCAGTATAATCATTTCAGCTTTGACACGATCCATCGGTGGAAACAAATGCTTCGGCTCTAATGGTTCCGGGCTGCTATCTGAAAATGAGGATGTATATGACCTATCAACAACCTCTTTGACTCTAAAAAGCTCTGGGAATTTTCTCGCTGGATGCATTAATGAGGATTGGATTCTTTTTATTTCAGGGAATTATTGGAAAAATCAAAGAAAGGAAACCTTCTCGATTGGACTGAGTCACACAAGTGTTTCGTTTGGCACGACTTTAATAAAATAAAAATAAAAAAACAAATAATACATTACTTTTATGCGTGGCGATCAATTCAACTCACCACCAGCCTATAGCCCTATACATTATCCATTTACTATTTTAATCGCTGTTACAACTTCAACGCTTTTATATAAATCCCATTTGCCAATTAAATTATGCTTATCTACTGGGACATGTACAGCTTAGCTATATATACAAGAATTTTAAATCATATTGCCATAAGAGAGATATATACACCAAACATTATACACATACCTATACTCACCAGCACTCTACAGACTATGCATGCTGGATTAGAATGAAAAAAATAACACGACGGAGTCAGTTCCGTCACTAAACAACATAGTTACAGCACAGAACGGCACAACACACATGTCGGTTACGTGTCGTGAGTTGTTTGTTCCGTTCCATGGCCATTCGAGTGTTGTGATCAATTGTGTTTTCGAGATTATTGAATGACAAATAACGTACATTACTTAAATGATCTAAAAAATTTAATAAATGAAGACATGACCAATAAATTATCAATCAATCTAAAAATTTCTTAAATGATTTTTAAAAATTAAAAGGAAATAGGACCAATCTGAAAATCGAGTATTTGAAAACAAATTAGTATGACAAGTACGTGCCTCGATAAATTTAGACTTTTACACACAAAAAACATAAAAAAAATGCATAATAATAAAATGCTGACTATTTGATAGGAGGACTGATATTCAATCTACAATTGCATATTTTAATCACAAACGTTGGCGGATCAGGACATTTGCATGCTTAATATGAGAGAAGAGATATATTTAAAATCATTATATCTCAGATATAATAACAAAATAATAATAAACGAATTCAATATCTCTAATTTTTACTTGCGTTATATACGATTTATTCATGAAATATACATAGAGAATGAGAATGACAAATTTAAATCACTGAATATTAATTATGAACACATTATGACCATGAATAGTAATTATTTCTCATTCGTACGTGTTCATTTTATTGAACATCTGAAGACCATGAATAATAATATGATATTTATAAAAGCAAAAAAAGCAAGAACTTCAAATTTAATTTAATATTTTTGCAATAATATAATTTGGAATTTCAACTTGAGTTGTTAGCGGTGAAAAAAAAATATATCTACTTCGAGATAGTGGCATCGGATTGCACAATTTGTTATTAATTAGTAGTCTAGGAATAAAAGAAAATAAAATGAAGGCAAATATATTTTATTGTTGGAGACCAATTTGTCCATCCTCTTTATTAATTGAACTATGACATGTTATTTACAGGCGTTCATTTTAATTTTTATAAGTGTAAACTATATATCAAATTTAAATATGTATATTGTCCGTGGTTAACCCAAAGTATACATGCTTCATACTTGTAAAGGAGATCGAAATAAAATTATTTCTGCAATTGTTTGCACTCTAAAAAAAAAATTATTTAGTTCCGTATTAAAAGCAACTATTTTTCACAGTGATTCAACCAATGGCTAGTTTACCAATTCAATTTTCTTTATCTACCAAAACTAAATTATTTAGAAATCAAATAATACAAAAATAATACAGCGTTTCTTGTGTCACGGATCAACTTAATCAAATCACCCACTAGAATTCGTATCACGTAATGTAACATAATATTTTTCTTTGAATCTGGACCGTCTAATCAGAATCCACACGACTTTTAAAACTGGCCTCGTGCGTTCACCTCGGGCCAGATTGGTCCGGATTCCGATCGGACGACCGTGATCCCAAACAGAAATATTCAGTTACCTCAGAGGATTGGATTCCCACCCATTTGACTTGTTAAGATAAGGAAGCGCTTAATATATATATTAAGCGGCTATATCGATATAAGGGAGCGTTTCAGATCCACTTAATACGCTGAACCAATATTAATTAATTGTGAGTCAATTCTGAAATCAGAAACCACTTGGAATTTAGAAATGTTGTTCAAAGCTTACCCCTCAGATCTGAGGACTACTGCTCTTTACTCATTTCTCATTTCCACAACTCAGATCTAAAGAACAGAGCATACGCATAGTCACACTTTTGTTCCGTTCAAAATGGCAGGGAATTTGATAACCTCTCTGCTCTCTCTAGCCACCAAATTGCTCCCCTCAATTACAGCCTCTGCACAGGATCCTTCCTCCTCTTCATCAAATTCTAATAACTCACAAAAGGAGCGTGCTCGTGCTGTTGAGGATGATCTCAAGTGGCTGATGCGAACTCTGGAGCGGATCAAGGCCACGTTGTACGATGCTGAGGAGAGGGAGATCATAGACCGCTCTGTCAAGCTCTGGCTCAAGGAGCTCAAGAAGGTCGCTTACGATGCCGAGGATGTGCTCAGCGAGTATCGATATGAGGTTACACGTGTCCAAGTAGAGGCAAGAAAGGCTTCCGAGGCTTCCGGTTCTCACAAGAGAAATGACATGGAGGTTAGTACCTCATTCATATAGATATTAAAAATTATCTTACTTGTGCAAGTTTTTTTTTTCTTGTGTGGTACTAAAACTTAATAGAGGATGCTTGAATTTTAAATTTTAGCTAGATTGGTATCCACCGGAGTGGTCACTTGTTTTATTATCAGCATTTCCAATATAACATCAAAGTTGTCATGACATAATATAATACATTTCCAATCTAATTATCATTTTTAAGTAATGTAATACATTTCTTTTTGGACAGTGCATTGAGTACATTGTTCAAATTCCTGATGGCATGGTTGACCAGCTTAACAAAATAAGGAGTCGATTTGATGAAATAGCGAAGGATCGTGAGGCTCTCCAATTAAGGGAGAGTGATGGGGTGAGGCGCCCTAACAATAAAATTTTACGACCCCCAACGGGTCACATGATAGATGAGGCGAGCATTTTTGGGAGAGAAGCTGAAATAGAGGAGGTCATCGATTCCTTACTATCTGAGAAAGAAAAGCCATTTGCAGTCATTTCAATTATTGGCAAAGGTGGTCTCGGAAAAACCACTATTGCCCAACTGGTCTACAAGGATGAGAGGGTAACCCGGTGCTTTGATTTATTTGGGTGGGTATGTGTCTCTGAAGAATTTGATGTTGGGAGACTCACTAAAGCAATCATTGAATCAGTTTCCAAAATCAATTACACTTTGAGTGAGTTGAGTTCATTACAAGAGAAGCTTGCAGAAATTGTGAAGGGAGAAACAATACTGCTTGTCTTAGATGACGTGTGGAACGAGAATCAAAGTCTTTGGGAGTTGTTAAGGGTTCCTTTTAAAGAAGCAAAGCTGGTCAGAATTCTCATGACAACAAGAAATAAAAAGGTTGCAGATGTCATGCAAACAACGACCTATTTTAGGCCAAATAACTTGCCCGAATATTTGTGTTGGAAGTTGTTTCAGCATTATGCATTTAGTGGTACAAGTGACACTGTGCCAAAACACTTGGTAGATGTGGGATGGGAGATTATGAAAAAGTGTGGTGGGTTGCCATTGGCCGTGAAGTCGATTGCAAGCCTCGTTAGGCATGAACCAAATGAAGAGAGTTGGAGAGAGATTATAGAAAGTGATCTTTGGGAAACAAATTCATCAGATGATATATTCCCAGCACTTCAGATCAGCTATGCTCATCTACCTACCCACCTTAAGCCGTGTTTTTTGTTTTGCTCCATGTACCCGAAAGATTACATATTAGAAAAGATGAATTTGATAGAGTTATGGATCTCTCATGGCTACATCAAATCCAGTGGCAAAAGAAGGATCGAAGAAATTGCTGGTGAATATTATGAGGAGTTACAAGAGAGGTCCTTCCTTGATGATTCTGGTTTTGATTTTGGTTTTGATGGACCTTCATGTATGTTGCACGATATAATCCATGATCTTGCTCGGCTTAATTCTGAGAATGAAAATTATTCGGTGCAGATCAATCAGCCACTTGATATTCACAAGGAAAACATTCCGCAAGAAGCATACCATTTATATGTGGGTGGTTTCGTTGGATATGTAAATCAAATTCTCCAACAAAATATGAATGGTTTAAGAACTCTTTCTATGGATCTGAGAGCATGCAGTGGAGATTTAGAGCACGAGTATTGTATAAACAATACAGAGGCATTGGACCTAAATTTGGAGTTGTCGGAATATTATGAAGAATGTTCGAGAGATGTACACATATGTAACCTCACTAAATTTGGGGAACTCAGGGTTTTCGAATTGGAATGGGAAGATTTGACAGGGATTCCTGATTCCATTTCCGAGTTGAAACATCTAACCTATCTTGGAATTAGATCTCCACGTCTAAAAATGTTGCCACTATCCATTGGCCTCCTTTACAACCTGCAGACTTTAAATCTTCATTGCCTTAGCCTTAAATATCTACCTGAAAATATTGGTAATCTTCTTAACTTACATTTTTTAAAAATTCAATTTAACAATCTTTCAAATCTACCTGAATCACTCGGTAAACTTAGTAACTTACGGCGATTATTTATTGGAGATGATAATTTCTTCGATTATGTCCCGCACGGGCTTGTTAATTTTCCGGCAATAAAAACAATGAGAGCAAGGTTGAGAGTTAAGACTATAGCTTGGTTAAAGGATGTAACGGACCTTGAAGGAAATCTCTCTATTTATGGAATGAGTAATTTAAAAGATGCCCAGCGTGCTAACATGAGAAATAAATGCAAACTTGAAACTTTGAATTTAAACTGGAAAACTAATTTCGGGGCATCATCATATAACCTTGAGGAATCAGAGGTGATATTAAACCTCAAACCAGAAGCTTGTGAGGACAAGTGGGTGTCCATGATGCAGCTTTTTCTTGGTTAGAATCCCTCCAGCCACATCCTAACCTCAAAAAACTTAGAATAGGATATTATTCTTCTACCACACTACCGGGATGGATGAGTGATCCATGTTCCTTGCAATCAATTCAAGAAGTCTTGTTACAAGGATGTTACAATATTCAATCTCTTCCATTCAGCAAACTTCACAGTACTCTCAAGCTCCTCACCATTGAGGCATGTTCTAGTATCCGAGTTCTGCAGCTGGAGCAGCTGCCCTCCCAGCTTGAAGAATTGAAGATTATAGCATGTAAAAACCTGGAGTTGATTACCGGACTAGGGAATCTGGATAAGTTGGCTACACTGAAAATTTCCTTTTGTTTTCTCCTGAATTCAATAACGATGGATGGACTGCAGTTGGTGGAGTCTACCGAGCCAATTGGTGATTCCTCTCATAAAAAGCCACGTATCGGCAGACAGAGCATTTCATCACTTACAAGGCTGGAAATTATTTCCTGTTTTTTGCTCTGTGTTCTGCCGAATGAGTTGATTCCATCAAGGCATTCATGTTATGCGAAAGTTTATGGTTGTGGCTGCCCTGACATTGACACTGAGATCTACAACAAATCAAATTAGGTTCAAAGTTTTATTATTTTTATAATTATTATTATTTGAATATTTAGATTTAGACCACTGAACTTTTTTGCTTTTATGTAATCTTAAGCCTTGGTAGGATTTGTTGACTAATCCATCAAGCTGCTCCTGTTTCGACAAACAAACATTTCATTTTTATATTACTTGTTTATTTATGATACATAAACTCTTGAACAATTTTTTTGCAGCGTTTTCGATGATGTCTTACTTTCACCCACAAGGAACATTTAGGAGTCCCTTTGAAGACCCTCAATATAAATAAATTTACTATTTGATTTTATTATATGTTTTGTAATAAATGGAACGAATTTACTTTGCTGGTGTGGACTCATTTTAATTGATTTTGTATTTTACCTATACTTTTTTTTTCCTCCATTTCTTCTCCTCATAAGAATGATTAAGCCAACAGTCATTTTTTGCTAGTTGTATGGCAGTATGGGTCTTTTCTTTTCTTTTTCTTTTTTTTGTTGTCCAGGTGCTCGAGAGGAGGGGCTCGATGTAAAAGTCTAAAGCAGAGAAGGATTTCCAGTGGGTGTCTCACTTCTCCAATTAATAAAGGTTCTTCTCTATAGTACACCCCTATTGACATCCATTTATTAAAATTCACAACCTTGTGTCAAATTATTCTTTCTTTGTCTATGAAGTTTTTATCTTTTTAGCTTGACAAAATTAAATTTGATTCCGAAAACAAAACAAAAAATGAATTGGAAGTACAAATCTTAAGTTCATATCTTTCGAACTCAAGATCAAGCAAGAATAATTGCCATGTTATCCTGACAATAATTGCCATGTTCATATTGAAGGAAATGGGAGTGTTAAAGAAACACATAAAAATAAGGGGTAAAAACAAGAAAAAAATCATCCTAACTTGCATCAACAGTATCGAAATCAATACCACAAACCTGGGACTAAGGTTAAAACTTAAGACAAGTACTTTTATGAAGATATACTAATCTACCAAACCAGACAGATACCTAACAATTTCAAAATTAAATTGTACTCCTAAAAACCACCACATAATTCTTATATTGAAAAAAAAAAACCTAGGATAAATATGATTAATCTGCTTTTCTTTTTATATATGAATAATTTTTCATTGCATATAGATAACGCATACACACACAAACCAGCAACAGAGAACACACTATTAAGACATCCATAAGCATCAGAAAATCTCGTTTAATGACTGCCCAAAATTGTGATCTACATAAAAACATCACCAGTTCCCAACAACATTTGTAAAGAAACAGGTCAGATTTGTACCTCTCTATGAAGAAGAGAGAGAGAGAGAGAGAGAGAGAGAAGGGGTGAAACGTGAAGAGGCACCAAATGAAAGAGGGATAGAGAATCTTTTGTTTGCATTGGTCTTTCTAGTAATGATTACATTTGACTAGTGGACTTGACAAAACAAGGAATTAGTTATAATTAATTGAAGACCTATTACAAGGACTTGATAGAGCCCAGTAATTGATATTTGAGAGAAACAGGTGGGCTAGGCCTTATGGGCCGTTGAAGCCTAGTAATAATTTATTGACCCACGTTAACTACATGCTACATGCCAATTTAGAATAATTTAGTTTAATTTAGTTTGAATTTAGATTGAAGTAGTACAATTTAATTTACTGTAATTTAGTTTTAATTTACTGTAATTTATGTATTAGTTACTGTAATGTATTGTAATTTAGGTTTTTTCATGGATTAATTAATTTAATATATTTTATGGATTAATTCACTGTATTTTGTTATATTATTTTTATCGTTTGTAGGCATACTTATGAGTTACCGAGATTTTTATATATAAGAAAATAAATAAATAAAATATTAAAAATAAGAAATTGTTGAACAGATTTTGAAAAATAGGAAGGCCGCCATGCAGCATGGCGTCCCTGTGGGACACCATCTCAGACTAAAGCCCGCGGAAAAAACGTAAAAAACGTAAAAAACGTAAAAAAAAAAAAAAAAAAGGGACGCCATCCCAGACTCCGGCCCTAAAAAAAAAAAAAAAAAATCAATTTTTTTTCCTGCTGTGTTCAGTCAGAAATCCAATAATTTTGATCAGATTCAAAATTCATTTTAGAGAAAATGGCTACATGGATTTTTGTGTTCTTTATATCAAAATAAAGGTATGAAAGTCTAGTTTCCAGATAATATAATTTCTCTATACAAAAATATTACAGATTGGTACAGTTTTAGCGATTAATTGACAGAGGTCAGAATTCAGAAAAGCTGAAATTTCAGTGAGCAGTCCAATAATGCTGACCTCTGTCAATTAATCGCTAAAACTGTACCAATCTGTAATATTTTTGTAACAATAGTAACATAGAGATACAATCAGTAAAACAAATTGAAATGAAATAATATCATAATAATAACAGCAAACAAAAAATAAATATACACAACAATAATAAGGACAAAAAATTAATTAAAACAACATAAACTTATATAACAACAAATAATAGTATTCGGCACTCACACATGATCACAGTCTCTTGGCTGGAGGGAGGACCAATTTAAAGAGTAATTAATATTTTGTATATTATTTATTTTCAAAATGCAAACAATAAATTATTATGAGATTAAAAAGAAAACACTTGTAGAAGGACAATGTCGCCATTTTTCCCAATTAGCACATTAAGACGAATCTCAGATTTGTTTTCTTGCTTTATTATGTACAGTCCAATTGTGTTACATACCCAAAAAAAAATTTGACTGAAACATATATATACAATTTTCAAAACCAAACATCAAAAGTAATGTAATACACACAGAATTTTTTTATTTATAAAAATTATATAAAAATAATATTGGATATTAGATGGATTGTGGTAGAATTTTGGTGCAATAGAAAGAACTGAACCACTAATGCAGTTACCGAACTAATGGTTTGATTCCTATTATATCAAAATTTAACTGCAATCTTTCTATTATCTTATATTATTTCTTAAAAGAGGAAGGAGGTTTCTTACAAACAGCAATACATATATAATGACCCTGGTAGGGCTGGCATGATCCATTACATAGAGGTCAGCTGCAGCAGAGTCTATGATCCATTACATTTATTTATTTTAACCAACATAATTATTACTTAAGGATAATATAAATTAAGGTCAAGTGGGGCTGCTTGACATCTCTCCTTGTTACTGCATGCGAGAAAATGTCTTTGGCATTCGCAGATATATTTTGATGAACACAAATTTTTGTCACAAACCTATATAGAACTATTAATTGCACCCATTACAATAATAATATGAAATCCCCTTCTCAGCACATATATATAATTCGTTGTTGCATTCTTCTTGCTCTTAATCTTTCATTTAACCAGCCATCATTCTTCTACGGCTTTGCTTCAGGAGGACATTTTTTCCTAGAATACTTATTGCACCTTGGGTAAATGTAAGGCCGGCGGGGATTTCCTGATGGACTTGAGGGCTGTGGCTTAATTGTTCCTGAAATGACAAAGTAGGTTTGTAATTATAAATTTAATTACTAATGAAAGAAACACAGAAGATTTCTATCTCACTTTATCTATTACTAAAAATTTCAACTGGTTCAATTAGCAGCAAACTAAAAGATACTGGTTTGATTTTCATTGAATTATCATGTCAATTAAAGTTTGAATATTTTTTTAAAAAAGGTACATATACACCAGCTATTAAATAAGAAAGAAAGAGATTACTTACTAGCAGCCTTGCTCTCTTCCAGGGTTCGAGCAGCCTCCGTAGAAGGCAATATGAGGGAGCTAGTGAAAAATAGGAAGAGAATGCAGATAACTGGGAGAGCTTTTGTTGTTGACATTTTTGGAAATTTATTGTATCCTGCTTTGTTTTATGATGCAGCTGGTACCATCCAAGGATTCATTCCTATATATAGACTTTCCAAGGTAATTATTGCAATTAATTAAAAATAGATATGGATACGATTCAGCTATTATCTCTTCATTTGACCTGATCGGTCAATGCAACTTTTCAGCACGCTTGTCGTTAGTTATGGTGCATTTTTTCAATTTTTGGCAATGCATGTACAAGTCAGGATCATTCATAGTTTGACAACGATAGTGGTTTGAATTTGTTGGAATAGTTGACTGAAGATGTTTTTCATATTTTTGGTTGGACCATCTTTCAGTGTTTATCTCCAAGCCAATGTGGGTCAGCTGGGCCGGACCATCTTTCAGTGTTTATCAAATTAATTTATACTTTTCTTTCTACTAATTCATTCAATGTATACAGCCAATTACTTGAGTAAAGTTTCCACACGACAATTTGGTTATCGCACAACAATTTTGTTTACATCTTATATGGTCGATCGTCTGTTTTTTTACTTACTTCTTTTGTTTTCATTTAGTCTTTTTTTCATTGAATAGTGTCTATTATACCCTGTGGATCTCAGTCAAAATGAATCATGTGGTGCACTGCAATAGTGTCTATTTTCCTTTTAGGCTTGATTCTATACGTTCTATGCAGTTGGGACCGTTATCAGTCAAAATTCCCTCTTCAATAATTTTTCTTAAAATCTCCATTTGTGATATTTAAAATTTAGAGGATTAAATTGTAAATCTCATGTCCATTCATTTCCAATTCCGTTAATTACTCTCTAAATTGATTCATAATAAATGGAATAATAATTAGCCCAAAGGGCACTTGAGCACCGTTTAGCCTTTGATTGATTATCCATTAATATTCTCCTAATAGACTTATATTTTGGATCCGTTTTTTCTCTTATTTTCAATTCTTATTTAATTCATAGTCTCACTCAAACAACAGAGATAACTCTCTCCTCAATTACTTACTACCATCCTTGCTCTCTTCCAGGGTTCGAGCAGCCTCAGTAGAAGGAAATATGAGAGAGCTACTGAAAAATAGGAAGAGAATGCAGAGAACTGGAAGAGCACTTGTTGTTGACATTTTTGAAACTGTGGTTTCTATTATGATGCAGTTGGTACCCTCCAAGGATTCATTCCTCTATATATAGACTTTTTGAGGAAAAATAGATATGGATACGATTTAGCTATTATCTGCGCCCGTACCCAATCTGTTTACACCTCTTAGCTAGTGTATTACAAAAGCACAGCGTGCCGGGTACGTGGCGACATGCACGGCTAAGGACACAGCACAACGTGGCACGTTTATTAGATGTGCCGTGTCCTTACATGTGTTGTATTTAAGAAAACAAAAATACTACAAAATATTTATATTTAAGAAAAACTAAAATTTACAAAAAGAAATATAATTTAATTTATTTCAGATTTTTTGAACATTAGCACACATTTTTAAAGTAACAAATTATCAAGTTTTAAAAAAAATAAAATAAAATAAACCGGCACGGTACATCTAAGTACAAGGAAGGCATGTTAAAGCATGTCGTACCAAACTGTGTTGTGCCATTAAACGTGTTGTGTTCATCTCCGGTCTGGTGCAGAACATTTGGAAACTTCAATGTGTTAGCCCCGCACGGCCTCGTTCCAGGCACACGAAAACATGGTAAACCAAAACACAGTTCGGTGCGGCCGCAATACTCTACTCTTAGCCTTTAAAGTGTAATATCTTTTCAGTTTACCTCTGGTCAATGCAACTTTTCAGCATGCTTGTCGTTAGTTATGGTGCATTTTTTAATTTTTGGCAATGCATAAATGACTTTTCAACAAGTTCGGATCTTTTGTTGTTCGACAACGATTGTGAACTTAATTTGTTGGATTAGTTGACTGAAGACATTTCTCTCCTTCAGATAGGGTTTCAGATAGGGTGGCAAGGGAATGGCCTATGTTTTTTCCTCTAAAAAGTAAATTTGGTTGGACATGGTATATTTACATTTTACACTAATTGTTTGCATGGACTTCCGGTGTTTATCCCCAAGTTTAGCTCTGATTGTAAAGTACATGATATCATGCAAATGCGTGTCAGCTGGGCCCGACCCATTAGTGCACCCGACCGAACCGAACTATTCAAATTAATTCGTACTTTTCTATCTACTAATTCGTTCATCTATACAACCTATTACTTGAGTAAAGTTTCCACAAATCTTTGGTTCTGATTTTAATAATTTGTTTATCGCACGACAAAAATTTTGCATCTTAAATGGTCGTCTGTTTTTTACTTAGTCTTTTTTTAATTTAGTATTTTTTTTTCATGGAATAGTGTCTATTATACTCTGTCGATCTTTGTCAAAACGACTGAGGTGCATTGGAAAAGCCTGGTTCTCTGGTCTGTTATTTTCCTATAAGTTATATGCAGGTTGGACCTTTATCAGTGGCCCAGCCCAGAGAGGCCCACACTAATAAGTCAATATATAGTCCAAGCACAAAATAGGTTAATTAATCAATCCATTCATCCAATTAAATTCTACGCAAGTCTGGTAATTTTCCAATCAAATTTGAATCATATTGTGTTGTGCACTTTTAGAAAAATTGTACAACAAATATAAATTCAATCATGCACTAAAACTTAGCTAAGCATGCTCAGATCTCTTAATTGGAACAAAAGACAGGTTTTCAATGGAAAATAAACTCCTTGAAGATATGGATAAAATGTTATTTCTGTATTAGTTTCGTGGTATTGAAAAAAAATATTTTCTTAAAATCATTTTCCTAAATTTTCTTTATATATCATGTTACATAGCTTCGTACAAATCGTAACACATATATTGATATTTATAATAAATAATTCAACTGATACATTGTCTGTAGTGGAAGATTTATTGAATATATATTTTAAGTTTTGGTATCTTTATTGACTATATATTGTACAAAATAAGAAACTATTAATAAGATAGAATTCAATTAATGTCCTCTTCAAAAAAGAAAGAATTTAATGTCCCCACTTTTCACTTATGTTATACACCATAACTATACTAGTATTGTGCCCGTGCGTTGCAACATGTACATATTATAAGAAAACAAAAAAAATGTCAAAGAAAATGACTTATTTTCATAAAAAAATTGACCAATGAAAACAATATGTTTTCAACAATATCCATGAATAATATGCAAAAAAAATTGGCTATAAATCCAAATTATAAATAAAAAGTTAATACTATCATAAAGTCCAATGAAAAATAATTTCAACTTGGTTCAAATTGATAATATGATAGTAGTAGCTACATTATACGCATTGTATCTGGTCAAGGAGAAAATAAATATTCAATTGCTACAATTGAAAACATATAATAAAATTTGAAATGTTAAATAAGTATGCTTCATACTTTTTTCTTCGCTCAAAACCTCCCGGTAAACTATATTTTTGATATAAACTCCTGGGCATCATGTTTTTCTTTTTCAGCTAATAGTACACTGACAAAAAACTCCTTCGAATTTCAAATTAATATTTTAGTTATAAAAAGTTATCATAACGTATAACACATAAATTTAGATAGCCACTGGGATTTTTTGTAAAAAAATAAAGTTGTAGTTTGTGCACCTCTCTCTTTTTAAGGCTTCAACAAAGGTTACAACTTGCCAATATTAATTATTACCGTGTTTTGGGCTAATGTCATTCAAACTTATTTTAATTAATAAATAAATAATGATGACAACAAATGTGGTGTATTATAAATATTAATTTCAAATGACACAGATCTTCAATAGAATAAATTATGTTTCCTTTAAATTATATAAAATGATGGAAATAAATGAAGACATGACCAATCAATCTAATTATAATTTCTTAAATGACATTTACAAGAGTTAATTTTATTTTTATAAGTGTAAACTATATATAAAATTTAAATTTGTATACTGTCCGTGGTCAAACCCAAAGTATATATGCTTCATACTTGTAAACGAGTTCGTGATACAATTATTTAGCAATTATATTGTTTTATGGTGGATTCAAATTCTGTACCACCTTGACAGCCACTGTCAAGTCCTTCAAAAAAAAAAAAAGAACGGTGGATTCAATCAATGGCTGGTTTACCAATTCAATATTCTTTATCTACCAAAAATAAATTATTTTAGTAATCAAATAATACAAAAAATATAGCATTTTTTGGGTCACGGGTCAAGTTAACCAACCACCCACTAGTCACGATAAAGGAGCGCTTAATAAATATATTAAGGGGCGATATTGATATGGGAGCGCTTCCCACTGTCTTATCCACATCGAATTTAGGAATGTGGCTTATACTTCAGCATACCCCTCAGATCTGAGGACTAAATCTGCTGCTCTACTCATTTCTCATTTTCACACACTTGTTCCATGAAATATGGCAGGGTATTTGATAACCTCTCTGCTCTCTCTAGCCACCAATTTGCTCCCCTCAATTACAGCCTCTGTGCACGCTCCTTCCTCTTCGTCAAATTCTAATAACTCAGAAAATGAGCGTGCTTGTGCTGTTGAGGAGGATCTGGAGAGGCTAATGCGAACACTTGAACGGATCAAGGCCATACTGTACGATGCTGACCAGAGGGAGTGCAGAGACCGCTCTGTCAAGCTCTGGCTCAAGGAGCTCAAGAAGGTCGCTTATGATGCAGAGGATGTGCTCAGCGAGTACCGATATGAGGTCACACGTGTCCAAGTAGAGGCAAGAAAGGCTTCTCAGTCTTCCAGTTCTCACAAGAGAAAACACATAGAAGTAAGTGACTTGCGCATGTAGAAACTAAAAGGATCTTACTTGTGCTAGTGGTTTGTTTTTTCTTTATCTGCTGTTGTCAAGTGCTAAAATAAATGGAGAATGCTTGATTTTTCTTTTCTTTTTTACTTTTTTTTTTTCTCTTTAGCTGGAATAGCGTCCATTGGGTTGGTCAAAAGTTAGGTGGCTTGACATCAAATTAATCGTTTTATTACCAGTTTTGCAATTCTAACATGAGAGTGGTTGATCTCTTAATTATAATTTTTAGTTAACAAATTATGAAATGGCATACTTACAAAATACAACTCTTTTTGGACAGTACATTGTACAAATTCCGTCTGGCATGGTTGATCGGCTTCGCAAAATAAGGAGCCGATTTGATGAAATAGCGAAGGATCGTGAGGCTCTTCAATTAAGGGAGAGTGACGGGGTGAGGCGTCCCAACAATAAATATTTACGACCCCCAACGGGTCACATGGTAGACGAGGCAAGCATTTTTGGGAGAGATGCTGAAATAGAGATGGTCATCGATTTGTTACTATCTGAAAAAGAAAAGCCTTTTTCGGTCATTTCAATTATTGGCAAAGGTGGTCTCGGGAAAACCACCATTGCCCAACTTGTTTACATAAATTTGAGGAGTTCCCAGTGCTTTGACTTTTTTGGGTGGGTATGTGTCTCTGAAGAATTTGATGTCAGGAGACTCAGCAAAGCTACCATTGAATCAGTTTCCAAACAAAAATATGTTGGGAGTGATGAGGTGAGCCCATTACAAGAAGAGCTTGCAAAAAATGTTAAGGGAGAAAGAATATTGCTTGTTTTAGATGACGTGTGGAACGAGAATCAAAGCATTTGGGAGTTGTTTCGTGTTTCTTTTAAAGAAGCAAAGATGGTCAGAATTCTCGTCACAACAAGAAATAAAAAGGTTGCAGAGATCATGCAAACAACATCATTTATTTGTCCATCTAATTTACCTGAAGATTCGTGTTGGCAGTTGTTTCAGCATTATGCATTTATGGGTACAAGTGACATTGTGCCAACAAACTTGGTATGTATGGGAAGAAAAATTATGAGAAAGTGTGGTGGATTGCCATTGGCTGTGAAGTCAATTGCAAGCCTCCTTAGTTATAAAACAGATGAAGAGAGTTGGGTAGAGATTTTAGAAAGTGATCTTTGGGAATCAAATCCATCGAATGATATATTCCCAGCACTTCAAATCAGCTATGCACATCTACCGGCCCACCTTAAGCCGTGTTTTTTGTTTTTCTCAATGTACCCAAAAGATTACACATTAGAAAAGATGAAATTGGTAGATTTTTGGATCTCTCATGGCTACATCGAATCCAGGGGCAAAAAAACAATCACAGATATTGGTGCTGAATATTATGAGGAGTTAAAAGAAAGGTCCTTTCTTGATGTTCTTTCAGATGAATATTCAGAATATTGTAAGTTGCACGATATAATCCATGGCCTTGCTCGGCTTAATTCTGAGAATGAACATTATTCGGTGGAGATCAATTTGCCACTTGATAACCAACAGGTAAACGTTCCACGAGAAACATACCATTTATATGTAAGAGGTTTCATGGGATATGTAAATCAAATTCTCCAACAAAATCTGAGGGGTTTAAGAACTCTTTCTATAGATCTTAGATGTCACGGCGGAGTTTTAGAACCCCAGTATTGTATAAAAAATACCGAGGCAATAAGCCCAAATTCAATGTCATCAGAAAACTATGAAGAATCTTTCGGAGAGGCTAGATTTAGCCTCACTAAATGTGAGGCACTCAGGGTATTGGAATTGAAAGGGGAGCATTTGATAAATATTCCTCCCTCCATTTCCAAGTTTAAACTTCTTGTTTATCTTCATATTACTTCTCCATCTCATAGAAATTTGCCATTATCCATTGGCCTCCTTTACAACCTGGAGACTTTTATTTTAGATGTACCCGGAAGTTATGGTTATTTATTTCTAGATGTTCCTCATGGTCTTGTTATTTTTCCGGCAATAAAGAAAATGAAAGCAAGGTTGAGGGTTAGCACTATAGGTTGGTTAAAGGATATGAAGGACCTTGAAGGAAATCTCTGTATTGAAAAATTAAGGTACACGAGTAATTTAGTAGATGCCCGAGATGCTAACCTAAGAAATAAGTGCAAACTTGACACATTGGATTTATGCTGGGGTTCTTTAAATTTAACATTTTCTGACGATGTGAAATCAGAGCTGCTATTAAGACTTGTACCACAAGCTTGTGAGGACGAATTAGTTGGTGTTGATGATGTTGAGTTTTTCTTGTTAGAATGTCTCCAGCCACATCCTAACCTCAAGAAACTTCGAGTAAGATATTATCCTTCTGCCACAATACCAAGATGGATGAGGGATCCATCTTCCTTGCAGTCAATTCAACAAGTCTGGCTACAAAGTTGTTTCAATATCGAATCTCTTTCCTTCGGCAGCTCTCACAATCTCAAGGAGCTCATGATTCTGACATGTTCGAGTATTCGGGTTCTGCACTTGGAGCAGCTGTCCTCCCAGCTTGAAAAATTAGAGATTTTATGTTGTCCTCACTTAGAGTTGATTACCGGACTAGGGAATCTGGGTATGTTGGCTATACTGCAAATTTATTTATGCCAAGCCCTGAAATCAGTAACGATGGATGGACTGCAGTTAGTGGAATCTGCTGAGCCCTTCGATGATTCCTCTCATGAAAAACCACGTATAGCCCAACAGAGCATTTCATCACTTACAAGGTTGGAAATCGAAAACTGTGAATTTCTTCGTGTTCTCCCAGATGGATTGATTCCATCCGGGCCTAATTGTTATGTGCGTGTTCATGGTTGCGGCTGCCTTGACCTTCAAATTGGACATTTTGAAGACATAAATTTAAATCAGGTTCGTAATTTTATTATTAGTAGGGTTAAAATTACTAATTATTTTTGTGCCTCAATCATGGATCCCATCCTATCTCTGGTTTCAAACAGTCGACCCAAAGAACTCTACATGATCTCCATATTAAAATATGATATGAGACCAAATATTATATTTTGGAAAAAGTTTTTATTAATTTTTAGATTGGTACAAAATCTTTGGTTTTGGATGAGCTAGAATCTTTTGAAAAACAATGATTTTCTAAAAGACAGTTAAAAGTTTCCAAAAAAATATAAAATTGGGTCTCCATGCACATTTAATTTGGAGATCATGTAGAGAGGTTCAGATCGATTATTTAGACTCTGAAAACGAAGATAATGATGTAAGCCATGATTGGAGCACAAAAATAATGGGAAATTTTAACCCTATTCTATGAATATTTCGATATCAGACTACTGAACTTTTTTACTTTTCTGTAATGAGAAGCGTTGGTAGGATTTGTCACTGATAAAACTGCTCCTGGTTCAACAACAGAACATTAAATTTTTATATTACTTATTTGTCCATTGATTTTTTTGTAGGTTCAATGACATCTTTCTTTCGCCCAACAAAGGACACATTTAGGAGTCCCTGCCCATTCTAAATCCTCGATACCCAATGAATTTACTATTCAATTTGTAATATGGTTTGTACTAAATGAAAAGAGTTTACTTAGTTTTCTTCAATTCTTAATATTAAGTGAGCCGACACTCAATTTTTGTTGTTGGCCCTGTTGTCTGGTTCTCCCATGTTTTTTTTTTATAGAGACGAAAGGGTTTCCCAATGGTTTGATTTATTTGGGTGGGTATGTGTTTCTGAAGAATTAGATCCCAGCAGACTCATCAAAGCAACCATTGAATCAGTCTCCAAATCCAATTGTGGTCTGAATGAGTTGAGCCCACTACAAGAAGTGCTTGCAAAAACTATTAAGGGAAAAGCAATATTGTTTGTTTTAGATGACGTGTGGAACGAGAATCAAAATCTTTATCTATTACTAAAAGGAAATTGCAATTAATTAATCAAAATCAAAATCTTTATCTATTGTTTGTTTTATATATAGACTTTTCAAGGAAATTGCAATTAATGAATTATTATATATGTGCTGTCAGGCACAACACATAGTTTGTATGTTCTTTCAGTGTTTATCTTCAAGTTTGGCGTCTGATTGTAAAGCAAATAATACCAAGCTCATGATAGATTTATGATCTAGCAGCCGAAGTTTGTTCTTTTTGTGAGATAGAGCTTTCGAATTGAATTTGACAATTTTCTTTTATTAGAATTAAGGATTACCAATATCACACAGATTATACAGATTTATTATTATCAATGGTAATTTAGATTTCAGATTTTTATGTTATTATGCTAAAAAGCTTATTTTTGTTGTAATTGCACATCTGTTTTTCGTTCTATATATATATATAGAGAGAGAGAGAGAGAGAGAGAAATTGTTGCGTTCATCTCCGATGCTGTGCGGCACAACACATCTAGAAATTGCGATGTGTTGGCACGGCACGGCCTCGTTCCGGATTGGCCAAAACACAGTATGGTATGACTGCAATATCGTAATCTTAGCCTTTCAACTATGATATATTTTCAGTTTATTAATTAATTTCTGGTCAATGCAACTTTTCAGCATGCTTGTCGTTAGTTATGGTGCATTTTTCAATTTTTGGCAATGCATAAATGACTTTTCAACAAGTCAGGATATTTTGTTGTTTGACAACGATTGTGATCTTAATTTGTTGGATTAGTTGACTCAAGACATTTCTCTCCTTCAGATAGGGTGGCAAGGGGTTGGCCTATGTTTTTTCTCTAAAAAGTAAATTTGGTTGGACCATCTTTTTTTTGGCCTTTCCAATTAGACATGGTATATTTACATTTTACACTAATTGTTTGCATGGACTTCCGGCGTTTATCTCCAAGTTTAGCTCTGATTGTAAAGTAAATGATATCATGCAAATGCGTGTCAGCTGGGCCCGACCGAACCGTACTAATCAAATTAATTCGTACTTTTCTTTCTACTAAGTCGTTCATCTATACAACCAATTACTTAAGTTTCCACAAATCTTTGGTTCTGATTTTAATAATTTGTTTATCGCACGCCAAAAATTTTGAATCTTAAATGGTCGTCTGTTTTTTACTTAGTCTTTTTTTAATTTAGTATTTTTCATTGAATGGTGTCGATCTTAGTAAAAATGAATGAGGTGCATTGGAAGAGCCTGGGACCTTTATCAGTGGCCCAGCCAGTGCCTTTAGGTCTACTTAGTTGGACCTCTCTTTTCTTTCATATCTCAGCCCAGAGAGGCCCACACTAATAAATCAATAGTCCAAGAACAAAATGGTCAATCCATTATTTTTTTGTTTGTTTTTTCGGATTTCAAAATGCCCGTAGATTAATAATATATTTATATACCAACTAAATTCTACGCCATTCGATTAGTAATAGTGTTATGCACTTTCAGCAAAATTATACAACAAAAATAACTTCAAACTTGCTTTAAAATATAGCTGACCATGCTAAGATCTCTTAATTGGAACAAAATACAGGATTTCAATGGAAAAAAAAACTCTTTCAAGATATATACGGATAAAATGCTATTTCCATATTAGTTTGGTGGTATTGAAAAAAAATATTTTCTTAAACTCATTTTACTAAGTTTTTTTATTTTTATTGACTGTATCATCGACAATATAAAAAACTATTAACATGAAATAATTCAATTAATGCCCTCTTCAAAAAAAAAAAAAAGAATTCAATGTCACCACTTTTTACATACGTTATACAACATAAATATACAACTATCGTGCCTGTGCGTTGCAACGTGTACATAATAGTAGTTACAAACTATACAAAAAGTTTATTAGTATTAGGAAGTCCAATGAGAAATAACATCAACTTAGTGTAAATCAAAGATATCATAATAGTAGTTACATTGTACACATTGTATCTGTTAAAGATAAAATAAATAATAAATTGCTATACCATTGAAAACATAAAATAAAATTAGAACTATTAAATTTTTGTGGGTCATACCTTATACCTCACTCAAGACTTCCTGGGGCATCATATCACTACAGCAAAATAGAGTATTAGCGACCGGAGATTTGGTCGCTGATAGGTATCAGCGACCGAATTTGGTCGCAGATGGCTGGTCGCAGAAAGCATCGTCACTGATACTCACGTGATGACATCATCGGTCGCTGATTGACGTCATCCCGGTCGCTGATACATTTTCAGCGACCGATATTTTTGGTCGCTGATAGTGTTTGATGACATCATCTAGAGGCTTTTAGCGTCCAATTTGTGGTCGCTGATGTTTAAAATTCGGTCACTGATACCTTTTTTTAGCGACCAACTTTCAGTCACTGATGTTTAAAATCCAGTCGCTGATACCTATTTTCAGTGATCGACTATTAGTCACTGATATTTGAAATCCAGTCGTTGATACCTGCTTTCAGCGACCAACAGTTTGTCACTAATATTTAAATCCAGTCGCTAATACTTGTTTTCAGCGTTCAATAGCTCAGCGATCAACTATTGAACACTGATGGTCAAAAACCGTTCTCCGATGTTCCTGTCAGCATTACTTTTTTTGTTAGTTTTTTCATTTTACTTTTCTCAAAACATACACAATAGATCGATTCAATTGTAATATCAAATATTATACAAATTACAATCCTGTTTTGAGATACAACAATAACAATATCAACACAACAATTCTAATTTGCCATAGTACCAATTACAATTTCCTCAAAATTCTCAAGTCATGAAATAAAAAAGCAAAACCTAACTGACAAAGTTATCCTGCATATTTAGAACTTCATATTAGAAAATGTAAATCGAAACAAAATTCAAACACTCACAAGAAATGGCAAAAAATGGCAAAAAGATACACTCACAAGAAATGGCAAAATGATACTGGTAGCATGCTGTGACTTGTATATAGATGGAAAAAATGTAATATAACCATCACGTACCAATGCAACAGATGAAGTCATTCTGTATGTATACATAACATAGGGAAGACATGCACATGAAACTACACCTAAGATGAAATAACATTTGCGATGTTGATTAAAGTACTGTTCAATATAACAATCATATTACTGTGAAACAACTGTCAGCAATGTGTTGAATTTCAAGCAATCATTTATATAAATAGGAAACTTGTATCCCAAAAGAAAAGAAAAAAATGCTTATAAGATGAAGACAGTTACTATGTACCAGTAGAAATCCTCAGTGGAGTCATGACCGGCATTGTTAAGGATTGCATCACGTCATATACCTACATTAATACAAATCAAAATTATAAGTTATTCCCAGATACACATATAAATAGAAACAAGTACAAGGTCATTCATGCAAAAAAACTATAAATTTCTAACTTGATACGGTTTCATTATACTAGTGCAAATACCACTTCCAAAAAATAGTCCCAATAAAACTAAAATTTTACATCGAGCTGCAGGTCATTCCATGACCTCAAATTGCAAACATAGTTATGATATGACCTGATAAATACTCCAGTACAAAACTTTCCATTTATTGGAATTTTTAAGGATTTTTAAGTAATTATCGAAATCTCAGCCAGCAAAGAAGAAAACTGCGCAAAAAATAGTGAGCTGGCACAAATCTGACATTCACAAAACAGTGGATTCCACTGAGTTCAGGACCTTTATAATTTTTGATAATTTTTTAGCATACAATTCATGACATAACAATCATTTTCATATAAAGAACCAAAATTTCTATGTAGTCAATTGACCACAATCATTTTTCAAAGATGGACTGTCAGAAAAGGGTAAAATTGTCAAAGTATGAAAATAGCTAACAAGTGCAGCTCTTACATTCATATCTTTAACATTTTACAATCTTCACTATATAACCAAAGTTTCAACAAAAATATGAAAATAGCCCTCATAGCCAAAGTTTAGTACTCTTGATTTTTTTTTTTTCTTGTTTATACATCCTCACAGTGTCCAAACAAAGGAAATATTTTGTGTTTTTTCAAGCATCTTACATATTTAAAAGGAGTTAAGATACAAAACAGTACCTTAAGAATTTATTCAATTACCTGGTGGATGTCACAAATCTGGTGTTGTGATGGAAATCATAAAATTTTTGCTCCTTTCTCTCTGAGTTTGCTTTCCTGTTTTATAATACAATTAATATGTCATGAAGTATTTAAATATATAAAAATATATATTTATATTATAGAGTCAGTTTGCTAAGCAATTAGACTAATAATTATACTTTGACATTATTATGGCAAACTCGGTACCTAGAAGCAGAGATCGGTATACAGCCAGGGCAGGAGACAGGATCTGGTTCACAAGGAGAAAAACTCGGTACCTACATCTGCTTTACCTAAATATACAAGGAGGAAAAAAATGCAAAATAGTAGGACTCAGTAGCATAGAAGGAAAAATCGGAATCGGAATCGGGATCGGCCCCAACCGATCCCGATCCGGATCGGAAAAATCGGTCGGGATCGGCCGAATCGGATCGGAAAATCGGACTTTTGATTTGTATCAATCTGTGATATAAGTATTATATATATACAAATAAGTTATGGTATAAATCAAAAACACTTGGATGGTGTGGTGGTAACTTGCTTGGACTCCATTCCAATGATCTAGAGATCGAATCCCAGCTGCCGCAAAAATTTTTCAACTTGTTTATATTTGCGTTTCGGCAGGAATTTGACTGGAACTGGCCGAAATATGGCCGAAATATGGCCGAAACGGCCGAAATTGACCGAAATTTGCACTGGCCGCGTAAATCGGTCTGGAATCGGATCGGCACCGTCCGATCCCGCTCCGGAACGGCCGATTCCGCTCCGGAACGGCCGATTTTGCCTTCTATGCTCAGTAGAAAGAAATAGCATGAATACGGACGTGTTGATTTTTTAGCTTATTTGTTCCAAGGTTCACATCTCGAACATTAAATAAATATCTCCTATTTTCCAGTTGCCCGATCACTTACCAGAAAGCATCTTTTTCAAAATTAAATGAAACCAGAAGTTTGTTCAGATCTTATAATTTCTAAGAACTTAGAAGGTTGTAGCGAGACAATAAGTTGGGCCTGCCTGAGTTGGACTTAAACAAAACTAAGGGAATCCGTTGCTCTTCTGGATACTAAATACAACAGTTGACCTTGAACAAGAGTACCAAAGGAGAAGAACAGCTCAGAATTTTCCCAATTTCCAACATTTGCAATGGTTTTTTGTGCCACTGTGTCTCCAACAAAACCTCGAGCAGAGTGAAACCCACTGTTACCACAAGTTTTCAAGGAGTTGTAATTAATATTTGTTAATTTCTTACAGTAGAAAAGCATTGTCAGAAATGGATACTGACATGTGCTAGCTAACCTGAAAATGTGCGAAATTAGGTAATTTTTTGTACCGGTTAATTATCAAATTGGAAGGATCAATTGAGTATTTGGCCTCTGGTTGGTGATCAGAGAAATTTCAGAAAATATGAGCAACTGCTACACTAAATCCAACAGTTGCTTTAAGAAACGAGCACAAGAACTAACTTTGATCAAGAAACAAGGAGAGACTGAGAGAGAGAGAGAGCTTACATCAGTTAACAAAACTTCTCTGTGTAATTTCTTTTCCAGTACCAATTGCCAATTTTGACAAAAATTAACCAACTCAAAATTGAAAGGGGAAAGGCATGATATCTAAGTTCAGTCGGTCATATCTCAGAAAAGTGATTGATTGAAGTTAGCAGCGTTGATTGATTAAAGTTTAAAGAAATTTCTAAGAAAAGTGAAAGTGACTAAGCGAGAGAGGTGAGGTGAGACCTCAGACCGACTGAGCTGAAGAGGTGGTGAGGGATTTCTCAGGGAGCTGACGAGGAGACGTAGAGGCAAGGGATTTCTCAGGGCAGCTCGGCTCAGATCTGGCGAGGAGAGGAGAGGGGTGGCGCGGAGCTCCTCACGTTAGTTGAGCTGCGAGGCGAGGAGGTAGTGGCGGATTGACGGAGCTCCTTGCGCGAGGTGGAGAGCGATGGAGGTGGATCGGCGGAGCTCCTCTCCAAAATCTTGTTTGCACGGAGGAGAGAAGGGGTGGCGAGGGTTTTTTTGGATCTGGCGGAATCACGTGAGAGAAAAGGGGTGGCGCGCGATTCAGTATTGGCGCCCAAAATCGAGTGGTTTTCAGCGACCGGGTAAGAATGGGTCGCTGATACGGTTGCTGAAAATATTGGTCGCCGAAACCAATTATTTTTTAATTATTTTTATTTATTTTTTTTGAAGGAAAAACCTTCAGCGACCGGCGATTGCACTGGTCGCTGATATTGGTCGCTGATACTATTTTTTGCTGTAGTGTATATATGCTAATAGAATAGTAACTGACATAAATACTACTTTGAATTTCAAATTAATATTTTAGTTAAAAAGTTAATTTAATACATGTACAACACATAAATTTAGGTAGGCACTAATTTCTTTTGTAAAACAAAAAAAAGGGGTTGTAGGTAGTGCACCCCCTACTTTTGAACGCTTCAACAAAAGTTAGTTATTACCGTGTTTTAGGTTGTTACAATTCAACTTATTTTAATTAATAAATAAATTGTGAAGACAACAAATTTGGTGTATTATATACACTAATTTGATATGGCACAGATCTTCAATAGAATAAAATTATGTTTCCTTAAATGAGATTATTGAATGACAAATAACATTACTTAAATGATATAAAAAAAAATTAATAAATGAAAACATGACCAATAAATTATATATCAATCTAAAAATTTCTTAAATGATATTTAAAAAAATAAATGAAAATAGGACCAATCTGAAAATCGAGTATTTGAAATCAAATTAGTATGGCGAGTACGTATCTCAATAAATTTAGACTTTTACACACAAAAAAACATCAAAAGAAATGCATGGAATAATAAAAGGCTGACTATTTGGTAGGAGGACTGATATTCAATCTACAATTGCATATTTTAATCACAAACGTTGGCGGATCAGGACATTTACATGCTTAATAAGAGAGAAGAAATATATTTAAATCATTATATATTAGACATAATAACAAAATAATAATAAATGAATTCAATATCTCTAATTTTTACTTGCGTTATATACGATTTATTCATGAAATATACATAGAGAATGAGAATGACAAATTTAAATCACTGAATATTAATTATGAACACATTATGACAAATTTAAATCACTGAATATTAATTATGAACACATTATGACAAATTTAAATCACTGAATATTAATTTGTTATTAATTAGTAGTCTAGGAATAAAAGAAAATAAAATGAATGCAAATATAATTTATTGCTGGAGGCCAATTTGTCCAGCCTCTTTATTAATTGAACTATGACATGTTATTTACAAGCGTTCATTTCTGTATATTGTCCGTGGTTAACCCAAAGTATACATGCTTCATACTTGTAAAGGAGATCGAAATAAAATTCTGCAATTGTTTGCACTCTAAAAAAGAAATTATTTAGTTCCGTATTAAAAGCAACTATTTTTCACGGTGGATTCAACTAATTGCTGGTTTACCAATTCAATTTTCTTTATCTTCAAAAAAAAAAAAATTTAGAAATTATATAATCCAAAAATAATACAGCGTTTCTCGGGTCACGGGTCAACTTAACCAAACCACCCACTAGAATTCGTATCACCTAATGTAACATAATATTTCTCTTTGAATCTGGACCGTCAATCAGAATCCACACGACTTTTAAAGCAGGCCTCGTGCGTTCACCCCGGGCAGATTTGTCCGGATTCCGATCGGATGACCTCAGAGGATATGGATTCTCACCCATTTGACTTGTTGAGAGAAGGAAGCGCTTAATATATATATTAAGTGGCTATATCGATATAAGGGAGAGTTTCCCACTGTGTTTCCTGCGAACCTACGCTTCAGATCCACTTAATACGCTGAACCAATATTAATTAATTGTGAGTTAATTCTGAAATCAGAAACCACTTGGAATTTAGAAATGTTGTTTATAGCTTACCCCTCAGATCTGAGGACTACTGCTCTTTACTCATTTCTCATTTCTACAACTCAGATCTAAAGAACAGAGCATACGCATAGCCACACTTTTGTTCTGTCCAAAATGGCAGGGAATTTGATAATCTCTCTGCTCTCTCTAGCCACCAAATTACTCCCCTCAATTACAGCCTCTGCACAGGCTACATCGTCCTCTTCATCAAATTCTATTAACTCACAAAAGGAACGTGCTCGCGCTGTTGAGGATGATCTCAAGTGGCTGATGCGAACCCTGGAGCAGATCAAGGCCACGTTGTACGATGCTGAGGAGAGGGAGATCATAGACCACTCTGTCAAGCTCTGGCTCAAGGAGCTCAAGAAGGTCGCTTATGATGCCGAGGATGTGCTCAGCGAGTATCGATATGAGGTTACACGTGTCCAAGTAGAGGCAAGAAAGGCTTCCGAGGCTTCCGGTTCTCACAAGAGAAATGACATGGAGGTTAGTACCTCATTCATATAGATATTAAATATCTTACTTGTGCAAGTTTTTTTTTCTTGTGTGGTACTAAAACTTAATAGAGGATGCTTGAATTTTTAATTTTAGCTAGATTGGTATCCACCGGAGTGGTCACTTGTTTTATTATCAGCTTTTCCAATCTAACATCAAAGTTGTCATGACATAATATAATACATTTCCAATCTAATTATCATTTTTAAGTTATGTAATACATTTCTTTTTGGACAGTGCATTGAGTACATTGTTCAAATTCCTGATGGCATGGTTGACCAGCTTAACAAAATAAGGAGTCAATTTGATGAAATAGCGAAGGATCGTGAGGCTCTCCAATTAAGGGAGAGTGATGGGGTGAGGCGTCTTAACAATAAAATTTTACGACCCCCAACAGGTCACATGGTAGATGAGGCGAGCATTTTTGGGAGATATGCTGAAATAGAGGAGGTCATCGATTTCTTACTATCTAAGAAAGAAAAGCCCTTTGTGGTCATTTCAATTATTGGCAAAGGTGGTCTCGGAAAAACCACTATTGCCCAACTGGTCTACAAAGATGAGAGGGTAACCCGGTGCTTTGATTTATTTGGGTGGGTATGTGTCTCTGAAGAATTTGATGTTGGGAGACTCACTAAAGCAATCATTGAATCAGTTTCCAAAATCAATTACACTTTGAGTGAGTTGAGTTCATTACAAGAGAAGCTTGCAGAAATTGTGAAGGGAAAAACAATACTGCTTGTCTTAGATGACGTGTGGAACGAGAATCAAAGTCTTTGGGAGTTGTTTCGGGTTCCTTTTAAAGAAGCAAAGCTAGTCAGAATTCTCGTTACAACAAGAAATAAAAAGGTTGCAGAGATCATGCAAACAACGACCTATTTTAGGCCAACTAACTTGCCGGAAGATTTGTGCTGGCTGTTGTTTCAGCATTATGCATTTAGTGGTAAAAGTGACACTATGCCAAAAAACTTGGTAGATATGGGAAGGGAGATTATGAAAAAGTGTGGTGGGTTGCCATTGGCTGTGAAGTCGATTGCAAGTCTTCTTAGGTATATAGCTGATGAAGAGCGTTGGAGAGAGATTCTAGAAAGTGATCTTTGGGAGTCCAATCCATCAAATGATATATTTCCAGCACTTCAAATCAGTTATGCTCATTTACCTGCACACCTTAAGCCGTGTTTTTTGTTTTGCTCGATGTACCCAAAAGATCACTTATTAGAAAAGATGCATTTGATAGATCTATGGATCTCTCATGGCTACATTGATTCCAAGGGCAAAACAAAAATCACAGAAATTGGTGTTGAATATTATGAGGAGTTAAAACAGAGGTCCTTTCTTGATGATTCTGGTTTTGGTTTTGTTGGACCTTTATGTAAGTTGCACGATATAATCCATGATCTTGCTCGGCTTAATTCTGAGAATGAAAATTATTCGGTGCAGATCAATCAGCCACTTGATATTCACAAGGAAAACATTCCGCAAGAAGCATACCATTTATATGTGGGTGGTTTCATTGGATATGTAAATCAAATTCTCCAACAAAATATGAATGGTTTAAGAACTCTTTCTATCGATCTGAGAAAAAGGGGCCTAAATTTAAATTTGATGTTGTCGGATTATTATAAAGATTGTTCGAGAGATGTACACATATGTAACCTCACTAAATTTGAGGCACTCAGGGTTTTGGAATTGAAAGGGGATGATTTGATAGGGATTCCTGATTCCATTTCCGAGTTGAAACATCTAGCCTATCTTGGTATTACATCTTCACGTCTCAAAATGTTGCCACTATCCATTGGCCTCCTTTGTTGGTTTTCGGTACCTCTAACACAGAACAATTAAAGAAAAAACTGAAGAGACAAAGTGTTTTGCGATGCTGTAAAAAAGGCTTATGCATCATTTTCTGGGTTTTCTTATTAATAGAAACAATACAAGATATAACTGCAAAATGAAAGGTTACATCCACGTTTTTGTATTCTAAATAAAACTAACTTTTAAATAACTGCTACTTTAGTTTTGGCCACACACTGGACTAAAACTGACAGCCTAATTACGTACTCAAATGAAAAAACCAAATTTGCTAAAATTAAACAACTACTGGACACGACCTTCTAACAACAAGATTAACTCATCAATCTCCTCCTTAAGCTTGTTGTTCTCTACTGATGATCCGCACACCAATCCTTTCTCTCATCTCCATGAACTTCATCCTTGCTAGCGACTTTGTCAGAATATCAGCACGCTGATCTTGTGTGCAAATGAAAAAACCAAATTTGCTAAAATTAAACAACTACTGGACACGACCTTCTAACAACAAGATTAACTCATCAATCTCCTCCTTAAGCTTGTTGTTCTCTACTGATGATCCGCACACCAATCCTTTCTCTCATCTCCATGAACTTCATCCTTGCTAGCGACTTTGTCAGAATATCAGCACGCTGATCTTGTGTGCAAACATGTTGGGTTTCAATCATTCCTGATTCAACACAATCTCTAATGTAGTGGAATCGGGTATCGATGTGTTTGCTCCTCTCATGATGAACTGAATTCTTGCTCAATGCAATTGCGGACTGATTATCAATCTTCAGAACCACTTTCTTAACCTCGGTCTTTAACAAATCTGCCAACAATCGTCCCAGCCACACTCCTTGACACGCTGCTGCACAGGCAGCGATATACTCTGCTTCACAGGAAAATAACGCAACCACTTTCTGTTTTTGCGAACACCAACTAACCGGGTTTGACCCAAGGAAGAATATTACCCCTGTCGTGCTCTTCCGGTCATCTGTATCACCGGCCAGATCACTATCAGAGTAACCGGTCAGCTCCAAGCTTCCTTCCTTTTTCTCATAAACACAACCGAGATTTAAGGTTCCTTTCACGTACCGCAATATGTGCTTCACTGCAGCCATGTGCTCCGTTGTGGGATTCTCCATGTATCTACTCACCATGCCGACAGAGAATGCCAAATCTGGGCGCGTGTGCAGTAGATATCTCAAACTACCAACAATACTTCGGTACAGAGTTGTGTCTACAGGTGGACTTGTGCCTTCCTTGCTCAGTTGCAGACGAGGTTCCATCGGGATTTGTGAAGGGTTGCAATCTTTCATGCCACATTTGTCTAACACCTTTGTTGCATATGCGGACTGGTTGAGTGTGATCTTCTTAGAACTCTGACAAACTTCAATTCCCAAATAGTAGCTGAGTAACCCAAGGTCGCTCATACTAAACATCTTCTTCATCTGAGATTTGAACTTGTTTATATCTTGGATACACTCTCCAGTGATGATTAGATCATCCACGTAAACTCCAACTATCAAATTCCCTTTTCCTTGGCTTCTCTTGTACACGGCATGCTCTAATGAACACCTCTCAAAACCGAGTGTTTTCAATGACTTGTCCAGTTTTGAATTCCAAGCTCTAGGTGCTTGTCGCAAGCCGTACAGTGCCTTGTGCAGTTTTAATACCTTGTGCTCTTCTCCTTTTACTTCAAAACCCGGCGGTTGAATAACATACACTTCTTCTTCCAAATCCCCGTTGAGGAAGGCTGACTTTACATCCATATGATGCACCTCCCATCCTTCATGTGCTGCAATAGAAATCAGCAAACGTACCGTCTCTAGCCGAGCAACAGGGGCAAAAACTTCATCAAAGTCTACGCCTTGTCGCTGAACGTACCCCTTTGCCACTATTCTCGCCTTGTGCTTCACTATTCTGCCTTGAGTGTCCTTCTTTAGCTTGTAAACCCACTTTAGACCTATAGGTTTGTGACTGTTGGGTACTGGAACGAGCTTCCATGTTTCATTCTTTCGAATAGAGGAAATCTCTTCCTCCATTGCTCTTCTCCACATCGGATCTGCCTTTGCTTCTTCGAAATTCGACGGCTCCTCTTCTCCTAGTAAGCACAAACCCGAATACTCCAGTTCTATTGGGATGGTTCTATAGTAAAGGCTTTTGATGTCACGCGTACCCCGTGGTCCTTCTAATGAACTCTCATCAGGTGTTGTAGGCTGCTGTACTTCGGTTGAGGCTGAACCATCAAAAGTTTCATCTGGAGTGTGTGTTGTACTTGAAACAGGGGCTCTGGATCTCGTGCTTGTCACAGGTGTTAGGTGCTGGTCTTGCTCATTAGGTAGGGAATGAAACGGGTCTGAGAAATCTGCTGCATCAGAGTCGCGTTCCCCTAACTCGTCTCCTTGCCTTGTCGTGTCGGATGAACTCGGAACAGAAAAATAATGAACTGTAAACGAGTCTCCAACCAGTTGTGTCTCTGCCACTGGGTTTCTGCTCCATTCCCACTTCTTCTCCTCCTCGAACACTGCATCTCGTGTCACCACAACTTGTCTTGACGCTGGATCGAACATCCGATAGCCTTTCGTATTCATATCATAACCAATGAACACCATTTGCTTGCTACGATCAGCCAACTTAGAAAGGTGCGGTTTCACCACTTTTACATGTGCAAGGCATCCGAAAATACGAAGATGATCGACACTTGGCTTGCGGTCATAGTATGCTTCATAGGGAGTTTTGCCGACGACGCTCTTTGTTGGTGCTCTATTTAAGAGATATACGGCAGTTGATACCGCTTCTCCCCAAAATTCGCCTGGGACTCCCATGCTTTTCAACAAGCTCCTTGCCGTGCCGACCACCGTCTGATTTCTTTGTTCAACAACTCCGTTCTGCTGAGGAGAGTAAGGTGCCGTGAGATAACGCTTAATTCCCAACCGCTCACAGTAGGTCTTGAACTCATTTGAGGTGAATTCGCCGCCACGATCCGTGCGCAAAGCTTTCAGCTTACTGTTTTTCTCCATTTCGGCTGCAGCTTTCACCTTCTTAAATGCCTCAAATGCTTCGTCTTTATTTCGGATCAGCACCTGCCACATGAATCTTGTACAATCGTCAACCAACAGTAGGAAATAGCGCTTGCCTCCGTGTGTGGCAGGAGTTATTGGCCCGCACAAGTCTCCATGCCACAGTTCAAGAGGTGATTTTGCTCGGAATTTTGCCACTGCCGGAAATGGATTTCGGTGTTGTTTTCCAATCAAACAACCATCACAGATGCGGTCCTCATGCTCGATTATGGGCAAGCCGTGCACCATCTGTTTCTGACTTAAAAGCTTCAAGGCATGAAAGTTCACATGCCCGTATCTTGCATGCCATCGCCACGCTTCTTCTTTGCTCCTTACCAGAAAACATTCGGGTAGGGCTGGTGCTATGTTAAACACATACAACCGGTTGCTTGACCTGTTCACTTTTGCTAGTAGCCTTTGTGATCTGTCCAAAATAGTCATAACACCTCCTTCAACCATAACCTTGCATCCGTTCTCATCTAACTGACCAATGCTTATAATGTTGCTCTTCAACATCGGGATGTAGTAGACATTAGTAAGTATTCGATGTTCACCTGTGAAGCCTTCAAACAAAACCGAACCTCTTCCTTGTATTTCTACAGCCGAGCCATCCCCAAATTTGACTGACCCTTTAATGGTCGTGTCAATTTCAGCAAATTTTTTGATACAACCGGTCATGTGGTTACTAGCGCCGGTATCTAAATACCAAGCCTTCTCTCGGGTGCTTTTAATCTTTGGCACCACCTTGTCTTCGTGAAGTAACACATGCTCGTTCTGTATTGCGTGGCTGAGAACACAAGTTTCGGCCATCAACAGTGCCGGTTCATCTTCGGTTTGCGTTGTAACAAGGTTTGCTCTTTCTCTTCGGTTTGGTTTGGGACACTCTTTTGCAAAGTGACCATATTCATTACAATTGAAACACTTAACCCTGGATTTGTCGAAGTTACGTGGCTTTCGGTCTTCGTTATTGCGTTCACCATTTCCCCGACCTCCACCATAACCACGCCCACGACCACGTCCTCTCCCGTGACGTCCTCCTCTGTTGTTGCTGCTGGAACCTTCATCTCTCTTTGCCTTTGGGATTCTTGCCTCCCACTCGGCCTGGGTAAAGAGTAACTGTTCTCCACTGCCCTTTGAGTGCAGTCGCCCTTTAAGCCCTTCTTCAAAGGTTCTGAGGCGGCCGATTGCTTCTGAGACCGACATGTTCTCACTATCGCCAAACTGCTCAATCGTTCCGATAATTTGGAGAAATTTATCTGGAACTGCACTGAACAGTTTTTCAACAACTTCGCTGTCGTCGAGCTTCGTGCCCAGTGAGCGGATCTCACCCACCAGCGTGGTAAGCTTCATTGCAAAGCCGTTTATTGTCTCTGAATCCTCCATGTGTAACTTGTTCAGTTGCCGTTTCAGCACCTGTACGCGTGCCTTCTTGACGCGATCTTCACCAACCCGCATCTCCCTGAGTGCGTCCCAAGCCTCCTTTGCCGTCTGCTTCTCCGCGATTGCCATCATCACATCATCTGGCACGGCTTGAGAAATGGCTACCATGGCGCCTTGATCTTTGTCGTCGTCTGTGTCTCCACCTTCGATCACTGACCATACTCCTAGCGAACGCAAGATTATCTTCATCTTGACAGCCCATATGCCGTAGTTCGTTTCGCTTAACGTTGGATAATGGATCGGGATTGAGGCTCCTCTTGCCGTCGGTTTGACCACTTCAAGTGTCTTTGAGTTATCTCCTACATCACTGGCCATTGCTTTGACAACACGGGCTCTGATACCAAATGTTGGTTTTCGGTACCTCTAACACAGAACAATTAAAGAAAAAACTGAAGAGACAAAGTGTTTTGCGATGCTGTAAAAAAGGCTTATGCATCATTTTCTGGGTTTTCTTATTAATAGAAACAATACAAGATATAACTGCAAAATGAAAGGTTACATCCACGTTTTTGTATTCTAAATAAAACTAACTTTTAAATAACTGCTACTTTAGTTTTGGCCACACACTGGACTAAAACTGACAGCCTAATTACGTACTCAAATGAAAAAACCAAATTTGCTAAAATTAAACAACTACTGGACACGACCTTCTAACAACAAGATTAACTCATCATCCTTTACAACCTGCAGACATTAATTCTTTATTGCAGACGCCTTGAATATCTACCTGAAAGTATTGGTAATCTTCTTAACTTACAGCTTTTAAAGATTAAATCTAACAATCTTAGGAATCTACCTAAATCACTCGGTAAACTTAGTAACTTACTGAGATTATTTATTAGAGATAATAAGAGCTTGAATTATGTCCCGCATGGGCTTGTTAATTTTCCGGCAATAAAGAGAATGATAGCATGGTTGAGAGTTGAAACTATAGCTTGGTTAAAGGATATGACAGACCTTGAAGGAAATCTCTCTATTTATGGAATGAGTAATTTAAAAGATGCCCAGCGTGCTAACATGAGAAATAAATGCAAACTTGAAACTTTGAACTTAAGCTTGGAAACTGATTTCGGGTTTTTTAATTACCCTAAGGAATCAGAGATGATATTAAGGCTCAAACCAGAAGCTTGTGAGGACAAGTGGGTTGGTGTCCATGATGCAGCTTTTTCTTGGTTAGAATCCCTCCAGCCACATCCTAACCTCAAAAAACTTAGAATAATATATTATTCTTCTACCACACTACCGGGATGGATGAGTGATCCATGTTCCTTGCAATCAATTCAAGAAGTCTTGTTACAAGGATGTTACAATATTCAATCTCTTCCATTCAGCAAACTTCACAGTACTCTCAAGCTCCTCACCATTGAGGAATGTTCTAGTATCCGAGTTCTGCAGCTGGAGCAGCTGCCCTCCCAGCTTGAAGAATTGAAGATTATAGTGTGTAAAAACCTGGAGTTGATTACCGGACTAGGGAATCTGGATAAGTTGGCTACACTGAAAATTTCCTTTTGTTTTCTCCTGAATTCAATAACGATGGATGGACTGCAGTTGGTGGAATCTACTGAACCAATTGGTGATTCCTCTCATAAAAAGCCACATATCGGCAAACAGAGCATTTCATCACTTACAAGGTTGGAAATCCTTTACTGTAGATTGCTTTGTGTTCTGCCAGATGGATTGATTCCGTCTGGACCTTGTTACGTGCATGTTAGTCATTGTGGCTGCCCTGACATTAAAATTGAAGATCTACGATAAATCAAATCAGGTTCATAATTTTATTATTATTATAATTATAATTATTTTAATCTTTAGATTTTGACCACTGAACTTTTTTGCTTTTATGCCATCATAAACCTTGGTAGGATTTGTTGACTAATCAATGAAGCTGCTCATGTTTCGACAAATAAATATTTCATTTTTATATTACTTGTTTGTTGCTGCTACATATGCTCTTCTCCAACTCTTTTGCAGGGTTTTTGACGATGTCTTCCTGTCGCTCACAAGGAACATTTAGTAGTCCCCTCGAAGACCCTCGATAGAAATAAATTTACTATTCGATTTTATTATATGTTTTGTAATATATGCAATGAATTTCCTTTGCTCATGAGGATTCATTTTCATTGATTTTGTATTTTTTTTTCTAAACTTGTTTTATTCTTCAAATATGCTCCTCTTAAAGAATGATTAAGCAAGCCAACAGTCAATTTTTCTACTACCCAATTTTTGATAGTTATCTGGTATGTCTACTATTTTTCTTTTCTTTAGCAATATATTTGTGCTATGTATGGTAATTGGGAATATTAATTAAGACGAACCTTTTGATGGAACAAAACCTATGAACAAGATTCTTTTCAATGGAGAACAAATGTTAATTTCGTCCCATTTCTGTTATCGCACTCCAAAATTTGAGCATCTTATCTAGAAGTCTGTTTTTTATCTAGCTCTTTGAGTGGTGTCTATTGCTTTGTCGTTTTGGCTGTACTATTTCTACATTTTTTAATGTTATTCAAAAGTAATAATGCTGATTATTTGGATATCAATTAATTATTTGAACATTTTTTTTTCTTTTTTCAATTAAATATAATAGTTCAGTATAACCAATTAGATACAATAGTTCAGCTTGGGCACAATCCATTAGTTGATCTAATCCGACCTAAAAATTATTTCAATCCTGATCTTATATGATGTCCCTAGTGAAAACAAAGGCTTTTCAACTCATGGGTCAGTTGAATGAAAATAGTAATTTCTGCTATTTACCACTGTTCAGGTATAATCTCTTTTATAAGGAAGAATGCTACTGTGTTATATATAATTTCAGTGCTATTTATGATCCAAAACAACAAAATTAAAGAAATTAACATGTTTTCTGGATTGCAATTAATTTTTTTTCAAGTGAAATTGAGATTTTGGGCTTTTAAAAACAAACTAAAGACCTGAGGTGGGTCCCTTAATCCTTTTGGGTTACATTGAATAACCTGAGGTCAATAAAAATGATGGCTACATTTTGGGTTACATTGAATAACCTGAGGTCGGGGACAATGATGGCTGCATCCAATTATATACCCATCAATAAAAATTAAGTTGACGTAGGAATAAATGTTCCAAAATAGCTAATCAGGGCCACTAAAAGCAGCCCAATAGGTGGCCATCAAGGGCCCCAATAACATTTACGAATCTTTCATATTGGCCCAGTTATAGATCGTTCGGCATGCTGCAGAAATGCTTCAAGTACCTTTCAAGAACCATAATCCTTTAAAGAAACTCCCTCCACAACGGGAGGCATAACGAGAGGCATAAAGGCATGATGAAGTTCATCAGAACTGTTGGTGAAAGCTTAGAAGTAAAGATACTTAGCAAAGAACTGTGGCTAATTTATTTTCCATGATCCCAGCATTCTGACCTATTTAGTTAATAGTCCAACTATAAAATAAGCAATCAATTTTGATACGTCGAATTTCCTTTTTTTTTTTGTATTTGATAGCATTCTTAGATTTTTCGAATTGGTATAAGAAATGACATACACTATTTTCTTTGAATTACCAAAAAATAAATAAAAGGAAAGCTAACCAATTTCCTCTGTGACATTAATTGTAATCAGCTTTTGAAGAATAAAATAGTTATTTCTGCTATGCATTAATTGCCGTGCAGGGATAATCTTTTATAAAATAATGCTACTGTGGTAAAATTTTGGTGCTATAAATTTCATGATCCAAACGAATAAAATTTAGGTTTGATACTGATACTCTCCAAGTTTAGGATTGATGCTTATTTACTACATTTGAAAATTGATACTTTATTAATACTTACAAATCATTCCATTAAATCTATGTTTCGTCTTATTTAAGATTTATAATTTTTAATATATTTTTACTAATAATGTAATCATAATTATTGATTAATTTTTGTTAGTACATATTTTTTAACCTATTAATCTGCTAGGAAAATAATATATAGTTCATTTTTAAGAATGTATATATTTATTTATTTTTCTTATGACATATATGTTATAATTTTATTTTAAAATCCAACTATACTCGTACTGGTATTGGTATTCATTAAATATTCAATTTGTATTCATATCAAAAGGTTAAAAAGAGATACAAATATAATTTAGTTATTCTCTGTCAGTATCTGATCCAATTACAACCTGGGCCTAGCTATCTACTGTGACTGATAGCTATGCATTATTGAAGTTTGACACTGAAAGCTATGCATTATTGAAATTGTAAAATTCTAAACTTTAGAAATATAAAATGGCAATTGAAATGACCACGTTTGATTTGTGTTATATATCATTTCATGAAATATTAAGATTTGACAAAATATAATACCAATTAAATTTATTAATATTAACGAGTTGTTATCATGTTTGATTTTGAATGACTATCGTTTTGAGCAATAACAATTGATTTCAAGAAAACCAATGATAACTTTTTTTCTCCAAAAGAATATTGTTTCCAAAAATAGTAATTCTCATCAAGTGAGAACAGAAAATTTTCACACTTACCATGAGCAGCGCGATAGCCATGAATTATGGAATTATAATGGCAATTTTCGCCAAACATGCATGTGTGATGAAAGTAATACAAAAAATTTCACATCATCGATCTGTGCTTTTATGTTATAGTGTATATCTATTTATTTTTTGTAAGTCATTTTTACATTCTAAAGCATCTCTTACCTGCACATGTCTTCTATACAGGCGAGGCTAGAGCGAGAGATAAGGCAAGAAAGAAGATATCCTCATAGAGAAAGCTATCTTCAATTTCAGTGTTCTTTACCAATGCAAAAAGCTTGAAAGAAGAAAATATTGAGAAAAACAACGAGAAGCCGGCACAATCAGAATTGCTAAAAAAGAAAAGGAAGAGTGTCAAAACTTGTGTTGATGTTCATAATTAAGTGTTTCCTTCCTAATTTTTGGTTTTATACTCCATTACGGGATTTTGATTATGAACTTAATTAGGAAGGAAACACTTAATTCCAAAAATTAGGATGCAAAGCGGTCCCGTTACGATATTGTCCATTAAGCTCACGTACTAGTTAAGTAGTAATAGCGAAGAAAATAAATCACAAATAAAATAAAACAACAAAATAACAAATCAACAAACAACAAATATCAATTTCATTTTCTGCCGTCCTACAGCAACATTCATGATGGATTTATTTCATGCAAAACCATACCGCAATTCATAAACCTTAGATTTGCCATGATCCTCTAGTGAACTCTAATCTAAAATTTTAAGTTACCTTGGTCTATAGCCATGATCTTCCAGAGAGACATAAGCACCGTTGATCACCGGAAGCCTTTAGATTTCCAAGTAATCCCTCTCAAGTCCGATGGAGAGAGCGAGAGAGGCGGCAGCGGCAACACTTTGTTCTGCACAAGAAGAGATACCCGAATCGCAAGATCTGTACTGAAAATTCTCTTCTCTTCTGCTTAATATTCTATCTCCATTAATTTTCGGTAGAGAGAGAAATTAATTAGAGAGAGAGAGAGAGCCGTATCTTAATGTATATCTTAAAGAGACAAAATCCATTCATTAATAGGCGCCACATTAAAAGAGATATAGGCCGTATATAGGCCGTATATCAATCTCTGATTGAACAGGCGCCTCCAACATTTTAATTAATCAATTAATTAATTAATATTGTTTTTCTTATTGGATCTGTAGCCTATTATCTTATTGGATCCTTAGCGGGTCTTGATTCAAAACTTGTCTTATTGGGTATTTTCTTATTTACAGAACATTGCGGTATTTAATTGTGTTTTCCAGGGACCAATAGCATAATTATATTTGTATTATTACCAAACTTTATATAATTTAGACCATCACTAAATCATAAAGTTATTAATACACGTTCTATACATTAAAGGCCCCACTTCTCATGACACATATTGAACCCGATATATAATACTTAATTAATTTGATCACTTCATAAATGGTCTAATTAGATATTTGACAGTCTATTATTCAATATAAATTTATATCACATATAAGCCCATATATGTTGTAATTAAATGAAATTAATTCCAACAATTCATACATATTTAAAGGGGAAAAAAGTTAAAAGCTATCATTGGAATTGCAACAGTGTAATGCTTATTAATTCTAAATCTGACTAAATCAACGAAGCATTCAGAATACCATCCCAAAATTAAAAGCTTTCCCATGCAGTCAAAGTTAATTTGCAACTGTTTTAATTCTCCAAAACTCCTACAATATCTCCTATGCATTCAACGAAAGTTGTAACTCTTAATAAAGTCCATGCCGTCTTAGATGACCACCCATCCAGTCAACAATAGTTTTAACTATTAATAAAAATCCATTCAAGTCAAACTTGCTGAATTAATTCAAAGGTTTTCTCGGAAATATGCCCATAATTTTGTGGATAAAATTTCAAGTTGTATATACAACTCCTTGATCGGTTTGGATTTGAACCGGACATTTCTTGGATATGCACAGTGTCACATTGTTCATAGAAATGTATAAAGTCTCATATCTAGAATTTTTGTTGCATTTTTATTTTTCAGTTATAATGTTATTTATGTAACTAATAATATGTGATGTAATTGTAAATATTGTTATATGGGTAAATGTAGTGTTTTTGGTATGTGTTGTGTTAAATTTATTGTTTTTTAAAATTAAGTTTAGTGTTTTCTGGTATTCAAATCTAGGGTTTAACTGGATTTTTGTTTTAAATAAATAGGAATTATACATGGTGTTTAATAAGAAACTGCGTAGAATAAGGGTTTCCAAGCATGGTTTTACTTTAAAAACCGTGTAGGATGTGTTTTGGTGAATTTATTTTTATTTTTTTAACATATCAAAACATTGATTTTCAAAAATTCTAAAAGAATAGTAAATTTTTTCCCAAAATGTAAAATTTAGTTTCCAAGCACATTTTAATATGGAGAACATGTTAAGCGCTTCAGATCATTGGAATTTGAAATAGCAAAAATGACTTGTTTAGATATAGACATCTATCCAAATATTTGGATGCTAGCCAGACTCCCTTTATATGTATATTTTATAAATCCGTGATCTTGACAGTTTTTTCATATTGCTCTTAAAAATTAAAATATATTTAGACTTGAGACTGTCATTTTGTCGTCCCCTGCATATATGTGAGCAATTATTATGTGTATGTATAGTCGATAAATGTTTATTCCAAAATTCCTATATCTATTTAGCCTGCAAATTTTAAATTTGCTACCACCCCACATGTTGGAGTACAGCTTGGAGAAACTTGAAAATGTTGATTATTTTAAGAAGATTAGAAAGACCACAAATATCAATTTCTTCCGGAACAAAATTTCCTGAAAGGGCCTCATGCCCGTGAACTACACTTCTTTGAAAGGGCTTATATGTAAAATAGAACACAAGCTGCCTCTTTTTAAGAAGAGGAGAGACCCGGTCCTTCTCTGTTTGTAACACGCATTTCCATAGAAATTTCTTTTTGACATGATGCTCTTTCAAAATATAATTCTTGCCTCAATAATGATGCTCCTTACTGTTGGTTTAATGCTTATCAGCCAAGCTCAAGTAGTCCAGGCAGGCAGCAGATTACCACCTGGTACCCCAGGTTCATTTATCATTTTTTAATTTCTATTTCTATGAATAAAACTGGTTGTCATTATTATATCATTTTTTCAAATATTTTTCTTATAGCTAACTGATGATAATATAGTATATATTTTTAACTTGTACTTCAGAACTTGCATCAATTTTAAAACAAATTGTATATACTTCGAGTAATAACATACTTGGTTTCCTGTCCAAAATTTCTGTTATTTGGGAAATCTCCTATTTTGATTGTATAAAGCACAAAAAATAACTAGGTTAACAAGTCTCCTTGTAAAATTCTTACTATGTCCTCATATTTTATATGTTTTTATTTTATTTACTAGGCCAACATGTGTGTAGTAATCCTCACCGCGGTGTGCACTGCTAGAAGGAAGGCAGGAATAAGTTGAAGAAAACACAATTTCACATCTTTTTAATATGATTATAATAAGATACCAATCAATCTTGTTTCACTTTTTGATAGGGATGCAGTGTGTGTGGTACAATTATATGATTCATTTTATTTTGAAAAATAATATATACAGTTTGAGATAACACTGGTACCTATAAGGTAGTGTTCTCTATTCTATAGAATATGAGGTTAATAGTTTGAGATGAATATTTTGTTTGACCATAAATTAGTGATGAAATATGGTTGTAGATTTAGTTTACTAAATTATTTAAGAAAAAATTTCCAAAAAAATAATTAGTTTTACTAATAAAATATGTTGCACAAACCAATTTCACCAGAAAACCAAACCTAAGTATTTCTTGAGGATTTATTCCTCATTTCTCTAATTATGTAGTTCGTAGGAGATGCAAAGCAAACATCAAATCTAAGTCACAAAAAATGATTGATTATATTTTAGGCGACAAATCCCTTTTTCTTTATTTGTCCACATTTTTTGTCAAATAATCTAAGAATGAATTATACCAGGGCTGTTTTTCGAGTTTCGGTTCAAAAAAGAAATTTGTGTTGGAGAAACTGAATTAGAATTCTTTGGTTACATAAATATTTCATATTTCTTATTTTTTATAGATTCAATTTAAGAAATTTTCAAAATATTATTAATATGATTGTAAAACCTAGAGGTTGGCTAATATCAAATCATTTGTTCCAGAGCTGTGGTGCAACCAATTGGTTTTCTGATTTTCAATGTTCAAACGGTCGATCCAAACCGTTAGATGAGATCTCTATATTAATAAAACCTACTTATTAAGTCAGTTTTAAAATCAGCGGAAAAATTTATGAATCATTGAAAACAACGATTTTAAAACTGACTTAATAAATAGTAAAAAAATTCAAAAAAATGTAAAATTTGGTCTCCAAGTCCAAGCACATTTAAAAAAAAAGTGACTTTTCACAACGGAGTACCGTCATAAACGTGCTTTTTCTATTTGCGACGGTACTTTTCGCGAGGGAGTACCGTCATCATTGCGTTTTTTCTCTCGCGAAAAGTGCCTACTTTGTTGTTGTGGAATTGAGCAGTTTGGATCGACTGTTTGAACTTTGATATAGATTGAATGTTGAATAGTTTGGATCGACTGTTTGGACTTTCAAAATGTAAAAACGGAAGCGTATGTGCCACAGTCTAAGAACAAACGTTTTAATATTAGCCAACCTTGTAAAACCTATTCAATATTGGAATTATTTTACTCGTATAGCTCAAATGCAAAAGTTTTCAAGTTTACTGGGTATATTAAAAAAATAATGAATTTTGCTTGCTAATTAAAATTTATTTATTTAAGAAAATAGCAGTCGAATGAGAATCCTTTGGGACTTGAGTTAAATGCATGCTGTGTTATATAGTGTTTAAGATCAATGAGGTGTCTTTTTTTGGCTGTCATAAATTTACAAATAAGAGGGTGCAATTGCAAAAGACCAAAAATAGGAAAATCGTTAAAAAAATAAAAATAAAATATAATAAAAGAAAGAAAGAAACAAACAAACAAAAGTTAAAAGAAGAAGTAATAACAAACCTGGTTCGCTAAGCAGTGGCTGTGTTTCCTGTTTCAAATCAGAGAATAAATAAAAGATTGATTTAAAAAAATTAAATTCAAAGTTTCTTATTCCATCCAAAATTATCCTTCGCAAATGATTTTCTTTTGTTTTGAAATTTTACTAAATTGAAGAAAAATGCTCCAGTACATCAAATTTCTATTGGATGGCTAATAATAAATTAATTAGATGGTTATGATAAATTATGGTGGTCCTTTAAAATTGATTGATAAGGATAGGAGAGAAAATCTGCTCCAATAATGAAAGGAAAGTTTTCTTATTTTCTCTCTATAGTCTTAACTTGGTGGAAAAGTCAAGTACCCATTCACACTGCTTGATTTTTCAAATGAATAAAAATGAATTGAGAGAAAATCCTGACCGCATGCGGTAGAATTATATATAACTAGTAAGAAAATAATTTGATAATAAATAAAACAATAATCGAATTGTAATTTGATATAAATAAAATAATAATTTGACTGCTATTTTTATTAAAACAATAAGTTGATATAAATAAAATTGAGAATGCATAGGAAATATATATTAAATATTGACAATAATAACTATTAAGAAAAATTTGCTGACACATTTATATCAAAATAATAAAATTAAAATTATTAATATTATATAATTTAGATATGTTGCATTTCAAACTTCGTAAAAAAGAAAATAAAAGAAAAAGAAAACGTGAAATAAAAGCAAGTCTTGTCCACTCATTTCTCATTTTCACAACTCACATCTAAGCTTCTTTCCTCCATCTCTTTTCTCATTTCTGATTTCTCATTTTAACAACTCAGATCTAGAAAAACAGAGCATACACAGAGTGAAACACTTCGTTCCTGGCTAAATGGCAAGGAATTTGATAACCTCTGTGCTCTCTCTTGCCAACAATTTGCTCCCATCAATTACAGCCTCTGCACAGGCTCCTTCTTCCTCTTCATCAAATTCTAATTGTAAGTCTGTAAAGGGGTGTTCTGGTGCTGTTGTGGAGGATCTGGAGAGCCTCATGAGGACTCTGGAGCGGATCAAGGCGACGTTGTATGATGCTGAGGAGAGGGAGATCAGAGACAGCTCTGTCAAGCTCTGGCTTAAGGAGCTAAAGAAGGTCGCTTATGATGCTGAGGATGTGCTTGGCGAGTACCAGTATGAGGTCACACGTGTCCAAGTAGAGGCAAGAAATGCTTCTGAGATTTCCGGTTCTCACAAGAGAGAGCAGATAGAGGTTAGTACCTTGTGCATATATAGAAATTAAAAGGATCTTACTTGTGATATTTGCTAAATGCAATTTTTTTTTTCTTTTCGTTGGATTGGTATCCACTGGACTAGTCACTTGTTTTATAATAAGCTTTTCAAATCTAACATCAGAGCGTCAATTTATCCCTTGAATATAATGTTTAGTTTACAAATTATAAAATTTGACATACTTATCTAATTAATAAATTCCTTTTTGGACAGTACATTGTTCCTATTCCTAATGGAACTGTAGATCGGCTTAACAAAATAAGAAATCGATTTGATGAAATAGCAAAGGATCGTGAGGCTCTCCGATTAAGGGAGAGTGATGGGGTGAGGCGTCCAAACAACAAAATTTTACGACCCCCAACGGGTCACATGGTGGATGAGGCAAACATTTTTGGCAGAAATGCCGACATTTCAGAGGTCATCGATTTCTTACTAACAGAAAAAGAAAAGCCACTCTCAGTCATTTCAATTGTTGGCAAAGGTGGGCTCGGAAAAACCACCATTGCCCAACTTGTCTTTAAAGATGAGAGGGTTTCCCGGTGCTTTGATTTAAATGGGTGGGTATGTGTCTCCGAAGAATTTGATGTTAGGAGACTCATCAAAGCAACCATTGAATCATTCTCCAAAACCAACTGTGGTTTAAGTGAGTTGAGTCAATTACAAGAAGAGCTTGCAAAAATTGTGAAGGGAAAAACACTACTACTTGTTTTAGATGACGTGTGGAACGAGAATCATAATCTTTGGGAGTCATTTCGAGTTCCTTTTAAAGAAGCAAGGATGGTCAGGATTCTCGTGACAACCAGAAATAAAAAGGTAGCAAAGGTCATGCAAACAACAACCTGTTTTAACCCAAGTAACTTATCTGAATATTCATGCTGGCAGTTATTTGAGCATTATGCATTTAGTGGTACAAGTTACACCATGCCAATACACTTGGTAGATATGGGAAGGGATATTACAAGAAAGTGTGGTGGGTTGCCATTGGCTGTGAAGTCAATCGCAAGTCTCCTTAGGTATGAAGGTGATGAAGATTTTTGGAGGGAGATTCTAGAAAGTGATCTTTGGGAAATAAAAGAATCAAAAGAAGTTATTTTCCCAGCACTTCAGATAAGCTATGCTCATCTACCTGCCCATCTTAAGCCGTGTTTTTTGTTTTGCTCAATGTACCCAAAAGATTACATATTACGAAAGATGGATTTGATAAAGTTGTGGATCGCTCATGGGTACATTGAGTCCCGGAGCAATAGAAAAATCATAGAAATTGGTGCTGAATATTATAATGAGTTAAAAGAGAGGTCCTTTCTTGATGATGCAACTACATATTCCAAAGAATATAGTAAGTTGCATGATATAATTCATGATCTTGCTCGACTTAATTCTGAGAATGAACACTACTCGGTTGAGCTCAATCAGCCACTTGATATTCAAAAGGAAAACATTCCGCAAGAAGCATGCCATTTATATGTTGGTCGTTTCGTTGGATATGTAAATCAAATTCTCCAACCAAATCTGAAGGGTTTAAGAACTCTTTGTATGGATCTGAGAGCTTGCCGCGGGGATTTGGAACACAAGTATTGTATAAGCAATACCGAGGCAATGGACCTAAATTCAAAGTTGTCGGAATGTTATAAAGAATGTTCGAGAAATGTTCAAATTTGTAACCTCACAAAATTTGAAGCACTCAGGGTATTGGAATTGAAAGGGGATAATTTGACAAGGATTCCTGATTCTATTTCTGAGTTGAAACATCTAGCCTATCTTGGTATTAAATCTTCACGTCTTCAAATGTTGCCACTATCCATTGGCCTCCTTTACAACCTGCAGACTTTAATTCTTGATTGTTCTTACCTTGAATATCTACCTGAATCTAACAATCTTAGGAATCTACCTAAATCACTCGGTTCACTTAATAACTTACTGAGATTATTTATTGGAGGTTATAATTTCTTGGATTATGTCCCGCATGGGCTTGTTAATTTTCCGGCAATAAAAACAATAGGAGCAAAGTTGAGAGTTGAGACTATAGCTTGGTTAAAGGATATAACAGATCTTGAAGGAATTCTCTCTATTAATGGAATGAGTAATTTAAAAGATTCCCAGCGTGCTAACATGAGAAATAAATGCAAACTTGAAACTTTGAATTTAAACTGGAAAACTAATTTCGGGGCATCAAACCCTGAGGAATCAGAGCTGATATTAAACCTCAAACAAGAAGCTTGTGAGGACAAGTGGGTCGATGTCCATGATGCAGCTTTTTCTTGGTTAGAATCCCTCCAGCCACATCCCAACCTCAAAAACCTTCAACTAAGATATTATTCTTCTGCCATAGTACCAGGATGGATGAGTGATCCATCTTCCTTGCAGTCAATACAGGAAATCTGGTTACATTGTTGTTTCAATATTGAATCTCTTCCATTCCGCAATCTTCACACTCTCAAGCACCTCAACATTGTTAAATGTTCTAGTATCCGAGTTCTGCAGCTGGAGCAGCTGCCCTCCCAGCTTGAAGAATTGCAGATTTTATGGTGTGGAAACCTGGAGTTGATTACCGGACTAGGGAATCTGGATAAGTTGGAAAAACTGAAGATTGGCTCTTGTAAAGTCCTGAATTCAATAACGATGGATGGACTGCAGTTGGTGGAATCTACTGAACCAATTGGTGATTCCTCTCATAAAAAGCCACATATCGGCAGACAGAGCATTTCATCACTTACAAGGTTGGAAATCTTTTACTGTGGATTGCTTTGTGTTCTGCCAGATGGATGGATTCCGTCTGGACCTTGTTATGTGCATGTTAGTCATTGTGGCTGCCCTGACATTAAAATTGAAGATCTACGATAAATCAAATCAGGTTCATAATTTTATTATTTTTATAATTATTATTATTTGAATATTTAGATTTAGACCACTGAACTTTTTTGCTTTTATGTAATCTTAAGCCTTGGTAGGATTTGTTGACTAATCAATGAAACTGCTCCTCTTTCGACAAATAAACATTTCATTTTTATATTACTTGTTTGTTGCTGCTACATAAGCTCTTCTCCAATTTTTTTGCAGTGTTTCTATGATGTCTTCCTTTCGCCCACAAGGAACATTTAGGAGTCCCCTAGAAGGCCCTCGATAGAAATAAATTTACTATTCGATTTTATTATATGTTTTGTAATATATGTAATGAATTTCCTTTGCTCATGAGGATTCATTTTCATTGATTTTGTATTTTTTTCTATACTTATTTTATAATTTTTCTACTACCCAATTTTTGGTCGTTATCTGGTATGTCTACTATTTTTCTTTTCTTTAGCCAATATTAAATTTGTGCTATGTATGGTAATTGGCAATATTAATTAAGACGAACCTTTTGAAGGAACAAAACCTATGAACACGATTCTTTTCAATGGAGAACAAATGTTAATCTGGTCCCATTTCTGTTATCGCACTCCAAAATTTGAGTGGTGTCTATTGCTTTGTCGTTTTGGCTGTACTATTTCTACATTTTTTTCAGAACAATCCCTGGGACGATAGATATTACATAATTTAGAACAAGGTTGCCAATCCTACAGTGGCAACATATATAGACCAATCACAACAATCAAATTGGAAAAGAAAAGGAAAATAATATAATCCTACAGATGAGGAGTCTCCTCAAATATCTTTCACACTAACAATTAGTGCTAAATAAATGAGATTCACTAATTAGTGCTAATCAAACGGATAAATTCAATTTCTATTCTCTCAAAAACAAATATTTTCTTTATAGAAAACATATTATTCTGCTATCATTGTTGAAAGAAGTTACATCAACCTCTGCCACGGTTGCGTCCGCAGGCAAAGGAATACTGGCGTAACTTGGGGCAGTTTTAATCGATTATTCCTGCACTTAGAATGGGAAGTTGCCTTAGGTCCGCATTTTGCAGCTTCGGGTAACAAAGATTTAATTTTATATTCTTGATTAAATTTTAAATATAGGTTTTTATTTATTTTATTGATCAAAATTCAGATTTAAATAGTTGGTTATTAATATTTTTCTAACACCCACATCATAGTGCCATTTATTCTAAAATTTCTCATATTTCCTTCAATTTCGCACTTGTCAATTCTTCTTTGGGGGAGGTCACATAATGGCACTTGCTTCTTATTTTTCTTTTTTGGTATCTTTTTTTTAGGGAGGCGTTATTTTGAGGGCAATAATTAGGTTATTGAGAGCAAAGAGAAATCTTTTCTTCTAAATACAATTTTATCCTTCTTAAATACTTTCTTATTTTTACTTTCAGTTATATACTGCTATAAATTAGGAAATTAAATAGACCAAGTAATTCTCATATAAGCAGTGTAGCATAAAAGGAAAATTTTAATATTTTTGATAGGGTAGTGATTATATATTTGGAAATTGTTTGGACTTTTGTGAGTGTCGTAAATTCAATTTGATAACTTTTGTTGGTCTTGCTAAAAATAAAAAAGAATCATGTCCTCATTTGATTTCATTGATTACTGGCTACAAGAATTTTGTAACACTCTAAATATAACATAGAAAAAAGAGTGAGTCTATGGTACTATGCATAACACGATTTGGCATGTAATACAGATCAATACTTTCGTTTTCAAAATTCTAACACTCGATCCGAACCATTTAACATCATTTGAATATGTACTTGCAGACTGAATTTTATATTTTTTTAGATTCTTTTTACTATTTTTAAAGATAGGTACAAAATCACTGTTTTTGGATGGTTCATAATTTTCATGTAAAAAAATATAAAATCCGATCTACAAGTACATATTCATATGGAAATCATGTTAAACGGTTCCGATCGATCGTTAGAATTTTGAAAAAAGAAATATTGATCTGTATTACGGACCAACCCGTGATATGCATAATACCATAGACTCACTCTAAAAAAAATAACTTAAAACATTAGACTCTAAAACCAGAATAAAATAGAGCAAGAAAGAGGACATAAGATATTAAAATATTAAAATAAATAAAGAATCAAATTTCTGTTTTGAAGCCTACGGACTTCAAATAAAAATAAAATAAAATTTTGTTTTCAATATTCAGCGTTTTCTTTCTACTTTTAACAGGTTATTAACTTTTCTAATTAGAGCATATTTTAAGTAGAAGCAGAAAATAGAAAATAGGAAGGTATTTAAGAAGGGCAAAAATGGTACATAGAAGAAGAAAATTCTCTCAGCTCTCAATAGTTGAATTTCTGCCCTCAAGATAGCAGCCCCCATTTTTTAATTGTATATAAAAGCAATTAGAATAAAAAGGAAAACTTTTTCAGTATAAAGGAAATAGTATTAAATTTACATAAATGAAAGCATGAATCATATGATGTGTTTAACTTGCTATTTGATCCCTCACAACATCTTACAATAGTCAAGATGAAATATTTCCCCATTTAATCCTTGGACATATATGATATAGTTTTATGTACTCTTCAATTGAAATCCTGTATATAGTACTGTACTCTTCAATGGAAATCATATGGTCCAAATAGCGATCATATATATAGTTTTCTGATAAGAGGGGTTTGGTAATATGGGTACAAACTGCTGTTATAAAAAGACTGGATATGTCTTTAAAATTCATGGTAAATGATTTGATATTATATATGAACCTCGGATTCTGTGGTACAGAACTTAAAAAGCCCCCTCTGATTATTTTCATACCTTTTAGGAATGGATTAGTTGATACATTATTACATATGTTGTTTCATTCCACTATCATATTGCTTAATTCTATATCAAACTACAAGCAATTATATGCCCTATGAAATGATTGCAAGCTGCTTCTAATTAATCCTTTTGGGTTCCATTGACGATTCAACATGTCAAGTTCGGGACAATGATTGCATGCTGCCTCCAATTCAATATACGTCAATAAAAGCCTAATTTAGGAGTTCTCTTTTTGTTCTTATTTTTAGTTTGAATTTAGCTCTTTATTCTATTTTTGGTTACAAATTAAGCTCCTAAAAAATGGCATAGAACTGATAATTATTTCAATTAATCAAAGAGAAGAAGAAAAAAAATCCTCATTGCTCACAATTGCTGCAATAAGTCAATTAATGAATGGGTAAAATCTGATCCGGATCAAAGGATCCGCCGGAACTCAATTCGACCTGAATCCAAAACTACACGATCTGAAGCACAATCCAACACCCAAATGACCCAAAATTCGAAAATATACAAAAGCGAGACAACTCAAAAAGAACGACCTAGTTGTTCACTTATAACGGGTCCCAGTACGTCAGTTCCTTCTTAATATGACTTTAAAAGGAATAAGCCTGATAGTAGGGACCGCATTGTCAGCGACACATACACTTTTAAATCAGGCAGCTAAGTGATTGAACCCATTTAGAGCAGCCCAATTAGTGTCCATCAGGGCCCTTCATATTAGCCCAGAGAAGCCCATATTAATTTATTTGACAAAAGCCCAGCGTTCTGACCTAAGTTTGTACTTAGTAGTCCAACTATAAAATAGGCAATCCATTAGTTTTTTTTGTTGTGTTTTTCGAATTTCAAATACCCGTCGGCTATATATTAATCCATTAGCTTAATTTCTCCTTTTGATGAAAAGCTGATATACCAATATTACAAGCAGAAATTAAATTACAGGTCTACAAATATTCTTGTATGTTATTCAAAAAGTAATATTGTTGATAATTAGGGAAGTTTACTAATTATTCGAGGTTTTATTTTTTCCTTATTTCAATGAGATATCATAGTTCAGGACAGTCAATTAGCAGATAAAGGAATTGTAATTTTTTTAAATTTGATCAGGACTTGTTAATAGAAGATGATACTCTACAAGTTTAGGATTTCATTAGTAACTAATACTTGAAAAACTAAATAATATTTTAAAATTTGGTACATAATTTGGATTCCTTGTTTTTCCATCATAAATTGAGAAACAAGGGAAGAGACCCCAAAGAGTTAGTTTAAACTAATTTTTACTATTTCAAAAATCGGATTGTAAGTTTTGCAAGTTTTTTGTTTGTCAGATGGAGCTTTGGAATCGAATTAGTCAATTTCCTTTTATTAAAACAAAGGATTACGAATATCAAAAATATTATACAGATTTATTAATAGCAATTTTGTAATTTATATTTTTTATTTTTATGTTATTAATTACTCTGTCGTTGCACATCTGTTATTGAGTAGAACTAGGGTGTTCTTAAGCTCACCAAGCCTTTTTGTGAGCTTAACTAAAAAATCTATCGGATTGGCTTCAAACAACACATCCAAACAGTTGAAACCGATCTACTTCACGAGTAATGCATTTACATGTCAAATTTATAATTTTTCGAACTAGTTTAGTATAAAGTCAAGCAGTCAAAAAATGATGAAAAATGAACTCATTAAAATTAACTTGTAAATCATCTTTTTTTTTTACCGCTTGACTTCATACTAAATTAGTTCAAAAATTTAAAAATTTGACATGTAAATACATCACTCATGAAGTAGACAGGTTTTAACGGTTTGGATGCGTCGTTTGAAGTCAATCCAATAGGTTTTTGAGTTAAACTCACAAAGGGACTTGATGAGCTTAAGAACACCTTAGTTCTACTCTCTGTTATTCCTTCCAATATATACCTTTATATATCTGTAGTGATGTACAAATACCAACACAAATATAAATTCAATTGTACTCCAACGATCGATAAGGTTTATACCATTTCATTGTTGGTTCAAATTTTGACCATTGCGCGTACCAAATTTCTACGCATTGTCAACTATTCCTTTTGTTATTTTCTTCAATGATTTCATTTTCTCTGTTGACCAGTCAAAGTGAAGTTTCAGTAAAATTATCCTTTTGTCAATATATCAACAAGTTTATTTGGATGCTTTTGTAGATTAACAGCGAAATTGGTCTGCGTTTTTTCTCAAGAAAAAGACTATTTTTTTTTTCCTCAATTATATTTCATGACTGATTAGCAGACAGTGGATCAACATTGAAATAAATTTGGATCTGGCCAGAATTTAATGTTTAAATTTGTATTTACATCTTATAGAGAATTAGTTTTAACTAATTTTTACTATTTCAAAATCTTGTGTTGTAGAGAATCATTCACAGAGGTTAGCTGCAGCAGAGTCTATTATCCATCACAATTATTTATTTAAACCAACATAATTACTTAAGGATAATAAAATTATAAGGGTTAACTACTTAAGGATAATTACTTAAGGATAATAAAATTACTAAGAGCATCTACATCCCAGCAACTCAAATGAGTTTCTAAATAACTGTTAACCACTTTTTAGAAATTAAGGTCTCTAAAGTTTCTAACTCTCACATTCCTGAAATTAATTTTAGAGTTTCTATTATGCCACATCAACAACAAATTAAAAAGGAGAATTAATTTGAGCCAATCATTTGGCCAACATGGAGTTTATAAACAGTTTCTTAATAAGAAATTTTACTGCATAGTTTCTAAATAAGAAACTCTCCCACATCCCTAAAACTGAATTAGAAACTGCCACATCAGATTAGAAACTCTAATAATACCAGGGATGTAGATGCTCTAAAGGATAATAAGGGTTGAGTCGTTGTCGACTTGACTAGACTGGAGCCAGGGTTTGTGTGGGCACGGTTCATGTGGATCGTGCTGCTGACAGTTTGGTGCACCAAGCTGAATCTCATTAAACCCAGTCTGTCTATTTCTTGAACCCAGCGAAAAAATCATGTTTCACTGATTTGTGGGTCCCCTCTAGTCAAAGCGCCTTTGCGCATCCCAAGTTGTACCAAAGTGGTTTATGGTATTGTTTTGCTAAGTACACCCCGCTGTTTGCACCCAGGAAGGTATCTAGCACTTGTTTTATTTGTGGAAAATTAATTTCTTTGAGATTTTGCTTGAATTTTATATTAAAATTCATGGTTTTAAATGTAGAATATTGCCATGAATTTTAATATAAGAAATTAAATTTGTTTAGATGTGCCCATGTACAAAATTGGTACTTTTCAAGCGTTTTATTTGTTAAAAAATTGGTCATTCATAATTGTAAATTTTATAGCAACTTTTTAGGATACAACAGTGCAATGCATTTTACATCAAATGAATCGCTCAGAACAAAACAAAATTGACCACCTTGTACACAAACATAACACAAATGAAGTAACTAACACTTAAATATATAACAACAAATATGAGCAAATAAAAAAAGGAATAAACCATATATAACAGGTAGATCGATTTTAATGCCACATTTTATAAGGTGGAGAGAACATCCATCATGAATTTGCAGGGACGATACAAGGCTTCGAGAGGAACAGCCTTTGAAAGAGTCAAACCAGAACCTTCACTATGATGTTCATCTCCAATCCTTTGCCAATCAAAGCACTGAATGAGGGTCCCTAACATAAGTCCGATTTTGCATATCGCTAGGCCTTCACCCGGGCACCTCCTCCTTCCCATTCCAAACGTGATCATCTTCTTGGCTTCTGTTTTACCACTTTCAAATCTCTCAGGCATGAACTTGCTCGGCTCGTCCGACAGACTCGGGTTTCTGTGAATGTGATCAGTGTTGACCAAAAGCATTGTACCTTGTGAAATTTTGTACCCTCCGATCAAAACATTTTCCCAAGATTCATGCGGTACGTGAAATTTTGTACCCTGTGACTCCCTATAACTGGACATGTCGAGCTGTGCCCTATAATCCAATTAAAACAATTGAAGGATTGTACTCTATATTTCCTAAAATGTCACACTTCACTTGCACCTAGCAAGTTTTTTGTAACATCCCAAAAAATTGAGTCATTATTATTTGGGAGGGCCTAGCTTTCCTCCATCATTCATCCTCCATTTTTCTCCCAACTGAAAATAAGTAGGGGACCACAATATTACAGTTAATAACTGCTGGAATTAGTAGGGGACCACAACTATCTTCACAACATTACCGGCGGACATATTGCGCAAAAGTATTCACACTTGACACAGGTAGTATTCATCCATGTAAATAAAAGTACTCATCTTTGAGAAATAATTATATAAGGAAACATTACCACCAATCTTTTACACGTTTTTAGAAGTGGTTTTTTTCCTACGTTCACTCTAACTAATATTTCTGTCGATCTGTGCGGAAGTTTTCAAATCTAAAACCACGAAAGTCTTCTACACAATTTTCTCTTTCAAATGAGATCCATGATGACATACTTTCGAGGTGTCCGTTACGCAAGTATTCACACCTCGTACGCAAGTATTCATCTCTCATTGAACAAGTATTCATCCTCGTCATGTAAGTGTAAATAGTACATAAATGTATGGTGGGACCGCACAACCGCGACTTCAGATAAGTAGGGAACCACAGTAATATGCGGAAATAAGTGGTGGAATTAGTAGGGGACGATTTGCAAAAAAGTATTCACACTTAACACGAGTTGTATTCATCCATATAAATAAAAGTACTCATCTTTGAGAAAGAATTATATATGGAAATATTACGATATTAAGAGCATTAATTAGGCGGAGATAGTATGGTACCACAACTGCTGTCCGCTAAAAACAAAAGAAAACACGTAATTAAGTGGGGGGACCGCACAACCGTCATCACTAACTACCGTGGGGACCGCATAACCGACCGCAAGTGGAAATAACATCAAGTATTCACCCTGATATATCAAGTATTTTTAAAAAAAACTGGACATATCACAACCATCTTTTACACGTTTTTAGAGGTGGTTTTTTTTTTCTCCGTTCAATCTAACTAATATTTATGACGATCTGTGAGGAATTTTGCAAATCTAAAACCACGAACGTCTTCTACATAATTTTCTCTTTAAAATGAGATCCATTATGACATACATTCGAGTTATCCGTTGCATAAGTATTCACCCTTGTCATGCAAGTATTCATCTATCATTGAACAAGTATTCATCCTCGTCGTGTGAGGCGGAGGCGGAGGCAGAGGCGGAGAAGGAGAGGCGGAGGTGGGAGGCGGAGGCGGAGAGGGAGAGGCGAAGGTGGGAGAGGTGGGCGGAGGCGGAGGTGGAAGGGGGAGGCGGAGGTGGAAGAGGGAGAGGAAGGGAGAGAGGAAAGAAATAGAAGGAGAAAATCTACTAATTAATTTGTAGGGACCACTAGTTAGTTAGAATTGATTATTATAGTTAGAAAATGAAGTTAGTTGGGGAAAAATGGAGGAAGGAATCAAGGTGTAACATATAATTACCCTTATTATTTATGCTTACAATATTTTATATAAACTATTGAATATAGTATATTTGTCTTCGTGGAAAAAAAATATAAATTAAGTGATAAAAAATATATTAACAAATTATATTTTAGTTATTATATTTTAGCATTTTAATGTTACAAATGGTAACCGTCAAAAATTTATAATAACCGGATTTATTTTTATTTATATCCCTTTCAATTAAAATAAAAATAAAAATAAAGAAAACCAATCATTTCATTTTAAAACCCTTTCGTTGCATGTGGCTCCCATGCCCGCACCCCTTCTGAAACCCTTTTTCAGCCGCTCATTTCATCCACTTCGTTTCAGAATTCTTAATTACCGTGTCTCTGTCTCTCTCTTCCGAGAAAACAAAATCAAACAGAAAAAGAAAAGTTAGAAAACAAAAAATATTACGATGAAAATTTTGATTCCATTGTATGATCGATTCGATTCGAGTTTTGACTACGTCGCAGTAATTATGTACTGTCATTGCAATCCGATTTGAAATTATGAATATCTCACTTTTAGGTAACCGGACTTCTCTATAATTTGTGTTTTCGTTTTGTATGGTTGTTTTGAATATTGGTATTGCATATTCGATTATGATGGCATATTTAATGGGATAGCGGGTCTGAGGTTGGATTTGATTTGTGATGTCTTGAGATTGTGTGCTACGAGAATGTGGGAATCGCCTGTGAGTAGGGATTACACGTGTGTTGTGGAAGTTGGGAATCGCCTGTGTGATGGGATTCTAATTATGTGAATATTGTGTGACTTATTTTACGAATAACCTAGACTGACGTGCTATCGCCGATTAAATACGCATGCATAATTGATATCTTTTAATTTGGATTAAGCTTGTTTGAATGGTTGTTAGATTTAGCCAATTAAGAGAAGCTTGTCCATTGCGTCCCAAAATTCTCTGTTGACCTGTGGTCAAAGTGAAGTTTTCAGTAGGATTGTCCTTTTGTCAATATATCAACAAGTTTATTTGAATGTTTTTGTAGCTTAATAGCGAGATTTTAGATTGCTGGATCGTTGGTCTCTCTCTTGGGATAGGGATAGGGTGGCAAAGGGAATGGTCTGCGTTTAAGAATCAGATCCTCTGAGCATTAGTTAATATTTTAATAAATTAGCAGACAGTGGATCTTGCCAGAAGTTAATATTTTAATAATTTAATGAATTGTAGTTTACTTAAATTTGTTTTTACATCAAAAATTGAGAAACAGGGGAACGGACCCTTATAAAGAATTAGTTTTAACTAATTTTTACTATTTCAAAATTCTGTGTGTTGTAGATAATCATTCACAATTATTTATTTCAACCAACATAATCCTTTCCTTGACCTCTCTCCTAGTTACTGCATGCAAACAATGTAGATGGCTTTGGCACAAACCTATGTAACTATAAATTGTACCCATTACAATATTAATATATGAAATCCCCTTCTCAGGACATATATATAATTCTCAATTGTTATTTAAACAAGTACATAAATACGTTGTTGCATTCTTCTTGCTTTTTAATCTTTCATGTAACCAGCCATCATTCTTCTAGGGCTTTGTTTGAGGACAATTTGGATTTCTATAATACTTAGTGCACCTTCCAGTGTAAGGCTGGCCTCGGGGGTTGCCTGATGGAATCGAGGGCTTTGGCTGTAATACTCCCGGGCCAATTGCTGAAATGACAAAGTAGATTTGTAATTTTAAATTTAATTACTTATGAAAGTAACACAGAAGATATACACCAGATTTGTAATACTCCATGGCTGGTTCAAGTTTCTTTGAATTATCATGTCAACTAAAGTTTGAATACTTTCTAAAAAAAAAAAGTAAATATACACCAGCTTTTATTTATGAAGGAAAGATTACTTACTACTAGCCTTGCTCTCCTCCAGGGTTCGAGCAGCCTCCGTAGAAGGCAATATGAGCGAGCTTGTGAAAAATAAGAAGAGAATGCAGAGAACTGGGAGAGCTTTTGTTGTTGACATTTTTGGAATTTATTTTATCCTGCTTTGTTTTATGATGCAGCTGGTACCCTCAAAGGATTCATTCCTATATATAGACTTTCCATGGCAATTATTACAATTAATTAAAATTAGATATGGATACGATTCAGCTATTATCCCTATCCTATCTATTTACAGCTCTAGACCTTTCAACTATGATGTCTCTTCCGTTTACCTGAGGTCAATGCAACTTTTCAGCACACTTGTCGTTAGTTATGGTGCATTTGTCATTTTTTGGCGATGCATGAATAAGTCAGGATCTTTTGTAGTTTGACAACGATTGAAATCTTAATTTGTTGGAATAGTTGACTGAAGACATTTGTCTCCTTCAGATAGGGTGGCAAGGGATTGGCCTATGTTTTTTCTCTAAAAAGTAAATTTGGTTGGACCATTATTTTTCTTTCCAATTAGATGGTAGATTTACGCAAAATGTTTGTATGGACTTCCAGTGTTTAAGTCCAAGTTTGGCATCTGCTTTAAAAGTAAATGATATCAAGTAGGGACTGATCAAGTTTTTCATTTTGGAAAGTTGGAGGCTTTGTTCCAACATTTGTATACATTAGAAATTGTTTTTACAAAAGCCTAGATGGCTAGTGCTTCTTCGGTTCCTCTCTTTCAACAAGGCACATATCCCCGCCACCCCGGTTGTGTCCCACTTATATTTAGCACCGACCCCACATGAACCGTCCATCCCACTCTGGGGCAGATCCAGGATTTTAATCAGGAGTAGGCACAAAATATTGACAAGAGTATAATTTTTTTTCTCATTACGAATCGCAGCGGAGTAGTGGATAGGGAGTTAGAAAAGTCATGGCACAACCGAATACGTCACAGCACGATACGGTTCCATCACTATACGTGTGCCGGTTATGTGTCATTACCATCTTTCGAAAATTTGGCACAACAAGACACATCACTCAAAAGATTTGGTCATGGCACGACACATGGTCATGTGTAATTAGGACCGTTAAATCTTGATCGAATGTTGAATCTTAAATGTAACTAATATAAATTATGAAAAAATAGTTAAATGTGACAAATGTGTATGGACCAGGAATTTTATCTTTGCTATTTGACACAATTTGAATGATAGCCTACATGTTGACACATTTGTTCTTTAGTCAAACTAGTCAAACTTTATCTTTGCCGTCCCTGTTAAAAATTTCAAATTGTATATCTCTTTATCAAGGCTCAAAATTCAATGTTTCAAGGCTCAATGTGAAATATCGAGGATTCGACTTAATCAGCCCTCTAAAATTTGTTAACACAATTTGAATTATAGCCTACATGTTGACACATTTGTTCTTTAGTCAAACTTGTCAAACTTTTCTGTTGAATTCTTGGGATTAGGGCCGACCAGCTAGGACGGGACTGTCTTTACCGTATCTGTTTTTTTTTTTTGGTCAGACAGGAACGAATATACCGTCTCTAGTTTTTTTCCTGTACAGTTAATTTGATGAGCGGTGATTAGGCCAAAGGGAGATGGATTAGTGGGACTGGATAAACCAACCCGGTTTACCTAGATATCGAATTTCCGCCAAATCAAACCCCTTTCACGATATTTTATTTATTTATTTTTAATTAATAAAAATTTTGGCTTTTTTTTATTTAGTATTTTTTTAATTGGAATAGTGTCTATTATACTCAGTCGATGTTTGTCAAAACAATTGAGGTGCATTGGAATTTGGAAGAGCCTGCGACCTTTATCAGTGGCCCAGCCAGTGCCTTTAGGTCTACTTACTTAGACCTCTGTTTTCTTTCATATCTCAGCCCAGAGAGGCCCACACTAATAAATCAGTAGTCCAAGAACAAAATAGTTAATCCATCATTTTTTGTTTGTTTTTTCGGATTTCGAAATGCCCATAGGTTAATCATATATTTATATTCCAACTAAATTCTACGCAAGTCAGGTAATTCTACGCCATTCGATTAATCATATTGTGTTATGCACTTTTAGAAAAATTATACAACAAAAATAACTTCAAACTTGCTTTAAAACATAGCTGAGCATGCTAAGATCTCTTAATTGGAACAAAAGATAGGATTTCAATGGAAAAAAAAACTCTTTGAAGATATATATGGATAAAATGTTATTTCCGTATTAGTTTGGTGGTATTGAAAAAAAAAATATATTTTCTTAAACTCATTTTCCAAAATTTTCTTTATATGTCATGTTACATAGCTTCGTACAAATCGTAACCCATATTTTGATATTTATAATAAATAATTCAACTGATACATTGTCTGTAGTAGAAGATTTATTGTATCTATTTAAAGTTTTTGTATTTTTATTGACTGTATCATAAAAAAATAAGATACTATTAATATGAAATAATTCAATTAATGTCCTCTTAAAAAAATAGAATTCAATGTCACCACTTTTTGCATACGTTATACACCATAAATATACAAGTATCGTGCCTGTACGTTGCAACGTGTACATATTACGTGTACATATCATAAGAGAACAAAAACAAAATCTCATACAAAATGACATATTATCATTAAAAAAAATTGGCCAATGAAAACATGAATTTTTAAATAATATCAATGAATAATATAAAAATAGATTGGTTCTAAATTCAAATTATATAAAAAGTTAATTTGTATCAGGAAGTCCAATGAAAAATAACGTCAACTTAGTGGAATCGAAGATATCATATTGTGTTGTGAACTTTTAGAAAAATTGTACAACTGTTGTGTATTTTAGGTATCGAACTATAGGTCTTTTTAATACAATTTTTACATTTAAATTTATAAACCCTCATACACAATAATAGGTCAGTTGCAAGCATACAACCTATCATATTGTAATAATAAAGGTATCTATCCAAAGATAATGGAAAATGTTACTTTTTACTAAATTAATTAATCCTAAAATAGTGCAAATAAAGTAAATGGGGGGTTTGTTGTAAATTGATTTTGTGGGTTCAATACCCAATTGAGAGTTGAATTTAAATAAAGCAATTTAAAACAACAAATAAAAGGAGTTTTGTAATTCAATAAGATAGAAATCTATGGGCTATCAGCATGCAATAACTTTGGTCAAATCCACACTTAATTGGTTTCTAAATTCATGTTTGCAATGATGGGTTTCTAAGCCTTAAATATAAAAAAGGGTCACTTTCGTGAATTAATAACGTGCCTAAACAATTAGGGTTTCAGATTAAGTCATTCACCCTAGCGGTCTAGACCATAAACATAGGTTAGCCTAGTTTATTTTCAAATACTGATACTTAACGATTAAGTCCTTCACACCAATATTCGGTTCAACTCCATGGGTCCCAATTAAATATGAAGCTTCATGATTAAGATCCTTCACCTCAATTCAACCTTTGTTTCTTGTTGTTCCAGACTAAGAAATAGATTTGGTTATTTCTAATCTTAATCCTAGGGTTATTCATGTATATAAGTTGGTACCATTAATTATTTGATCCTAGCATCTTAAGTTGATTAAACTTAAGCGGGACGCTAATTAACAAGCACACAAATTACACAATCACATGAATTATAAAGTCAACAAGAATAAACATGCAAGCAAATAATCATCATAAAGAAAACTATTCAAGTAAGGTAGATTTTAACACAAGTTCATGTTTAGAGCCTAAGCCTCTAGAGAAAAAATCTAGCATCTCATGGGTGCGCTAACATCCAAGAGAAATATAAGAGTAAACATGATAAAAACTGAGAAAAACAAGAAAGATAATAGAGTACACCAATCTCCTTGCTCACTGCACCTTGTCTTCACCTTCGCTCGCTCGAGAAATCCTTCGCTCCAGTCGCCCTCAATCACTCGGAGAAGAGAGAAAAATATATAAAGATGTGTAGAATAAAAACTAAGTTAAAAAGTAGATGAAAGGTGAATTCTCCTGTTGCTCTCCTGCCAATATATAGTAGTTTTTGTGACTTTGGGAGCAACCAAACAAGATCTGAAAGTGAATCGAGTGAAGTTGACAATAAAATCTATCCAAATCTAGGCTGGTGAGGCCATTGGCGCGGCTGAACAAAATTATACATTCCGAATTTGAATTTGTTTCCTTCATAAAAGTTATAGATCTTTTTGTCCTGGTTCTATCAAATTGAGAGAGTAAATTTAAAATGAAAACAGAAAATTTATTTTTTTGCTTTACTTCTGGTTCACCTAAGATGCAGTTCAGCTTCATCTCCAAACAGTTAATGGATTAATTAGCTCAAAACAAACAAAAAAGAATGTATTGCCTATTTTATTGTCGAGACTATTATGTATTAACTTAGGTCAGAACGCTTGGAGCAAGGCGCATCTGATAGGCATCAAACTCAAATCGGTCTAATACCGGCTTGGGACCATCCAATTCACTTCATGATCCGTGCAGTCCACTTCAATATCCGTGCATACCCTTCAATAATCATGCATATCAAGGGAGCACGGATCATCAAGCGCATCGGATGGTTCCAAGCGGGCAATGGACTGATTTGGGTTCCACAAACGCTAGGCTCTTGGAAAATGAATTAATAAAGGCTTCTCTAGGCGAATATGAAAGAGTAGTAAATGTTCTGGGGGCCCGATGAACAGTACTTGGGCTGCTCTTAGTGGGCTGGATCTGATGCCTAATACAAACAACTTGTGTAAATTTACTGTGTCTAATTGAAAAGAAATAAAGTTGATCCAATCAATTTTACTTTTAAGAGAAAAAATCTTAGGCCAGTCCCTTGCCACTCTATCTAAAGGAGAGAAATGTCTTCAGCAACTAATGAAACAAATTAAGATCACAATCGTTATCAAACTACAAAAGATCCTGACTTGTTCATGCCTTGCCAAAAAATGAAAAATGCACCATAACTAACGACAAGTGTGCTGAAAAGTTGCCTTGACCTGAGGTAAATGGAAGAGACATCATAGTTGAAAGGTCTAGAGCTGAAAATAGATCGGACAGGGATAATAGCTGAATCGTATCCATATATATTTTAAATTAATTGTAATAACTGAGTTGGAAATTCTATATATAGGAATGAATCCTTGGAGGGTACCAGCTGCATCATAAAACAAAGCAGGATAAAATAAATTCCAAAAATGTCAACCACAAAAGCTCTCCCTGTTCTCTGCATTTTCTTCCTACTTTTCACTAGCTAGCACATATTGCCTTATAGTGAGGCTGCTCGAACCCTGGAAGAGAGCAAGGCTTATGGTAAGTAATTTCTCTCTTTAATAATGAATATATAGCTGGTGCGTTCAAACTTTAATTCTTTTTTATTTTTTGAAGCAAGCTAGTATTTAAACTTTAATTGACATAATAATTCAATGAAACTTGAACCAGTATCTTTTAATTTAATTTCACCTAATTAATTAAGTGGTATGTTGAAATTTTTAGTAATACATAAATTGAGAGAAATATTATCCGTATTTCTTTCATTAGTAAATTAAGAATTGCAAATTTACTGTCATCTCCACATTTTCAGCCAAAGGCTCTCCTCGTGTAGGCACTCCTTACAATGGCAGGGTACCTTACACTAGACCAAAGTGCAATTAAGTATTATAAATGTCCTCCTGAAGCAAAGCCCTAGAAGAATGATTCCTGGTACATGAAAGAATCAGACCAAGAATAATTAATGCAACAAAGTATTTATGATTGTGTTTAAACAATATGCAAGATGTATAATTGTGGTATTTGTCCTCCTCAAGCAAACCCATAGAAGAATGATTCCTGGTTACATGAAAGATTTGGAGTTAGAAGAATAGAACAAAGTATTTGTGTATACATGTATAAATAATAAGTTAGATTTATATATGTCATCGGTGGAAAGCCCCAATAAGGAGGGGATATATTATATTAATATTGTAAAGTGTGCAATTAATTAATAGAGTCGTATAGATTTGTGCCAAAAACTAGTGTTAATTCAACAAAATAAATCTTCCAATGCCATCTACATTACTTGCATGCAGTAAAATGGAGAGTGGTCAAGCAGCCCAACTTGATCCTAATTATGTTATCCTTAAGTAATTATTTTGGTTAAAATAAATAATTGGATTGCACTTGGAGTAGTCTAGGAACAAAAGAAAATAAAATGAAGGAAAATATATTTTCTTGCTGGAGGCAGTTTTGTCCAGGCACTTTATCAATTGACCTATGTCATCTTATTTACTAGCGTTAATTTTTTTTAAGTGTAAACTATATATATAATTAATTTTGTGTATTGTCCGGGTTAACGCAAAGTATGCTTCATTACCCATATCTCATTTTCACATGGAATTTAGAAATGTCTCTTATACTATTGCTCAAGCTGTTGACGAGGAACAGACGAGGCTGATGGTAACTCTCAAGGGAATCAAGGCCATGTTGCTTGATGCTGAGGAGAGGGAGATCAGAGACCACTATGTCAAGCACTGGCTCAAGGAGCACAAGAAGGTCGCTTATGATGCCAAGGATGTGCTCAGCGTGTACCGGTACGAGGTTACACGTCTCCAAGTAGAGGCAAGGAAGGCTTCCGAGGCTTCCAGTTCTCACAAGGGAAAGCAGATGGAGGTTAGTACGTACCTAGTGCATATATATATTAAAAGAATCTTGTTGTGTGTGTTTTCATTGTGAGGTACTGAAAGCAAATATGGAATGCTTGAATTTTCATTTTAAATTTTTTATCTGATTGCATCGACCAGAGTGGTAACTTGTTTTAATTACCAGCCTTCCAAATCTAAAATCAGAGTGGTCACTTCTCTCAATTATAATTTTTAGATTTCCGTTATTATTATTTTTTTTGGTTGTAGTTGCACATCCGTCATTCGTTCCATATTACCTTTATATATCTGTAGTGATCAACAAATACAAATACAAATGCAATTGTAGTCCAATGATAAGGTTTATACCTATATCTGTCAGTATCATCTTAGCAGTTTGAGAAGATTTCCACATATAATTGCTGGTTCAAATTTTGTCCATTGCGTACCAAATTTCTACGCATTGTCAAGTACTCCTTTTGTTATTTTCTTCAATGATTCCTTTTCTCTGTTGACCTCTGGTCAAAGTGAAGTTTCAGTAAAATTGTCCTTTTGTCAATATATCAACAAATTTATTTGAATGTTTTTGTAGCTTAATAGCGAGATTTTAGATTGCTGGATCGTTGGTCTCTCTCTTGGGATAGGGATAGGGTGGCAAAGGGAATGGTCTGCGTTTAAGAATCAGATTCTCTGAGCATGAGTTAATATTTTAATAAATTAGCAGACATTGATCTTGCCAGAAGTTAATATTTTAATAATTTAATGAATTGTAGTTTACTTAAATTTGTTTTTACATCAAAAATTGAGAAACAGGGGAACGGACCCTTATAAAGAATTAGTTTTAACTAATTTTTACTATTTCAAAATTCTGTGTGTTGTAGATAATCATTCACAATTATTTATTTCAACCAACATAATCCTTTCCTTGACCTCTCTCCTAGTTACTGCATGCAAACAATGTAGATGGCTTTGGCACAAACCTATGTAACTATAAATTGTACCCATTACAATATTAATATATGAAATCCCCTTCTCAGCACATATATATAATTCTCAATTGTTATTCATACAAGTACATAAATACGTTGTTGCATTCTTCTTGCTTTTTAATCTTTCATGTAACCAGCCATCATTCTTCTAGGGCTTTGCTTGAGGACAATTTGGATTTCTATAATACTTAGTGCACCTTCCAGTGTAAGGCTGGCCTCGGGGGTTGCCTGATGGAATCGAGGGCTTTGGCTGTAATACTCCCGGGCCAATTGCTGAAATGACAAAGTAGATTTGTAATTTTAAATTTAATTACTTATGAAAGTAACACAGAAGATATACACCAGATTTGTAATACTCCATGGCTGGTTCAAGTTTCTTTGAATTATCATGTAAACTAAAGTTTGAATACTTTCTAAAAAAAAAAAGTAAATATACACCAGCTATTATTTAAGAAGGAAAGATTACTTACTACTAGCCTTGCTCTCTTCCAGGGTTCGAGCAGCCTCCGTAGAAGGCAACATGAGCGAGCTTGTGAAAAATAGGAAGAGAATGCAGAGAACTGGGAGAGCTTTTGTTGTTGACATTTTTGGAATTTATTTTATCCTGCTTTGTTTTATGATGCAGCTGGTACCCTCAAAGGATTCATTCCTATATATAGACTTTCCATGGCAATTATTACAATTAATTAAAATTAGATATGGATACGATTCAGCTATTATCCCTATCCGATCTATTTACAGCTCTAGACCTTTCAACTATGATGTCTCTTCCGTTTACCTGAGGTCAATGCAACTTTTCAGCACACTTGTGGTTAGTTATGGTGCATTTTTCATTTTTTGGCGATGCATGAACAAGTCAGGATCTTTTGTAGTTTGACAACGATTGAAATCTTAATTTGTTGGAATAGTTGACTGAAGACATTTATCTCCTTAGATAGGTTGGCAAGGGATGGCCTGTAATTTTTCTCTAAAAAGTAAATTTGGTTGGACCATTATTTTTCTTTCCAATTAGATATGGAAGATTTACGCAAAAGGTTTGTACGGACTTCCAGTGTTTAAGTCCAAGTTTGGCGTCTGCTTTAAAAGTAAATGATATCAAGCAGGGACTGATCAAGTTTTTCATTTTTGAAAGTTGGAGGCTTTGTTCCAACATTTGTATACATTAGAAATTGTTTTTACAAAAGCCTAGATGGCTAGTGCTTCTTCGGTTCCTCTCTTTCAACAAGGCACATATCCCCGCCACCCCGGTTGTGTCCCACTTATATTTAGCACCGACCCCACATGAACCGTCCATCCCACTCTGGGGCAGATCCAGGATTTTAATCAGGAGTAGGCACAAAATATTGACAAGAGTATAATTTTTTTTCTCATTACGAATCGCAGCGGGGTAGTGGATAGGGAGTTAGAAAAGTCATAGCACAACCGAATACGTCACAGCACGATACGGTTCCCTCACTGTACATGTGCCGGTTATGTGTCATTACCATCTTTCGAAAATCTGGCACAACAAGGCACATCACACAAAAGATTTGGTCCCGGCACGACACATGGTCATGTGTAATTAGGACCGTTAAATCTTGATTGAATGTTGAATCTTAAATGTAACTAACATAAATTATGAAAAAAATAGTTAAACGTGACAAATGTGTATGGACCAGGAATTTTATCTTTGCTATTTGACACAATTTGAATGATAGCCTACATGTTGATCAATTTGTTCTTTAGTCACTTAGGCCTCTGTTTTCTTTCATATCTCAGCCCAGAGAGGCCCACACTAATAAATCAGTAGTTCAAGAACAAAATAGTTAATCCATTATTTTTTGTTTGTTTTTTCGGATTTCAAAATGCCCATAGGTTAATCATATATTTATATTCCAACTAAATTCTACGCAAGTCAGGTAATTCAACGCCATTCGATTAATCATATTGTGTTATGCACTTTTAGAAAAATTATGCAACAAAAATAACTTCAAATTTCCATTAAACATAGCTGAGCATACTAAGATCTCTTAATTCGAACAAAATACAGGATTTCAATGAAAAAAAAAAAACTCTTTGAAGATATATATGGATAAATTGTTATTTCCGTATTAGTTTGGTGGTATTGAAAATAATATATATTATCTTAAACTCATTTTCCCAAATTTTTTATGTATATGAAGTTACATAGCTTCGTACAAATCATTACTCATATTATGATATTTATAATAAATAATTCAACTGACACATTCCTCTTCAAAAAAGAAAAAGAAAGAATTCAATGTCACCACTTTTTAATTATGTTATACACCATAAATATATAAGTATCGTGCCTGTACGTTGCAACGTGTACATATCACGTGTACATATCATAAGAGAACTAAAACAAAATCTCATACAAAATGACATATTTTATTTAAAAAAATTGGCCAATTAAAGCAATAATTTTTAAATAATATCAATGAATAATATAAAAATAGATTGGTTCTAAATTCAAATTATATAAAATGTTAGTCAGTATCAGGAAGTCCAATGAGAAATAACGTCAACTTAGTGGAATCGAAGATATCATATTGGTAACCCATATTTTTCTGTAGTAGAATATTTATTGAATACATTAGAAGGTTTTGTATCTTAGATAAAATAAGAAATTATTAAAAAGAAAGAATTCAATGTTTACATGCGTTATACACCATAAATCATTGTATCTTAGACGTAATAACAAAAAATTAATAAACAAATTAATTATCTCTAATTTTGCTTCATTATATATATATGATTTACTCATGAAATATACATAGCGAATGAGAATGACAAATTTAAATCACTGAATAATAATTATGAACACATTATGTCCTTGAATAATCATGCATTATTTCTCATGTGTGTTCGAGATAAAATTATTTCTGCCATTATTTGCACTCTGATCGAAAAAAAAAATTGTTTAGCTTGGTACTAAAAGCATCTCTTTGTTACGGTGGATTCAATCAGTGGCTTGTTTACCAATTCAATTTTCCTTACCTACCAAAAATAAATTATTTTAGTAATCAAATAATACAAAAAATGCAACGTGTTTTGGGGTCACGGGTCAAGTTAACCAACCACCCACTTCATAAATTATATTAAGTGGATTCAATCAGTGACTAGCTAGTCACACGATAAAGCAGCGCTTAATAATTATATTAAGTGGCGATACACTGTGTTATCTTACGAATATTAATAGTGCATTATTTCAGAAAGCAGAAACCACTTGGAATTTAAATTTTTTGCCTATACTATACCTGCTTACCCCTCATCAGATCTGAGGACTCTACTTCTCTTTACTCATTTCTCATTTCTACAACTCAGATCTAATTAAGGGACAAAGCATACTCAGATATCACACACTTGTTACATGCAAAATGGCAGGGAATTTGATAAACTCTCTGCTCTCTCTAGCCACCAATTTGCTCCCCTCAATTACAGCCTCTGCACATGCTCCTTCTTCTTCAAATGCTAATAACTCAGAAAAGGAGCGTGCTTGTGCTGTTGAGGAGGATATGGAGAGGCTGATGCGAACTCTGAAGGGGATCAAGGCCACATTGTACGATGCTGAGGAGAGGGAGATCAGAGACCTCTTCGTCAAGTTCTGGCTCAAGGAGCTCAAGAAGGTCGCTTATGATGCCGAGGATGTGCTCGGCGAGTACCGGTATGAGGTTACACGTGTCCAAGTAGAGGCAAGAAAGGCTTCTCAGGCTTCCGGTTCTCATAAGAGAAAGCCGATGGAGGTTAGCGTCTTGTGCATATACAAATTAAATGGATTCTCATTGTGCTAGTGTATTTTTTATTTTTTTTGTCGTTGTGGTACTAAAACTAAATTGTGTATGCTTGAATTTCTCTCTTTTTTTTTTACATGGATTGACATTCACTATAGAGGTGACTTGTTTTATTACTAGCTTTCCAAATCAAACATTGGAGTCGTCACTTGATCTATTAATTATCATTTTTAGTTAACAAATTATGAAATTTGACATATTTAATACATTTCATTTTTACAGTGCATTTTTTCAATTCCTGACGGCATGGTTGATCAGCTTAAAAAAATAAGAGTTCGATTTGATGAAATAGCAAAGGACCGTGAGGCTCTCCAATTAAGGGAGAGTGATGGAGAGAGACTTCCAAAGAACAAAATTTTACGACCCCCATTGGGTCACATGGTGGATGAGAAGAGTATTTTTGGCAGAAGAGCTGAAATAAGTCAGGTCATCAGTTTCTTACTCTCTGAAAAAGAAAAGTCATTTTCGGTTATTTCAATTGTTGGCAAAGGTGGTCTCGGAAAAACCACCGTTGCCCAACTTGTCTACAAAAAATTGAGGGATTCCCGATGTTTTGATTTATTTGTGTGGGTATGTGTTTCTGAAGAATTTGACATCAAGAGGGTCATCAAAGCAACCATTGAATCAATATCCAAAACCAATTGTGGTGTGAGTGAGTTGAGCCCATTACAAGAAGTGCTTGCAGAAACTGTGAAGGGAAAAACATTGATGCTTGTTTTAGATGATGTGTGGAATGAGAATAAAAGCCTTTGGGAGTTGTTTCGAGTTCCATTTAAAGAAGCAAAGATGGTCAGGATTCTGGTGACAACAAGAAATAAAAAGGTTGCAGAGGTTATGCAAACAACATCATGTTTTAGCCCAACTAACTTGCCTGAAGATTCCTGCTGGCAGTTGTTTCAGCATTATGCATTTAGTGGTACAAGTGACATTGTGCCAACACACTTGGTAAATATGGGAAGGGATATTATGAGAAAGTGTGGTGGGTTGCCATTGGCCGTGAAGTCGATTGCAAGCCTCCTTAGGCATGAAACAGATGAAGAAAGTTGGATTGAGATTCTAGAAAGTGATCTTTGGGAGTCCAATCCATCAAATGATATATTCCCAGCACTTCAGATCAGTTATGCTCATCTACCTGCCCATCTTAAGCCGTGTTTTTTATTTTGCTCAATGTACCCAAAAGATTACTTATTAGAAAAGATGCATTTGATAGAGTTATGGATCTCTCATGGCTACATTGAGTCCAAGGGCAAAAGAAGAATCACAGAAATTGGTGTTGAATATTATGAGGAGTTAAAACAGAGGTCCTTTCTTGATGATTTTTCAAGTGGATCTAAAGAACGTTATAAGCTGCACGATATAATCCATGACCTTGCACGACTTAATTCTGGGAGTGAACATTATTCGGTGCAGATCAATCAGCCACTTGATATTCATAAGGAAAATGTTCCGCAAGAAGCATGCCATTTATATGTAGGTGGTTTCGTTGGATATGTAAATCAAATTCTCCAACCAAATCTGAAGGGTTTAAGAACTCTTTATACGGATCTGAGATCTTGCCCCAGGGATTTGGAGCACGAGTATTGTATAAGCAATACCGAGGAAATGGACCTAAATTCCATGTTGTCAGAATGTTACAAAGAATATTTGAGAGATGTTCAAATATGCAACCTCACAAAATTTGAAGCACTCAGGGTATTGGAATTGAAAGGGGAAAATTTGACAGGGATTCCTGATTCCATTTCCGAGTTGAAACATCTAACCTATCTTAGAATTACATCTTCACGTCTAAAAAAGTTGCCACTATCCATTGGCCTCCTTTACAACCTGCAGACACTAATTCTTTATTGCGGACGCCTTGAATATCTACCGGAAAGTATTGGTGATCTTCTTAACTTACAGTTTTTAGATATTTCATCTGGCTGTTTCTCGAAGCTACCTAAATCACTCGGTTCACTTAATAACTTACTGAGATTATTTATTGGAGGTTATAGTTCCTTGGATTATGTCCCGCATGGGCTTGTTAATTTTCCGGCAATAAAGACAATGAGAGCAAGTTTGAGAATTAAAACTATAGCTTGGTTAAAGGATATGACGGACCTTGAAGGAAATCTCTCTATTTATGGAATGAGTAATTTAAAAGATGCCCAGCGTGCTAACATGAGAAATAAATGCAAACTTCAAACTTTGAATTTAAGCTGGGAAACTGATTTCGGGTTTTTGAATTACTCTGAGGAATCAGAGGTGATATTAACCCTCAAACCAGAAGCTTGTGAGGACAAGTGGGTCGGTGTCCATGATGCAGCTTTTTCTTGGTTAGAATCCCTCCAGCCACATCCTAACCTCAAAAAACTTAGAATAATATCTTATTCTTCTACCACACTACCGGGATGGATGAGTGATCCATGTTCCTTGCAATCAATTCAAGAAGTCTTGTTACGAGGATGTTACAATATTCAATCTCTTCCATTCAGCAAACTTCATAGTACTCTCAAGCTCCTTACCATTGAGGAATGTCATAGTATCCGAGTTCTGCAGCTGGAGCAGCTGCCCTCCCAGCTTGAAGAATTGCATATTTATAATTGTTACCACCTGGAGTTGATTACCGGACTAGGGAATCTTGATATGTTAGCTACACTGAAAATTTGGTATTGTGATGCCCTGAAATCAATAACGATGGAATCTACTGAGCCAGTTGGTGATTCCTCTCATGAAAAGCCACATATCGACAGACAGAGCATTTCATCACTTGCAGTGTTGTACATCCATCAGTGTAGATTGCTTTGTGCTCTGCCGAATGGGTTGATTTCATCAGGGCATTCGTGTTATGGGGGAGTTTATGGTTGCGGCTTCCCTGACATTGACTTATCTGAGATCTACAACAAATCAAATCAGGTTCAAAATTTTATTATTTTTATAATTATTATTATTTGAATATTTAGATTTAGACCACTGAACTTTATTGCTTTTATGTAATCTTTGAAAAGCCTTGGTAGGATTTGTTGACTAATCCATCAAACTGCTCCTGTTTTGACAAATAAATAATCCATCAAGCCTTGATAGAACAATCCCTTGCACGATAGATATTACACAATTTAGAACAAGGTTGCCTATCCTACAGTGTCAACATACATAGACCAATCACAACAATCAAATTGGAAAAGAAAAGGAAAATAATCTAATTAATCGTACATATGGAAAGGAGTCTCTTCAAATATCTTTCAGACTAACAATTAGTGCTAATCAAATGAGATTCTCTTTGGGCTATGATTTTTTCTATCTTTTAGGAGATGTGATGTACCTATATTGAGTGCTCCTAGCTGGTGCTTTATCAAATTACATTTGATTCCATATAAAATCATTTTCAAATAAAATTATTTCAAATAAAGATTTTTTTTATTTTTTCAAATAAAAACATTTGATTCCACTTAAAAATGGGAAGTTTGGTACTGGGGTACTTATCAGTTTTTTCAAATAAACATTTTTTTATTTTTTCAAATAAATGGAAAGTTTGGTACTGGGGTACTTATCAGTTCATATCATAACTATGTATGCAATTTGACGTCACTCCATGGTATTTGCACCAGTATAATGAAGAACCAAGGTTTGAATAAAACCGTATCGAGTTAGAAATTGATAGTGTTTGCATGAATGACCCTATACTTGTTTTGATATATATTTATCAGGAAATCCGGTTTTAAAATGAGGAAATAAATTGCTGCTTAAGTCTGAATTTGGGCTTCTTATTTTTTACTAATTAATTCTGAATTTTGACTTAATTCCTTCAAAAAAATGTACATAATTGATTAGATTTTTCTATTATTGATAGGGAAGTTCGAGCTCGGACCATACATCGATGCCCAATATCGAGGATGACATCGGGGATGAGGGAGAGGATGACGATAGTGACGACTCTGATGATGATGTTTGATGTTATTTGGTATGATGTGTGATGCTTAGATGTTATTTCGTACGATGTTTGATGCTTAGATGTTATGTTTGATATTATTTGGTACGATGTTTGATGCTTAGATGTTTGATGTTACTTGGTACGTTGTTCACTTGTTTGATGCTTAGATGTTATTTTGTGCGATGTTTTATGTTTAAAAGATGTTTGATGTTATTTGATATCTTGTTATATGTTGATATTAAAAGGTTACGAAGCACACGATATTAGATATTGGATGGAATTATTAGAAAAATTAATGACAAACAAAAAAATAATGCTTACAGGAGCATTAGGCAATCGGTTTTTGACCATCAGCAGCGTTTAATAGTTGGTCGCTGAAAACAAGTATCAATGGCTGTATTTTAAATATTAGTGACTAATAGTTGGTCGCCGAAAAAAAATATCAGCGACTGGATTTTAAGCATCAGCGACCGAAAGTCGGACGCTGAAATCCTTTAGATGATGTCAGCAAACACTATCAGCTACCAAAAAAATTGATCGCTGAAAAGGTATCAGCGACCGGTGATGTCATCATGCGAATATCAGTGACGATGCTTTCTGCGACCGGCCATCTGCGACCAAATTCGATCGCTGATACCCATCAGCGACCCGTGCAGTTATTATCAGCGACCGAATTTCCGGTCGCTGATCGATGCTCTTTTTTGCTGTAGTGCTTAGATCTACAACAAATCAAATCAGGTTCAAAATTTTATTATTTTTATAATTATTATTATTTGAATATTTAGATTTAGACCACTGAACTTTTGTGCTTTTATGTAATCTTAAGCCTTGGTAGGATTTGTTGACTAATCCATCAAGCTGCTCCTGTTTCGACAAATAAATATTTCATTTTTATGTTACTTGTTTGCTGCTGCTACATAAGCTCTTCTCCAATTTTTTGCAGTGTTTTCGATGATGTCTTCCTTTTGACTACAAGGAACATCTAGGAGTCCCCTTGAAGACCCTCGATAGAAATAAATGTACTATTCGATTTTATTATATGTTTTGTAATATATGCAATGAATTTCCTTTGCTCATGAGGATTCATTTTCATTGATTTTGTATTTTTTTTCTATACTTATTTTATTCTTCAAATATGCTCCTCTTAAAGAATGATTAAGCTAGCCAACAGTCAATTTTTCTACTACCCAATTTTTGGTCGTTATCTGGTGTCTCTACTATTTTTCTTTTCTTTAGCCAATATATTTGTGCGATGTATGTTAATTGGCAATATAAATAACGTTTGCCAACCCATAATTTCTTATTAGCCTACTCCTGTTTCAGCTCAGAACAGATCTTCTGTGATTTGAACTACAGAAATGGAACATGTTGCGGGTTAAATGTAGAGAGAAACCGGGTCAAAAAATTCATCACTACATACATCTTGTACAATACCGTCATAGGAAACTAAAAAAGGAGTTGAGAGAATTAGTGGGCCCCATGCACGTAACAATTCGAATTTTTTTAAAAAATCATAATTAGAAAAAACAAAATTAGCAAACCAACATAATTAGCTGAGTTTTTAGAAAAACCATAAGAACCGAATTGGCAATTCGGGTCCGACTTTTTTTTTTCCCTAGACCCAAAATGTCAATTCAGGTTCCCCAATTTTTTTCAGTTTTTCCGCAGCGCAGAAACGGTGTAGCGTTTGGTGTAATGCCTTGGACCCGAATTGGGATTTCGGGTCCAAGTACTTTGTTTTTTTTTTTTTAGAAACAAATAACTAAAATGATAAAATATAATACTAAAAAATCGAATTTTTTTTCCCTTTGTCAAATTACTTTTTTGATAGCATATTTATACTAAAATACTATAAATTATTTGAAATTATATTAATTTATGTTGATTTACACTAAATTACTTAAAATTATATTAATTTATGCTGAATTACACTAAATTACTTGAAATTACAATAATTATGTAGAATTATGCTAAAATACGGTAAATTACGTTAAATTACGTACGAATAGGACCTATTTTGTGCCATCCTTCATAAATCATAAAAAATAGTAAAAAAATTTCAAAAATAATAAAAATTGGTATTCTACAAGTTCATTATATAAGTAATTTACTGAGCTACCTAGATTGAATAATAAAAGTGAAAATCTCAATCGAAAACTTCAACTGAAGTTTTGAGGCCCTTCTCTTTGTTTTTTGGCGATTCTGAATTTGAAAAACTAGCAAAGCAAGTACGGACGCATGCGGATTTTCGCGAGCTTTCCGAAAGTGGTCATTTGCTGAAATCGGACACTCGAGCACCGTTTTCTGACCGTTTGAAGTTTCGTCGTCGTTTTTCACCTTCTCAGTGAAGATATCATCCCTATTGATGCGTAATTTAGCGTAATTTACCGTATTCTAGCATAATTCTACATAATTATTGTAATTTCAATTAATTTAGTGTAATTCAGCATAAATTAATATAATTTCAAGTAATTTAGCGTATTTTAGTATAAATATGCTATCAAAAAAATAATTTGACAAAGGGAAAAAAAATTCGATTTTTTAGTATTATATTTCATAATTTTAGTTATTTGTTTCTAAAAAAAGAAAAAAAAAAGTACTGGGACCCGAAATTCCAATTTGGGTCCAAGGCATTACACCAAAAGCTACACCATTTCTGCGCTGCGGAAAAACTGAGAAAAATAGGGTAACCCGAATTGGCATTTCCGGTCCAGGGAAAAAAAAAGTTGGACCCGAATTCCCAATTCGGTTCTTATGGTTTTTCTAAAAATCCAGCTAATCATGTTGGTTTGCTAATTTTGTTTATTCTACTTATGGTTTTTAAAAAAAATTCTAACAATTCTGTTCTGGCCGCGCTTACAGGGATCAGTTGTGGCTGCATTTCTACAACTATTCGCGTTGAAATTGATATTTAGTTGATTCCTCATCCGCAACACAATAAAAATGCAGCTTTAGTGGCAAAATACTTGCAATAAAGTTGTAAGTGCTAAAAGTTATGCACTTCTTCACAAAGCCCTTTAAATTATATAAATTGTAGTATTAGTATTTAGATATTTTAAATATGTATATTTCATTACACATATATCGATTTGAGATAATTTTTCTTTATAATTTATTTATATAAATTGCTCATAACTCGTAACTTGCTCATAACTCGCTCACTAAATGCTCATGAACAACTTGTTCATTATCAACTCGCTATAACTCACTAATTAACTTAATGAACCGAGCATGAGCATACCCCAACTCGCTCATAACTCGCTCATTAAGAAATTTGATCACAAAAAATTTGATCATTAATATAACCCAAAATTTGATCACAAAAAATTTGTTCATTAATACACCGTACTGGATTTGTACAGTTATGAATTTGTCTATTTTTTAAATTCTACATTTTTATTATTGTTTTAATAATGTAAATTTGTAGGTATGTGACAAGGAGATAGCTTTGACCTTTGAGTATGTGACATGTAAGCCGTGAGAACGACAAGAAGATAGTTGTTTGATTTTGTTAAATTATGTACCATTTAATTAAGTTGGATTATGACAATTTGTTAAATTATATAAATAAAAATTAGTTTTTGACTGATGTATTTTAAACAACTCAGCAACTCGGTAACTCGCTCATTATCAACATGCTCAGTAACAACTCGCTCTAACTCACTCATTAACAACTCGCTCATTAAGCTAATGAGCCGAGCATGAGCATACCCCAACTCACTAATGCTCGCCCAAGTCAAAAAAAAATTATTGTGAATTAGACCCTTAAAATACATGTAATTGTGTTGGATTGAATATACAAAAATAATACATATTTTGGTGCTATGATATTCGATTATATCATATGAAATAATATATTATTGATGTTAATCTCAAATCAAAAATTGATATATAATTACACAAAACAATAATGGTGATAACATATGTTTTTAATATTATACTGATAAAATAGGAAAATAATCTTCATTTGCTAGCGAGCAAAATTTATTCCTACTCTTTGCTTTATTATTTTTATTAGGTATGAACAAAATTTATTGATACATAGAGTATTTGATACTGATTAAAAACTTTAAAAATTTGTAGACAGGTTTTTATTTCTTTTGTTTGCAGCAAATTCTTCATTTCGAATTTATTTTATCAGTTGTTTAATATGAAGCATGCAGAGAATACAAAAGGTATAAGTGAGATGTGTGCATCCTTTTTTTAGCTAATTAATATTTTGTAAAAAGGTCAATTTCTTGTGTACCATCTGACTCTATCAATTTTCTTATGTACCCCTCAAGACTTAAATACATTATATTTACCTCTCAATACATTGGGTAAAATATGTAATGCTCTTATCCAATATATTTACCTCAAGGCAATTATGAAATAGATTGGGGACTTATATGTAAGATTTTCAATCTATATAAGCCTTTGCATGAATTAATGAAATTAATCTTTTTTTCTGAAAATCAATTTAATGTTCTATATTATAGAATCCGGAGTCCATGAGAAGTTGTAGCACAGTAATTGATGTTCTATATAATTAATTGAAGGCCTATTACAAGGAATTCATAGAGCCCAGTAATTGATAATCTGAGAGAAACAGGTGGGCTAGGCCTTATGGGTTGTTGTAGCCCAGTAATAATTAATTGACGCACGTTAATTACACATGTCAATTTAGAATAATTTAGTTTAATTTAGTTTGAATTTAGGTTAAATCTGTACAATTTAATTTAGTATATTTTAGGATCTGATTACAATGTAATTTAGTTTTAATTTACTGTATTTTATATTTTATTTACTGTAATGTATTGCAATTTAGGTTTTTTTCTTGGATTATTCGTCTTAATTAATTTATTGCATTTTGAGGCTGAGAACCACAGATCATTGGAGATCTCCAATCAAGTATTATTAATTGAAGGCCTATTACAAGGACTTCATAGAACCCAGTAACAAATAATCTGAGAGAAACAGGTGGGCTAGGCCTTATGGGCCGTTGTAGCCTAGTAATAATTTATTGACGCACGTTAATTATATGACAATTTAAAATAATTCATTTTAATTTAGTTTGAATTTAGATTAATGTATTACAATTTAGTTTAGCGTATTTTAGGCTCTGATTATAATGTAATGGGTGGAGTTTTTGTCCAAATAACTTTGGACAAAGTCTCATCCAAAGTCAGTCTTAAACCGTCTGATTTGATTTAAAATTTGCATCAACAGTTTAGATTTACGGGATCATTTAAATTATTAAGTTTTAAATATGTTTGCACGAATCTTAATTCAAATCAGAGGTTAGGTCTAACATTCAATGAGATTTTGTCCAAAACTAGTTGGACAGCTGGACCCCTTCTAGAAGGTCGGTGCCTTACATTGAGTAGTGTAGGAGAGAACTATTAATTAATACATTTGTGTAGGTGAGAACTATATAACGAGACAGAAAATATTCCCTTCTCTTTTGTTTGTATTGAACTATTAATTACATTGAGTAGTGTACGTGAGAACTGAAAAATCTGATTTTTTTTTTATTAATATCCTCAATTAAATAAAAATTAACAAAAAAATGCGCTCAGTTTTTTTTTATTTTGAAAACTGTCATAACCGCTCCACATAGGGGCAGTTTCTTTCTTAAGTGAACTGCCTCACTGTGGGGGTGCTTAGTTTTTTATTTTTTTTAAGAAAAATCTTAAAATGAAAATAGTAAACTAAATGAATGTAAATGACAAAAAAATCGAAAATTAGAAATAAAAAACTTAATCGGAAACTTCAACTCAAGTATTGAGACTCTTACATTTGTTTTTTTGTGATTCCCTTTTTTTATATATAGACACTAAGAGTAATTTGGTCACACTGCAGCTATGATTTTTTTTTCTCTCTTTTTGGATATTCTTATTCTTTGATTTTTTAAATAGAATTTATGACCAAGAAAATATATATGTGTGAAACTAGAGCTGAATCTTAGATATTGTATAGAATTCATGTACCAAAAAAATGTATTCTTCTTCTCTTTCATAAAATATTGACATTCATAAATCATAAAAAATAGTAAAAAAATTAGTAAAAATTGGTATTCTACAAGTTCATTTTATAACCAATTTACTGAGCTACTTAGATCGAAGTTTGAAATTTATACGATAGGTTTTTGACTTAGCATTATTTTTCAGAAACTTCAATTGTAATTTTGAGGTTCTAAACGGTGGTTCTTTTTTTGCAATTCTGAGTGCGCCGGACATTTTGTAAGGTAAACCTTAGTTGTCAAAATCCATTACTCCTCCTCCCAAGCTTTAGGGGTTGTAGGTTGTGCACCCCCCTCTTTTGAACGCTTCAACAAAGGTTAGTTATTACCGTATTTTAGGTTGTTATGATTCAACTTATCTTAAATAATAAATAAATAGTGGTGACAACAAATTTGGTGTATTATATACACTAATTTGATATGGCACAGATCTTCAATAGAATAAAATTATGTTTCCTTAAATGAGATTATTGAATGACAAATAACATTACTTAAATGATATAAAAAATTTAATAAATGAAGACATGACCAATAAATTATCAATCAATCTAAAAATTTCTTAAATGATATTTAAAAATTAAAAGAAAATATGACCAATCTGAAAATCGAGTATCTGAAATCAAATTAGTATGGCGAGTACGTGTCTCAATAAATTTAGACTTTTACACACAAAAAAAACATCAAAAGAAATGCATGGAATAATAAAAGGATGACTATTTGATAGGAGGACTGATATTCAATGTACAATTGCATATTTTAATCACAAACATTGGCAGATCAGGACATTTACATGCTTAGAGAAGAGATATATTTAAAATCATTATATCTTAGACATAATAACAAAATAATAATAAACGAATTCAATATCTCTAATTTTTACTTGCGTTATATATGATTTATTCATGAAATATACATAGAGAATGAGAATGACAAATTTAAATCACTGAATATTAATTATGAACACATTATGACCATGAATAGTAATTATTTCTCATTCGTATATACGTGTTCATTTCATTGCAACATCTGAAGACCATGAATAATAATATGATATTTATAAAAGCAAAAAAACAAGCACTTGGAATTGAATTTAATATTTTTGTACTAATATAATTTGGAATTTCAACTTGAGTTATTAGCGGTGAAAAAAAAAATATATCTACCTCGAGATAATGGCATCTGATTGCACAATTTGTTATTAATTAGTCTATGAATAAAATAAAATAAAATGAATGCAAATATATTTTATAGCTATAGGCCAATTTGTCCAGCGTCTTTATTAATTGAACTATGACATGTTATTTACAAGCGTTCATTTTAATTTTTATAAGTGTAAACTATATATCAAATTTAAATATGTATATTGTCCGTGGTTAACCCAAAGTATACATGCTTCATACTTGTAAAGGAGATCAAAATAAAATTATTCTGCAATTGTTTGAACTCTAAAAAAAATTATTTAGTTCCGTATTAAAAGCAACTATTTTTCACGGTGAATTCAAGATTCAACCAATGGCTGGTTTACCAATTTAATTTTCTTTATCTACCAAAACTAAATTATTTAGAAATCAAATCATACAAAAATAATACAGCGTTTCTCGTGTCACGGATCAACTTAATCAAATCACCCACTAGAATTCGTATCATGTAAGGTGACATAATATTTTAACTTGAATCTGGACCGTCTAATCAGAATCCACACGACTTTTAAAACTGGTCTCATGTGTTCACCTCGGGCCAGATTGGTCCGGACTCCGATCGGACGACCGTGATCCCAAACAGAAATATTCAGTTACCTCAGAGGATATGGATTCTCACCCATTTGACTTGTTAAGATAAGGATGCGCTTAACATATATATTAAGTGGCTATATCGATATAAGGGAGCTTTTCAGATCCACTTAATACGCTGAACCAATATTAATTAATTGTGAGTTACTTCTGAAATCAGAAACCTCTTGGAATTTAGAAATGTTGTTTATAGCTTACCCCTCAGATCTGAGGACTACTGCTCTTTACTCATTTCTCATTTCTACAACTCAGATATAAAGAACAGAGCATACGCATAGTCACACTTTTGTTCCGTCCAAAATGGCAGGGAATTTGATAACCTCTGTGCTCTCTCTAGCCACCAGTTTGCTCCCCTCAATTACAGCCTCTGCGCTATTTCCTTCTTCCTATACCTCAAATTCTAATAACTCACAAAAGGAGCTTGCTCGTGCTGTTGAGGATGATCTGAAGTGGCTGATGCGAACTCTGGAGCGGATCAAGGCCACGTTGTACGATGCTGAGGAGAGGGAGATCATAGACCGCTCTGTCAAGCTCTGGCTGAAGGAGCTCAAGAAGGTTGCTTACGATGCCGAGGATGTGCTCAGCGAGTATCGATATGAGGTTACACGTGTCCAAGTAGAGGCAAGAAAGGCTTCCGAGGCTTCCGGTTCTCACAAGAGAAATGACATGGAGGTTAGTACCTCATTCATATAGATATTAAAAATTATCTTACTTGTGCAAGTTTTTTTTTTCTTGTGTGGTACTAAAACTTAATAGAGGATGCTTGAATTTTAAATTTTAGCTAGATTGGTATCCACCGGAGTGGTCACTTGTTTTATTATCAGCATTTCCAATCTAGCATCAAAGTTGTCATGACATAATATTAAACATTTCCAATCTAATTATCATTTTTAAGTTATGTCATACATTTCTTTTTGGACAGTGCATTGAGTACATTGTTCAAATTCCTGATGGCATGGTTGACCGGCTTAACAAAATAAGGAGTCGATTTGATGAAATAGCGAAGGATCATGAGGCTCTCCAATTAAGGGAGAGTGATGGGGTGAGGCACCCTAACAATAAAATTTTACGACCCCCAACGGGTCACATGGTAGATGAGGCAAGCATTTTTGGGAGACAAGCTGAAATAGAGGAGGTAATTGATTTCTTACTATCTGAGAAAGAAAAGCCCTTTTCAGTCATTTCAATTATTGGCAAAGGTGGTCTCGGAAAAACTACTATTGCCCAACTGGTCTACAAGAATGAGAGGGTAATCCGGTGCTTTGATTTATTTGGGTGGGTATGTGTCTCTGAAGAATTTGATGTTGGGAGACTCACTAAAGCAATCATTGAATCAGTTTCCAAAATCAATTACACTTTGAGTGAGTTGAGTTCATTACAAGAGAAGCTTGCAGAAATTGTGAAGGGAAAAACAATACTGCTTGTCTTCGATGACGTGTGGAACGAGAATCAAAGTCTTTGGGAGTTGTTAAGGGTTCCTTTTAAAGAAGCAAAGCTGGTCAGAATTCTCGTGACAACAAGAAATAAAAAGGTTGCAGATGTCATGCAAACAACGACCTATTTTAGGCCAAATAACTTGCCCGAATATTTGTGTTGGAAGTTGTTTCAGTATTATGCATTTAGTGGTACAAGTGACACTGTCTCAAAACACTTGGTAGATGTGGGAAGGGAGATTACGAAAAAGTGTGGTGGGTTGCCATTGGCAGTGAAGTCAATTGCAAGCCTCGTTAGGCATGAACCAAATGAAGAGAGATGGAGAGAGATTATAGAAAGTGATCTTTGGGAAACAAATTCATCAGATGATATATTTCCAGCACTTCAGATCAGCTATGCTCATCTACCTACCCACCTTAAGCCGTGTTTTTTGTTTTGCTCCATGTACCCGAAAGATTACATATTAGAAAAGATGAATTTGATACAGTTATGGATCTCTCATGGCTACATCAAATCCAGTGGCAAAAGAAGGATCGAAGAAATTGCTGGTGAATATTATGAGGAGTTACAAGAGAGGTGCTTTCTTGATGAACTTTCTGATTTTTATTTATATTATCCTCCAGAAAGTTGTAAGTTGCACGATATAATCCATGATCTTGCTCGGCTTAATTCTGAGAATGAAAATTATTCGGTGCAGATCAATCAGCCACTTGATATTCACAAGGAAAACATTCCGCAAGAAGCATACCATTTATATGTGGGTGGTTTCGTTGGATATGTAAATCAAATTCTCCAACAAAATTTGAATGGTTTAAGAACTCTTTCTTTGGATCTGAGAGCATGCAGTGGAGATTTAGAGCACGAGTATTGTATAAACAATACAGAGGCAATGGACCTAAATTTGGAGTTGTCGGAATATTATGAAGAATGTTCGAGAGATGTACACATATGTAACCTCACTAAATTTGGGTCACTCAGGGTTTTGGAATTGGAATGGGAAGATTTGACAGGGATTCCTGATTCCATTTCCGAGTTGAAACATCTAACCTATCTTGGAATTACATCTCCACGTCTAAAAATCTTGCCACTATCCATTGGCCTCCTTTACAACCTGCAGACTTTAAATCTTCATTGCATTAGCCTTAAATATCTACCTGAAAATATTGGTAATCTTCTTAACTTACATTTTTTAATAATTCGATTTAACAATCTTTCAAATCTACCTAAATCACTCGGTAAACTTAGTAACTTTGTCGAGTATGCAAGCTGGCACATTATCTGGGACACATAAAATCAGAGGACTGGAAAGGAAAGAAATCAACAGAGGACGCATGGAAACAGGAGATCCATATCTACACAATTTGGAAGCAATATAATCGTAGCTGTATTTGATTGTGTAATATTTTACTTTCTACATATAGGAAAAAGGTTAATGATAAATATAGGCAGAGAAGAAAAAACTTGTAAGTAAGAAAAATAGAGAGAATAGATTTCTCAAAAACAAAAGCTGTAAACAATTTTCTGTGAAATAAAATCAGGGAGGGAAGGGTGATTTCTTGGGAGTTTTGTGTTCTTAATTTGTATCATGGTATCAGAGCGTTGGTAAGATCTCGCTAGCCCTCTCTTCCAAATCAAAACCGCTGCCAGAAACGACTCTGGTAACAGCACCATGGCCGAAACCAATACTCTAATTGAGAAACTAACACAACTAATTACCCTACAGCAAAATCAATTGCTAGCTATGCAACAGCCTAATACTCCACCACCACAAACCCCAGTTGTAACTCATGAATCAACCTTGCATACAAACCTAATACCCATAAAACTCGATGGAAAGAATTACCCATTGTGGTCTCAATCAATTCGCATGTGTCTTAAGGCTCGTGAGAAAATGAAGCATATCATGGAGTCACCTCCGGCTGAAAATGACCCACTGTTCAAACGGTGGGACATTGAAGATACTGTGGTCAAAGGGTGGATTTGCAACTCACTCGACAAGAATCTCTACGGCAAGTTCCTGAGATATCCAACGGCCAAGGAGGTGTGGGAAGCAATAGCCACAACCTTCTACGACGGAAGCGATGCTGCTCAGGTATATGATTTGAACAAAAAGGTGAATAAAACCAAACAAGCCAATAGGTCTGTAGAAGAGTATTACAATGAACTTCAGGACCTATGGTTAGAAATAGACTTCCGACGTCCCAATCCAATGGTGTGTACAGCCGATATAGAAAAGTTTGCAAAATTTCTACAAGAATCGAGAGTGTACTCTTTCTTGGATGGGCTTGATGATAAATTCGACAACGAACGAGCAAATGTGCTGCAAATGACCCCGTTTCCTACCCTTGAACAAGCCTTTGCTCGGGTGAGGAAGGAAGCCACTCGACAAGAGGTGATGAACACGGGTGTTGAGGCAGAACCACAGCTATCGGCTGCTATGTACTCAAAGGGACACAAAGGTATTGATAAATCTCATTTGAAGTGTACTCACTGTGGTATGACAAGGCACACAAAGGACCAATGCTTCAAAATAGTGGGCTACCCTGATTGGTTCAAAGAACGACGCAAGGAGAAGGGTAGTTGGTCGGGAAAGGGGCAGGCAGCCATAGCACGTGCAGACCATGTGGGACACGATGTCTGGAAGCAACAGGCACCAACCAGCAACCCTATTGGCGCTGGCAACAGAAATCACCTGGAGCAGTCGGTACCAGTAGCAGAGCACGCTGATCTCCAAGGCAAGGGCCTTCATGCAGCAAGCACAAGCAACACCCAGGTAGCAGATCAGACAGCATCAGGTAATGGTACAGGTAATTTTTTGATTAAACAAAAGAATTGTGAAGAATGGGTATTAGATACAGGGGCTACAGACCATATGACATTTGATAAAAATGACCTAATTAACTATAAAACTCCTAAAAAAACTGGTATTTTAAATGCTAACGGCATGTGCTACCCTGTTAGTGCAGCAGGAGATGTGAAACTATATTCAAACCTGACACTAAAAAATACTCTAGTTGTGCCATCTTTATCCTCCAAATTAGTATCAGTTGGACAATTAACAAGAGACTTAAACTGCAAGGTCCACATATTTCCTGATTACTGCATATTTCAGGACATTCAAACCAAGAGAGTTTTGGGCCGTGGTACTAGGAGAGGTGGGTTGTATTATCTCGATAGCATGAAGACAGGAGATGCACTACTTAGTAGGGACTCGAAGGATGTAGAAAATGAGATTTTATTATGGCACAAAAGATTAGGACATCCATCTATTGGGTATATGAAAAAACTTTATCCTAAATTATTTAATAATTATATGTATCAGGCAATTGTATGTGAAACTTGTATTAAGGCGAAAAATCATAGGTCCACATATTTGCCAAGTAATAATAAAGCACTTGCTCCATTTGATTTAATTCATACAGACGTATGGGGACCATCCCCTATAATTTCCAAAGCTGGCTACCGTTGGTATATAATATTTGTGGATGATTTTTCACGTATGACATGGCTATACTTGTTAAAAACTAAAGAAGAAGTAAAAGAAATATTTAAGATATTTATAACCATGGTTAGAACACAATTCGAGAAGAATATCAAAGTGATTAGAAGTGATAATGGGACAGAATATATAAACCGAGAGTTGAGAGAAATATTTCAAAACAAAGGCATAGTGCACGAAACATCTTGTGTCGGGACGCCCCAACAAAACGGTGTTGCCGAACGGAAAAATAGACATATCCTCGAAATTACAAGAGCCCTTTTAATTGAAACCAATGTACCAATTGATTTTTGGGATAATGCGATTTCATTTGCTATATACCTTATGAATAGAACTCCAACACAAGTAAACAATTTTGAAACACCGCTACAATCCTTTTCTGCTCACCTTAAATTTAACTCATTATTAAATCTAGCTCCAAAAATCTTTGGATGTACCGCATTTGTTCATCTTCAAAAACAGTATCGATCCAAACTCGAACCAAGGGCTGAAAAATGTATTTTTTTAGGCATTGGTCAAAATAAGAAAGGTTATAAATGCTACAGCCCAAGCACAAGGAAATTTTTTACTACTATGGATGTTGTATTTCTAGAACATGAACCATTTTTTAAAAATATACAAAATTCAATTCAGGGGGAGCAGATCAGTACAACAGATACGGAATTGAATGTTGCATTTTTAAATTACGAATTTCAAACAAGATATAGTGGATCAGTAAATGATAATATACCATATGTACAAAACAATAGTTTAGAAGTGGAAACAAATCACCACAGCAATAATTTAGAAGTAGAAACAAATCATCACAGCAACGTTGAGAATAATTCAGAAATAGATGAAGATGTCGCAGCTCAAGGAGATGAGATAATACAGCCCCCCGATGATCCAACATCACAGCCTGGCTCTCCACATGAGGTAAGTTTCTCTGAACAAAGATTTACATTACCACCAAGAACAAATAGAGGAAAACCACCAAAAAGGTATGTACCTGAAGACGGTTCAAGCACAGAAAGATACCCAATTGCAAAATATACAACAACCAATCACTTAAGCGAACCACTGAAGGGTTTTGTAAACCAAATATCATCAATAACAGTCCCAACAAAACTAGAAGAGGCCATAACAGACCCGAAATGGAAGCATGCAATGAACATAGAAATGAATGCACTAAATAAAAATAATACATGGGAAATCACCAATTTACCTAACGGCAAAAAAACTGTAGGATGTAAGTGGGTATATACAATAAAGTATAATGCACAAGGAAAAATAGAAAGGTATAAAGCGAGATTGGTCGCAAAAGGATACACACAAACATACGGAATTGATTTTCAAGAAACTTTTTCTCCGGTTGCTAAATTAAGCTCTGTTAGAGTTCTTCTTTCTATTGCAGCAAATCTAAATTGGCCACTGCATCAATTTGATGTGAAGAATGCATTCTTGCATGGAGTATTAGACGAAGACATATACATGGAGGTGCCTCCTGGCTATCAAACACCGAACACAAAAGGAAAAGTATGTAAGCTAAAAAGGGCGTTGTATGGATTGAAACAGTCACCACGGGCGTGGTTTGGGAGGTTCAGTCAAGCCATGAAAAGGTATGAGTATACCCAGAGTGACTCAGATCACACGATGTTCTACAAGAAAAGGTCTGACAAAATTGTTGTTCTCATAATTTATGTCGATGATATGATCATAACTGGCAATGATAAAGAGGGAATAAAAGAATTAGAGGGAAATCTGTTCAAGGAATTTGAAATGAAAAATTTGGGTGGTTTAAAATACTTTCTTGGAATAGAAGTAACCCGAAATGAAGAGGGAATTTACTTGTCTCAGAGAAAGTATATACTTGATCTCTTAATTGAAACTGGAATGCTAGATTGCAAACCAGTAGACACACCAATGATTCCAAATTTAAAATTAGAAGCCTACACTGATCACACACCTACTAATGTAGATAGATATCAAAGATTAGTAGGAAAGTTGATTTATTTGGCTCACACGAGACCTGACATCGCATACGCCGTAAGCGTAGTAAGTCAATTCATGCATTCTCCCAAAGAAGAACACTTAGAAGCAGTAATGAGAATTATCAGGTATTTAAAGGGCACACCCGGCAAAGGTATAGTGTTCAGGAAAAATTCACACCTTCAGATACATGCATATAGTGATGCAGATTGGGCGGGGTGTGTAATAGACAGACGATCAACATCCGGATACTTTACTTTTGTGGGAGACAATTTGGTCACGTGGAGATCAAAGAAACAAAATGTGGTATCTCTGTCAAGTGCAGAATCTGAATTTCGAGGAATGGCTAAAGCAATATGTGAGTTGCTGTGGCTAAGGAAGTTTTTGACTGAGCTAGGTTTTGAACCAAAATCTGAAATGAAATTGTTGTGTGATAACAAAGCGGCGATAAATATTTGTCACAACCCGGTGCAACATGATAAAACAAAACATGTTGAAATTGATCGACATTTCATAAAAGAAAAATTAGATACCAAAATTATATCTATGCCATTTGTGCGATCAAATAGACAACTTGCAGATATACTGACAAAACCTGTAACAAGTAGAATTTTCAGCGAGACAATCGACAGGCTGGGAATGAAGGATATATACGTATCAGCTTGAGGGCGGGTGTCGAGTATGCAAGCTGGCACATTATCTGGGACACATAAAATCAGAGGACTGGAAAGGAAAGAAATCAACAGAGGACGCATGGAAACAGGAGATCCATATCTACACAATTTGGAAGCAATATAATCGTAGCTGTATTTGATTGTGTAATATTTTACTTTCTACATATAGGAAAAAGGTTAATGATAAATATAGGCAGAGAAGAAAAAACTTGTAAGTAAGAAAAATAGAGAGAATAGATTTCTCAAAAACAAAAGCTGTAAACAATTTTCTGTGAAATAAAATCAGGGAGGGAAGGGTGATTTCTTGGGAGTTTTGTGTTCTTAATTTGTATCAAACTTATTGAGATTATTTATTGGAGATGATAATTTCTTGGATTATGTCCCGCACGGGCTTGTTAATTTTCCGGCAATAAAAAAAATGAGAGCAAGGTTGAGAGTTAAGACTATAGCTTGGTTAAAGGATATAACGGACCTTGAAGGAAATCTCTCTATTTATGGAATGAGTAATTTAAAAGATGCCCAGCGTGCTAACATGAGAAATAAATGCAAACTTGAAACTTTGAATTTAAACTGGAAAACTAATTTCGGGGAATCATCATATAACCCTGAGGAATCCGAGGTGATATTAAACCTCAAACCAGAAGCTTGTGAGGACAGGTGGGTCGGTGTCCATGATGCAGCTTTTTCTTGGTTAGACTCCCTCCAGCCACATCCTAACCTCAAAAAACTTAGAATAGGATATTATTCTTCTACCACACTACCAGGATGGATGAGTGATCCATGTTCCTTGCAATCAATTCAAGAAGTCTTGTTACAAGGATGTTACAATATTCAATCTCTTCCATTCAGCAAACTTCACAGTACTCTGAAGCTCCTCACCATGGAGGCATGTTCTAGTATCCGAGTTCTGCAGCTGGAGCAGCTGCCCTCCCAGCTTGAAGAATTGAAGATTATAGCATGTAAAAACCTGGAGTTGATTACCGGACTAGGGAATCTGGAGAAGTTGGCTACACTGAAAATTTCCTTTTGTTTTCTCTTGAATTCAATAATGATGGATGGACTGCAGTTGGTGGAATCTACTGAACCAATTGGTGATTCCTCTCATAAAAAGCCACATATCGGCAGACACAGCATTTCATCACTTACAAGGCTGGAAATTATTTCCTGTTTTTTGCTCTTTGTTCTGCCGAATGAGTTGATTCCATTAGGGCATTCGTGTGATGTTAAAGTTTATGGTTGCGGCTGCCCTGACATTAACCCTGAGATCAACAACAAATGAAATCAGGTTCAAAATTTTATTATTTTTATAATTATTATTATTTGAATATTTAGATTTAGACCACTGAACTTTTTTGCTTTTATGTAATCTTAAGCCTTGGTAGGATTTGTTGACTAATCCATCAAACTGCTCCTGTTTCGACAAACAAACATTTCATTTTTATATTACTTGTTTGTTTCTGATACATAAGCTCTTGTCCAATTTTTTTGCAGCGTTTTCGATGATGTCTTCCTTTCACCCACAAGGAACATTTAGGAGTCCCCTTGAAGACCCTCAATATAAATAAATTTACTATTTGATTTTATTATATGTTTTGTAATAAATGGAACGAATTTACTTTGCTTGTGTGGACTCATTTTCATTGATTTTGTATTTTTCCTATACTTTTTTTTTCCTCCATTTCTTCTCCTCATAAGAATGATTAAGCCAACAGTCATTTTTTTTTTTGAGGATTAGTGGAAAGTATTCCACTAAGATATATATTAAGGTAAAAAGAATATTTACAAATGAGTTACTCGGATCAACTAATCTTCGTAACTATTTAATAAGTCTACCAGAGTACTCAGATATTAAAAAATGACTGTTGGCTTAATCAACAGTCATTTTTTGCTAGTTGTATGGGTCAACAGTCATTTTTTGCTAGTTGTATGGGTCTTTTATTCTCTTTTTCTTTTTCTTTTTGTTGTCCAGGTGCTCCAGAGGAGGGGCTCCATGTAAAAGTTTAGAGCAGAGAAGGATTTCCAGTGGGTGTTTCACTTCTCCAATTAATGAAGGTTCTTCTCTATAGTACACCCCTATTGACATACATTTATTAAAATTCACATCCTTGTGTCAAATTATTCTTTCTTTGTCTATGAAGTTTTTATCTTTTTACCTTTACAAAATTAAATTTGATTCCGAAAACAAAAAACAAAAATGAATTGGAAGTACATATCTTAAGTTCATATCTTTCGAACTCAAGATCAAGCAAAAAGATTGACAACCAGAATAATTGCCATGTTATCCTGACAATAATTGCCATGTTCATATTGAAGGAAATGGGAGTGTTAAAGAAACACATAAAAATAAGGGGTAAAAACATTAAAAAATCATCCTAACATGCATCAACAGTATCGAAATCAATACCACAAACCTGGGACTAAGGTTAAAACAAGTACTTTTATGTAGATATACTAATCTACCAAACCATACAGATACCTACCAATTTCAAAATCAAATTGTACTCCTAAAAACAACCACATAATTCTTATGTTGAAAAAAAAAAGCTAGGATAAATATGATTAATCTGCTTTTCTTTTTATATGTGAATAATTTTTCGTTGCATATAGATAATGCATACACAAACAAACCGGCAACAGAGAAAACACTATTAAGACATCCATAAACATCAGATTTGTCAACAGAGAGAATTCAATGAAACGAGGTTAATGTTTAGTTTACAAGATTATTTTCATCATCATCACAATATGTCGACAGAACTGAACAACAAATGTTTAATATATACAAGATTATTGTGATCTTGACTCGCTTCATAGTTAAAATTCTCAGAGGAATTTAGTCGAGCAAGTGATGTGCACATGATATGTGCCAACAATATTCTGCCATACAAGGTGGAGTAATTAGAAAGGAAACATGATACACAATCAATCTGTAAGAAAGAAAACATGTCTATAATTTTGTATTTAAAAAAAAAAATTGCAATGATTTGAGAAATCGTTATATCATAATTGTCAAGAAATTCTCACTTCTAATTTTAATATATATCCTTCATAAAACGTTGGACAATATTAAGAGCCTGCATCTGAATTTTCAGAAATGAAATGATCCTATATATACATACATTTATATAGGGTTCTATTAATTATTTTCTCATGAAAATGTGACCATGGGAGGTTTTGCTCTAAAGCAGAGTAAAACAATAATTGTTCTATTTATTTATTAACATACCAAAAAACAAAATATACAAATTAAGAAACAAAATTGATCATGCATGCTGCTCTATATAATGCCTTGTCATTTGATTTTTAATTCATGTGCACTTATTCCCATTTAAGTTCGGCCGGCGGTAAGAAATAGTCCGGCGTGAGGCCCCACAAATTAAAATCAGCTTCTTCAATTACCCATGTCTCGTCTACCTTTAATTTGTGGTTTACCGAACCATTGCCGTACCGTAGCATCATACCGGACTACCGGTCGTGTGACCAGTATGTGCAATATTTATCCCATTTATAGTCCTGAAAAAAATATATATATACTGCTAATTAATCACCATTACCTCAGATTCACATAGTTTTAATAAAGATATGATCAATTAATTAGGTCATTTTATCAGTGTGTGGTCACAGTGTGTGTTTGTGTACCTGTAATCACTAATAACAGACTCCGAATTGGTCTCCCAATAGACACCGCTGTCGCCGCCATCACGAGAGAGGCCAAGCCTGGTAGGGTTCTTCATGCAGAAAAGCTGAGAGTCCTCGAGCTGCATGAGGAGGCCGGTGCGCTGGCTGAAGCAGCCCCAAATGGTGTGGTGTATCACCTCAACCCCGCCTGAGCTGTGGTCCTGCAATGCTGCAGAACTTGTGTCTAGTTTTAAAATGAAGCATTCCTCCTCGCACCGGAGAATATATTGGCAGTAGCTCGTGGGTCCAATCCCTGCTTCTTTTTTCTTTCTTTTTTTACCATGATAATTAATTGCATATTAAGATTAGATAATCAAAGATTTGCTGATTTGTAATGTGTGAGAAGTAATGAAACAATGAAATTAGTTTTTATTTTTACCTGGAGGGATCAGCGGAGGGGCCATGGCCCATGGTGAGCATACAGCTGACCAAGGTCAAATCAATTTTGGTTTCACATATCAACAGTACTGTTGTACAATAGCTGGTACATCTCTTTAAAAAAAAGTGAAAAGTGTCTAAATCACAGGTGGTGCCGTGCAAGAGCAGAGTCACCCTAACAAATTTAGCAACACCATAAACAAACTGGATATCGTGTGGCGTGGTCATGAAGGACATTACAAAGTGAATTAGAAAAGTACTGATCATAATTCATGACTGTGTCCCTGTCTGTTGTGATCTTGACTGGCTTCATAGTTAAAATCCTCAGAGGAATTTAGTCGAGCAAGTGATGTGCACATGATTTGTGGTTTGTGACAACAATCTAGCAAACCAGGTGCAGTAATTAGAACAAAACCCCGTCCATTAAGCTACATAGATGTCTTAGAACCCTTATTTCTATCCCTAAAACTCAACATAACGCTCAGAAAATCTCGGTTAACTACTGCCCAAATTGTGAGAAACATCCAAAATCACAAGTTTGCAACAACATTTGTAAAGAAACAGCTCAGATTTGTACCTCCCTATGAAGAAGAGAGAGAAAGAAGGGGCCGGTGTAGTTGATATATGAGAAATGAAGGGACTGTTTGGGGAAAAGCGGAATTGGAATTGGAATTAGGTAGCCAGCTTTTGAATTTGGGGGAAAACGGAATTGGAATTGAGATTAAGGAGATGCGTGCGATCGGAAGCTCCGCTAAAGGTGGATGAAAAAACAAGGAATTAGTTATAGTTAATTGAAGGCCTATTACGATGACTTCATAGAGCCCAGTAATTTTAATCTGAGAGAAACAGGTGGGCTAGGCCTTATGGCCCGCTGTAGCCCAGTAATAATGAATTGATGCCCGTTAATTACATGCTACATCCCAATTTAGAATAATTTAGTTTAGAGTGAGGATATGGTAATATACGTACCACGAATTGGTCCGTACTACGGATCAATATTTTTATTTTTGAAATTCTAATGGTCGATCTGAACAATTGAACATGATTTTCATGTGAACATGCACTTGTAAACTAAATTTTATATTTTTTAGATTTTTTTTTTACTATCTTTTTAGATGGATAAAAATCTTTTTATCGTCAAAAAAAGCATTGACCCCACTGGGGCCCACTTCTCATTGTACCCACTGGGGTCCACTTCTCTAAACTATACATAATACATCCACACACCACACTCCACACTGCCGTTAACATGAAAATAAAAGAAAAATAAAACGTGAAATAAACATTGACTACTGTACAAAGTCTTCCAAGAGCTTACCTAACCTCCTCCTCAGATCTGCTGCTCTTTACTCATTTCTCATTCCTCATTTTCACATTTTCACAACCCAGATCTAAGGTTCTTTCTTCCGAGCCTCTCCACAGAAATCTACAGAGCAAAATGGCAACGACTTTGATAAACTCTCTGCTCTCTCTAGGCACAAAGTTGCTCCCCTCTATTACAGCCTCTGCACACGCTCCTTCTTCCTCTTCATCAAATTCTAATAACTCCGAAAGGGGGCGTGCTCTTGCTGCCCAGGAGAATATGGACAGGCTGATGGTAACTCTCAAGGGAATCAAGGCCACGTTGCTTGATGCTGAGGAGAGGGAAATCAGAGACCACTATGTCAAGCACTGGCTAAAGGAGCTCAAGAAGGTAGCTTATGATGCCGAGGATGTGCTCAGCGAGTACCGGTACGAGGTTACACGTGTCCAAGTAGAGGCAAGAAAGGCTTCTCAGGCTTCCAGTTCTCATAAGAGAAAGCAGATGGAGGTTAGTGTCTTGTGCATATACAAATTAAATGGATTCTTATTGTGCTAGTGTATTTCTTTTTTTCTTTTTTTTTGTCGTTGTGTGTTACTAAAAGTAAATTGTGTATGATTGAATTTTCTCTTTTTTTTAGATGGATTGATGTTCACCGTAGAGGTGACTTGTTTTATTACTAGCTTTCCAAATCGAACATTTGAGTCGTCACTTGATCCATTAATTATCAGTTTTAGTTAACAAATTTTAAAATTTGACATATGTAATATATTTATTTTTTACAGTACATTGTTTCAATTCCTGACGACATGGTTAATCATCTTAAAAAAATAAGAGGTCGATTTGATGAAATAGCGAAGGACTGTGAGGCTCTCCAATTAAGAGAGAGTGATGGAGAGAGGAGTCCAAACAACAAAATTTTACGACCCCCAACGGGTCACATGGTGGATGAGGCGGGTATTTTTGGCAGAGATGCTGACATTTCAATGGTCATCGATTTCTTACTAACTGAAAAAGAAAAGTCATTCTCCGTCATTTCAATTGTTGGCAAAGGTGGGCTCGGAAAGACCACCATTGCCCAACTTGTCTACAAAGATTGCAGGGTTTCTCGGTGCTTTGATTTAAATGGGTGGGTATGTGTGTCTTATGAATTTGATGTCAGCAGACTCATCAAAGCAACCATTGAATCATTCTCCAAAAACGATTGTGGTGTGAGTGAGTTGAGCCCATTACAAGAAGTTCTTGCAAAAACTATCAAGGGAAAAGCAATATTGCTTGTTTTAGATGACGTGTGGAATGAGAATCAAAATCTTTGGGAGTTGTTTCAGGTTTCTTTTAAAGAAGCAAAAATGGTCAGAATTCTTGTGACAACAAGAAGTAATAAGGTTGCTGTGGAATTTTGAGGAAAAGACAGATGATGAATAATTAGTTTTTTATTACTAATTTTCTTATTGATACAAGCTCTCTGTACATGAATATATAAAGACTAATCCTACTAGCCGTTGGGGCAGTTTCCTAAATTACAATTACAGGATTCTTTGCCTAATTACATCCTAACTATAAGCTAGGTACCAAATATAGCTGTCACAGCTGTATCATGGATGCTAGCCCTATTTACAGCCTATGATGAATATTCTGAGGCTTTCTTTCCTATTCTTCTATATCTCAACACTCCCCCTCAAGTGGGGTTCGAATAAATTTATTGAACCCAACTTGTCGAGTATGTTCAGATGGCTAGTCTTGTCGAGTGCCTTTGTGAAAATATCTGCCAGTTGCTCTTTGCTTCTGACAAATAGAGTTTCTATTTCCCCTGACTGCACTTTTTCTCTGACAAAGTGACAGTCTACCTCTATATGTTTTGTCCTCTCGTGGAAGACTGGATTGGATGCAATATGTCGTGCAGCCTGATTATCACAGTACATTTGCATGGTTCTTGTATGTTTTATTTTCATATCACTGAGTAATTGCTTGATCCAGATAAGCTCACTTGCTGTGGATGCCATGGCTCGATATTCTGCTTCTGCGCTTGATCTAGCCACAACATTCTGCTTCTTACTTTTCCAAGTGGCCAAGTTGCCACCTACAAACGTATAAAATCCTGTGGTTGATTTTTTGTCGCAACTTCCAGCCCAATCTGCATAAGAAAAACCAACCACATTGTTAGAATTATTTTTCTTCATCCAAATCCCTTGACCTGGAGTGCCTTTAAGATATCTCAGTATCCTATCAATTGCACTCAAGTGGCTGGTACGTGGAGCATGCATAAATTGGCTTATGACACTAACTGCAAAGGCAATGTCAGGTCTGGTTACTGTAAGATAAATTAATTTGCCTACCATCCTTTGATATTGGCCTATGTCAGATAGTGTCTCACCATCTTCAATTCCTAGTTTAATATTTGTCTCCATAGGAGTACTAGCTGGTTTGGCTCCTAATTTACCAGTCTCTTTTAACAGGTCAAGGACATATTTTCTTTGGGATAGAAATAATCCTTTACTCGAATGGGCTATTTCTATTCCAAGAAAGTATGAAAGTTTTCCAAGGTCCTTAATGTCAAATTCCTTTTTTAAGTATTGCTTAACTCTTTTAATTTCCTCATTATTGTTTCCAGTGATGATAATGTCATCCACATAAACAAGAATAATGATAGTGGTGTTTTGTAAATGTTTGATGAACATAGAGGAATCAGCGGTGCTTTTAAAAAAATTAATCTTTAAAAGAGAAAAGCTTAGCTTTGCATACCAGGCTCTTGGAGATTGCTTCAGACCATATATCGCCTTTTTTAATTTACACACCTGTGATGGGTTAGGTTCATTTTTGTGGCCAGGAGGAAGTGTCATATAGACTTCCTCTTCCAAATCTCCTTGAAGGAATGCATTTTTTACATCCATTTGGAATAAATTCCATCCCAAGTTGGTGGCCACTGATAACAGGATTCTAACTGTACTCATCTTAGCCACTGGTGCAAAGGTCTCTTGGTAGTCAATACCATAAGTTTGGGTAAATCCCTTGGCCACTAACCTAGCCTTATACCTTTCAATCGTACCATCATTATTGTATTTAATCTTGTATACCCATTTGCAACCTACAGGTTTTTTTCCTTTTGGTAAGTCAACAATGTCCCATGTGGCATTTTTTTCCAAGGCATGAAGTTCTTCTTTCATAGCCTTACACCAAAGTGGATCCAACTTGGCTTCATCAAAACTGTTTGGTTCGGTTTGGTTAGTTATGTTACCCAAATAGGCCCGGTATTCATGAGATACCTTTTCATAACAGATAAAATCTTGAATAGGATACATAACCTGATGAGATACATAATCCCTCAATTTTGTAGGAGGCCGAGTCTGTCTTGTAGACCTTCTCAAGCCATTTTCTTCTTGAGTTGGTTGAGCAAGCTCTTCTTGAGCTGGTTCTTCATTTGATACTCGTTCCTCTTCTCCCCCTGAAGAAATTGCGCTTGATTCACCAAGATGGTCTTCTTCTATGGTTTCTACCTGTTCTTGATTTGTTCCTTCGGAAAACATAAAGCTATTTGGAGATAACAAAATAGGTTGTATTGGTGTATGAGTGCTGTCTTGTTTGTTTGGTTGGTAATATGGTTCACTTTCAATGAATGATACATCTCTTGAGATGTATAGTTTGTGGTTTTCTGGATCATAACATTTGTAACCTTTCTTTTCTGAAGAGTACCCTAGAAATATGGTTTTAACTGAATTCCTATCTAATTTGTCATTTCTTTTTATGTGTACAAAGCATGTACACCCAAAAACTCGAATGTGGTCTAGGTCTACTTTCCTTCCTTTTAGGATTTCTAAGGGACTCATGTTTTTTAGTTTGACACTTGGTAACCTATTTATAAGATAAGTTGCTGTTAATACAGCATCTGACCAATAACTCTTTGGGACATTAGTTTGAAAAATCAGTGATCTAGTGACTTCAAGGAGATGACGATTTTTTCTTTCTGAGACTCCATTTTGTTGAGGGGTATTTACACATGTGGTTTGATGTAAAATGCCTTTTTGTTTGAAAAAATCGGCAAAATTTTTGTTGACATATTCTGTCCCATTATCTGATCGAAAAATCTTAACTTTGGCACTATACTGATTTTCAATAAAATAAAAAAATTCTTGAAAACGTGAAAATACTTCGCTTTTTGCTTTTAAAAGATAAATCCAAGTTGTTCGAGAATAATCATCAATAAAGGTGACAAAATACTTAAAGTTATTATATGAATCAACGGGAGCAGGTCCCCAAACATCCGAGTGAATTAAATCGAAACATTTTTCTGATACGCTAGTAGAGGAGGGAAAAGGCAATCTAGTTTGTTTAGCAAGCTTACAAATATCACAATTACTTGAGTCTAATTTATAACAAAAAAGTTTGTTTAAAACTTGATCAGATGGATGACCAAATCTCCAGTGTAGTAACTTGTCACGGTCTATTGGACTCATTGACACAAAGCATTTATTGATAGTGTCTTCAAGATAATATAGACCGTTTTTAAAAATTCCCTCACCAATCTTCTTCCCTGTTACTCGATCCTGAAATGTCACTTTATTTGGTGAGAAAATAACATCACAATTTAGGTCTTGAGTTATTTTTCTTACTGATAATAAATTGGAATTAAAGTCTGGTAAGTACAGGACATCTTTAACATTTTCATTAAGGAGATTAGTGGTGCCAGTTCCAAGAATTTGAGTTTTGTTGCCATTAGCAACAGTTACATATTGAGGTACCTTTAATTTGGTAAAATTTTGTAATTTATTTTGGTAGCAAGTCATATGGTCGGTGGCACCGGAGTCTACAATCCAATTTTTTTTATTTTGACAGAAATTAGTAAAATTGGCAAATTTTGGCACATCATTCTGTTTTAAACTTGCACAAAAATTTGCTGTAAAATTAGGGAGTTTAGATGAACCTGCAGCATGCTGCTGTAATAAGCTGCTCAGTTGGGTCATGAGTTGTGTTAACTGTGCTGTTGGCGCCACAGAGGATCCAGAGAGTTCAGCCCCTTGAGATTTTGTTGCTTCGGATCCCACTCCAGCTGATTCAACCCCTTCATTTGTTTCTGGCCCCTTGCTCAAGCCGCCGAAGCCCTTCTCTTTTTTTCCGCCGCCCCACCCTCCTTTGTTGCGCACCGGCCGGAGATGAGGATGTAGCACCCAGCACCCGTCTCGGTTGTGCCCTGCGCGCTTGCAGTGGTCACACCAGTCGGTTGCTGCGGTTCCCCTTGTCTTGGCTGGTCCTCTAGGGTTGGTGTTAGGGTTGTGGTGTGTTTTAAAGGCTTTGTTCTCGGTGGTTTCGGGGTGATGCGGGTTCATGAGGGATCGCCTAGACTGTTCTTGCTCAATTCTTGCAACCACATCGTCAAAGCTCGGCATTTCAGCCGATGCCAAGACTTGAGATCGGATTGCTTCATAGCTGGGATCAAGAGCTCCGAGATAGGTGAAAATAAGGTCTTGCTCGGCTCTTTTTTGGGTTTCATTTGGATCAGTGGTTGGTGGAAGGTATATGTTAAGTTCCTCCCATTTTGACATAATTTCAGTTACGAGTTCATTATTGCTGAAATTACCTTGCTTGATTCTGGAGAGTTCTTGTTTGAGACTAAAAATGTGAGCAAAGTTTTTGGTTTGGCCATACCTTTTCCTTGCCTTGTCCCATATTTCTTTTGCCGATTTGGAATACATCAGCACATTTGAGATTTTCGGATCCATTGTACTGAGCAGCCAGGACATAATCATTTGATCGTTGGTCTCCCATTCTTCTATTTGTGCTGTTTCTGCTGCTGTTGCCTCGTTTGGTTTTGCTGGTTTGGGTTTTTCTTTGGTGCCAGTGACAAAGTGAAGTTTCCCTTTGCCACCAAGACCGATTGTAACTGATCTGGACCAAGGTATGTAATTCTTGTTGCCATTGAGGATTATGGTTGTAAGTTTGGTGTTATCAAACTGTTGTGACATGGTTTTATGGGTACTGGTACAGATTTTCAGGTTGCTGATTTCTGTCTGAATTTTTCTGGTTTGTGGTACAGCTTTTTCTGGTACCAGGTATTTTTGCTAATTTCCCCTTTTCTGGTTTTTCTGGTAAGAACAGAGACTTACTTGATAAAAATTCGGCTTGCTCAATGATGTGAATTTTGCACCAGGTAACACGTCAATTTGATTGGCTGTAGATACCGTTGCTAAAAATCTGAGAGCTTTGTTTTGAAGAGAAAGAAAAAGGGTTAGCTTTAGTGACTTTTGTGATTTGCTTGCAGTTTGTTATCTGCAGCTGGATTTTGTTGAGTCAGGACTTGTCCCGCTCTGATACCATGTGGAATTTTGAGGAAAAGACAGATGATGAATAATTAGTTTTTTATTACTAATTTTCTTATTGATACAAGCTCTCTGTACATGAATATATAAAGACTAATCCTACTAGCCGTTGGGGCAGTTTCCTAAATTACAATTACAGGATTCTTTGCCTAATTACATCCTAACTATAAGCTAGGTACCAAATATAGCTGTCACAGCTGTATCATGGATGCTAGCCCTATTTACAGCCTATGATGAATATTCTGAGGCTTTCTTTCCTATTCTTCTATTTCTCAACAGTTGCAAAGGTCATGCAAACAACAACGCTATTCAGGCCAAATAACTTGCCTGAAGCCTGAAAGTTTGTGTTGGCAGTTGTTCCAGCATTATGCATTTAGTGGTACAAGTGACACTGTGCCAACACACTTGGTAGATATGGGAAGGGATATTATGAGAAAGTGTGGTGGGTTGCCTTTGGCTGTAAAGTCGATTGCAAGTCTCCTTAGACATGAAACAAATAAAGAGGGTTGGAGAGAGATTTTAGAAAGTGACCTTTGGGAATCAAATTCATCGAATGATATATTCCCAGCGCTTCAGATCAGCTATGCTCATCTACCTCCCCGACTTAAGCCTTGTTTTTTGTTTTGTTCCATGTTTCCAAAAGATTACATATTAAAAAAGATGAATTTGATAGAGTTATGGATCTCTCATGGCTACATCGAATCCAGAGGCAAAAGAAGGATCGAAGAAATTGCTGGTGAATATTATGAGGAGTTACAAGAGAGGTCCTTTCTTGATGAATTTTCTGATTTTTCTTTAGATGAACCTTCAGAATGCTGTAAGTTGCACGATATAATCCATGACCTTGCTCGACTTAATTCTGAGAATGAACATTATTCGGTGGTGATCAACCAACCACTTGATATTCACAAGGAAAATGTTCCGCAAGAAGGATGCCATTTGTATGTAGGTGGTTTCGTTGGATATGTAAATCAAACTCTCCAAAAAAATCTGAATGGTTTAAGAACTATTTCTACTGATCTGAGAGCATGCAGTGGATATTTGGATCATGAGTATTGTAGAAACAATACAGAGGCAGTGGACCTAAATTCGGAGTGGCCGGATAATTTTATACAATGTTCGAGAGAAGTGCACATATGTAACCTCACTAAATTTGAATTACTCAGGGTTTTGGAATTGAAAGGGTATTTGATAGGGATTCCTGATTCCATTTCGGAGTTGAAACATCTAACCTATCTTAGACTTACATCTGCACGTCTTGAAATGTTGCCACTATCCATTGGCCTCCTTTACAACCTGCAGACTTTAATTCTTGATTGTAATCGACTTAAATATCTACCAGAAAGTATTGGTGATCTTCTAAACTTACATTTTTTAAAAATTCCAGTTAACAATCTTAGGAATCTACCTAAATCACTCGGTGAACTTAGTAACTTACTGAGATTATTTATTGGATATTATGATTTTGTGGATTATGTCCCGCATGGGCTTGTTAATTTTCCGGCAATAAAGACAATGAGAGCAAGATTGAGAGTTAAAACAATAGCTTGGTTAAAGGATATAACTTACCTTGAAGGAAATCTCTCTATTTTTGGAATGAGTAATTTAAAAGATGCCCAACGTGCTAACCTGAGAAATAAATGCAAACTTCAAAATTTGATCTTAAGGTGGGATAATGATTTTGGGTTATCAATTTACCCTGAGGAATCAGGGGTGACATTAAGCCTCAAACCAGAAGCTTGTGAGGACAAGTGGGTCGGTGTCCATGATGCTGCTTTTTCTTGGTTAGAATCCCTCCAGCCACATCCTAACCTCAAAATACTCCAACTGAGATATTATTCTTCAGCCACAGTACCAAGATGGATGAGTGATCCATCTTCCTTGCAGTCAATACAGAAAATCAGTTTACTTTCTTGTATCATTATTAAATCTCTTCCATTCCGCAATCTTCACACTCTCAAGCACCTCACCATTGTTGAATGTAACAGTATCCGAGTTCTGCAGCTGGCGCAGCTGCCCTCCCAGCTTGAAGAATTGCATATTGTATGGTGTGACCACCTGGAGTTGATTACCGGACTAGGGAATCTGGATATGTTGGCTACACTGGAGATTTACTCTTGTAAAGTCCTGAAATCAATAATGATGGATGATTTGCAGTTGGTGGAATCTACTGAGCCAATTGGTGATTCCTCTCATGAAAAGCCACATACCGGCCAACAGAGCATTTCATCACTTACAAGGTTGGAAATCATATACTGTGATTTGCTTCGTGTTCTTCCAGATGGGTTGATTCCATCTGGGTCTTGCTATGTGCGTGTTCGTCACTGCAGCTGCCCTGACATTGAAATTGGGGATCTGCAATTAATCGTATCAGGTTCGTAATTTAATTAATATTTGAATATTGTAGATTTTACACAAATGAACTTTTTAACTTTCTGAAGTCATATGCCTTGGTAGGATTTGCTGACTGACTAAACAGCTACAGTTCGACAAATGAATATTTCATTTTTTTTAGTATTTATTTGTTGCTGCTAGATAAGCTATTGTCCAATTATTTTGTAGATCTTTGGGAAGATGACTTCTTAAGGACTAGGGAATCTGGATATGTTGGATGAACTGTACATTAACTCTTGAAAAGTCCTGAAATCAATAACAATGGATGAACTGCAGTTGGTGGAATCTACTGGGCCAATTGGTGATTCCTCTCATGAAAAGCCACATACCGGCCAACAGGGCATTTTATCACTTACAAGGTTGGTAATCAGATACTGTGATTTGCTTCGTGTTCTTCCAGATGGGTTGATTCCATCTGGGTCTTGCTATGTGCGTGTTCTTCACTGCAGCTGCCCTGACATTGAAATTGAGGAATCTGCAATTAATCGAATCAGGTTCGTAATTTAATTAATATTTGAATATTGTAGATTTTACACAAATTAACTTTTTAACTTTCTGAAGTCATATGCCTTGGTAGGATTTGCTGACTGACTAAACAGCTACAGTTCGACAAATGAATATTTCATTTTTTTGTAGTATTTATTTGTTGCTGCTAAATAAGCTATTGTCCAATTATTTTGTAGAGCTTTCTGAAGATATTTCCGAAGATCTTTCTGAAGATCTTTCGGAAGATGACTTCTAATAGGAGTCCCTACTTCGACCCTGGATAGAAATGAATTTACCATTCAATTTATTATATGATTTGTAATAATTGGTAAGAATTTTCTTTGCTTATGGGATTCATTTTCATTGATTTTGTATTTTTTTCAATACTTTTTTCTTCTTCCATTCTTCTCCTCTTAAGAATGATTAAGCCAACAGTCAATTTTTGTCCTTGGCCACTTTTTGCTGGTTGTCTGGATCTCCCCTGTTTTTTTTTTCTCTTTCTCAGCTTTTCGGCTTTTTTATAAGGCCTTGTTTTTTCTTTTCTTTTCTAGGCATAATACCCTTGATTAGATAGATGAACTACAGAATATCAATACTAGACTGGTTTATATCCAATGGTTAAGTACTGTACAAAAATAACTTAAAATATTTTAATACATTGTACATTGTAACATTACAAGCAAATATGAGAAGGTGTATATTTTAATACATTGTAACCATATGTTTGAGGAATGTACATACACACGGCAGCTATATGAGAAGGTGAGAAATAGCAGACCGGATTTGGGATAGCCTGACATGCCCACGATAACGATAACTGCAAAGGAAAAGATGGGCGGAATGAAGCCACAACAGAAAACGGCAATGCTAATCATGCAATTCGTCATATGGAGGGAGAGATGCGCTCGGAGCTTCGCGGAAACAAACAAGGATACGGAGGAATTATTGCAGGAGGTGCTTTGGCATCTCAAACTATACGAATAACTGCAATACACCAACAAAGGCAGTTCGATCAGCCGGACAAGGAGGTTCGGGTACAGTACAGGGGAATACCGCCATCAACTGGTACAAATACTGGTATGGCATATGCACGGGAGAATATGGGGTACAGAGGCTCGCAGTGAGATCTCCAATGCGGCCTGGAAGATAGGAGACACCAACAGAGGGGAAAAGAAATCAGGGATCTCCTACGCAAAATTCCCAGTATCGGATCATTTGCCTACAAAATTCCAGCTTTCAAATGCATTTTAATTTTTTGTCTATTTTACCTTTTTATTACATTCGCAATAGGCTCAGTTGTTTGAGCTTTTAACAATCTTGTGTTTTACTTATGTTACAAACCTTTTGTAATTTTTATCATTGCTAATGGAATTAAATGTGGGCTTGACCCATATTTTTTCTCAAAAAAAACATTACAAGCGAATAGGTATGTTAGTTCAGTTAACGTTCAGCTATCTCCATAACATTGCGTATATGGAATTCTAAGTGTTATACTAGCTTAAAATTATTGTTTTACATCATTTGCTTTCATTTAATTTAAAATTATTGTTTCACAATTATTTGTTCCGAAAAACTTCTTGTTTAGACTCTTTACAAGATTCATGAGTGATGAGGTGATCATGTGATAGCTGAATAAACATATCAAAACATTCATTGAATCTTTAATTAGTTTACTTTTCTTGTTTGTTATAATCGTGGGAGAATCTTTTAGCAGAAAGTACCTCTCTCTGTTTCCTCTTGTGCGTACAACCTATAATATTAACCAATCAAAAGTTCCTCTTTTTAAGTTTTTCTAGCTTTCTTTCAAGTAAAGATCATGAAATTATTTCAAATTAAAATTTGTGCGCCAAATGTTGATCAATTTAATGGGAATGTATCCCATATTCAAAATATAATTTTATATCAAAATCCCAGAGTTCTATCATCCATGTGTGTCCCAACTCCCAACTAATAATTTATTAGTTGTCCAGTAATTGTAAAAGGTACCATCACTTTATGAAGTCCAGTAATTGAAAATGGTGCAGAGTAGAGGCAAACAACAATAAACAAATTTAAGCTGAAGAGAGACAGTTTTTTTTTCTAAATTATAACGATTGTGGTATATATATATATATATCTATATATTAAAATGATATCGATGATGTATGTTTAACTTTTTTTTCTTAAATATTATGAAGAAAAAAATTAGCAGAATTGACTACTACCTCTCTCCATCATTGTGTTGTGGTACGACAAATGAAAAAAAATCTGCAATTTGCTTTCGAAAAATTGCAATTTGCAAATTGTACAATGCCGCTTATTTATCCAAGCCGGAAAAATTAATTCCATCTTCTTCTCTAAAAAGTGTAAATAAAGATCTTATTTACGCTACTTATGTATTTTTTTAATGATTTTTTCTGCTTGCAAATTAATTCATTTTGATTGAAATATATTAGTTGTAAATTAGTTTGTCATATAAAAATTAATTTGTTTCTACTTTTATTTTGATTTAGTATATTACTTCTTGTGGGATGTTTAGCATATTCTCTCGGAGTAAAACACAACATGGGCTTGTGTATCTGTATCTTGATTATTGTGACAATCATAATAATAAAAATATACTTATTAAATTTGATTTTAAATTTTCAATATATTAATTGTGGTACGACATATAATAGTTTTTATTTTCAACATTCCAAAATTTGATTATGAAAAATATTGTTAAGATTGTCAAAATAATTTTATTTTAATATACTGTCAAAATAAAATTATTGACAAATAAAAATTTTGTACTATAAAGAAAATCGAACCATAACGACCCAGTACTATGTGAAACTGAGATCTGTGGCCTTTCTTTTTGTGTGGTAACATCCATTCCCAAAGACAAGAAACTTAAACAAGGTGAGACAACAAATAAGAGAGATGCTTGAGTGAATCTTAATCTTCAGGTGGGTCTATTAATGCGTTTGGCTTACATCGACGGTTCAACATGCCAAGTTCCAGACAATGATTGTTGTCTCCAATTACAAGGTTCTTTTGTGAGCTCTCTTTTTAAAAGGTTCATTTGTTGGGTAGGAATTAATCTTCCAAATAGCTAATCAGGGGCATCAGAAGCTATCAGACTAGCCCAGTGAAGCCCATATAAATTTATTTTCCAATAGGCCAGCATTCTGACCTAAGTTAATAGTACAACTATAAAATAGGCACTCCATTATTTTTTGTTTGTGTTTTTCGTATTTCAAATGCCCGTCGGCTAATTAATCCATTTTCTTCTTTTGATGAAAAAGCTAATATACCTACTTTACCGACATTTTTATTAATATCCAAAGTTAAATAGAAATTAATAAATATACCCAGCTTACTTGGGTTTTATTAAAAATGCTCAAATCGGCAATTTAATGGCCGGTCCACTATTTTTATCAACCAGCCATTAAATGATCAGTCCTCATATTTTTTTTTTTAATTTTTGTTGTTTCAGACCCTATAAATACCCATCTTTCTCTTTCCTCCCTCTCACAATTAATGCAACTCACAGAAGAGAAAGAGAGGAAGGGAAAGAGAGAAAGAGAATGCGATTTTTTACGCTATTTGAGGTGTTCAGGCGACAAAAGGATTGACAATAACAACCGAGGTAGGTCGTCCTATCGTGGCCTAGCGAGAGGAGGGTCAATTAGTGATCGAGGTAAAAATGAGAAAAAAAGAACAACTGCCGAGTATGCTGTGATAAAAAGAAATGTCAATTATTCACACAGGAGGAATTTCTTAGGTATGAAATTTCAGACAATGAATTTGTGAAAAACCCCTACGGCTCTCGTTTGAAAAAAAAAGGTTGATCCAGAGCCTCCAACATCGGACGATGAGTTTGTTCCGTGTACTTATACTGGTAAGGCTACCACTTCGTCTGCTGTGACTGATTCAGATCCGGAAAAATCGGCTCGTTCTAAGTAGTATTATTAGGATTTAAAATTTGGATGCATTTGAGCTGGGTTGTAAGAAGTAGTATTATTTTAGTTTGATGAATTAGGGTTGTAAAATTAGGTTGTAAAATTTTTAAGTTCCTTTAGTGTCTATTTTGTAGACTTTATTTTCTCAATTCAGAGTTTATTTATACTTAATGTATTGATATGCATGTAGACTTGATGTTTCTCTACATTAGAATATGGTACAAAACAGTAAAGTTATAAAAACTTAGTCTTAATAAAGTTTACACAAATTGCAAATAAAATAGTTCTGAAAACAACATCTAAATAAATCAGTGACAATATGCATCAAATAAGAAGAATTTAAATCACCTATTACTACTATGTCTAAAATTAAATCCGAGAAACCGACCAGTTCCAGAAGATGGCCTCTCAGATGGCTCTGCTTGGCTTGCAGATGCCCCTGCTTGGCTTCCAGATGTCCTTGTACGCCTACTAGTTGACCTCCTTGGTTGGATTCCAGATGGCTCTCCATGCACCCCCAACTCTCTCCTCATATGTCAACTACATCTCACATTGCTTGTGCAAATATAGCAGATGCATCTAAACGGCTTGTAGCTGTGCTACACCTTGACCCTCCGGACCCACTTGCCTCTGCCAAAACTCGCTCATTTGCTACCGCATTTGTTGCGTTTCTTACCTCTGCATTGCATATTTTGCATGCATTATTTTTAGAGTTTAGGGTTTAGGGTTTATTTGACAATTATTGTTTTACTCAAATGGAGAAACCTATATTAGTCAAACAGCACAGAAGATTTCTAATTTCCTGAAATCAGAAATGATGGATGAACTGCATTTGGTGGAATCTACTGAGCCCTTCAGTGATTCCTCTCGTGAAGTGCAACATATCAGCGGGCAAAGCAATTCATCACTTGCAAAATTTATAGTCGAAACCTGTTATTCCCTTTTTGTTCTTCCCATCAGAAATCTTCACTCTCTCAAGCACCTCAGGATTGAACAATGTGGTAGTATCCGAGTTTTGCAGCTGGAGCAGCTGTCCTCCCAGCTTGAAGAATTGCATATTGTATGGTGTCAAAAACTGGAGGTGATTGCCGGACTCGGGAATCTGAACATGTTGGCTGTACAGGAAATTTCTCACTGTTCATCCCTGAAATCACTAATGATGGATGAACTGCAGTTGGTGGAAAAGCCACATATAGGCCGACAGAGCATTTCGTCACTTACAAGTTTGGTAATCCACAACTGTGAATTGCTTCGTGTTCTGCCAGATGGATTGATTCCATCTGGGCCATGTTTTGTGTGTGTTCATCATTGCTGCTGCCCAGACCTTGAAAGAATTTACGAATCAGCAAGAAATTAAATCAGGTTTGTAATTGTAATTATCTGATTAATTTGATTTTAGATTACTAAACGTTTTTACTTTTTAGTAATCATAACAAGTCTTGGTGGGATATGTCGACTGATTAAGCTGCTCCTGGTTTGACAAATGAATATTTCATTTTTATATTGCTTGTTGGTTCCTGCTAAATTAGCTCTTGTATTATTTTGCAGCTTATTTCTATGATGTCTACCGTTCACCCACAAGGTACATTTAGGAATCCCCTTATAGATTCCTCGATAGAAAGGAATTTATTAGTCAATTTTATTGTATGATTTGTAATAGAAGAAAAAAAAATTCTTTGCTCATGGGCCTCACTTTCATATATTTGTTTTTTTATGCTCTGTTTTTGTGCAATTCTTCTACTCTTAGGAATGATTAACTAAGCCAACAACCAATTTATGTCCTTGGCTAATTTTGCTCGTTGTCTGGATCCCCCCTATTTATTTCTCTCTCTCTGATTTATAAAAAGAATGACTACACCTGTAACATCTGGTAACTATAATATATTTTTTCTGAAATTATTTTGGATCTTTATATAATATCTATAAGGTTCAAGGTTTAAATTGAAAATTCAAAATTTACCAACAAATATATTTTGCTCGTGGCCTATGTATATGATTCCACCTTTCATTTTGACCACCATTAACCCCCACCTTATATATGGTGATTATCTTCTTTTATTGGATTAAATGTTAAAAAAAATAATGAAAACTGAAAATAAAAAGGGTAAAACCGAAAAAAAGGAGAGAAAACTAGAAAAAAGAAAAAAAAATGAGAAGAAATATTTTGACAAAAATTCTGATATTGATATTATTCGATTGTATGTTCGATTGGAATTCTGACAACGTCGCATTGATTTTGAGGAGTCATTGCAATTCGATTTGGATTTTTGGAATGATTACTATCAGGTAACTAAACTTCTCTATAATATGTGTTTTCTATTTGTGTGGTTGAATTGAATGTTTGAATTAGGTATTGGATTATGAGGACATATTTAACAGGATAGCAGGTCTAAGGTTCGAATTTGATTTGTGAAATGATATGATTGTGTGTTCTGCGAATTTGAAAAATGATATGATTATGTGGAATGAAATGATATAGATATTGTGTGATTATTTTATTTAAAACCTAGACCAAGGTGCTATCGCCGGTTAAATATGCAGACATAATTAGATGTGAAATTGTGTGAATTATTCCAGTTAGTTTGAATGGTTGTTTAAACAAGCCCATTGTAGTTGACTCCGTATTGTTTATCTTTGTTATTTTTGTTGGCGGCGTACGTTAACGGGATGACGGATGGATGTGAGGGTGCCTCTATTTTCGTATCTCCGGTTAGACGGCGGGGGTGTGACAACACCGCAGTTGAACAATCTACATTCGAGATTGGTATCACGTCCCTCCATAGAAAATAATTTATTATTAAATTTATTATATAATTTGTAATAAATTGAAAGAATTTTTTTATGGGACTCATTTTGATTGATTTTGTAATTTGTCTATAAGTTTTTTGTTTCAATTCTTCTCCTCCAAAGAATGATTAAGTGAGGCCACAGTCAATTTTTATCGTTGGCCGATTTTTGCTCGTTGTATCTGGATCTCCCCTTCTTTTTATCTCTCTTCGATTTTTTTTTTCTGATAAGGCTTTATTTTTCTATGTATATAAATAATGATTATATAGCGTTTGAATTATTTATTGGGTTCCTAGTGGGTGACAAAATATTTGTGGTACAACATTAATTGGCAATATTAAGAGGCCAGAGCCTTTGAGACGATACTATTTTTAGCATGTATACTTGTTAAAATCCAGCTTCAAAATGTTAATATGTTGTCTGGATTGTGTAGATTTCCATGTAGAAGGTTTTGTAATTATTTTTCTGTGGTAACATCAACTTTTGAAGATAAGAAACTAAACCAGGTGAGATAACAATCAAGATAGACAATGATTGTTGCTTTCAATTACAATAAAAATAGAAACTACTTTATGAGCTCTCCTTTTGTAAGTTTATTTATTCTTTTAACGAATTAAGCTGAGGAAAATGGCATAATAAGTGATAATAAGTCCCGAATACTGAATCATTTTTGCATAAATATGTTGTACTTCTCAAAGTGGTCCCTTTCTTTTTTAATACTATCACTAAATTGTAAAAATGGTGATGTCTATTTTTCTTTTAAATTTAAACATTGAAAATATTATCACTAAATTTTTATGTGAACATTGCATGTGCATCTACTTTTAAAATTTTAATAACTTATCTAATAAAATCAAATAGTTCGATATAGCTTAACTCAATCTCTTTGTTTCTAATCCCTTGAGCAATTTTGAGTGTGAAGAGTGAGAAATTTAAAAAGAGAACAAGAAAGAATTTCCATTGCTGACAGTTGCTTCAAGAAGTCAAAATCTGACCTGATTCAAAGGATCCGCCCAGTCCAAGCTGAACCCCACCTGACCCGACCTGACACGACACAACAAAGGTCAGAGACAAGATGAAGTTGGGTGATTCGAAACTCCATTCAACCATGTTCCAAAAACTTCAATTCCAAAGACGATCCAAAACCGGTCGATCTTTGAAATACTCAACTCGAACTTGAATGATTCAAAATCCAAAGAGATGAGAACTTGAGATGACTCAAAAAAACCGGCCTGGTCCTAGGTCCCACTGCGTCAGTTCCTTGTAAATTTTAAAACAGGAATAAGCTTCACAGTGTGGACCACATTGTAAGCGACACAACCCTTTAAATTAGACAGCTAAGAGATACATTGAGCTAATTAATCCATTCATTTTTTTTTTACTTACATATTTGAAGTCGGCTAATTAATCCATTAACTGTCTCCATTGATGAAAAACTGATACCTATATGTTTTATGTTGCAGAAATTAAATTGTAGTTCCAAAAAATAATCTCTTATGTTATTTAAAAATTAGTACAATATTGTCGATAATAATTAACAAATTTTACCAAGCTAAATTATGGCTATTAATAAATTAATCAGATGGCTATGATAAATTATCTATTGTGTGGAACATATAATTGTGTTACAATTATTTAAACAACTTGTTGGCGAGAATCAATAGTTGCACATCAAGTTGTAATGTTTTAATTAGTTATTAAACAAATTGTTGCCTTTGACAAAGACTTTTCAAAAAGAATAAGTAATACATTACTTTTATGCGTGCCGATCAATTATAAGCACGACCAAGGATACAACTTCAACGCTTTGATATAAAATCCCATTTGGCAACTAAATTTAGATTATTTAGTGGGACATGTAGCTATACACGATTTAAAAATCATATTGCAACTAAATTAATTCTACGCAATTATAATAAGAGGAGAGAAAAAGAAGCATGTTAATTAATCTCTTGCTTCTCAATCTGGTTTGAATCTGAGAAAGAAAAAGTAGCATGCTAATCTTTTTCCATTTATATGAATTGATTAAAATCTGATCAAACTACTGGATATTGCGGAATTATCGTCAGTCACATCCTTGGTAGTGCCCTTAGTAGCAACAACCCCAGATTATCGTTGTTGAGTTTCTATCTAGCTTGCACGATAAAGACGGAATACGCTAAGGACAGTGTCTCGTACACGATCCAAGTAATATCTTTTCAACCTGATTTATTTTAATTTTAATTTTCTTAATTATTCGAATTTTGTGAAAATTTATTCCAACAGATATTAGTACTCTAAAATTTTACAAGCATTTTAGCTATAGAAATAAATAAGCCAGACATAAGACTTTTGCATGCTTTATTGAAATTGTATCATGCAACAATTAATGCCACAATCTTAAATTCATTATATAACTTGTAAGGATCAAATTGGTTGTAAGTTTCATTAAAGATCTTGGTTTTAACAATTACCCCATGCCCTGACAATATTAGCCGCAGATACAGATCTTTGCTTATGGGACTCATTTTCATTATTGATTTTCTATTTTTCTATATTCTTTTCCTTCTTCAATTCTTATCCTTTGAAAATGTCAACATTCAATTTTAGTGCTTGGCCAATTTTTTTTTGCTGTATCTGATTTTCGGTTTTCTATTCTACATTGATAATTGCTATACCCATGGGTTCCTAATTAATGGGTGACAAAATCATTTTGAGTCAACATCTTTCCTTGGGAAAAAAAAAGTGGCAACACAAATTAGGAATGTCCAAATTGTTCATTCGGCTTAATTAACCCATGGGACTTTTGTATGAATAAGATGGTTATTTCTGCTATTAATTTACTGCCTTGCAGGGATAATATTCTCTTTTCAAAGGAACAATGCTACTGTGATAAAATTCAAGTGCAATTCATGATCCAAACGAGCAAAAAAAAAATTTATAGTACCACATTACAACGAAACTTATCCTTCGCAATTTCATTAAGTTTTGGGTATGAATTAAACTAAAAAAATGACATAGAAGTGATATTAATGTCCAAAATAGCAAATTATTTTTGCAAAAAAATGCGACACGAAACCAAATGACCCAAATTAAATGTAAAAAGATACAAATTGAGTCCAAAAAAAAAATAATAATAATGGTTAAAAGTTCCACTGCGGTATTTACTTCTTAATTTTAGTTTTTTATGACTTAAAAAAGGATTAAGCCTCACTTACACTATGAACCATGTTGTCAGAGACACAAACCTTTAAATCAGGCAGCTAAGTGATCTATGAGGGACCACAGAACAGCATGTAATTAATCTTTCAGATTAGCCCAGAGTAGCCATATAATTAATTTATTTTCCAAGAGCCTAGGTTCCCGACCCAAGTTAACAGTCCAACCATTAAATAGGCAATCCATTATTTTTTGTTTGGTGTTTCAGATTTCAAGTACCCATCAGCTAATTAATCCATTAACTATCTCCTTTTGATGAAATGCTAATAAAGTAGGTTTAAAATGTATCATTGGCTTTATGCCCCAACTATACTCCACATCTCTATCTCAGTTTTTAAACTTCAAACAGTCGATCCGAACCGCTCAACATGATCTCCATATTAAAATGTGCTTAGAGACCAAATTTTATTTTTTTGAAATTTTTTACTATTTGTTTAGATAGGTACAAAATCACTGTTTTTGAATTGCCCATAACCAATGATTTAATTTGTACCTTTAAAAAAATAGTAAAAAATTTCCCAAAAAATATAAAATTTGGTCGCTAACCACATTTTAATATGTAGATCATGTTGAGCAGTTCAGATCGACTGTTTGAACTTCAAGAACAGAGATAAAGATATGGGATATGGTTGGGGCACAAAATCAATGGTGCATTTTAGCCCACATATACTTTGAGTTATATATGTAACAGAAATTAAATTCAGTTCTACAAATATTTCTTCTATGTTATTGAAAGTAATATTGCTGATAATTTGGAAATTTAATAATTACTCCAGCATTTATTTTTCTTATTTCAATTAGATATGATAGTTCAGTATAATCATTTCAGCTTTGACACGATCCATCGGTGGAAACAAATGCTTCGGCTCTAATGGTTCCGAGCTGCTATCTGAAAATGAGGATGTATATGACCTATCATCAAACCTCTTTGACTCTAAAAAGCTGTGGGAATTTTCTCGCTGGATGCATTAATGAGGATTGGAATCTTTTTATTTCAGGGAATTATTGGAAAAATCAAAGAAAGGAAACCTCCTAGATTGGACTGAGTAACACAAGTATTTCGTTTGACGCGACTTTAATAAAAAATAAATAAAAACAAATAATACATTACTTTTATGTGTGGGGATCAATTCAACGCTCCACCAGCTAGCCTATAGCCCTATTACATTATCCATTTACTATTTTAATCGCTGTTACAACTTCAACGCTTTTATATAAATCCCATTTGCCAAATAAATTATGCTTATCTAGTGGGACATATACAGCTTAGCTATACAATAATTTTAAATCATATTGCCATAAGAGAGATATATGCACCAAACATTCTACACGTAGCTATACTCACCAGCACTCCACAGACTATACACGCTGGATTAGAGTGGGAAAAATAACACGGCGGAGTCAGTTCCGTCACTAAACAACATAGTTACGGCACGGAATGGCACAACACACATGTCGGTTACGTGTCGTGAGTCGCTTGTTCCGTTCCATGACCATTCGAGTGTTGTGATCAATTGTTGGCAAAAAATACACAACACAACACGGCACGGCACGGCATGGCAATCGCCAGTATACGGTACGGTACATTTAATATTTCAAATAATCATTCCATATTTTTTCGGAAACTAATGTGACTAGCATGACCGGTTATGGTACGTTTGGTCACGGCATGACTTGATCACGGCGTGACTCACGTGACCATTTGTGTGCCGTGACCACTCCTCGTTATATTTGTCATGGTACGTTAAAAAATGAACTAGATCATAGCACGACACGGTATGAGACTATAGTCACAGCGTGTTAGTCACGGCATGACATGGTACGATTTTCCCGATGCCTATAAAATTTTGGAAGAGAGGAATTTTGGTAATAGTTTCCACACATCTCCCCAAAAGACCTTTCTATCCTCCCTGGCCTGCTCTTTCCATGCTTTTGTAGCATGGCAGAGAATAACTTTTATATTTACATTCATGATAATTACTAAATAATTAAAATTTGTCCAAAATAATGTGGAAGGAAAAATATATTATCCATTATTTAAATATGGAAAAATACATGACCGTATTAATGGAAGCATCTGTATTTAATAATAATAATAAATTAACAATATATTATTATTGTTGTTGTTGTTGTTATACATTACAGTGTGGTATTATTACAACAAACTGTTTACAAAAAAAATTCATTCTTCTAAATAATAAAGTTTACACTATTTAAGCACTATCTGAAAATATTAATTTTTTTCTTTTACTATTCAAATATTATACACTCATATTTCAAGTACTATATATGTTAAGTACTATCCGAATAATTCATCAATTTAGAAGTCGGAATCCACTTGGAACTAGAAATGTTGCTTAATTTGCAAGGGGAAAAACATAGGAGACGTGCATGTTTGAAATTGGTTAGGAGACATAATATTGCGGAGCAATAAACGTTGACTATAGCTTAGCCCTCTTATCTGAAGACTCTCTGTTGCTCTTTCCTCCCCATCATTTCTCATTTTCAGAACTGAGATCTAAGAAACAGAGAATAGGCAGAGTCACAATTGTTTCTGTGCAAAATGGCAGGGAATTTGATAAACTCTCTGCTCTCTCTAGCCACCAATTTGCTCCCCTCAATTACAGCCTCTGCACATGCTCCTTCTTCCTCTTCAAATGCTAATAACTCAGAAAAGGAGCGTGCTTGTGCTGTTGAGGAGGATATGGAGAGGCTGATGCGAACCCTGAAGTGGATCAAGGCCACGTTGTACGATGCTGAGGAGAGGGAGATCAGAGACCTCTCCGTCAAGTTCTGGCTGAAGGAGCTCAAGAAGGTCGCTTATGATGCCGAGGATGTGCTCAGTGAGTACCGGTACGAGGTTACACGTGTCCAAGTAGAGGCAAGAGAGGCTTCTCAGGCTTCCAGTTCTCAGAAGAGAAAGCAGATGGAGGTTAGTGTCTTGTGCATATACTAAATGGATTCATATTGTGCTAGTGTACTTTTCTTTTTTGTCGTTGTGTGGTACAAAGTAAATTGTGTTTGCTTGAATTTTTTTTTAGATGGATTGGCATTCACTGAAGAGGTGACTTCTTTTATTACTAGATTTCCAAATCAAACATTAGAGTCATCACTTGATCCATTAATTATAATTTTTAGTTAACAAATTATGAAATTTGACATATGTAATACATTTATTTTTTACAGTACATTGTTTCAATTCCTGATGACATGGTTAATCGGCTTAAAAAAATAAGAGGTCGATTTCATGAAATAGCGAAGGACCGTGAGGCTCTCCAATTAAGAGAGAGTGATGGAGAGAGGCGTCCAAACAACAAAATTTTACGACCCCCAACAGGTCACATGGTGGATGAGGCGGGTATTTTTGGCAGAGATGCTGAAATTTCAAAGGTCATCGATTTCTTACTAACTGAAAAAGAAAAGTCATTCTCAGTCATTTCAATTGTTGGCAAAGGTGGGCTCGGAAAAACCACCATTGCCCAACTTGTCTACAAAGATCGCAGGGTTTCTCGGTGCTTTGATTTAAATGGGTGGGTATGTGTGTCTGATGAATTTGATGTCAGCAGACTCATCAAAGCAACCATTGAATCATTCTCCCAAAACGATTGTGGTGTGAGTGAGTTGAGCCCACTACAAGAAGTTCTTGTAAAAACTATCAAGGGAAAAGCAATATTGCTTGTTTTAGATGACGTGTGGAATGAGAATCAAAATCTTTGGGAGTTGTTTCGGGTTTCTTTTAAAGAAGCGAAAATGGTCAGAATTCTCGTGACAACAAGAAGTAATAAGGTTGCAAAGGTCATGCAAACAACGACCTATTTTAGGCCAACTAACTTGCCCGAAGATTTGTGCTGGCAGTTATTTCAGCATTATGCATTTAGTGGTACAAGTGACACTATGCCAAAAAACTTGGTAGATGTGGGAAGGGAGATTATGAAAAAGTGTGGTGGGTTGCCATTGGCTGTGAAGTCGATTGCAAGCCTTCTTAGGCATGAACCAGATGAAGAGAGTTGGAGAGAGATTCTAGAAAGTGACCTTTGGGAATCAAACTCATCGAATGATATATTCCCAGCGCTTCAGATCAGCTATGATCATCTACCTCCCCGACTTAAGCCTTGTTTTTTGTTTTGTTCCATGTTTCCAAAAGATTACATATTAAAAAAGATGAATTTGATAGAGTTATGGATCTCTCATGGCTACATCGAATCCAGAGGCAAAAGAAGGATCGAAGAAATTGCTGGTGAATATTATGAGGAGTTACAAGAGAGGTCATTTCTTGATGAATTTTTTTCTTTTCATTCATATGAGCCTTCAGAATGCTGTAAGTTGCACGATATAATCCATGACCTTGCTCGACTTAATTCTGAGAATGAACATTATTCGGTGGTGATCAACCAGCCACTTGATATTCAAAAGGAAAATGTTCCGCAAGAAGCATGCCATTTGTATGTAGGTGGTTTCGTTGGATATGTAAATCAAACTCTCCATAAAAATCTGAATGGTTTAAGAACTTTTTCTACAGATCTGAGAGCATGCAGTGGAGATTTGGATCATGAGTATTGTACAAACAATACAGAGGCAGTGGACCTAAATTCGGAGTTGACGGAATATCATAAAGAATGTTCGAGAGAAGTGCACATATGTAACCTCACTAAATTTGAATTACTCAGGGTTTTGGAATTGAAAGGGGATGATTTGATAGGGATTCCTGATTCCATTTCGGAGTTGAAACATCTAACCTATCTTGGAATTACATCTTCACGTCTTCAAATGTTGCCACTATCCATTGGCTTCCTTTACAACCTGCAGACTTTAATTCTTGATTGTCCTTATCTTGAATATCTACCTGAAAGTATTGGTGATCTTCTTAACTTACAGTTTTTAAATATTAAATCTAAAAATTTTAGGAATCTACCTAAATCACTCGGTTCACTTAATAACTTACTGAGATTATTTATTGGAGGTTTTAATTTCTTGGATTATGTCCCGCATGGGCTTGTTAATTTTCCGGCAATAAAAACAATGAGAGCAAGGTTGAGGGTTAAGACTATAGCTTGGTTAAAGGATATAACGGACCTTGAAGGAAATCTCTCTATTTATGGAATGAGTAATTTAAAAGATGCCCAGCGTGCTAACCTGAGAAATAAATGCAAACTTGAAACTTTCAGTTTAACTATTTTTGGGGTATCATCATATAACCCTGAGGAATCAGGGGTGACCTTAAGCCTCGAGCCAGAAGCTTGTGAGGACAAGTGGGTCGGTGTCCATGATGCAGCTTTTTCTTGGTTAGAATCCCTCCAGCCACATCCTAACCTCAAAATACTCCAACTAAGATATTATTCTTCAGCCACAGTACCAAGATGGATGAGTGATCCATTTTCCTTGCAGTCAATACAGAAAATCGGGTTACTTTCTTGTATCAATATTGAATCTCTTCCATTCGGCAATCTTCACACTCTCAAGCACCTCACCATTGTTGAATGTAACAGTATCCGAGTTCTGCAGCTGGAGCAGCTGCCTTCCCAGCTTGAAGAATTGCAGATTAGAAATTGTGACCATCTTGAGTTGATTACCGGACTAGGGAATCTGGATATGTTGGCTACACTGCTGATTTACTCTTGTAAAGTCCTGAAATCAATAACGATGGATGAACTGCAGTTGGTGGAATCTACTGAGCCAATTGCTGATTCCTCTCCTGAAAAGCCACATACCGGCCAACAGAGCATTTCATCACTTACAAGGTTGGTAATCAGATACTGTGATTGGCTTCGTGTTCTTCCAGATGGGTTGATTCCATCTGGGTCTTGCTATGTGCGTGTTCTTCACTGCAGCTGCCCTGACATTGAAATTGGGGATCTGTAATTAATCGTATCAGGTTCGTAATTTAATTAATATTTGAATATTGTAGATTTTACACAAATGAACTTTTTAACTTTCTGAAGTCATATGCCTTGGTAGGATTTGCTGACTGACTAAACAGCTACAGTTCGACAAATGAATATTTCATTTTTTTTAGTATTTAATTGTTGCTGCTAAATAAGCTATTGTCCAATTATCTTGTAGATCTTTCAGAAGATGACTTTTAATAGGAGTCCCTACTTCGACCCTGGATAGAAATGAATTTACCATTCAATTTATTATATGATTTGTAAGAATTTTCTTTGCTTATGGGAACTCATTTTCATTGATTTTGTATTTTTTTCAATACTTTTTTCTTCTTCAATTCTGCTCCTCGTAAGAATGATTAAGCCAACAGTCAATTTTTGTCCTTGGCCACTTTTTGCTGGTTGTCTGGATCTCCCCTGTTTTTTTTTTTTCTCTTTCTCTGCTTTTCGGCTTTTTTATAAGGCCTTCTTTTTTCTTTTCTTTTCTAGGCATAATACCCTTGATCAGATAGATGAACTACATAATATCAATACTAGACTAGTTTATATCCAATGGTTAAGTACTGTACAAATATAACTTAAAATATTTTAATACATTGTAACATTACAAGCAAATAGGTATGTTAGTTCAGTTAACGTTCAGCTATCTCCATAACATTGCGTATATGGAATTCTAAGTGTTATACTAGCTTAAAATTATTGTTTTACATCATTTGCTTTCATTTAATTTATAATTATTCTTTCACAATTATTTGGTCCGAAAAACTTCTTGTTTAGACTCTTTACAAGATTCATGAGTGATGAGGTGATCATGTGATAGCTGAATAAACATATCAAAACATTCATTGAATCTTTAATTAGTTTACTTTTCTTGTTTGTTATAATCGTGGGAGAATCTTTTAGCAGAAAGTACCTCTCTCTGTTTCCTCTTGTGCGTACAACCTATAATATTAACGAATCAAAAGTTCCTCTTTTTAAGTTTTTCTAGCTTTCTTTCAAATAAAGATCATGAAATTATTTCAAATTAAAATTTGTGCACCAAATGCTGATCAATTTAATGGGAATGTATCCCATATTCAAAATATAATTTTATATCAAAATCCCTGAGTTCTATCATCCATGTGTGTCCCAACTCCCAACTAATAATTTATTAGTGTCCAGTAATTGTAAATGTTACCATCACTTTATGAAGTCCAGTAATTGAAAATGGTGCAGAGTAGAGGCAAACAACAATAAACAAATTTAAGCTGATTATACGCTGAAGAGAGACAGTTTTTTTCTAAATTATAACGATTGTGGTATAGATATATATATTTTTTTAAACGATATCGATGATGTATGTTTAACTTTTTTTTCTTAAATATTATGAAGAAAAATATCAGCAGAATTGACTACTACCTCTCTCCATCATTGTGTTGTGGTACGACCAATGAAAAAAATCAGCAATTTGCTTTGGAAAAATTGCAATTTGCAAATTGTACAATGCCGCTTTTTTATCCAAGCCAGAAAAATTAGTTCCATCTTCTTCTCTAAAAAGCGTAAATAAAGACCTTATTTACATTACTAATGTATTTTTTTAATGATATTTTATGCTTGCAAATTAATTTGTTTTGATTGAAATATATTAGTTGTAAATAAGTTTGTCATATAAAAATTAATTTGTTTCTATTTTTATTTTGGTTTAGTATATTACTTCTTGTGGGATGTTTAGCATATTCTCTCGGAGTAAAACACAACATGTTCTTGTGTATTTATATCTTGATTATTGTGACAATCATAATAATAAAAATATACTTATTAAATTTGATTTTAAATTTTCAATATATTTATTGTGGTACGACATATAATAGTTTTTATTTTCAACATTCCAAAATTTGATTATGAAAAATATTGTTAAGATTGTCAAAATAATATTATTGACAAATAATTTTATTATAATATACTGTCAAAATAAAATTATTGACAAATAAAAATTTTGTACTATAAAGAAAATCGAACCATAACGACCTGGTACTATGTGAAACTGAGATCTGTGGCCTTCCTTGTTGTGTGGTAACATCAATTCCCAAAGACAAGGAACTTAAACAAGGTGAGACAACAAATAAGAGAGATGCTTGAGTGAATCTTAATCTTCAGGTGGGTCTATTAATGCGTTTGGCTTACATCGACGGTTCAACATGCCAAGTTCGAGACAATGATTGTTGTCTCCAATTACAAGGTTCTTTTGTGAGCTCTCTTTTTATAAGGTTCATTTGTTGGGTAGGAATTAATGTTCCAAATAGCTAATCAGGGGCATCAGAAGCAACCCAAAATGTGGCTAGCTATCAGGGCCCCAGAAGCCCAAAATGTGGCTTTCAGACTAGCCCAGTGAAGCCCAAATAAATTTATTTTCCAATAGGCCAGCATTCTGACCTAACTTAATAGTACAACTATAAAATAGGCAATCCATCATTTTTTTTTTTTTTTGTGTTTTTCGGATTTCAAATGCCTGTCGGCTAATTAATCCATTTTCTTCTTTTTTGTATGTTATTATTTACAAATATTTTTGCCGTGCAGGAATAATCTTTTATAAAAGAAATAATTAATGCTACTGTGGTAAAATTTTGGTGCTATCAATTTCATGATCCAAACGAATAAAATTTATGTTTGATACTGATACTCTCCAAGTTTAGGATTGATACTTATTTACTAAATTTGAAAATTGATACTTTATTAATACTTACAAATCATTCAATTAAATCTATATTTCGTCTTTTGTTAAGATTTATAATTTTTTAATATATTTTTACTAATAATGTAATCCTAATTATTGATTATTTTTTTGTTAGTACATATTTTTTTAACCTATTAATCTTCTAGGAAAATAATATATAGCTCAATTTTAAGAATGTATATATTTTTTTTATTTTTCTTATGACATATATGTGATAATTTTATTTTAAAATCCAACTATACTCGTACCGGTATTCGTATTCATATCAAAAAAATTAAAAAGAGATACAAATATAATTTAGTTATTCTCTGTCAGTACCTGATCCAATTACAACCTGGGCCTATCTACTGTGACTTTTCTTATGTGTTTACATCAGGTCAATGTGACTGATAGCTATGCATTATTGAAGTTTGACACTGAAAGCTATGCATTATTGAAATTGTAAAATTGTAAAATTTAGAAATAAACATGGCAATTGAAATGACCAAGTTTGATTTGTGCTATATATCATTCAAGTTTGACACTGATAGCTATGCATTATTGAAATTCTAAAATTCTAAAATTTAGAAATATAACATGGCAATTGAAATGACCACGTTTGATTTGTGTTATATATCATTTCATCAAATATTAAGATTTGACAGAATGTAATACCAATTAAATTTATTAATTGTAACGAGTTGTTATCATGTTTGATTTTGAATGACTATCGTTTTGAGCAATGACAATTGATTTCAAGAAAACCAATGATAACTTTTTTCTCCAAAAGAATATTGTTTCCAAAAATAGTGCTCAATTCGGTGCAGATCAATCAGCCACTTGATATTCACAACGAAAACATTCCGCAAGAAGCATACCATTTATATGTGGGTGGTTTCATTGGATATGTAAATCAAATTCTCCAACAAAATATGAATGGTTTAAGAACTCTTTCTATGGATCTGAGAGCATGCAGTGGAGATTTAGAGAACGAGTATTGTATAAACAATACAGAGGCAATGGACCTAAATTTTATGTTGTCGGAATATTATAAAGAATGTTCGAGAGATGTACACATATGTAACCTCACTAAATTTAAATTACTCAGGGTTTTGGAATTGAAAGGGGATGGTTTGATAGGGATTGCTGATTCCATTTCGGAGTTGAAACATCTAACCTACCTTGGTATTACATCTTTACATCTCAAAATGTTGCCACTATCCATTGGCCTCCTTTACAACCTGCAGACTTTAAATCTTGGTTTCCTTGAATATCTACCAGAAAATATTGGTGATCTTCTTAACTTAAATTTTTTAAATATTCAATCTAGCTATCTTTCTAATCTACCTAAATCACTAGGTAAACTTAGTAACTTATTGAGATTATTTATTGGAGATGATAATTTCTTGGATTATGTCCCGCACGGGCTTGTTAATTTCCAGCAATAAAAAGAATGAGAGCAAGGTTGAGAGTTAAGACTATAGCTTGGTTAAAGGATATAACGGACCTTGAAGGAATTCTCTCTATTAGAGGAATGAGTAATGTAAAAGATGCCCAGCGTGCTAACATGAGAAATAATGCAAACTTGAAGCTTTGAATTTATCCTGGGTAAATGGTTTCGATTTCTCATTAGTTGATCTCCCTAAGCAATCAGATGTGATATTAAGCCTCGAACCAGAAGCTTGTGAGGACAAGTGGGTTGGTGTCCATGATGCAGCTTTTTCTTGGTTAGAATCCCTCCAGCCACATCCTAACCTCAAAAAACTTGGAATAATATATTATTCTTCTACCACACTACCGGGATGGATGAGTGATCCATGTTCCTTGCAATCAATTCAAGAAGTCTTGTTACAAGAATGTTACAATATTCAATCTCTTCCATTCAGCAATCTTCACAGTACTCTCAAGCTCCTCACCATTAGGCGATGTTCAAGTATCCGTGTTCTGCAGCTGGAGCAGCTGCCCTCCCAGCTTGAAGAATTGCAGATTTCCGATTGTTTTCAGCTAAAGTTGATTACCGGACTTGGGAATCTGGATAAGTTAGCTACACTGAAAATTTCCCATTGTTTTCACCTGAATTCAATAACGATGGATGAATTGCAGTTAGTGGAATCTACTGAACCAATTGGTGATTCCTCTCATCAGAAGCCACATATCGGCAGACAGAGCATTTCATCACTTACAAGGTTGGAAATCGTGTGGTGTTATTTGCTTCGTGTTCTGCCATATGGATTGATTCCGTCTGGACCTTGTTATGTGCATGTTAGTCATTGTGGCTGCCCTGACATTAAAATTGTGGATCTACGATAAATCAAATCAGGTTCATAATTTTATTATTATTATAATTATTATTATTTTAATCTTTAGATTTTAGACCACTGAACTTTTTTGCTTTTATGCCATCATAAGCCTTGGTAGGATTTGTTGACTAATCAATGAAGCTGCTCCTGTTTCGACAAATAAACATTTCATTTTTATATTACTTGTTTGTTGCTGCTACATAAGCTCTTCTCCAATTCTTGTGCAGGGATTTTGACGATGTCTTCCTGTTGCTCACAAGGAACATTTAGGAAACCCCTCGAAGGCCCTCGATAGAAATAAATTTACTATTCAATTTTATTATATGTTTTGTAATATATGTAATGAATTTCCTTTGCTCATGAGGATTCATTTTCATTGATTTTGGATTTTTTTCTATACTTATTTTATTCTTCAAATATGCTCCTCTTAAAGAAAGATTAAGCAAGCCAACAGTCAATTTTTCTACTACTCAATTTTTGGTCGTTATCTGGTATGTCTACTATTTTTCTTTTCTTTGGCCAATATATTTGTGCTATGTATGGTAATTGGCAATATTAATGAAGACGAACCTTTTGAAGGAACAAAACCTATGAACACGATTCTTTTCAAATAGTAAAAAAACAATGAAAAATGAATGTATTAAAATTATATAACTTATAAACCTTCTTTTTTTATTGCTTAACTTTGTACAGGATTAGGATGGGGGCCAATCATGCCCATGATGAAACACACGGGCATCTTTAATATTCTTTCCAACACGGATTGGACGGTCCAGATTCAATCCCTTCTATGTAGGGGGGTACCTTTATCGTTTTTTCTAATTACTTGGTCCTTTGTTTTCTTTATTTATTTATTTTCCATCCTTTGGATTGTAGCCTGAGTGGTTCTGATCTGAATTAAGGTGTCAGAATTTGTGTAGTCAGGGTTTATAATCTATAGGGTTGTCAAATGCTAATGTGCCCTCTTCAACTGAAAAGAGAAAACTTTGGGGTACACTTGTTAGTATACCAAGCCAAATTAATCTCTAATGGTAACAAATTATAGTGGTTATTATTGCAGTAAAAGTAAATCCCTTAACAAAATCTCCAATTATTGCAACTTCCTTCAATCATCCTAGTTCATTTCTTTGCAGGTACATGAATGACTAGTAGTGGCAGGCTACAGTACCAATGCAAGTGACTCTTACAATTTCTCCAAAAGGAAAGCACCAAAACATATAGACAGAGTGACCCCACTCCACCGAAAGTAATCCATTCTCGTGAAAAAGAAAAAGTGGAAGCAAGCATTGTACACGCCACTTCTAAGAACTTACCTTACCCCTCAGATCTCAACACTCTCCTGCTCTTTCAAAAGAAAATAAAAGAAAGAAGAAAACCTGAAATAAACATTGACTACTGTATTAAGTCTTATCCACGCCACTTCTAAGTGCTTACCTTATCTCATCAGATCTCTACACTGCTGCTCTTTACTCTTTACACATTTCTCATTTTCACAACACAGATCTAAGGTTCTTTACTCCCCCTCCACAGAAATTAATCTGCGGAGCAAAATGGCAGGGAATTTGATAACCTCTCTGCTCTCCCTAGCCACCAATTTGCTCCCCTCAATTAGAGCCTCTGTGCAGGCTCCTTCTTCCTCTTCATCAAATTCTAATAACTCCGAAAGGGGGCGTGCTCGAGCTGTTGAGGAGGATCTGGAGAGGCTGATGCGAACTCTGGAACGGATCAAGGACACATTGTATGATGCTGAGGAGAGAGAGATCAGAGACCGCTACGTCAAGCGTTGGCTCAAGGAGCTCAAGGGGGTCGCTTATGATGCTGAGAATGTGCTCGGCGAGTACCAGTACGAGGTCACACGTGTCCAAGTACAGGCAAGAAAGGATTCTGAGGCTTCCGGTTCTCACAAGAGAAAGCAGATAGAGGTTAGTGCCTTGTGCATCCAGAAATAAAAAGGATCTAGTTTTTGTTCTCCCTTTTATCGTTGTAAGGTAGAATCTTGGATTTCTAATTAGAATAAAAAAGAGCAATGAAAAAAATTAATTCTAATCAATATATTTAAATATAATTTAATTATTATAAGTTAGTGTATAATTAAATAATTAAATAATTAAATCGTTATTAAGTGAGGTTAACTTACGGAGGGTACAATTTTAAATATTTTATTTAAGATAATATAAAAAGATCTAATCTCAACCAAGAAAATTTTCTGGATTCGAACTAGATATATAATATTAAATTAAAAAAATATACACATTAATAAAGAGAGAGAATGTGTGTTATTTGAGAAACAAAAATATTTATTACTGTTTGTGTTAATAGTCAAAATTGTTTTGTGATTATCAGCTCCAATTATTTCAGGATACCAATCCGGACCATCAAATTTAATGATGCAATTCTTTTGTACAATTGTAGTATACAAAAATAACACTGAAATTAATATATGCATGTTAATTTATGCTTTTACATTGATAAAAACATTTCGGTTAAAATATATACATAACATATATCATACTATTGAACTTACCAATGCTTCTTCTTTTTTAAAATAAAAAAAATGAACTTGTGTAACTTATTTCCGTATATATTCAATTATTGGTTAAAAGTCGGAGGTCAATTTGCCAAAGGATGGTGCATGCAGTCGTTCACATTGTAGGCGTCTTGATCCGTTAATTATCATTTGCAGCTAACATATTTATGAAATTTAGCATTGTAATTCATTTCTTTTTTAACAGTACATTGTACCAATTCCTGATGGCATTGTTGATCGGCTTAATAAAATAAGAAGTCGATTTGATGAAATAGCAAAGGATCGTGAGGCTCTTCAATTAAGGGAGAGTGATGGGGTGAGGCGTTCAAACAACAAAATTTTACGACCCCCAACGGGTCACATGGTGGATGAGGCAAACATTTTTGGCAGAGATGCCGACATTTCAAAGGTCATCGATTTCTTGCTATCTGAAGAAGAAAAAGAAAAGTCATTTTCGGTCATTTCAATTGTTGGCAAAGGTGGGCTCGGAAAAACCACCATTGCCCAACTTGTCTACAAAGATGAGAGGGTTTCCCGGTGCTTTGATTTAAATGGGTGGGTATGTGTCTCCGAAGAATTTGATGTTAGGAGACTCAGCAAAGCAACCATTGAATCATTCTCCAAAACAGATTGTGGTTTAAGTGAGTTGAGCCAATTACAAGAAGAGCTTGCAAAAATTGTTAAGGGAAAAACAATACTACTCGTTTTAGATGACGTGTGGAACGAGAATCAGAATCTGTGGGAGTCGTTTCGAGTTCCTTTTAAAGAAGCAAGGATGGTCAGAATTCTCGTGACAACAAGAAATAAAAAGGTAGCAAAGGTCATGCAAACAACAACCTGTTTTAACCCAACTAACTTGTCTGAAGATTCATGCTGGCAGTTATTTCAGCATTATGCATTTAGTGGTACAAGTTACACCATGCCAAAACACTTGGTAGATTTGGGAAAGGAGATTACAAGAAAGTGTGGTGGGTTGCCATTGGCTGTAAAGTCAATTGCATGTCTCCTTAGGCGTGAAGCTGATGAAGAGTTTTGGAGGGAGATTCTAGAAAGTGATCTTTGGGAAATAAAAGAATCAAAAGAAGTGATTTTCCCAGCACTTCAGATTAGCTATGCTCATCTACCTGCCCATCTTAAGCCGTGTTTTCTTTTTTGCTCAATGTACCCAAAAGATCACATATTAGATAAAACGGATTTGATAAGGTTGTGGATCGCTCATGGGTACATCGAGTCCCGGAGCAATAGAAAAATAAAAAAAATTGGTGCTGAATATTATAATGAGTTAAAAGAGAGGTCCTTTCTTGATGATGTACCTACATATGGCAATCATGTTTGTAAGTTGCATGATATAATCCATGATCTTGCTCGACTTAATTCTGAGAATGAACACTACTCGTTGGAGATAATTCAGCCTCCTGATATTCAAGAGAGAATTGTTCTGCAAGAAGCATACCATTTATATGTAAGTGGTTTCGTGGGAAATCAAATTCCCCAACACAATATGAAGGGTTTAAGAACTATTTTTATGGATATCCGAGAATGCAACAGAGATTTTGAGTACAAATATTGTACAAACTGTACAAAGCAAATTGACCTAAACTTGGAGTTGACGGAAGATTGTCAAGATTGTTTGGAAGACGTAACCTTACGTAACCTCACTAAATTTGAAGTGCTCAGGGTATTGATATTGAAATGGGATAGTTTGACAAAGATTCCTCACTCCATTTCCGAGTTGAAACATCTTACCTATCTAAGTATTAGTTCTAACCGTCTTAAAGTGTTGCCGTTATCCATTGGCCTCCTTTACAACCTACAGGCTTTAGAAGCTGAATGTGATTACCTTGAATATCTACCTGAAAATATTGGTGATCTTGCTAACTTACGGTTACTAGTTATTCATTCTCTTAAAGGCCTTAAAAAGCTACCAAATTCACTCTGTTCACTTACTAACTTAGTGGAATTAACTACTGGCTATGAATTCGTGGATTATGTCCCTCATGATCTTGTTAATTTTCCTTCACTAAGAAAAGTTAAAGCAATGTGGAATGTTAGAACTATAGGTTGGTTAAAGGATATGGACCTTAAAGGAGGGGTTTCTATTGGAAGATTAAAGAACATTAATAATTTAGAAGATGCCAAGCGAGCTAACCTGAGAAATAAGTGCAAACTTGAGATTTTGGAGTTATGCTGGGATGATCTCTTTGGAATTATGCACGACGTGAACTCACACCTGAAATTAGATGTCGTACCAGAAGCTTGTGAAGGTGGGATAATTGGTGAAGATGATGTACATTTTTCATTGTTAGAATGCCTCCAGCCACATCCTAATCTCAAGGGACTTGGAGTAAAAGGTTATCCTTCTGCCATAGTACCAGGATGGATGAGGGATCCATTTTTGTTGCAGTCAATTCAAGAACTCACGTTAGAAAGTTGGGGCTATATTCAATCCCTTCCATTCGGCAATCTTCACACTCTCAAGCACTTCACAATTGAAAAATGTTCTAGTATCCGAGCTATGCACTTGGAGCAGCTGCCCTCCCAGCTTGAAAGTTTGGAAATTTCATGTTGTGACCACCTGGAGTTGATTACCGGACTAGGGCATCTGGATATGTTGGAATCACTGGAAATTATTTTCTGTAAAACCCTGAAATCAGTAACAATGGATGGACTGCAGTTTGGTGATTTATCTCATGAAATGCCATATGAGTTCTACACTGAAATCACTAACATTTCATCACTTACAAGAATAGAAATCCAATACTGTGAATTGCTTTGTGTTCTACCATATGGGTTGATTACATCTGGGCCTTGTGATGTGCTTGTTCGTGATTGCGGCTGTCCTGACCTTGAAATTCGACATCAGCAATAAATTAAATCAGGTTCGTAATTTTGGATCACTGATTTTTTTTATAATTTTCTGTAATTAATCACAAGTCTTGGTAGGATTTGTCGACTGATTAAATTGCTCCTGGTTTGACAAATGAACATTAAATTTAATATTAGTTGTTTGTTGCTGCTAATAAGTAAGCTCTTGTCCAATTAATTTGCATCTTTTTTTTATGATGTCTTTCTTTCGCCCACAAGGACTCCAATTATATTCCATATATTTGATTCCTTTTTGAATTCTCACTAATTATTATTTAAAATTCTGCTCTTTTGTAGGGTCATTTCTTCAAAAACACCAACAAGGCCCGGTCAGCAGTAATCTAAATTTTTTTGTTATTTTTTTGTCAGAATTTGGGAATTAAGTTGGTGTTTTAAGAATATCAAAGCATGCAACATTTGCTGCTGTAATAACCAAATGGGTGCAGATGTGGGAGACTTATATCTTTCTAGGTCTGAATGGTACTATATATATACATAATGAACATCTTTTTCTTTTCTTTTTTGTGGGCCTTTGTTATGTGCTCAGGAAGTTATGTTTCCGTGATATATCTCTGGTTTTAATTGTCTTTCTGTCATACTCAGCTAATATATGGCAAACTATAGTTAATTTATAATCTATTGACTGTAATGAACATGAATTTTTTTTTTTTTAATGTGCTCTGGGAGTTATCTTTCCGTTATAAATCTCTGGTTTTAATTGTCTTTCTGGCATACTCAGCTGATATATTGCAAAGTTTAGTTAATTTATAATCTATTGACTATGAAGTGCCTCTCTTCAACTGAAAGAGGAACTTCGGCGTACACTTGATAGTGCATTAAGGCAAATGCTGAATGGTAGCGAATTATAGTAGAGACTAGTGCAGTAAAAGCATTTCCCTTAACAAAATATCCAATTATTGCAACTTCCTTCAATCATCATAGTTATGTTCATTTCTGTACCTGCACATGAATGAATAGGACTAGTGCGATAGGCTATCGTACCAAACATCATGTCACATATTTCTTATTGACACGATTTTTCTTGCATTGATCTACTCTAAATATATAATAAAACATACAGTCATACATGTACCACAGTTTCTTTATCTCTTGATGAAATAAAATAAAAATAGACTTGCAGCAAAATATGAGATATGTGACTAGATTTAGGTCTAATTATACACCAAAGTCAGTCTTATATTTCAATAACGAGAGCTATGATGTTTTACAAGTTTTATTATTATTATTATTTTTATTATTATTATTATTATTATTATTATTATTATTATTATTATTATTAAATTATATTATTGCATTATTCCAACTAGAAATTTTTCAAGCAATATGTTCATTCTTTCAAAAAATTTCGCTCAAGGTACCAAGAAGAAAAAGAAGCACATGGCTAACTGGCAAAAACGTACAGCAAAACATGACATTTGATGCTCGTATCTGTTTATTACATCATAAATTCAAACAAATAGTGATTTCAACTTTGAATCAACCTCCTCTCCTCACTTTCTCATGCAATCTCCTTCTATTCATATTCCATCGCACTGAAAAGAAGAAAAAACATGTGGCCAACCGCCAAAATAGTATAGAGAAATATGAAATTTATACTCAACATCTCTTCATTATGTCATAAATTCAAACAAATAATGATTTGAACTTTGGATCAATCCCACTCTCCTCACTTTCTCTCACAATCTCTTTCTTTTCATATTCCATCATGCAGAAAAAAAAAAAAACCTCAACATCATTGCATCTCAATTCAAATAGCTTAATCAAATAACTTATGGTAGGTTCCGATTTAAACAATAACATAACCACTCATCATATTTCAATATTTCTCAAGGGTACACATGAAATTATTTTGGAAAGAAGGTTCTGAATTTCCGATTAATCTATATTTAACAAAACAAAAGAAATAAAGAAATTCCAACCCGGCTTGCCTAATTCCCTCATTGGCCCCAATCCAATTTCATTTTAATTCGAAATTTGTTGTTTCCCTCTAATTTCTAATAAACAAATTAAATATCTCTAATTTTTGCTTGCGTTATATATATATATGATTTACTCATGAAATATACATAGCGAATGAGAATGACAAAGTTAAATCACCAAATAATAATTATGAACACATTATGTCCTTGAATAATCATGCATTATTTCTCATGTGTGTTCTAGATAAAATTATTTCTACCATTATTTGCACTCTGATCGAAAAAAAAAATTGTTTAGCTTGGTACTAAAAGCATCTCTTTGTTACGGTGGATTCAATCAGTGGCTTGTTTACCAATTCAATTTTTACTTACCTACCAAAAATAAATTATTTTAGTAATCAAATAATACAAAAAATGCAGCGTGTTTTGGGGTCACGGGTCAACACTACTACAGAAATGGTCATTGTACACGGACATAAACAGGGGAGCTACACGGATTTCCTGCCGTGTGGAGTGCGAGGGTGTATAATCCCCTGAATAAATTATACACGGATATTTAACCGTGTGCAATTCCTGAGAGCTACACGGATCATTACATAAACAACCGTGGTCAATTCCTTGCCAAGTGGCGTTCTCCAAACCCGAGCTACACGGATCAGTACATAATTAACCGTGTCCAATTCCTTGCCAAGTGGCGCTCTCCAAAGCCGAGCTACACGGATCACTACATAATTAACCGTGTCCAATTCCTTGCCAAGTGGCGCTCTCCAAAGCCGAGCTACACGGATCACTACATAAACAACCGTGTCCAATTCCTTGCCAAGTGGCGCTCTCCAAAGCCGAGCTACACGGATCACTACATAAACAACCGTGTACGATGTCTCTGTCTACACGGACTTTTAGGTTAATATCCGTGTCGACATAGTTATTCTGCACGGCTCATTACATAAACAACCGTGTACATTAGTTGAGATCTATACACGGATATTTAACTAAAAGGCCGTGTACGATCATGTTTCTACACGGATGTCTATCAAAATATCCGTGTAGAATAACTATTTCTACACGGATCATTACATAAGCAGCCGTGTAGCTATCTTATATTTTTATTTGCTCTTTATTTGGCTTTCCACACGGACTTATGTGAAACATCCGTGTAGAATGGTTATATTTTTTTTTCAATTTTTATTTTTTGTTTTGGCTAGCCTCCAGTTTGCTAGCCATTAAAAATCAATTCCAAACAAAGAATTTCCAATATATCAGAATACAACCCCTAAACAAAATTCATGTACACTAAATATATCAAAAATTCATGCACACAAAATTATACAAATCCATATTCTGGTTTACAAAATTCATTTTGAAACCACTTTGCCCACATACATCTAAAGTAATCTATATCTTCATTGCTGTAATGCCCTGCCTTCTCGTTCGATTTATGCTGCCAAAAATTCAAAATATGTAGGTTATTAGAAAAATACAATATAACAACTGCATCTCTGTTTTGCTTTATAAAAATAAATATTGTAATTATAACAATGCAACTAATAAAACAAATTTAGTAGAATAAAATATTAGAGGAAATCAATATTAATTATATGGACAAGTCAAGGCAAACATATGAATTACATACCGGATATTTTGGCCAATCGAATTGTAAGCGTTCAACAAAGTGATACATAAAAATCATCGTGTAATAACCGCATTCCCAACCCTGAAACTGTTGCGGGCACTGAAATTTTCATTTAGCGGCCTATGTTAGAATGACAATTAATTTTTGAACAAAAAATATGAAATTATAAAAATTATAGTGCATGTGCTCACCGGCTGCCACCTGAAACACAACTTATTTTTACGCTTCGGAATCGTGCTTTGCATTCCTCCATCTTTAAGATATTGCAGAAAAGCCCTTACAAAATTGAGTGAATGTAATTAGCAATTCCACAATTTGTTATATGTAATTGGGAAAAAATCAAACCAAGTGAATTACTATTGCTTACTTTCTTATTGGAATGCAGATCATTTTGGATTGCTGAGGAGTGACGCCCGGTCCGGGATGTGAAGAATCCATGAGGAAAACCAAATTCTCAAGTGGCACAATCACAATCAAACACCAGTGGCCCCTCTGGTGGTATGGCACGAGAATAAATTTCTTATTCTCCGAAAGAGCCTTATGCATCGCTGAACACATGTACTGGACAGTATCTTCCTCCTGATATTGCACCATCGTACCACTAGTAAAAGCGGGGTCCAAGAATGCACAGGAGTTCACCCTATCTTTCCCACAAGCCACAGACTGTTTTCGTTGTATCATCCTGAAAAATCATCATTTCACATTAGAATATATATTTGAGTGCTATACACATGATATATATGATTTTTTGGTCACTAACATGACGAAAACGGTGAGGACTCCCTCATCGAGCCATTTATCGCTTGATGAGGCATGTAGAAAGTCCTTGAATTCTTTGAAAGGCAGCACAACCGTCCTGCCTTTGTGTAGGAGAACCTCGGGGGGGATATCGAACATTACGTCCTCCATATCATCTGGTGCCTTAACCAGGCAGGCGTGGAGATTCCGCAAATCCTCGGGCAAACGGCTAACCTCTTTTTCAGAGAGCCCCGTACGGTCTACTGGGGCATCCGCTGGCGCAGCCGCTGGCGCATTTGCTGGCGCTTCCGCTGGTGCCGCCGCTGGCGCAGCAGGAGATTCTTGCGCATCAGCCCCGACTACTACTTCCAAGCCTCGTCGTACCGGTGACAAAGCTTCGTCCGCAGCGTTTCCAACGCCTCTTCGGGTCTGTATCAGATTTTGAACCTTTTTTCAAGTATTTCAAAATAATCATTTGAACGTAACATAAGATATCCGTGTTTTATTTAGAGATTACCTGATCCAAAATAATCTGACACTTGGGCCATTGGATGATCTGTCTACGGGAATCATCAAGCACCACCATGCCGTCGGTAGGGACAGGAAGAGGTATGCGGGCAGCTCAATCGGCCACAATCATGTCAACCGTTACGGGGAGGTGGTTGGGCCTTAGCTGAGAACCGGCTGGAGGATGTACAATACCCTTAGCAAGGGTCAGAGGAGTTTTGTCGTGCCACATGACGAGGTCGCATGATGTGGCCTCCTGCAATTAATAATTATCAGAAATTAGTTAATGAACAAGTCACAATTACGGGTAGATTATGAACAAGTAGTGATTACCTGTAGATTGTCCAACACGCCCAGAACTTCGGTCCCGGATGCTTGACTGCTTCGCCGAAATCCCGGCGAAACGGGAGGTTGTTGCTCGGATTGCTGCGTCAGAGATGTAATTTGGTTGATCCACCTTGATTCGAATTCAGCAATCCTTCCATCGTACTCCGTTCTGAACTCCTCGCATACCTCCTGGCGTACCTGCGCCAACCTTGATTCCATCTCTTCCGTGCTAACTTTGGCACGCGGTCTTCTTTTTGGTTTTGGTCCGTCGTATACATCCTTCCAGCCACAGTAGACCGAGACACCCCTAACTCGACCCGTGTGTTCTTTAGTCCCGAGCGCTGCGGACAAGGAATCATCCACTCTTTCGACAGTCATGGAGCCCGAATTTACCTCCTCCTCCACATCCAACTGTTAAAAAAAAATTAGTTATAGCAAAAGACAAAGTAATGTACACGAGTTGCACGTCACTTGGGAGTACTATCGTCCCGTCAGCGGTTACCTCAGATCTTCCCATGAGCCAGCATTGGGCCCTAGGATTTTGGATCCTAACCACAGGTGAGTCAGAATCTTTGTTTTGGTCCAGTACCTTAGCCCATTCGGCCGACTTACCCTCGTAACCACCTGACCCTAATTTGTGCGGGTACTTGTTCAATTTCGCGATCCTCCTGCCCTCGTCACTTTTTATCTTCACACATCAAGGCACATCAATTAGCTAGTTTAAGGAAGATAAGTACATATTGAGAAAGAACAGAGACAAAGTTAATTGGCTGAATTTATATACCTTGAACTCTTATGTGGACTTCAAAGCTTGAAACGCCTCCCAGTCCTCTTGTTTCAGCCATTTATAGTAGCCTACCGGATTTCTCCCTTCCTCCATGAAAACCGTCTTCAACGTGCTCTTGAATTGCTTCCAAGCTTCATTCATTTTCCTCAGAGTCTTTTTCTTTTTCGCGGACTTTGGGTCATCATCCTGGATGTTCCAATGAGCCTGCATGATTGACAACAAAATTATTGCATGTAAGTTCATTCAAGTTTTCAGGTCAGGTATAGACATATATTTCTTTGCACTTAACCAAAGTACGGGGAATAAGTAGCTTGAAAATAATTTGTGTTTCACTTGCTCTACCAAATTGTTTTCTGTATATTAGGAAACTTTGGGGCACAACCTATGTCACTACCTACATGCAATCTAACCTTTATGACCAAATCAAAGTGAAATAATGTGTTGTATTTAGCTGAGTTTGTTAGTGATATTTCTTTGCTGATTTTGCTATCTGTCATGATAATAGTGTAGGGCACCAGAATTGGGTCAAGGTGTCTGGCGATTACCTTACCTTTCCTGGTGGCGGTACCCAGTTCAAGCATGGTGCACTACACTAGCTACATTGATTAATTTCATTCAGCAGGTAATATATATTTGGTTTTGAATTTTTCTCTGTATATATAACTGCTAAATGATAGAATTTGGGATATAGTCCTACAAAGCAAGAATTATCACCTACACCCCTAGAAATATACCAAAGGTTAAGACATGCTAGAAAACTTGTATCCAACAAAAAAAGAAATAACAAACAGAATACGAAAAATGAATATATAATGCATGTACAGTTTTTTTTTTTACCTTCACAATGTTCCACCATTCGTTCTTATCTTCGTCATCGAATTTGTCCCACCTCTCAACCAAGATAGATGCCTTCTGCTTCACCAAATTGTTACACCAATTTGTGTACTCTGCCCTACGTGGACCCTTCGGACATCCGGTTTTGTCGAACTCGATTTGCAAATCCTTCGCCTCTGAGGTCTTCGTGCACATTGTCGGACCTCTTTTCCTCTTTTCTGTCTGAGACTGCTGGTCCTCTTCTTCCACTATCATATCTACCTGCGGTTCCACTGTTTCCAAAATCATATCTGCATTCTCACCTGGCTGTGACATGGTTCTTTCTACAAAAAAGAAACATTATTACAAATGCTATGAAATGTAAAATTTAGGGTTAACTTATGTGTTGTTGGGTCCTTTGTTCAATCATAGTGTTGGTTTTGCAATTTAGTCCCTGTAACATTAATTAGGTGTCCAAGTCACCAGAATAGGTCAGTTGAGGAAACTTTTCACTTAACCAAAATACAATCAGAGATAAGGGTTTTGATTTAACCAAGATACAGGGAGCATTGCAACTTAGAGAGAGAGAGAGAGAGAGAGAGCCTTTCAAGGACAGAACAGCAACCGCGCGAGAGGAGCTTAGAGATTCAGTTGGCGAGTTCAGAGGAGAGCGACAGAGGAGACCGAGCAAGCACCGAGAGAGAGAACGATGGCAGCACCACAGAAAGAGATAGGAGACTAGGGGGTTTAGGTTTTAGGGGAGACGAGGAGATTTTGAAAAGATATCGAGCGACAGAGACGAGGCGCGCACTTTATTTCGCGTAAACTAAATATACACGGACATATAAATAAACACCCGTGTAGAAACGTAAGAGAGCTACACGTTTAATTAAACACCCGTGTATAATTAGGTTACGCGAAATTATGAAATGCGCGCCTACATATGGTTTTCTAGATTAATTTTTTCAAATTCCAAAGTTTCATATTTTTCAAATTCCATATTTTTCAAAATGGAAATTCCAAAATATAAAAAGGAACCTGATTTCAGTTTTATTTAGCTTGAAAATTATTTTATATCTTCGAGTATCTAGCAGAACTTAATAATAAATGCAAATAAATATTTCAATTTCTACACGGGCGTTTAAATAAATATCCGTGTAGAAAACAGTTTGTACACGGATTTTTTATTAAACGCCCGTGTACGTTGCTTATAAGGCGAAACAACTCTTGAAAATTAAACGACCGTGTTAAAAGCCATTTGTACACGTATTTTTAATTAAACGACCGTGTATGATTCTTATAAGACGAAATTCAAAATTAAAGGACCTTCAAAAGCCTTTTGTACACGGAAGTCGAGAAGTTGCCTTATCTTTTTAATTAAGAAGACGAAACGACTTCAAAATTCAATATAATCTGAGAAACTCCCCCTTTTCGATTACTTTTCTCTGAGAATTTGGAAGAAGAAATGGCCGCTTCGGTGCCACCGGAAGAAGACGCAAATGTGCCATGGCCATTGCCCCCCGGCTATGTCATTCCCGAGGATGCTCCCGAAGTCCCTCCCGGCTATGAAATGCCTCCTCCCAACTACAGGAGGACATGGCCATGGCCGCCCTCAAATGTGCCATGACGAAGCCCAAGGGAGCACCCAGCACCAAAGCCCTACAAAAGGAGGGGCAATCCCTGGATCAGGCCAAAGAGACTCTGGATTAAAAGGAGGGGGTCAGGCCAAGGAGCAATCCAGCCAGGCTTGTGAAGGAGTGTTTCATTAAGTTAGCTTTTTTTTTTTCGTTTTGTTTTGATGTAATATATTTTTGTTCTTAATTTAATCAGCATTTTGTTTTCTTTCCGTTTAACTATTTTGTTAAATACTTCATGCTATCTAAATAAATACTGTTATAGATATGAATTAGCAGTACAAAACAACCAACAAATAATTAATTCATGGATAATCACTAAAAAGTAAATTATTTAAAATTAACTTAAATAATCTGTCTAAATAATATCATAGAATGCCTAATGCTCTCTAAATAATCTGATTTGAAAACATAAATGAACATTTTACTTGATATGACCTTATCTGGGTTTACAAATTTACAAAACAACCATAGAATAATTTTTCGGAAAAAAAATACCTTCTGTTCAAGTAATTATTTCAAAATATTTTTTACAACAAAATATTTCAAAATAACATGCAATTTAGTCCCTGTTGTTCAAGTAAAGTATTTCAAGAATAATGTAATTTGAATTATTTCAATTTCTACAGGGGCGTTTAATTAAATATCCGTGTAGGAAACCTTTTGTACACGGATTATTCATTAAACGCCCGTGTACGTTTCTTAGAAGGCCAAAAAACTATTGAAAATTAAACGACCGTAGAGAAAACTTTTCTTACACGGATTTTTAGTTAAACGTCCGTGTCCAACTATAGAAAACGTTAAATTCGAGAAGTTGCCTTATCTTTTTAATTCTGAAAATACGAAAACGAATTCAAATAATCACTCCCCCGTTTCGATTACTTTTTCTCTGAGAATAATTTTAGGGGAAAAAATACCTTCCTACACGGATGTGTAATGAAATATCCGTGTAGCTCCCTTTGAATTTCTACACAGACATTTTATGAAACGTATAAATGTATTTGTACACGGATGTTTAATTAAATGTCCGTGTTGCTCCCTTTGAATTTCTAATGAAATTAAAAATTATTCTTAGAAAGATGGGTGTTTCACGTACTAATTAAATTATATCAGAAATTATACAAAAATTCATGTCTAGATTATATCAAAAATTAATACAAAAAAACCTACACTAAATTATACAAATCCATATTTCTAGTTTACAAAAATTACTGTTGAAACCACTCTGCCCACATATCTAAAATAATCTATCTGGTTCTTGCTCCTGATGCAACAAAGAAATATTAGAAACGAAATAAAAACATTACAATGAGACAGAAATATCCAGAGATAAACCGGCCTTGAGTCTTTAGCTTCATTGGGCTCTCTGAAATATTATAAAAGAAATATATATTATGCATTGAATTTTTTTTTCCAAATAAGAAATATTAAAATTTTCAAGTTTAAAAGGAGTAAATATTATACATTGGATTTTTTTTTCCTTTTTCTCTTTTTTTCCACTGTTTGAACATCTTCCCATAATCCTTCATTGTGGTCAGATCTCATGTAATTTGCTTCGTCTTGTTCTGCAATTGTTGCTATCTCAGCTTGCACATCGGTACAAAATTGAGGTATCTCTTCGAACTGGTCGTACTCTTCTTCGTCGGTGACGTTTTCTACCCCAACAATCCTTCTTTTTCCGGATAGGACGACACTCCACCTATCATCACTCGGGTCAGTGACATAAAAGACTTGGGTGGCTTGCTTGGCAAGTATGAACGGATCATCCACATACCCGACTTTGTCAAAATCAACGAGGGTGAACCCGTCGTTATCAACTTTAACACCCCGGTCTTCGACCCATTGGCACCGAAACAAGGGAATGCTAAGGTGAGGATTGTAAACGAGCTCCCAAATTTCTTCAATAACGCCGTAATAAGACTTTGAAGCTATTACAGGCCGGGCATCCCCCGATCTACTGAATTCTTGGGACGTCGCCACCAACGTCACCCCACTATTTTGCATCGTGCTCTTATCACACTGTAATTTAGTGTAAAATGTATATCCGTTAATCTCGTATGCTTGGAATGTTCTAACAACCATTTGGGGTCCTTCGCCCAGCAATCTAACAGTTTCATTTACGGGGGACATTTCGGGGTGTGATTTCACTCTGTCTTTCATCCATCCTATAAAAGAACGGTTATGCTCGTCAGTAAGCCACTTCTGACTTCTCGTGTAGTTCTGTTGTCGAAGGATCGTCATGTGCTCATCTATATATGGAGCAACATCAGCCATGTGCTGCAGTACAATAAAATGTGCCTTTCGCAGGTCATCGTTATCAGCAACTATGGCTTTCAACCCTATTGTCCCTACTCCTTGTAGCCTTCCCTCGTATCGAGATTTTGGAACGCCAATAGGACCCACACCGGTCATGTAGTTGGTGCAAAACTCAATTACCTCTTCTGTGGAATATCCCTTCACAATGCTACCTTCGGGGCGATGTCGGTTCCTTACGTAACTTTTCAAAATACCCATGAATCTCTCGAATGGATACATATACCGCAGGAACGCGGGACCACAGATCTGAATTTCCCTCACAAGATGAACAACAAGGTGAACCATAACATCGAAAAAAGATGGCGGAAAATACATCTCAAGATGGCAAAGGGTAACGACGACCTCCTTCTGCAAAGCGTCCAATTTGAGCGGGTCTATCACCTTGGAATTGATTGCATTGAAGAAAAAACAAAGCTTCGTAATGGTTTGCTGCACGGGCTTCGGTAAAATTCCCTGAATTGCAACAGGAATCATATGTGTCATTAAAACATGACAGTCGTGGGATTTCGGACCAATCAATTTCAGGTCCTTCATCGACACCAGCTTCTTAATATTCGAAGAATACCCTGATGGGACTTTAATACTATGAAGGCACTTACAAAAGCTCGTTTTCTCGATCTTCGACATTGTGCACATTGCGGGGGGGAGGTATGCCTTTTGCTTCCCTTTATCCTGCGGTGCAAGCTCGGGTCGTATTCCCATTAATTTCATGTCTTCTCGAACTTTAAGACCGTCTTTCGTCTTCCCCGAAATGTTCAATAATGTGCCAATCAAACTGTCACAGACATTTTTTTCAACATGCATAACATCTAGGCAATGTCTCACTTCTAAATATTCCCAGTATGGTAGCTCCCAAAATATGGACTTCTTTTTCCAAATATCTTTCGGTGGTGGTTTGGCACGTTTTCCAAAAACAACAGCAAGGTTTTTAACCCGCATGAAGACATTCTTCCCATCTAACGGACGACGTGCCACTCCAAGCTCAATTTTCCCGTTGAATACCTTCTTCTTCTTACGGTATGGGTGATTAACAGGAAGAAACCTACGGTGCCCCATAAAAACATTCTTTTTATAATTTTTCAACCTCAGCACCTGCGTGTCATCTTCACAGATGGGGCACGCCTTTGCTCCTTTACAAGTGTAACCCGATAAATTCCCGTACGCGGGGAAATCATTTATGGTGCAGAATACCATGGCCCGCAAATTAAATTGCTCTTTGTCGTACGCATCCCACACCCGGACGCCATCCCTCCACAATTTCTGGAGGTCCTCAATTAATGGTGCGAGATACACATCTATGTCATTTCCGGGTTGTCTGGGTCCTTGGATTAGTAATGACATCATTATGTACCTGCGTTTCATGCACAACCAAGGAGGAAGATTGTAGATGCATATAAGAACTGGCCAAGTGCTGTGCTGACTGCTCATGCTTCCAAACGGACTCATTCCGTCTGTGCTTACCCCTAACTTAAGGTTTCGTGATTCGCCACCAAATCCTTCGAAATGTCTATCAATGTTTCTCCATTGAATTGAATCAGCAGGGTGTCTTAGTTTACCATCTCTTTTGCGCTCTTCTTCATGCCAACGCAACAATTTCGCATCTTTGGGATTTGCAAATAACCGTCTGAATCTCGGTATTATCGGGAAATACCACACCGCCTTAGCCGGAGGCCTTGCCTTTTTTCCTCCATCACAATCGTTAGTGTCCTGGTCCTTGCGTTTATACCGTGAAACATCGCATTTAGGACAAACATGCATGGCCTCGTACTCGCCACGGTACAATACACAATCATTCGGACATGCATGTATTTTTTCAATCTTCAAACCCATTGGACAGATCAGCTTCTTCGCCTGATATATTGTACAGGGTAACTCGTTGTTATCTGGGAGCATCTCTCGTAAAAGCTTTAATAAGGACGTGAAACTCTTATCGCTCCAACCGTTGTCTGCTTTTAAGTTCAATAATTTCAACACAGCTGATAGTTTTGTAAATTTGGTACACCCGGGGTATAACGGCTTTTTAGATTCATTAGACAGATACTGAAATTTTTTTAAATTTTTATCACTAATTTCATCTTCCACATCACGTAACATGTCCTCTAGATTCTCAGTAAAATTGTATTATGCATTTTCATCAATCTCCACCTCATCATCCTCGTTGCAATCAAGCCCAGCATTATCAAAATTTTCGTCATTCTCAAAATCATCGTTGCATTCAAATTCAAAATTATCAACAGTTTCTACATTATCATCATTCTCGTCCAAAACAAAATTTCTATTGGTTCCACTACATTCCCCAATTTTCTCACCATGCATAAACCAACATGTATAGTTTTTCTTAAATCCCCGACAAATCAAATGAGCTCTAATTTCTTCCGAATCCCCAAATCTTATATAATTTTTACAATCTCTACAAGGACACAAGATGTCGTTCTCTTTTCTGTCCACTCTATAACTCTCAGCAAATTTTAGGAACTCATCAACGCGAGCCAAGTATTCTGCACTATCACGTCGCAATTCGTACATCCAACTTCGATCCATCTATAAATTAAAGTAAAAAAAAAAAATTCCAATTAAACATATATGGTGGTCAGCATATATATTGTTCCAAATTCTTGGCTTATAAAGGGCCGGTTTACAATCCTAACCCACTCTTTGAATATTATGCCTCATATGTGAACACATATTAGCGGGATTTAATTAGTATTTGAGAAAAATTCGGCAGCATTTCTCCTTAACTCCCCAAGTATGCGTAAAAACCACATACTCGTAGGAGCAATAAGGAGAAATACTGTCGAACTTTCCTCAAATACTAATTAAATCCCGCTAATACGTGTTCACATCCTAAATGAGACACAATATTCAAAGAGCAGTCCCAAACGGGGGACTATCCAAAATTAATCCCTATTGGATTAATTTTGAACGGGCATGGACCTAAAAGCATCAGTAGGTCGGTTATTGGACCACAATACACTAATTATTTACATTATCTTAACAAATCAAGCATTAAATAATAATTGACAGAAATAATTAAGCAATATTAATCAGTAACAGAAAATTAGATAAAGAAGAGGGAAATATATATATGTATGACTAACCTTGGCAATAGAGAGGAGAATGCGAATTAACTTCCAAGCCATATCTCAGATCCGGCCTCGTTCCTTGTGCGCAGAAATCAGACCAATTCAATACAGAGAGAGAGAGAGAAGTATTAATTGATCAAAACGGCGCCGGAAGAAGGCCTTTTATATAGTTCCAAACCCTAAAATAACCTTTCTACACGGATGACAATCTATAAATCCGTGTAAAAAAAGCATTACGAGAGCTACACGGACTTTTACATATGTAGCCGTTTATAAAAGATAACCTTTATACACGGACAATTATATAAACAACCGTGTGTAATATAAAAGATAAATTTTCTTCACGGACATTTAGAATTCTTTTTTTTTTCCTAATTTTTGTTTTATTTTCTTTGGTTTAGCCTTCCATTATTTCGAGCAAGTATCTTTGTTTTCACGGATATTTAGCTATAAATCCGTGTAGAAAGACACACAGACTTTTATATAAACAGTCGTGTAAATTATTTTTCTACACTGTTAATTAAACAAAAAATCCGTGTACTATTTCTCGTTTCTACACGGCTCTTTATTAAACGTCCGTGTATCATTTGTTTTTTTTTTGTTTTTTTTTTTTTGTCTGTCAGCTAGTTTTTTTCCCTATGTTTTTCAGAACAAACAATTTCCAAAACAGAGGAAGACATTTAAACTAAAAATTCATGTACCCTAAATTATACAAAATTAAAGCATTACAAAAGTTGGAATAAAAAGTCATATTGTAAACTAAAAATTTCCATTAAGGACTAGAATAGGGTGGTTCTTTCCTTTTGGTGCCAGTAGGGTTTACAGAGGGTAATATGAAGATACATGTTTTACTAAAGAAAGAGTTGAGTAAAAAGTTGGATGAAGGACCATAAAAAAAAAGGGAAGATGTGGATGAAGGACCGTCAGAGCCGGATGAAAAGAGTCGAATGAAGAGTCGGATGATCTCCGACTCTTCATTCGACTCTTCATCCGGCTCTGAAGGTCACATTCACCTCTTCATCCGGCTCTGAAGGTCCTTCACCCAACTCTTCACCCAACTCTTCGTCCAGTAAAATTGATCAGAATAGAGAGATAATTTTTTTTTCAATACTTCGATCGCATGGGAATTCGAGATGTAGGTTATCAATTGTACCAGATCGCTCATCTGTGAGCTCCCAAAACAGTAGCTCATATCGATCTAATTTTGCGATCTGAAACAATTGATAAACCTACATCTCAACCCAATTGTTAACTGTGAGAGGGGAGAGTATAAGTTGATCAAAACGGCGCTGGGGAGAAGGCCTTTTATATAACAAAAAACCTAAAATATCATTTCTACACAGCTCTTTATTAAACGTCCGTGTAGCTCGCGCAAGGCTTTCTACTCTGTCATTTAAACAAAAAACCGTGTACAAATTAGACATTTCTACACGGATCTTTATTAAACATCCGTGTAGCTCCTACGGGTTATATACACGGTCATTTAAACAAACATCCGTGTACAATTCTTACCTTTCTTCACGGTTCTTTAATTAAATATCCGTGTAGCTCTCTCAAGGCTTTCTCCACTGTTATTTAAACAATAAGCCGTGTACATTTTCTAGTAAACGTCCGTGTAGCTCTCTCACGTCTTTCTACACTGATTCTTTTGTAAATATCCGTGTAGAGATCCTACAGATATTTCAGGCATCCAACAAATTACAACTTCTACACGGTTTTTCTATAAAATTGCCAAGTCCGTGTACAATGTGCCGTGTACAATGACCATTTCTGTAGTAGTGCAAGTTAACCAACCACCCACTTCATAAATTATATTAAGTGGATTTAATCAGTGACTAGCTAGTCACACGATAAAGTGGCTATTAATTAATTGTCAAGAATTCTCACTTCTTACATATATATCCTTCATATTGGGTTCTATTAATTAATTTCTCATGTCCAATGTGGCCATGGGTGCTAGTTTTTTCTCTAATACAGAGTAAAACAACAATTGTTTAATTGATTTATTAACATACCAAAACAAATATATATACAAATTAAGAAACAAAATTGATCGTGCATGCTGCTCTATATCATGCCTTGTCATTTATTTTTAATTCATGTGCACTCATTCCCATTTAAAGGTCGGCCTAAGAAATAGTCCGGCGTGAGGCCCCACAAATTAAAATCAGCTTCTTCAATTACCCATGTCTCATCTACGTACCTTTAATTTGTGGTTTACCGAACCATTGCCGTATCGGAGCATCGTACCAGTTGTGTGTCCAGTATGTGCCATATTTATCCCATTTATATTGCTGAAACAAATGCTTGGTAGTTAGTAACCATCACAACAGATTCACATAGTTTTTATTAAAAAAAAAAAAAAGATTGAGGCTATGGTACATACTATATATAGCACATATTAGCCCATACTATGAATAAATATTATTGTTTTTAAAATTCAAACAGTCGATCTGAACCTATGGTGATATTATCTCCATATGAAAATGTACTTGCATACTAAATTTTATAATTTTTAGAAACTTTTTACTATTATCTAGATATGTAGAAAATCACTATTTTCAAATGGTCTTGAATCTTTGGAACAAGTGATTTTCTACCTATCAAAAAAAATTATCGGTGTAATAATAATATTATTAATGAAGTTACTTTCAGGTTGCTTTTAATCTGATTCTAACTAAGTAAAAACATGTGTGTGTACCTGTAATCCCCGATAACAGACTCCGAATGGGTCTCGAAAATGGTGTGAAGCTAAGAATCCTTGAGCTGCACGAGGAGACCAGTGCGCTGGCTGAAGCAGCCCCTAATGGTGTGATGTATGACCTCAAACCCATCCGAGCTGCGATCCTGCAATGCCGCAGGACTCGTGTCTAGTTTTAAATTGAATCATTCCTCCTCGCTTATCGTCTTCTCTCCGATACACACCGCACCTGAGAATATATTGGCCATAGCTCGCGGGTCTAATCCCTGCTTATATTTTTATTTTTTCATTACGATGATAATAAATTGCATATTAATATTAGATAATCAAAGATTTGTCAATTTGTAAAGTGTGAAAAGTAATGAAACAATGAAATTAGTTTTTATTTTTACCTGGCGTTTGGTGATGCACGATCACTTGATGGTCGACTGCTTCCAGGCAATGTGAGCGTTGCATCCCATGATGAGCATATAGCTGGCCAATATCAAATCAGTTTTGGCTTCACGTATCAACAGTACTGTTGTACAAAAGCTGGTATGTACATTCACAAAATAAAAAAAAACAGGCTAGTATGCCTGAAAAGTGAAAAGTGTCCAAATCACAGGTGGTGCGGTGCAAGAGCAGATCATTCACCCTAAAAGATTTTGCAAGACCATAAACGAATTGGATAGCCTGTGCATGGTGATGAAGGGCATTACAAGGTAAAGCAAAGCATCAGGTAAAGCGTTGGTCATGTCTCTGCCCCTGTTTATTGTGAGGAATTTAGTGGAGCAAGTGGTGTGCCCAAGATTTGTGCGAAACAATCTGCCAAACCAGGGGAGTAATTAAAACATAAACCCGTCCATTAAGCTAAAGAGATATCTGAGAACCCTCAGAAAATCTCGTTTAATGACTGCCCAAAATTGTGATCAACATAAAAAAATCACCAGTTCCTAACAACATTTGTAAAGAAACAGATCAGATTTGTACCTCTCTATGAAGAAGAGAGAGATAGAAGGGGGTGAAACGTGAAGAGGCACCCAATGAAAGAGGGATAGAGAATCTTTTGTTTATATTTGTCTTTTTAGTAATGATTACATTTGACTAGTGGACTTGACAAAACAAGGAATTAGTTATAATTAATTGAAGGCCTATTACAAGGACTTCATAGAGCCCAGTAATTGATAATTTGAGAGAAACAGGTGGGCTAGGCCTTATGGGCCGTTGAAGCCTAGTAATAATTTATTGACGCACGTTAACTACATGCTACATGCCAATTTAGAATAATTTAGTTTAATTTAGTTTGAATGTAGATTGAAGTAGTACAATTTAATTTAGTGTATTTTAGGATTTTTTTTATAATGTAATTAGTTTTAATTTACTGTAATTTATGCATTAGTTACTGTACTATTGTAATTTAGATTTTTTTTACGGATTAATTAATTTAATATATTTTATGGATTAATTCACTGTATTTTGTTATATTATTTTTGTCATTTCTTGCAGGCATGCTTATGATTTAGGTTTAATTTTATTTTTTGTAACAATAGTAACATAGAGATACAATCAGTAAAACAAATTGAAATGAAATAATACCATAATAATAACAACAAACAAAAAATAAATATACACAACAATAATAAGGAAAAAATAATTAAAACAACATAAACTTATATAACAACAAATAATAGTATTCGGCACTCCCACATGGTCACAGTCTCTCGGCTGGAGGGAGGACCAATTTAAAGAGTAATTAATATTTTGTATATTATTTTTTTTTCAAAATGCAAACAACCAATTATTATGAGATTAAAAAGAAAACACTTGTAGAAGGCGAATGTCGCCATTTTTCCCAATTAGCACATTAAGACGAATCTCAGATTTGTTTTCTTGCTTTATTATGTACAGTCCAATTGTGTTACATACCCAAAAAAAAATTTGACTGAAACATATATATACAATTTTCAAAACCAAACATCAAAAGTAATGTAATACACACAGAATTTTTTTTATTTATAAAAATTATATAAAAATAATATTGGATATTAGATGGATTGTGGTAGAATTTTGGTGCAATAGAAAGAGCTGAACCACTAATGCAGTTACCGAACTAATGGTTTGATTCCTTCTATTATATCAAAATTTAACTGCAATCTTTCTATTATGTTATATTATTTCTTAAAAGGGGAAGGAGGTTTCTTACAAACAGCAATACATATATAATGACCCTGGTAGGGCAGGCATGATCCATTACATAGAGGTCAGGTGCAGCAGATTCTATGATCCATTACATTTATTTATTTTAACCAACATAATTATTACTTAAGGATAATATAAATAAGGGTCAAATGGGGCTGCTTGACCTCTCTCCTTGTTACTGCATGCGAGCAAATGTCTTTGGCATTCGCAGATATATTTTTGTCACAAACCTATATATAACTATTAATTGTACCCATTACAATAATATATATGAAATCCCCTCTTCAGCACATATATATAATTCTCACTTGTTATTTATACAAGTACATAAATACGTTGTTGCATTCTTCTTGCTCTTAATCTTCCATGTAACCATCCATCATTCTTTTATGGCTTTGCTTCAGGACGACAATTTTTTCTATAATACTTATTGCACGTTGATCTAGTGTAAGGCCGGCCTCGGGGTCGGGGTGTAACTGATGCAGCTTGTACTCTCCAAGGATTCAATCCTATATATAGACTTTCCAAGGCTATTATCTGTCCGTATCCGATCTGTTTACACCTCTAGACCTTTCTACTATGAAATCTCTTCCGTTGACCTCAGGTCAATGCAACTTTTCAGCACGCTTGTCGTTAGTCATGGTGCAATTTTCAATATTTGGCGATGCTTGTACAAGTCAGGATCTTTTGTAGTTTGACATCGTTTGTTATTTTAATTTGTTTAATTAGTTGACTGAAGACATTTCTCTCCTTTAGATTGGGTGGCAAGGGATTGGGCCCCGTTGTTCTCTACAAGTAAAAATGGTTGGACCATCTTTTTTTTTTTTTTCAATTAGACATGGTATATTTACACAAGTTGTTTGTATGGACTTCCAGTGTTTATCTCCAAGTTTGGCATCTGATCCAGCCCACTGAGAGCAGCCCAGTTAGTGTTCATCGGGCCCACAAAACATTTACTACCCTTTCATATTCGCCCAGAGAAGAACATATTAATTCATTTTCCAAGAGCCTAGCGTTCTTGGAACCCAAATCGATCCTATGCCGATTGGAACTATCCGATTCGCTTCATGATCCATGCACACTTGATATGCATGAATCATGAAGCGAATTGGACAGTTCCAAGCAGGTATTAGACCGATTTGAGTCTGATGCCCGTCAGACGCGCCCCACTCCTAGCGTTCTGACCTAAATAGTCCTGACGATAAAATAGGCAATTCATTTTTTTTGGTTTTGAGCTAATGAATCCAATAGATATCTCCATCTGATTTTGATAAAGGAAGCTGATAACAGTACCCTCGCTATAGTAATCGCACCATAACTACCATAACTACTATAACTATCTAGGGGGACCGCAAAAACTCCAACATAGAATTTTTTTTCTAAAGTATTAATGCATATGTAATGAAATATTTATACCGATGCACGGAAGTACTATTTAGAACAAGGTTGCCTATCCTACAGTGTCAACATAGACCAATCACAACAATCAAATTGGAAAAGAAAAGGAAAATAATCTAATCCTACAAATGAGGAGGAGTGTTCTCAAATATTTTTCAGACTAACAATTAGTGCTAATAATAAAATTAGATTGTCTGTTTTGGCTATGGGAACCTACAACTTCAACGCCTGTAAAATTTTTCTTTCTTAGTCTATGAATTTTTCCATCTTTTCCGAGATGTGCTTTACTAAATTACATTTGATTCCAGATAAAATGTTTTACTTCCAAGAAAAGAAAAAGTTATTGAAAGCACAAATCTTATGTTCTTAACCGTCAAACTCAATATCAAGCTAATAGGAATATTACCATGTTCCCCTGTCAGTCTGTCACTAACAATCACTATTGAGGTAAATGGGAGTATTACAAAAAAAAAAAAAAAAAAAAAAAAAACAGTAACCTTATATAAGAACATCGTAACAGGAATCAACAGTATCAAAATCAATACCACAAACCTGTGACTAAAGTATTAACAAGTACTTCAGTGAAGATACTAACCCATAAAACCAGAAAAAACACCCACTAATTTCAAAATTAAATTGTATTCTGTAAACACAGTCACATAATTCTTATGAGGAAAAAAAATAGGAGAAATATTATTAATCTGCTCTTCCTTTTCTATATGGATAATTTTGCTTCACATGACAATACACAAACACACAACATAGAAAACACTATTAACATGCCCATAAGCATCAGATATGTCAACAGATAAGACTCAACACAGCAAGGTTAATATTTAATATACAAGATTTATTTTCATCACCATCACAATATCTCCATGGAACCGAACAAGAAATGCGAAAGGCATTCTTGTTAGTGGACGTACCCTGAACAATAATTTGTTCCTAAATAATTCTTGATTAGACTCTTTACATGACTCATAAGTGATGAGCTGATCCTTTGATGGAAAACAATTATTTGTTGTACTTGTGTGGGAGAATCTTTTATGCCTATGGCAGAAAGCACTTGCAATGAATAGCGATGGAAAATCTCTAAATTATACACTAACAAGTCTAAGAACACAAATTAGCAAAGTCCAAATCGTCTATTCGGGCTTAATTAACCCAAATGTCCTTTGAATTAGATAGTTATTTCTACTATTTTTGTTACCTCTGTGCAGAAATAATCTCTTTTAAAAGGGAATGCTACTGTGGTAAAATATTTACTTGCTAAAACCAGCATCAAATGATTAACATGTGTCTCGATTGTGTTGATTTCCATGTGGATGGTTTTGTAATTATTTATTTTTTCAAGTTCGGAATAATGATTGTTGCCTTAAGTTACATAGACGTCAATAAAAAAAACCACTTTATGAGCTCTCTTTTACTAGCTATGTTCTATTTTATTGGTTATGAATTAAGCGCAGAAAAATGGAATAAAATAGCGAATTATTTTTGCATAAATATGTTGTACTTCTCAAAGAGGCCTCTTAAATTCTTAAACAGTCCAATCAAAATTTTAAATGGTCACTACTTTTTTCAAGCAAAATTCAAATTTTTTTAAAGATTATCACTAACGCTAGTTTACATTTCTTTTTTTATAACAAATACGCTAACAAGGAAATATATTTCACTAAATTAATGAAAATCTATTTTATTACAGAAGAGGCTTTAAATGTCTCTATTTTATCTCTATTTTTAATTCATTATTGAACTTAAAATCTAAATAGCTATTAAAATAAAAAAGTTAGATATATATGTTCCTCCATCTATTTGTTTCTAAAATGTTATGGATCATGTTGTCAACGACACAGCCCTTTAAACCAGACAGCTAATTAAGTGATGAAGCCAACTGAGAGCAGCCCAATAGGTGGCCACAAAGGCCCACAAAACATGCACTCATCTTTAATATTAGCCCAGAGAAAGCCCATATTAATGTATTTTATAATAGTACACCTCTATTGATGGTCTTTTGTTGTTTTGTTTTATATTTTATATTTAGTGGAAGAGAGAAATAGTAAGGAGAAGAAGGGTAGCAGAAATTTTCATAATATATTGATATTTTCAACTCTCATACATCTTACAAATGATAATCCATCTATTTATAGGCTATACGGTGACCTTTACAAACCCAAGAAAAATATACGTCAATAAACATGACCCTAAAAAATCTAAACATTTAACATATTTAGAAAACCCAAATTCATTCACTCTAACAATTTGAGTAATTGACCAAACATTAATTTTAACACTGGAATATCGAACCAGAGTGTTTTTTCTTTGGGTGGGAATATGGGGTTTAGTTGGTGTTTCAAGAATTACAAAGCGTGCAACATTTGCCTCTGTAATAATAAAACGGATATAGATGTAGGTGTATATATATTTTGGGTAGACTTATATGTGTAGGTTTGAATGGTACTATAATGAATATGGGTTTTATATTGTTAGCCTTTGTAACGTGCTCGTGAAGTTATGTTTCAGAGAAGGATCTTTGCTTTTAAATAAAAAATAAATCGTGAAATAAACATTGACTACTGTACAAAGTCTTCTCCACACCACTACCAAGAGCTTACCTTACCTCCTCAGATCTCAACTCTCTGCTGCTCTTTCTTCTTTACACATTTCTCACATTCACAACTCAGATCTAAGGTACTTTCCTCCTAGCCTCTTCACAGAAATCTACAGAGCAAAATGGCAGGGAATTTGATAACCTCTCTGCTCTCTCTAGCTACCGAATTTCTCCCCTCAATTACAGCCTCTGCACAGGCTCCTTCCTCCTCTTCATCAAATTCTAATAACTCACAAAAGGAGCGTGCTCGTGCTGTTGAGGATGATCTCAAGTGGCTGATGCGAACTCTGGAGCGGATCAACGCCACGTTGTACGATGCTGAGGAGAGGGGGATCATAGACTGCTCTGTCAAGCTCTGGCTCAAGGAGCTGAAGAAGGTCGCTTATGATGCCGAGGATGTGCTCAGCGAGTATCGATATGAGGTTACACGTGTCCAAGTAGAGGCAAGAAAGGCTTCCGAGGTTTCCGGTTCTCACAAGAGAAAGCATATGGAGGTTAGTACGTGGTGCATATAGATATTAAAAATGATCTTACTTGTGCAAGTTTTTTTTTCTTGTGTGGTACTAAAACTTAATAGAGGATGCTTGAATTTTTAGTTTTAGCTAGATTGGTATCCACCGGAGTGGTCACTTGTTTTATTATCAGCTTTTCCAATCTAACATCAAAGTTGTCATGACATAATATAATACATTTCCAATCTAATTATCATTTTTAAGTTATTTAATACATTTCTTTTTGGACAGTACATTGAGTACATTGTTCAAATTCCTGATGGCATGGTTCACCGGCTTAACAAAATAAGGGGTCGATTTGATGAAATAGCGAAGGATCGTGAGGCTCTCCAATTAAGGGAGAGTGATGGCGTGAGGCATCCTAACAATAAAATTTTACGACCCCCAACGGGTCACATGGTAGATGAGGCGAGCATTTTCGGGAGAGATGCTGAAATAGAGGAGGCCATTGATTTCTTACTATCTGAGAAAGAAAAGCCCTTCTCGGTCATTTCAATTATTGGCAAAGGTGGTCTCGGAAAAACCACTATTGCCCAACTGGTCTACAAGGATGAGAGGGTAACCCGGTGCTTTGATTTATTTGGGTGGGTATGTGTATCTGAAGAATTTGATGTTGGGAGACTCACTAAAGCAATCATTGAATCAGTCAACTCGAAAATCAATTATGGTTTGAGTGAGTTGAGCCCATTACAAGAAGAGCTTGCCAAAACTGTGAAGGGAAAAACAATACTGCTTGTCTTAGATGACGTGTGGAACGAGAATCAAAGTCTTTGGGAGTTGTTAAGGGTTCCTTTTAAAGAAGCAAAGCTGGTCAGAATTCTCGTGACAACAAGAAATAAAAAGGTTGCAGATGTCATGCAAACAACGACCTATTTTAGGCCAACTAACTTGCCCGAAGATTTGTGTTGGAAGTTGTTTCAGCATTATGCATTTAGTGGTAGAAGCGACACTGTGCCAAAACACTTGGTAGATGTGGGGAGGGAGATTATGAAAAGGTGTGGTGGGTTGCCATTGGCTGTGAAGTCGATTGCAAGCCTCCTTAGGCATGAACCAGATGAAGAGAGTTGGAGAGAGATTCTAGAAAGTGATCTTTGGAAAACAAATTCATCGGATGATATATTCCCAGCACTTCAGATCAGCTATGCTCATCTACCTACCCACCTTAAACCGTGTTTTTTGTTTTGCTCCATGTACCCGAAAGATTACACATTAGAAAAGATGAATTTGATAGAGTTATGGATCTCTCATGGCTACATCAAATCCAGTGGCAAAAGAAGGATCGAAGAAATTGCTGGTGAATATTATGAGGAGTTACAAGAGAGGTCCTTTCTTGATGAATTTTCTGCTTTTTATTTATTTGATGAATGTTGTAAGTTGCACGATATAATGCATGATCTTGCTCGGCTTAATTCTGAGAATGAAAATTATTCGGTGCAGATCAATCAGCCACTTGATATTCACAAGGAAAACTTTCCGCAAGAGGCATACCATTTATATGTGGGTGGTTTCGTTGGATATGTAAATCAAATTCTCCAACAAAATATGAATGGTTTAAGAACTCTTTCTATGGATCTGAGAGCATGCAGTGGAGAATCAGAGCACGAGTACTGTATAAACAATACAGAGGCAATGAACCTAAATTTGGAGTTGTCGGAATATTATAAAGAATGTTCGAGAGATGTACACATATGTAACCTCACTAAATTTGGGTCACTCAGGGTTTTGGAATTGGAAGGGGAACATTTGACATGGATTCCTGATTCCATTTCCGAGTTGAAACATCTAGCCTATCTTGGTATTACATCTTCATGTCTCAAAATGTTGCCAATATCCATTGGCCTGCTTTACAACCTGCAGATTTTAAATCTCGATTGCTCTATCCTTGAATATCTACCTGAAAATATTGGTGATCTTCTTAACTTACATTTTTTAAATATTAAATCTAGCGATCTTTCAAATCTACCTAAATCACTCGGTAAACTTAGTAACTTACTGAGATTATATATTGGAGATGATAATTTCTTGGATTATGTCCCGCACGGGCTTGTTAATTTTCCGGCAATAAAAAAAATGAGAGCAAGGTTGAGAGTTAAGACTATAGCTTGGTTAAAGGATATGACGGACCTTGAAGGAATTCTCTCTATTAAAGGAATGAGTAATTTAAAAGATGCCCAGCGTGCTAACATGAGAAATAAATGCAAACTTGAAGCTTTGAATTTATGCTGGGTAAATGATTTTGATTACTCATTAGTTGATTTCTTTAAGGAATCAAATGTGATATTAAGCCTCGAACCAGAAGCTTATGAGGACAAGTGGGTTGGTGTCCATGATGCAGCTTTTTCTTGGTTAGAATCCCTCCAGCCACATCCTAACCTCAAAAAACTTAGAATAATATGTTATTCTTCTACCACACTACCGGGATGGATGAGTGATCCATGTTCCTTGGAATCAATTCAAGAAGTCTTGTTACAAGAATGTTACAATATTCAATCTCTTCCATTCAGCAAACTTCACAGTACTCTCAAGCTCCTCACGATTGAGGAATGTTCTAGTATCCGAGTTCTGCAGCTGGAGCAGCTGCCCTCCCAGCTTGAAGAACTGCATATTTCTAATTGTAACCACCTGGAGTTGATTACCGGACTAGGGAATCTTGATATGTTAGCTACACTGAACATTTGGTATTGTGATGTCCTGAAATCAATAACGATGGATGGACTGCAGTTGGTGGAATCTACTGAGCCAATTGGTGATTCCTCTCATGGAAAGCCACATATCGACAGACAGAGCATTTCATCACTTACACTGTTGCTCATCCGTCAATGTAGATTGCTTTGTGTTCTGCCGAATGGGTTGATTCCATCAGGGCATTCGTGTTATGTGCAAGTTTATGGTTGCGGCTGCCCTGACATTTCACTGAGATCTACAACAAATTAAATTAGGTTCAAAATTTTATTATTTTTATAATTATTATTATTTGAATATTTAGATTTAGACCACTGAACTTTTTTGCTTTTTTGGAATATTCAGCCTTGGTAGGCTTTGTTGACTAATCCATCAAGCTGCTCCTGTTTTGACAAATAAATATTTCATTTTTATATTACTTGTTTGTTGCTGCGACATAAGCTCTTCTCCAATTTTTTTGCAGTGTTTTCGATGATGTCTTCCTTTCTCCCACAAGGAACATTTAGGAGTCCCCTCGAAGACCCTCGATAGAAATAAATTTACTATTCGATTTTATTATATGTTTTGTAATATATTTAATGAATTTCGCTCATGAGAATTCATTTTCATTGATTTTGTAATTTTTTCTATACTTATTTTATAATTTTTCTACAACCCAATTTTTGGTCGTTATCTGGTATGTCTACTATTTTTCTTTTCTTTAGCCAATATTATATTTGTGCTATGTATGGTAATTGGCAATATTAATTAAGACGAACCTTTTGAAGGAACAAAACCTATGAACACGATTCTTTTCAATGGAGAACAAATGTTAATTTGGACCCATTTCTGTTATCGCACTCCAAAATTTGAGCATCTTATCTTGAACTCTTTTGTTTTATTGCACTCCAAAATTTGAGCACTCCAAAATTTAGCTCTTTGAGTGGTGTCTATTGCTTTGTTGTTTTGGCTGTACTATTTCTACATTTTGTTCAGAACAATCCCTGCCACGATAGATATTATACAATTTAGAACAAGGTTGCCTATCCTACAGTGGCAACATATATAGACCAATCACAACAATCAAATTGGAAAAGAAAAGGAAAATAATCAAATTAATCGTACATATGGGAAGGAGTCTCCTCAAATATCTTTCAGACTAACAATTAGTGCTAATCAAATGAGATTCTCTTTTAATTGGCTTTTATTTTTTCCATCTTTTACGAGATCTGCCCTATATTATTGTTATATATTGAACTAGCTGGTGCTTTACAAAATTACATTTGATTACACAAAAAAACATTTTTTCCATCTTTTACGAAATGTCTGTCTAGCTTTCAAATTATGAAATTATTTCAAATTAAAATGTGCGCCAAATCTTCTAAAAAAATTATTTTTTAAAAAGCATTTTCAATAATCTAAAAATTATACACTGTCAAGTATAAGAACACAAAACTGACAAAGTTGAATCGTTCATTTGGACTTTACCCATATGGGCCTTTTTAATGACATAGTTATTTGTGCTATTTAATTGCCGTGCAACAATAATCCCTTTTAAATGGAGAAATGCTACCGTAGTGAAATAATTGATCGAAATCACTGAGTTTATTTAAACTGAAAGTAACTCGATCCATTGCCATCTCTTACTAAAATACAAATGAATTCGGCCTATATATATATATATATATATATATATATATATATATATATATATATATAACTATATATATATATATTGTTATGTCATCTCCATCTCTTATTGTCTCTTTCCCAAGTTGATCTAATTACCACTACATTGAGGGCTAATGATATTATTAAAAATATTAATAAAGTGAGAAAAAGTTGAGGTCCTGCCTGTTTGATAAACCCAAGTGGTACAAATCCTTTGACATTTGAATGCATGGGTGCTTTTCAGAGGTGGACCCAGTAAGCCCAGAGGGCAGTTGCCCCCACTAAATTTCTAACTTTTATAAAGAATTACAGGTTTGGACCAATTTTGCTTTGCTTTTAATTTGTTTTGCCTCTCTCTGAAAAGCCCAAAACCCAATCGCTCTCTTTCTCAGTTAATTTGCACTCTCCAATAGAGACCCATTTAGTTGTTTATTTCCAAGCGCTATACCAAAATGTTCATAGTTAATTCTCTGAAGAAAAATATTTTGAATGGTCAGAAACCATGTCCCTCCGGGGTCCCAAGTTCATAAAATCATAGTAAAATATCAAGGACATGACATATATAGTATCAGATTACATAACTGTTAAACCAACAATTGCCCACAAAAGAAAACGCATTAACCCGATTAGAAAATTTAAATTGATTATTTTTTGTTAAAGTCTCAATTGAGGCAAATTTAAATCAAATTATAAATTTTTGTTATTTTTTATTAATTAATAAGTTTGAACCCGATTAATTTAATATATTTGAATCAAATAAGCTATTTGAACTCGATTTTTGTCCCACTCTATCAGAAATTCGGATTCCGCCCCTCAAGCTTTCTGTCAATTAAAAACAACATTTTGAATTTACAAAAAACTGACATTAATTATTGACTGAGTATTTTTTTAGGTGCAAAACTGACTTTATATACAGAAGCAGAGCCAATTCAAAACAAAGTAGTTGCCTACCTCTACAAATAAAAAGATAAATAAGGTTTGCCACCTGTTCCAGCTCAGAACAGATCTTCTGTGATTTGAACTCCAGAATGGAACATGTTGCGGGTGAAATGTAGAGAGAAACCGGGTCAAAAAATTTATCACTACATACATCTTGTACAATACCGTCATGTTGAGAAAATTAGTTGGCCCCATGTGCTTTCTGCACTCCTACAACAACGTCACACGTTACAGGGATCAGTTGTGGGTGCATTTCTACAACTATTCGCGTTGAAATTGATATTTAGTTGATTCCTCATCCGCAACACAATAAAAATGCAGCTTTAGTGGCAAAATACTTGCAATAAAGTTTTACGTGCTAAAAGGTATGCACCTCTTCACAAAGCCCTTTAAATTATATAAATTGTAGTATTAGTATTTAGATATTTTAAATATGTATATTTCATTACACATATATCGATTTGAGATAATTTTTCTTTATAATGTGAGATATGTTTCACTCAACAATTTTAGTACGTAATAAAACATTTTTTATTGTGAATTAGACCCTTAAAATACATGTAATTGTGTTGGATTGAATTTACAAAAATAATACATATTTTTGTGCTATGATTTCAGCCTAAGTTATAATGACTCAGTTTTTGCAATTTCAAAGTCCAAACAGTTGATCTGAACCGCTCAACATGATCTCCATATTAAAATGCCCTTGTAAGCCAAATTTTATATTTTTTGGAGTGTTTTTACTATTTTTTTATATAGGTACAAAATCACTGTTTTCAGATAATTCTTGACCATCAAAAACACTGATTTTGTACCTATTTAAAAAAATAGTAAAGAAATTTAAAATAAAATAAAATTTGGTCTCCAAACCCATTTTAATATGGAGATCATGTTGAACGGTTCGGATCGACTGTTTGTACTTTGAAATCGCAAAAACTGACTTGTTATAACTTAGGCTGAAATTATAACGTTGTGACATTGTGGTATGAGCCACCAACTTCAAAACTTATCGGATAGACTTCAAAAGATCAATTTAAACCGTTCAAACCGGTCTAATTTACGAGTGATGCGTTTATAGGCAAAATTTAAATTTATAATTTTTTTAGTGCCAAGTCAAGTGATAAAAAAATAATGAAAACTAAATGCATTAAAATTAACTTAAAAGCTCCATCATTTGACCACTTTACTTGATACTTGATGAAAAATTATAATTTTGAATGTAAACGCATCACTCATGAAGTAGATCAATTTGAACGTTTTCGATTCATCGTTTTAAGCTAATTTGATAGGTTTTGAAGTTGGTGTTATTTACGCTGAAATACTAGTAATGTCATAGTAGTTGGACTCTTATCTAAAGCTAACAAATTATCAATGTAATAAAATGTGTGTGTGTCAGTGTGTTTAGCTGTAATCCCTGATAATAAACTCCGAATGGGTCTCCCAAAAGACACCGCTGTCACCTCCGTCACGAGAGGGGCCGAGTCTTGTAGGGTTCTTCATGTAGAGAAGCTGAGAATCCTTGAGCTGCAGGAGACCAGTGCGCTGGCTGAAGCAGCCCCAAATGGTGTGATGTATCACCTCAACCCCATCCGAACTGCAGTCTTGCAATGACACAGGACTCGCGTCTAGTTTTAAAATGAATCATTCCTCCTCGCTTATCATCTTTTCTCTGAAACACACCGCACCTGAGAATATATTTGCTGTGGCTCGTGGGTCCAATCCCTACTTATTTTTTTTAATTTATTTTTTAGAATGATAACTAATTGCATATTAAGATTATATAATCAAAGATCGATTTGCCGGTTTGTAATATGTGAAAGTAATGACACAATTAAATAATTTTTTATTTTTACCTGGAGTGATCGGCAGAGCGGCCGTGGGGTGCCTTTGGTGATGCACAACTGCTTGATGGTCAACTGCTTCCAAGCAATGTGGCCGTTGCATCCCATGGTGAGCATACTGCCAGTCAATATCAAATCAGTTTTGGCTTCACGTATCAACATTACTATTGTACAAAAGCTGGTATATCTCTTTATTAAAATTTAAAAAAAAAGCCCGTTATGCCTGAAAAATGAAAATTGTCGAAATCATGGGTGGGGCCGTGCGAGAGCAGAGTCATCTGTAGATATAAAACTTAAACTACAGAGATATCAGAGAACCCTTATTTCTATCCCTAAAACTCAACATAATCCTCAGAAAATCTCGGTTAACTATTGCCAATATTGTGAGAAACATCCAAAATCACCAATTCGCAACAGCATTTGTAAAGAAGGGGGTGAAACGTAGAGAGGGATATAGAATCTTTTGTTTGTATTTGACTATTGAGTACATTTGAGTAGTACTGTAGTTGAGAACTGATAAATGAAGCGATTGTTTGGGGGAAAGCGGAATTGGAATTGGAATTAGAAAGACAGCTTTTGAATTTGGGGAAAAACGGATTTGGAATTGAGAGAAGGTAATAAGATTCGTGTTGCATGGAGAGAAACAGGAGAGAAATTAGTTATAATCAGTGTTCTAAATAGCGCGCTATAGCGTTTTTGGACCCCAAACGCTACGCTATGACATCAAAATGCGCTATTTGCGCTACGGCCCGCTATTTGCGCTATACAATATGGAGTTTTTTTTTAAAGCAATTTATATGGGTTTTAAATAAAGATAAAAAAAAATCTCAAACCGAAATTAAATTTGTTGCTACTTGCTACAGATAAATCAATTTGAAATTGGAAATATAAATTGAAATTTGAATAGAAAAAAAGTCCAAACCGAAATTAAAATTTGAATAGAAAAAAAAATAGATTATGTCATGAATCATGATACTTAAGATATTTTTAATAGGAAAAATCGATAGTTTATGATATTTACTATGGATATTTTGAACCGCAATTTGGACTTTGTACGGGTTCAATATGAATATTATAATTTCTTAATTACTTTGATGTTATTTATTGTTCTATGAGACTTTAGATAATGTTGATATTTAGTACAAATATTGAATATACGAAATGTAAAAAAAAAAACGCTATTTGGAATAGCTTCCGCTATAACGACGCTATTCGCTATAGCTTTTTTTTTAGCCTTCCCGCTACGACGCTATAAACGCTATTTAGAACCTTGGTTATAATTAATTGAAGGCCTATTACAAGGAATTCATAGAGCCCAGTAATTGATAATCTGAGAGAAACAGGTGGGCTAGGCTTTATCGGTTGTTGTAGCCGAGTAATAATTAATTGACGCACGTTAATTACATGTCAATTTAGAATAATTTGGTTTAATTTAGTTTGAATTTAGGTTAAATCTATACAATTTAATTTAGTATATTTTAGAATCTGATTACAATGTAATTTAGTTTTAATTTACTGTATTTTATATTTTATTTACTGTAATGTATTGCAATTTAGGTTTTTTTCTTGGATTATTCGTCTTAATTAATTTATTGCATTTATTGCATTTACTGTATTTTCTTGGATTATTCATCTTAATTAATTTATTGCATTTTTCTTGGATTATTCATCTTAATTCGTTGCATATCTCCAATCAAGTATTAATATTACAAATAAAAATATGCCACGGAAATCCTAAAACTTTTTAAGGATGATTTACTGGACTATGGAAGCATTGCATCTTCTGTGGCAGGTTGTGATGGAGTCTTCCATGTAGCAAGTCCCGTTCATTCTAAGGTAGTTCCTTCTTAATTTTAGCTTCCTTTGACTTGAAAAGAAACAAGCCTCACATGCATTATGGACCACGTTGTCAGCGACAAAACCCAGTAGGGGGCCATCAGGGCCCATAGAACATTTATTAATCTTTCATATTAGCCCAGTGAAGCTCATATTAATTTATTTTCAAAGAGCCCGGCGTTTTGACCTAAGTTAATAGTCCAACTATAAAATAGGCAATCCATTACTTTTTGCTTTTCAAATGCCCTGATATACCTACTTTATGTAGCAGAAATTAAATTACAGTTCTACAAATATTCTTTAATGTTATTCAAAAGTAATAATGCTCATTATTTGGATATCAATTAATTATTTGAACATTTTTTTTTTCTTTTTTCAATTAGATATAATAGTTCAGTATAATCAATTAGTTCAGCTTGGGCACAATCCATCAGTTGATCTAACCCAACCTAAATGGGAAAATTATTTCAATCCTGATCTTACATGATGTCCCTAGTGAAAACAAAGGCTTTTCAACTCATGGGTCAGTTGAATGAAAATAGTAATTTCTGCTATTTACCACCGTTCAGGTATAATCTCTTTTATAAGGAAGAAAATAGTAATTTCTACTGTTGAGTCGATGATTTTGTCCTTAATTTGAATCACTTCACATTCAATGGTACGGTTGGTACCGAGTTCTTTTTCTTTGTATTATCTTTGTAAAAATGCAAGTTGAAAAGTAGAGGGCACTTTTGTCATAACAGAATTATAACAATACATAAAAAAGAGAATACAATTACAAGCGTACTAAATTCATCCTTTATAAGCATAACATAAAAAATTCTTACAAGCTTACATTATAATACAACCTTTCTAAGCATACATCACAAAGAGTACGACATACAATTGTGTTTAAACTCTTCTTGTCAATGTGTTAATGAAAGGCAGTAGGCAGCCTCTAGTGGTTCAATTTGTCTAATCATCTCCTTGTTAATATAAGAGGAAGCTTGACAACTCCTGATCAGTGTACATGAGGACCCTTCTGCATAGGGTGAAAAGATAAGGGCATGAATGCAAAAACATCACTGAACCATGTGATCAGTAAATAGCATTAATCCCTGGGATTCTTTCGTGATCCTGGCATCAAAAAACACTGTTTCTAAATGGAAATAGTATAAAACAAAATTAGATAGAAGTGCAGGGGTCCCTATATATAAGACACTTTCTGGCAATATAGAGAAATGCTAAGATTATTGACAAGCTTCTCTATTATTCTGATGATTTTTGTTTTTTTTTTCAGAACTTTGATCCATGGTGTTGACCTAGTCAAGATACTGTAAATAGTTCATTCATGTACATATTCACTCATAAGCATAGTTGTACCAGCACAAAACACAAATCAAATATAAAAAAAATAGACACTGGTATTGTTCAGCCCAAAACAGCCACTAATTTGAAAAAAAAAAATGAAAAATGACAGTTCTAATTTGAATGACTAAACTGTTGCATTTGCATATACTAGACACTTACATGAATGCACTCGAAAAAAAATCCCATTTTAGGAATTTTCTATAATTTATGGTCAAGGTTTGAATTTCATATTTTGAAAATTAACTAAGCACAAAAAAAAAACAGCACACAGGTCAGCATGTTGTCAGTCAGAAAATGTCCTGTTCATCATAGCAACCAGCCTTCTTAAGATTTGAAATCCACAGGAATATTTCAAATCAGCCCCTCAAAGGTCACAAAATTGCTTTATCTCTAATTCATATAAATTGAACGAATTTAAAAATGGATGCAACCTCTATTTCATGCCGACAAGTTCTGATCAGAGAGAGAAGGTGCAACTTGGAGAATCTGAGAGAGTGGAGTAGTGGAGTAGTGGTGATGCGCCAGTAAGAGGAGTGATGGGCTCTGAGAGAGGGAGCACGATGTGGCTTTTAGAGAAGGAGACGATAGAGAGAGAGAGGCGTGGAGGAGGGCAGGAGAAACCTAGCATGCAAGGGTGGAGGCATATATGAACAGATTTCCTAGCCATGGCTGGAAAATTGTTGGGAGGAGAAGAAAGGTTCGCTCCATTGAATTCATTAAATGAAAGAGGAGCGGCTCCAATGAAATTATTAACGGAAAGAACAGCGACATACCTTTCCGTCTCTGTCAATTTCCCAACGCTTCATCTTTGCACGAAAATGTAAGCTGACCAAACTGTAGCATATATGAACGTTAAGTTACATGTGGCATGCTAGCCAAAAAAAATAGTAAAAATATTATAAAAAATATAAAATTTGGTTTGCAAGTACCATATGAATATGGGATCATGTTGAACGGTTCGGATCGACCGTTAGGATTTTAAAACTCAATATTGAGCCGTTGCACGGAGGCCCTCTATGCTACATGTAGCACCGTAGCCAACTCCTATATATATATATATACACACACGTACATATATATAGAGTTGGGCGAACTTGCTTTTGGAATTAAAGAGGATGTTTTACTTCCCGCTCTTGATTTTCAAAGTTCAAATAGTCGATTCGAAACTTCTAACATGAAGTGGTGATCCCTGAATACAAAACCGTTCTTGATCTGGTGGGCATTCCTCCAATGCACTCTAGGGAAGCGGCAGTCATTAACGCTGTCAGCTCATTTGGGATGTATCTCGGGTCAATAGCTCAGCAGTATCAAGAAGACATATCTTGCTGGACGGTAGTTGTAGCGACAAAGAAGCTAGAGGAGATACCCCTAACAGTAACCATGGTTGCCGGAGGGATGGAACACGAGGTGCAGGTGCAACCCATAAACTGGTCTAGAAACATGATATATGCAGACAAGGACTTACCGGTACGTCCAAGAAAGTTCAGCAAACCAGTCGTCGCACCAACACCGATCATACTGCAGAGACCACAAAACTTGGAGGTGAGCTGAGGTGACAGCTCTGGGCTGTCGGCAGAGGAAGATTCCATGGTTATTCCGCGGAGTGTGGTTATGAAAATGTGTCAAGGACGGAGCCTAGATTCGTTGCCGGAGGAGCTACAGAGATTCATTACTGGCAAGGCAATGAGAGAGGAAGATGGAAATTCTCAGGTGACCACACGGCAGGCTACAAACTCACCCGTGCTACAGGGTGATGATCACCAAACGGGTCAACCAGAAGCCTTAACTCAACCCGGCACATCAGGGGGGTTACGAAGCGTGCCACTGGAGATCCAACCGGTCTATGAATCTCAACAGATTGGGGTTAGTGCGAGTAGCGAGGCAACCTTGGGGCAAGCGGGCACAGAAAGGTCGCCAGAGCCCAACAGTACACGCCATCCCTCCAACGAGATGGAGAGTGATGAGGCGGGTCAGATGGACTACCACTCAGACCCTCATGTTCTACCCGCCACACGCGAGGAGACAGACATGGCCACTCGCACCAATGAGCTTGTGCTTTTGTGCATCCCACGCGCACAATCCCCAGGGAAGCTACCTAACTCTGGTATGGCCGGTGGAGACAGTACCCCAAACCGTACCCTTGAGCAGGAGTTTGAGAGACAAAGAGGAATGTTTCCAGATGCAGAAAACGAGGAAGCATTAAATGGCGGCAGGCCTATGGGTTCTCCTGTACAATCACCAATAGCTGTCTCCCAACCCCTTTCAGAACTGAGAAGGTCAATTAGGAAAAAGAGAAAATTTGCTAAGCCTTCATCCTCAACTGGGCCTGTAAAACGGGCTTCTCAAAAACAGCAAAGGCCCACAGAACTAATTACAAATCCTGATGGTTTCTTTGAGGTCCATGTGGCCTACATGCACTGTAAAGATGTGGCACAAGCTTGTGGATTAAAGCCCACTGATGTAGTACAATCTATTGAAGAGGATAATTTACAAAGGGCTGCACAGGCATCACACCTTCAATCCGAAGAAGAACAGGAGGAGGATGGCGGAGTTGGTGACCATGGGGTCACATTCGACCCTGACTCGGAAGATGAGTTGGAGTCAGAGTCCGACACGGACTCATAGATCAAGGTTTCGACCTGTTGTTGGTGGATCGCAGAAAGTTGTAAGTTAGTTTAATCATGTATTTAAAAAGTTTGAAGGCGTTGTCGTGGAATGCAAGGGGGTTAGGAAGTGGCACAAAATGCGAGGTTGTAAAGAATGTTATTAGAAGGTCGCGATGCGATGTGTGTTGTGTGCAAGAGACGAAGTGGAATGTCCTTGAATTCACAAATTTGGCAAACGTTTTACCAAGTTTCTTTAGTAGGCAAGGTGTGGTGGTGGATGCAATTAACTCAGCTGGAGGCTTCTTTATTGCTTGGAGACACAATTATGAGCTACTGAACTCGTGGGAAACACATCACACTTGTTCAGTGACTCTCAAACATATGGGAACCGGTGGAGTATTTGTTGTCACAACGGTTAATGGACCCACTCGGGATGACCTGAAACTGTGCTTCATTGAAGAACTTTGAAAACTGCCGGAGTATGTAAAATGGCCATGGATTCTAACCGGAGACTTTAACCTAGTGCGCTGGCTCATTGACCGGTCGGGTCAGATGAGGGGGTTTGGTCTTATGTTTGCTTTTAATGACCTAATAAGGCAGTTACGGCTTATAGATGTGGAGTTGCAGAACTGAGATTTTACGTGGTCAAACAAACAACCGAAACCAGTTTTTTCAAAGTTGGATAGATGTTTTCTCTCACCAGAGTGGACTATCATATACCCGGTCATCACCCTGACGGCTTTGGAAATGATCGTTTCAGATCATGTTCCAATCTTGTTGCATTGCAAATCGGCACCTAGGAGGAGGGCTCCCCTCAGGTTGGAGCGTTTTTGGTTTGGATACAGACATACACGTGATACAATGATGTCAATCTGGGCAACTTAGGGGGAAGACAACCAGGGTACGGCTTTGGACAGTTTCAACAGTAAAACAGTCAAGCTACACCAACAGTTGAGGCAATGGCATTAGGAGAACTTTGGTGAAATGGGAGATCAACTAGGTTACTGTAAAAGGGCAATATTATTGTTCTTTGACAGAATAGAGGAAAGGCGAACTCTAAATATAAGAGAATTTCGGCTGAGGCAGAAAATAAGGGAGAAGGCATATGAACTTTCTAGTAACATTGAAGTTAGGTGGCACCAATGCTCGCAGTGCAACTGGTTAAAGAATGGGGATGGCAACACCCGTTTTTTCCATGCATATGCATCCGCAAGGGCAAGGAAAAATTCGGTTCTGATTTTGAAAGTGGGAGATGAGGTCATTTCGGACCAGGGAAGAATAAGGAATGAATTCCTTCAGCACATGAAATCCATGCTAGGGGAGCAAGGGCAATCGCTGGATTTTGACCCGGGACCCCTGTACCCGAACTGTCAGGTTGATCTGACACACCTCCACCGGCCGTTCACATTGACAGAAATAGAAAGAGCTGTAAAAGGTTTGCCATGTAACAAGGCATCCGGCCCGGACAGCCTCCCGCATGAATTTTTTAAGAATTATTGGGATGTGCTCAAACATGATCTTATACGGGTCTTCAATGAATTCTTCGACCATAGGCTTGATTTGAGGAGCATCAACATGGCAAACATTGTTATGATTCCGAAGAAGGTCAATGCCGAGGTGCTAAGTGACTATAGACCGATAAGCATTATCAACAGCATACCAAAACTAATTACCAAAGTTTTATCAAACAGATTGCGCAAGGTGCTGCCCCAGTTGATCTTGCCACAGCAAACGGCGTTCATAAAGGATAGACACATAGCTGAAAATTTCATAGCCATGAGAGAGGTTCTCCAACACATCTCTTTTTCTGGACACAAGGCGGTTTTTGCGAAGGTGGATTTTTCGAAAACTTTCGATTCCATAAATTGGAGCTTCCTGGAGAGAATAATGGGGGCTAGAGGTTTTTCACAAAAATGGATACGGTGGATTTTGGAGATTCTGTCCACATCACGATCTAGAGTGCTCATGAATGGAGAGCAGACAGTTTTTTTAGCATAAGCGGGGTCTAAGACAAGGGGACCCCATCTCCCCTGTGATTTTCATTATAGCAGCAGACGTTTTCCAACGGATGATTGCGGCGGCAAAACACTATCCTCAACACACCACTCACAGGGAGATTGTCGGAATCCATAATGGCATTGCAATATGCGGATGATACGGCGATCATTGCAAATGCAAACCTTGAGACATTGGCCACTTTGAAAATAATTCTGAATCTCTTTGCGAAAGTCTCACGGCTGAGGGTAAACAATTCTAAGAGTAGTTTTCTTCCATTTAATCTGGACAGAATTGCCCTTAGGGAAGCAAGAGTCACACTACTTTTCAGCCAAACGGTTATGCCGGTGGAGTATCTGGGAATGCCCCTAACGGTAAAAAGACCGACTAGGAATGATTCCCTACCCTTGATTGAACGCTTGGAGAAAAGGTTAGAGGGATGGAAAGGGAAGCTCATATGAAGAGGTGGACGCCTGCAATTAGTGAGATCGATCTTATCGGCGATACCAATCTATTTTATGACATGTTTTGTTTTACCAAAATGGGTCGTAGAAAGGATTGATGCAATAAGAAGATTGTTTCTTTGGGGCAAGAACGAAAAAGAAGGAAGGGGAATCTCTCTAATTAATTGGCCTACGGTATGCATGCCGATCCAGTGGGGGGGCATGGGAGTGAAAGATCTGGTTCTACAGAATATTGCACTGGTCTTATGTTGGTGGTGGAGAGCCTATGCTGATCCTGCATGTCTCTGGACCACTACAGTAACAAAACTTAAATGGAATGGCATATACGAAAATGGGCCAAATTTCTGGATCCTGGAGGGGTCTTTCTTTTGGAAGGGCCTACTCAGATTACTGCCAATTTTTAAATGGTGTACATCATGGCGAATTGGTGATGGCCAAAGCATATCCTTTTGGTTCGATGCTTGGCAGGGTAGACCACTGGCTCAATTCCTGGAGCATGGAGAAAGGCCGTTACAACCAAAAGTATCTCTTAGGGAGGCCTACCCCATTCGAGACAGACTGGTACAGTTTGAGTATGATTAGGGGGATATTAATTTCACGAATGAACGAGATGTCATATACTGGAAGTGGAACTCTAAACAAGTGTACAGTGCTAAGTCTGCATATGCGATGTTAACAGGTGGGGGAAGGGAGAGGTTCGAATTTGAAGACATTTGGGGTTTTAGAGTTCCAGCAACAGTTCAGAGTTTTGCATATCTGATGATGAAAGGAAGAATTCTAACTACCGATGTCATGATCACTCGGGGAATGCATGTTCCAAAGGAGTGTGTTATGTGCTCTAACTGCCCCTCTGAGTCGGCCTTGCATTTACTATTTTTGTGTCCGAATGCGGTACACCTCTGGTACAAAATGTCGGCATGCTATGGCTTCTGTTTGATGGTACCGGCTTCATCCATTGAGGAGATTTTCGTCAGGTTGAGAACTCAGGCTCAATTGCAGGGGCAGAACAGTGAAAGAATATGGGAAACGGTGTTTCTTTGTGTATGCTGGAGCTTATGGAGGCGAAGAAACGAGAAGGTTTTCACATCAACAACGGTACCGGTGGAAAGACTGGTACACAGAGTTAGGCAGGATGCTAACCTGTGGATGAAATACTGTGGCCCGGCAAGAAGTGATCACAATCTGTTAGAGGAACCGGATTAGGAAATCCGGGGTGTGAGGGTGTGCAAGAAGGTCCAAGCTGTCACTTTCTTTTTTGCTTTTATTTTTCTTTTAGTAGGTTGTTATAGTGCCGGGTTTCACTGGCTCCCTAGGTGTTTGGCTGATAGTCTTCACCTTCTTGGCTGTTTTGTTTTTTTTTTTTTTTTGCTTTTCTCCTTTAGACACGATGTAATGCATAATTTTACGTTTCATAAAATTTTCAGCTTGGCAGCCACTGCCAAGTTTTTCAAAAAAAAAAAAAACAGAGAGAGTGGCTAATATCAAAACGTTTGCACCAAGGTCCTCGTGCAATCAAGTCGTTTTCGGATTTTTAAAGTCCAAACGGTCGATCTAAACCGTTAGATGTTCAATCTATACTAAAATCTGCTTGGAGACCAAATTTTACATTTTTTGGAATTGTTTTACTATTTATTAAGCCACATTGAAAATTGCTGATCCGGGTAAACAGTAAAAACAGTGCAACCAAATTATGGACCATGTGATCAGCAATTTTCAAAGTGGCTTAATAAATAGTAAAAAAATTTCAAAAAATGTAAAATTTGGTCTCCAAGCAAATTTTAATATAGAGATCACATCTAACGGTTTAGATCGACAGTTTGGCCTTTGAAAATACGAAAACGACTTGGTTGCACGAGGGCCTTGGTGCAAACGTTTTGATATTAGCCACTCTCTCTCTCTCTCTCTCTCTCTCTCTCTCTCTCTATATATATATATATATACACACACACACACACACACATATACATACATATATACATATACATACATAGAGATAGCCTATCATGCTTTGGGAAGTAAAGCGAGTGTTTTACTTCCCGCTCATATCTCTATTTTCAAAGTTCAAACAGTCGATTCGAACTTCTCAACATGATCTTAATATTGATATGTGCTTGGTGACCAAATTTTACATTTTTTAGAAATTGTTTACTATTTTTTTAGAATTTTTGAAAATCACAACTTTTCATTAAATAAAAAAATAATAAAAAATTCATAAAAACACTGATTTTAAAAAATTCTAAAAAAATAGTAAAAAATTTCCTATTTGTTTGGAATTTTACAATTTTACAATTTTTTTTACTATTTGTTTGGAATTTTTTAAAATCACTGATTTTTTATGGTCCACAATTTTCTGAAAAATAGTGATTTTAAAAAATTCCAAACAAATAGTAAAAAATTTCTAAAAATTGTAAAATTTGGTCTCCGAGCACTTTTTACATACGTTATACACCATAAATATACAAGGAGTAGAACTAGGGTGTGTTGTGCTCACCAAAGGGTTTGGTGAGCATAACACCTAAATCTATCGGATTGACTTCAAACGAGACGAATCCAAACTGTTAAAACCGATCTACTTCACGAGTGATGCGTGCACATACAAAATTTTGAAATTTTCGAATTCATTTAGTCCAAAGTCAAGAGGTCAAAAGTGATAAAAAATGAATGCACCAAAATGAAGATTTAGAAGTTATTTTCATGCATTCATTTTTCATCAATTTTGACCGCTTGACTTTGGACTAAATGAATTTTAAAATTTTACATGTACACACATCACTCGTGGAGTAGATCGGTTTCAACAGTTTGGATTCGTCTCGTTTGAAATCAATCCGATAGATTTAGGAGTTATGCTCACCAAACCCTTTGGTGAGCACAACACACCCTAGTTCTACTGATATAAGTATTGTGCTTGTACGTTGCAACGTGTACATATTATAAGAGAACAAAAACAAAATCTCATACAAAATGACATATTTTCATTAAAACAAATTGGCCCATGAAAACAATAATTTTAAATAATATCAATGAATAATATAAAAATAGATTGGTTCTAAACTCAAATTATATAAAAAGTTAATTAGTATCAAGAAGTCCAATGAGAAATAATGTCAACTTAGTGGAATCGAAGATATCATATTGTGTTGTGCACTTTTAGAAAAATTGTACAACAATAATAACTTCAAACTTGCATTAAAACTAATTAGCTAAGCATGCTCAGATCTCTTAATTTGAACAAAGGACAGATTTTCAAATGAAAAAAAAACTCTTAATTTGAAGATATGGATAAAATTTTAATTTTGTATTAGTTTGGTGGTATGGGAAAAAAAATATTTTCTTAAACTCATTTTCCTAAATTTTCTTTATATCATGTTACATAGCTTCGTACAATAAATTGTAACCCATATTTTGTCTGTAGTAGAATATTTATTGAATATATTTGAAGTTTTTGTATGTTAGACAAAATAAGGAATTATTAAAAGAAAGAATTCAATGTTTACTTGCGTTATACACCATAAATATATATCTTTAAAATCATTGTATCTTAGACGTTATAACAGAAAATTAATAAACAAATTAAATATCTCTAATTTTTCTCTGTGTTATATATATATATGATTTACTCATGAAATATACACAGCGAATGAGAATGACAAATTAAAATCACTGAATAATAATTATGAACACATTATGTCCTTGAATAATCTTGCATTATTTCTCTTTGTTACGGTGGATTCAATCAGTGGCTTGTTTACCAATTCAATTTTCCATACCTACCAAAAATAAATTATTTTAGTAATCAAATACTACAAAAAATGCGACATGTTTTGGGGTTACGGGTCAAGTTAACCAACCACCCACTTAATAAATTATATTAAGTGGTAACAATCAGTGACTAGCTACTCACACGATAAAGCAGCGCTTAATAAATATATTAAGTGGCGATATCGATAAGGGAGCACTTCCCACTGTGTTATCTTACGAATATTAATAATGCATCAATTCAGAAAGCAGAAACCACTTGGAATTTAATTTTTTTTCCTATACTATACCTGCTTTCCCCTCATCAGATCTGAGGACTCTAGTTCTCTTTACTCATTTCTCATTTCTACAACTCAGATCTAATTAAGGGACAAAGCATACTCAGATATCACACACTTGTTCCATGCAAAATGGCAGGGAATTTGATAAACTCTCTGCTCTCTCTAGCCACCAATTTGCTCCCCTCAATTAGAGCCTCTGCACATGCTCCTTCTTCCTCTTCAAATGCTAATAACTCAGAAAAGGAGCGTGCTTGTGCTGTTGAGGAGGATATGGAGAGGCTGATGCGAACTCTGAAGTGGATCAAGGCCACGTTGTACGATGCTGAGGAGAGGGAGATCAGAGACCTCTCCGTCAAGTTCTGGCTCAAGGAGCTCAAGAAGGTTGCTTATGATGCCGAGGATGTGCTCAGCGAGTACCGGTACGAGGTTACACGTGTCCAAGTGGAGGCAAGAAAGGCTTCTCAGGCTTCCGGTTCTCATAAGAGTAAGCAGATGGAGGTTAGTGTCTTGTGCATATACAAATTAAATGGATTCTTATTGTGCAAGTGTATTTTTTTTTATTATTGTCGTTGTGTATGCTTGAAGTGGATCAAAGACCGCTTGGGGGCAGAAATGGCTTCTCAGGCTTCCTGTTCTCACAAGACCACATTGTACGATGCTGAGGAGAGGGAGATCAGAGACCTCTTGGTCAAGTCCTCGATCAGAGACCTCTTGGAGGCAGCAAAGGCTTCCCAGGCTTCCTGTTCTCACAAGAGAAATGACATGGAGGTTAGTACCTCATTCATATATATATTAAAAATGATCTTACTTGTGCAAGTTTTTTTTTCTTGTGTGGTACTAAAACTTAATAGAGGATGCTTGAATTTTTAATTTTAGCTAGATTGGTATCCACCGGAGTGGTCACTTGTTTAATTTATTATCAGCTTTTCCAATCTAACATCAAAGTTGTCATGACATAATATAATACATTTCCAATCTAATTATCATTTTTAAGTTGTGTAATACATTTCTTTTTTTGGACAGTACATTGAGTACATTGTTCAAATTCCTGATGGCATGGTTGACCGGCTTAACAAAATAAGAAGTCGATTTGATGAAATAGCAAAGGATCGTGAGGCTCTCCAATTAAGGGAGAGTGACGGGGTGAGGCGTCCGAACAATAAAATTTTACGACCCCCAACGGGTCACATGGTAGATGAGGCGAGCATTTTTGGAAGAGATGCTGAAATAGAGGAGGTCATCGATTTCTTACTATCTGAAAAAGAAAAGCCCTTTGCGGTCATTTCAATTATTGGCAAAGGTGGTCTCGGAAAAACTACTATTGCCCAACTGGTCTACAAGGATGTGAGGGTAACCCAGTGCTTTGATTTATTTGGGTGGGTATGTGTCTCTGAAGAATTTGATGTTGGGAGACTCACTAAAGCAATCATTGAATCAGTCTCCAAAATCAATTACGGTTTGAGTGAGTTGAGTTCATTACAAGAGAAGCTTGCAGAAATTGTGAAGGGAAAAACAATACTGCTAGTCTTAGATGACGTGTGGAACGAGAATAAAAGTCTTTGGGAGTTGTTAAGGGTTCCTTTTAAAGAAGCAAAGCTGGTCAGAATTCTCGTGACATCAAGAAATAAAAAGGTTGCAGATGTCATGCAAACAACGACCTATTTCAGGCCAGATAACTTGCCCGAAGATTTGTGCTGGCAGTTGTTTCAGCATTTTGCATTTAGTGGTACAAGTGACACTATGCCAAAAAACTTTGTAGATGTGGGAAGGGAGATTATGAAAAAGTGTGGTGGGTTGCCATTGGCTGTGAAGTCGATTGCAAGCCTCCTTAGGCATGAACCAGATGAAGAGAGTTGGAGAGAGATTCTAGAAAGTGATCTTTGGGAAACAAATTCATCAGATGATATATTCCCAGCACTTCAGATCAGCTATGCTCATCTACCTACCCACCTTAAGCTGTGTTTTTTGTTTTGCTCCATGTACCCGAAAGATTACATATTAGAAAAGATGAATTTGATAGAGTTATGGATCTCTCATGGCTACATCAAATCCAGTGGCAAAAGAAGGATCGAAGAAATTGCTGGTGAATATTATGAGGAGTTACAAGGGAGGTCCTTTCTTGATGAACTTTCTGATTTTTATTTAGATGATCCTTCAGAAAGTTGTAAGTTGCACGATATAATCCATGACCTTGCTCGACTTAATTCTGAGAATGAAATCTATTCGGTGCAGATCAATCAGCCACTTGATATTCACAAGGAAAACATTCCGCAAGAAGCATACCATTTATATGTGGGTGGTTTCGTTGGATATGTAAATCAAATTCTCCAACAAAATATGAATGGTTTAAGAACTCTTTCTATCGATCTGAGAAAAAGGGGCCTAAATTTAAATTTGATGTTGTCAGATTATTATAAAGATTGTTCGAGAGATTTACACATATGTAACCTCACTAAATTTGAGGCACTCAGGGTTTTGGAATTGAAAGTGGGTGATTTGACAGGGATTCCTGATTCCATTTCCGAGTTGAAACATCTAGCCTATCTTGGTATTACATCTTCACGTCTCAAAATGTTGCCACTATCCATTGGCCTCCTTTACAACCTGCAGACATTAATTCTTTATTGCAGACGCCTTGAATATCTACCAGAAAGTATTGGTGATCTTCTTAACTTACGTTTTTTAAAAATTCCCGTTAACAATCTTTCAAATCTACCTAAATCACTCGGTGAACTTAGTAACTTACTGAGATTATTTATTGGATATAATAAGTGCTTGGATTATGTCCCGCATGGGCTTGTTAATTTTCCGGCAATAAAGAGAATGACAGCATGGTTGACAGTTGAAACTATAGCTTGGTTAAAGGATATGACAGACCTTGAAGGAAATCTCTCTATTTATGGAATGAGTAATTTAAAAGATGCCCAGCGTGCTAACATGAGAAATAAATGCAAACTTGAAACTTTGCATTTAAGCTGGGAAACTGATTTCGGGTTTTTTAATTACCCTAAGGAATCAGAGGTGATATTAAGCCTCAAACCAGAAGTTTGTGAGGACAAGTGGGTCGGTGTCCATGATGCAGCTTTTTCTTGGTTAGAATCCCTCCAGCCACATCCTAACCTCAAAAAACTTCAACTAAGAAATTATTCTTCTGCCACAGTACCGGGATGGATGAGTGATCCATGTTCCTTGCAATCAATTCAAGAAGTCTTGTTAGAAGGATGTAACAATATTCAATCTCTTCCATTCAGCAATCTTCACACTCTCAAGCACCTCACCATTGATGAATGTGATAGTATCCGAGTTCTGCAGCTGGAGCAGCTTTCCTCCCAGCTTGAAGAATTGCAGATTAAACGTTGTCACCACCTGGAGTTGATTACCGGACTAGGGAATCTGGATATGTTGGCTAGACTGAAAATTTGGTATTGTAAAGTCCTGAAATCAATAATGATGGATGGACTGCAGTTGGTGGAATCTACTGAACCAATTGGTGATTCCTCTCATAAAAAGCCACATATCGGCAGACAGAGCATTTCATCACTTACAAGCTTGGAAATCCTTTCCTGTAGATTGCTTCGTGTTCTGCCAAATGGATTGATTCCGTCTGGACCTTGTTATGTGTATGTTAGTCGTTGTGGCTGCCCTGACATTAAAATTGAAGATCTACGATAAATCAAATCAGGTTCATAATTTTATTATTATTATAATTATTATTATTTTAATCTTTAGATTTTAGACCACTGAACTTTTTTGCTTTTATGCCATCATAAGCCTTGGTAGGATTTGTTGACTAATCAATGAAGCTGCTCCTGTTTCGACAAATAAACATTTCATTTTTATATTACTTGTTTGTTGCTGCTACATAAGCTGTTCTCCAATTCTTTTGCAGGGTTTTTGACGATGTCTTCCTGTCGCTCACAAGGAACATTTAGGAGTACCCTCGAATACCCTCGATTGAAATAAATTTACTATTCGATTTTATTATATGTTTTGTAATATATGTAATGAATTTCCTTTGCTCATGAGGATTCATTTTCATTGATTTTGTATTTTTTTCTATACTTATTTTATTCTTCAAATATGCTCCTCTTAAAGAATGATTAAGCAAGCCAACAGTCAATTTTTCTACTACCCAATTTTTGGTCGTTATCTGGTATCTCTACTATTTTTCTTTTCTTTAGCCAATATATTTGTGCTATGTATGGTAATTCAAAATATTAATGAAGACGAACCTTTTGAAGGAACAAAACCTATGAAGACGATTCTTTTGAATGGAGAACAAATGTTAATTTGGTCCCATTGCTGTTATGGCACTCCAAAATTTGAGCGTCTTATCTAGAAGTCTGTTTTTTATTTAGCTCTTTGAGTGGTGTCTATTGCTTTGTCGTACGTCTCTTTCCCATGTCCCATGCTGATCATCTATTTACCACTACGTACATTGAGGGCTAATCATATTATTAAAAATATTAATAAAGTGAGAAAAAGTTGATAAACCCAAGTGGTACAAATCCTTTGACATTTGAATGCATGGGAGTTTGATAAACCCATTAAGGCCAGAGGGCAGTTGTCTCCACTGAATTTCTAACTTATATAAAGAATTACAGGTCCGGACCAATTTTGCCCCTCCCTAAAACTTGTTTCACCTCTCTCCGAAAAGCTCAAAACCCAATCGCTCTCTTTCTCAGTCAATTTGCACTCTCCAGTAGAGACTCACAAATTGTAGTTCAGTATTCTTTGCAACACGCGATGAGTTTTATTTCAGAACAACATACTTTGATGGCATGGGGTTCTACGGCCAAACTGACAATGCTGTAGTTCTGAATTGGGCTATTAGACACAAGTCTTGTGAGAAAACCAAGAAAGATCTAAATTCTTTTGCTTGCAAGGAAAAAAGCCTATGTTATGATTTACTGAATGGTGCGGGATACTTGTGCAATTGCAGCCAAGGATATGACGGGAATCCTTATGCTCAAGGTAGTTGCAGGGGTAAGTGCATATTGTTGGAAAAACGTGGCTCTATGCACAGCCTAACTTCTCTAAGCTCTCTGTTTCACACAAAGAAAATAGTTAATTTTCTGAACTGCTCAAAATCAGAAACTATCTCATTCACTTTCTATATTTTCTGCTGTTACAAACTTCATCTACTTCATACAAGATTAATATAGCTAATACAAAATCTATCTTTAGATCTCCACTACCTCCACAATATCCTAAATTTAACACATATTCCTTAATTATCTATGCTAAATAGGGATGTTCCAATTACAGCTCCTGACTACTAATCTAAATAGAGAACTATGCCAACTATAGCTTCAGACAACTAAAAATAGAAAATGCCAATCACGTACAGCAACTTTGATCAATTTTTAACACATATATGCCAATATAATAATCTAAGAGCAGATTGAGAGCTAGCTAGACTATGAAAATCTAAAACTTATCTCATTGCATACATAGTTAAGAACTTGTAGTTGATTATAAGAGAAATAAATTACTAATTTTGTCTCTTATAGTTTATTGTATATCTCTTGTGGGTTCTGTAGATGTTGATGAATGTGAGTATCCCGGATTAAACCCCTGTAGTGGAAACTGTATCAACACAGAAGGCAGTGTCACATGTGCTTGTCCTTCAAGAATGACTGGTGATGGCAGAAAAGACGGAAGTGGTTGCAAGAAGACATTCCCCCTTGCTTTTATTTTGGGTATGCAATTCTCATTTTTCTCATCATAGATTCTTAAGCAATGAATACACAAAAAAGTATGATATACATAATCATAGAACTAGGGTGTTCGTAAGTTCACCAAGCCCCTTTATGAACTCAACTCTAAAACCTATCGGATTGGTTTCAAATGACGAATTCAAACAGTTAAAATCCTTCTACTTTACAAGTGATGCATCTGCATGTGAAAATATTAAACTTTCAAATTAATTTAGTATAAAGTCAAGTGGTCAAAATTAGAAGGTTTATAAATTAATTTTAATGCATTCATTTTTTTTATGTCTTTTGACCACTTGACTCTATAGAAAATTAATTTTAAATTTTAAATTTTTTGCATGTACATGCATCACTCGTAAGGTAGAAGGATTTTAACGGATTGGATTCATCGTTTGAAACCAATCTAATAGGTTCTAGAGTTGAGTTCACAAAGAGGCTTGGTGCACTTCGGAACACCCTAGTTCTACTCATGAGTTATGACAAAAAAAAATGTATACAATGAATACACAAAAATTTACCTTTGGTATATGAAAAATGAAAATTTCACATTCACACTGTATATGACATACATAATCATATTATCCAGTTCCGCACTACATATAAAAAAAATGAGCACCTTAAAATTTGGTCAAAAATAATTTAACACTAATCTATACTAAGTTCCGTTACTGGCCCGTTATGGTGTCGCCTGAAGAATGAATTAGACATAATCAATATGTCTTCCAATTTGAATTATCTACAACACTAGATGTGTAAATTATTCTTTTTTTAACTTGGATTATTTATGTATGCAGATACGATAATCCTGCTTGGATTTGGTAGTCTCTAGCATTTTTTTTATTATATTTGGTTATAGTCAAGCATATCAAATTGTTTCAAAAGAGAAAACAGGAAAAATTGAAACCAAAGTTCTTTGTTAAAAATCAGGGGTTGCTTCTCCAACAACTAATAGTTTCCCATGAGGATGCAACACAAAATATGAGAATTCTTAAATTACACGAGCTGGAAAAGACAACAAACAGATTCGACAAGGTAATCATTCTAGGTCGGGGAGGTCATGGAGAAGTTTATAAGGGTATTTTGTCGGATGAACGTGTTGTGGCCATCAAAAGGTCCAAAATTGTTGTTCCGGCCGAAATCGATCAATTTATAAATGAAGTGGTTATTCTTTTACAAGTCAACCATAGGAACATTGTGAAACTCTACGGATGCTGCCTAGAGACTGAAGTTCCATTGCTCATTTATGAGTTCATTTCGAACGGAACACTTTTTAGTCATCTCCATGTAGAGGAACACTGTTCCTTGACATGGAAGCATCGGCTAAGAATTGCCCTTGAGGCTGCAGGGGCAATTTCCTATCTTCACTCATATGCCTCTATATCAGTTTTTCACCAAGACATAAAATCATCAAACATTCTCTTGGATGATTATTTCACAGCAAAAGTATCAGATTTTGGGGCCTCCAGATCTGTCCAAATAGATCAAACGGGTGTAACTACAGCTATCCAAGGGACACACGGGTATTTGGATCCTGAGTACTATTGTACTGGCTGATTAACCCAGAAAAGTGATGTGTACAGTTTTGGTGTCATTCTGGCTGAATTACTAACAAGAGAGAAGCCATTATTCTCCACTAGGAAGTTTGAAGGCAGTAGTCTCATTGCATATTTTAGTTCTTCTATGAAAGAGAACCGTCTCTTTGAGATTCTCGATCCCCAAGTTGTGAACGAGGGCCACATAACAGAACTCGAAGCCGTTGCCAAACTTGCACAAATGTGCCTGAGAATGAAAGGAGAAGAAAGGCCAACAATGAAGGAAGTTGAGGCACGGCTCGACGTCTTGTGGCGGTCCAACCAACAACAAGAACATCCTTGGAGGTCTCAAAGTTGGGAGGACAGGCAGCTTATGCTACCTGACTACACTGCAGGAATTGATACAACTTTGCAATGTAGGTTTGAACATGCAACAGTCATCATCTAAATTTCTCTCGGTAAATGATCCTCGTTCGATATAATAAATGTAAGTGATTACCAGATTTTAGTTTTATTGTGAGTTGCTCCTTACTTGATAATTGAAGATCTTTATCTATTCTTAAATTCTAAATAAATTATGTAATATTTTTAAATTTTGATGTTTTGTGTCTCTGTATTTCTATTGGTGTGCTGTTTAGCTGATGTAATTTGAATACTGAGTTTGAATAATTTTCAAACTTTATATTCTGTGGTGCACCCATTAATAGTTATTCATCAGTTATGAAACTTTATGGAAAGTGGATATTCAGTTTTGTTTGAAGGGAGAACCTGTGTAATTAAGGATAAAAGCACAAACCAGATAATGGTTGAGGTTAGTATGGTAACCAACAAATTGTTTCCATTAGAAATTACAGGTGTAAAGGAAAGAGTAATGACAGTAAAGGAGTTGAATCAATCTGAGTTATGGCATCTTAGATTTGGTCACCTAAATATCAATGGGCTAAAATTGTTAAGAAAAAAGAAGATGGTTTATGGGCTACCAGAAATAGATAAAATAGATATATGTGAAGGTTGTATTTATGGAAAGCAAGCTAAAATACCCTTTTCCAATGATGTTGTTTCCATGGGCCCACACAAATCAGTATGTTCTATCTCAAGAATTGTGTTGCCCTTCTTTCTTGGCCTTTGGAAAAGGGTATTTTAGCTTGCTTTCCATAAATACAACCTTCACATATATCTATTTTATTTATTTCTGGTAGCTCATAAACCATCTTCTTTTTACTTAACAATTTTAACCCATTGATATTTAGGTGACCAAATCTAAGATGTCATTACTCAGATTGATTCAACTCCTTTACTGCCATTACTCTTTCCTTTACACCATTACTCTTTCCTTTACACCAGAATTTCTAATGGAAACAATTTGTTGGTTTCCATACTAACCTTTACTAATATCTGGTTTGTGGTTTTATCCTTAATTACACAGGTTTTCCCTTCAAACAAAACTGAATATCCACTTTCCATCAATTGCCCTATGCTTAGAAGGTTTTGTGACAACTTTGGAATTAAATAAACATTGTGCAAGTATCTCATACCATTTTGTTTGGTGTGTATTGCTACTGTACCTTTGCCTTCCACCTCAATTGGTTTGCCATCGCCAAGCTTGACCTTCAATTTGTAGGTTTCATCTAATTCTTCAAAAAGATGTCTATCACCTGTCATGTGATTCGAACAACCACTATCCGAAAACCAGATTTCTGATGCATCTGTTTCAGTTTCACTATAAGCCATAAATACCTTGTCTTGATCCTTTTTTTCTTCGATTAAACTCGCTTGTTGCTCCTCCCTTTGCTTCTTGTAGCATTCTGCTTGATAGTGCCCGAACTTGTTGCAATAATAACATTGTACATCTTTCTTTTGCAATCTTCTAGACTGTTGGAACTGCTGGAATTGTTGTTGATTCTGTTGATGACGCTGCTGGAATTGAGGTTGAAACTCACTGCTGGTGATTCTACCTCGAGTTGACTCTCTCTTCGTGTAAAACACCCTTTCATCGCCTTTCTCCTCTGATCTGGAAATCCTAGCTTCATGGGTCTGCAGTGATCCCATTAGTTCATCAAAGGAATAGGTTGAAAGATCCATTGATTCTTCAATTGCTGCCACCATGTGATCAAATTTTGGTGTTAGACTTCTCAGCACCTTTGCCACCACGGTTTGCTCTGACATGTTGTCTCCATATGTGCCAATTTGGTTGACAATGGATGTGACTCTTGATAGAAAAATCTGCACTGCTTCATCTATTTGCATGTGGAGAGTCTCGAAATCTCGACGAAGGCCTTGCAATTTGATGGCCATAACTCGTGCGCTTCCCTGAAATGCCATCTTCAAGGTTGTCCATGCTTCTTTAGCGGTTGTTGCTGCAGCAATTTTGGAGAAAATCATATCGTGAACGGCTTGTTGGATGAAAAACAACGCTCGTGCATCCTTCCTCTGGTTTTCTTGCGGATTAGGGTCTTGAGTAGGAGCACCTTTATCTACTAATTCCCACAAACCATGTGATTTGAACAGCGTGGTCATCATCATGCTCCAAAATTCATAGTTTTCACCTTTGAACAGCGGAATTGCCGGTTGAGTCACGTTGATGGTGTTGCCCATTGTTTCAGCCATCTGTGCCCAATGGATCGACTTGCTCTGATACCAAAGATTGTTGGAAACTTGGCTGATTGCAGCAGCCTTTCGCTGGTACAAACTGGTAAACTTGCTAGTACGAAACAGAGTTTTGACAGAAAATTTTGGTAAACAGAAAACTGCTAATCACAGAAACTTTGATCAATTTTTAACAATTTGTTACACTCCTGTGGTGGATTTGTAGTAATTCAGGCTTGGAGCTTAACCCCGCAATCTCTAATTTATAGTACTCAGGCTTGCTTTCACTGTTCAATCAAATAATACGGGTGTTGTGTCTAAAACTGATGCCAGGTCCAATGCAAACTTTCTGTTTTAAACGAGCAAAATTTGGTAAACATCTAATAGTAAGACCTGAAAACTTGGAAGAGCCATGGCCCGATTGTCACAGATAGATATTATGCATTCTTACTAATTTAATTTATATTTTATGTTGTTGTTTAATTGATTAATATTGGATGCCATTTAACATTTGTTCTTATTGTTTCCAGAGATAAAAGCATTACATGAATCTGGTGTGGGTTCAATTTCAATATTGACGAGCCAAAAAGAAATTAGCATGGCAGAGAAGCTTGCAAGCCTTGACTTGTTGGCCATTGGACAAAAAGAAAAACAAATTGCAAGCCCCCCTAGTGCCGATTCGGTGCATGTTTTGATTCGACAAGCTATACATGCTGATGATCAGTCTTTATACTATATACACCACAGATGACAAGGTTTCATATAATATATTTTGTTAAATTTACTTCGATTTCTCTCAAGGTGTGATATTTATTTGTAAACTATTCATCTGATGGTTAATGGGTGAAATAAAATCAATACTGTTTGTTTTAGATGACGTGTGGAATGAGAATCATAGTCTTTGGGAGATGTTTCGGGTTCCTTATAAAGAAGCAAAGATGACGACAAGAAATACAAGTGTTGCAAAGGTCATGCAAACAACGACCTGTTTAAGGCTGACTAACTTGCCTGAAGATTCTTGCTGGTGGCTGTTTTAGCGTTATGCATTTAGTGGTACTATGTTCACTGTCCCAACGCACTTGTTGTGTGGTTGTTCTTTGTTGCGGCTGCCCCACCCTTGAAATTGATATCTGCAATAAATCAAATTCAGTTCGTAATTTATTATTATTTGAATATTTCTTTTCCGTAATCATAAACCTTGATGGATTTGTCGACTGATTAAACAGCTCCTGGTTTGACAAATGAACATTTCATTTTTATTTTGCTTGTTTGTAACTCTTGTCAAAATATTTTGCATGTTTTTCCGATGATGTCTTTCTTTCGCCCACAAGGAACATTTAGGAGTCCCCTGAAAGATCCTCCATAGAACTTAATTTACTATTCAATTTGTTATATGATTTGTAATAAATGGAAGGAGTTTACTTGTGGGACTCATTTTCATTGATTTTGAATTTTTCCTATACTCCTTTATTTCTTCAATTCTTCTCATCTTAAGAATGATTAACCAACTTCCAATTTTTGTCTTTGGCCAATTTTTGCTTGTTGTCTGGATCTCCCCTGTATTTGTGTGAGGTGCTCCATATGAATGTTTAGTGCAGAAAAGGATTTCCAGTGGGTGTCTGTATGGAAAATTTGTGATGTGTTGTGCCATGACTAAGGTCACATGCCCTGAACAAGTCATTTTTACTTGGCGTGTTGTGCCATGACTAAATTCAGAGGGTCAATCAAGGCAAGCTAGTCACGCCATTCAATTAAGATCTAGCCGTACTGATCACGCATGACCCGTGACCATCTTAGTTTGTATGCCGTGTCGTATTAATTTTTGAACAATGGTCTCATCACGCAAATAATTACGGCACGTAATCGGCACACGTATCGTGCCGTAACGTATCTGGTCACTGCATGACCTTTTTACATCCCTAATGGTCTAACTTCTCCAATATTCATCTCTATAGTACACCCCTTTTCACGAACATTTATTGACCACGAAGCTGGTTATTTACCAATTGAAATTTGATTCCAGATAAAATGTTTTACTTCCAAGAAAAGCAAAAGGAATTTGAAAGCACAAATCTTCAGTTCATAAGTTCTCCTGTCAATCACAATCACTATCTATTGGGAGAAATGGGAATGTTAAAAAAAATATAAAAATAAGAATAAAAAAAACATTAAAAAAATTCCTTACATGCATCAACAGTATCAAAATCAATACCATAAATCTAGGCCTAAAGTTGAAACAAGTACTTGAGATGCAACCCATAAAACCAGACAAAACACCAATCAATTTCAAAATTAAATTGTACTCTCTAAAAACATCCATATAATTCTTATCTTGAAACAAAAAAACCTAAGAGAAATATGATTAATCTGCTCCAATTATATGTAGATAATTTTGCTATTTTTATACAGACAATACATATGTACACCCAAACACACAACATAGAAAACACTATTAAGACAGCAGTAAGCATCAGATTTGTCAACAGATAGAACTCAACAAAACAAGGTTAATGTTTAATATACAAAATTATTTTTATCATCATCACAATATGTCGACAGAACAACAAATGTTTAATATACAAGATTATTGTGATCTTGACTCGCTTCATAGTTAAAATTCTCAAAGGAATTTAGTCAAGCAAGTGATGTGCACATCATATGTGCCAACAATCTGCTATACGGCGTGAGGCCCCACAAATTAAAATCAGCTTCTTCAATTACCCATGTCTCGTCTACCTTTAATTTGTGGTTCACCAAACCATTGCCGTACCGTAGAATCGTACCAGTTGTGTCCAGTATGTGCAATATTTATCCCATTTATATTCCTGAAAAAAAAAATATGATCAATGAAGCCATTTTCAGTGTGTGGTCACAGTGTGTGTGTGTCATTGTGTGTACCTGTAATCACTAATAACAGACTCTGAATGGGTCTCCCAAAAGGCACCGCTCTCGCAACCATAATGAGAGGGGCCAAGCCTGGTAAGGTTCTTCTTCTTTTTTCTTTTTTGAAGGTTGGCGGGTGAAGTACCGCCACAACGGATATATTGATGAAAAAAAAAGTTATTTACATGGGCCTGGTAGGGTTCTTCACGCAGAGAAGCTGAGAATATATTTCATCTGTGGTCCTGCAATGCTGCAGACTTGCGTGTAGTTTTAAAATGAAGCAATCCTCCTCGCTTATCGTCTTCCCTCCGATACACACTGCACCTGAGAACATATTCGCTGTGGCTCGTGGGTCCAATCCCTCCTTATATTTTTTATTTATTCTTTAGCATGATAATTAATTGGATATTAAGACTATATAATCAAAGATCGATCTGCCGGTTTGTAATATGTGAAAGTAATGAAACAATTAAATTAGTTTTTATTTTTACCTGGAGTGATCGACGGAGCGGCCGTGGGGGCCCTTTGGTGATGCACAACCGTTTGATGGTCAACTGCTTCCAGGCGAATTGGAACTGAGAGCAGGTAATAAGATTGGTGTTGCATCAGGATGCATGCAATCGATAGCACCGTTAAAGATGGAAGGAAAAACAAGAAATTGGTTATAATTAATTGAAGGCCTATTAGAAGGACTTCATAGGACCCAGTAACTAATAATCTGAGACAAACAGGGCTAGGCCTTATGGGCCGTTGTAGCCTAGTAATAATTTATTGACGCACGTTAATTACATGACAATTTAAAATAATTTATTTAGATTAATGTATTACAATTTAGTTTAGCGTATTTTAGGCTCTGGTTATAATGTAATGGGTGGAGTTTTTGTCTAAATAACTATGGACAGTCTCATCAAAAGTCAGTCTTAAACCATCTGATTTGATTTAAAATTTGCATCAACAGTTTAGATTTACGGGATCATTTAAATTATTAAGTTTTAAATATATTTGCACGAATCTTAATTCAAATCAGACGATTAGGTCGACTAACATTCAATGAGATTTCTAGTTGGACAGCTGGACCCTTCTAGAAGGTCGGTGCCTCACATTGAGTAGTGTAGGGGAGAACTATTAATTAATACATTTAGTAGTGTAGGTGAGAACTATATAACGAGACAGAAAATATTCCCTTCTCTTTTGTTTGTATTGAACTATTAATTACATTGAGTAGTGTACGTGAGAACTGAAAAATCCGATTTTTTTTATTAATATTCTCAATTAAATAAAAATTAACAAAAAATGCGCTCAGTTTTTTTTATTTTGAAAACTGTCCTAACCACTCCACGGAGGGGCGGTTTCCTTCTGAAGTGAACCGCCTCACTGTGGGGTGGTTAGTTTTTTTTTTTTTTAAGAAAAATCTTAAAATGAAAACAGTAAACTAAATGAATGTAAATGACAAAAAAAATCAAAAATTAGAAATGAAAAACTTAATCGGAAACTTTAACTCAAGTTTTGAGACTCCTTTTTTTTTTTTTTTTTGCAATTCCTTTCTTATATATTGACACTAACAGTAATTTGGTCACACTGCTGCTATGATTTTTTTTTCTTTTTTTCTCTCTTTTTGGATATTCTTATTCTTTGATTTTTTTAAATAGAATTTATGACAAAGAAAATATATATGTGTGAAACTAGAGCTGAATCTTAGATATTGTATAGAATATTCCATATACCCAGAAAATATATTATTCTTCTCTTTCATAAAATACTGACAATTTTCTTTTATTTTTTAAGTCATTTTTTGCCATTTTCATAAATCATAAAAAATAGTAAAAAAATTCTAAAAATTAGTAAAAATTGGTGTTCTACAAGTTCATTTTATAACCAATTTACTAAGCTACTTAGATCGAAGTATGAAATTTATACGATAGTTTTTGACTTACCGTTATTTTTCAGAAATTTCAATTGTAATTTTGAGGTCCTAAACGTTGGTTATTTTTTTTGCAATTCTGAGTGCACCGGACATTTTGTAATGTAAACCTTAGTTGTCAAAATCCATTACTCCTCCCAAGCTTTATGAAAAGTGATCGCAAGCTCAAAACGGAGTTTCCGAAAAGTTTGCTTGGACACACATGTTTTTCCCTTTTTAGTGGTTTTTTTTCCTTTTTGTCATCCTTCCATTCCTTTGGATTCTGGTCTTTTGATCTCAATGGTTGGTTCTAAATTAAGGTGTCAGAATCCATTTTTTTTCTTTTACTCCTTCCTACCCTTACCTAGCAACCTATAAAAGGACTTCCTTCAACGAGTATTAATTATTGAAATTGTAGTTGTTGCTGGGTTTTAAAAAGCATGCTTACAAGAACAAATTATAGTCCCAGTCTAAATTTTCATTGATTTTGTTTTTTTTTCCTATATATACTGTTTTTTTCTTCAATTTGTCTCCTCTTAAGAATGATTTAGTAAGACGATAGACAACTTTTTGCTCGGTTTTTGGATCTACCCTATATTTTTCTCCATCTCCAATTTTCAGCTTTCTCATAAGGCCTTTTTTTCTAGGTATAAAAAGCATGAATACATAGATGAACTACAGAAAATTCTAGTCTACAGCTGGTCTGAAATCCATTGTATAGGCAGGGGCGGATCTGCATTCACCCATACGGGTGCTAAGCCACCCTATAATTTTAATATTTTAGTTATGTATATTTAAATTTAATTGAATTTTACTTTTTTAGAACTTTTTATATAGCCTAGCCCCCCTTGTGAAATATTACATTTTTACTTGTAGTCTAGTGGTTAGAGCTTACTTTGTGATTGTAGAGAGCTAGGGTTCAATTCCCACCAACAACATATATTATTCATTTTAAATTTTAGCACCCCCTATCTTGAATTTCTAGTTTCGTCCCTGTGTATAGGTACTGTAAAAAAATAACATATGATATTTAATACATTGTAACATTTTATCCAAAACACTATGAATAGCCTTGTCACTTGTCAGCTACAAAACTCTTTTAAATCAGAAAGGTAAGTGATGGAGCCTACTAAGAGCAGCCCAATATTAGCCCAAAGAAGCCCACATTAATAAGTCAAAAGTGTTGTGTTTGCAACTTAAGCTTGCCCTATGTCCTTTTTTGTTTCACTAGGCTGGCACAAAAATAATGGACCTAACCAGGGCTTGGTTTGCCCTTTCTTCAAGAAAATCATTTGGTACTTCTTTCAAAGACGTCAAGTGCAAGATAGAGATTGCATAATTATGATTAGCTAATTTAAAGCACTGGGTTTATAAATTTTCAACTTAATTTAGTATAAATTCAATTCGTAAAAAAAAGATTTTTAAGTTACTTTTAAGGTTGTAACACCCAATAAAATTAATAATATTCTTAAACAATTTTAATTATATTTTGAAACTTAATTTCTGAATTTATTCATTAAATTGGAAAATAAAGTATTTATTTATTTTAGAAAAACTTAAACAAAAAACTGATGTGTCATGAGGCCACTTGTCATTCATGCAAACTCAATTTCCTCTTGGTTTTACCGTACGTAATCTATTTATAAAAGTTCACCTCTCTCCTCATTTTTTTTAACACTTGGTAAAAGAGAGAGAAAACAAAAAGGAAACCGAACGGAAAAAATAATAAGGACAGAGAACGAATATAGAAAATTAAAGAAAATCTTGTAATCCGTCCGATTGAAATTCCGAGCCTACGTTGCGGGTCGAACAGTTAATTGCAGTCTAATTTTATTTCTCAAATATCGCTATCAGATAACCGGATTTCTCTATAATCTGCATTTTCGTTTTGGTCTGTTGGAATAATGAGAACTTTATTGTATATGGATATTGGATTATGAGAGTATATTTAATGAGATTGAGGGTCTAGGAATCTGAATTTGTTCATGAGATTTAACTGTATTATTACTGTCGAGTCTGAAAACCTAGACCAACCGGTTAAATACGCGTACATAATCCGATATACTTATGTGGATTAATCTAGTTATGTTATACAGTTGTTCTGAATAAACCAGTTATAGGGAAGTGCGTCGTTAAATAGCTGGTTACTGAGTTTTGTATCTAACTTTCGTTATAAGGAATGTTAGAATGTTTGCAACGTAGTTATAAGGAATGCTAGGATGTCGTTCTATTGACGCACGCCCGATCGGGGACCGGAGCATGACAAATGCTTTTATTTTTTTATCATTTTTTTACCGCTTGACTTTGTGCTAAATTTAATTTCAAAATTTATGATTTTGACATGTAAACATAATACTAGTGAAGTAGATGAGTTTCAACAATTTAAATTCATCATTTAAATTCATTCAGTAATTTTTGAAGTTAAGCTCACAAAAAACTTGATGAGCTTAAGGGCACCTTAATTAGTTCAACTCATATATATATAAGAAAAAAATGTCATTATTTTCATTCTTCATTTGATACCTTCTATGTAGGTGGGACCTTTATCTTTTGTTCTACTTGGTCCTCCGTTTTCTTTATTTTATTTTTTTGCAGTCCTTTTGAATGGTTCTGATCAGAATTAATGTGTCAGAATATGTGAAGTCAGGGTTTATAATCTATAGGGTTAATTGTGAAATGCTAATGTGCCCTCTTCAACTGAAAAAGAAAACTTTGGGGTACACTGGTTAGTACATGAAGCCAAATTTATCTCTAATGGTAACAAATTATAGTGTGTATTATTGTAGCAAAAGTAATTTCCTTAACAACATCTCCAATTATTGCAACTTCCTACAATCATCCTAGTTCATTTATGTACCCGTACATGAATGAATAGTAGTGTCAGGCTACATTACCAATGCATGTGACTCTTCAGTAATAGTGATTGTTCTGTGAAGGAGTCCCTTTAAAATTCGTGCAAAGTTAAAAGAACGGTCCGGATCAACTAATTCTAAAATATTCCCTTGTCCGGATGTGAATTTCTCTATAAACTGCAAGACATAGTGACCCCACTCCACCGAAAGTACTCCACGAACTCTCGTAAAAAAAAAAAAAACCATTGACCCCACTGGGGCCCACTTCTCATTGTAATCTTTACTCTTTCTAATATTTTATCTTTTCTCATTTTTAAAACTACAGAGCGTTCGATAAGATAAAAATTAGTGACCCCACTGGGGCCTACTTCTCTCAAGTATACAAAAAAATACATCCATAGACCACAGTCCACACTTCGCAAAAAAGAAAATAAAAGAAAAAGAAAACGTGAAATAAACATTGACTACTGGCAAGTCTTGTCCACTCATTTCTCATTTTCACAACTTACATCTAAGCTTCTTTCCTCCATCTCTTGTCTCATTTCTGATTTCTCATTTTAACAACTCAGATCTAGGAAAACAGAGCATACACAGAGGGAAACACTTTGTTCCTTGCTAAATGGCAAGGAATTTGATAACCTCTGTGCTCTCTCTAGCCACCAATTTGCTCCCATCAATTACAGCCTCTGCACAGGCTCCTTCCTCTTCATCAAATTCTAATTGTAACTCTGTAAAGGGGTGTTCTGGTGCTGTTGTGGAGAATCTGGAGAGCCTCATGAGGACTCTGGAGCGGATCAAGGCGACGTTGTATGATGCTGAGGAGAGGGAGATCAGAGACCGCTCTGTCAAGCTCTGGCTTAAGGAGCTCAAGAAGGTCGCTTATGATGCTGAGGATGTGCTCGGCGAGTACCAGTATGAGGTCACACGTGTCCAAGTAGAGGCAAGAAACGCTTCTGAGACTTCCGGTTCTCACAAGAGAGAGCAGATAGAGGTTAGTACCTTGTGCATATATAGAAATTAAAAGGATCTTACTTGTGATAGAGGTTAGTTCTCCAAAAAGGAATTTATATAGAAATATTTTTTTTTCTTTTCATTGGATTGGCATCCACTGGACTAGTCACTTGTTTTATAATAAGGTTTTCAAATCTAACATTAGAGAGTCCATTGATCCCTTGAATATAATGTTTAGTTTACAAATTATAAAATTTGACATACTTATCTAATAAATTCCTTTTTGGACAGTACATTGTTCCTATTCCTAATGGAACTGTAGATCGGCTTAACAAAATAAGAAATCGATTTGATGAAATAGCAAAGGATCGTGAGGCTCTCCAATTAAGGGAGAGTGATGGGGTGAGGCGTCCAAACAACAAAATTTTACGACCCCCAACGGGTCACATGGTGGATGAGGCAAACATTTTTGGCAGAGATGCCGACATTTCAAAGGTCATCGATTTCTTACTAACTGAAAAAATAAAGTCATTCTCAGTCATTTCAATTGTTGGCAAAGGTGGGCTCGGAAAAACCACCATTGCCCAACTTGTCTACAAAGATGAGAGGGTTTCCCGGTGCTTTAATTTAAATGGGTGGGTATGTGTCTCCGAAGAATTTGATATCAGGAGACTCAGCAAAGCAACCATTGAATCATTCTCCAAAAACAATTGTGGTTTAAGTGAGTTGAGCCAATTACAAGAAGAGCTTGCAAAAATTGTGAAGGGAAAAACAATACTACTTGTTTTAGATGACGTGTGGAACGAGAATCATAATCTTTGGGAGTCGTTTCGAGTTCCTTTTAAAGAAGCAAGGATGGTCAGAATTCTGGTGACAACAAGAAATAAAAAGGTAGCAAAGGTCATGCAAACAACAACCTATTTTAACCCAAGTAACTTATCTGAATATTCATGCTGGCAGTTATTTGAGCATTATGCATTTGGTGGTACAAGTGACACCGTTCCAATACACTTGGTAGATATGGGAAGGGAGATTATGAGAAAGTGTGGTGGGTTGCCATTGGCTGTGAAGTCAATTGCAAGTCTCCTTGGGCATGAAGCTGATGAAGAGGTTTGGAGGGAAATTCTAGAAAGTGATCTTTGGGAAATAAAAGAATCAAAAGAAGTGATTTTCCCAGCACTTCAGATTAGCTATGCTCATCTACCTGGTCATCTTAAGCCGTGCTTTTTGTTTTGCTCAATGTACCCAAAAGATTACATATTACAAAAGATGGATTTGATAAAGTTGTGGATCGCTCATGGGTACATCGAGTCCCGGAGCAATAGAAAAATAATAGAAATTGGTGTTGAATATTATAATGAGTTAAAAGAGAGGTCCTTTCTTGATGATGCAACTACAAATTTCTCACCACCATTTTCTGAATTTTGTAAGTTGCATGATATAATCCATGATCTTGCTCGACTTACTTCTGAAAATGAACACTACTCTGTGGAGATCAATCATCCACTTGATATTAAAGAGAGAATTGTTCTGCAAGAAGCATACCATTTATATGTAAGAGGTACCGTGGAATATGTAAATCAAATTTCCCAACAAAATATGAAGGGTTTAAGAACTATTTTTAAGGATACGCGAGAATGCAACAAAGATTTTGAGTACGGAAATTGTACAAACTGTCACGATTATGATTCTCAAGACTGTTTGGGAGACATAACCTTATGTAACCTCACTAAATTTGAAGCGCTCAGGGTATTGAGATTGCAATGGGATTGTTTGGCAAAGATTCCTCAGTCCATTTCTGAATTGAAACATCTAACCTATCTAAGTATTAGTTCTAAACGTCTTAAAATGTTACCATTATCCATTGGCCTCCTTTACAACCTACTGGCTTTAGAAGTTGTGAGTGAATCCCTTGAATATTTACCTGAAACTATTGGTGATCTTGCTAACTTACAATTTCTACGTATTCATTCTGAACACCGCCTTAAAGAGCAACCAAAATCACTTTGTTCACTTACTAACTTACAGGAATTAGCTATTGACGGTCCATTCTTGGATTATGTCCCTCATGGTCTTGTCAATTTTCCATCAATAGCAAGAGTTTTTGCAATGTGGAATGTTACAACTATAGGTTGGTTAAAGGATATGAAGGACCTTAAAGGATTGATCTCTATTGGAAAATTGAAGAACATTAATAATTTAGAAGATGCCAAGCGTGCTAACCTGAGTAATAAGTGCAAACTTGAGAGTTTAGAGTTATGCTGGGATGATCACTTATACTCTTTTTTCCCCATGGACTCACAGCTGGCATTAGCTCTCGTACCAGAAGCTTGTGAGGGCGGGATAGTTGGGGAAGATGATGTACATTTTTCCTTATTAGAATGCCTGCAGCCACATCCTAACCTCAAGAGACTTGGAGTTAAAGGTTATCCTTCTGCCAGAGTACCAGGATGGATGAGGGACCCATTTTTGTTGCAGTCAATTCAAGAACTCAGGTTAGAAAGTTGTGGCTATATTCAATCCCTTCCATTCGGCAATCTTCACACTCTCAAGTACCTCGACATTACTAAATGTTCTAGTATCCGAGCTATGCATCTGGAGCAGTTGCCCTCCCAGCTTGAAACTTTGAAAATTTCATGGTGTGACCACCTGGAGTTGATTACCGGACTAGGGTATCTGGATTTGTTGGCTTCACTGGAAATCTATAGGTGTATAACCCTGAAATCACTAACAATGGATGGACTGCAGTTGGTGGAATCTACTGAGCTATTTGGTGATTCCTCTCATGAAAGACCACATATTAATCGGCAGAGCATTTCATCACTTACATTGTTGGAAATCAAATACTGTGGTTCGCTTCATTTTCTGCCGGATGGGTTGATTCCATCTGGGCCCTGTAATGTGTGTGTTCGTGATTGCGGCTGCCCTAACTTTCAAAAGTCAAAGTCAGGTTCGCAATTTTATTATTATTTGAATATTTAAATTTTTTACCACTCAACTTTTTTACTTTCCGTATCATAAGCCTTGGTAGGATTTGTGAGCTTTTCAAGTTTATATTACATGTTTGTTGCTGCTAAATAAGCTCTTGTCCAATTTTTTTGCAGGGTTTTTGACGATGTCTTCCTTTCGCTGACAAGGAACATTTAGGAGTCCCGTCCAACACCCTCGATAGAAATAAATTTACTATTCGATTTTATTATATGTTTTGTAATATATGGAAAGAATTTCATTTGCTCATGGGGATGTTGAAAATTAATTCAAATTAATTAGAGCATGTACGACCTTTGAAGACGACATTCCAAGGTAGTTCTTGAGTTGTGGCTATCAAACTGCAAGGCCTAAGTCGATATTTTGAGATGCTGCACATGAATACATAAAAACCAGTGCAGATTTTTCTGTTTAGAGTCATTATTGTTGTCATCCAAATTTGGGCATATGGAGGCAATATCTCAAAGAAAACCATGGTGGCAAAGGTGCTGAGAAGCGTAGCACCAAATTTTGATCACATGGTAGCAAGAATTGAAGAATCAAAGGATCTTTCAACTTATTCCTTTGACGAACTAATGGATTCACTGCAGACCCATATAGCGAAGTCCATATCAGAGGAGAAAGGCAATAAAAGAGCATTCTACAAAAAGGGGGAGTCCTCTCCAGGCAGAGGTGGATGTGGCCATTGTAGATTTGGCAAGTTCTTGTTTCAGCATGACATAAAAGATGTCCAGTGCTTCCACTGCAAAAGATATGGGTATGTGCAAGCCGATTGTTTTAGAATACAAAGGGAAGAACAACAAGCATGCCATGAAGAAGAAAAGAAAGAGCAACCCATGCTTCTCATGGCATATGAAGAAGGTGGAAGGCAAAGATCCACAACCTTTGAAGAAGCAGCAGGAAATGAAACATGGCATCAAGCATTGCAAGAAGAATTGGTAGCAGCAAGAATAATGGAAATCAAGTGCAAATTTTGAAGAACAGAAGGCTGACATTCTACTGAAGGCATTGGCAAGAGAGAAAAGCTTGAAGAATTCAGAATCAAACCTGGTATAATCAATTTTAAATTAAGGGGGAGTGTTGAAAATAATTCAAATTGATTAGAGCATGTACGATTCAGTTTTTACCAGCATAAAAGCTGCATGAGGTATTTTAGGCATTGGTTATTTTAAACATAGTTATCTTAGGACTAGTTAGCGTAGTTGTTAGCTATTTTTAACATGCTGTGTAGTGGATGCTTAATTTAGGCAAGTTGTGGTGTTTATTTTAGGAAAACTGTATTGCTTTAAAAACTGCAAAACTCTATGTAATTGAGTAAGAGAGAAAGGAAATAAAGCATTATTTCTGTTCAAAAAAATATTATTCTCTCTTCAATCTTTTGCATACTGGCACAAAAGCAGTGTAGTATTGCTGAGTTTATCCCAACAGGGGATTCATTTTCATTGATTTTGTATTTTTTTCTATACTTATTTTTTTCTTCAAATATTCTCCTCTTAAAGAATGATTAAGCAAGCCGACGGTCAACTTTTGTATTAGCCAATTTTATGTCGTTATCTGGATGTCTACTTTTTTTTTTCTTTATTTCTGATTTTTCAACTTTCTGATAATGCTATTTTGTCATTTCTATGTATAAAATGAATGATTAAATAGCACTTCAATAATCTACATTCGAGATTGTTAACAAAATCATTTTAGTCCAACATCTTCCTTTGGGAAAAGGTGGCAATATATTTGTGCTGTGTATGGTAATTGGCGATATTAATTAAAACGAACTTTTTGAAGGAACAAAACCTATGAATAGGCCTGCTAATGGGCCGGATCAAATCCAAAACTCGGTCCGGCTCTATTAACCTTCATTAAAGGTCCAACTCGGACTCAGATCAAATATGAAGAAAAAAGCCCGGCTCGACTCGGTCCATTTGATCCTCTCAACTCGGTCCGAACTCGGCTCGTTAATAAAGACACTTGAAGTTCAAATAAACTAAATAAATAAACCCAGAAAACAAATTACCTCTGGTATTGCGGCTGATCTTGGACTAAGCTCTCCTCACTTTCTCTCTCCTCGATTTGTCTCCCCTGACTCTCCCTTGTAGAGACAAATTCCCTGACTCTCCTCGATGCGCACACCAGAATTTTAGCATTAGTGAATTTAGTGCAGTGGACGAGTTGACATATATCAGAGAATCACCTATAAATGCACACACCAGAATTATTTTATATTTTAATTTAGAAATAAACGAGTATCAATGCTTCCTATTCTCAATTTATTTTATATTTTACGTCAAATAAATTTGAACTCTCCTCACTTTTTCGCTTTCACACCACTGCTTTAGACACTGGTATGTACCGAGAAGCACGAGCTAGCGATCTGAGGAGGGAGACGGTGTGCAAAGAGAGGCGAGTAGAAGAGATAGCGATCTGAGGGAGACGTGCAAACAGATTCGACTCGCAAACTCGGCTCAGCTCGGCTCGGTTAGGTTAGTGATGGATTATTTCGAGTTCGGACTGAGTTTGGACTAAACTCAAATTGAACTCAGCTTAATTTGACTTATTCAAGAGCCCAACTCAAAGTCCATGAGTCGGCCCGACTTGTTTAGCAGGCCTACCTATGAACACAATCCTTTTCAATGGAGAACAAATCTTAATTTTGTTCCGTTTTTGTTATTGCACTCCAAAATTTGAGCATCTTATCTACAAGTCTGTTTTTTATTTAGTCTCTTTGAATGGTGTCTATTGCATTGTCGATCTCATAATGACTTCTTAAGTTTGTCCTTTTGGCAGTACTATTTCTACATTTTTGCAGAACCACCCCTGCCCCGATAGATATTACACAATTTAGAACAAGATTGCCTATCCTACAGTGTTACGCGGAGCGTCCGTGGCCCGTGGGGAACCCTTGTTGATGCATGACAGCTTGATGGGGGACTGCTTCTAGGCCATGCTGTCGTTGTATCCCATTGTGAGCATACAGCTGACCAAGGTCAAATCAGTCATGAAGGACATAAAAAGTGAACTAGAAAAGCACTGATCATGACTGTGTCCCTGTCTGTTGTGATATTGACTGGCTTCATAGGTAAAATCCTCACAGGAATTTAGTCGAGCAAGTGATGTGCACATGATTAGTGGTTTGTGCCAACAATCTGTAAAACCAGGTGGATTTTAATTACTGGGAAGCCTTTTGAAATGGATTTTGATATGGCTTTGTCACTGGGAAGCCTTTTGCCCAAAATTGTGAGAAACATCCAAAATCAACAGTTTTGTTTTGGCAACAACATTTGTACCTCCTATGAAGAAGAGAGAGAAAGAAGTGAAGCGGCACTCAATGAAGGCCTATTACAAAGACTTCATTAAGCCCAGTAATTAATAATCTGAGAGAAACAGGTGGGCTAGGCCTTATGGGCCGTTGTAGCCCAGTAACAATTAATTGATCAACGCACGTTAATTACATGCTACATGCCAATTTAGAATAATTTACTTTAATTTAGTTTCAATTTATATAAAAGTAGTACAATTTAATTTAGTGTATTTTAGGATCTGGTTATAATGTAATGTACTTTTAATTTACTGTAATTTATGTTTTATTTACTGTAATGTACTGTAATTTCGGCTTTTTCATGGATTAATTACATTTTTGTTGCGCCTTGAGGTTGAGCAGCACAGATCATCGCAATCTCCAATCTGGTATTATTATAAAAAAAAAAAAATTCTTTTGGATATTTTATATTTTTTTTTCCGATTATTCAATTTCTTTTTATTTCTAAACATGATGTATAATTTGTTGCAGCCAAATGCGATGTTAAAAAGTTAATACGCATCGCACTATCATAAAGTATAATGAAAACATAATTGACGCTCTAAAGAAGCTTGCCAAATTCAATTATTGTCCTATTAATTAACCTGCTGACAGATGGAAAGCTGGAGATCACATGGCCATGGAATCTATAAAGGAGGAAAATAAAGGAAAAGCTTCAAACTTAAGAGGTAAGGAAACGGCCGAATTCAATTGGGTTCCTAATGGATAACAAAATCATTTTTAGTCTAACATCTTCCCTTGGGAAAAGGTGGCAATATATTTGTGCTGTGTATGCTAATTAATTGGCAATATTAATTAAAACGAACCTTTTGAAGCAACAAAACCTACCAAAACGATCCTTTTCAATGGAGAGGAAATCTTTGCTCCGGTTTTTGTTATCGCACTCCGAAGTTTTCACATCTTGTCTAGAAGTCTGTTTTTTTATTAGTATCTTTGAATGGTGTTGCATTGTTGATCTCAGTCATAAAGACTTCTTAAGTTTGTCATTTTGGCAGTACTATTTCTATATTTTTGCAGACAACCCCTGCCACGATAGATATTACACAATTTAGAACAAGATTGCCTATCCTACAGTGTCAACATATATAGACCAATCACAACAATCAAATTGGAAAAGGAAAGGAAAATAATCTAATCCTACTCCTACATATGGGAGGAGTCTCCTCAAATATCTTTCAGACTACCAATTTGTGCTAATCAAATGAGATGTCTATTTTCGCCAAGGAAACATGAAACTGCACTGTCTAACGCAAAACAGAGAATTGGTAGTCTGAATAAAATATTAGATAAAGAAAAGTATAAACAAATCTGATGTATAGATAGTGAGTACATTAAACACTATTTAGGAATAAAGTTATTTCTTGAGAGGTGACGATACTTTTATCTATTGAGTTTTTTTTTTTAAACTAGTGATGTTTTATCTGAAAACTTTTTGTCGTTTAAATACAATCTTAGACTATATTTGATAGAAAATACAGTCTAAGAAAGGGCTATTGTCTTTGGACTTAGCAGGCACAGAAATTTTGTTGATTTATTCTTTCTACCATGTTAACTGCATCATTTAATAATGTACACGCAAAATATATAACAGGAGATAGGAGTAGGTCCGATGGGCATCGGACCTACTTTTAGGTTCAATTAACTCTATTACCGTACGATTAACATTAAATCTGTGTGCACGGAAATTGATACAGACTCGCACGGATTTTGATGCAAAGTGCACGAATCTTGATGCTGATCGGATGGTCATCACACCCATCGAACCAAAGTAGGTCCGATGGGCATCGGACCTACTCTGAATTCATATAACAGACATCTAAGGGTTTTAGCTCCTGTCCCAAACTCCCAATTTCTCATTTCTCTCTCTCATCTCTCACGCGGCCAGTGTTATAAAATGCGGTTTTCATGCGGTATGCGGAAGGTGACCGCATACCACATATACGGTATACGGCCGCATATGCGGAACCGCATATTGATTTTCTATGCGGTTGGCAACCGCATACGCGTATGCGGCCGCATGAACTGCATTTTGTTACACTGCACACGGCCACCTCCCTCGCATCTGACACGGATTCTTAGAAAACGAATAGATACTCCACAGTACTCCGATGGAAGTGAGGTTATGAGTGACTAATTAATTAAGGAGTTTAGTTTTGTGCTCATCATTTTATATTCACATGAGGAGTTAAGTAAGCTAAATTTTATATTTACATGGGATTTTTGTAGATTTATTGCCTTTACGATTCCAATATGTTTGTTATTCCTCCCCCCGGAAAAATCCATATTCTTTATGTAACTTCAATATGTTTTTGGACTTAGCAGCCAAAGCAATTTTGTTGATTTATTCTTTCTAGCAGATTATGTTGAATGTAATCCAAGTCAGCAGCCAAGTCAGCAAGGTGCATAAAAACTGCAGTTTCTAGAAGCTACGTTTTTAGTTGTAGGTCTATTTTTGGTTGTTAATTTAGGCAGCACGTTCTATGTTTAGACGTGTGCAGGGAGAAGTTTAGAAAGGGTAGTTTCTATATTTAGTGTGTCATGTAGTGGGCTGGTTGTAGGCTAATTATAGCAGCGGTATATTGGGGTTAGTGGGTGCTAAATTTAGAATACGCACTATCTTAAATACCATGTTTGTATCTGTTGTTAAATTAAGAAAGTTGTGAGAGAAATTAATTTTGCTGTGTTCTTGCTGTGCTCTTGCTGTGTTCTGTTTTTTCCTCTTATTTTCTGAAAAAGTTCCAACAAATTGGTATCAGAGCGAAGTTGATCCAATGGCCGAAGTAGGTAACAACACAACCATCAGCATGTCTAATCAGACGGTACCTTTGTTCAAGGGTGAGAGTTACGAATTCTGGAGCATAAAGATACGAACTATGCTGAAATCTCATGGCTTGTGGGAACTAGTAGACAAGGGAATACCGAATCCTGATCCAACACCAATCGACACAGCCAAGCAAGATGCAAAGGCGCTCTTCTTCATTCAGCAAGCCGTACACGAATCGGTGTTTGCGAAGATTGCAGCAGCAGAAACAGCAAAAGAGGCCTGGTCTACTCTGAAAACTGCATTTCAGGGAAGTTCCAAGGTAGTAGCTATCAAGTTACAGGGCTTGAGACGGGAGTTTGAGACATTGAACATGAAACAAGGCGAGTCAGTTCAATCCTTCCTCACGCAAGTTACAACAATAGTCAACCAAATCTGAAGCTGTGGAGAAGATCTTCCAGAAAACATGGTTGTGATGAAGGTGTTGCGCAGCCTAACAACCAAGTTTGATCATGTGGTGGCAGCGATCGAAGAATCCAAAGATCTGTCCACCTACACATTTGATGAGTTGATGGGATCACTGCAGGTCCATGAAGTTCGTCTCAACCGATCAGAAGTGAAGGACGACACCAAAGCTTTCTATACCAAAGGCGATTCCTCATTAAACCAACAGCAAGGTAGAGGTAGAGGCCAAGGTAACAGCAGAGGTCGAAGTAGTCAAGGCGGCAGAGACAGAGGCAAGCCAAGTTACAATCAACCGCACTCTAATCAACCGAAGAAAGATGTAGAATGCTACTATTGTCACAAGAAAGGGCATATGCAAGCCGATTGCTACAAGAAACAAAGAGAAGAAGGTAAAGATGTGGAGTGCTATTACTGCCACAAGCCCGGTCATATGCAGGCCGATTGCTACAAGAAGAAAAGAGAAGAAGGACAGGCAAGTTTTGTTGAAGAGAAGAGCAATCAAGCACGATTGTTCATGACCAAAACTGACGAAGAATCAGATGTGAGTCAAATCTGGTTTTTGGACAGCGGGTGCTCAAACCATATGACGGGTTTCAAACATCTATTTGATAAATTAGATGAGTCATACAAGAAGGTAGTAAAGCTTGGTGACGATAAAGAAATTCATGTTGAAGGAAAAGGAAGAGTAACCGTGCAGACCAGCAGTCACAATACACGGATGCTACATGATGTGTACTATATTCCTCAACTGTCCCATAACCTACTAAGTATCGGTCAGATGATGGACAGCGGGTGTACCATCAAGTTTGAAGGCGACAATTGCAGAATTGTAGATGCAGCCATGGATCAGACGATGGCAACAATCAAGAAGACACAAAACAACTTGTTCCCTCTAGAGATAGCCAAGGTTAAAGACAAGGCACTTGCAGCCAAGGAGATTAGTTCTAGTGAGTTATGGCATTTAAGGTATGGTCATCTAAACATGAATGGTTTGAAGGTGTTAAATCAAAAGAAAATGGTGAATGGGTTACCCGAAATTAGTGAAATCGGGTTATGTGAAGGATGTGTGTTTGGCAAGCAATCGAAGCTGCCATTTCCAAAAGATCAGTCAATGCGTGCAACCAAGGTACTCGAGTTGGTGCATACTGACTTGTGCGGGCCTATGGAGGTTGAATCCATGGGAGGAAGTAAGTATTTCATGTTATTTATCGATGATTACAGCAGGATGACCTGGGTATATTTTCTTAGTTATAAAACTGAAGCATTTGGGCTGTTCAAAAGATTCAAAGCCATGGCAGAGACGCAAACTGGGACTAGGCTAAAAGCTCTCAGATCAGACCGTGGTGGTGAGTTTCAATCAAAAGAATTCAAGCAGTTTTGTGAGAAAGAAGGGGTGTTACAGCAGCTGACCACTCCATACACACCTGAGCAAAATGGTGTAGCTGAACGCAAGAACCGCACGGTAGTAGAACTAGCAAGAAGTATGCTGAAATCTAAAGGTATGCCGAATGATTTTTGGGCTGAAGCAGTAGCAACAGCGGTATATGTTCTAAACCTGTCACCAACCAAGGCAGTGATGAACAAAACACCGTTTGAAGCATGGTTTGAAAGGAAGCCCAATGTGGGGCATTTGCGTGTTTTTGGGTGCATTGCTTACACTCTCATAAGTACACAAAACCGAAAAAAACTGGATTCAAAATCTGAAAAGTGTGTGTTCATTGGGTATTGCATACAATCTAAAGGTTATAGGTTGTTTAATCCGGTGACAAAGAAGATTATAGTCGGTAGAAATATCATGTTTGATGAGAATGCTAGTTGGAGTTGGTCTATGATGGAAAACAATACACCAATAGCTGAAATAGAAGATGAAGAAGAAAAAGACAGCATTGAACAGCAACAAAGCAGCCCAAGCTCGAGTAGCACTTCAAATCGGATGGTTTATCCGGATACACAAGGAAGAAAGGTACGATCCTTACAAGAATTGTATGAAACAACTCAGGTTTTGTATGTAGCAGATCCATTGTCCTATGAAGAAGCTATAGAAAGAAAGGAATGGGTGCAAGCAATGAAAGAAGAAATGAATTCAATTGAGCAAAACCAAACCTGGAAGTTGGTAGAATTACCAAAAGATCGCAATGCAATTGGAGTTAAATGGGTTTACAAGACTAAATTTGGTCCAGATGGTAGTGTATTAAAATGCAAAGCAAGATTAGTGGCAAAAGGATATGCGCAAAAGCAAGGCATAGACTATGAAGAGACGTTCTCCCCAGTGGCCAGATTTGAAACAGTTCGGTTGTTGATTGCAATGGCTGCCCAGTTGAGACAACCTATCTATCAATTTGATGTGAAGTCAGCATTCCTCAATGGTGAACTAAAAGAAGAGGTTTATGTTGAGCAACCGGAAGGGTTTGTGGTGAAGGGCAAAGAACATTGGGTGTACCGTTTGTTCAAAGCATTATACGGCTTAAAGCAGGCCCCTCGTGCATGGTACAGCAAAATTGATGCACATTTTCAGAAATTGGGATTTGAGAGAAGCAAGAATGAGCCTAATCTCTATGTCAAACGCAAAGAAAAAGGAGGTTTAATAGCGGTATGTCTCTATGTTGATGATATGATTTATTTTGGCACAGATGACGCAATGGTGAAGGAGTTTAAAGAGCAAATGATGCGTGTGTTTGAGATGACCGATCTAGAAAAAATGCATTACTTTCTAGGTCTAGAGGTTGAACAAGAGAAGGGAAGAATCTTTGTGTCCCAACGCAAATATGCAAGAGACTTGGTAGAAAAGTTTGGATTAAAAGATTGCAATCCCGTATTAATTCCAATGAATACAAACGAGAAGTTGACAGCTAGTGATGGAACCGGAGCAGCAGATGAAACTCGGTTTAGGAGTTTGGTGGGAGGTCTTTTGTACTTGACGCACACAAGACAAGGCATCACACATGCAGTTGGAATGGTTGCGAGATACATGCATAATCCAACTAAACAACACATGGGAGCAGCAAAGCGAATTCTTAGGTACATTGCAGGTACAACAAGCTATGGTCTGTGGTACAAGGGTGTTGATGAACCGTGTTTGACAGGCTACAGCGATAGTGACTGGGCAGGCAGCATAGATGATCGAAAAAGCACAACAGGTCAGGTGTTCTTCTTTGGCAACAGCGTAATAAGTTGGAGCTCGAAGAAACAGTCAACAGTTGCACTATCAACCACAGAAGCTGAGTACAATGCAGTAACATCAGCAGCATGCCAAGGTGTATGGTTAAGGCGCTTATTGGAAGAGTTAGATTGTGAGCAGAAAGGTGCAACAATACTCTATTGTGATAATCAGTCGACAATTGCAATTGGTAACAATCCAGTGCATCACAACAGAACAAAACACATAGACACTCGGCTCCATTTCATACGAGACCTGATTGAGCAAAAGATGATAGAATTACAATATGTGAACACGAACCAGCAAGCTGCAGATGTGCTGACCAAATCACTCCCACGAGAGAAGTTCAACTGGTGTCGAGACATGATGAATGTGCTGGACTTTGGATTAAGGGGGAGTGTTGAATGTAATCCAAGTCAGCATCCAAGTCAGCAAGGTGCATAAAAACTGCAGTTTCTAGAAGTTACGTTTTTAGTTGTAGGTCTATTTTTGGTTGTTAATTTAGGCAGCACGTTCTATGTTTAGACGTGTGCAGGGAGAAGTTTAGAAAGGGTAGTTTCTATATTTAGTGTGTCATGTAGTGGGCTGGTTGTAGGCTAATTATAGCAGCGGTATATTGGGGTTAGTGGGTGCTAAATTTAGAATACGCACTATCTTAAATACCATGTTTGTATCTGTTGTTAAATTAAGAAAGTTGTGAGAGAAATTAATTTTGCTGTGTTCTTGCTGTGCTCTTGCTGTGTTCTGTTTTTTCCTCTTATTTTCTGAAAAAGTTCCAACAGATTAATCCGCATCATTTGATCGTATCAATTGAAATTCAGTCCAAATTAAATAAAATAGGGGGCATGTATACCCCTCAAAAATTTCAAACTTACATATTCCCCCTCTAAATTTTGAAATTATGTATTACCCCCTCTAAACTTAAAAAACTCACAAATTTACCCATTTTATTGTCTTTTACATTAAAACTCATTTTAAATTTATAAAATACTTGTTTTACCCTTTATTAAATAAAAAAAATTGTAGACTATTTATGGAAAATGTCAGTCTTATATTTGATCGGTTTTCTAGAGAAAATGGTTCATTTTCTTACTTCTGACGTATACACAATGACATTTAGGTATACCCTTGTGTATGCATCAAAAGTAGAGAAATGAACTATTTGTCCTCGGAAATCGACCAATTATAAAACTGACATTTTTTTTAGACATTCTACAACTTTTAATAAAGGGTAAAACTGGTATTTTAATTCTTCTTTCATGGCATTGTTTCATACGGGATTTTTTATGACCTCCTCATAGTTGTTTGGTTCTTGTTCTTTTTCAATTGAGGTCAAGAAAGTTCTATGGTTGGAAGAAACATTACCATATGTAATAAAATCTTGGATATGATTTGTACTTGTAGGTTATAAAATCCTTTAGCCTTGTTGAAGGTTGTGTTGTTCGGATCAACCTTCTTATCGGTGTTTCTTCTATGTTTTGATCTCCTCCATTTAAGAAAATTTCTTCTATTTCCTCCACATTTCACTTTCATTTTCATTTTCGGTTGTAATTTCAATTTCCATTGGTCTTATTTCTTCTATTGATGGATTGAATTGGGGTAATGTAATTTTCTTAAAAGATTCTCTAATAAATTCCTCATGAATTTTTTCCTTGTAATATGGCTCATTTTCTAAAAAAGTCACATCTCTATAAATGTAAAAAAAACTTTCTTTAGGATCATAGCATTTATATCCCTTTTTATTGTGATGAATAACCCAAGAAAATAGCCTTAATAGAGGTATAATCCAACTTGTCTTGTTTATTTTTATGTACATAACATGTACAATCAAATATTTTCAAATGCTCAATATTAAGTTTTCTTTGATAAATAATTTCTAATGATCTCTTATAATCCAAATTATCACTTGGCAATCTATTTATCAAATATGTTGCGGTGAGAACGGCATCCGACCAATAAATTTTTGGTACATTATTTTGAAATAAAAGTACTCGAGTCATTTCAAGCAAGTGTCTATTTTTTCTTTCGGAGACACCGTTTTGTTGGGGTATATAAACAGATGTTATTTGATGTAAAATTCTCTTTTCTTTAAACAAGTTTGAAAAATTTTAGTTTATAAATTCCGTTCCATAACAGATCTAAAAGTTTTAATTTTTGTTTCATATTGGTTTTCTATGAAGTTATAAAAATCTACAAATTGTGAGAATACTTCACTTTTATTTCTTAGTAAATATAACCAAGTTGTTTTAGAAAAATCATCAATAAATATAACAAAATATTTGTATCCATTAAAAGAATTAATTGGAGCAGGGCCCCATATATCCGAACGAACCAAATCAAAGGGTTTTTCGCTTTTACAACTTGATAAATTAAAATGTAATCTAGTATGTTTTCCTAGCTTACATGTCTCACAACTACTAGTATCTAATTTTGAAAAATTAAAAAGACTCTTTAAAATATTGTCGGAAGAATGCCTAATTCTTCTATGCCAAAGTATGCTTAATTCTTCATTTTTGGTTATGTTGAGGTTGAATTTTTCTTCATTCAAAATATAAAGCTCATTTTCTAAAATTCCTTCACCAATCATAATTTTTGTTATCTGATCCTGAAAAATCACATTTTTTGTGAAAAAAATAAGCTCACAATTCAACTCTTTTGTGATTTTACTAATGGATAATAGATTTGATGAGCAATATTTTATATACAAGACATTTTCAATTATTTTTGAAAAAATATTTATTGAGCCTTCTCCAAGAATTTCCATTTTATCACCATTTGCAACCGTAACAAATTGTTTGGTTTCATATTTTCTAAATGAGGTCAATAAATTTATATTATCGGTCATATGTCAGTTGCACCTGAATCCAATATCCATCTAGAATTTTTTGGAAAAAAAGATAAATTTGAGACACAAATCATACCAGAGGTCTTTGTATTTTCTTGTTTTAAATTCATCATGGCAGTGAGCTGTTGGAGCAACAGCCGCATAGGATCCGAACTGGAGGAGCCCGCTATTTCTCTCGGACCCGGGTCAAACTCAACCCATTCAGCCCTTTCGCTCCCCTCTCTTGTTTCCGCTAAAAATCCCTTCTTCTTCTCAAACCCACCGTAGCCTCCTCTGTTCCGATCTCCACCTTTCTTGTGCCACTTTGGTCTGAGGTGGGGGTTGAGAAACCATCAAGCCTCCTTGCGATGCCCCTCTTACAGTGTTCACACTTCTCGATTGCTTGGTCTCCTCTGACCTCCGCCCGATAGCTAGGGTTAGGGTTCGGTCTGGCAACAGTGACTATAAACCCCTTTGATTCTAGGTTTTCAGGTGGCTATGAGCCCATTACTTCTCTTCTTGTTTCTTCTCCTTGTACCATTGAAGCCACTTCATCTGGAGATGGAAGTTTGGCTAGGAGGAGGATCTGTGACCTCACAGCATCATAGGACGAGTTGAGGCAGGCTAGAAATTGAAAGACCTCGTCTTGCTCCTCTCGTTTTTGGATTTCAGCCAGGTCAATGATAGGAGGTCGATAAACCCTAATTTCATCTTTTTTTCTTTTGAAGAAATCCAAACAGATTCATGGCTGGTTGACCTTGCTGTTGTTTTGCTTGTTGCATTTCTCGTTGAATTTGATAGATATGGGCATAATTTTTCTTGTGGCCATATAATTTTTTGGCTCTTTGCCAAATTTCTAATGCGGTATCTTTGTATGAAAGTAAGTCGGATACCTGTGGTTCCATTGTTGCGAGTAACCAAGTGATCACGGTATGATCACTTACTTTCCATTTTGCTAATGCCTTTTTTCCGGGTTCAGTTGGAGGCTCTGATTGCTTGGGAGCCTTGTTCTCTGGGTTGATGTGATCACTTTTTTCTCGGCCGCTTAAGGCAAAGATAACTTGTCTTGCCCACACATGGTAATTTTTACCATTGAGCATCACTCCTGTAAGTTTTTCATGGTTTTGTGATATTGCGATCTTTTCTGGTTTGCAGTTGCTGGTACTGCTGCTGGTTTGTTTTCTCTGTCTTGAGTCAGGATTTTAATCCTGCTCTGATACTAGATATATTTTATGAGTCTGAAACAGAGAAGTTCGAATAAGAAAAGTTATTATTTTCTATTACTGTTTTCATGTTACAGTGGGCTATTTAAGATGAAAATAAAGTGAAAACTAACGGTTGCCTATTTGTTGCCTATTTACCTAATCTCTGACCCTATACAAAGTACAAATGGTAACTTACTAGAGATGTACATAAAGATTGAGTTGCTTTTATCTATAATTAGTAACTCTTTTTTTATACATCTAAACCCTATGATGGATATCCTAAATGAATCTGAGGGTAATTGGATCCGATTAGTCCCTTTTTCTCAACAATTGGTCATGTGCTTTTTGTTAGACATCCAACCAAATCTTTTAGGCATACAAGTATAATTTCAAAAGCTTTATTTGTCAAAAGGTTACGACCATTAGTTTAAACTCTGCTATATACACTACGAGCAAACTTGGAAGCTATCGTTGATACAGTACCACAAGTATCATGATGCATGAATATGGCCATAAACTCTCACTCTGCTTCCAATAATTAAATTATCAAAATGGGCCTTTTATGAATTGTTTAGAATTGAAGGCCCAGGTGTAACAATGTAAATTTAAATTTCGCTAGTGTTATTCTGAAATCTAGAGGTTGAACCAGAATCACTCTTTCCTTAGAGCTTATATTATAGTCTGTTCTTGACTTCAACCGTTAGTTTTTTTTTTTTTTGGGGGGCTGGAGAATTGGAACAGTTAATTGACTAGTCAGAATGGGATTGATTATACTGTTTAAAATCCAGAACTCATCTATCTAATGATAAATAATAGTAGAATATGGTATACTATGAGAATAGACTGTCCAAATATTAGAAATAATAAGTGTTTTTAAATGCTGTCGCATGGACCGCATATGCATATGCAGTCTGCTGCCGCACTCAAAATGTCATGCAGTCACATATATATGGATTTGAATAAATGGTTATGCGGACGCATAATATTATTTATATGCATATACAAATCCGTATATGCAGTTATGCGGGTGCATAATACTGTAGGCAACACCCTTCATGTGTATGCATAATACTACATGGGAACACCTAGGAGTTGATTAGAGTTTTTGTTAGTACCCCTATTTTGTGTACCCAAAATTGTTTCCAGAACTTTAAAAATTCATATAAATTCTCTCGTTTCGAGTTTTTAGGGTTTCTTTATATCAAAATTAATAAACTTTTATGTAGAATTTTATCATGAATTGTATTTCATGAAAATCACTGTCCATTATTAGTGGATTTCATGAAATTAGAATTTTAGGGTATTATTCTCACCCAATTTCCAAGGAATAAATATGGTAAATTTCTTAGCATATTCCCAATTAATTGGGGTCCAACAACAGCTCATTTTAAAATAAACATATGCAGCCAAATACTGCATATGCTGCATGCTGTGACCTTCCACATGCATAAACAAAACCGCATTTTAAACCATTGGAAATAATTAATGGTCACTAAATACTGGGATATTTTAACCATTATTACCTAAATACCAACTGTTCAAATAGTTTCTTACATGAGGACCTACTATCCAAAAATTCGGCCGACTCAGGATCCCAATTTGATTAACCAGCACACAAGATAATACCATCCTTATTAACTCACAACCTAATAAAGCTCAATCGGCCCATTTGATCCTTGAACATTCCTACAATATGAAATCCAGGAGTGGAGTCTACCAGGACCTGATTTAACCCGGAGCTGAGGACCCCCTCCAGGCGTGAAGTCTGCATATTATAATAATACCGGCCAAAATGAAAATTTACAATTCCTTTTTCAGGTATGGAGAATACCATTCTACACGTACTCTCTGCCAATGGCCACGGAAATCTTGTCTCTACAATCTGTGAGAAAGATAGCTCATTGCTAAAGGCATGTAATGTACGAAATGAGACACCCTTCCACTATGCAGCAAGACTTGGGTACACAAACACCATTTTGGAGTTGACCCGTTGTGCCAAATCGGCATTCCGAGAGGATCCGAATGTTTTGAAAGATCTGCTCAAACAAAAGAACTGCCTAGGGGAAACAGCCTTACATGAAGCTGCCAGACACGGTCATGGAGCTGTTGTCTCGACTCTAATGGAAGAAGATCTGGAATTGGCAGGCGTGGTCAACGATGATTCTGTCTCTCCCTTGTATTTGGCTACTGCAAGGGGATCGCACGATATGGTACATAATATGGTGGAAAAAATGTTGTATCACCAAATTACACCAGCTTTTTACTCAGGACCAAACAAGCAGACGGCGTTGCATGCTGCAGTGCTCCAAGACCCAGGTACATAACAATATCGATTGATTTTATTTTATTCAAATTGAAACAACAGTTTCTTGCTAAGTTTGTTAGGTTTTCTAGGGTTGAGAAGAGAAAGAGAGCAAAAGACAAAGAAACAACTCAAATTGATTTCTATTAGACTTAATTCTATCTCTTACCAAGAGTTACTACATAAGCTACATAATAAAGATACAAAGTCCAACGGGCCCGAATAGCAATTTGGGTCATAACATAACAAAGTTTGATCAAACGATCCAGTTTCTTTACTTTTATCAACCATAAAATTTATTTTGTTTAAATCAGTCTGGTTTTTTGTTTACTTAACCAAGTTTCAAATAAACTGAAAAGATCAAATAAATCAAGTATTTATTAATATTATGTTATTATTGTCATATATCACTTATTATACATAAATTAGCTATACTTGATATTCATATTACAATTATTATTTGAAGTTTTCATACCAATTTAGTGAAACTGTAATTAACTTCGTTTTATTTGGTTCAGTGTCTAATTCAGTTGATCAGACTATTTAGTTGATCCAATTTGTATTTTTGTCAATGGAGAATTATTTGTCTGGACTATTTTTAGTTCGGTTTGAACCAAATCAATCAATGAACACCCCTAGCATTTGGCTTCATAGCTCTACCAAATCACTTTACTTCATAAAATACTGAGTTATAACATGATTTTGAGGACATCATAAATTCAGAACTTCTAGGAAAGCAACATAAACCTAGTTTTCCACTAATTAAGTGGGAACATAAGAACCTGCATTTATAAGGAAACAAAAAAGGAACAAGTCACCTTGTTGCATCTTCCAGCTTCTTTTCTCATCTAAAGTGCAAAGAGTATAAACATTGTACAAGTAATTGCGGGCTGCATCATACATGCCCAATGGTTAGAACTGAGCGCCATTAAATACCTACAATTCCTCATGAAAGAGCACAAATTAAATAAATTTTAGTTCTTATTAACATATCTCTTCGACTTCTGTATTATAAATTTAAAGTGACAATATTACAGTAATGCTGTCACCCTGCTTCAGTCCGTTGTCAAAAAAAAGTTGAAATCCAATGTAACTGAAGTCTCACTCTGTAATCAAAATCTTTTCATTCAGCCAGGAAGGAATTATTGCTTACTAAACCTAAAACTATGGATTGCCTAACTGAACTTGCCTGAGTTATCTTATTGACAGGACTCACCGAAGAACTATTACAGCTGTACTCAACACCACTTGATAAGTGGGCAGATGAAACAGGGAGAACTCCTCTCCACTTCGTAGCATCAACTGGAAACCATAAGATTGCCAAACTCCTATTGGATAAAGATCCGGCCTTGGCATACGTCCCAGATTCAGACAAATCATTTCCTGTGCATACTGCTGCACGAATGGGCCATGTAAAAATTATTGTCCTTCTCTTACAAAGGTGCTGTGATTCAGGTCAGCTACTTGATCGTAACGGAAGGAACTTCCTACACATTGCCATAGAAGCGAAGAAGTCCAATGTTATCTTTAAATTGCTTAAAGATTCAAAAAAGGAGCTTCGCATCCGCTACTGGAAGAAAATGTTGAATAGAATGGCAAACACAATGGATAACAAAGGAAACACACCATTACATTTAGCGGCAGAACATGAATATAAAGATGTTATGCTATCTCTTTTGGAGAACAATGAATTGGACCTGACTTTACAAAACAAGGAATGTCTAACAGCTTTCGACCTTTCCGTGATTCAACTCAGGAAATCTGCAGGGAACACTCGGGTTAGTTTCTTACTATTTCTCATCAACCTTAGTTGAACTTTCTTTTCTTTAAAATAGGTGACATCATGTTGTTTATTTTCTAGCTATTTGGTGTTTGCACCTGTGGATGGAAGTATGTGCCCAACCAACCGTCTTATAGCCATTGCATATTTAACTGGTGCAATGACCATTTCTAAAAGAAGTGGTTTCTTCTCTTGTAGGGCTTAACTGCATATACACATCCTAAACATATAGATCTAATTGTGTGGTTTTGTAATTGTTTTGAGACTTCGACTTCCTTCAGAGCTGAAATCACAGAGTTAAGCTATTCCTTAGGATCTAGTGCATCGAATACTTTGCCAATCCAACTTATATATTTGTTTTTCTTTTCCTTTTCCTTTTATAGGGATGGAACTTTCTTGGCAGTTCGCAGAGAAGGGACGCCTTGGCAGAATTTTACAATAAAAAACGAGGAACTCGTTTCAGTACAGGTTGGTTTCAGCACTTCACTAAAGACCAAATGTCAGAAACAGAGTTAATTAGAGGCACCAATGAGGACCACATTTCGACAACGGACGCAAGAGGTGCTAAAACGAAATCACTGGGTTTGATGGCCAAAGCCCAGTTAGTGGGCCTGGGTTCTGCACTTGTTGTAACAGTAACATTTGCTGCAACTTTTACTCTTCCTGGAGGTACCCATCAAGAAACTGGCACCCCAATTCTAGGAGAGAAATATATGTTCAAGGCATTTGTGTTCACAAACTTCTTTGCATTTCTTTTTTCCTTCACGGCTACTACCATGCTCATACACAGCTTGTGGGCTCATAATTCTGATAGGATGGAAAGGTACATAGATACTTCCATTGATTTTTTTACTGTGGCTGCATGGTTCATGTCCATTGCACTGGGATCAGGTCTGTATCTGGTACTAGCTCCTTTGGGTTTGTTTGGGTTTGCAGTTCTCTATTTAACTGTCTGGATGACTCTCATCAGCATTGGAAGAACTTTCGTGCCACAATATAAGCGTTTCAGGGTGGACTCAAAAATACTGAAACGCATTCCATATGTAGCTAGTGATTTAAACCCCAAGAAGATTTGGTGGTCAATCAATATATATCCATATTTAAATGATCGCATGTGGTGGATGTATTCATGCGTCCTGGTTGTATTAATAGCAGTGTTTTTCGAACTGGCCCGTCTGTCCACAACTGGCCCGCCTAACCCCTTTTCCTAAAATAAATAGATAAAAGAGAGTGATTGGTGTGGGTACCGTGTGGCTTAGATCTGAAATACATGTTTGTCTCAAAATTTTCGTTTGTAAAATTTAGAATAAGAGCTTTCTTATTAAAGCTTAAATTTAATTTCCCATTAAGATTTTTCCTATGTTGTTTATATAATGTTTCAAGGATGCTATTCATCTCTGCTTCCACATTAATAATATAAGTGTATATGTTAGTTAAATTGTTAATTTTTAATTCTATTGTGATAAACTCAGCAATACTGCACTGCTTTGTACCAGTATGCAAAAGATTGAAGAGAGAATAATATTTTTCTGAACAGAAACAACACTTCATTTCCTTTCTCTCTTACCCAATTACATAGAGTTCTGCAGTATTTAAAACAATACAATGTTCCTAAAATAAACACCCACAACTTGCCTAAATTAAGCACCCACTACACAACATGCTAAAAATAGCTAACCACTACGCTAACTAGTCCTAAAATAACTATGCTTAAAATAACCAATGCCTAACATAACCCATGCAGTTTTTATGTTGGTAAAAACTGATTTGTACATGCTCTAATCAATTTGAATTAATTTTCAACACTCCCCCTTAATTCAAAATTGATTATTCCATGTTTGATTCTGAATTCTTCAAACTTTTCTCTTGCCAATGCCTTCAGCAGAATGTCAGCCTTCTGTTCTTCAGAACTTGCACGCTTGATTTCCATTGTTCCTACTGCTACCAATTCTTCTTGCAATGCTTGATGCCATGTTTCATTTCCTGCTGCTTCTTCAAAGGTTGTGGATCTTTGCCTTTCACCTTCTTCATACGCCATGAAAAGCATGGGTTGCTCTTTCTTTTCTTCTTCGTAGCATGCTTGCTGTTCTTCCCTTTTTTTTCTAAAACAATCGACTTGCACATACCCATATCTTTTGCAGTGGAAGCACTGGACATCTTTTATGTCGTGCTGAAACAAGAACTTGCCAAATCTACAATGGCCACGTCCACCTCTGCTTGGAGAGGACTCCCCCTTTCTGTAGAATGCCCTTTTATCGCCGTTCTCCTCTAATATGGACTTCACTTTATGGATCTGTAGTGAACCTATTAGTTCATCAAAGGGATAAGTTGAAAGATCATTTGATTCTTCAATTGTTGCTACCACGTGATCAAACTTTAGTGCTACGCTTTTCAGCACCTTTGCCGCCATGGTTTGCCCTAACATGTTGTCTCCATATACTTGAATTTTGTTGACAACGGATGTGACTCTTGAAAGAAAAATCTGCATTGATTCTTCTTTTTTCATATGCAACGTCTCAAGATCTCCACATAGGCTTTGCTGATTGATGGCGACAACTCACGAACTTCCCTAAAATGCCATCTTCAAGGTTGTCAATGCTCCTAAATCCACGTGCCAAGGTTTTCTTTCTTTCTCTGACTCCCTCGTTTTAGGTTTAGCGAAAAAGAAAAAAAAGCCGACGGCCCGATCCCCGGCCGCTGAACCCCGCCTGAACCCCGGCGCATTAACCTACTCCGCCTGAACCCCGCCGCTGGACCCCGCTGTTCAGGCCCGACCCCTGAACCCCACCGCTGAACCCCGCTGTTCAGGCCCGACCCCGATTGCTGCCATCGTTCCTCTTTCTCTCTCTTCGGTTGAACTAAGGTGATTTCGATTCTCTCTCTGCTGGTAACGTACTTTTCACAATTTTTTTTTATAAAATGTAGTTTCCTAGATCACATGCCAGTAGAGTTTAGCATACCGGTAAGGTTTTGGTTCTAACTTATGTCTGTCTTTGGTTTGCTAAAAAAAGTTAAATTCCAAATTTGTTACCACCCAGGTTAAACCTTTCTTATATTGTTTTTCATTTTTGATCGCCTTTTTTTAAAAAAAATTTACATGAAAGCGTATCACCCCTTTTTCTTTTTCTGTTCATACACTAAAGAGAGATTTTATTTCTTATACCACGGTATTGATCCAGGCCAACAACAATATGGATTCTCCTTTTCACTTCTATATTTTGCTTTCTCTTTCCAATATTGGTTGCATGTTTTACGCCTTATTACAAAGCTAATCCATCATTTACCAGGAAGTATTTAATCAATCAGTAAACTTTTGGCAGCTGGAATAGTTGGATTTTTTATCATAATGGTATAGTGATACTTTTCTGGAACCCCTAATGCATAATGGTGTAGTGATACTTTTCCGGATTTCTTTTGGTTGGCACAAATAAAATGTTAAATTATTCTAGGGTTAAGCTAAAATCAAACCAAAAGAAACACTAGGTCTGAATTAATTAATTATGTACTAGTTAGAAAGCTTTTAATTTAATTAAGGTTCAACCAAGTCAGGGGATTATTTCATTTATTTGAAAAGGTACTTGATAGGAATTTATGCCGAGCAGAAAGGGGAAGAGGAAGGAGAAGGATGCATCATCCAGTGGATCCAAGCACCCTCCGCGCGGTCTAAATGCATACATCCCGCCGCCACAAAGGCCGGAGGACAGACCAGTGATTCGTCGGGCCGGTTATAGGTAAAATTCATTTTTTGTGTATGTAGGATTATCCATTTGTAGTAATTTTAAGTAATTTTGTTTGCAGATCTTTTGTTGGAGATTTGTTGATAGCGACCAAAAATGTCAACAAAATAATCTCACAATGCGCACGTTTCCACTATATTGAGGGAACTAGATTACCCACCACAGACGTGTGAACAAAATTTGATGACTATCCTGAGGGAACTAAACAAGAGGTCCAGGACGAGTTTTTGGTGAGTAAAATCTCATTTTTAAACAAAATTGGCAACCTAATGTGTCTCTTTTTATGCTAACCAACGACTTTTTAATGATGCATGCAGAAACACTTTCAGTTTCCCCCCAGGTGAAGACATGGATCTGGCCTGGAAGACATTCAACGGCATAGCCAACAAAGCTCTCCAAAACCTGCTTAACAAGTGCAGAGACGAAGCGAAAGATAGGTATGGAGATAGCATTTTGGAGTGGAAGGACCGAGGGGTACCAAGCACATATGATTGGATAACGGCAAATAACTGGCCCAAATTGTGCGACTATTGGTGCTCCGAAAACTTTGCTAGGCGGAGCGAGCAGAATCAACGAAATAGGGCCTCATCTGGAGAGGATTCCTTTGTAGCCACGGGCTCCGTAAACATGCTGGTTCACAAACAAAGATTCGTACGATGTTTTATTTCATCAAAACAATTAATTTCAATTTCAGTTTACTCGAACTAACCATGATAATTTTATTTGGGTTGAAATGTTTCCACTATCATAGGAGAATGAAAACCAGTGCGAGCCCAGGTGGTCTGACGAGCTGTTCACGTCGACACATACCAAGAAGAAGACGGGGCAATTTTGTTCCGCGAGGGCAAAAAAGGCACAGGTAATAGAACATAACAATATTTTAATAATATTCATTCATTGTTGTACTTTATTGTTTCATTTTATAAATTTTGTAGGAATACTACGATCGGGATATGAGTGCAAAGTGTGGGTCTGATCGAGCCCTTTGGCTCTCTTTTGACGCAGACATCTGGTACAGCAACACAGACAATAATGCTCATGGCGATAACTATGGTCTCGGTGCTCTAGGTAAAATATATACATACTTGAAATTGTAAATTTGTATTTTTTTGGAACGTAATACTAATTATCTTATTTTTAATGTTTCAGGCAAGACAAGATCGCTGTATCGTCCAGGTGGGTTCCAAACGTCTTCTGCGCAATCGCAATCACAATCGTATTCTTCGGCGCCGCCTCCTCTCAAGCAAGAAGACATAAATGTGATTTCAAGTCAGGTGTTAGGCGTGCTTCAACCACAGATCACCCAATTCATGGGGGAGTTCAAGCGTAGCGTGGGAGGTTCTTCGTCTCATCAGGTATGAAATCCGATTTTTTGAGTATGTTTGAATCCAATAAAGACATCATAAAAATGTTAGTTATATTCTCACAGGGAGATTTTAGCTCGCACCATGCATCGAACTCCGATGATCAGGATGATAGCGGGGATGATATGGGAGATGAGTTTTAGACATTTCATGTTTGTTATTATGTCGTACTTTAGATCTTTCAGGGGTGTTTATGTAATACTTTAGATATTTCATGTTTATGTCATTTTCTGAATTGCTTGGTACGTACTAATTAATTTGCTTGTGAATTGATTGGTACGTTTTGTACCAGTATTTTATATTGTATATTTGAATTGCTTGTGAATTGTTTGGTACGTTTCGTACCAATTGGGGCTGGGGAAATATAAATGAACAGAATGAGTTCAATGGTTGTTATATTTGTTTGGTTTAAACAACTGATCCCTGCATTAGCGATCATAGTAACATAATTTCACTATTCCTATTATTGATGGTTGTGGTTTTATATTTTACTATGATGATTAAGTATAATAGTAACTTAAATAGTTTGTTGATGATTCTTATCTTTGTTTGTTTATAATTACTCTGCAGAAAAGATTCCAACTATCATTAACGTATGAAGTTATTTAAACTTGTACACTAATATTATATTTAGGTAGTGGGATGTCGGCTTGAGCTTTGTCTGTTGTCTCTGATCATTGATTAGTTCAAGGATTAATAATTAATTAAATAATATTTTGCCCGTTCGTCTTGGTCTTTGGTCAACATTGGAGACTGCAATGTGTTACAGTGTATTAATTAAATTAGTAATCCATGCTGTTAAGCTGCTTAAAGTATGAAAGATAAAAAGCATGCAAGTATTTTTCTTTTGTTTTTATATCTTAACAATCTTTGTAAGTAACACTACAAAAGACAGGCACTTTTCGCGAGGATAAAAAGTGACTTTTTGCGACGGAGTACCGTCATAAACGTGCTTTTTCTTTTGCGACGGTACTTTTAGCGACGAAGTTCCCTCGCGAAAAGTGCCTACTTTGTTGTTGTGTAAATTAATCATTAAAAAAAAATAGGAATGTCACTACTACAAAAACGTTAACCATACACGGCATATCATACTCGAAAAAGCTGATATACCTACTTCACGTAGAAAAGTAACATTGCTTAGGAAATTTTTGCATGTTATTAGAAAAGTAACATTGCTTAGAACTATAAACAGTTCTACAAATATTTTTGTATGTTATTAAATAAGTAACATTGCTTAGGAAATTTTACTAAGCTAAATTATAGAAAAGTTCTGCAGTAGATCAAATTTCTATATATTGGATGGCTATCAATAAATTAATCAGATGGCTTTCATAAATTATAGAAAAGTTCTCCAGTACATCAAATTTCTGATGGGATTCAGTGGGTTTTAAAATTCAGTGGGATAATATTTCCAGGACGATGGCCTATTTGTTCTCACTATTTTTCATTTTTTTCCCAGACAAATTCCCACAGCAGTGTAAATTCCTGGTAAAATAATTATGAGCTCAGATCCAATTTTTTCCAACCTCTCTCTCTCTCTCCCGCGTGCACAACACATTTTTTAAAAATTACAACACTTTTTTACAACCCATTATTGGTCTAATGAAGTAGGGTATAAAATTTAAATAGATATACATATTTTTAAAATAAATTAAGATCTCCAACAACTAATCCCACAGTACAACTGAACATCTGTTTGAGCACATTTTCATAATCATATCCGTGCATACTCATTTGTATGGGTTTCCATAAATTAATCAGTGGGTTTCCAAACCAGTAAAATCTTATCTCGGACAAATATTCCATAACAAATGAGCACCTAGGCCTCTTATTGTGAGTCTTGGGAGGGCAGGGAGATTCTTGGGAGTCTTGTGTTCTTGAGTTGTTCTATTAATTTTGACAGTTGTATTGGGCAATATTAAGACGAGCCTCTTCAAGGAATAAAACATATTAAGACGATCTTTTAATTTCAATGGAGTAGATAAAATTATACAGTATCAAGTAATGGAACACAAAATTAGCAGTCCAAATCGTTCATTTGGGCTTAATCCATGGGCCTTTTGAATAAGATTGTCATTTGTTGTGAATGTTGTTTTTTGCTGGTATATTTTTGTTACTTGCTAAAATCCATGTATAGAATGTTTTGTAATTATATTTTCCAAGTGAAAAATGTCATTTTTGTGTGTGTGGCAACCTCAGTTTATAAAGACAATAAACTGAACCTTGTGAGACAACAAATAAGAGAGCTACTTCAGGTGGGTCCATTATTTCGCTTGGGTTCCACTGACAGGTCAACATGTCAACTTTCGCACTGTACTGTCCTGAATATCAATCAAACACAAGGTATATATTTATACAGATTGGACTTCCTTTTGACCATCTCTGAGGTTAAAAAAAAAAAAAGTGAACACATAATAACAGTATCCTTTTTTTTATTATATATACTTGAAAAAATCACTTTGAATTAAAAAGCTGGAATTTTCAAATCGCCCTTTATGTAATTTCTTATTCCTAACTAGAAGAAAATTCATGCGTTTAATTAATATTAATACTTGTTAAAGCTTTAATTTCATATTTAGTTGTGAATTCATATTTATTTTTTGTCCTTTAGTTTGGGGAGATGATCAAGATAAGATCGTCCGGACAGTCTATTGCAGTTCAATAAACAATACGGTAAGTTCAACCACCCCCACCTTTTTTTCCTAGGAGTAGGTAAGGAGCCATTTTGTATTAAAATTAGGAGTTCCAAGAAATATATTCAAGTTGTAGTTTCTATTTGACCAATGAATGCCAATCACACAAGACACAGCGATGGATATCCACCCTTTTTTCCTGATGTTGAACATAATCTTTTTTAATTATGGAGGAGATTAATGGAACCAAATCGTAAATGATGTGGTAGAACATTTTTTTTTAATGGGAGTAGATTGATTGAACCAAATTCGATAGTTAAGCTTGATTGAACCAAAAAGAAAAAATACTACAACTTGAAGTTAAAAAGGAGGAGATATAACTTCAGCTTGAAGGTTAGCCACAGCGATGGATATCCGCCCTTCTGTCCTCATCTGAATCATAATCTTCTTTAAATAAGGAGGACATTGATGGAACCAAGTTCAATATTTAACCTTCATTGGACCAAAGTCTGCGGGCTTATCATCAAGTTAAGTTTTGGTGATGGATGGTTGGTGTTGATTGTCTTTCTGGCAACCTCAGTTAACATATGGACTTCTATTGTAAAGTCAGCTGGCCTCATATTGGGTTGTAAAATGTTAGTGAAGCAAGGCAAAAGCTGATGTAGCAATGTGTACATGCAACATGATGGCTACCTTATCAATACAGTCTAGGATCTTGAGCTAAATTGGAGCTCAGGAATGGTGAATCTTTTGTGAAAATAATTTTTGCTACCACTCTTTTGTGAACTGTACATAAATGCCAAACATAATGTATCCCACTTGTAAACTCAGTTCTACCAAAATTCTCAATCCTATCATATGTACGCCCTAACAAGCGTATTTTTAATTTTTTTTAACCTTAGCAGTGCCCGCCAACTACAATTTTTATATATTTAATAAAACTAACAGGCATATTTCAATGTCTCCTTTCTATTTTTGGTGATTTCCAAATGAATTAAAAGATAAAATTGTCAAGGCGCATGATTATTTTCTAAAGTAATTATAGAAAATCATCAATTATACAAATATAACTCAATGTGTATTTCCGATAGTCATTGAACTCAATTGATACTTGTGTACTTTTTCTGTTCTGCAAATGTGAAATTTCAATTATTAAGAGTAACCAAAACAGAACACTTGTAGGAGGATCTCCACATTTACTTCATTTAGCCCAGTTGTGTTACCTATAAAAAAAATTCTAAGAACATAAGTTACCACATTCTATGAACTTATTTGATAGAAACATATATACAATTTCCCAAAACAAAACACCGAATGTAACATTAAGCCGCGAAACAGCAAGAAAATTATTAACACAGGGAGGTTGTTTCTTAGAAACAGCAAGCCGCGAAGTACCTATAGTACAAGTAAAATAACTTAATTGACAACTGTACTGTCAAGTCTTGTACACGCAACTTCCAAGAGCTTACCTACTCAATCTGAAGAATATTTTAATATAAACTGTATTATTAGTCTTGTTTTTATCATAAATATTGTTTCTAGTATAATATCATAATGTTGACTATAAGTTACCCCTCAGATGTGAACACTCGGCTGCTCTTTACTCTGTCATTTTCAAAAGATCTAAATAAGTTTTGCAGAACTGTAAAGGTTCTTTCCAAAGAAATCAGAGAGCAAAATGGGGCTTTCCACTGAACACACATATAAATCTCACAAACTATATATACATGTATACTTAAATACTTTGTTGCATTAATTCTTCTTACTGCGTCTCTTTCATGTAACCAGGAATCATTTTTCTACGGGTTTGCTTGAGGAGGATAAATACCACAATTATCTTTATATCATGTTACATAGCTTCGTACAATAAATTGTAACCCATATTTTGTCTGTAGTAGAATATTTATTAAATACATTTGAAGTTTTTGTTGTAAGGGGTGCAATTTCAATTTAGGTTAAAGAGCCAAATATCAAATTCCTAAATTAACTAGCAATTGCAATTCCTAAACTCAAAACTCAAAACTCCGCGCAAGAAAAAGAATTAAAATACACAGCGGAAGCATTAGTTACTTACTTGGATCCATGCTTTGCAATCTCACTTGCAAACTTCACTTGATACGAGTTGACTTGAGATGGTGCTTGATTGGTACGCTCTCGAGTCCTTCCAAGCAAGTCCTGGTGCCTTTCTTCTCTCTCGAGTCACGAACGGAGCTCAAGAGTATTATTCTCTAATGGAGGGAGAATAAGGTGGCTATGCACAACACATGTGCCCTAAAAATTTTCTTACCCGGATTGCTTGGAGACCCAGCGCCTTTTATACTAGTGAAAATGTATCTTTGAGAGATCTTATAATTCATGTCAAAAATTATACAGAATATATGACATATTTTCTCAAAGATATTCGTTTGTGCATTTTTGGTAACCAATCAAATATGCATAATATATTTTCCTTTTCTATTCAATTATACAAATCAATTATATTTGGCTGACAAATAAATCGTATAATTGATTGATATAATTGATCAAATATGTGCAAATTATAATTAATTTACATAAATGTTATATATTTTTGGCCCATTTTGTTTGGTATCTTGATCCAATCAATTGATTAGGCCCAAACAATAATTCTTACATTTATCACTAGTATTAGTTGAATTAATTATAATTGGTCCATCAACAATTATAATTAATTTACATTATGTTCTATATGCATTCGTGCCCCAAAACTTAGCGAAATTACGTACTTTGCCATTATTTCAGTCAATCACATTTAGGCATATCTTATATTATTCCTCATAATATTATTGACAGTATGTGATATATTAATCATATAACACGTAGTCCAAACTTAATTAATTGGAATTGACGTCTCAATTCCAACATTTGTATCTTAGACAAAATAAGAAATTATTAAAAAGAAAGAATTCAATGCTGTTTACTTGCGTTATACACCATAAATATATATCTTTAAAATCATTGTATCTTAGACGTAATAACAAAAAATTAATAAACAAATTAAATATCTCTAATTTTTGCTTGCGTTATATATATATATATATATATATGTGATTTACTCATGAAATATACATAGCGAATGAGAATGACAAATTTAAATCACTGAATAATAATTATGAACACATTATGTCCTTGAATAATCATGCATTATTTCTCATGTGTGTTCGAGATAAAATTATTTCTGCCATTATTTGCACTCTGATCGAAAAAAAAAAATGTTTAGCTTGGTACTAAAAGCATCTCTTTGTTACGGTGGATTCAATCAGTGGCTTGTTTACCAATTCAATTTTCCTTACCTACCAAAAATAAATTATTTTAGTAATCAAATACTACAAAAAATGCAACGTGTTTTGGGGTCACGGGTCAAGTTAACCAACCACCCACTTCATAAATTATATCAAGTGGATTCAATCAGTGACGATATCGATAAGGGAGCGCTTCCCACTGTGTTATCTTACGAATATTAATAGTGCATTAATTCAGAAAGCAGAAACCACTTGGAATTTAAATTTTTTGCCTATACTATACCTGCTTACCCCTCATCAGATCTGAGGACTTTACTTCTCTTTACTCATTTCTCATTTCTACAACTCAGATCTAATTAAGGGACAAAGCATACTCAGATATCACACACTCTTGTTACATGCATAATGGCAGGGAATTTGATAAACTCTCTGCTCTCTCTGGCCACCAATTTCCTCCCCTCAATTACAGCCTCTGCACATACTCCTTCCTCTTCAAATGCTAATAACTCAGAAAAGGAGCGTGCTTGTGCTGTTGAGGAGGATATGGAGAGAGAAAATAATAAATATTTTACTTGTGATGTAAGTGTTGATACCTAACATACCAAGTGTTTGCAGAAAAAATGAAAAATAGAAGTTGAACTTGATTAAAAAAAAAAGTTACTGAAGTTCAAAAATGAAAAGTGAGTTGGGGAATATTGGAGGGACTGAAGAGAGTGGACTTCATAAATTCTGTTAATTTCTTTTTTGCTACCCATATTCACCGAAATTTTTATTAATATGCAAAATTAATAAAAAAATTCAAAAGTTACACCCTGGTGCAACAGAATTCGAAATATATTCAAACCGTAGATTAAATTCCTGGTTTCAAGCTTACTTTCCGCAAACAAAATTTTCGGTTCCATGCTTTCCGAAACCGGAGAAAAGATTTCCGGTTTTCAAAACCGGAGAATAAAACTGCGGTTTCATGAATTGAAACCGGGAATAAAAACTGCGGTTCCTTAGAACAGGAAATTTAATTTGCGGTTTCAGAGTTTTGGCTATTTAAACACAACGCAACAGAGTTCTTCTCCCACACACCATTTCTCTCTTCTCCCTTTCTCCCTTTCTCCCTTTCTCTCTTTATTTATTTAAAATTTAATTTAGAAAATAATAAATTAGTTTAGGATATTTCTAAATGGTTTAGAATATTGATCGAATAATTTAAAAATTCCAAAATAGTTTAGAATATTGTCCGAATAATTTAGAAATTTCAAAATGATTTAGAATAATTTAGAAATTCCAAAATGGTACAGAATATTTTAGAAAATTATAAAATAGTTTAGAATAAATTTACAAAATTCCAAAATAGTATAGAATATTGTTCAAATAATTTAGAAAATTCCAAAATAGTTTAGAATATTTTTGAAAATTCCAAAACAGTGTTAGAAAATGCCAAACGGTTTGGAAATTAACCATTAAATTTTAATATTCATAATTAAAATTTCCAAATCAAAGAGATGACTTAGTTATTTTTGACTGAGCCTTAGATCCGTCATTGATCGTATTGCGTATTTGATCTTATAAATTAAAAGTCTGCATCTACGAGATAGGAGTAGGTCCGATGGGCATCAGACCTACTTTTAGGTTCAATTAACTCTAGCACCGTACGATTAGCATCTAATATGTGCTCACGGAAATTGATACAGACTCGCATGGATTTTGATGCAGGAGTGCACGAATCTTGATGCTAATCGGATGGTCATCACACCCATCGAACCAAAGTAGGTCCGATACTCTGAATTCCTGCCTCTACACGTCTCTTGATTTGTAATTTATAAAGTAGGTCCGATGTACGAAACAATATATTATTTTTCTCAATAATGTTAATTATATTATTTTAACTATGTACCATCCTAATATATTATTCACTCGTATATATTTTCATTTACAATTAACGTCTTTATTTTAGCGCTAATTCTTAATTTACGAGCCTAGGCTAGGTGAAAGAAGCGCACCCAATCAACTAAAGTAATTTTTTTTTTTTGTGGAAAAACTCTACGGATGGCTGCTTGGAAACAGCAATCATAACTTTTTAACAGGTTATTTTTACTGTAAAAAATTTAATACTATGTATTTTTTCTCAAAAAAAAATTATTATCATATTTCTCCTTATAAATTACCAAAACACACAAATTTATAAAGATGAGGGTTCAAATGCCTCCATTTTTTGTGCCTCCACCGTGTCTCTATTTTTTAATTTTTAATAACTCAAAATTTAAAACTTAAAAGTCAAAATAAAACCGTTAGATATGATCTACATCATTTTATTTTTGCACATGTAAAAAATTATAACATTTCAATTTTGCTTTAGTTGTCATCAAGAGCTTGCAAAAAACGTACTAATGTGGATAATTTATAGACGTTGAATTTTCAACTTATTGATTCACATAAAAACAAAATTGAAATGTGATAATTTTTTATGAGCACATAGAGAAAATAACATATATCGCATCCAACGGTTTTTATTTTGACTTTTAAGTTTTAAATTTTGAGTTATTAAAGTTTTTAAAAAAGGAGGCATGGTGGAGGCACAAAAAATGGAGGCATTTGAACTCTCCTCATTTATAAATTACACATTTTAATCTTTACTAAAAAATAAAAATATGTACTTTGTTTAAGAGAAATGTCCAGTCTTCTAATTAGTCAGTTGTTAGGTGAAATATATATATATTTTTTACTTGTGATGTGCACACAAGCGTATCCTAATTGGCACTGTATGCGTCACAAGTAAAGAGATGACACATTTTCCCTCAAAAATTGACTAATTAGAAGATTAAGCATTCATACACATACTTTATATTTTTTTTATTCTTTAATAAATGATTAAATTTATTTTTATTGAAAGGACAAAAAAATTGATTAATTTAGTTTCTTTTATTAGTAGGATAAATATAATTGTATCTATTGTAAGGAAACACAAGTAATTTAAAGGTTTTTAAGAGATATACATGTCCCAGTCTCCCAGCATCTACTTTATTTAGTTTTGTCGTTTTCTCCGTTTTATTATGCGAATTCTCCCCCAATAAGAAAAGGTTAATAAGAAAAAGTTTGATGGCCCCAACTTTTTATTAGATTACATAGACAGAATAAGAGACCATTTTAAAGTTCCCAATTTTTACTTACATTATACATCATAAATATACATGAGGGGGATTAAAATGCACCCAAATTTCTATGCTCTCAAATGGACCCATCCTTTATCTGCATTTCAAAAGTCCGAACAGTTGATCCGAACCGCTCAACATGATCTTCAAAATAAAATATGCTTGGAGATCAAATTTTATATTTTTTAAATTTTTTTACTATTTTTTAAGATAGGTACAATTTTACATTTTTTTTACTATTTGTATGTAACGTAACACTCATTTTGCAATACCAAAATGCATTTTACTCGGTTGATGCATAAACTGAGATAACAATCCCGAAACATACATGATATCGGGTCTTGTAGTGGTAAGATACAACAAACTCCTAATCAATATACTTTTTCTTAAACATTGTAAAACAAAGTGGTTCTGTTACGATGTTGCCTGTTAAGCTCACGGAAAGATTTAGTAATAGAGAAGAAAATAAAATCACAAATAGAACAAAACAAAAAATATGTATTTCATTTTCTGCCGTCCAACAGCAACATTCATGCATATTTAAAGGGGAAAAAAAATTAAAAGCTATCATTGGAATTGCAACAGTGTAATGCTTATTAATCTAAATCTGACTAAATCAACGAAGCATTTAGAATACCGTCCCAAAATTAAAAGCTTTCCCGTGCAGTCAAAGTTTCCAACTGTTTTAATTCTTCAAAACTCCTAAAATATCTCCTATGCATTGAAGGAAAGTTGTAATTTTTAATAAAGACTATGCCGTCTCCCATGCAGTCAACGTAAAAATGTTTAATTATTTAGAAGACCGCCATGCACTCTTAGATTACCAAAAACTTGCTTAATTAATTGAAAGGTTTTTCTTGGAAATACGGCCCATAATTTTATGCAGGGGCGGATCTACTGTAGCACAGGGTAGGGCAACTGCCCTATCCTGAAAATCCAAAACTAATTTACAAAGACTGGGTTTTGGACCTTTGCCCTACCCTGGAAATTGATATTGCCCTACCCTGTAATTGATTATCTAAATTTTATGGAGTAAATTGTGTTATAATACTATTTTTGTTGTTTTTGTTATCATGCTTTATCTAATATCCGATTATCTAATGGGTTTGGACCCGATTATCTATTTAAATCCGATTTAATAATTTCTTGCCCTACCCTGATCAAAATCCTGCATCCGCCCCTGATTTTATGGATCACATTTCAGGTTGTATATACAACTTCTTGATCGGTTTAGATCTGGTGTGACCATCTTTTACGTTCAAATCTGAATCGGACATTTCTTCGATACTCGCAGTGTCACATTGTTCATAGAAATATATAAAGTCCCATTTCTAGGATTTTTTTGTTGTATTTTTATTTTTTAGTTATAATGCTATTCATGTAATGATAATACTAGTATCGTGCCCGTGCGTTGCAACGGGAGATATTTTATAAGAGGAAAAATATATTTTTATAAAAAAAAACATACCAATAAAAATAATAATTATTCAAAAATTGAGGAACATGCTAATAGAATTTATATGATTCTGTATTTTTAATTACCTTGAACCGTGAACTCTGATAATAATTTAATGATGTGATGATTATGTATCTTTAAGTACCAATGATATCAAATAATAGCTCGATTCTAATATAATATCAAATATCGTATAACAATTCAATATCGACATACAACGTGATATCAAATAACATAAAAAGTCGTTAAAAGGTAGTGTATTCAATTTTAATTGTAATATATTGTGTGACCGTATGTGTAGCGAGTATGTTTTTAACTAAATATAGACTTCTACACTTAAAAAAGATGCATTTAATCAAAAGAAGACAAATTATTTGATTGGAGGGTTGAGATTAAATCTAGAATTTCATCTTTCAATCGTAGTTGTTAACGGATCGGACATCCAATGTGCTTAATAATTGAATGGAGATATATTTTAATTTTAATTTTGTAAGTATTTTATATTTATTTTTTTAATAAGAAAAGTGGAGATCTAGCCTACAACTTCCATTTAGTGTAAATGACCTCTCATTTGAGTTTTCGAACTCACAACCTCCTACTCAGAGAATGTTACATTTTACACTTTAGTTCAATAAACAGTTTATTACAAAAAGAAGAATTTATGGTATTATTTTCCTATTAACAGACAAGGGATGTGCAAAATGTTGGGTTTTTTTTTTTTGCGCTTTAGTAGCATCTTTTCAATAAAGTTCCGGTTATCATTACAAAAGAATAAATAATTTGTACCTCTTTATGTATTTGTTTCCTCTGGCACTTTGAACTTTTATTGTAGACACGATTTTTTTTTGTTTATTTACACGAAGTCAGTTATCAATTCGGACTGCAACTAAGTTGTATGAAATGACAAGATAGAATTTATAATAAATTACAACAATTATTTGCTATTTAAAAAAGTGGAGAATTTTTTTCATAAATATTATTATCAGATCAATAAGGAATTTTAAATCGGATCTAATAAAATATGAATGCGAATATAATAAATTAATGACATGTGACATTTCTAATTTTGTTTTTTTTCCTTCTTCCTGTCCTGCTAATATGTGCTTCTATGATTTTCTGTATAGATTTATATAGAAACAAAATTGATAATTTATTCTAGATTTCTCATGGTAATATCTATAGAAACAAAGAAAGAAAAATAAGGAAGTGATGACAAAATTGATTTCCATTGTAATCCGCCATATAGAAACAGAAGGTGGAATTGGTTCAATTGAAGAAGGAGAAATAAAGAAAAAAAGAAATAAGGAAATTGAGAATTATATCGCTAAATTTCAGATTTGTTTAATTTTAATTGTAATGCATCGTGTGGCGGTACGTGTGTCGAGTATGTATTTAGCTAAATTTAGACTTCTACATATTATTTAGATGCATTTAATCAGAAGAAGACAGATTATGTGATTGGAGGGCTGAGATTAAATCCGAAATTTCATCTTTCAATCGTAGCCGTTGGCGGATCGGACACTCAACATGCTTAATAATAGAATGGAGATGTGATGTAATTGTAAATGTTGTTATATGGGTAAATGTAATTTTTTGTTATAATGTTATTCATGTTATAATAGTGATGTAATTGTAATATGTGATGTTATTGGTGTATTTTTTTAGTTATAATGTTATTCAACACTCCATCTTTTTCCAACAAGTAATTTATTGTCTATATCAACACTACATAGGTTTGACAATAAATTACTGATGAAATATGGTTGTAGATTTAGTTTACTAATTTTTTTTAAGAACAATTTTCTATCAAGTTAAGTTTTACTAATAAAATAAGTTGTACAAACCAATTTCACCAGAAAACCAAACCTAAGTATTTCTTGAGGATTTATTCCTCATTTCTCTAATTATGCAGTTCGTAGGAGATGCTAAGCAAATATCAAATCTAAGTCACAAAAAATGATTGATTATATTTTAGGCGACAGATCCTTTTTCTTTGTATGTTAACATTTTTTTGTCAAATAATCTAAGAAAGAATTATACGAGTTTCAGTTCAAAAAAGAAATTTGTGTTGGAGAAACTTAATTATTAGACTTCTTTGGTTACATAAATATTTCAAACTTCTTTTTTTTCATAGTTTCAATTTAAGGAAGTTTCAAAATGGCACGGTGGAGTTGATTCCGTCACGGAACGGCACAACAAGCGTGTCGGCTATATGCCGTGATTTGCGTGTCCCGTGCCGTGACTAACTTTTCAAAATTTAATTAACACGACACGGCACATAAAAGATCTGGTCATGGAACAACACGTGGTCAGACGAGTCATGTGTCATTAGGACTGTTAGATCTTGATCAAATGGTGAATATTGAATAAACTAACCTAAATATGAAAAAAATAGTTAAATGTTAACAGATATGATCAGTCATGTTTAAACACGGCACATTTGATTACAGCGTGACTCATGTACCATGAACAACCCTCGATATTTTAGTCACGTGCACGACACGTTTTTCCACTCTATCCCGAATGGTAACAAATTATAGCGGAGATTAGTGCAGTAAAAGTAATTCCCTTAACAATATCTTCAATTATTGCAACTTCCTTCATTCAACCGACATGAATGAATAGTATTGCCAGGCTACAGTACCAATGCATGTGACTCTTAGGTAACAGTGACTGTATTGTAGTGGCCCCACTCCACTGGAAGTACATTAGGTAGAAGTTAAATAAGCATTGACCCCACTCCACCTAAAGTATTCATATCCACTCTCCTTAAATAAAAAATAAAAAGAAAAATATATCGTGAAATAAACATTGACTACTGTACAAAGTCTTCTCCACACCACATCCAAGAGCTTACCTTACCTCCTCAGATCTCAACTCTCTGCTGCTCCTTCTTCTTTACACATTTCTCACATTCACAACTCAGATCTAAGGTTCTTTCCTCCTAGCCTCTTCACAGAAATCTACAGAGCAAAATGGCAGGGAATTTGATAACCTCTCTGCTTTCTCTAGCCACCAAATTGCTCCCCTCAATTACAGCCTCTGTGTGCGCTCCTTCTTCCTCTACCTCAAATTCTAATAACTCACAAAAGGAGCGTGCTCGTGCTGTTGAGGATGATCTCAAGTGGCTGATGCGAACTCTGGAGCGGATCAAGGCCACGTTGTACGATGCTGAGGAGAGGGAGATCATAGACCGCTCTGTCAAGCTCTGGCTCAAGGAGCTAAAGAAGGTTGCTTATGATGCAGAGGATGTGCTCAGCGAGTATCGATATGAGGTTACACGTGTCCAAGTAGAGGCAAGAAAGGCTTCCGAGGCTTCCGAGGCTTCCGGTTCTCACAAGAGAAAGCATATGGAGGTTAGTACGTGGTGCATATAGATATTAAAAATGATCTTGCTTGTGCAAGTTTTTTTTTCTTGTGTGGTACTAAAACTTAATAGAGGATGCTTGAATTTTTAATTTTAGCTAGATTGGTATCCACCGGAGTGGTCACTTATTTTATTATCAGCTTTTCCAATCTAACATCAAAGTTGTCATGACATAATATAATACATTTCCAATCTAATTATCATTTTTAAGTTATGTAATACATTTCTTTTTGGACAGTACATTGAGTACATTGTTCAAATTCCTGATGGCATGGTTGACCGGCTTAACAAAATAAGGAGTCGATTTGATGAAATAGCGAAGGATCGTGACGCTCTCCAATTAAGGGAGAGTGATGGGGTGAGGCGTCCTAACAACAAAATTTTACGACCCCCAACGGGTCACATGGTAGATGAGGCGAGCATTTTTGGGAGAGATGCTGAAATAGAGGAGGTCATCGATTTCTTACTATCTAAGAAAGAAAAGCCCTTTTCGGTCATTTCAATTATTGGCAAAGGTGGTCTCGGAAAAACCACTATTGCCCAACTGGTCTACAAGGATGAGAGGGTAACCCGGTGTTTTGATTTATTTGGGTGGGTATGTGTGTCTGAAGAATTTGATGTTGGGAGACTCACTAAAGCAATCATTGAATCAGTTTCCAAAATCAATTACACTTTGAGTGAGTTGAGTTCATTACAAGAGAAGCTTGCAGAAATTGTGAAGGGAAAAACAATACTGCTTGTCTTAGATGACGTGTGGAACGAGAATCAAAGTCTTTGGGAGTTGTTAAGGGTTCCTTTTAAAGAAGCAAAGCTGGTCAGAATTCTCGTGACAACAAGAAATAAAAAGGTTGCAGATGTCATGCAAACAACGACCTATTTTAGGCCAAATAACTTGCCCGAATATTTGTGTTGGAAGTTGTTTCAGCATTATGCTGGTACAAGTGACACTGTGCCAAAACACTTGATAGATGTGGGGAGGGAGATTATGAAAAAGTGTGGTGGGTTGCCATTGGCTGTGAAGTCGATTGCAAGCCTCCTTAGGCATGAACCAGATGAAGAGAGTTGGAGAGAGATTATAGAAAGTGATCTTTGGGAAACAAATTCATCAGATGATATATTCCCAGCACTTCAGATCAGCTATGCTCATCTACCCACCCACCTTAAGCCGTGTTTTTTGTTTTGCTCCATGTACCCGAAAGATTACATATTAGAAAAGAAGAATTTGATAGAATTATGGATCTCTCATGGCTACATCAAATCCAGTGGCAAAAGAAGGATCGAAGAAATTGCTGGTGAATATTATGAGGAGTTACAAGAGAGGTCCTTCCTTGATGATTATGATTTTCGTATTCGTTTTGCTGGACCTTCATGTAAGTTGCACGATATAATCCATGATCTTGCTCGGCTTAATTCTGAGAATGAACATTATTCAGTGCAGATCAATCAACCACTTGATATTCACAAGGAAAACATTCTGCAAGAAGCATACCATTTATATGTGGGTGGTTTCGTTGGATATGTAAATCAAATTCTCCAACAAAATATGAATGGTTTAAGAACTCTTTCTATGGATCTGAGAGCATGCAGTGGAGGTTTAGAGCATGAGTATTGTATAAACCATACAGAGGCAGTTGACCTAAATTCGGAGTTGCTGGAATATTATAGTGAATGTTCGAGAGACATGCACATATGTAACCTCTCTAAATTTGAATTACTCAGGGTTTTGGTATTGAATGGGGATGGTTTCAAAGGGATTCCTGATTCCATTTCGGAGTTGAAACATCTAACCTATCTTAGAGTTAGATCTCCACGTCTTCAAATGTTGCCACTATCCATTGACCTCCTTTACAACCTACAGACTTTAATTCTTGATTGTTCTTACCTTGAATATCTACCTGGAAGTATTGGTGATCTTCTTAACTTACAGTATTTAAATATTAAATCTAACAATCTTAGGAATCTACCTGGAAGTATTGGTGATCTTTTTAACTTACAGTATTTAAATATTGAATCTAACAATCTTAGGAATCTACCTGGAAGTATTGGTGATCTTTTTAACTTACAGTATTTAAATATTAAATCTAACAATCTTAGGAATCTACCTGGAAGTATTGGTAACTTACTGTTATTTAATGGAGGTCAAACTTTCTTGGATTATGTTCCCCATGGGCTTGTTAATTTTCCGGCAATAAAAACAATGAGAGCAAGGTTGAGAGTTAAGACTATAGCTTGGTTAAAGGATATAACGGACCTTGAGGGAATTCTCTCTATTAATGGAATGAGTAATTTAAAAGATGCCCAGCGTGCTAACATGAGAAATAAATGCAAACTTGAAGGTTTGAATTTATGCTGGGTAAATGATTTCGATCTCTCATTAGTTGATTTCCCTAAGGAATCAGATGTGATATTAAGCCTCGAACCAGAAGCTTGTGAGGACAAGTGGGTTGGTGTCCATGATGCAGCTTTTTCTTGGTTAGAATCCCTCCAGCCACATCCTAACCTCAAAAAACTTAGAATAATATGTTATTCTTCTACCAAACTACCGGGATGGATGAGTGATCCATGTTCCTTGCAATCAATTCAAGAAGTCTTGTTACAAGAATGTTACAATATTCAATCTCTTCCATTCAGCAAACTTCACAGTACTCTCAAGGTCCTCAGCATTTGGGAATGTTCTAGTATCCGAGTTCTGCAGCTGGAGCAGCTGCCCTCCCAGCTTGAAGAATTGCATATTTATAATTGTAACCACCTGGAGTTGATTACCGGACTAGGGAATCTTGATATGTTAGCTACACTAAACATTTGGTGTTGTGATGTTCTGAAATCAATGACTATGGATGGACTGCAGTTGGTGGAATCTACTGAACCAATTGGTGATTCCTCTCATGGAAAGCCACATATCGACAGACAGAGCATTTCATCACTTACAGTGTTGTACATCAGTCACTGTAGATTGCTTTGTGTTCTGCCGAATGGGTTGATTCCATCAGGGCATTCGTGTTCTGTGGGAGTTTTTGGTTGCGGCTGCCCTGACATTGACACTTCGAACTACCACAAATCAAATCAGGTTCAAAATTTAATTATTTTTATAATTATTATTATTTGAATATTTAGATTTAGACCACTGAACTTTTTTTCTTTTATGTAATCTTAAGCCTTGGTAGTTTTTGGTTGCGGCTGTCCTGTTTGGAAAAATAAATATTTCATTTATATATTACTTGTTTGTTGCTGCTACATAAGCTCTTCTCCAATTTTTTTGCAGTGTTTTCGATGATGTCTTCCTTTCGCCCACGAGGAACATTTAGGAGTCCCCTAGAAGACCCTCGATAGAAATAAATTCACTATTCGATTTTATTATATGTTTTGTAATATATGTAATTGAATTTCCTTTGCTCATGAGGATTGTTTTTCATTGATTTTGTATTTTTTTTCTATACTTATTTTTTTCTTCAAATATGCTCCTCTTCAAGAATGATTAAGCAAGCCAACAGTCAATTTTTCTACTACCCAATTTTTTATCGTTATCTGTTATCTCTACTATTTTTCTTTTCTTTGGCCAATATATTTGTGCTATGTATGGGAATTGGCTATATAAATAAGGTTTGACAACCCTTAATTTCATATTAGCCTACTCCTGTTTCAGCTCAGAACAAATCTTCTGTGATTTAAACTCCAGAAATGGAACATGTTTCGGGTGAAATGTAGAGTGAAACCGGGTCAAAAAATTCATAACTACATACATCTTGTACGATACCGTCATAGGAAACTAAAAAAGGTAACAGTTCTGTTCTGGCCGCGCTTACAGGGATCAGTTGTGGCTGCATTTCTACAACTATTCGCGTTGAAATTGATATTTAGTTTATTCATCATCCGCAACACAATAAAAATGCAGCTTTAGTGGCAAAATACTTGGAATGAAGTTTTAAGTGCTAAAACCTAAAAGGTATGCACTTCTTCACAAAGCCTTTAAATTATATAAATTGTAGTATTAGTATTTAGATATTTAAATATGTATATTTCAATACACATATATCGATTTGAAATAATTTTTCTTTATAATGTGAGATATGTTTCATTCAACTATTTCAGTACGTAGTCAAATATTTTTTATTGTGAATTAGACCCTTAAAATACATGTAATTGTGTTGGATTGAATATACAAAAATATTACATATTTTTCTGCTATGATAATCGATTATATCATATGAAATAATACATTATTGATGTATCTCAAATCGAAAATTGATATATAATTACACAAAACAATAATGGTGATAACATATGTTTTTAATATTATACTGAAAACAGTAAAATAATCTTCGTTTGCAAGCCAGCAAAATTTATTCCTACTCTTTGTTTTACCTACATATTTTTTAACATAGCTATGCTTTATTATTTTTATTAGGTAGGAACAAAATTTATTGATACATAGATTATTTGATACTGATTAAAAAATTTAAAAATTTGTAGACAGGTTTTTATTTCTTTTGTTTGTAGCAAGTTCTTCATTTCGAATTTATTTTATCAGTTGTTTAATATGAAGCATGCAGAGAATACAAAAGGTATAAGTGATATGTGTGCATCCTTTTCTTTAGCTAATTAATATTTTGAAAAATGGTCAATTTCTTGTGTACCCTCTGACTCTTATCAATTTTCTTATGTACCCCTCAAGACTTAAATACATTATATTTACCTCTTAATAGATTGGGTAAAATATGTAATGCTCTTATCCAACATATTTAGCTCTAAGGCAATTATGAAATAGATTGGGGACTTATATGTAAGATTTTCAATCTATATAAGCCTTTGCATGAATTAATGAAATTAATCTTTTTTCTGAAAATCAATTTAATGTTCTATATTATAGAATCCGGAGTCCATGAGAAGTTGTAGCCCAGTAATTGATGTTCTATATAATTAATTGAAGGCCTATTACAAGGAATTCATAGAGCCCAGTAATTGATAATCTTAGAGAAACAGGTGGGCTAGGCCTTATGGGTTGTTGTAGCCCAGTAATAATTAATTGACGCACGTTAATTACACATGTCAATTTAGAATAATTTAGTTTAATTTAGTTTGAATTTATATTGAATATGTACAATTTAATTTAGTATATTTTAGGATCTGATTACAATGTAATTTAGTTTTAATTTACTGTATTTTATATTTTACTAGTCAAGTGCCCGTGCTTTGCAACGGGGAATAAAATGAATAAAATGATTTTTGATGATATATAGAGTACTTTGTTTTATCACTTAATTACTTGTTGTATGCTTGTGTAAATGGTTTGTGGAAAGCCATACCACTGCTCATTGTTTTTAAATTAAATGGAAATTTGTCACAAATTTTATTAAAATGGACAAATTTTACACTGTACAGTTACATATCTAAATTAAATGGAAAGCCATACCACTGCTCTTTGTTTTTAAATTAAATGAAAATTTATCACAAATTTTATTAAAACAGATAAATTTTACATTGTACATGTACATATCTAACGTCTCTAGAAGAAACTGATCTACCACGGTTGAACATCCATTTACCCTACTACCAGGAAAAAAAAAAGCAAAAAAGAAAAGAAAAGAAATTGATACATCAACCTTGATTAAAGAAATCAAATGTCTACCTATACAATATCTATACAAGAGAGTATAATAACTAAAACCTACCCTACAGCCAACGGTACCAGAATCTTTGTACCTATTTACACACATCACACATGTAAGTATTTACATTAAAGTCCCTCACTTGCACAATATATAAAAGTTCAACTTTTCACATATATCGAGCACAAATTGTTTGTTGTATATATGCTATCAAAAATTTACAACTTTTCTGGGCTTAGGCCAATCATGGATCTCACCTATTTGAATGGATCATTTTGTGTTTCTGTCAAATTTCGATCCAGTCAATTTAGAATCTTGGTTTACTCATTTAAATTAAGTCCAGCCATCAGCTTGTGGTATCTGGTCATTACAGGCTATCATCCTGACAACTACATTGGGTTATGCATGTGTTTTTCTAGGGTCAGGATACATTTTGGTTTGGGTTTTGGATTAGACTGGATTTTCTTTTGGGTAGTACAAATTTGGTTCATTTACTGTTAGTCCTGTTAAACTGGTCGATTGGTGTTCCATGTGAGGTTGCCTTTGGTTTTTGACATTTTAAGGAGAAAAAATGGACCTAGTCAGGCTCTAAAGCTTGCACAAGTCCCCGTGGTATTTTGGATTCTACCAGATAGGTATAGAAAGCTTTTAAATAATAAATGAAGAATAAACAAAAAAACAAACAGATAAAGAACTTTGACAATGATTTCTTCTTCAATGCTTGAAGTATTAGCTTCAGAATTTAGCTTGTTCTGCAAATATGACGCATGAATGAATTAATAAATATCATACTAAACCCCCCATGTTTAAAGCTCAAGCCAAATCAAGTGGTGAGGAACCAGAGAACACAGTTTAATGGTGAACTGGCAGATGTTAGTATCCACCAGCTGGTAATGAATCTGTCCTGGTTAAGTTAGAGCTGTAACGGTTGTTATTTATTATGGAAAGATAAATGTTAGAACTGGAACCAACCGGCAACCTGATAGATTGCACTACGAATTTGCAAAGCTGTCATAATGGTGCTTGCCTCATAGATTTTATGTATTAATGGTCCCATATTTGGACAACAAATAATGATGTTCTTAAGAGGTTGAACCCTTATTGTAAACATAAACAAGTAAAATTAAAATTATGGTCTGCAGGGGAATTACCCTCAGGGAACCAGCTCAATAAGAAAGCAACACAGGCTCAATCTTAAAAACTAATCTTAACCCCAGCAACCAACACCCCTCTCCACCCCTCTAAGTAAAAAGAAAGAAAAGGAAATCAGCCTCCTTCAAATGTAAAATGTTGCAAATATTAGTGCTTGACTTGTGGGTTTTATATATTCATGGTCCTTCCATATTTTTGAATGGAAAAAATTAGATTACTTGGAAGGTCTTTAATATTTAACATTAAATAAAATTTAAAAATCCCGGGACAAAACAACAAATTGATAAGTCAGGTCAGCTCAGGAGGTCCCCTGAACATTGCTACCATATCACTGAACTAACAATTCCTCCTCCCCCCCTCCAAGGTGCGCCCGGGACTGCAAAGGAGAGCACAGGACATAAAATTATGATCAACAGGATTCTAAAAAGACAAAACACAACTCACTCTTGTGTCCTCAAGGTTTCGCTTAAGACAAGCATAAAATGTAGTTTTGTCATCCTTATTCACAATGCAATATCCAAGTCATTAACTGGCAATATCTCCATTTTCTGTCAAATTTATTGCATAATATTGTTAAGGCTCTTTTGCTAAAGGAGGACCTGATAACTTATCTCATTAACAGGTACTTAGGATTACCATACTTTCTGTTTATATCAGTACAGCACGTCAGTGAATGGGATTCGACAGTTGCTTAAGTTAATCATACTTTCTTTATTAAGGTTCTTTATTTGGTTCTTTATACAAAGCAAAGTGTACCTCCATCTTTTTCAAATTGAGGTATTTCTGTCGTTGAAGTGGAAGTCACGGATTGTGTAGCCATTGGGATTTCATTATGCCAGCCACTCTCACCATTGGGAAGTAACAACGGATATGCTAATGGATCATAACATCCATGATAGCAATGAACTCTCGTCGGACAATTATTTCTATCGTACACTATTATGCTCCTCTTGTACGATGTTTGATCTCCATTTCCCTCGACCCAGACAGCACCAACTTGAGATGCAGTTGGCTTATTATATGTTCTTTGATCAAGATCAACGGATGCATTTAGTGTTATTCGATAATTATCGAGCGCCGGTATGTCTCTCAGCATCCTAAATGTTTGTGCATACGGATTGTTTGATAAAACACCCATCAGTATCTGAACGGTGCTCCTATCAAGATTTGGTGTTCTATTCATCCGTTGATCTAACTCTACATCGGTATCATAAAAGTAAAGTTGCAAGTACTTCGGTTCATTTTGAGGAACCAATTGATCTAAGAAATGGTAAATTTGGCCGTGAGCACGAAATGTGTACACACCATCTCTCATGTTGGCCAAATTTTTATCTACCCTCGCTCCCAATGATGTGAACGAAAAATGAGAATTGTAACACCGTATGAAATATCGAAAAGACACACCATCAGGCTCTTCAGTTGTAAATAGACGATACAACTCATCAGGAACTTCATTTGGGGCGAGTGATATCTTACCATTCATACAACAAAAGGTTGGAAATTCATACTGGAATCTCTTAGCTTTACAGAACTTGCAATCTCGTTGGTTGCGCAGAATGTTAGGTGAGGGAGGCAAGCCATGATATACAAAATCAAATGGGTCATTGTTTTCACTTTCATTTCTGGTAGGTGCTAGTGTGACCGTCGGGTTTAAGGTAGTTTCTTCATCTTCAAATAAACCTACAACAACAATAAAGCTCATTTTATCCTTATATCATTTATGTAGTTCCATGGAGATGGATGATAAATTTTTAGGATTTGAAAATAAAATTAATTTTATTACCATCAATCTCCGCCCATGAGTCCTTTGATGGAAAGATGATGACATCGTCACTTTCATCTAAATCTTCAATTTCATCTGTTGAAGTAAAGAACAAACACCACGAGTTATGTAATATAAATTAACATTATTTTTTCTTATGATGTTATAAATAAAATCATAACAAAACAATAACAAAAACATTTACCTTCAAGAGTATGTTCATGTAAATGTTCATTGGTTATTTGTTTTTGCCTTTCTATATCAAGCAATGTTGTCTTTTTTTCTCTTATGTATTTGATTGATAGATGCAGTTCCAACCTCGGTATGAGATGGTCCATTCCCAATTGAAGTGTTACTACATGTGTACAGTTCATTTGCTGCCATGCTACTGGTCAACTCATAAATTCGCTTGTTGTTGTACTCTCGCATCATCTCCTTTCGTCTATCTTTACTTGTGTAATCCATGTTTTGATATCTTTTATTGCAATATAAATTCTTGCGTTCTTTAGAAGAGCTAGATGCCATTCTCTCATCAATTATGACTGTCCAATGATATGACAACAAAATAGTATTAACTTCATAACTTATCTATTAATCGTAAAATTCATATATACGATAATAAAAAGAAACCATTCTTATAAACACTATTTCAAGCCAAACCATTACTACTAATATTGAGTAAGTCGAGAACCTTTAAAATTTCCATCAAAGTAACATAAGAGGGATAATTTGGAAAATTGACAAGTCAATATAATTTTATAAGAAAAATTCGCATTTCTCACAAGATGCAATATTGAAAGAAATAAATTGTTATAAACAATATTTGTTTGTGCAATTCAATTAATTTGACATGCAAAATATAGAAGCCGGGTTAATTTCATAGAACTTACAATTTGAAGGACATATAAACATTAAGAAAAAACTACTTCACATTGATTATTAATTTTTGTTTCATATTTTTCAGATGTAAATTAAAAAATATGACATGTAAGTCGGGCATCTTAAAAAAAATTCTTATTTCTGAGATCTAAATAAAAAACTGATTCACATTCATCAGTAATTTTGTTCGTCTTATTCTTAAATTTTATAAGAAAAATTCGCATGTGTCAGAATAAAACTTGAAAGCTAATAAGCATTTGTCATTTACCAAGGAAAATAATACAAGGACACCAGGGACTGGAAAATAATAGAGAATTAGCATGATGAAAAAAAATATCAGGAAAAAAAAAGTTAAATGGAGGTGTTCAAATGGAGAAGATCAAATAGAAAAAAAAAGAAAGTAGCGCCATAAGCAACTAAATCAAATTTTTATCTTCATTAATTATTCCTTCTTAGTCCTAACTGTCAGACCAACTAACAAAATCCAGTCCAAAAATCATCATTTTTTCCATAATCAGCTGACATCAATTTGTATCTTTATAATTCGAAACAACCTAAACAAGTGTACAAATAAATGTGCTTGATAATATATATATTATTTTAAAAGGAACAATTTGTACGCACATTGCAATTAGCACAACACAATCAATTTTTTATCTTTATTAATTATTCCTTCTTAGTCCTAACTACCAAAATCTAGTCCAAAAATCATCAATTTTTACATAATCAGCTCTCATCAATTTTTACTTTTATAATTCCAAACAACCTATACAACTGTACAAAAAAATCCACTTGAAAATATATTATTTACAAGGCCAGTGCTATATTGAGATCTTAATTTACAATTTTCAGGACTAAGAGAATTTTTTTCTCTTTGTGTCAATTTTGTCCTTATTTAATACTTTCTTTTAAAAATGAAATAAGATTAGGCATTAGAATTAAGGAAATAATTTAATGTGTTTAATTTATAACAACAACATTATTTACTTTTATAGAACGATATTGTGTACCTTCTTCTCTTGGGAATGATATGTTGTTACTTCGACTCGTGTGATCTCACAAGCTAATATCATTAATTATTCAGTAGTTTGTGTATTATTAATTATAATACACAAAGTAACTTATCTAAATTAATATTTCATCTGCCAACCTTTTTTTTTATGAACTTAAATATTATAATCTTGTATGATATAAACAAAATTTTAGGTAAAGTTGTCATATTATCATTGGACAATATCTTTAAATATAAAAATCATAGCACGACATACAAAAGTAACGAACAAAGTAAATACTATTACAAAATATATTATGCGATGTTAAAAGTTACATCTAAATTTTCAATTATCATTAATCTCACAAAAGCAATGAAAATAAGTTTTTTTAAAAATACTAACAAATTTGTATCGCATTTGTGACAAGGTTTGTTGGATTAGATTTTTCACCAAAACTTCAACCTTAGACCGGGATAATAAGAATCCTAAAAATTATAGATATCAATAATACTTGTGTTAACATAAGGTAATTGAAAAATGAAAAATAACTATATATTCAACTTAAATAGAAAATTTATAGAACTAATAAATTGTGTGCAAGTTAAATATTAAAGTTTAAATAAATTTATTATGTTAATCAACAACGTCAAATAATAATATGAACTCCAAAAATTTTTCGTCAAAAGAAAAAAAAACTGACGTGAGATACCACAAGTTCAGTACATCAGGGCTATTAATTATTCTCTTCCCACGATTTCATCATACAAACATTTTGTTTACTTTTTTTCTTTTATTTCTAGATAACTAACGACTTAAATGTATTAGAATAATTTTTATGTCAACATAAATTATTCGATTCAAATGTAACTTTACTTTTTAAATTTCCAAATTTTGTAAAGATAGATAAGGACGTATCTCATTTATGAGAAAAAATAGGATCTTAAATTTCTTAATTTGCAATATATCAATTACCCATAGATCTTAGCATATAAGCAAAGTCTTAATCAAGGACAAAACTGGTATAAAGAAAAAAATATTTCAAAACATACAAAACATTACCAACTAAAAAATTAAATAGAAAATTCATCTCCATAATAATATGAGTTCAAACATTAAACCTGAAGAGTCAACAATTCATACATCCATAACAGGAAGCTACCCAACAATTCACAAAAGAGTTACCCAACAAAATTTCAAAATAACTACCCAACAAAAATAGCTAACCAACAAAACTACAAAAAAGGCAACATCAAACACAACCATAATATCAATATTATAAATCCCTGACATCATTTCACTCCATCCGAAAGCAAAATCAAACAGGCATGTTAATTCTGTGGAAATTAAATAAAGCTTTTAATTAGGAATATTATTGATTTATTGAACATAGCAACATTATAATTGTTTTTCTTAACTAACAATTACCTATGTCTCAAGGCCAAGACTTCTGGCATCATTGGATCAAAAGTAACACTGGAAATATCTGTGGCTTGCAGATAATTAACTGCAAATAAATTCATATTTAACATAATTTTATACGTTACTAAGAGAGCTATACTGGAAAATGGAAGGACTGATATGAATATCGTACGTGGTCTATGAAGGATTACTTTCACCCGAGTGATAAAGATGATAGACTTATCATGACATGCACGAACAATCCTCACATGGTTGGTCAAAGGTAAGCCTATCAAAACCAATGCAATCACATTGCATCTGGAAAATTAAAGAAATTGAACAAATGTAAGGAATACAACTATGAAGTTAGTGGGAAATCATCTATATCATATAACACTATATTTGTAACTCACGTCCAGTCTAGTAGATAAATCTCAAGGGCAGGTACACGATATCCACCATCTCGATTAAGGTATTCCACTTTATGCCCATAACAGACTCAACCAACTACATCTAAAGGAAGGAAATAAGAATTGCAAGGAGTCCATTAAAATTAAGACTTTTTTGGAAGCAATAACAACTCCTAAATAATAATTATCTGTACAAACTTAAATTACCTATGAGATGATTGCCGCGTTGGATCCCGTAAATTGTTTCAATGGATGGCACCATGGGGTAAAGAGGAAAATTACTTATGCTTTGAGGAAGAGGAAGGATAGTGGTATCTTTGTCAAAAACAATTTGGAAATCTCGGTCCAGTATTTTACATTTATCAAAAGTAATATGTTTTTGATATGCCGGTTCAACTTTGAAATCCTTCAAAGAAATCAAATTCCCAACTCGAACTCTGCTTTCTACATATGATTTCGTCTCATCTGGAACTTTGGCCAACATTTTTGCTCTCTAAAAGAACCAAATGTTAAAAGATGCAACATGGATATCGACATAATAAGAGCATGTAGATAATAGTAAAACTAAATAGGACATTAAACGAATAATGCGATTCTTACATCATTATCTAGAAGGACCAAGTACAATATGTTATTACGGCGAGTCTTGATCATGAAATGCACTCGCACGACATTCATATCCCACCAGAAGTAATTTAGACACTCGAGTTGAGCAAATCTTTCCACCATAAAAAAACCCATTGCTTTACTGCCATAAAGAAACTCTTATTTATATGAAAAAGTCATCACTATTTGTTTATTTACAAGTCAGTTGTGGAAAAACAGTACAACTTTGTGTGTTGACGTTAAATGCATCCTTCAAAGGTAAGATCAACAGAGAAGAGATCAATATGCAGAGAAAATTTCAAAAAATTATGAGAAAATAGATGTCTTCTCTGTGGGAAAACAGTAAAACCAATATGAGAGCTATCAACTCACAGTGTTCTCATAAACCCTTTTCTAAACAAACTCGAGCATGAAATCGTACTCAATAAGATTAATGCTAAACAAAAGGTCAATTCATCACTTAAATATCAAAAAATGAACTTTACAGAAGAGTTGTACGACAAGTCATAAGAAATGACAAAAATAGAAAGCAAAAGAAAAAAGTACCTCAGGAGAGACGAAGAACCCTTGTGTAGTCACAATATTCGAGCTCGGAGATCGCACAAAAGAGACCACGGTCGATATCGCTGAAATGAATAAAATGAGAGATATATAGGTGTCATATATTGAGAGAAGAGACATGTCAAATTTAAAAGCAATGTAACACAGTTCATTTATAGTAGCAAGTAATGGCATCATATCTAAATTATGCAAGATCTGTCTCCATAATTATCCATTGTCATACTATTTTTTTTGTCTTATGGTGGGCTATATTGGTCTTTGGCAAACTTTCCATATTTTGCAATATGGTGGTTGACAATATCATAAAATTACCAGAATATATCCTAGAATTATTAAAATAAATGTGAAGATGATTTTTTAGAAAAGAAGTCCAGCCATGATAGAACAAGTGTGTATTATGAAAACTAATTCCACAGTCATACAAACGTGTGTATTGTGTATTGTGATCATGATCTTTTCATGCGAAGTCATCAATCAAATAAATCAAACAAAGTTTATATTATATTAAAACTAATTCCACAGTCATACAAAGAACTGACAAGTGGTGGTCTTTCAAATCAAGATTCAAAAGCATAAAAAGGAACATTGCACAGCTGAAAAAGTTATACCTTGGAAATTAGGATACTCCTAAAAGCATTATCAATGGCGGCATCAATTCCAATGCTTTTCTATTATCTACTCCCACTGCTGCATAAGCCCCAGAGAATTGGATACCTTCCGTCTTTTGATACAAGGGCAAAAAAAATGAGTTTTCAAAAGCCAGTAAAAAAAGGGTACCCTAAAAACAAAGTATTGTGCTTAATCTCTTTCTTAGTTTGTTAATTTCTGATTTATTTAATCCGGTAAGATCTCTCTCCAAAATAATCCATTGTCTTATATACAATGTGCTGCCTTGATCTGTAGTCTCTCTTTATTTATTGTCAAGACATGATTGTTAGTACTAAATTATTATGCAAAACAGTTCACCGGTACATAGTTCCTAAAAAATTTTGATCTATCATGTAATTCTCCTCAGTCTTTAAGTGTATAGAAAAAAAAAATTTAGATCTCATTCCTAAACTTCATATTACTGTACTGAAAACCAACCAGGAAGAAACAAGACAATAAACAAAACCTCCTCCATTGGATATCCGATGTAGCTGACCTGTGAGCATCGAACCACTAATGGATGTCCATGAAAGTTTGACTTCACTTACGTAATACTTAGTCAGTACAGGACCAGATTTTTATAATTGTAGTATAATAAAAAATGTGAGATGGTCAAGGTAAATATCCAAGGATATAGCAATGCCCCTGGTACATTTACCACCAGCTGGTACTGAAATTAGTATAGCAAAGCCCAAAATAAGACAGCAAGCTTGATAAATTGAAACTCAGAAAATAATGTACCTTCCAATCTCTCGCTTGCGAGTTGTGACGAAGTTGTTTCAAGCTATCACTCAAGGTTGCAGGTCCTCGAACAACATATAATGTGAGCTATCATGATGAAATAACAGATAATGATGAAGAAAAAAAGTTCCAAATAATACACATCAAACTTTCTAGACAAATTAATTAGAAGAGATAAAATTGCAGTTGGTATAATAGCAAGAAACAGTTGATTCAATACAAAAACAGTTGGTATAATAGCTACTGTTTTTGTTATTATACCAGCAGAAAAAGAAATCTGCTGTTATACCGAAATAAATTTGCAGTTGGTATAATAGCAATTAAGTCCCTTTTCTTTGGTATAATAGCAATTAAGTTGTTTGTAAACGTGTATAACAGCAATTTGCAGTTGGTATAATGTCGATTAAAATAATACAATTTTCAAAACTTCGCAATTAGGTCCCTGTCAATTCAAAGTCAGTACCAGTGCCTTGTTTGGGCTGGTACCAACTGGTACCAGTAATCACATACAAACACAGAAACAACAAAGTAACGTTTAAATGATTGAAATTTGTTTATAGTATGGCTGTGTATCAGGTAGATTCCTCATTGCACTTATTCTGGATAATGCAATTTTGCCCAAATTTTGAGTTTTTCAGATTTCCAAATTTTGCTCTCCTTTAGTGGTGCTGGTTAACACTAAAACCTTGAATTAGTATTTACCAGTATGCAAGCAAAGAGAAAGCAAACAAAGAAACATTTCCTATTATTAAGTGGTGACCATACTGGTAAAATGATGCTACTGGTAAAAAGATCTTCCATATGAAAGGAAAATATGAAGTAAAGTACCTTATAGCTGACTCGAATCCTTTTGCTGAAACAGAGAGAAAGAAAGAAAGAAAAAAAAAACATTAGTAGTAGATTAAGATTAAGAGGAAAGGAAGAGCCATGAGAAAGAAATAAGCGGCGAAAGGAGAGCAGTGAGCCAGTGAATAAAAAGCCTCTTTTGTTTTTGGAGTTTTGAGTTGTTAGAACTTCGATGCATTCTCAGCCCAGGTAGTAGCGCTCATAGCTTAAATCTTTTTCTTTCTAAATTTTAAACAGAGCCCAAGAGAGCCCGAGTCCAATTCTTTTTAATCTCTTTATACCCAGCTTGGATCAAGCCCAAAAATGCCCACTGTCGCAAAAGCACAAATATTTGCATATTAACCCCTCTGACAAGAGGTTATTAGCAAATTATAACTCAAATTCATATTTTTCTTAAAAGTAAGACCCTTGGATAAATCAGAACAGCATATCAGTAACACAAAGGAGATAAGGGTAGCTATATTAGTTACTGGTACAAGAGAGTTTGAACTCAATACCGAAAGATACATTTTAAATTTGAGTTCTGAACCAGAAATTATGAATTCAATCACACATACAACTTCTCCACAAACTAACAAACCCAACCCGAGCTAACAAGAGTAAGCAGGCCCGTTATTAACAAGAGTAAGCAGGCTCTGATTAATAACACAAGTTTTATGTTAAATGGTTATGTCTTTTTATTTAATTTTGTTAAAGTGTAGCATGTGATTGAACTTTTGTGGAAACATGAACGTGTCATAAATGCAATCAGAAACATTAAGTAAGGAGTTGTCCGATTGGTGCAAGGATGTTTGTGGTACGATATTAGTCCTTATTCCATTGAAGTAATTAATAGTACAAACATTGTCACTATGCAACATAAAAGTTAATCAAAACATGACCAAATAAGGAGTGAGTGGTACATCTATCCACGTATTGCCATCCTATCAAGCTTTATAAAAAAAATGTAAATTAAGGTTGCCATTAAACTGCTTAATCATTATATGTACCACCTAGACGTAGTGTTAAAATCCTTATAGATACATCACAGTTAAACAACATTTAAGAAGGTTTTAAGCCAATTTAACTCTTTCATATATAAGGAGTTGTATATATGGGGCAATGATTTTAATATTGGGTGGAAGTTGTTTTCAATATGGGAATAATAAACGGATATTATGGGTTGATTATTTTTCTTCATGGGAGCAACAATGCACTTGTGAGTACTAATTGTTTGCCCATCCAATCCAAATGCAACATCTGCTCCATTTCCATACTCCAAGAGATGATCGTGTTTCCCAAATAATTAGATGTAGGCCATCAAGTACTAAAAATGAACGTGTTTCCCAAATACACTTGAAAATAATATCACAAGCAAAACTCACAAGTATTGCAGATGCTCGAGCCGTCCAAGGCCAGGAACAAGATTCCCTGACAAATTTGAGTTGCCCAAATCACTGCACAAAAAAAAAGAAAAGATGAGATGAAAAAAAAAAACTTGATTAGACCTACATATAACAGATGCATACAACTCAACCTCTATTTCGTAGTCTTCTGAAAAAAAGAAAAAGAAACTATGTATCTGGATTGAACTTAGTATAGCAAAGCAAAACTCACAAGTATTGCAGATGCTTGAGGCACCAGTGGGTTTGAGTGAAGAGGGCGATTGTGCAAATGCAAATCGCAAAAGAAAAATCGTGTCTGCAATTTGAGAGGAGCAAAATTCATTGATATATATAGGTAGAAAGTCGGTTGAATTTGAAATTGCAATGGCGGGGAGAAGAGTCGGTTGAATTTGAAATTGCAATGGCGGGGACAATTACCTGTCAAATCCATTGAGGAGAGATCGAAGAACCACCTAGCTGTTGCGTTGATAAAAGAGTCGCCCCAATTTGAGTTATGCGGAAATTCAGAGATCGAAGAACCAATTTTTTTCTTTGAATCGGCCTTACATCTAGGCCCCGCTGCTATGTCGCGATTGAGATCGAGAGGGTTAGGTTTCCGATCTAGGCCCCGCGGCTCAGTCGCAATTCTTTCTTTCAATTGCGCGATTGAGATCGAGAGGGTTAAGTTTTCGATCAAGGCTCAGTGGCGATTCTCTTTCCTCCGGCTATGGCAGGCCGAGCGCCGACCATCACTAAATGAGATACCCAACGGCGTATGGAGAAATGGTTTGAGATATCTCCAGAAAGAATAATAATTCTAGTATTCTACTCATTGAAATGGAGAGTACGGCTGATATACTAAAGGAGAAAAGGTAGGTTTGAGATATCTCCAGAAGGAATTCAATTTTCACGCGTCGGGAGGGAAGAAAAAGTCAAAAACGCGTGAGAAGAAAGAAACAGATATATAAATGGTCCAGTTATTTTGTAGCTTTTTATGTGGCGGGTATGTTTCTAATTAAATTTAGATTTCTACACGCTTGACAACATGAAATAGATTCATAAAATCAAATTTTTTATTAAAGGCTGAGATTGAGATGTGTTTTTGATGAGTGGCTGAGATTTACTTAATGAACGGTTGAGATTGTGTTTGGGTGAATAGAAGCTTGGAACCTAAAATTTTCAACGTGATATTAGTAGCTCAGATTTAATGTAATGTATAGCAATTTAGGTTTTTTTCTTGGATTATTCGTCGTAATTAATTTATTGCATTTTTCTTGGATTATTCGTCTTAATTCATTGCAGATCTCCAATCAAGTATTAATATTACAAATAAAAATATGCCACGGAAATCCTAAAGCTTTTTAAGGCTGATTTACAGGACTATGGAAGCATTGCATCTTCTGTGGCAGGTTGTGATGGAGTCTTCCATGTGGCAAGTCCTGTTCCTTCAAACTTTCCAAGCCAGAGTTACGGATTTACCAAAAAACATAAGTACCGAATAGGCTATTCGGTACCAACCATTTACTTCTTTTTTTTCTATCCTGTACCGAAAAGTTCCACAAATTTTCAACATTAACTCTATCACAAAATTTGAATAACATTTCGGTGCTGAAGAATAGGCTATTCAGTATGTAAATTCAAGTTATATACGTAAATCGAAGAAACTCCAATTGCTGGGTTGGAAATACAGGCCATTAAAAGAAACTCTCAGGGATTCTATTTGATAGGGTCATGTACCGAAGGCCCCATGAACCATTCGTGGGTCGAGTACAGGACCCAGCATCGGAGACCTCCTGAATACAGCTATGGGCTTGGGCCCAGAATACCCCGCAACAGTTCAATACAGACCTCCTAGAGCGAGCCCAATGCGAGCTCGGGACGGTTATTATTGGAAACCTCCCGAACCGTCACAAACGGTTATAACCACACACGATAATATAACCATCCGTAATTGACTGTTGAGGCTAAGTCTGGTAAAGCGCTGTGGTAAACAGTTATAACCGCGCACGACAATTATTGGATAGCCCGTGGCATGGTGATGAAGGGCATTACAAGGTAAAGCAAAGCATCAGGTAAAGCGCTGCTCATGTCTCTGCCCCTGTTTATTGTGAGGAATTTAGTCGAGCTGGTGGTTTGCACAAGATTTGTGCCAACAATCTGCCAAACCAGGGGAGTAATTAAAACTTAAACTCATCCATTAAGCAAAAGAAAATCTTGTTTAACGATTGCCCAAAGTTGTGAGAAACATCCAAAAATCACCAGTTCACAACAACATTTGTAAAGAAACAGCTCAGGTTTGTACCTCCCAATGAAGAAGAGAGAGAAGGGGTGAGACGTGAATTACATGTAAATTTAGAATAATTTAGTTTGAATTTAGATTAAAGTAGTACAATTTAATTTAGTGTATTTTAGGATCTGTTTATAATGTAATTTAGTTTTAATTAACTGTAATTTAGGTTTTTTTTTTTGTAATGTACTGTAATTTAGGGTTTTTTCATGGATTATCCGTGCAGCACAGTACTCATGCCGCATGCGATGTTGCATGCTAATGCTATACCGCATGAGATTCGTACATAGCTGATTTGTAGCTCCTCTGCTCGATGCCGCATGTTGTATGTCGTATGGAGAAGTCGTTGTATCGGAATCCGCTGTTTTTGTTCCGTTTTTGCCCTAAAGTCACTAGTTTTCTTCAAATCTGCTTAAATGACTAAAAAATAGAAAAGTAATTGAATTCCTATGAAAACCACAAACTAACTTACTGCTTTTGGTTCAAATAACTAGTATTTTTTACTATAATTTCACACCCTATCACACCCTCAAACTTAAACTTTTATTCGTCCTCGAACAAAATCAAAGAGGAACTCAGTCAAAATCTAAACATTGATAAATTTGCTAAATTGTTTTGGATCTGGACTCACCATGAAATTGTCTACTCAAACCCTAATTTTTGTACTCGCAGATTTTTTAACAGAAAAAATTATATTCACCACACTTTGATCTAATTTGGAATATCTCAAACAAGGTATCTTAAATAATATGGCAAAAACATCTTTCAAAACCAAAAATACCTATTTCACCCCCCATTTATAAAGTGATCCCTTCTTCAACCAAACCCTAAATTCGGGATAAAGCAAACCGACTATGCATGTTAATAAGATGCATCTTTTTAGTAAAAGAAATGTAAAGTAAATTACAATATATACAAGAAAAGAAAATTCCACCATCTCACTCAATCTAGTTTTACCTTTCTAGCGCTTGGATACAAATGAGAGGTTATGTATTCTGAATGCACCCAAGAATTTTATCGAGCCCTGGATCGAGCCGGGTGGGTAGGCGCCGTACTCATTTTTCACGTCATCTTTTTATTAATATTTTTTGTATTTTTCTTTGTATTTTTATATTTTTGTATATTTTAGAAAGTAAAAACTGAAAAGTAATAACATATATAAGTGATAAATAGCAGTGTTCTAAATAGCGCGCTATAGCGCCGCTATAGTATTTTTGGACCCCAAACGCTACGCTACGACATATATCAAAATGCGCTATTTGCGCTACGGCCGCTATAGTGGCCGCTACAGCGCTATAGCGGTCCGCTATTTGCGCTATACAATATGGGTTTTTTTTTTTAAGCAATTTATATGGGTTTTAAATAAAGATAAAAAAAATCTCAAACCGAAATTGAATTTGTTGCTACTTGCTACAAATAAATCAATTTGAAATTGGGAATATAAATTGAAATTTGAATAGAAAAAAAGTCCACTACAAAAGACAGGCACTTTTCGCGAGGATAAAAAGTGACTTTTTGCGACGGAGTACCCTCATAAACGTGCTTTTTCTTTTGCGACGGTACTTTTAGCGACGAAGTTCCCTCGCGAAAAGTGCCTACTTTGTTGTTGTGGTCCAAACCGAAATTAAAATTTGAATAGAAAAAAAAATAGATTATGTCATGAATCATGATGCTTAAGATATTTTTAATAGGAAAAATCGATAGTTTATGATATTACTATGGATATTTTGAACCGCAATTTGGACTTTGTATGGGTTCAATATGAATATTATAATTTCTTAATTACTTTGGTGTTATTTATTGTTCTATGAGACCTTAGATAATGTTGATATTTAGTACAAATATTGAATATACGAAATGTAAAAAAAAAATGCTATTCGGAATAGCTTCCGCTATAGCGACGCTATTCGCTATAGCTTTTTTTTTAGCCTTCCCGCTACGACGCTATAAACACTATTTAGAACCTTGATAAATAGAGATAAATAGCCTGTACTTGCCTTTTTTTATAGAGATAAATAGCTAAAATGCTGAAATATAACACTAAAAAATAAAAATAAATTAAATATTTGTTAGATTACTTTTTTGATATATAATTAGCATATTTATACTAAAATACGCTAAATTACTTGAAATTATGTTAATTTATACTGAATTACACTAAATTATGCTAAAATAAAATAGAAAATAAACACTATAGCTAATTAACGAAATCAAGTTACAGCTAATTAACCGAAATAAACACTGTAGCTGGACGTTATGGTCCATAATGTCCAGCTACAGTGTTTTTTATTTTTCATAAAATTCACAAACGAAGTAGCAATAAAAAAACACTGTAGCTGGACGTTCTGGACCATAACGTCCAGCTACAGTGTTTTTTGTTAATTAGAGATCATTAGCGATTAGATTAACTGGAAGTTATGATTTATAACGTCCAGCTACAGTATCCTGGATGTTATGGACTATCACGTTTTAGCTATATCTCGAATTTTCGCCAAATGCTTCTTTAATGTCGATATTTGTCTATATTATTTACTATTAATAAAAATTTTGGACCCAATCACAACTAAAGTAATTTTTTTTTTTTTGGAAAAGGTCTACCGGTGGTTGCTTGGAAACAACAATCATAACTTTTTAACAGGTTATTTTTTACCATAAAAAATTTTAAATTATGTATTTTTTCTAAAAAAAAATCTATTATCATATTTATCCATATAAATTATCAAAACACACAAATTTATCCAATTAATTGTCTTTTCTAATAAAACTCATTTTAAATTTATAAATTACTCATTTTAATCTTTACTAAAAATAAAACTATGTACATTGTTTAAGAGAAATGTTTAGCCTTCTAATTAGTCGGTTGTGAGGTGATATATATATATATATATATATATATATATATATATATATATATATATATATATATATATATATTTTACTTGTGTGTGCACACAAGCGTATCCTAATTGGCACTGTGTACGCGTCACAAGTAAAGAGATGACACATTTTCCCTCAAAAATTGACTAATTAGAAGATTAAATATTCATAGACATACTTTATATTTTTTTTATTCTTTAATAAATGATTAAATGAATTTTAATTGAAAGGACAAAAAAATTGATTAATTTAGTTTTTTTTATTAGTAGGATAAACATAATATTATCTATTTTAAGGAAAAATAAGTAATTTAGAGGTTTTTAAGAGAGATACCTGTCCCAATCTCCCAGCATCTACTGTTTATTTCGTTTTGTCGTTTTCTCGGTTTTATTATGCGAATTCTCCCCCAATAAGAAAAAGGTTAAGAAGAAAAAGGTAAAGAAGAAAAAGTTTAATGGCCCCAAATTTTACTTAGATTACAAACACAGAATAAGAAACTATTTTAAAGTTCCCAATTTTTATTTACAATACATCATAAATATACATATCTTTATGTAGTGTATCTCAGACATAATTATAGAAGATTAATAAAAAAATTCAACGTCTCCTAAATATATATATATTAATTATTCACACATTATGTCCATGAATAAAATAAAGCAACTTTTTTAAAAGCAACTTTTATGAACACATTATGTCCATGAATAAAATAAAGCAACTTTGTATTAAGCAACTCTAAAGAAAATTATTTAGCTTCGTACTCAAAGCAACTTTTTTAAAAGGTGGATTCAACCAACCACCCACTAGACTAGTTAGGTCTCTGCTGAAGGACAATAAAGGAGCGCTTAGTAAAAATAAAAATATTTAAGCGACAATATCGATAAGGGAAAAGTTGAAGACATGCACGCCTCTTGTTGGCCACCTTGAAATTGCTAATATTAATTATATACCTGAAAAAGTTGATAGATTCTGATTAGGATATTCGAGTGAGGCTATCGTGCTATGCATAGCACCAATGGCTAGTGTACTACGGCTCAATATAGTACTTTTTAAAATCCTAACGGTCGATCCGACCGTTCAATGTGATATCCATATGAATATGTACTTGCAAACTAAATTTTATATTTTTTCGAATTTTTTTACTATTTTTTCAGATAGGTAGAAAAATCAGTGTTTTTTGAAAATTCTGGACCATCAAAATTCTACCTATCTGAAAAAATAGTAAAAAAATTCGAAAAAATATAAAATTTAGTTTGCAAGTACATATTCATATGGTTATCACATTGAACGGTCGGATCGACCGTTAGGATTTTAAAAAGTACCATATTGAGCCGTAGTACACTAGCCATCCGTGCTATGCATAGCACCATAGCCTCACTCTAGGATATTCTTACCAACTCAGATCTGAAGACTGCTGCTCTGTTGGTCTATTCATACTCTTTGGTTGTTGTTTTTTATATTTTATATCCAGCGAAGAGAAAAATAGTAAAGAAAAGAAGAGTAGCAGAAATTTTCATAATATATTGATATTTTTTCACACACTTAGGGCATGTTCAGTGAAACACTGTATTCGTGGGAAAAAAAAATTCACTCAGAGTGAATTTTTTTTCCCCATGCACACAGTGTTTTGACCATTCAAAAATCTTCATTTCCGTTCTCATTTCCGTTCCCTTTAGACGGCCGAACATGCCCTTACATTGAAATAATACCTTACTTGTTATATATATTCATGAGAACCTTCTACACACTTTCCTCTCACTAAATAACATTTAACACCCTCATTTAACTCCTCTATTTTCTAGATACGAATTTCTAATTCCCATGACAACCTAGAAGACTACATACATAAACTTCAACATAGAAGTCTACAAATATTAATTTCAACATAGAAGACCAAAAACATTAATTTCAACACTCCCCCTAATGTTTTTGTTTGTCATCCCCAATAATTTCCTAAGATAAACGAACTTGTCACATGGAAGCGCTTTCGTGAAAATATCCGCCAATTGATCTCCGGTCTTTACAAGCTTGATAAGAACTTCTTCATCTTCAACCGCGTTTTCGAATGTAATGCTGCTATCAACATCCACCACACATCTTTTTTTTCAACCGCCGATTGGCATGCATAAAATGTGCTTCCAACACCTTCTTTATCATTATTTTCCTCCTCCGTATAATTTGCATTATCTTTATTTTTCAACCTACAATTCTTCTCAACAAGGCCAAATTTCTTGCAATGGTAACATTGAGGTTTTCCCTTATTCCAACAATTCTTTTCAACATGACCCGATTTCTTACAAAAATTGCAAGTTCGAGTTTCTCCACTTCTACCACCACGGAACGTATCTCCTTTGGTCACATTTTGGTTAGATGACTCTTTTAAATTAACCTTTGATTGAAAAACACTTTCTAGAGAAGAGTCACTAGGTCTATTTAATCTTTGCTCATGTATTTCAAGAGAACCCACTAGGTCTTGTACACTAAGAATAGAGAGATATTTGGTTTCTTTAATAATGGACGCAATATAATTATACTTGGGAGAGAGGCTAATTAAAATTTTCTCACAAACCGATTTATCGGTTAAATTTTCACCCAACTTTTTAATTTGATTAACCAACTCAATCACCATAGAAAATGAAATAGGAGAATAGTAATCGGTACTTTACCAATAGGAGAATAGTAATCTACTATCGGTATGTAACCGATAGAAGTATTGGTGTTTCTTCTATTGTGTTGGTCTCTAGCGGTGGGGAATCTGTTAACAGATCTAGTTTTAACCCGATAGAAGTCTACAGTTCTGTAGTAGTGAATATAAAATGAAATAAGAGTCAGCGACGATTTCCCATAGTCCCATATATCCAACATCCCTCGGCAAAACAAAACAAAAAATAAAATTAATTACTAATTTGATAATTGTCCAAGCTCAAATTTGAACGGATTAAAGGAAGGTCTAATTAAGCAATAATAATAAAGAAAAATAATTAGGTTAGGAAGGAACAATAGCAATAATAAAAAATTTGATTTCCGGTCGTCCATGTGCTACTGGTAGGATTGCCACCGAATCAAATCATACTATGCAAAATATATATTACAAAATGAAGACGGAGACTCAAGTTCCCAGTGCGCCATCGACTGTCTAATCCTTGGAATGTGAACAGATTAGAGGAAGGTCTAATTAAAAAATAAAAAGAATTTTGGTCCGGAAGGATCAATAACGATAATAAAAATAGTGAAATTGTGCATGACCTACCTAATCAATGACTAGATAATTGATGACCAGTATGACTGCCTCCTAATCAAATCATACTAAGCAAAATATTACAAAACGAAGACGGACACTCATGTCCCCAGTGCGTGTTCCACGCATCACCTATGATTCATGGAGCCCACTGTCATTGTCATGCATGGGTGAAATAGAAGTGTTCATATTTTTTTTTTTTTTGGAAAATAGTTTTTTACGGGCCATAGTAGTTAATTTTAAGATGTTGGTTATTGTCAAATTAAATATTTTCATAAATAATTAATGGACGGTTTCTTCTTGAAATAAAAGAAAATTATATAATGGCTGAGGATCGAAAACAACAACTAAAGTTTTGAGGTCCTAAACAATGTTTTTTTGTTTTTACAATTCTAATTCCGTTGACTGCCACAGTGGCCTCCAGCTCTTCGCGAGCTTTCCGAATTGGAATCAAATTCTCAAATCGGACTTTCCTTCCTCAAGTTATGGTTGTTTAAAGTTTGAAAACAACTCATTAATGTTTCATTGCAAAAACATCGATGACGTGCCGATATCTTATATCCTAGTTAATACCGGTATTGGTGCATTCATGTTTCTTTGCAAAATTATATAAATGTGATGTTGATGTTTTATATCATGTACCGATTCTGCCCTAGACAAAATTAATTATTGGATAAGCGAATACGGTTGGTGACCTCAATTTAATCTCTTCAAAAAAGAAAGAATATCAATGTCCCCACTTTGGCGACCACCGATGGTGACCTGAAATTTCTACTATTTAAACATTTTTTTTTATAATTTTTTTTATATTTTTTTTATATTTTTTTTAATAATTTTTTTTATTTGCGTATATTATATACCTCATTATATAAGACTAATCCTCTACACTCTTCTTCGTTACTCTCATATCAGACACTAGATTAAGCTCCACAATAAATGGCTAGCGTAATAACAACTTCTCCAGCGCCCGCTGATGCCACACAAGCTCAGAATGAGCCTACACCTATGCGCTCGCTGATGCCACTCGAGCTCCTTGAGGCAGCTACTGACGGCATGGAGGCAGATTTGAATCAGCTTCTGGGATTGAACGGCCATCGTCCCCCTGATACGGGGATACCTACTGGGGAAATGACACCAATTGAGCCCTCTGACTGCCTCATCAAAAGCGTAACAGGTAAAAAATTTTGGGCATACCTTAAGTAGTCTTGGTCTATTTTTTTAGTCTTAAGAAAATAAAGAAAAAGAAATTAATATGTATTTGTCGGTTGATCAGAAACCCCAACCTTTTCCCGGTTGGAGTGACAGACCAGACTTAAGGTCACATGTGATTAGTGAATTAACCCGTGTCGTGCCGTATCTACATGTGTTGAGCATCTTGGTGCCTCTCTCCATGCACGTCCTACAAATTACAAATATCGTATATATGCCAAAAAGTATAGAAATCGGGCATGAGAATTGTAAGAACACGCCACGTGTCTAGAAGTGTTTTTGGTTTTCAATTTTTTTTAAATCCCAAAATATGTTAAAAAATTGTAACAAAACTGAATTTTTTTTTTTTTGGAAATGACCAATAAATAGGGAAAGAAGTAAAATAAATTATGACAAAATTGTACTACAAAATATCAATTTGCAAATTTTTAATTTTTCCTCCTTTTTCTTCCTACATTCAACCGTCTATGTTTAAAAACATTAGCAAAGCTTAAAAAAAAACTTTATTCTTACCACGGAGTTCATTAAAAAAAATTTAGAAGTTAAATTTAATCATTTATTCAATAAGAATAACTGAGATGCATACTTTTTGTTTTTTTGCTTGAGTCAATAGAAAAGCCTACGGGATTCTTCAACAAGAGGGGCCAGATTAAGCCTCCTTTAGCTTCCTTAGCGTGGTGTTTGGTTGTGGACTAAAACTAAGGAGGTCTAAATTGATTATTCCAAATTAGACCGGTCTAAATTATTCATGTTTAATTGAGGTCTAAAGTTAGATCTGGCCTTAAGGTATTCCTTGTTTGGTTAGAGTTGGTGGAGAACTAAAGTTTGGGAAGCCTAAGTTAGTTAATTATTAATAATAAGATACTAATTATATAATATTATTATAATAATGATTTAATATATTAACAATATAAGATATTAATTATATAATTATATATTAATAATAATTATTAATAATAAGATACTAATTGTATAATATTAATATATTAATAATAACTATAATATATTATAATATTATTATAATAATTATTTAATATATTAACAATATAACATATTAATTATATAATTATATATTAATAATTATTATTAATAAAAAGATACTAATTATATAATATTATAATAATTATTTAATATATTAACAATATAAGATATTAATTATATAATTATATAGTAATAATAATTATTAATAGTAATATACTAATTATGTACTGATAATATATTATCATAATCATTCGAGTTAGGCCGTGATGGGTAATAAATTATTATATAAGAACTCTCTTTTAGTTTTTGTTTTGTCTGAAATCTTATTTCCTGCCTGTGCCTTAAGGAACCTGACCCCGGATTAAGCCTCATTGACCTCATTAAGAAATATTATTCCCTGCCTGTTGCCGAACGGCCTAATTTGACTCCCCCGGTCTCTTTAATCTCCCCATTCATAATCATCATATCATCCTTGATGCTATACTCGGTACTTTCGGACATTGTTTTGGATTGGTGTAGATTTTATGAGTCTAAAACAAAGAAGTTTGATTATTTTCTATTACTGTTTTCATGTTACAGTGGGCTATTTAAGCTGAAAATAAAGTGAAAACTAACGGTTGCCTATTTGCTGCCTATTTACCTAATCTCTAACCCTACACAAAGTACAAACGGTAACTTACTAATAATGTACATAAAGATTGAGTTGCTTTTATCTATAATTAGTAACTCTCTTTTTATACATCTAAACCCTATGATGGATATACTAAATGGATCTGAAGGTAATTGGATCCGATTAGTCCCTTTTTCTCAACACTCCCCCTCAAGCTAGGGTTATAGATGTTGATTAACCCTAACTTGCTCGTATTATTCTCAAATGGTTTCGGATCTAGACCCTTGGTGAATATATCCACCAATTGGTCTTCACTTCGTACATAAGGAGTTTCTATTTATTTGGATTGAATTTTTTCTAGAATAAAATGACAATCCACCTCGATATGTTTTGTTCTTTCATGAAATACCGGGTTGGATGCAATGTGCCGTGCCACTTGATTATCACAAAACATTTCCATTGGTTCTTGAATTTTAATTTCAATATCTTCAAGGAGTTGTTTGATCCATGTTAATTCACTAGCGGTTGACGCCATGGCACGATATTCCGCCTTGGCACTTGATCGTGCCACCACGTTTTGTTTCTTGCTTTTCCATATGACTAAATTTCTGCCTACAAACGTGTAAAAACCAGTTGTTGATTTTCGATCAAAGTTACCGGCCCAATCTGCATTGGAATAGCCACACACTTTGTTAGAATTATTACATTTAATAAAAATTCCCATACCGGGTGTTCCTTTTAAATACTTCAATATTCTATTTATAGCCTCTAAGTGCGGTGTTCTTGGACTATGCATAAACTTACTAATTTGGCTTACCGAGTATGATATATCCGGATGAGTTACCGTGAGATAAATTAATTTTCCTAGAAGTCATTGGAATTGGTTTATATCATCTAGTGGCTCACCATCCTCAGTGCTTAGTTTGTATTTATCATCTATTGGTGTGGAAGTTGATTTACACCCTAGTTTTTTGGTTTCCTCCAACAAATCTAAAATGTATTTTCTTTGAGATATAGATAAACCTTGACTCGAATACGCTACTTCTATCCCAAGAAATATTTTAAATAGCCTAAGTCTTTAATGTCAAAATTTTCTTTTAATTGAGTTTTATTGTTTTAATGTTCTCTAGATTGTTTCCGTTAATGATAATATCATCTACATATACTAAAACAATAGTGATATTTTCTTCTTCAATTTTGACAAATAGTGAGTGGTCGGCATTACTAATTTTAAAATTATAAGAGATTAAATAAGAGCTTAATTTTTCATACCATGCCCTTGAAAATTGCTTCAACCCGTAGATTGACTTCTTTAATTTGCAAGCTAAATCACAATTTTGGTCTTTTTCGTAACTGGGTGGTAATGACATATATACCTCTTCTTCAAGTGTTACTTGAAGGAATGTATTTTTAACATCCATTTGGTACAATTTCCACCCTTGATTTATCGCAACAGAAAATAAAATTCTTACGGTGTTCATTTTTGTAACGGGTGCAAATGTTTCATAATAATCTATACCGTATGTTTTGTATGTACCCTTTAGCAACCAAGCATGCCTTACACCGTTCCATGGTACCATCGCTTTTATACTTAATTTTGTATACCCATTTGCATCCTACGGGTTTTTTATTTTTTTGGTAATTGAACGATTACCCAAGTGTCATTTTTTTCAAGGGCTTTTAATTCTTCTTTCATGGCATTGTTTGATACGGGATTTTTTATGGCCTCCTCATAGTTGTTTGGTTCTTGTTCTTTTTCAATTGAGATCAAGAAAGTTCTATGGTTGGAAGAAACATTACCATATGTAATAAAATCTTGGATATGATTTGTACTTGTAGGTTATAAAATCCTTTAGCCTTGTTGAAGGTTGTGTTGTTCGGATCGACCTTCTTATTGGTGTTTCTTCTATGATTTGACCTCCTCTATTTGAGGAAATTTCTTCTATTTCCTCATTTTCACTTTTATTTTCATTTTCGGTTGGAGTTTGAATTCCCATTGGTCTTACCTCTTCTTTTGATGGATTGAATTGGGGTGATGTAATTTCCTTGAAGGATTCTCTAATAAATTCCTCATGAATTTTTTCTTTGTAATATGGCTCATTTTCTAAAAAAGTTACATCCCTAGAAATGTATAATTTTTTCTCCGTAGGGTCATAGCATTTATATCTCTTTTTTAGTGATGAATAACCCAAGAAAATAGCCTTAATAGAGGTATAATCCAACTTGTCTTGTTTATTTTTATGTACATAACATGTACAATCAAATATTTTCAAATGCTCAATATTAAGTTTTCTTTGATAAATAATTTCTAATGAGCTCTTATAATCCAAATTATCACTTGGCAATCTATTTATCAAATATGTTGCGGTGAGAACGGCATCCGACCAATAAATTTTTGGTACATTATTTTGAAATAAAAGTACTCGAGTCATTTCAAGCAAGTGTCTATTTTTTCTTTCGGAGACACCGTTTTGTTGGGGTACATAAACACATGTTGTTTGATGTAAAATTCTCTTTTCTTTAAACAAGTTTGAAAAATTTTAGTTTATAAATTCCGTTCCATTAACAGATCTAAAAGTTTTAATTTTTGCTTCATATTGGTTTTCTATGAAGTTATAAAAATCTACAAATTGTGAGAATACTTCACTTTTATTTCTTAGTAAATATAACCAAGTTGTTTTAGAAAAATCATCAATAAATATAACAAAATATTTGTATCAATTAAAAGAATTAATTGGAGCAGGGCCCCATACATCCGAATGAACCAAATCAAAGGGTTTTTCGCTTTTACAACTTGATAAATTAAAAGGTAATCTAGTATGTTTTCCTAGCTTACATGTCTCACAACTACTATTATCTAATTTTGAAAAATTAAAAAGACTCTTTAAAATATTGTCGGAAGAATGCCTAATTCTTCTATGCCAAAGTATGCTTAATTCTTCATTTTTGGTTATGTTGAGATTGAATTTTTCTTCATTCAAAATATAAAGCTCATTTTCTAAAATTCCTTCACCAATCATAATCTTTGTTATCTGATCCTGAAAAATCACATTTTTTATCAAAAAAATAAGCTCACAATTCAACTCTTTTGTAATTTTACTAATGGATAATAGATTTGATGAGCAATATTTTATATACAAGACATTTTGAATTATTTTTGAAAAAATATTTATTGAGCCTTCTCCAAGAATTTCCATTTTATCACCATTTGCAACCGTAACAAATTGTTTGGTTTCATATTTTCTAAATGAGGTCAATAAATTTATATTATCGGTCATATGTCAGTTGCACCTGAATCCAATATCCATCTAGAATTTTTTGGAAAAAAAGATAAATTTGAGACACAAATCATACCAGAGGTCTTTGTATTTTCTTGTTTTTAATTCATCATGGCAGTGAGCTGTTGGAGCAACAGCCGCATAGGATCCGAAATGGAGGAGCCCGCTATTTCTCTCGGACCATGGTCAGACTCAACCCATTCAGCCCTTTCGCTCCCCTCTCTTGTTTCCGCTAAAAATCCCTTCTTCTTCTCAAACCCACCGTAGCCTCCTCTGTTCCGATCTCCACCTTTCTTGTGCCACTTTGGTCTGAGGTGGGGGTTGAGAAACCATCAAGCCTCCTTGCGATGCCCCTCTTACAGTGTTCACACTTCTCGGTTGCTTGGTCTCCTCTCACCTCCGCCCTATAGCTAGGGTTAGGGTTCGGTCTGGCAACAGTGATTATAAACCCCTTTGATTCTGGGTTTTCAGGTGGCTATGAGCCCATTACTTCTCTTCTTGTTTCTTCTCCTTGTACCATTGAAGCCACTTCATCTGGAGATGGAAGTTTGGCTAGGAGATCTATGACCTCACAGCATCATAGGACGAGTTGAGGTAGGCTAGAAATTGAAAGACCTCGTCTTGCTCCTCTCGTTTTTGGATTTCAACCAGGTCAATGATATGAGGTCGATAAAGCCTAATTTCATCTTTTTTTCTTTTGGAGAAATCCAAACAGATTCATGGCTGGTTGACCTTGCTGTTGTTTTGTTTGTTGCATTTCTCGTTGAATTTGATAGATATGGGCATAATTTTTCTTGTAGCCATATAATTTTTTGGCTCTTTGCCAAATTTCTAATGCGGTATCTTTGTATGAAAGTAAGTCGGATACCTGTGGTTCCATTGTTGCGAGTAACCAAGTGATCACGGTATGATCACTTACTTTCCATTTTGCTAATGCCTTTTTTCCGGGTTCAGTTGGAGGCTCTGATTGCTTGGGAGCCTTGTTCTCTGGGTTGATGTGATCACTTTTTTCTCGGCCGCTTAAGGCAAAGATAACTTGTCTTGCCCACACATGGTAATTTTTACCATTGAGCATCACTCATGTAAGTTTTTCATGGTTTTGTGATATTGCGATCTTTTCTGGTTTGCAGTTGCTGGTACTGCTGCTGGTTTGTTTTCTCTGTCTTGAGTCAGGATTTTAATCCTGCTCTAATACTAGGTATATTTTATGAGTCTGAAACAGAGAAGTTCGAATAAGAAAAGTTATTATTTTCTATTACTGTTTTCATGTTACAGTGGGCTATTTAAGATGAAAATAAAGTGAAAACTAACGGTTGCCTATTTGCTGCCTATTTACCTAATCTTTGACCCTATACAAAGTACAAACGGTAACTTACTAGAGATGTACATAAAGATTGAGTTACTTTTATCTATAATTAGTAACTCTCTTTTTATACATCTAAATCCTATGATGGATATCCTAAATGGATCTGAGGATAATTGGATCCGATTAGTCCCTTTTTCTCAACAATTGGTCATGTGCTTTTTGTTAGACATCCAACCAAATCTTTTAGGCATACAAGTATAATTTCAACAGCTTTATTTGTCAAAAGGTTACGACCATTAGTTTAAACTCTGCTATATACACTAAGATCAAACTTGGAAGCTATCGTTGATACAGTACCACAAGTATCATGATCCATGAATATTAAAAAGGGCCATAAACTCTCACTCTGCTTCCAATAATTAAATTATCAAAATGGGCCTTTTATGAATTGTTTAGAATTGAAGGCCCGGGTGTAACAATGTAAATTTAAATTTCGCTAGTGTTATTCTGAAATCTAGAGGTTGAACCAGAATCACTCTTTCCTTAGAGCTTATATTATAGTCTGTTCTTGACTTCAACCGTTAGTTTTTTTTTTTGGGGGGGGCTGGAGAATTGGAACAGTTAATTGACTAGTCGAATGGGATTGATTATGCTGTTTAAAATCCAGAACTCATCTATCTAATGATAAATAATAGTAGAATATGGTATACTATGAGAATAGACTGTCCAAATATTAGAAATAATAAGTGTTTTTAAATGCTGTCGCATGGACCGCATATGCATATGCATATGCAGTCTGCTGCCGCACTCAAAATGTCATGCAGTCACATATATATGGATTTGAATAAATGGTTATGCGGATGCATAATATTATTTATATGCATATACAAATCCGTATATGCAGTTATGCGGGTGCATAATACTGTAGGCAACACCCTTCATGTGTATGCATAATACTACATGGGAACACCTAGGAGTTGATTAGAGTTTCTGTTAGTACCCCTATTTTGTGTACCCAAAATTGTTTCCAGAACTTTAAAAATTCATATAAATTATCTCGTTTCGAGTTTTTATGGTTTCTTTAAATCAAAATTAATAAACTTTTATGTAGAATTTTATCATGAATTGTATTTCATGAAAATCACTGTCCATTATTAGTGGATTTCATGAAATTAGAATTTTAGGGTATTATTCTCACCCAATTTCCAAGGAATAAATATGGTAAATTTCTTAGCATATTCCCAAATTAATTAGGGTCCAACAACAGCTCATTTTAAAATAAACATATGCAGCCACATACTGCATATGCTGCATGCTGTGACCTTCCACATGCATAAACAAAACCGCATTTTAAAACATTGGAAATAATTAATGGTCACTAAATACAAGGATATTTTAACCATTATTACCTAAATACCAACTGTTCAAATAGTTTCTTACATGAGGACCAACTATCCAAAAATTCGGCCGACTCAGGATCCCAATTTGATTAACCAGCACACAAGATAATACCATCCTTATTAACTCACAACCTAATAAAGCTCAATCGGCCCATTTGATCCTTGAACATTCCTACAATATGAAATCCAGGACTGGAGTCTACCAGGACCTGATTTAACCCGGAGCTGTGGACCCCCTCCAGGCGTGAAGTCTGCATATTATAATAATACCGGCCGAAATGAAAATTTACAATTCCTTTTTCAGGTATGGAGAATACCATTCTTCACGTACTCTCTGCCAATGGCCACGGAAATCTTGTCTCTACAATCTGTGAGAAAGATAGCTCATTGCTGAAGGCATGTAATGTACGAAATGAGACACCCTTCCACCATGCTGCAAGACTTGGGTACATAAACACCATTTTGGAGTTGACCCGTTGTGCCAAATCGGCATTCCGAGAGGATCCGAATGTTTTGAAAGATCTGCTCAAACAAAAGAACTGCCTAGGGGAAACAGCCTTACATGAAGCTGCCAGACACGGTCATGGAGCTGTTGTCTCGACTCTAATGGAAGAAGATCTGGAATTGGCAGGCGTGGTCAACGATGATTCTGTCTCTCCCTTGTATTTGGCTACTGCAAGGGGATCGCACGATATGGTACATAATATGGTGGAAAAAATGTTGTATCACCAAATTACACCAGCTTTTTACTCAGGACCAAACAAGCAGACGGCGTTGCATGCTGCAGTGCTCCAAGACCCAGGTACATAACAATATCGATTGATTTTATTTTATTCAAATTGAAACAACAGTTTCTTGCTAAGTTTGTTAGGTTTTCTAGGGTTGAGAAGAGAAAGAGAGCAAAAGACAAAGAAACAACTCAAATTGATTTCTATTAGACTTAATTCTATCTCTTACCAAGAGTTACTACATAAGCTACATAATAAAGATACAAAGTCCAACGGGCCCGAATAGCAATTTGGGTCATAACATAACAAAGTTTGATCAAACGATCCAGTTTCTTTACTTTTATCAACCATAAAATTTATTTTGGTTAAATCAGTCTGGTTTTTTGTTTACTTAACCAAGTTTCAAATAAACTGAAAAGATCAAATAAATCAAGTATTTATTAATATTATGTTATTATTGTCATATATCACTTATTATACATAAATTAGCTATACTTGATATTCATATTACAATTACTATTTGAAGTTTTCATACCAATTTAGTGAAACTGTAATTAACTTCGTTATATTTGGTTCAGTGTCTAATTCAGTTGATCAGACTATTTAGTTGATCCAATTTGTATTTTTGTCATTGGAGAATTATTTGTCTGGACTATATTTAGTTCGGTTTGAACCAAATCAATCAATGAACACCCCTAGCACTTGGCTACATAGCTCTACCAAATGACTTCACTTCATAAAATACTGAGTTTTAACAAGATTTTGAGGACATCATAAATTCAGAACTTCTAGGAAAGCAACATAAACCTAGTTTTCCACTAATTAAGTGGGAATATAAGAACCTGCATTTATAAGGAAACAAAAAAGGAACAAGTCACCTTGTTGCATCTTCCAGCTTCTTTTCTCATCTAAAGTGCAAAGATTATAAACATTGTACAAGTAATTGCCGGCTGCATCATACATTAATGGTTAGAACTGAGCGCAATTAAATACCTACAATTCCTCATGAAAGAGCACAAATTAAATAAATTTTAGTTCTTATTAACATATCTCTTCGACTTCTGTATTATAAATTTAAAGTGACAATATTACAGTAATGCTGTCACCCTGCTTCAGTCCGTTGTCAAAAAAAAGTTGAAATCCAATGTAACTGAAGTCTCACTCTGTAATCAAAATCTTTTCATTCAGCCAGGAAGGAATTATTGCTTACTAAACCTAAAACTATGGATTGCCTAATTGAACTTGCCTGTGTTATCTTATTGACAGGACTCACCGAAGAACTATTACAACTGTACTCAACACCACTTGATAAGTGGGCAGATGAAACAGGGAGAACTCCTCTCCACTTCGTAGCATCAACTGGAAACCATAAGATTGCCAAACTCCTATTGGATAAAGATCCGGCCTTGGCATACGTCCCAGATTCAGACAAATCATTTCCTGTGCATACTGCTGCACGAATGGGCCATGTAAAAATTATTGTCCTTCTCTTACAAAGGTGCTGTGATTCAGGTCAGCTACTTGATCGTAACGGAAGGAACTTCCTACACATTGCCATAGAAGCGAAGAAGTCCAATGTTATCTTTAAATTGCTTAAAGATTCAAAAAAGGAGCTTCGCATCCGCTACTGGAAGAAAATGTTGAATAGAATGGCAAACACAATGGATAACAAAGGAAACACACCATTACATTTAGCGGCAGAACATGAATATAAAGATGTTATGCTATCTCTTTTGGAGAACAATGAATTGGACCTGACTTTACAAAACAAGGAATGTCTAACAGCTTTCGACCTTTCTGTGATTCAACTCAGGAAATCTGCAGGGAACACTTGGGTTAGTTGCTTACTATTTCTCATCAACCTTAGTTGAACTTTTCTTTAAAATAGGTGACAGCATGTTGTTTATATTCTAGCTATTTGGTGCTTGCACCTGTGGATGGAAGTATGTGCCCAACCAACCGTCTTATAGCCATTGCATATTTAACTGGTGCAATGACCATTTCTAAAAGAAGTGGTTTCTTCTCTTGTAGGGCTTAACTGCATATACACATCCTAAACATATAGATCTAATTGTGTGGTTTTGTAATTTGTTTTGAGACTTCGACTTCCTTCAGAGCTGAAATTACAGAGTTAAGCTATTCCTTAGGATCTAGTGCATCGAATACTTTGCCAATCCAACTTATATATTTGTTTTCCTTTTCCCTTTCCTTTTATAGGGATGGATGTTTCTTCGCAGTTGGCAGAGAAGGGACGCCTTGGCAGAATTTTACAATCAAAAAAGAGGAACTCGTTTCAGTACAGGTTGGTTTCAGCACTTCACTAAAGACCAAATGTCAGAAACAGAGTTAATTAGAGGCACCAATGAGGACCACATTTCGACAACGGACACAAGAGGTGCTAAAACGAACTCACAGGGTTTGATGGTCAAAGCCCAGTTAGTGGGCCTGGGTTCTGCACTTGTTGTAACAGTAACATTTGCTGCAACTTTTACTCTTCCTGGAGGTAACCATCAAGAAACTGGCACCCCAATTCTAGGAGAGAAATATATATTCAAGGCATTTGTCTTCACAAACTTCTTTGCATTTTTTTTTTCCTTCATGGCTACTACCAACCTCATACACAGCTTGTGGGCTCATAATTCTGATAGGATGGAAAGGTACATAGATATTTCCATTGATTTTTTTACTGTTGCTGCATGGTTCATGTTCATTGCACAGGGATTAGGTCAGTATCTGGTCCTTGCTCCTTTGGGTTTGTTTGGGTCTGCATTTCTCATGTATACTGTCGGCATGACTCTCTACAGCATTGAAGCAACATTCGCGCCACACTATAAGCGTTTCATTGTGGACTCAAAAATACTGAGACGCATTCCATATGTAGCTAGTGATTTAAACCCCAAGAAGATTTGGTGGTCAATCAATATATATCCATATTTATATGATCGCATGTGGCTGATGCATTCGTGCGTCCTGGTTGTATTAATAGCAGTGTTTTTCCAACTGGCCCGTCTGCCCACAACTGGCGAGTCTAACCCCTTTTCCTAAAATAAATTGATAAAAGAAAGTGATTGGTGTGGGTACCGTGTGGCTTAGATCTGAAATACATGTTTGTCTCAAAATTTTCGTTTGTAAAATTTGGAATAATAGCTTTGTTATTAAAGCTTAAATTTAATTTCCCATTTAGATATTTCCTATGTTGTTTATATAATGTTTCAAAGATGCTATTCATCTCTGCTTCCACATTAATAATATAAGTGTATATGTTAGTTAAATTCGTAATGTTTAATTCTTATAAATTAACTACAATTGTTTTATTAATTTGCATAAATTTGAAGGTGCTTAGTTGATGTATTGGTTTAGTTCTACTGCAGGTTTGAATGTCAGATTAGGTTAAACTGCATTACTGAATTGTATTTTAATTGAACAATTTTTTGCTTTGTCTAAACAACATTGTACTTGTAACAATAAATCATAAAATTTGTGCAACAAATAAGAAACTTTTGTTGAAACAATTTTCCTCCCAAATTGATGCACTGTTGTGCTAGTAGATCATCTAAAAGGTCAGTTTGTATTATATCTTTGTTTTCAAATTTCAAATAGCCAATACAAGAGAACCACTCATTGGTCTAGTGGTAAAGACAATTTCGTGTAAGAGGTCCGAGATTTGAAATCCGGATAGAGAAATACTTTGTGGATATTAAATAGTTGGGTGGCTTGACCTCCAACTTTACTAAAAAAATTATATTCGATACAATCTCTTAACATAATTTTCATATAAAAATGTACTTGGAGACAAAATCAAGATTTTATATTTTTTCAAATCATTTTACTATTTTTTTTAGATAGGTAAAAATTACCTTATCTAAAGATTATGAATCATGTGAAAGTTGTAATTTTATACCTCTCTAAAATATAGTAAAAAATTCTTAAAAAAATGTAAAATTTGGTCTTCAAGTACATTACTAATTTATATGACAAAATTATTTTATATAGCATGTTATATCATTTTATTTTTAATTAGTGATTTATATTTTTTTAAATAATGGAACCAAAAGTTAATTTTTTTATATTTTCTGATATTAGGTACTATTTAATATATACATATTTATTTGTTATATTTTTAGATTAAATTATATATGCTACCAATTATCATTAATTATTTATTTTGTTATCCATTATTTTTAGATTAAATTATATATGCTATCAGTTTATTTAATTAATAGGTAATGGTACAGTAAGAAGAAACTAATATTTTATTATAAAAATAGAATATAGACAAAACTAATTTTTGATGAGTGGGTATGCAAGTCTTTTTCACATGCGTTGTCCTGTTGACATACATGTTACATCGTATTTATAATTGAGGCGTTACCGAATATTTGAACAAAAAAAAGAGAGAAGGAAGATGAGGCCTAAGAAAATTATAAAGAACAAAAAATTAAATTCACATGTCGGGGGGCGTTACCCACCACATGACAGATATCTTTTATCCGCGCTGACGGTGACCAAGTCCAGTGCACGGAAAATTCGAACCAAGTCCGGAAAGGAATGGATCGAATATTGTCCGACATTAAATAAAATTTTATTGCAAGTCCGCTTTTATATATATATATATAGACGAGGATTCAAATGCACCATAATTTTTGTGCTCCAATATGCTTCACATCATTTATCTCACTACAACAAAACCGGTCTTCAGCGACCGGCATCAGCGACCGGTTAGGTCGCCGGTCGCTGAAGACCCCAAAAAAATAAATAAAAATTTAATGTTTCGGCGACGAATCCTTCAGCAACCGGCGCATTAACCTACTGCGACCGATTTGGCCCGGTCGCAGAAGGGTACTCCTAAAATCCACGTGCCAAGGTTTTCTTTCTTTCTCTGACTCCCTCGTTTTAGGTTTAGCGAAAAAGAAAAAAAAGCCGACGGCCCGATCCCCGGCCGCTGGACCCCGCCTGAACCCCAGCGCATTAACCTACTCCGCCTGAACCCCGCCGCTGGACCCCGCTGTTCAGGCCCGACCCCTGAACCCCACCGCTGAACCCCGCTGTTCAGGCCCGACCCCGATTGCTGCCATCGTTCCTCTTTCTCTCTCTTCGGTTGAACTAAGGTGATTTCGATTCTCTCTCTGCTGGTAACGTACTTTTCACAATTTTTTTTTATAAAATGTAGTTTCCTAGATAACATGCCAGTAGAGTTTAGCATACCGGTAAGGTTTTGGTTCTAACTTATGTCTGTCTTTGGTTTGCTAAAAAAAGTTAAATTCCAAATTTGTTACCACCCAGGTTAAACCTTTCTTATATTGGTTTTCATTTTTTATCGCCTTTTTTTAAAAAAAATTTACATGAAAGCGTATCACCCCTTTTTCTTTTTCTGTTCATACACTAAAGAGAGATTTTGATTTCTTATACCACGGTATTGATCCAGGCCCACAACAATATGGATTCTCTTTTTCACTTCTATATTTTGCTTTCCCTTTCCAATATTGGTTGCATGTTTTAGGCCTTATTACAAAGCTAATCGCTCATTTACCAGGAAGTATTTAATCAATCAGTAAACTTTTGGCAGCTGGAATAGTTGGATTTTTTATCATAATGGTGTAGTGATACTTTTCTGGATTTCTTTTGGTTGGCACAAATAAAATGTTAAATTATTCTAGGGTTAAGCTAAAATCAAACCAAAAGAAACACTAGGTCTGAATTATGTACTAGTTAGAAAGCTTTTAATTTAATTAAGGTTCAAACAAGTCTGGGGATTATTAATTTATTTGAAAAGGTACTTGATAGGAATTTATGCCGAGCAGAAAGGGGAAGGGGAAGGAGAAGGAGGCATCATCCAGTGGATCCAAGCACCCTCCGCACGGTCTAAATGCATACATCCTGCCGCCACAAAGGCCGGAGGACAGACCAGTGATTCGTACGATGTTTATTTCATCAAAACAATTAATTTCAATTTCAGTTTACTCGAAACTAACCATGATAATTTTATTTGGGTTGAAATGTTTCCACTATCATAGGAGAATGAAAACCAGTGCGAGCTCAGGTGGTCTGACGAGTTGTTCACGCCGACGCATACCAAGAAGAAGACGGGACAATTTTGTTCCGCGAGGGTGAAAAAGGCACAGGTAATAGAACATAACAATATTTCAATAATATTCATTCATTGTTGTACTTTATTGTTTCATTTTATAAATTTTGTAGGAAGACTACGATCGGGATATGAGCGCAAAGTGTGGGTACGGCAACACTTTGCGATAACTATGGCTCTCTTTTGATGCAGACATCTGGTACGGCAACACAGACAATAATGCTCATCGATAACTATGGTCTCGGTGCTCTAGGTAAAATACACATACTTAAAATTATAAATTTGTATTTTTTTTGGAACGTAATACTAATTATCTTATTTTTAATGTTTCAGGCAAGACGAGATCGCTTTATCGTCCAGGTGGGTCCCAAACGTCTTCTGCGCAATCACAATCGTATTCTTCGGCGCCGCCTCCTCTCAAGCAAGAAGACATAAATGCGATTTCAAGTCAGGTGTTGGGCGTGCTTCAACCACAGATCACCCAATTCATGGAGGAGTTCAAGTGTAGCGTGGGAGGTTCTTCGTCTCATCAGGTACGAAATCCGATTTTTGAGTATGTTTGAATCCAATAAAGACATCATAAAAAGGTTAGTTATATTCTCACAGGGAGGTTCTAACTCGCACCATGCATCGAACCCTGATGATCAGAATGACAGCGGGGATGATATGGGAGATGAGTTTTAGACATTTCATGTTTGTTATTATGTCGTACTTTAGATCTTTCAAGAGTGTTTATGTAGTACTTTAGATATTTCATGTTTATGTCCGCATCCCTTTAACTTCACTTTGGCCAAATTTCTACGCATTGTCAAGTCCTGTTGTTATTTTCTTCAATGATTTTGTTTTCACTGTTGCCCTCTGGTCAAAGTGAAGTTTCAATAAAATTGTCCTTTTGTCAATATATCAACAAGTTTATTTGGATGTTTGTATAGATTAACAGCGAGATTTTAGATTGTTGGATTGGTTGACTCAAGTCGTTGGTCTCTCTCTTTGGGATACGGACAGGGTGGCAAGGGATTGGTCTGCGTTTTCTCAAAAATTATTCTGAGAATCTGAGCCTCTGAGCCTCTGAGCATGAGCATTTTTTTTTTGCCTCAATTATATTTCATGACTCAGTATAATTAATAAATTAGCAGACTGTGGATCAATAGCCAGAAGTTAAGATTTAATAATTTAATGAATTGTAGTTTACTTAAACTTGTTTTTACATCATAAATTGATATACAAGGGAACGGACCCTAAAGAATTAGTTTTAACAAATATATATTATTTTAACATTGTGTGTTGTCGAGAATCATTCACGGAGGTCAGCTGCAGCAGTGTCTATGATCCATCCCAATTATTTATTTGAACCATCATAATTACTTGGGGATAGTAAAATAAGGGTCAAGTGGAGGTGCTTGACCACTATCCTTGTTACTGCATGCAAGTCTATATAATTCTATTAATTAATTACATGAACACTAGCTTTTGGCACAAATCTTTATGACTATATTAATTAATTACACACTTTACAATACAAATATATGAAATCCCTTCCATATTTGGGATTCACCAAGGACATATACATAAATCTCACTTATTATTTATACACATACACATACATATTTGGGATTCACCGAGCACATTTTCATAAATCTGCATGTAACCAGGCATCATTCTTCTACGGCACGGCAGGAGGAGCATAAATACTACAACCATAACTTCTAGTGCAGGGTCGAGTGTAAGGTTTGCCTCGTGGTGTCCTTACCTCAGGGTATGGTAATGTTCTCCCTCTGATTGCTGAAAAATAGGAAATGACAAAGTAGATTGGTATCTTATAATTTACTATTGAAATAAATACAAAACATATTTTGCTCACTTTATTTATTACTAAAAATTTCAACTTACCACTTATTTAAAAAATACTGGTTCGAGTTTCTTTGAATTATCATGTCAATTAAAGTTCGAATACTTTTAAAAAAAGAAGTATATATACACCAACTAATAAATAAGAAAGAAAGAGATTACTTACCATCAGCATTGCTCTCTTCCAGGGTTCGAGCAGCCTCGGTACAAGGCAATATGAGGGAGCTAGTGAAAAATAGAAAGAGAATGCAGAGAACTGGGAGAGCTTTTGTTATTGACATTCTTGGAATTTATTTCATCCTTCTTTGTTTTATGATGCAGCTGGTACCCTCCAAGGATTCATTCCAATATATAGACTTTCCAAGGCAATTATTACAATTATTAAAAATAGATATGATTTCTCTTCCGCTTACCACAGGTCAATGCAACTCAGCACACTTGTCGTTGGTTATGGTGTATTTTTCATTTTTTGGCGATGCATGAACAAGTCAGGATCTTTTGTAGTTTGACAACGATTGAAATCTTAATTTGTTGGAATAGTTGACTGAAGACATTTCTCTCCTTCAGATAGGGTGGCAAGGGATTGGCCTGTGTTTTTTCTCTAAAAAGTAAATTTGGTTGGACCATCTTTTTTCTTTCCAATTAGATATGGTAGATTTACGCAAAATGTTTGTATGGACTTCCAGTGTTTAATTAAGTCCAAGTTTGGCGTCTGCTTTAAAAGTAAATGATATCAAGCAGGGACTGATCAAATTTTTCATTTTTGAAAGTTGGAGGCTTTGTTCCAACATTTGTATACATTAGAAATTGTTTTTACAAAAGCCTAGAAGGCTGCCGCTTCTTCGGTTCCTCTCTTTCAACAAGGCACATACCCCCGCCACCCCCGGTTGTGTCCCACTGATTTTTAGCACCGACCCCATCATTAACCATCCATCCCACTCTGGAGCAGATCCAAGATTTTAATTAGGAGTTGGCACAAAATATTGACAAGAGTATAATTTTTTTTTTCTCCTGACAAATCGCAGCGGAGTAGTGGACAGGGATTTAAAAAAGTCACAGCATAACTGAATACGTCCCAGCACGATGTGGTTCCATCACTACACTTGTGCCGGTTATGTGTCATGATGATGAGTATTTTGTGTATAGGGTTTTATGCTTACTTTTATACTCTTTAAACTTTTAAATTTTTAAACCTAATACTCAAAGATATGGTCGATTGCAAGCGCATAACCTAATCCCTATAGTACTTAAGGTATCGATCCAAGGGATATCGGGAAATACTAATTTTAAACTCTATTAATTAATTTCAGAATATTAAAGAAAGTAAAGTTGATTGGGGGGGGTGTGTTCTAAATTCCTAATTGTTGGGTTCAATACCTGAAAAGAGAAGGTTGCAACAATTAAACTAAAACTAAAAAGTAAAAGAGAGTTTAGGTTGCTTTCAAGGTTTGAAAGTCTAGGGGCATTTGGTATACAATCCCTTGTTAATTCTATCTACTTTGTCTGTTTAAATTCATGTTTGATATGACGAGGTTTCTAACCTAAAATGTTAAAAAGGGTCACTGTCGTGAATTAATTACGTGCCTAAATAGTTCGGATTTCACGATTAAGTTCTTCACCCTAGCTATCTAGACCATGAAGTTCTCGTTAGCCTATCATATCCTTAGATATTGGTACTTCAAGATTAAGTTCTTCATACCACTATTTAATTCAACTCAAGGTGTCTTAATTAGAGATTTGACTTCACGATTAAGTCTTTCATCAAACCCTAACCCTAATTTCTGTAGTTCCGATTTAGATTTCAAATTGGTCAATTTTAATCCAAATCATAAGATATTTGTGTTCACAATTTGGTACTATCCTATATGATTCTAATCTACTTCAAGTCTATTAGACCTAACTGGGATACTATAATTCAAATACTAAATCATGCATCAACACAAAGAATCAATCACATAAATTAACATCAAATCAAACAATCATAATAAATACTAAAATCCGAGTAAAATAAAATTAAACAAGTTCATGCTAAAACACCTAAGCCCCTAGAGAGGAACACAAGCCTCTCATGGAGATACAAGTGTTCATCAGAAATTTAATACAAAACATGACTAAAACAAAGAGAAATTAAATAGAGAAATAGTTTACACCCTCCTCTAGATGAAGAACCGTAATCTTGCCTGCGTTTGCTAAGAAACTTAGGTTAAAAATGATTTTTGTCACAGCCACATCCTATCCTATATGCCTCCAGCCACATCCTAACCTCAAGAAACTTCGGATAAAAATGTATCCTTCTGCCACAGTACCAGGATTGATGAGAGATCCATTTTACTTGCAGACAATTCAAGAAGTTTCGCTAGAATATTGCTTCAAGATTCAATCTCTTCCATTCGGCAATCTTCACTCTCAAACACCTCAACATTCATGCGTGTTCTAATATCCGAGTTCTGCATCTGGAGCAGCTGCCCTCCCAGCTTGAAATATTGAAGATATATTTTTGCAACCACCTGGAGTTCATTACCGGACTAGGGGATCTAGATATGTTGTCTACACTGGAAGTTTATTCTTGTGAAGCCCTGAAATCACTTACGATGGATGGACTGCAATCGGTAGATTCTACTGAGCGTGATTCCTCTCATGAAAAGCCACATATCGCCCGGCAGAGTGTTTCATCACTTACATGGTTGCTGATTGAATATTGTAATTTGCTTCATGCTCTGCCAGATGGGTTGATTCCATTTGGGCCTTGTGATGTGCGTGTCTGGGGTTGCGGCTGCCCTGACCTTGAAAGAATTTAGACATCTGCAATAAATCAAATCAGGTTTGTAATATTATTATTATCTATATTTATAGATTTTAGATTACTGAACTGTTTTACTTTTTTGTAATTTGAAGTCTTGGTACGATTTGTCGACTGAAATATTAAGCTGCTCCCGGTTCCTACAAATGAGCATTTTATTTTTATATTACTTGCTTGTTTGTTGCTTCTAAATAACCTCTTGTATTATATTGCAGCTTTTTCTGATGATGTCTTCATTTTGCCTACAATGATCATTTAGGAGTCCCCTCATGGTGAATGTTACTATTAAATAAATAATATGATTTGTAATAAATGGAAAGAATTTTCTTTGCTTGTGGTGACTCATTTTCATTGATTTTGTATTTTTCGAAACACTTTTTTTCTTCAATACTCATTTTCATTGATTAACTAAGCCAACAGTCAATTTATGTCCTTGGCCAATTTTTCTCATTGTCTGGATCTCCTCTGTTTTTTTTTTCTCTATCTCCGATTTAAGGCTTTCTGATAAGGCCCTCTAATTGTTTTCTAGGCAAAAAAATAATGATTAAAAAACATTTCAATAATCTACATTCGAGATTTCTACAACTTGGGTTCATAATAGGTGACAAAATAGTTTGGGTCCAACATTAATTGGCAATATTAAGACGAGCCTTTGAGACAATACTATTTTTAGCATCTATGTTTACTTGCTAAAAACCAACATCAAGAAATTAAAATGTTGTGTTTATTGCGTAGATTCCACATAAGAGGTTTTTTTTTTTTTTTTTTTTGATAAAAGGCTTTTGAGCCTGTTTCATTAGCGAAACAAAAGAACTGAGTACAAAACCAAAGTAGATGTTCATGCCATGCTAACTGATGGCCAAAAGTATTAAAAACGAAAGACTAGCGCATAGTTCACAAAATAGAAGAAACTAATATATTACAGTCCAGTACTTAAAACACAAAGTCCTTAAACAGTGGACCCAGCAGAGTCTTCACCCTCCTCCTCCTGTTGATAAACAACCATCTGCAGAGCATTGTGCTCTTCCTCTTGCTCGTTTGGATCCCATACCTGGAGAGGGATCATGTCAGTATCAACTGACATCCACTCCGCCTGCACAATATCTCTAAGAACAAAATAGTTAATCCATTATTTTTTTGTTTGTTTTTTCAGATTTCAAAATCCCCATAGGTTAATCACATATCTATATTCTAACTAAAATTTTGCATGTGGAAATTTTTTCCCAAAGTAATTGGTCGTAAAGATGAGCGATTTAGCAGAAAGGAAAGTAGGAATTAATTTGGTCAGTCAAACACGATTGTGGACGTCTGGTTGGATGGATGCACTAATCAGATGACCTGCATCTGCTTGATATCATTTACTTTTAAATCAGATGCCAAACTTGGACTTAAACACTGGAAGTCCATACAAACATTTTGCGTAAATCTACCGTATCTAATTGGACAGAAAAAAAGATGGTCCAACCAAATTTACAATTTAGAGAAAAAACATTGGCCAATCCCTTGCCACCCTATCTGAAGGAGAGAAATGTCTTCAGTCAACTATTCCCACAAATTAAAATCACAATCGTTGTCAAATAACAAAAGATCCTGACTTGTTTATGCATTGCCAAAAATTGGAAAATTGTACCATAACTAACGACAAGTATGCGGAAAAGATCCTGACTTGTTTATGCTTTGCGTGCCATGCTGGAACTTAGATGACAATATGCAATTCTTCAAGCTTACGAATGGATGACAATATTCAAGATTACAAATGGCTTAGAAAGACCTTACCCGAACTCATATTTCTTCAATAAAACACTGAAGGTTTTATACTCCATGTTTAACATATATATCAATGATAGGAGTGCCAGGAGATGGCTGTAACATGGACGGAGAACTGGGGTTTAGGGATGTTATGCCATGTATATCCAAACATATATACATATGCAATGGATAATGAAGCAACACTGCAAGAAGTATTACATTAGGATTCTATGCAAAACTGCTTCATGCGTAATCTCTCACACGAAGTGAGAAAGGAAATGATAAGTTTAGAGGATGTAATGACTACATCAGCAATGCAATTATCACAAACAGAGGATGGAATAACTTGGAGATGGACCGCAGCAGGAATTTTTACAGTGATATCATGTTATCAAGCGATAATGAACAGACCGAGTACAAAGGAAACGATCAATGAAATATGGAAATTGAACATGCCTCCAATATTAAAGGTCTTTGAATGATTGTTGTACTTTAACAAAATACTGACGGTTGACAATTTAAATAGACGGGGATGGAGTCTCACAAGCAGATATATCATGTGCAAGATGCAATCTGAATCGGACACCTATTCAATGAATGTGTGCAAGCAAAGATATTGTACATGTTAATAGAATTAAGGATGAAGGTCAAAATACAAGGAGGATTTTCCTACAGGAGCGAAAACACTATAGCAAGCTTAAAGGAATTCAAGTTTAACAAGAAAGAAAAGTCGATCTTGCTAATACATAGTTTGTTATATGGAGAGAATGTTGCAACAGAACTTTTAGAGAAGAAAACTGTAATCTGCTGCAACTCGCTGAACAAGTGGAACACAATGGAGATATAGTTCATTAAGAGGTGCTTAAGAAGAATGGATTAGCATATACTAGTTAGCACTTCTTATTTTTCAAGTTATTTCTTATTTCTTTATTTACTTTTCATTTGCTTTATGCTCAAATTTTTTGGGGAGAATTGTTTTTCTTATTTAGTTACATATCCTTTGCTTGCATTTTTTCTCTAATAAATAGGCAATCCACCTCGATTTGTTTTGTTCTCTTGTGAAATACCGGTATTGATGCTATGTGTCGTGCCGCTTGATTGTCGCAAAATATTTTCATTGGTGTTTGAATTTTAATTCCCATATCCGTGAGGAGTTGCTTGATCCATGTCAATTCACTCGCGATTGATGCCATCTCCCAATATTCCACCTTAAAGTATGGATTACTAAGTTCAAATTTCAAATTATATTATTACTAAAATATTAAATTCAATCTGAAGTGCTTGCCTTTTTGCGTTTATAACTATGATATCATTATAATAGTTATGATGATTTTGATGTGTCTTCATATTGTTCAATAAAATGAGCAAGTATGGGACATAATGACTAATCTTGGACAAAATTAAATGTGTTCCTAATTAGTATTCTATAATTTAAATTTCTCATTCTCATGTGCATTGTATATTTCATGAGTAAATCGTGTATAACATTAGAAAAAATTAGAGACATTGATATTCTTTTTTTTTATAACGTTGAATTTTTTCTTATTAATAGTTTTATATTTTGTGTAAGATATAGTCAATACAGATAGAAAAACTAAACTTAAAATATATATTCAATAATCTTCTACTACAGACAATGTATCAGTTGAATTATTTATTATAAATATCGACATATGGGCTACGATTTGTACGAAGCTATGTAACATGATATATAAAATTTAGGAAAGAAAAAAAAGATGGTCCAACCAAATTTACAATTTAGAGAAAAAACATAGGCCAATCCCTTGCCACCCTATCTAAAGGAGAGAAATGTCTTCAGTCCACTATTCCAACAAATTAAAATCACAATCGTTGTCAAACAACAAAAGATCTTGACTTGTTTATGCATTGCCAAAAATTGAAAAATGCACCATAACTAACGAAAAGCATGTTGAAAAGTTGCATTGACCTGAGGTAAACGGAAAAGATATCATAGTGAAAGGTCTAGAAATGTAAATAGATTGGAACGAGCCCTTGCCGTTCCAACACATTGCAATTTCTAGATGTCTTGTGCCACACAATACTGGAGATGAACACAACATGTTTAACGGCACAGCACGGTTAGGTACGACGTGCTTCGACGTTCCGTGGTGGTACTTAGACATACCGTTCCAGTTTTTTTTAGATCTTGATAATATCTGAAAAATATCCTATAATTCCATTTTTTTTTTGTAAATTTTAGTCTTTTTTAATAATTTGTATTATTTTTATTTTGCTATAATTTTAGAAAATATTACCAACTAAGGAGTAATAGTAAATTTTTTTTGTTTGGAACGTGTCATGACATATCGGTGTCTAGACATGCTGTGTTTATATATAGGAATTGCCTATTGCCTTGAAAAGTATTTTCAAAATCGTATTCTTATCTATTTTAAATTAATTGCAATTGCCTTGAAAAGTCTATATATAGTAATGAATCCTTGTAGGGTACCAAATTACCAACTGAATCATAATAGAAACCACAGTTTCAAAAATGTCAACAACAAGAGCTCTTTCAGTTCACTGCATTCTCTTCCTATTTTTCACTAGCTCTCTCCTACTGCCTAGTACCGATGCTGCTCGAACCCTGGAAGAGAGCAAGGATGGCAGTAAGTAATCTCTCTGTTTCTTAATTAATTGCTGGTGTATTCTTTTTTAAATTAAGGAAGTACTCAGACTTTAATTGACTTATAATTCAATGAAACTTGAACCAGTACATTTTAATTTGCTCCTAATAACTAATTAAGTGGCAAGTACAAACTTTTAGTAATAGATCAAGTCAGAGAAATATGTTCTGCAATTCTTTCATTATTAGTATATTAATAATTGCAAATATACTGTGTCATCTCCTCATTTTCAGCAATCAGCGTGCCAGCGATCAGAACAAACAGGGGACCTTACACTTCACGATCCTGCAGTAAGTATTATCGTAAAAGTTGTCATAGTTCTCCTCCTGATGCACAGCCCTAGAAGAATGATGCCTGGTTACATGAAAGTCGGGAGTAAGAAGAATGCAACATCGTATTAATGTACTTGTATAAATAAAAAGTAAGATTTATATATGTGCTTGGTGGAAATCCCCAATAAGGAGGGGATTTCATATATTAATATTGTAAGTTAAGTGTACAAATAATTAATAGAGTTATATAGATTTGTGCCAAAAACTAGTGCTCATCTAATAAATCCGCCCAATACCATTTACATCCCTTGCATGCAGTAACAAGGAGAGGTCAAGCAGCACCACTTGACTCTTCTTAATTTGGTTAACCTTAAGTAATTATGTTGGCTGAAAAATAATTGTGATATATCATAGACTCTGCTGCACCTCACCTCTGTGAATGATTCTCTACAACACACACAATTTTGAAATAGTATATATTTGTTATAACAAATTCATTGTAAGGGTCCGTTCCCCTGTTTCTCAATTTATGATGTAAAAACAAATTTAAGTAAACTACAATTCATTCAATTATTAAAGCATTAACTGCTGGCTATATCCAAATTTATACCAAAGTTGATCCACTGTCTGCTAATTTATTAATTATACTGGGTCATGTAATATAATTGTAGGAAAAAAAATGCAGACCAATCCTTTGCCACCCTAGCTATCCCTATCCCTATCCTAAAGAGAGAGAACAACAACTTGAGTCAACTAATCCAACAATCTAAAATCTCGCTGTTAAGCTACAAAAATTTTCAAATAAACTTGGAGTAGGGTTAAAATGTCCCATTGGTTATGTGCCCCATCATGCCCCAACATCGTTATCTCTATTTTCAAAGTAAAAATATTCGATCTGACCCGTTCAACATGATCTTCATATTAAATTGTGCATGGATAAATTTTTTTTGAACTTTTAGAATTTTTTGACTAATTTTTCAGAGAGGTACAAAATCACTATTTTTGAATGGTCCAAAATTTTCTAAAAACAGTGATTTTTTACCTACCTAAAAAATTGCAAAAAAAAAAAATTCAAAAAAATTCAAAATGTTGTATCCAAGCACAATTTAATAGGAAGCTCATATTGAGAGGTTCAAATCAATTGTTTAAACTTTGAAAATAGAAATAATGATGTTTGGGCACAAAACCAATAGAGCATTTTAATCCTACTCATAAACTTGTTGATATATTAATAAAAGGACAATTTTATTGAAACTTCACTTTGACTAGAGGGCAACAGTGAAAATGAAATCATTAAAGAAAATAACAAAAGGACTTGACAATGCGTAGAATTTTGATATGCAATGGACAAAATTTGAACCAGCAATTATAAGTGGAAATGTCGTACATGTTTGACTAAAGAAAACTATGTCGTGCATGTTTGACTAGTACACGGTAAGGTCTAATTAAACATCCGAAAGAGGAGAACCATCTATTTGAAAACGCTTTGTTAATTAGTTAGTGTATACCTGTTGTATTTGAAGTTGTCTACATGTTAAATTAATTAACCACATCCATCTACCATTTAATTGCCAAAGTATAATAAGATAAAACTTTCGCCATTGACCAATTCACAGAGAACATTTCAAACCTTGACTAGTTAATTAGCCAAAGCTTCCCTACTTAATTGTTTTATTTCCAAATGGTGAGGAACTTTTCAAGCACCCACTACTATAAATAACCATACAAGTTTTTGTCATTGTATAACCGAATAGAAATTTGCAGTTTGCCTACATAAATCACAGCTAACACAAGTTTAGATATACTTGAAAGAAATGGCTTCCAATACACTTTTTCTCTTCGCTTTGATGGCCTTGGTCTCCTCTCAAGCATTTGCTTCTGATCCTAGCCCACTACATGATTTCTGTGTCTCTCACATGTGCTCTCCAGTACTGGTGAACGGTTTAGTTTGCAAGAACCCAGCTGATGCGAAATCAGAAGACTTCTCCTTCTCAGGCCTTGACAAGGCTGGCAACACAAGTATCCCGGGTCAAACATCACCCTAGTCAATGTCCAAAAAATTGCCGTACTCAATACCCTGGAAATTTCCATTGCTTGTCTCGACTATGCACCCGACGGCAGCCTCAACCTACCACACACCCACCCCAGATCAACTGAAGTGCTCACCGTTATCGAGGGCACTCTCTATGTCGGTTTTGTGATGTCTGCCCCGGACTTAAGCTCTTTTCCAAGGTGTTGAACAAGGGTGATGTATTTGTTTTTCCTCAGGGGCTCATCCACTTCCAGTTTAACATTGGAAATGTCCCTGCCGTTGCATTTGCGGGTCTGAGTAGCCAAAACCCAGGCTTGGTCACCGTCGCAAACGCAGTTTTCTGGTCCAACCTACCTATTTCAGATGATGTGCTAACCAAGGCGTTTCAACCTTATAAGAAGACTGTTGACCGGTTCCAAGCTCAGTTCTCCAATTAATAGCAACTAATCAATCTTCAACAATTTTTTTGTAAATGAGGACATAATCTGCTAAAGATTTGTCAAAAATATATGCTCATGCATCCATTTAATTAACCGGAGAAATCCCATGCATATTTACACTATAGGTCATGGTGCTATTCAAATAATTCCAATCAAATTATACGTCAGTTAATTAGTTTCAGAAAATATGGTAATCTCTCATATGAAATGTGATGAATTCTTATCATGCAAATAGTTCATTTAAATTGAACTCATTTTTGGCCAAATTCCTTCATATTATGTCATATACTAGTTTCTAAGTAAATAAAATCATGCCGTGCAAATTTGAAGAACAACTAGGTAATTTATCCACACTTAACTAGTAATCAATCAAACCAATCAACAATGATAAGCAAGCTACCCGCAAGCAAATCACAGTCATCGCACAAACAACATGCAATACTAAGCAAACAATAATACCCACAAATAATCAATAACAATAAAATTAGTTAGAAGGATCTAGGAATAACTTGAAATCCGCACCTTTTAATGTTGGGCACAAGAGGGCTCGAAATCAGTTCACTGTTCAGAATCGAGTCGTTCGATCGAGAGCACCCACAAACATGTAAGCAATCAACCATACAAGCCACCACGTTTCCTTCTCCTCCGTCTTCCTCGTCTCTCGGCCACGTAGAGCTACTGATGCCTCCTTTCTCATTTCTCCCTTTCCTTTCGTCTCTTTTACTCCTCTCTTTTGTCTTTTCCGTTTATATTTCTCTGTCAATTCTTCCTTTTCTATTCCATTCTAATTTCTCTCTCAATTTTTCTTCTTATTTTCCATTTTAATTTCCCTCTCAATTCCTCCTTTCTTTTCCTCCTTCCTTTTTTTTCTTTAATGCACGGAATTAACATGATGTTACAATAAATTTTAATTAACATGTTTTCAATTAACATGATGTTACAATAAATTTTAAAATACTTCAAACTAGACTAACTATTTTACAAGTATAATGGAATTAATTAACAATTATAATTAACGATTTAGCATTATATAAAACACGCAGAGTTTCTGGATCACCTGCAGCTCGTGCGATGCCAACCACCCCACACACAGCCAGCCCTATGCCACAAGCAACCAGGAAGCCGAGCCAGACTGAAACAGCCCCTACAACACCAAGCATGCCGCATGCGATCTCAGCCCAAACTACAAGCATTCCAAATCGTGACCAATCCTATCCGTTCAGTTGCCGGGAACGGTACAGATCAACCACTGCCTCAGAACCTGGTACTTCAACAAGATCAGATCAATCTCACCAGTGTCCAGCCATGGAAGAACTCGTAGGAATCAAGCGTATGCTTAAGATCATGGGGGACGTTGGGTCTATTCATGATTTATCAGGAATTGTCTAAAAGTAGCGTGGCCCATCAGAAAAAGTGCAACTTCTAGAAGGCCCAAGAAAAGCCCAAGAAGGCCTCGCCTGCCAACTTGTGCGGCCTTAGGGCTATGCCGCATACGACATAGAGGAGGCCGCAAGGTCTTCTGACTTTGCGGATTTTCTTGTAATTTCATCATTTTGCTTGTTGTGCATTTCATGTGAGGTGTTGCATGCTTCATGTAATATCTCATTTTGGCCCATTTTTTATAATCGCCTAAATATGACATTTTTGCTATGTTTTTGGCCTAAATATGCAACTTTCTCCAAACCCTACTAAAATGACTCAAAAATACGTTTGTGGTAAATAAATTGGGAAAATTACTATGTTTGCTGGCTAATTAGTTGAGGAGATATGTGTCGGAACATAATTGTGTGATTGTCGTGCATCTCTGTTGGTGCCAACCTGATTTATTCAATATATCTATATATAGACACACACACACACATATATATAGAATTAAGGAATCTTATTCTATCGGTAGGTTATAAACTACAGGTAGAATTAAGGAATCTCATTGTATTGGTAGGTTATAGACTACCACTTGAAATAATTACATTCTGCTATCGGTTGGATATAAACTATCGAAAGAATAAGTTTCTTTCCTCTATCGGTGGATAGATCCATACCGATTGAAGAAAGTGGTTCTTATTACAATAAGGAGCCGATAGAAGTTATATAGGTTCTTCTATCGTGTTGGTTTCTAACTGTCGGAAATCTGTAACCAGATCCATTTTTTGCCTGATAGAATTGAAGTCTGCAGTTCTATAGTAGTGTGTACGTCAAAAGAGGTGTTACTATAGAGGAGAACATTGAAGAAGTCAGACATATACACTACTACAGAATATGTGATTATACACTGACGAAAATGATAATGAGATGCGGATTTGTTATTCGTGGCTGAGTGCATAGTGTGTGAAAGTGTTGACAAATCACACACGGGCCAATATCTGTGTTTAGATTCACATGGTACACACGATATTTTAAAAGAACTGTGTACGATTTTCTGAATAAAGGGCGCTACAAATTGCTATTTACCCATGGATAACAAAAAACACCATGTATAGAAACTGAGATATATATACACGGTTAAGATACCAAGTGTAATCTCTTCAGATACACACACGGATGTTACACTAACACAGTTTTAGTAGAATATCCGTGTGCACTTTATTTATTTATTTTTTTTCTAATAAATCAAATACTGTTTTATTGAGATATCCGTGTATGATTTATATTTTTTTATGTATTATTTATAATGGAATAGCATCCATATTTGCTACCTGTTAAGCATTTAAAAAACCACTACATTTAAATACAGAAAATACCAAAATTAGATTTTTTTTATATATTGTTTATAATGCGCTAGCATCCATATTTGCTCTATTAAACATTCAGAAAATCACAACATTTAAACAAAGAAAATAGATAAAATAATATTTACAATTACACACAGAAAATCACTATATTTACAATATAAACAATATTTTTACAATTACACAACTAATTGTATTTCCAAAAAATTATTTTTGCAATATGTATATCAAAATCACCGAGAGTGGTAAACATAGAACACTCTAGCCCACATGCACCTTATTTCGTCAAACTTCTCAATCGTACAGGGCGATTCATCTTTTGGGAAATGTATGCAACAAGAAAACAGGATATAAGAGTTAGCTATTGGTTTGATTTTATGTTCTAATTGACAATGTTTAATAAATACATATACCTCCTTGGGAAAAGTACGTCTTCTGATGCACTGTCACAAAGTCATAGATGTTCTTCATTGTGTAATAAGCCCCGGCATTATAAGCCACCTTCTTGAGCTCCTTGAGCCAGAGCTTGACGGAGTGGTCTGTGATCTCCCTCTCCTCAGCATCGTACAGCGTTGCCTTGATCCGCTCCAGTTTTCGCATGAGCCTCACCATATCCTTCTCGACCGCACGAGCACACCCCTTTTTTGAGTTTTTAGAATTTGATGAAGAGGAAGGAACGTGGGCTGAGGTGGTAATTGAGGGAACCAAATTGGTCGTTAGAGAGAACATAGAGGTTATCAAATTCTCTGCCATTTTTCTCTGTAGAGATCTCAACTGTGATGATGAAAATGAGTAAAGAGTAAAGAGGTGTTGAGATCTGAGGGAGAAGTGTTGAAAATTAATTCAAATTGATTAGAGCATATACGAATCAGTTTTTACCAGCATAAAAACTGCATGGGTTATTTTAGGCATTGGTTATTTTAAGCATAGTTATTTTAGGAGTAGTTAGCATAGTGGTTAGCTAATTTTAGCATGTTGTGTAGTGGGTGCTTAATTTAGGAAAGTTGTGGGTGTTTATTTTAGAAACATTGTATTGCTTTAAATACTGTAGAACTCTACGTAATTGAGCAAAAGAGAAAGGAAATAAAGCATTGTTTCTGTTCAGAAACATATAATTCTCTCTTCAATCTTTTGCATACTGGCACAAAGCAGTGCAATATTGCTGATTTATCTCAACAAAATGGTATCAGAGCCGATGGTTCAGTGCAACAAGCAATTGATGGCAGAGCCGATTGGTGCGCAACTTTGAAGAATTGCAGCAACAACAACCGCTAAAGAAGCATTGACAACCTTGAAGATGGCATTCCAGGGAAGTTCATGAGTTGTCGCCATCAAACGGCAAAGCCTATGTGGAGACCTTGAGACGTTGCATATGAAAATAGAAGAATCAATGCAGATTTTTCTTTCGAGAGTATCATCCGTTGTCAACAAAATTCAAGTATATGGAGAAAACATGTTAGAGCAAACCATGGTGGCAAAGGTCCTGAGAAGCGTAGCACTAAAGTTTGACCACGTGGTGGCAATAATTGAAGAAGCAAAGGATCTTTCAACTTATTCCTTTGACGAACTAATGGGTTCACTGCAGACCCATGAAGCGAAATCTAGATAAGAGGAGAAAGGTGATGAAAGGGCGTTCTACAGAAAGGGGGAGTCCTCTCAAGGCAAAGGTGGACGTGGCCATTGTAGATTTGCCGAGTTCTTGTTTTAGCACGACATAAAAGATGTCCAGTGCTTCCACTGCAAAAGATATGGGTATGTGCAAGCCGATTGTTTTAGAAAACAAAAGGAAGAACAACAAGCATGCTATGAAGAAGAAAAGAAAGAGCAACCCACACTTTTCATGGCGTATGAAGATGTGGAAGGCAAATATCCACAACCTTTGAAGAAGCAGCAGGAAATGAAACATGACATCAAGCATTGCAAGAAGAATTGGTAGAAGCAAGAGCAATGGGGATCAAGCGTGCAAGTTCTGAAGAACAGAAGGCTGACATTATGCTAAAGGCATTGGCAAGAGAAAAGTTTGAAGAATCCATAATCAAACCTGTTATAATCAATTTTAGGCACTGGTTATTTTAAGCATAGTTATTTTAGGAGTAGTTAGCATAGTGGTTAGCTATTTTTAGCATGTTGTGTAGTGGGTGCTTAATTTAGGGAAGTTGTGGGTATTTATTTTAGGAACAATGTATTGCTTTAAGTACTGCAGAACTCTATGTAATTGAGCAAGAGAGAAAGGAAATAAAGTGTTGTTTATGTCCAGAAAAATATTATTCTCTCTTCAATCTTTTGCATACTAGCACAAAGCAGTGCAGTATTACTGAGTTTATTCCAAGAAGAAGGTAAGCTCTTGGAGGTGGTGTGTGGAAGACTTGACTGTACACTAGTCAATGCTTAGTTTACTTTTTATTTCACGTTTTATTTTCTTTTTCACCAGTGGAGTACTTTAGGGGGAATGGGGTCACTATGTCTAAAGGTAGATACCTTGCGTTTTGTTGGTTCTAAGAAATTGCATGCCGTTGCCACCTGTTAACAAATTGCCGTTGTGTGAACTTTTGGTGTTTCGATTTTGGGAAAATCGTCTATAGAGTAGGGTTAAAATGCTCCTTTATTGTTATGTTCTAATAATACTTCATGTTCTAATTTTTATTTTTTAAAGTTCAACCGGTTGATCGGAACCATTTAACATGATTTTCATATCAACTTTATCTTTATTATCATGAAAAAACTTTTTTTTGATGTTGTCCGTTGTTTTATTACTTTATTTTAAATGGATGAAGGCATCGTCAACCAAATTGGAGTTGTTTAATTAATTTATTTTAAATGGATGTAGGCATCATCAACCAACTTTATTGTTTGTGCGTTGCACAGTCATCTATCTATTATTGTATTATTATCTTTTTAACAATTTGATGAGCTACTTATTTTATTAGGTTTATTAGGCCTGAAAACAAATCCACAAATACAATCCTTATTGGTGCTTTTGAACTACAAATTAAAGAGGAGAATTTTACATTAGTGTTGGTGAAAATTCAAAAAGAAAACATACATATATATACAAGAAAATTATATATGTGAAAATAAATGAGGAAATTTTGGTGGCAACTTGTAACCTGAAATTTACTTTTGTCCCAACAAACAAGAAATTCCATGCATAACCCCACAGAAGAACAGAAATATCACATCTACCCCTCAAATTTTAAATAATTCAAAATATCATTGAGGAAAACTCCCTAACAATTATAATTTTTGGGGGCATTTTAATAGAAATTGTAAGTAATCTTTATCAGAAATATGCCCCGTGTTTTAGAGAGGCATATGAAAGTTTTTTTTTCTGTAAGAAAAATACATAATTTATTTTAAGCTAAAAGGGATACATAATTAATTTTGTTTAAGATGGCATACAGAAGATATCCTATTATGAACTTAAAAGTGAATATGAGGAAAGAGGAAACAACAAAGAAGTATAGTTGTCACGAAAGTTGCCAAGCATTAGCTTGGAAAGAATGAGAAAAAGGAAACACATTTTATATCAAATTATATTCTTTTAGATGGCTTCATTGAAAAATTACCTTGACAAACTCGATAAATACATATCTGGTGCTGCTCTTATGATCGCTCAGGAGTCTAATGCAAGATACCTACATCAATTATATGAATTCTTAGATTGTGATTTGTGCTTTAATGGGGTTTTCTAACTAGCACTACGATTGATTGAAAATTAGATGTTATAAAGGGGTGATTTTGCATACCACTCAGCACTGCAACTCAAAAAACTACCTCAAATTTTTCTGTCAGCTGCCAAAATAAATATTATAAAAATTACATAATATCACAAATACAAAATGAAATTAAAACTTGAATTTATGTTTTGGATACAAAATGTTTATCTACTGCCAAAAATAAATCATTCCATGACTTATGATTACAGAAAAGTAAAAATGTTGAGTGGTCTATAATCTAAAATTTCAAACTGATATTGGTCGATTAATTAATAGAATGGTTAAATACCCGACGGGCATTTCAAATAAAAAAAAACAAACAAAAAATAATGGATTGACTTTTTTGTTCTTGGACCATTGACTTATCAGTGGGGGCCTCTCTGGGCCACTGACAAAGGTCCCACGTGCATAGAACATATAGAATAAACCACAAAAGTAGGGGTGTCAACAAGTATGAAATGGGTCGAGTCGAAGCATTTTCATACCTTTAACAATTATTTTATGACAAAAAACATTATCCTTACCCGTACCCGATAAACTAATTAAACAAAAAAAATAACCTTACCCGTACCCATCTTATCGAATACGATATGTATCGGTTAAAAAAATTTGAAAAAAATTGGATTTTTGCTGTACACTAGTCAACAGGAGTCAGCAGATTGGATACGGACAGATAATAGAAAACAGGAAAGTGCTTTTGCAAAATAGTATCCATATCTATTTTAAATTAATTGCTTACCTTGGAAAGTCTATATATAGGAATGAATCCTTGGAGGGTACCAGCTGCATCATAAACAAAGCAGGATAAAATAAATTCCAAAAATGTCATCAACAAAAGCTCTCCCAGTTCTCTGCATTCTCTTCCTATTTTTCACTAGCTCCCTCATATTGCCTTCTTCTGAGGCTGCTCGAACCCTGGAAGACAGCAAGGCTAAAGGTCAGTAAATATTTCTCTCTTTCATAATTAATAGCTGTTGTATTCTTTTTTGAGGGAAGAATTGAAACTTTAATTGACATTATAATTCAACGAAACTTGAACCAGTATCTTTTAAATGGTGGTAAGTTGAAATTTCTAGTAATAGATAAAGTGACAGAGATATTATCCGTATTTCTTTCATTAGTCAATTTTAAATTTGAAATCTAGTTTGTCATCTCCTCACTTTCAGGAGCAATCGGTGCTGGAACATTAAATCCAAATTACCCTGCGAATCCATCTCGCACACGACCAGGCAACCCTTACAATAGAGAACCCTGCACTAAGACTTATAATTGTGGTCATGGTGATCCCCGATCTCCTGGAATAAAGCCATAGAAAAATGATTCCTGGTTACATGAAAGAGTCGGAGTAAGAAGAATGTAGCAAATAGTATTGATGTATTTGTATAAATAATAAGTGAGATTTATATATATTGGTGCTCGATGGATATCCCAAATATGGAGAGGATTTCATATATTAATATTGTAAAGTGTGCAATTAATAGTTACATACGTTTGTTCTACAAACATGGGTTCATCTAAGTAATTCTGCCAATGCAATCTATGTAATTATGTTGTTTGAAATAAATAGTTGTGATGGATACACTCTACTCCACTTGACCTCTGTGAATAATTCTCTTCATCACACAAAAGATTATTTTGGTGCCAGACAAGTCAAATAAAGGACAAAGGGCAAGCCAACACCACAACACACAGAATTTTGAAATTGTAAAAATTGGGTCGTCCGTTCCCTTTGTTTCTCAATTTATGATGTAAAAACAAATTTAAATAAATTCAAAATCATTAAATTATTAACTTCTGACTGGATCCATTTTTTTTTCCAAAGTTGACTCTCTATCTCCTAATTGATTATACTGAGCTATGATAATTGAGGAAAAAAAATTGTCATGCTCAGAGATTTGAGTCAACTAACATTGACCAGAGGTCAACAGAGAAAAGGAATCATTGAAGAAAATAACAAAAGGTGTACTTGACAATGTGTAGAATTTTGGTATGTAATCACTTTTGACTACACCAATCCCATGTCCCATGATATTTCAATTCTTAAATAACTTTAAACCCAGCAAAAGGCGTGAAACAAGCCTGGATGATTCCAAATTTAATGGATCAGATTACTTATCGTTTTCAAAGAAAGAAACAAGTTCACAAAAAGGATTCTACGGCCTAAACCATAACATTCTTAGAGGATTAAAGACAAGGCCTTGCTAACCGCATCAAATTAAGTCCGATCTGTATAGTTGCACCAACAATGCAGGACACCCAAGACTTAATGGACTCCACAGTAAATCAGACTACTCACAAAGACAGTCTTCTCGACTTGTGTCGCTGCAACTGGGCCCCCAATTTATATGTTATCCCATCTTTTGAACCAACACTTCATCCTGTAATAACATGAGCGACCCTCTTTGAAGATGGGCTCATAGATTTCAATTTGCAAATTGTTTCATACCCTTTATTTGAATGAAAGCTTGACAATCAAGGGGCCGAGAGAGATGTACACTTTGCTATAGGCGTAATTCAAGGTCAGGGCAGCCGCAACCTTGGACATGCACATAACACCAAGGTCCAGATTGAAGCAACCCATCTGGCAGAGCACTATTCAATGGAAAAATACTAAACGAAAAAAAAGACCAAGTAAAAAGCAGACAACCATTAAAGATTCAAAATTGTTGGTGTGCGATAAACAAATTATTAAAATCGGAACCAAAGATTTGCTGAAACTTTACTCAAGTAATTGGTTGTATAGATGAACGAATTAATAGAAAGAAAAGTACGAATTAATTTGATTAGTTATGTTGTCAACACAAATTTCAACTTATGACTAGATCCAATTTTTTTTTTCCCAAGTTGACTCCGGTCCCTACACTAGTGCAGAACGATAAATCAGGAACGGTAAAAAACAGACATCAGGAACGGACTTACACGCGATACTGACTCGGGCATTACTGATAGTACCACTAATCAGGATCAGTCAAATAGCTGATACAGATTCCCTAATCAGGAACGGTCGTTTGGTATTAGCCGATACAGATGTTGATAATCAAGAACGGTCTTTTAATAAATAGCCGATACAGATGTTGACAATCAAGAACGAACTTCTAATAAATAGCCGATACAGATGTTGATAATGAAGAACGACTTTTAATTAATAGCTGATCCTGAAATATGACATCTACCCCTCAAATTTTAAATATTTCAAAATATCATTGAGGAAACCTCCCTAACAATTAGAATTTTTGGGGGCATTTTAATAGAAATTGTAAGTAATCTTTATCAGAAATATGCCCCATGTTTTAGAGAGGCATATGAAAGTTTTTTTTTTCTGTAAGAAAAATGCATAATTTATTTTAAGCTAAAAGGGATACATAATTAATTTTGTTTAAGATGACATATAGGAGATATCCTATTATGAAATTAAAAATGAATATGAGGAAATTCAAAATAAAACAAAACAATGGGCAAGAGAGAGAATAACTACGATCAAGCGAGAGATTAACACATGTAGAGACTTCTTAGGATGGATCGACCTTGTCAAAGAGGCAAGACAAGCAACGCTCTTGGAAAATTCATAGTGGCAAAAATCAAAAAGAGGTTTACCGAACTGTCGGTACTGGAAGAGAATATATGGCGACAACGGGCACGCACGAAATGGGAGCTAGAAGGAGATAGGGGCACGAAATTTTTTCATGTCCTAGCATCCACGGCAAAAAAAAGAAACACAATAATGCAAATTGAACACCAAGGAATACCCTGCAACGACCAAGCTACCAAGGCACATGCTTTTTTCCGGTTCTATGTTGAATTAATAGGCCAACCCTCCACAACGGTACCACATATTCAATGGGAAAACCTATATGCAGACCAAAGTCCACACTTGCAGGATCTGGAAGAAGAAATAACCATCCAGGAGATCAAACAGACGGTCAAGCAGTGGCCAAAAAATAAAAGCCCGGGACCGGACGGCTTTTCTGGTGAATTCTACATACACTTCATAGATATCATAGCTCCAGATTTATATAAAGTGTTTCAGCGAGTCACAACACAAGGTATCTCACTTGAGCCTCTCAACTCATCGTATATAGTGCTTCTCCCGAAGAAAGACTCACCAGCAACAGTGCAAGACTTTAGGCCTATTAGCTTACTCCACGGAATACAAAAGATCCTATCCAAGATTCTCGCTAACAGACTACAGCAAAAACTCCCGAACCTACTTCATAAAGCACAAACGGGCTTTATGAAGAACAGGTACATTTGCGAGAGTTTTGTGTATGCACAACATATCCTACACACGGCTAGAAAAGAAAACATACCGATAGCATTATTCAAGGCAGACTTCACCAAGGCGTTTGACACGGTCAGCTGGGATTTCATCATGGGAGTAATGAAGGCCCAAGGTTTCCCAATAAATGGATGTCCTGGATCCGACAATGCATATTAGTAGGATCTTCCCAGATCATGGTCAACGGTTTACTAGGAAGGAGAATTATTCTCAAACGAGGAGTCAGACAGGGGGACCCCCTTTCGCCACTCCTGTTTATACTAGCAATCGACTTCCTTGCGAGATATGTACAGAAATTGGCAAACATGGGAGCACTAAGGATGCCTTTTAGGGAAATGACACCATGCTTACTCTATGCAGATGATGCAATGTTCTTCATTAAACCAGACGTTCAACAACTTCAGGCACTTCAGATTGTGCTTATGGTCTTCAAACAGATCTCGGGGCTATCAGTGAATCTGATAAAATCAGAGTTAATGATCTCCAAGGGTACCCACACGGCACATCAAGAGTTAGCAAGTGTTCTGGGATGCAAATTAGCGACTCTGCCTTTCACCTACTTAGGTTTACCTCTGTCCGACAAAAAATTGCCAAAACACGCCTATTTGCCTCTAATTGAGAGAATGAATAAAAGATTGACTAGATGGGCGGCCAAGCAACTATCCATTGCAGGACGAATAGTCTTGATCAACTCCGTGCTATCCTCACTTCCAACATATTTCATGTCATGCCTAAAACTACCGGAATGGGTGATAAAAGAGATTGACAAAATAAGAAGATCCTTTCTTTGGCATGGGACAGTGCCTTTACCACACAAGAAGATGAGCCCGACAAATTGGAGCCTCATATGCACTCCAAAGGATTTCGGCGGTCTAGGTCTAATGGACCTGCCCAAATTTAATCAAGCACTCCTGTTAAAATGGTTTTGGGAATGGGGAAAACCACAGTGCACACTATGCAAATCAATATTTCGGCAAAATATTGGTCATAATGGATTGCCAGACTCACCGATCTTCAATACGGCTTTGAGAAACTCCATCAAATTCTGCAACTTTGCATTCACGTATCAACCAGGCAATGGAGCAAGCATCCGATTTTGGGACAACAGATGGGATGGGACCACGATCTCTTCACAATTGCCGAACCTTTTCTCCTTCGCTTTGCACCCTGACATCTCCCTGCAACAAATGAAGTACGCCTTCCCTCTAACCTCGCAATTAGACCTGGGCTATCCGATGAGGCACAAACTGAACTGGTTACGCTACAGAACCTCCTGGCGGGTCTGTCATTAAACCCGTTAGCACAGGACAATATATCCTGGCCGTGGAACAATACTGGTATTTATACCGTACAAGCAGGCTACCGTGCAATGAAAAACTTCCCACGAATTCACAACAACACAAAGAAGATTTGGAAATTACCCGCACCACCCAGAATGAAAGTTTTCGGATGGTTGATGTTACTAAACAAACTATTCACAATTGACAACCTCAACAAAAGAGGCTGGCCACTGGTCAACAGATGTGTCCTATGCAAGGTACAATACGAGTCGGTCAAGCATCTGTTTCAAGACTGTCTCTTCTCCAATTCAGTTTACCGGGAGCTGGCGGATGTCATACCTATAGCCGTTTCAACAACCACGTTGACAGACAGCAAGTATTCGAAAAAACAAAGGGGAACAATGCTCATAACGCAATTCTGCATTTGGAGGGAAAGATGCAATAGAACCTTTACGGAACAAACCAAAGAGCCTAGAGATATTAGAGAAGAAGTAATGTGGCAGCTGCAATTCATTTACGAAAGAAGAACAACAACAAACGGGGAGTAATCACTCAAGCCGCAGAACAAACACATTTCTACTTTCCACTTTATTGTTTAATTAATATTTTCATTTTGTATTACTTCGTACTCAATATGTTTTGAGTACTTTTGTTTTTCTTATGTTTTTTTAGACATGTAGTTACATCTCCAATGTAACAGAACATTTTGCTTCAATTTAAATATGGGCTCGACCCCTATTTTTCATCAAAAAAAAAAAAAAATGAATATGAGGAAAGAGGAAACAACAAAGAAGTATACTTGTCCCGAAAGTTGCCAAGCATTAGCTTGGAAAGAATGAGAAAAAGAGAAACACATTTTATATCAAATTATATTCTTTTAGATGGCTTCATTGAAAAATTACCTTAACAAACTCGATAAATACATATCTGGTGCTGCTCTTATGATCGCTCAGGAGTCTAATGCAAGATACCTACATCAATTATATGAATTCTTAGATTGTTATTTATGCTTTAATGGGGTTTTCTAACTAGCACTATGATTGATTGAAAATTACATGTTATAAAGGGGTGATTTTGCATACCTCTCAGCACTGCAACTAAAAAACTACCTCAAATTTTTCTCTGTCAGCTGCCAAAATAAATATTATAAAAATTACATAATATCACAAATACAAAATGAAATTAAAACTTGAATTTATGTTTTGGATACGAAATGTTTATCTACTGCCAAAAATAAATCATTCCATGGCTTATGATTACAGAAAAGTAAAAATGTTGAGTGGTCTAAAATCTAAAATTTCAAACTGATATAGGTCGATTAATTAATAGAATGGTTAATTAACCGACGGGCATTTCAAATAAAAAAAAACAAACAAAAAATAATGGATTCACTTTTTTGTTGTTAGACCATTGAGTTATTAGTGGGGGCCTCTCTGGGCCACTGACAAAGGTCCCACGTGCATAGAACGTATAGAATGAACCACAAAAGTAGGGGTGTCAACAAGTATGAAATGGGTCGGGTACAAGCATTTTCGTACCTTTAACAATTATTTTACGACAAAAAACTTTATCCTTACCCGTACCTGATAAACTAATTAAACAAAAAAAATAACCTTACCCGTACCCATCTTATCGAATACGATATGTATCGGGTAAAATTTTTTTAAAAAAATTGGATTTTTGCTGTACACTAGTCAAGAGGTGTCAGCAGATTGGATACGGACAGATAATATATAGAAAACAGGAAAGTGCTTTTGCAAAATAGTATCCATATCTATTTTAAATTAATTGCTTGCCTTGGAAAGTCTATATATAGGAATGAATCCTTGGAGGGTACCAGCTGCATCATAAACAAAGCAGGATAAAATAAATTCCAAAAATGTCATCAACAAAAGCTCTCCCAATTCTCTGCATTCTCTTCCTATTTTTCACTAGCTCCCTCATATTGCCTTCTTCTGAGGCTGCTCGAACCCTAAAAGAGAGCAAGGCTGATGGTCAGTAATTTCTCTCTTTCATAATTAATAGCTGTTGTATTCTTTTTTGAGGGAAGAATTGGTAAGTTGAAATTTCTAGTAATAGATAAAGTGACAGAGATATTATCTGTATTTCTTTCATTAGTCAATTTTAAATTTTAAATCTAGTTTGTCATCTCCTCACTTTCAGCAATTGGTGCGGGAATATTAAATCCAAATTACCCTGCGGATCCATCTGGCACACCACGAAGGAACCCTTACACCAGAGGACCCTGCACTAAGGCTTATAAATGTGGTCATGGTGATCCCCGATCTCCTGGAATAAAGCCGTAGAAAAATGTTTCCTGGTTACATGAAAGAGTCGGAGTAAGAAGAATGTAGCAAATAGTAATGATGTACTATTATAAATAATAACTGAGATTTATATATTGGTGCTCGATGGATATCCCAAATATGGAGAGGATTTCATATATTAATATTGTAAAGTGTGCAATTAATAGTTACATAGGTTTGTGCTACAAACATGTGTTTATCTAAGTAAATCTGCCAATGCTATCTATGTAATTATGTTGTTTGAATAAATAGTTGTGATGAATACACAAAATATTATTTTGGTGCCAGACAAGTCAAATAAAGGACAAAGGGCAAGCCAACAGCACAACACACAGAATTTTGAAATTGTAAAAATTGGGTCGTCCGTTCCCTTTGTTTCTCAGTTTATGATGTAAAAATAAATTTAAATAAATTCAAAATCATTAAATTATTAACTTCTGACTAGATCCATTTTTTTTTTCCAAAGTTGATTCTACTGGGCTATGATAATTGAGGAAAAAAAATTGTCATGGTCAGAGTTTTGAGTCAACTAACATTGACCAGAGGTCAACAGAGAAAAGGAATCATTGAAGAAAATAACAAAAGGTGTACTTGACAATGCGTAGAATTTTGGTACGCAATCACTTTTGACCACACCAATCCCATGTCCCATGATATTTCAATTCTTAAATAACTTTGAACCCATCAAAAGGCGTGAAACAAGCCTGGATGATTCCAAATTTAATGGATCAGATTACTAATCGTTTTCAAAGAAAGAAAAAATTTCACAAAAAGGATTCTACGGCCTAACCATAACATTCTTAGAGGATTGCAGAGAAGGCCTTACTAACCACATCAAATTAAGTAATTTGCCATACTTATGTAATTTGGCATACTTATGTAATTCTCTCTGTTTTTTTTTTTTTTTTACAGTACATTGTTCCAATTTCTGATGACATGGTAGATCGGCTCAAAATAAGAAATCAATTTGATGAAATTGCTAAGGATCGTGAGGCTCTCCAATTAGGATTCAAATCGGCTAAAATCCGAGATCATCAACAGTAACCCTGAAATTCCTGAAATCCCAAATCTAGCTGTTAAATTGTTTCGAGATGCGTATACAGAAAAATCAGTTGTTTCGAGATATGTGCACAAAAGAGTTGGACGGCTGGATCTCGGATTTCAGGAATTTCTGAGTTACTGTTCATAGATCTCGGATTTCAACTAATCTGAATCCCTCCAATTAAGGGAGAGTGACGGTGTGAGGCGTCCAAACAACAAACTTTTACGAATCCCAACAGGTCACATGGTGGATGATGCTAGCATTTTTGGCAGAGATGCTGAAAAAGAGAAGGTAATCGATTTCTTACTATCTGAAAAAGAAAAAGAAAAGTCATTTTCAATCATTTCAATTGTTGGAAAAGGTGGCATTGGAAATACCACCATTGCCCAACTCGTCTACAAAGATGGGAGGGTTTCTTGATGCTTTGATTTATTTGGGTGGGTATGTGTCTCTCTCAACTACTTAGGATCTTCACTAGGCGGCATTCAATTGGCTGAATTTTCACTCAATTTTTTGTCTCTAGAGAAAAAGTGTAATGTTTTGGTGATTCAATTGAGTCAATTTCATATTTTTTGGAAGGCAGTCGAAAGAATTTCGGGGAGTCGTGATTCAGAATGAAGAAGAAATTAAGCTTAAACCATTATAAAATATTGAATAGACATGGTTTATATATGATGTACAGTTCTGTTTTGAATATATAACAGGGTTCATTGTGGACCATGTCCAGACATGTTATTAAATAGGGAGGAGCGGACCAGTTATTAACCTGGATTTATTAAAAAGGGATGTTAGCATTTACATCCCAGCAACTCAAATGAGTTTTTAAATAACTGTTAACCACTTTTTAGAAATTAAGGTCTCTAAAGTTTCTAACTCTCACTTTTCTGAAATTAATTTTAGAGTTTCTATTAAGCCACGTCAGCAACAAATTAAAAAAAAGAAATAATTTGAGCCAATCATTTTGCCAACTTTGAGTTTATAAACAGTTTCTTAATAAAAAACTTTACTGCATAGTTTCTAAATAAGAAATTCTCCTACATCTCTGAAATTAGATTAGAAACTGCCACATTATATTAGAAATTCTAAGAGCATCTACATCTCTGAAACTATTAGAATTTCTAAATAACTGTTAACTGTTTTTTAGAAATTAAATCTCTCTTAATTTTAAACCTCCATATCCCTGAAACTAAAATTAGAGTTTCCTAATTGCCACGTCATAGCTTATAAAATTTCTTATTAAGATATATGTGCAGGAGAAAGGAATTTCAGCGAATCGTTTCGCCACGTCACAGTTTATAAACGATTTCTTATTAAGAAATTATTGAGCAAAGTTGCTAAATAAGAAATTCATCTACATCTCTGAAACTGGTTTAGCAACTGCCACATCAGATTAGAAACTCTAAGAGTTTCAGGGATGTAGATGCTCTTAATAATACCAGGGATGTAGACTTTAGAGTTTAGACTGTCTAAAACAAAGAACCGGTTATTAATAATAGCATGATTTATTGTTATTAAATAGAGACATTTTGTTTTATTTATTTATTATTTTTACTTGAGTAAAAATAAAATATTAATTGTTTATGAAATAATTTTTTTCTATGAAAATAAATTAACGCATATTCAAAATAAAATATGAAAATTGAAAAGTTAAATTAAATATTTATTTGTCTTTTGTAAATTTATTCATTTTTTTATCGTCTATTTAATTTTTAAATTAGATAAATATTTTTTTTTTAAGTAATACAATGCAAATTTGATTGTTATCTGTCCAAATTTAAATATTATGAGTGTTGGAATGGATTATTTGACAAATTTAGTACAAAACATGCTTCTGCCAAAAAATCCGAGTTTCCGATCCAATTCGTCCGATTTCAACGGATTCACCTCATTCTGATTCTGAGTTTTCAGAACCATGCTTGGAACATAATACGACAGCAACAAGGAATTGAATCCTTGTCAGGAACCCCTATATTCATTGGGAGAACTTCCCAAATCTAAATGGTCTGCCAATCTAGGATCGACATCCTGTAAATTTCCTCTGCTAATTTGCAAAACTCATAGTCTCTCCATAAACGATGCGGGAACCGGGAAGCCAGTAGTTGAGATCCAGTAGGCAGTGGGAAGGTAGATCTGACAGTAGTCAGTTGGATCATAGGTCTCTAAAGGGAATGTCACATGGCCTAGATTAAGGTATCACCTTTTTAGGTTGACGGCACGCCACTTCTTATCAGGAGGATTTATCAGAAACCGATCTTTAGAGGGCTTGCGAACTACCCCCACCTAATCATCTCTATGGAAAAGCTTGGTCAAATGAGTCAGAATGTACACCGATCCAAGACCCTGTGTATCAAGAAGCACTAGGCTCTCGCAGAGAACTGTATTGAATTGGCGGTTGGCTTGATTAAAGTAGAACTTAATGACCGGTTTTTCCTGAGATCTCCCCATTGGAGGTGTAGAAGATGGAGTGCGAGAAGAAGGTGGGACTGTGGTAGAGAGAGTTGGCTGATCTACCGCACTAAAAACATACAACAATGTTGAGAGAAGATGAAGCAAGGTGACCTATGTCATCACACAAATAGCACATTGAAACACCTTTCGGAGAGGCGCAGCACAGCGCACTCAATTTTTTATTATTTGTTTTTTGTAATCGCAATTTATGTACACACTATGTGAATAGTTTGATCAAGAGAAAATTTACACAATATGACAATAGTGATAATTTCATATTGAAAACTAAAACAAGAAATCAATGATCTCAAGCTTGCATTAACCAAGGGCTCTGTATGTGTTTGGTTTCAAACTGAGGTAATAAAATCTCGCTATTTAAATACTGCCATTGTAATCTACTATAATTAAGCAATTCTTCTTTTTCATTCAATCAAATTGGATGATCAAACCATGCCTCAGAAGTAATAGTAATAATAATCCTCAACCCAATCATGGAAAATGAGGCAATTAATAAATTTAAAAGAGAATGCTTTCAGAAATGATTTCCTTGGTATTTTGTACGAACTTTTTTTTATTAATTACCTAAAGTAAATTGACTGCCCTTATTACAATCCAAACCAAAGCATGAAGCAGTTCAGGAACTTTAAAAGTAAAACAAACAAAATACTTGCAACAAACTTAAAAACAAAGCAGAGCGACAAGAAGTCCTGAATAATTATTCTCCATGTGACCCACGCGATAAAATAAACAATCACATCAAAGTAAAAATTCTTAGCCTTGAATTAGTAATTATACTGAGCATACTATTGTGGAGGTAGCTAGTAGACATGCATCTTCTCAGTGCGCTCTGGAACATTCTTTATAGTTGCTTTGATGAGGTCAATGTATAATGGCAATTGTGCGATGGCAAAGAAAGTGACAGGAAAGCACATGATGGCATATATGGGGTACACGGCAAATTTGAGCTTTTTTTTCGACAACAAAAAGTCTCCGCACAGAATGCGACAAGCATAGAAGCAATTGACATGAAGAGAGAGGTCAGCCCCAGGATAAGCCTCACAGGAAGTCCCATATTGAAATCCCTTACCTGATCAGCAAATAAATGAGAATTTCAGTTTTCTTTGTTGAAATACTAAAAGGAAGAAATTCTTTTTAAGATAGGGGTTTTGGTAACCTCGTAACGGGAGGTGAGTATTGCGAGGAACATGACAAGAGATGTAACAGAGAAGCAAAGAGCGACAAGGGATGAGATGGCGAACAACTGAAAAACTGGTTTTGAACTGAGTATTGGAAATCCAGAATTCTGGTCTACACCTCCTGGAACTGTGCTTGCAGATGCAAAGGCCACCGTAGCGACGAGAGCAGCCACCACGGAACAAGACTGGGAAGTGTTTGTCAGCCAGGCGCTTCCGTCTTTAACCAGTTTTTCATGACGCTCTATGAACACCTCCTCTGGCTTTTTCCATCCTTGTTGATTCTTGAGAATAGTTCTTGGTTCATTTTAC